>JAPJYX010000031.1:19980000-21312500 GCA_030503985.1 Himalopsyche tibetana
TCAATTCAAATTTATCGCAACGTTGACAGACAGCGTTGGGTTTCCAATACGCTAACAAGGCGTTCGCTTAATTTCGAAGCAATTCTCGGTATTCTGGGGAAGGAGTGAATTTTTTTATCATTTCTATGCAATTATATGTAATACTTAAATAAGCAATCGATTGTTACTCAATACATTTATAATATGTTACAATATGTAATTTACCGTAAATTAATCAATGTAAATGGCTAAAAATGTAATACTGTGTATACTGAAGCTTTCGTAGATAATATATAAGTCAGAAATTTTAGTTATGTACTAATTTGATCTAAGAATATTGTTTTCCCTTAAATTAACAAGGTGCTCGACGGTTTTAATAAAATTTAACAAACGGCTGGCGCAAGCTCCTCTGAGCTCCCTCCAGCCCACCCCAGTTGACAGAACCATAAATGATATTTTAAGTTGTATTTATTTATATATGAAACTGAGAGAAGTTTGTTTATATTTATTTATTTCCAAATGCAAACATTCCCATACCAAGAGAAAACTATTATTTTTTTCTATTTGTAGTTTGGGGATCTCTTTATTTGATTATAATTGGTTATATAACTCAAAACATAAAAAAATTGACATATTATTCTATAGAAATAGGGCATTGATATATCTGTCTGCCCGAATTATTTTGTATGGCAAAATTACGGTCATTTGTAAACAAAATATATTAACTGTCACCGTACTGTCTGATGTTGAACGTAAGCAGTAAAATTAGAAAAAAAGTATTCAATGAAATTCTTAAATATTTTTTTTTGTTTGGAGTAATTCAGAACGTGCATTTATTGTACCATTCTGTCAAAAACATTTGTTTTATAGAACATTATTATTAATACAGATTAAAAATACATTAATTTTCCCTCCATATTCTTAACTAATTTTATTTCAGCATAAATTCATCTATATTTTGATATTATAACTAGCATTGTAATTTGTATATTGATGCTAAAGGTTTTATGCTGAAAGCTCAAATTTTCATTTGCCGTTTACTCAGAACTGTCAATATGTTATTTACCAACTTCTACAAGTACAATTGCGATGTATTGCATGTAATCAAATTAATTGCACGCTGCTGGGAATGGCTAAACGTTAAATAATCGGCCGGCACGTGTCCGAACTGCTGCAGCTGTTAGATCGCGTGATAATTAACAAATGCGGAGAACATTGATAACAAGCGATGAGACTATTTAAACTTAAAGCATCTACAATATAAAAATCACATTATTTTACGTTTTTACATTTGGTCTGTTGAATTGTAGGTATATAAAATGTTCGTATTTATAATACTACCTACCACCAACTCGCCTGTCATTGCCAAGCAAGTAAATGAATAAGGTATACAATCGGCTTGATATGTATTATGATTTACTGGACTCATTTAAATCGTCATTTTTTTATTTATTGATAATTAAAAATATTGGTTTATTGTTCTCTGTGTGAAGCAAACTTTTAAAACGTTTTTGTCGAGTTAAAATTATGTGTTCGGACATGTCAAAATGAAAAGAGTAAGATTATTTACTGTGAAATGGTTTTTATTCAATTGAATGTTGGGATTAAGCTGACATCAAAATTATCCATGCAGTTAGGTCAAATAAGATTTCAAAAAAACAGATACGTGCCTTTGGCATGATTTAGACGATATGGTTTTTAACTTTTGCAATTTTACGACTTACTCCCTTGTGACTTGTCTCACAATGCGCATGATCACCTTAAGACTCCTGTCAGTAGATATATATATAATTCTGTGAAATATTGCGCACCATGAAGTGCAAATTGTTTCTCTTAGCACGTAATTTAAGTACTCTGGCTTTACGGCCAAGAAAACAAAGAAACGTGATATCTTTCTCTCCAGCGACCACTCAAATCTCTTAACGATCCTGCCTTGACCCGCCAGTGACGTGCCATCTGCGCAAAGGTCAAGGGGTAAAATAGCAATTACTCCCAGAAGACACTTAAATCGAATCGAGATCGTTTTAATGCTCAAGGGAAATGTATTACCCAGTACGTATTCGGTAATATGCAGTACTTTTTAAAAATAATTATGTAAAGTAATTAAATAAACGAAATTAGCTATGTTTTTTATCATTTCCACCTAAAATGCGTAGCATATGGACCCCGAATTTGGTGAACATTAAATACTATTTACTCAGTCGTGCAAGATTTCTTTTTGGGTTTAAGAGAGTAAGATAATGGAACTACAGGACTTGTTTCAGAAATGGTAAAGATAGAACAACTAGGCAAAGAATAAAGACTAATAAAAAAATAATCACTCTTCTTTTACCCGTTTCAACTGGATGATAATGTGCTTGTGGATGAATGAAACATCATTAATTTCAATACTTTCGAACACAAATACATAAATCTAACAAAAATGTACATACGAAAGAAAGTTTCTATTCCACGCCATAAGAAAAAAATACTTTTGCAGTATACCGATAAAATAGTTTATTTTTGCTTCTAACGGGTTAAAATATTTAATGAAAGCGCCACTGAGCAAAGAATAGAGACGGCTCAACTGAAAATAAAATCTTAACCAAAGGAAACTCTGGAAAACTTTTGAAATAATTGAAGTGTCGATTTGTATGTCTGAAAATTCATTTCGTAACTGGAGTTTTCCAGTCGAAACTAAAATAAACATCTGGCGTTTATCTCCAGCGGACGAAATTAGCGCCAAAGAAAAGTTTTCTTTTATTCTGAAGAATATCTTAAACTTGACCATAATTTTAAATTGGTAAATTAAGATCATCACTGAGATTTGAGTACAATTTTGGCGAAAAACATACGGTGACAATATGCATTTTAAATTGTTTATTTGTATCTCTTTTGTCAGGTAAGCATACAAAATTAGAAATAGAATCTTATTTTAAATGTGTCAGAATACGTCAAACAAAAACGTTTAAAACTAGGTTAAAAATAATTTTAACCTGGTCTTTTTGGATAACTAAACGGTACAATATTTACTTAAATTTGGTGAGTAATAACGTTGTTGAGTGAGGATAAAGTTTAGTGAAGAGGAACGCACAAAGCGAAATACTCTTTAAAATAATGTAGGGTTAGTATGCATTTGATATCATTTTCTTGATGCCAACTTCAACAGGCTAACGGTCATGGATATAATTCTTCTCAAGTTTTGGGGTTGATTAAAATAAAATATCATTGATATTTCAAAAATTTAGTTTATGTGGAATTGAGTTGCTTTTTGTAAAAAAAAATGCCCATCCTTAATTTAGAGGATATAGCCAAATAATTAAGCTTTTTTGCGAAAACTGCTTGTTACTCCGTTGCTCAACCACTCTTTTTTAATAAGAGAGTAAGGAAATAATATATAAGTTTAGGACAAGACTAATGGTTAAATAATGGCTCTCTTGACAACTTGCTTTTTAGGATTGGAAGAGTGGGGGGGAATTTTAAGACATCACAAACATACCATCGAACATAAATCTATAATTTGATTGAAAAAGAAAACTGTTCGTACGGGGATGCTAACCAATTTGATATGTCACTGAAGTCAACGACGTTAACCACTGCACTACGGACTAGTCCAGCCATACTCAACCTGCGGCATGCAGTAAGCTCTTATGTGTGGCCCAGTAAGCTCTTACCAAATCGAGGATTTCAAATTCCTCGGTGAGCTAAAAAAAAAAAAGCAGTATTTCCATAAATATGTTGCGGCCCACGTAGAGAAGCAAATATCGGAATACGGCCCGGAGGAAAAAAAGATTGAGTATGGCTGGAGTAGACCCAACAATTTGTTTTCACTTGGCTTAATTTCCTTGGGATTTTAAAATATCCACCCTACTAACGTTATCTATAATGATAAATATCCTTAAATTCTTAACAAAACCAGATTCACTTTCAAAGGTATGTATTTTGAGTCAATACATTAACGTTGTGGTTTCCAACCTTTATGTAACTGCTCCTCCCTTTGAAGAAAAAAATATCTTCGCGCCTCCCCATCCTTTATTTCATATAGTAATAAAGACACGTTTTAAAGGGAATATAAATATTTTGAACTGTTTGCGCCTCCCTTTGCAATAGTCCACGCCTCACCAGGGAGGCGCGCCTCCCAATTTGGAAATCGCTGCATTAACGTAAAACTCGATTATATTGAGAATAAAATATACCCTTATTTAGACTCTGAATTAATGAAATAAATAATTTTAAAAGCTCTGCGTAACTATTTTGATTTGCCACAGCAATAAATGCAACATGACTGGTTCAATTCACAGAATAACATAATTTTTGTCAATAAGGTTTTCCTTTTTTTTCTTTGTGTGTTTGCGGGTGCCGTTATCCAATAGCACGGTCGGACTATCTCTATAGTGACCAAATGGCTTTCAAAATTAATCACTGCATAGCGTGCCAAAGAATTGTTATTTTGTCATAATCTGCAGAATAAATTGAATTATTAAATACACATTATACGATCTGATAACAAACGGAAAGCAATTTTCTTCTGCAGTATATTTTTAAAATTGAATTAAATACATATCATATTTAGTATAACGATTGCACGGAGTGTATCGGTGACGTTTTATGACAAAACAAACTACTAATATTATTAAAAAAAATAAAAATATTGATAATAATTCATTAGTTATTTTTATTGAGTTTTTGCTTTTAAGAGGCCAAGCAAATATGGTTGGTATACAAATTTTTACAAAACGTCAATATTAACACGTTTTTATAATGTATACTAATTCCGTCCCAAATTTCGAACTGATCAATTGAATTGACATTTACTTTATAGAACTATAATAAAATAAGGTATTTTTTTTATAATATTAACTTCTAGATGAATCATAGAAATTGTTCGAAAGTTATTTCAGCTTCATTTCATTGCCATAACACGACTTATTGTTCAGATGACAGTTTAAAACTAGAATATTTATTAATCTACTAGCTGTAAGCCCGTTGCCCAGCAACGTGAGATTTTTGTTGCATTGTGTTTTGTTGCATTGTATTTTATTTTATTTTACTTTATTTTATTTTATTTTATTTTATTTTATGTTATGTTATGTTGTGTTATTTTATTTTATTTTATTTTATTTTATTTTATTTTATTTTATTTTATTTTATTTTATTTTATTTTATTTTATTTTATTTTATGTTATTTTATTTTATTTTATGTTATTTTATTTTATTTTAATTTATTTTATTTTTATAGTAAGCAGAAATTTCGTAAATTATTTAATATTTGGAATAAAGTTTAAGTTTGCTAACAACCATTTTTCGTAGTAGCATAAATTTCGTAAAATAATTAATTTTTGGGATAATTTTTAAGTTTGCTAACAACCATTTTTCGTAGTAGCATAAATTTCGTAAAATATTCAATTTTTGGAATAAAGTTTAAGTTTGCTAACAACCATATTTCGTAGTAGCCGAAATTTCGTAAATTATTGACTTTTTGGAATAAAGTTTAAGTTTGCTAACAACCATTTTTCGTAGTTGCATAAATTTCGTAAAATATTCAATTTTTGGAATAAAGTTTAAGTTTGCTAACAACCATTTTTCGTAGTAGCATAAATTTCGTAAATTATTTAATATTTGGAATAATGTTTAAGTTTGCTAACAACCATTTTTCGTAGTAGCAGAAATTTCGTAAATTATTGAATTTTTGGAATAATGTTCAAGTTTGCTAACAACCATTTTTCGTAGGAGCAGAAATTTCGTAAATTATTTAATATTTTGAATAATGTTCAAGTTTGCTTACAACCATTTTTCGTAGGAGCAGAAATTTCGTAAATTATTTAATATTTGGAATAATGTTCAAGTTTTCTAACAACCATTTTTCGTAGTAGCATAAATTTCGTAACATATTCAATTTTTGGAATAAAGTTTGAGTTTGCTAACAACCATTTTTCGTAGTAGAATAAATTTCGTAAATTATTTAATATTTGGAATAATGTTTAAGTTTGCTAACAACCATTTTTCGTAGTAGCATAAATTTCGTAAATTATTGAACTTTTGTAATAAAGTTTAAGTTTGCTAACAACCATTTTTCGTAGTAGCATAAATTTCGTAAAATATTCAATTTTTGGAATAAAGTTTAAGTTTGCTAACAACCATTTTTCGTAGTAGCATAAATTTCGTAAAATATTCAATTTTTGGAATAATGTTTAAGTTTGCTAACAACCATTTTTCGTAGTAGCATAAATTTCGTAAATTATTTAATATTTGGAATAATGTTTGAGGAGCAAACATTCAAAAAGTGTTTTGTCACACAAATACAAAGCTTGTAAAATGATGATTTAAGTGTTGCAAAAGTGACGGTTTGTATGAATGTGTCGACTTTATGATTTCATTTTAATATTAAAAAAAACCTTTTTGAACACTAATTTTGATTTCCATTCATAGGTTTTATTATGGGCTATTAGAATTGATATAAAATGCCATTTTTCAAAATTTGTGACAAAACACTTTTTGAATGTTTGCTCCTCGTTTAAGTTTGCTAACAACCATTTTTCGTAGTAGCATAAATTTCGTAAATTATTGAACTTTTGGAATAAAGTTTAAGTTTGCTAACAACCATTTTTCGTAGTAGCAGAAATTTCGTAAATTATTGAATTTTTGGAATAAAGTTCAAGTTTGCTAACAACCATTTTTCGTAGTAGCATAAATTTCGTAAATTATTTAATATTTGGAATAATGTTTAAGTTTGCTAACAACCATTTTTCGTAGTAGCATAAACTTCGTAAAATATTCAATTTTTGGAATAAAGTTTAAGTTTGCTAACAACCATTTTTCGTAGAAGCAGAAATTTCGTAAATTATTGAATTTTTGGAATAATGTTTAAGTTTGCTAACAACCATTTTTCGTAGTAGCATAAATTTCGTAAATTATTGAACTTTTGGAATAAAGTTTAAGTTTGCTAACAACCATTTTTCGTAGAAGCAGAAATTTCGTAAATTATTGAATTTTTGGAATAATGTTTAAGTTTACTAACAACCATTTTTCGTAGTAGCATAAATTTCGTAAATTATTTAATATTTGGAATAATGTTTAAGTTTGCTAACAACCATTTTTCGTAGTAGCATAAATTTCGTAAAATATTCAATTTTTGGAATAATGTTCAAGTTTGCTAACAACCATTTTACGTAGAAGCAGAAATTTTGTAAATTATTGAATTTTTGGAATAATGTTTAAGTTTACTAACAACCATTTTTCGTAGTAGCATAAATTTCGTAAATTATTGAACTTTTGTAATAAAGTTTAAGTTTGCTAACAACCATTTTTCGTAGTAGCATAAATTTCGTAAAATATTCAATTTTTGGAATAAAGTTTAAGTTTGCTAACAACCATTTTTCGTAGTAGCATAAATTTCGTAAAATATTCAATTTTTGGAATAATGTTTAAGTTTGCTAACAACCATTTTTCGTAGTAGCATAAATTTCGTAAATTATTTAATATTTGGAATAATGTTTGAGGAGCAAACATTCAAAAAGTGTTTTGTCACACAAATACAAAGCTTGTAAAATGATGATTTAAGTGTTGCAAAAGTGACGGTTTGTATGAATGTGTCGACTTTATGATTTCATTTTAATATTAAAAAAAACCTTTTTGAACACTAATTTTGATTTCCATTCATAGGTTTTATTATGGGCTATTAGAATTGATATAAAATGCCATTTTTCAAAATTTGTGACAAAACACTTTTTGAATGTTTGCTCCTCGTTTAAGTTTGCTAACAACCATTTTTCGTAGTAGCATAAATTTCGTAAATTATTGAACTTTTGGAATAAAGTTTAAGTTTGCTAACAACCATTTTTCGTAGTAGCAGAAATTTCGTAAATTATTGAATTTTTGGAATAAAGTTCAAGTTTGCTAACAACCATTTTTCGTAGTAGCATAAATTTCGTAAATTATTTAATATTTGGAATAATGTTTAAGTTTGCTAACAACCATTTTTCGTAGTAGCATAAACTTCGTAAAATATTCAATTTTTGGAATAAAGTTTAAGTTTGCTAACAACCATTTTTCGTAGAAGCAGAAATTTCGTAAATTATTGAATTTTTGGAATAATGTTTAAGTTTGCTAACAACCATTTTTCGTAGTAGCATAAATTTCGTAAATTATTGAACTTTTGGAATAAAGTTTAAGTTTGCTAACAACCATTTTTCGTAGAAGCAGAAATTTCGTAAATTATTGAATTTTTGGAATAATGTTTAAGTTTACTAACAACCATTTTTCGTAGTAGCATAAATTTCGTAAATTATTTAATATTTGGAATAATGTTTAAGTTTGTTAACAACCATTTTTCGTAGTAGCATAAATTTCGTAAAATATTCAATTTTTGGAATAATGTTCAAGTTTGCTAACAACCATTTTACGTAGAAGCAGAAATTTTGTAAATTATTGAATTTTTGGAATAATGTTTAAGTTTACTAACAACCATTTTTCGTAGTAGCATAAATTTCGTAAATTATTTAATATTTGGAATAATGTTTAAGTTTGCTAACAACCATTTTTCGTAGTAGCATAAATTTCGTAAAAAATTCAACTTTTGGAATAAAGTTTAAGTTTGCTAACAACCATTTTTCGTAGTAGCATAAATTTCGTAAAATATTCAATTTTTGGAATAAAGTTTGAGTTTGCTAACAACCATTTTTCGTAGTAGCATAAATTTCGTAAATTATTTAATATTTGGAATAATGTTTAAGTTTGCTAACAACCATTTTTCGTAGTAGCATAAATTTCGTAAAATATTCAATTTTTGGAATAATGTTCAAGTTTGCTAACAACCATTTTACGTAGAAGCAGAAATTTTGTAAATTATTGAATTTTTGGAATAATGTTTAAGTTTACTAACAACCATTTTTCGTAGTAGCATAAATTTCGTAAATTATTGAACTTTTGTAATAAAGTTTAAGTTTGCTAACAACCATTTTTCGTAGTAGCATAAATTTCGTAAAATATTCAATTTTTGGAATAAAGTTTAAGTTTGCTAACAACCATTTTTCGTAGTAGCATAAATTTCGTAAAATATTCAATTTTTGGAATAATGTTTAAGTTTGCTAACAACCATTTTTCGTAGTAGCATAAATTTCGTAAATTATTTAATATTTGGAATAATGTTTGAGGAGCAAACATTCAAAAAGTGTTTTGTCACACAAATACAAAGCTTGTAAAATGATGATTTAAGTGTTGCAAAAGTGACGGTTTGTATGAATGTGTCGACTTTATGATTTCATTTTAATATTAAAAAAAACCTTTTTGAACACTAATTTTGATTTCCATTCATAGGTTTTATTATGGGCTATTAGAATTGATATAAAATGCCATTTTTCAAAATTTGTGACAAAACACTTTTTGAATGTTTGCTCCTCGTTTAAGTTTGCTAACAACCATTTTTCGTAGTAGCATAAATTTCGTAAATTATTGAACTTTTGGAATAAAGTTTAAGTTTGCTAACAACCATTTTTCGTAGTAGCAGAAATTTCGTAAATTATTGAATTTTTGGAATAAAGTTCAAGTTTGCTAACAACCATTTTTCGTAGTAGCATAAATTTCGTAAATTATTTAATATTTGGAATAATGTTTAAGTTTGCTAACAACCATTTTTCGTAGTAGCATAAACTTCGTAAAATATTCAATTTTTGGAATAAAGTTTAAGTTTGCTAACAACCATTTTTCGTAGAAGCAGAAATTTCGTAAATTATTGAATTTTTGGAATAATGTTTAAGTTTGCTAACAACCATTTTTCGTAGTAGCATAAATTTCGTAAATTATTGAACTTTTGGAATAAAGTTTAAGTTTGCTAACAACCATTTTTCGTAGAAGCAGAAATTTCGTAAATTATTGAATTTTTGGAATAATGTTTAAGTTTACTAACAACCATTTTTCGTAGTAGCATAAATTTCGTAAATTATTTAATATTTGGAATAATGTTTAAGTTTGCTAACAACCATTTTTCGTAGTAGCATAAATTTCGTAAAATATTCAATTTTTGGAATAATGTTCAAGTTTGCTAACAACCATTTTACGTAGAAGCAGAAATTTTGTAAATTATTGAATTTTTGGAATAATGTTTAAGTTTACTAACAACCATTTTTCGTAGTAGCATAAATTTCGTAAATTATTGAACTTTTGTAATAAAGTTTAAGTTTGCTAACAACCATTTTTCGTAGTAGCATAAATTTCGTAAAATATTCAATTTTTGGAATAAAGTTTAAGTTTGCTAACAACCATTTTTCGTAGTAGCATAAATTTCGTAAAATATTCAATTTTTGGAATAATGTTTAAGTTTGCTAACAACCATTTTTCGTAGTAGCATAAATTTCGTAAATTATTTAATATTTGGAATAATGTTTGAGGAGCAAACATTCAAAAAGTGTTTTGTCACACAAATACAAAGCTTGTAAAATGATGATTTAAGTGTTGCAAAAGTGACGGTTTGTATGAATGTGTCGACTTTATGATTTCATTTTAATATTAAAAAAAACCTTTTTGAACACTAATTTTGATTTCCATTCATAGGTTTTATTATGGGCTATTAGAATTGATATAAAATGCCATTTTTCAAAATTTGTGACAAAACACTTTTTGAATGTTTGCTCCTCGTTTAAGTTTGCTAACAACCATTTTTCGTAGTAGCATAAATTTCGTAAATTATTGAACTTTTGGAATAAAGTTTAAGTTTGCTAACAACCATTTTTCGTAGTAGCAGAAATTTCGTAAATTATTGAATTTTTGGAATAAAGTTCAAGTTTGCTAACAACCATTTTTCGTAGTAGCATAAATTTCGTAAATTATTTAATATTTGGAATAATGTTTAAGTTTGCTAACAACCATTTTTCGTAGTAGCATAAACTTCGTAAAATATTCAATTTTTGGAATAAAGTTTAAGTTTGCTAACAACCATTTTTCGTAGAAGCAGAAATTTCGTAAATTATTGAATTTTTGGAATAATGTTTAAGTTTGCTAACAACCATTTTTCGTAGTAGCATAAATTTCGTAAATTATTGAACTTTTGGAATAAAGTTTAAGTTTGCTAACAACCATTTTTCGTAGAAGCAGAAATTTCGTAAATTATTGAATTTTTGGAATAATGTTTAAGTTTACTAACAACCATTTTTCGTAGTAGCATAAATTTCGTAAATTATTTAATATTTGGAATAATGTTTAAGTTTGTTAACAACCATTTTTCGTAGTAGCATAAATTTCGTAAAATATTCAATTTTTGGAATAATGTTCAAGTTTGCTAACAACCATTTTACGTAGAAGCAGAAATTTTGTAAATTATTGAATTTTTGGAATAATGTTTAAGTTTACTAACAACCATTTTTCGTAGTAGCATAAATTTCGTAAATTATTTAATATTTGGAATAATGTTTAAGTTTGCTAACAACCATTTTTCGTAGTAGCATAAATTTCGTAAAAAATTCAACTTTTGGAATAAAGTTTAAGTTTGCTAACAACCATTTTTCGTAGTAGCATAAATTTCGTAAAATATTCAATTTTTGGAATAAAGTTTGAGTTTGCTAACAACCATTTTTCGTAGTAGCATAAATTTCGTAAATTATTTAATATTTGGAATAATGTTTAAGTTTGCTAACAACCATTTTTCGTAGTAGCATAAATTTCGTAAATTATTGAACTTTTGGAATAAAGTTTAAGTTTGCTAACAACCATTTTTCGTAGTAGCAGAAATTTCGTAAATTATTGAATTTTTGGAATAAAGTTCAAGTTTGCTAACAACCATTTTTCGTAGTAGCATAAATTTCGTAAATTATTTAATATTTGGAATAATGTTTAAGTTTGCTAACAACCATTTTTCGTAGTAGCATAAACTTCGTAAAATATTCAATTTTTGGAATAAAGTTTAAGTTTGCTAACAACCATTTTTCGTAGAAGCAGAAATTTCGTAAATTATTGAATTTTTGGAATAATGTTTAAGTTTGCTAACAACCATTTTTCGTAGTAGCATAAATTTCGTAAAATATTCAATTTTTGGAATAAAGTTTGAGTTTGCTAACAACCATTTTTCGAAGTAGAATAAATTTCGTAAATTATTTAATATTTGGAATAATGTTTAAGTTTGCTAACAACCATTTTTCGTAGTAGCATAAATTTCGTAAATTATTGAACTTTTGTAATAAAGTTTAAGTTTGCTAACAACCATTTTTCGTAGTAGCATAAATTTCGTAAAATATTCAATTTTTGGAATAAAGTTTAAGTTTGCTAACAACCATTTTTCGTAGTAGCATAAATTTCGTAAATTATTGAACTTTTGGAATAAAGTTTAAGTTTGCTAACAACCATTTTTCGTAGTAGCAGAAATTTCGTAAATTATTGAATTTTTGGAATAAAGTTCAAGTTTGCTAACAACCATTTTTCGTAGTAGCATAAATTTCGTAAATTATTTAATATTTGGAATAATGTTTAAGTTTGCTAACAACCATTTTTCGTAGTAGCATAAACTTCGTAAAATATTCAATTTTTGGAATAAAGTTTAAGTTTGCTAACAACCATTTTTCGTAGAAGCAGAAATTTCGTAAATTATTGAATTTTTGGAATAATGTTTAAGTTTGCTAACAACCATTTTTCGTAGTAGCATAAATTTCGTAAATTATTGAACTTTTGGAATAAAGTTTAAGTTTGCTAACAACCATTTTTCGTAGAAGCAGAAATTTCGTAAATTATTGAATTTTTGGAATAATGTTTAAGTTTACTAACAACCATTTTTCGTAGTAGCATAAATTTCGTAAATTATTTAATATTTGGAATAATGTTTAAGTTTGTTAACAACCATTTTTCGTAGTAGCATAAATTTCGTAAAATATTCAATTTTTGGAATAATGTTCAAGTTTGCTAACAACCATTTTACGTAGAAGCAGAAATTTTGTAAATTATTGAATTTTTGGAATAATGTTTAAGTTTACTAACAACCATTTTTCGTAGTAGCATAAATTTCGTAAATTATTTAATATTTGGAATAATGTTTAAGTTTGCTAACAACCATTTTTCGTAGTAGCATAAATTTCGTAAAAAATTCAACTTTTGGAATAAAGTTTAAGTTTGCTAACAACCATTTTTCGTAGTAGCATAAATTTCGTAAAATATTCAATTTTTGGAATAAAGTTTGAGTTTGCTAACAACCATTTTTCGTAGTAGCATAAATTTCGTAAATTATTTAATATTTGGAATAATGTTTAAGTTTGCTAACAACCATTTTTCGTAGTAGCATAAATTTCGTAAATTATTTAATATTTGGAATAATGTTTAAGTTTGCTAACAACCATTTTTCGTAGTAGCATAAATTTCGTAAATTATTGAACTTTTGGAATAAAGTTTAAGTTTGCTAACAACCATTTTTCGTAGTAGCAGAAATTTCGTAAATTATTGAATTTTTGGAATAAAGTTCAAGTTTGCTAACAACCATTTTTCGTAGTAGCATAAATTTCGTAAATTATTTAATATTTGGAATAATGTTTAAGTTTGCTAACAACTATTTTTCGTAGTAGCATAAACTTCGTAAAATATTCAATTTTTGGAATAAAGTTTAAGTTTGCTAACAACCATTTTTCGTAGAAGCAGAAATTTCGTAAATTATTGAATTTTTGGAATAATGTTCAAGTTTGCTAACAACCATTTTTCGTAGTAGCCGAAATTGCGTAAATTATTTAATATTTAGAATAATGTTCAAGTTTGCTAACAACCATTTTTCGTAGTAGCATAAACTTCGTAAAATATTCAATTTTTGGAATAAAGTTTAAGTTTGCTAACAACCATTTTTCGTAGAAGCAGAAATTTCGTAAATTATTGAATTTTTGGAATAATGTTTAAGTTTGCTAACAACCATTTTTCGTAGTAGCATAAATTTCGTAAATTATTGAACTTTTGGAATAAAGTTTAAGTTTGCTAACAACCATTTTTCGTAGAAGCAGAAATTTCGTAAATTATTGAATTTTTGGAATAATGTTTAAGTTTACTAACAACCATTTTTCGTAGTAGCATAAACTTCGTAAAATATTCAATTTTTGGAATAAAGTTTAAGTTTGCTAACAACCATTTTTCGTAGTAGCATAAATTTCGTAAATTATTTAATATTTGGAATAATGTTTAAGTTTGTTAACAACCATTTTTCGTAGTAGCATAAATTTCGTAAAATATTCAATTTTTGGAATAATGTTCAAGTTTGCTAACAACCATTTTACGTAGAAGCAGAAATTTTGTAAATTATTGAATTTTTGGAATAATGTTTAAGTTTACTAACAACCATTTTTCGTAGTAGCATAAATTTCGTAAATTATTTAATATTTGGAATAATGTTTAAGTTTGCTAACAACCATTTTTCGTAGTAGCATAAATTTCGTAAAAAATTCAACTTTTGGAATAAAGTTTAAGTTTGCTAACAACCATTTTTCGTAGTAGCATAAATTTCGTAAAATATTCAATTTTTGGAATAAAGTTTGAGTTTGCTAACAACCATTTTTCGTAGTAGCATAAATTTCGTAAATTATTTAATATTTGGAATAATGTTTAAGTTTGCTAACAACCATTTTTCGTAGTAGCATAAATTTCGTAAATTATTGAACTTTTGGAATAAAGTTTAAGTTTGCTAACAACCATTTTTCGTAGTAGCAGAAATTTCGTAAATTATTGAATTTTTGGAATAAAGTTCAAGTTTGCTAACAACCATTTTTCGTAGTAGCATAAATTTCGTAAATTATTTAATATTTGGAATAATGTTTAAGTTTGCTAACAACCATTTTTCGTAGTAGCATAAACTTCGTAAAATATTCAATTTTTGGAATAAAGTTTAAGTTTGCTAACAACCATTTTTCGTAGAAGCAGAAATTTCGTAAATTATTGAATTTTTGGAATAATGTTTAAGTTTGCTAACAACCATTTTTCGTAGTAGCATAAATTTCGTAAAATATTCAATTTTTGGAATAAAGTTTGAGTTTGCTAACAACCATTTTTCGAAGTAGAATAAATTTCGTAAATTATTTAATATTTGGAATAATGTTTAAGTTTGCTAACAACCATTTTTCGTAGTAGCATAAATTTCGTAAATTATTGAACTTTTGTAATAAAGTTTAAGTTTGCTAACAACCATTTTTCGTAGTAGCATAAATTTCGTAAAATATTCAATTTTTGGAATAAAGTTTAAGTTTGCTAACAACCATTTTTCGTAGTAGCATAAATTTCGTAAAATATTCAATTTTTGGAATAATGTTTAAGTTTGCTAACAACCATTTTTCGTAGTAGCATAAATTTCGTAAAATATTCAATTTTTGGAATAAAGTTTAAGTTTGCTAACAACCATTTTTCGTAGTAGCAGAAATTTCGTAAATTATTGAATTTTTGGAATAATGTTCAAGTTTGCTTACAACCATTTTTCGTAGTAGCATAAATTTCGTAAATTATTTAATATTTGGAATAGTGTTTAAGTTTGCTAACAACCATTTTTCGTAGTAGCATAAATTTCGTAAATTATTGAACTTTTGGAATAAAGTTTAAGTTTGCTAACAACCATTTTTCGTAGAAGCAGAAATTTCGTAAATTATTGAATTTTTGGAATAATGTTTAAGTTTACTAACAACCATTTTTCGTAGTAGCATAAATTTCGTAAATTATTTAATATTTGGAATAATGTTTAAGTTTGCTAACAACCATTTTTCGTAGTAGCATAAATTTCGTAAATTATTGAACTTTTGGAATAAAGTTTAAGTTTGCTAACAACCATTTTTCGTAGTAGCAGAAATTTCGTAAAATATTTTATTTTTGGAATAATGTTTAAGTTTGCTAACAACCATTTTTCGTAGTAGCATAAATTTCGTAAATTATTTAATATTTGGAATAATGTTTAAGTTTGCTAACAACCATTTTTCGTAGTAGCATAAATTTCGTAAAATATTCAATTTTTGGAATAATGTTCAAGTTTGCTAACAACCATTTTTCGTAGAAGCAGAAATTTTGTAAATTATTGAATTTTTGGAATAATGTTTAAGTTTACTAACAACCATTTTTCGTAGTAGCATAAATTTCGTAAATTATTTAATATTTGGAATAATGTTTAAGTTTGCTAACAACCATTTTTCGTAGTAGCATAAATTTCGTAAAAAATTCAACTTTTGGAATAAAGTTTAAGTTTGCTAACAACCATTTTTCGTAGTAGCATAAATTTCGTAAAATATTCAATTTTTGGAATAAAGTTTGAGTTTGCTAACAACCATTTTTCGTAGTAGCATAAATTTCGTAAATTATTTAATATTTGGAATAATGTTTAAGTTTGCTAACAACCATTTTTCGTAGTAGCATAAATTTCGTAAATTATTGAACTTTTGGAATAAAGTTTAAGTTTGCTAACAACCATTTTTCGTAGTAGCAGAAATTTCGTAAATTATTGAATTTTTGGAATAAAGTTCAAGTTTGCTAACAACCATTTTTCGTAGTAGCATAAATTTCGTAAATTATTTAATATTTGGAATAATGTTTAAGTTTGCTAACAACTATTTTTCGTAGTAGCATAAACTTCGTAAAATATTCAATTTTTGGAATAAAGTTTAAGTTTGCTAACAACCATTTTTCGTAGAAGCAGAAATTTCGTAAATTATTGAATTTTTGGAATAATGTTCAAGTTTGCTAACAACCATTTTTCGTAGTAGCCGAAATTGCGTAAATTATTTAATATTTAGAATAATGTTCAAGTTTGCTAACAACCATTTTTCGTAGGAGCAGAAATTTCGTAAATTATTTAATATTTAGAATAATGTTCAAGTTTGCTAACAATCATTTTTCATAGTACCATAAATCGACCACGGCGCATATATCGACAGCCCTGCAGTTTTTAAATTGCAAATTATTGAATTATATTTTATTTCATTTCATTATCTATTAATTTGAAAATGTACGCAAACAAAATACATTTCGTAGAAGAAGAAGATGTCTCGAGGACATCATCAGTACGCACACATTTGTGAAAAGTGAAAAGCGAGTGATTATTTTATCGACTTTTAATATATAAATTTAGTATGAATAAAAAAGTGGAGAAATGGAAGGTGTGAAATGGACGTCCAAACATACTGACACTCAGACCTTATCGGCTATTAATATATAGATTAAAGAATTCTAACAGATTTTCAAGGTCAGACGTGAAAAGATTCATCATTATGATTCAATTGATCAAATCCGCTCCAAAAAATATTAGTCTCACATCGACTCACACGATCAGACGATTCATTTCGATAGCCCTATAATCATAGTTTGCAATAGTCGAATTAAAGTCTTTGATTATTCGAATATTATGATGTATGGTGATACAATACTTTAGCTCTACACCAAGAAATATCAAATTTTCAAACGTGGCGATATCAGAACATTCACGCCCGGTTTAAAATAAGCCGCTCCCATTGGATAGAACAACATTTCAAAAATGTGCTGTTCAGAATAAATCGAAATCATTGGTCTGTACCTTACTGCGGACGTCCTTACAGACGGACCTTATCGGCTATTAATGTTAAGATTCCTATAATTCTTGTAAAACTAAACACTTTAATAATTTTATTGTAATAAAGCTGTGTTTAATACCGAGTAAAAAAAAAAAAAAACGGAATAGCAAAGGATGGTGAATGGTTGAAATCTCAATTTTAAAATAAAACTTTTTGCATATTATTTGGCGAAAACCATTACGCCAAACACTTCCAATAAATAGTAACAGTGTGAATTTATTTTTAAAATATGCAAATTATAAAAGTACGTTCTTTGTTTAAACTAACTTAAAATTCATTATTATTCAATGTAACTTTTGATTATAATTCGATAGAAAGATGTCCATCGCTGCCAGCATTGAATATGTATTATAAAATTTCCAACTTCTGTTGGCAATCTTGCTTTTATCGTGTCCCTGAACCAGAGTCGTTACATTTTCCATTTTAAAGCACAGGATCTGAACGCCTGATAAGAATGACAGTCGATAATATTGACTAAGACTCACTAAAAGGCGTCAAGTGACATTTTTACAAATAAAATATTATTTAGTAACTCTGGCCATCATACGTAGGGACTGGAATCACGGCATTTATGATGTATTATCAATACCAAAATACCGCCTTCGGAAATAATAACAATACCAGTATATCGACATTGAAAAAAACCATAATTAAATTCTAAATGTATAAAACCATACTTTTTATATATGAATTGTATCAATATTAACAGGTAAGGATTTATGGGCCTTTCAATCATGTATTATTGTTTTATGAATCCGTAAGATATTATGAAATTCATCCGTTTATGATTATAATGACGGCATCTTTAATGAATTACCGATTTTGATTTACTTCTACGGTATTTTTTTTGTTTTGTTTAAACTTATTTTGTAAGACCGGATTAAATATTAACTACCGGTATCGTAAACCCTAATCATACGCAAATCACTTTGATGTAACGTATATAATCAGGGGTGGGCTGGAGGGGGCTCGGAGGGGCTCGCGCGATCCCCTTGTTAAATTGTACTAAAGCCGGCGAGCCCTTTGTTAATTTAAGAGAAAACAATATTCTCGGATCAAATTAGTATATAAATGCAATTTCTGACTTACATATTATCAACGGCAGCATCAGTATACTCAGTAGTACATTTTTAGTCATTTAGATTGAAAAGTTTACGGTAAATTGCATATTGTTACATATTATAAGTGTATTAAGTAACAATAGATTGCTTATTTAAGTATTGCATATAGTTGCATGGGAATTAAAATAAAAATATTCACTCCTTCCCAAGAACACCGATAATTGCCTTGAAAATAAACGAGCCCCTTGTCAACGTATTGGCAGCCCACCGCTGTATATACTCGTGACAGCAAAAATCCTGGTTTAGTTATACCGAATAATTTTACAGTTCGGGCAAACAAGCTACACCTCTAAGTTTATATTTGTTCATCATCTTAATTAACATTAAACTACTTGATTTTTTTTTTATTTTGTAATTTTCATAACAACCATGTTTGTAATAAAATGTTAAACCGTATGATGACTGCAATCATTTCAATTGAAAGACCTATCTTTACCAATGGTTTAAGATACCATCATAATTTCAATTTTCAACGTTATTCCTAATTATACAAAGTTAAACTTAATAACCTTGTTGATTCCCAGGTTTTATAACATATTATGACAAGTGTTTCGTCTTTTTGAGAACCCTCTTTAGAAAAATTATCGTATAGTTATTTACGTACAAACTTAAATTGCTTCAAATATTCTTAAACTAAAAATTACAAAATTAGGGTTGTGGTTTTACTGGGTGGAGTTGAGATACAATCACTAATAGTCCAAATCTACTGCTCTCACTTTGACACGTTTAAGGGATGAAGTTGGTGGTAGAAGACATATATATAATTATAACCAAATAATATTTTTTTCATTCTAAACTCTAAAGTTCGTATACAATAATAAAGCACTGAAGTATTCAAATTCAATTGAAAAAAAAAATCCAAAAAAGATTATTTTTCTAACTGCTAAATTTTTCAGCGAATATTTCTAAGCAATTTTTATTCAGAACGATTACGTAATTATTTTAAATATTTATTTTTCATCTCTTCAAAGCTGCATGAACGTAGCAAGCCGTAGTCTTAAAATTAGTTTTGCAAAAATAAAACAATTTTCCCTTATGAATTTACAACGTAGATAATGTGATGTCGCCGCGAGCGTACACTCCAATTTAAAACTTCTCAACATCCCCTTACTGGGGTGAGCTCGGAATGGGTTAATAAGGGAGGTTGTGCTATCGAATTATACCCATCGACAATCTTTGACATTCTTTGTGAAAACTTATTACGGTATAAAAAAAAAGGTATATTTATACTGCAGCCATTGTTGAGGAATCATTGACTATATTTTTCTCAATTTCGTAAAAAGATCATTGTATATATTCTGCTCAACCGGAAACGGCTGTGTGGCACAGTGGTAATGTTGTATATCTTTTAAATAAAAAATAAATATATTTTCTTTTTGTAAAAAAGCGAAAGTTGTTTCTTTGCAAAATCATTAACTCACTGATTTTTATAAAACCATTAAATGGTAATTGATGATAATTTTAATTGAAGTCCTTATATTATAAACATTATTTTAAACTATCACTGTCTTTAATTGATTATATATTCATCTAAGTAGTAGATTCATAGCAAACAACTATTATGTTGGCTTACAGGAAAATACTATTTAATCGAGTATTAATAGCTTTTTATAACACATAATATCTTTATTTGTATAAATTTAAAGTCTCTTTTGACTATAAGGTGAGTGAAATGGTCTACAGTGACATCTATCTATAATTCAGGAAACTTCTTAATTCAATATTTTACAAACATTCATGTAATTGACAAAATCTAGTTAAATTTGGTTTTAAAAACAGTTTTCAGCAGCAATCTTTTATTATTTTCAATACATTAATTATGTAATCTCAGCCAAAATACACTTTTTATTTTTCAAATATAGGAAACACTAATAATTAGTAATAAATAGATCAATTAATCAATCAATCTTAATTTGACAGTTACAATTTAAGCATTAAATTAGCTGTAAATGTCCAATAAGAGCTGAAAAATAATTAAAAAGATACAAATATATACGCATTTTGTAATTGTAAATATATAAATAGGTTAAGTGTTTTGATTAAGATAAATTATTTTATTCTAAGAAAATAAGAGGTTTTTATGCACGCCACTGGCTCCCTTTTAGTTATACACAGTAAAGTCAGTAGAATAGTATCATAAGATATGCCATTATCAACTGGGATGTTTTTAAAATTCTACATAACTAGATTTTATTAACAAATCGAATTTTCGTAAATGTGTTACTTAATATTTTATTTTCTTGGTGCCACTATAGATAGACCTTTGACTCACACATAATCTAAAAAATATATCAATTACTCTTTTTACATGGTATATGGAAATATCACGGATGTTGTGTTTTTCGTTTTTAAATAATATTTCTAATAGGAACTAAATCATGTATAAAATATTGATCGTCACCCTTTCAAATCACATTAAATAAATTGCCGTAAAAAAGGTCAAACGTTAAGGGTTGTATGAATAACTTTTGAAGCCTTCAGAACTTTAGTCTGCCACTAATGGCGGCTTCCACTTATTCAATTATTATTATTTCCATAGCTTACATAACAATTGAATTCTATTACTGTATGTATTATGTGTCCATATGGTTGTTTGTTTATTGTAAATTTTCAACTCAAAATATCTTTATTTTTTAAAAATAGCTCCAACATTTTTTCTTATCAAATTATGTAAGTATATTTACGCTTGATGTTATAGGATTGATATTTAAAAAATCACTACAGAAAACGGTGGTTACTACTGGAAATAAAAGTCACGTTATAATCTCTTTTAAAAAATACCGTTAAAATTTGCTACCTTAACTAAAACAAAATATAGTTTATTTTTAAAATTTTATACATTTAAGCTCATTCAAAGCAACTAAAGTATTTATTTGGTCTATTTATGGTTATTTTATAAAGCTTTACCATTCAAAAGCTCAACAGTCGTGGGTTTTCTCGAAGATTTATTTAGCTTTCAAAGTGAAAAAAGATCCTTGATAAGTACTGTGTGTGCTAAGAGATGTCTCAAGAATATTTTTAGAATAAAAACGTATAGAAAACCTTAAAGCTTACCGCTTTATTAACTTTGATTTTTTGTCAAAGTATTTTATAATAGCAGTCTAGTCCCAGAAGGCAACTTATGTTTTTAATATGATTCCTTTTTTCAATTTATTTTCTTTCAAATACATCACATGTAGTTAGTTACTTTAAGTCTTTCGTTTCTCTGCCATTCAGGCACTGTAAAACACAATTACTTTTAATTTATTGTATATTAAAAAATGAGGATACGAAAGTTAAATGTTTTTAACCCATTCTTGGGTTATTGTTTTCTTAAATAAGATGTTTTTTTATGTAATCGTCGATATTCTTAATTACGCACAAATAAAATTGAGACCATTCATTCATATCACAGTTAAAGTGTTTTATTGGCTAAACTTAGTACCACTTCCAGCCACTAATTCAGTACAGTTATTAGCATCAAATTTACGACCGTTTCATTTCCGAAATTATTTTAACAACTCGGTTTATTTATAGATTATCTTGGGCATCAGGTAGAGCAATTAACCTTAAACTTGAACTGATTTTTGGAATACAGCCAATGGAGTCATACGAAGAATACGCTGTACTCGATATCGTGTAATATTGTCTAAAACATTCTGTATTTGACTCCCGGTGTCATCCATGCATGTGTGAATAAGTCTTGATTCCAAGAAACAGAGAAAACAACCATTTTGAATAATACACGTATGTCCATTATATTCAATGAATTTTTCGGAGCATTTGAAATACTTAAGTAGACTTAGGGCATCCAAATACCCGCCTAACTGCATTACCCGGCTCTCAACTATTTTTCAATAACTAACCGACTACCCGGCTACCGGTAATTTTTGTCAACATTCATGATATAATGACCATTATATTACTATTTATATCTTTAATAATATGTCTAAAAAAAGAGTCTTTAATTGAAATATTCATGAAAATAAATATTGTTCAAATAAACAAAGAAAAATGATACTGATAGTCATAGAAAACAAGACTATCTATATTTTACTAAATACATTGGTTTTCCTACTTACAAACATAAGGGTTTAAATATTTTTTTCATAATCCCAAAGTCAAATTATTTATTTAAAATGTTTTAAAAATATCAATTCATCAAGTATTTCATAAAAAAATACACAATCTCTTTCCGTTGAAGAAGATTGAATAGATAGCTAGTAATTACTAATCTTTTCCAGCATTGGACTTCGTTTACCGCTGGATTCTAAATTCACTAAACGAATTGATTTTGCACAATAGAATTATATCCAGAGAATCTTGAACTAATATGTATTTAATATGGAAAAATCAAATACTATAATGACCAGGTAACCGTTAAAAACTACCCGGTTTTCGGTTCCGGTTCCGGTTCTAACTGATTTGAAAGCCCTTAAGTAGGCTGATGTTGCTGGAAAAAGACTAGATGTTTTAGTATCAAATAGAGATGGAAAGTAATATTAACATTGCAATATACAGTGCAATGAAAGTTTAGAATGTTTCAATAGAAAAAAAACATTTTGTGTTTACTGTTTTAAGACGGAATTTTTATTGTTTTAACTGGTGTATGATACTTTTTATATTTAAGTAATTGGCCTTTTATTGTCTTTAAATTCTACTAAGCGCGGCGTTTTACCGTTAACTGTTATGTGAAGTACGTTATGAACAGTACCGGCGCGAGGTTATTTGGCGCCCTACGCAACGGTTATTGGCGCACCCCTTTTTTAAAAAAACTGTGGAATATTTTTTTATATGCATGTCCGCTCTCAATGTGGATCATATGGCCCTCTTTCTAATGGAGGTATATCAACATAAGTTTTTTACGAGAACCGTTTGTTACTTAATCGGGAAACCTTTCTTTTTCGAAGTATATCGAATACGATACATAATTATAACGAACAGATACAAGCATGAAAAACGTACTATTATTTTTTATTAGATTATAAAAATATACATTCTCACAAATTTTGTTATTAACGACCCGGGTTTCGCCTTTCGGCATCTTCAGGCATTCAAGTGCACGGATGAACTTGAACTGACGCTTAGCAAATGAAAGTTTCGTGTTATATATAAGATATAAATGCATCACTGAGTCCAAAGCCACTGCTGGCAAAAAGAATGAGCCCATGGGAATGCCAACAGATTTGACTAGTGAGCAGTTTCAAGAATTATATAATTTGTTTGTCGGCAAAGGTTTTATGATTATATGATTTTATGGTTATATAGGGTATAGAAGTGGAGATGTGGGAAAATTTGATATTTCGACGAAATATATAATTTGATTATTCAATTTATGCGCCCCCCCTACTGATTTGCGCCCTAGGCGATTGCCTATTTCGCCTGTATGGTAGCGCCGGCCCTGGGTATGAACAACGAAAAGATTTAATTGTTAACGCCACTGATATACACAATACGTTTACCAGTTTCCGTTCATTTTTGATGTTACTATACGCTGTATCAAAATGAATTATTAGCACGAACATCCATCAATAGCACGAAGGGATTTGTTCCCAAGCTCGAGATAAATAATTTATTTGGTCCCAAAACAACCCGCAGAGTCTCTAAATCTATTCCCTTTGAGAATTCTTTATCAGCACACTATTTTCCTCATCCGATTTTTATCAGAATATTTTAGTATTTGATTTGACCTAACACGCAGAGGATATCAAAAGCTTCTTTCAGCTGAAGGATCGATTTAAATTATAGATCAAATCATGAAAAAAATATATTAACTAATGAATATTGTAATGATGCATAGAATACAACTAAGATGATAATTTTTCTGAAAAGAAATAAGGTTCCACGAAAATATTGTATCTTACAGTCTTTTTTCTCCCACGGCACATCAAAAATTTCCGCGGTAAATTACAAGTAAAAAATAATGGTATAAAAAGAAATGAGATGAAATTATGTTTTTCATTTGTTAAATAATATATATTATAAAAGAGTTTTAGGGAGAAATTATTTATTTATTTTGTGTCACCTTCTTATTAATACAAACTATACTAATTCACCTAGCGAAATCGGTCCTGTTTATATTTATACTAAAATTGTATTTTACAACATTTCGATGATTAAAATAAGCCTAGGTGAATAATCATTTATAGTTTTTAACACCATAAAAGTGAGTCAGAAATTGTGAGGGTTGAGTTAATCATTGAGAAACAGCGTTTTATCCTACGTTAATTCTTTCGACACCGTCTATGCAAGCTTTCAGTATTTTGGCGTATTTGCTTTAGGAATATATACATCTTTACCCTTTATATATATCGCTTAATATATTCTAGCTTATTTCTTTTTCAATAAAAAATACCCAACCTGTAGTCTTTTTACAAAGAAAACACTTGAAAAACAAAATTAATACTGATGTAAAGAATTAAAACTCTTCAATTATATTACCAATTTTTAAGGCTGACAAACTCACTCGTTCAAAATATTAATTCCATTGTGCTTAAATTAACTGAAACGATTTTTTTGATTAAATAATTATTTGTTAAAATCTCCTGCGTTATATAATATTACGATACCACTACAAGTCATATCGAAAACCAACCAAAATCGTTCAAATAAAAAACTTGCAGCTACATAAATGCAGCAGTAAGACAATCGAAAAAAACATATTATAGGCTATAAATATGAACTGTATTTTAAGCAATATATAACAATGAATCAAATGCAATGGAAAGATACACTTTAGTTTTAAAGTACGACCAAAACTGATACCATCTTACTGTACTATCAATACGAAAGTAACACGAATACTTTATAATTTTTAATTTGATTGATTCAATGTAGATTCTTTGTTCTTATTTAGCACAACATATACACAAAAATACTTAATTAACTAAATAAATTAACAGTGTTATTCTAAAACTGTATTAGATTTTCCCAAACATTAACGGTGAGGTTGCACCATAAGCAATTCACCTAAAATCATCCATCATGACGTCTAGTAGGAAATGGTGGCAAATTTCACACAAAAGCTTTCACCTTTTGAAGTGAACTAGCGCCATAGAATTCCATATTTTTTGCGATCGTTGTCTATGAATTTTGTATACATAATGTATCTGTCAAACTGACATTTAATTTCGGCTCAGATGAATGTAACTTCGCAAGCTTAGACAGTCATGATTTTAGCGAGTATCACATGAAAGTACATTTGCATCGACATGAAATAAAATGCACACAAAATTCATGGTAAATATTCTTAACAACAAGCTAATCTTTTTCAATCGAAAATGTATTATGCCTAGGGTTGTCATCATCTAGAAATTAAGATTTTAAGCTGCCGCCTGTGTGGTCAAGTGGTCAACGTTGTTGGCTTCGGCTACGGAGGGCCCGAGTTCAAATCCCGCTACGGACAGTTTTACAAATTGATTTTTCAATCGATTTATGAATGTCTGTTAAAAGGCATGGATGTATGTGATGTCTTGAATTGGAGCGTATTGAGAACGATTAGCTTACCACTAATCCTGTCTGAGCCCTATCCTTCTATCCCTACTCTCTTTGGAAAAAGAGAGGTTGAGCAACTGAGTAACAAGCAGTTCTCGTAGAAACACTTCTGTTGAGATAAACTCCATTAGGAGTCCATATGCTCCACATTGGGAGTGGACATGGTTAAAAAAATTAAGATGTCGTACTATTGCATTGGTGTAGGCAGGTTGCACGTGTAGCGATACAAACAAGTTACTAAAACGGTCACCAAACAATATTTAAATATTGACGATCTAGTGAGTACCATCCTCTTAAGAAAAAAGCCCCCTAAGAATTTGATTATGTACCATCAACTCTTGTTTGGAATAAAATAAAAACATGTTGAATCCTGTTTCATGTAAAATAAAGTCGTACCGAAACAAAACCTTCTTATGTAGACTTCTAGCACTAAATCTCATCCTTCTACGAATTTCGTCCGTTACTTTAAAGCTATCGTATCAGCTGTGTCAACTTTGAGGCACTTTACCCGGGCAAACTTTTCAAGTACGTCCCGAGCTTCTGTTGTAGATACTCTGTATTCCTACAAGGGCTACCTTATTTATTTTTAGCGTTGCTCATACGCTATATTACTGCTAGTTTTTATATAATATGAAACGCAATTTTAGTTGAATATTCCATAATTATTTTAAAATAAGCAGAAAGGTTTCAATTTTTATTTATTGAGAACTTTCCTTCGCTAATTAAACCGTTGTACTTTCAACGAGTACGTTTTTATTCATTTCTGCTCCCAATGTGTATATAGCCTTCTTCTTGAAGCATGTCAACATATTTTTTTCTAAAATTAAGAGAGTAGTAGTATAAAGGATAAGGTTAGGACATGACGAGATTAGCTTATCGCTCTCGCTGCGTCTCATTATTTTAAACACAGAAATCGACCCAAAAAACGACGTAAGCCAATGGGATACGCAACGGACCCGATTAACACAATTATTACATTATTCTCATTAATTTATTGCATATCTCAATATTTGATGATTCTCACCATAAAATGATTGTTTGCTGAAACCATAGTCATGTGGTCAACGTCGTTGATCTCACTGATTCAAACACCTATATTGACAGTTTATCAAATCATATCTTTTTGTTTGAATACATTAATTGCTTGTGATGTCTAAAAATTATTCTCACTCATCTGAACGTTAAAACATGACGTTGTGAGAGCGATAAGCGTATTACTTCTCTACTAGTCTTGTCTCTTTGTTCTTACTCTCATCCAACGTTCCCTCTAAGCTGGGTGCGTGCGCGGCCGCGCAGCAGTTGAGAAGTCCCCGCGCACTCATTCCGGGTTGGCGCGCACTACAAGACGGTTGCTCAATTGATATTTGATTGGTCTGCGCAGCCTCCACGCAGCCTCTGCGCAGCCTTTGAAATTTCCGCGCATCTAAACCCTCGTCTTAGAGGGAACGTTGCAGTCTCATCCTAAGAATAGACGTGAAGAAACTAAGTAAGAAGCACTCAAAGTAGAAAAAAATCTTTCGAGATAATTTCAATAGTTTATATGCTCCACATTTGGAGTGTACATAGTTGAAAAAAATAGATATGCAGATGCCGGTGTTTTGAAGACATCCGAATTTTTACCCAAAGTCTTTCTTCTCTGTAAAAGCTGATACAACGCATGATCAACATCCCGAATTGCCAACATTGCGTAAAACAGTCTACTTAAAAAGGTCAATTTCCCAAATGAGCTACTTTCCAAAAGGCAACAATCCCAAAAAAAACTGTTCTTTCGAAACGATATATTTTTTCGTTGTCACCTAGACATTAAACCTAACAACATTCTTGGAGAAAATTGTTGCTGAAACTATCAACTTTTTTTTTTCAAAGAAGATTTAATTTAAAGTTGTAAAAGAGAAAAGCTTTAGGTGTTGGCTGTCATAATATACTACTTTTTACTTTTTTCAGTGAAAAGTTGAAAAGAATACGATGAGATCTCTTATAAATTCAAAAAACAAACATTGAGTAAAATACTTATAAAATTGTTTTTTTACAAAAAAGTCTCGTGGTTGTCTTTAACGATGATGTTAAGAAGACACTTTACAATTTAGTTTACTTCTGTTTATGCGGTATAAAAATAAAGACGCATCTACGATAGATAAATGTTTTAAGTAAAAAAAAGTAAAACAAGAAACATACATTGAAGAAGAAACCTTTTTCACATATAAAAACGTTCACTTAAAAATATATAGACAATAAAATAAGTTTGAAATACAGATACAATTCATTCATAATGAATTCAGCAAAAGAAATTATTTTTTATAACGCCTGAATAGAAAATTTTTCGTAGTTTCATAATGTAACTTTTTGTTTAATAGATCAAAGATGATAGAAAGTAATAAATATATATTTTGGATGTTAATTAATTGTTATGGATATATTATTACTAAAACACTAATTTAAATTCAATGTTGGTTCAACTTTATTCCATATATATAAATTTACACTTTATAAATAAATCACTTAATCTTATTAATCAAAATGATACGATATGAGTACCGAGGCGTTTCTACTTGGCTATCGACTTTTCGATTTGAACTCTCGATTTGAACTGGTGATAAAGGAAAAGGAGATCGGTTTAGTTGAAAGGTTTATTGTTTCAAGTTGTCATAGATAATTTAACATAGCACTCTATGCTATAATGTTGTGTATACATAACATAATGCAGAAGTGAAAATAGGCCTAGCTGTTTGTTTTAAATACTTGTTCAGAGTCTTTCAAAAGTATTTCCGCATTTGCTAACCCTGATTTGACCAAAGTAGGTTAAATTTTCAGGAGTTAAACCAGGTATAAACAAGTTTCCTGAAACAGCGAACCGGGAAGCAATTATCTGCAAATTGTATTCAGACTATAATGCGGATGTACCTTTGTATTCAAGTTTATTTACTCGCAAGATTTTTGTTTTAGCTTTGCACGCTTTGAAGTGGTGTAATTCAGTAAAATTCACAAACGGATTAAAGTTTTATTATTTAAATTTCTAACAAGCTATTTTGATCAGTAATTCTGTGTGTGGAACAATTTTTGGCTCCCGCAAATTAAACATACCCATAATTAATAGCCTTATCACACCTATCAACTATATTTATGGAATATTTAAAAGCATTTTTTTGCATGCTAACTGCATCAAATTACAATGTGCCATCTCTCAAAATGTGATTATACTATTATTTATAACTTAATAATACAAAACAGTTTAACTTCACAGTTTAACCAAATGTGATATAAAATATATGCGGCCCCGCAATGCTCACTTTAGGATAAGAATCATATGCTATTGCTGTTAAAATATGATTGCTAATCACAGTCAATCTAGCAGCTGTTGCTTTTGAACTTCAAATTTATCCAAGTATCACCATCGGATGACTGGAGACTGATTCAAATATAAAAAAAACGAAAAACATTTTATTTGAATTACTTGAAGCCTTATTCCAGTACACATACTCAGGTCTTTGAGATGTAATAAGAAAGCAAACTATTACTTTTAGCGTGTTCCCTGTCAACACTTAGTGGAATGGCATTAAAAAAATGGTTTGCTGCTGATAAATATATTTATTAATAAAGGGTTATTTATATAAGACCATGTGAGTCTATAAGCATATAGCAAAAAAAACATAGTAGAAGCACTTATAGATGATTAAACAAAATATGAATAAGTTACACTAATCTGATTTTAATTTAAAACGTTTAAGATATTTCATAAGCCAGTCTTGGTCTTAATAAAGAAATGTGCAATATGTACAAAACTTTGTTCTATTTTTTTTAATTTTATGTAAATTATGTTCGTGTGAATTCGCGTTTTTGTTGCCATAGCAACCCAAAATACGATATAAATGTCACAAATCATAAATCTCGTATGAACTTTTACAAGCACATTTGCATAAAATTAATGTATTTCTAGACTTAATATTAATATTCAATAGATACCATCTAAACGCATGCATAATGGTTACAAAATCTGTTCATAATATGAAATATTTATATATAGACATGATGATAATATAGTAGAAGATTCGGATGTCATTGAAAAGGGTTTTTATATTAAATACACAGTGACACTTGCCTCGTGACACTTCAAGTAGAATAATATGATAATACGAAGGACAGACTTGGCCTACAAGCACACCGGTTCCAAATATCTCCAGAGATTGGATTTGTTTCGGAATCCTTGCAAACGAGGTTACTACGCTGAATTATGGGGTGCTACATTCATAGTTCTGCATGGTCTTACTTAAAATATTTATTACCTCTTTCTTTATCCTCTAAAGCTTTATGTCGCAGAACGGCTAAGTGCCTTAGGGTGTATTTAAAACATTATGCAAAGAAGTTAACAACAAGTTATGACTATTGTGTTTTGTATAATAATATTACGGATTTCTCACACACATTTTATTTAAATAAAGTTACTTCTGAATGAAAGTTTGCATTAAATGTCACAATACTGTCGTTGCATAGAAATTTGATTACAATGTTTCAATGTTTTTGTATCTACATAAAATAAAATATAATAAAATTATTAAATCATGTGCTATATTTATTTACAGAAATGATAATAATGTGTATTTTATTAATATTATTGAAATACAATTGTGAAATACAAATAATTAATCAAGTTTTCAATTATCTTGTAATGGAATTTCACAAAAAACTTGAATAATTATATTTTTACTAAGCAAAAGGCGTACATATAATAGAAAAATGTGGTTTATAAATTATACAACAGATATTTTTTTCGGTTCTGTTCCGGTTTTCGTTCCGACAAGAATAACGGTTTTAACGGTTTTCTGTTCAGTTCCGGTTCGAAGCCCTGCTTAAAATTGAAGAAAAAATACATTAAAAATTTCTTCAATGTGAAATTTTTAAATTATTAAAATATACGACAGAGTTACATGGCACATCTTTTAAGCAAGTAAATATGATGAGCTGACGAATGTAATTATAAATTTTAAATGAAAAATGTCAAATTAAATTGCATCCAAAGCAAAACAGCCTGTATCATTGGTTAGTTTCTCCCCGGTTCGTTGACCTGAAAGATAGAATTTCCGTAAGCGAGTAGAGAGCGTCGAAACGAGGACGGGGGTTGAACCGCTTTTCCAGGGGCGAAAGGGGACGGGGGCGAACCGGGTATCGATTTTACAAACCGGCTCTGGGTTCACGCGAAAGACTCTACGTTTGTAACGCTCGACTATCGGTGTGATAATATGTAGGTATTCGGGTACTCGACTAACGGCGTTTTTAGCTCAACCATCTCTATATTTACCCGAGGCAAGATTGTTTGTCGTATTTATAGCTATTATATAACAGGCTTATAAATCGTTTTATAATAGAAAAGCTTTGTTCAATTATTATTAGATGTCAATGTAAGTACATGATTCTAAGAATTTAATCTATTGAAATTGAATACTGTAATTTATTGAATTTTTTTATTGACTCTTTAGCATTTTTTTAAATCAATATCTGCTCTGAATGTGTAGCGTGTGTCTTTATAATAGAAGTATCTCAACAGAATTTTTAATACGAAAACTGTTTGTTCAATCTCTCTTTTTTAAAGAGAGTAGTAGAGATAGAAGAATAAGGCTAGGACAAGACTAGTCTATAACTAATCGCTCTCGATAGGCCTTGTTAATTAAGTATCGAAAGGGTGGGAGGGACTTTTTAGCCATCACAAACACCCGTGCCTTCAAATCTATCTAAAAATGCTATTCGTACTGTGAGTTGATCCCGTGAGATCCAGCACGTAAGCTAATAACGTTAACCGCTGCGCTATATATTTTTGCTTCATTAGTTCATTAATTAATTAATCTTATCGTCTTAAATATTTTAACTATAGATACATTATTATACAATTTATCTGGCTTATATTAATATCTTCCATGGATGAATTGTCTAGAAACAAAAATCTCGAATTTTCATTGTGGAGCTTTCGAATAAATATTCAATTTAAAAGACAATTTTAATTATTTTAGGATTTACGATTGTCTCTCGCGAACGACATCTTGAAAAACGAGAGTATAAAACTTGTTAAACGAGAACTTATTATAGGAAGTTATTAGGTATTATTAAGTATTTAGTGTGAATTTTTGTACTGTGGATATGGAAGCTAACGTATGTTTTTATTGTTTAAATATGTAAGCAATGCAAACAAACGATTATTTTATTATAAATTTAACAATCTTCATCCACAAAGATCAAAAGTAACAATATTATCTCACACTAGATACTAATAAATTGACTACGCGTGCGATGATACTAAATTGTGTGTTCTGGCAGTGCTCTTTTCCCATGTAACGCGATTGAACGGCGTTCCGACACCTTTTTCTCGACATATTTAATGTTTTAAATCAATGTTTGCAATAAAAAAACATTTTATTTTGTTTCGATAACATTTGATTTTAGGATATTGTCTTGATTTGTTACGCTTTACGAGAATTGTCGGAACTAAATTTAGCGTATAAAATATTAACTATGATATCAATGTGAACTTTTATTATATTAGAAATCAAAAAAATGCACCACTTCAAAGGTTTTAAAGAAAGAAAACATAATTTGGACCCTTGGAAATGTGATGCAGCTGCTGTAGGCGATATGCTATTTTGTGAAGTAACACTTCAGGAAACAAAAAATAGTTTAATCATCTGAATAAAAATCAGTTGTCGTAAAAACTCACTGTTGAAATGCCTCTATTTAGAACTAATATTCAGGGCTGTGGAGTCGTTGAAAAAAAACACGACTCCGACTCCGACTCCGACTCCGACTATGACTTGACTAAAAAAAAGTTTAATTTTGTCAAGTTTTTTTCCTACCTTTCCTATTTATGTGTATTAAATTACAGATCAACTAGTTAATCCGGAAAATAGCCTAATTTTTCATATTATACATGTTATAGGCATAAATAAAACATAATAAATATAAGTTTAAACTTTATTGGTTTGAATTTATTCTTAAAAATAACATCGCTTCTATCAAATCTGCATTTGTAGAAGCTCTTAAATCAGTTTTAAGTATTTTAAGAGCAGAAAATAACCGCTCTACTGATACTTGGGTTGGCGGCAATGCTGTAACGGTCAATGCTGAATCTTTTATAATTTCTGGAAACCGCTGTATTGCCATTTTCACATTTAAATTACACGATCGGTCAATTTTTTCTACTATTTTCAATGCGTCGTAAAATTCATTTCTAAATTTTGAAATAGAGTCTCCTTCGTCTACTACATTGGGACTCAAACGAGGTCGTTTTATTTTCTCTTCTTCGTCAAGATATTTTTCAAAATCATCTTCAGATTCAGCGGTGTCGGATGAATCTGATGATAATTCATGTATTGATTGATTAATACAGCTGCCTGCTGTCGTCTCGTTTTCCACTCGAAGGCCTTTCAAACGAACGGTTAATTCAAATAGAGCGTTCTTAGCTCTATTTATTTCTTCTTCTGTCAATATGGATCGAACCATGGGGTTAACATAGATCCCAGCCAACAGAATATCATTGTCCAATAATTTTTTTCTCTACTAATCATGGCGTTTTTAATTCCATCAGCAATAGCATTATTCGGAATTTTTGATAAACGGAAAATAATGTTTTTCCACTCCTTGAAAAATGCACCAGGAGTCAAGTCATTGGCTTGCAACATCTTTGTAGCAATATAAGGATGGCGAAGCAAGACTTCAGGTTCCTCTACTTCTTTCCATTGAATTTCAGTCATAGTCACGTTTGGATTGGCCATATCCTCGAGGTAAAATTTCAGTTCAAGAAGTCGCACGTAATTTAAATTTCGTAATTAAAAAAAATGCATTTTTTTTTAAAGTAGTCGGAGTCGCTCGTTTTTCACGACTCCGACTCCGACTCCAGCCAAAACATCCCGACTCCACGACTCCGACTCCACAGCCCTGCTAATATTCATCACATAAAGACAGCGGTAGGCTGCCGATACATTAACAATGAGCTCGTTTAATCTCGAAGCAATTTTTAGTGATCTGAGGAAGAAGTGAATTTTCTTATCACTCCTATGCAATTATATGCAATATTAAAATAAGCAATCGATTTTTACATAAAACACGTATAATATGTAACAATATGAAATTTACCGTAAACTTATCAATGTAAATAGCTTAAAATATACTATTCTGTAAACTGAAGCTGTCATAGATAATATATAAATTAGAAATTGTAGCTATAAACTAAATTGATATGAGAATATTGTTTTCTCGTAATTTAACAAGGGGCTCGCTGGCCTCAGTAAAATTAAATAAGGGGCTCACACGAGCCTTTGCTAGCCCCATCCAGCCCACCTCTGCGTAAAGATCGGACATGTATTAGAAAAAACCTTAACAAGAAGTGAGTTCCAGCATCTTTTTTATTTTTTAAAGCACAAGTTCTGTGTATCTATGGATATTTTTATAACGTAAACAAATGCAAATATATATCATTATAATTGTTCACAAATAACGCCGTGCTGAAATTTTTAAGTTATTGTATTATTCCATTAGGCTTTATATAAGGATTGAATAAAAAAATAAAGAACGGACCGTAATTATAATCGAAAGCTCTTATTGGGCTTTGGTAATGTTCTTGTGTAACTCTTTTTGCCACGTACATTTCCCGTGAGCTTAAACTTCATCCAATATTCAAACGGCGTAGTTAGCACAAAACCTATCGAATTTCCTAGTGCAGGTATTAGTTTCTCATCGTAGACACTATTATGTAGGTTAATGGCTAAATTTAAATGCAAGAGTTGCATTTGAATCCAGAAAGCTTACACCATAGAGTTAAAGTTAACAGTGTTAACTTTACCGCAGTTCAGATGAGGTTAGTTCAATTTACTATAGATTTACAACTCAACATTTTACGACAGGCAACACTTGAAAATATCATAGAACATAGACTATAAACTATATTTTTTTTGACGGTTAGTTATTTCTGTAAAGTAATGGCTTCCCGAATCTTAAATTCAATTATCGTATGGTAATTCATGAGAACATTTGTGTTATATTAAAATTTTCTTCTTTACAGCCCCACGTTGGGCGCTAAAAACTGATTTTCTCGGTTTGTATTATATCGATATGTTTGGGCAGCAAAAAATAATGCGCGCATCCGATTAGTTAGTTGAATATATTGTCTATTACTAATGTACAGGTCAGGAGCAGTGACACACAGTATAAGATAACATGTTTGTACAATATTAATGGTCTATTATTCGATCACAAGTTGAATTGTTAGAATCAATACATCAAATTTAACTGTAGTGAACGATGTTGTATTATTAATCTTGTTTTTTTCCAGTTCTAAATGAAAAATCGGATGAACTTTTTTCATTTTTGATAATAAATAAACAATTATGAAAAAAAACGGCCAGCCGTTTTTCGTTCCGTTTCCGAAATTGTATTTGGGCAAAAAACAATACAAATTTATTTAAGGGTAAAAACTCTTGATTGCAAAACCGTGTTTCAATGTTCACACTGAACGACGAAGAAAAATAATAGTCTTCACAAACCTCTTTCTCTATCCACTAATACTTTGCAATTAGGTAATTAAATTTACCTAACACTATATTTAAGGGGTAGTGTGTAAAATACAAAATCAATTGTCTCGTGTTCTTTTACATTATTTCTTTATTATAACTATGATAATTGTGTTGCCTAAAAAGCAAGCTGTCAGTTTCTTGATTATTTATTAGATTACTTACGTATTACATCAAAAATATTCTCTTATGCAAAGGCCTTGAATGAGGACAGTTTCGAAAATACACAATCACCCTTACAAATACTTATGTAGGTTAAAATGTTTCAATTATTATGAGGAATTGTGTGGTAAGTGATTTTCGTGTCATCATCTTAATTTCACCATTGAAAAAATCTCGCAATTTCCATCCAAAACCTATATAACAAAATACGCAAATTTATTCAGAGGTTCTGAAAATTTGTGTTTATCTTCGTAGATTAAATAAAATTATTTATTCACGTGCAAAAGTATACAGTATTCATCTATTTTTTGTTTTTAGTATTGCTCTATGGTTAAACATGGCGGTTAGTTTAGCATTTATGCACGAACGTCAGAGCGGTCTACGGTAAAAACAAAAACACATTATTTTGTGATCAATCATAAAATGACAGAAAACTTATTCCATATTGATACAGCGTGTCCAAAAAAGCTTCGTATTTTAATACGTTGGGTCGTTTTCGCTTTATTGAAAACTGTATATAATGAAAAATAAGCATATAATCATGTTATAATTTAAAAAAGAGTTGACATTATCTTTCTTTACATTGATAAAATATTTTTAATTTATTCGACATACATTTAAATAGCTTAACCGAGTGATTAGCTTCATTATTTTATATTGTGGTGTCCACGGGTATGAATTATGCTGATTTTTTTTAAATTTTTTAACTGAATTATGGATTTGTGTTTTAACTCATAGATTTGAGTAATGTCTCGATTCTCTCCTACTTGTAACTGGACGTAAAAAGAGTGTTTAATTAACAATAAGTCCTCTCCTAGTCTTAGCTGTATTTACTAAAAGGAAAAATATACAAACTGAATATAAATCAGTTCTCATCGAAAAACTTGTGTTCGAAAAAGTATGTAGAAGCGGACAATGCAAAAGAATAATCAAATAGAAGTAACATTTTTTAACAGTTTTATTTTAACATTTTCATTAAAATATTGTTTTTCTTATGGTTATATCATTCATTTTGATTGATTCTAAGAAAATGTATAAACCTGAAAAAATTGTTTTAAGACACATTCGCTTAGTAAGAAACCAACTCTTATAAAATACCTTTACTGAGTTAAATTTATATTTAAAAAATATATAAACTGTGATAATAAGGTTTTTGGAGATAAGAAAGACAACAAACTATAATTCGTTGAGTCATACACATGTATTTGGTGTACGTGCCAATGGACATGGATGTTACAGACGAATCAGAAATCTGCGTTCTATAATTCCTGGATTAACACTAGCAATCAACAGCCATATTTTAAGAAAGCATATTAATGTTCAACATGCTTGCTATAGAATATGGAATACAATTAAACAAATTGTTTATTCATTAAAATTATTATATTCTTTTATATACTTGAAATAAATGCCGTAAAGTGTACCGTTCGTTTTGATTGAATTTGGAGACCACTGGTTTAAACCGAAAGAAATCCTAATACGCTGTGTTTTATGACTATGCAGTGTAGGACTAAGCGATAAAAATGACAAAAAATACACATCGTCTGTCCCCTTTACTCCTCCCGATAAGGGAACACTCTGAATATATTTTACGATTCTCCGCAAAGCTTTTTTCATGTTTCAGTGTAACGAAAATCAGATTTTGCAAAATAAGAATAAATGGCAGAGGTATTTTTGGAATTTAACGCATTTGCGTTATCCTTCGTTCCTTTTTCCCGTTTTATTATCTTTGGTATCGGAGTTGTATATACTCGATTTGACTAAGGATGTTCTATTTAAAAAAAAAGCATGTTATTTAATACTCTCAAAGAGACCACAAAACTTGCCATGGTCCTTTATAATATATCAAAGAACGAAGTATAATATTTCCTTTGATCGAGCAGTTTTTCATTGTGTCAAAAGAAAAACGTTTTAAAGGAGCTTCAAGTTTCCATTTGTCCACAAAGTTGTATCTACAACCACCACTCACTCCGGAGTTATTATTGATCATAATTGACGTATAACCTAGCACAACATCTTTCAAATGAGTGGTAGGAATGTGTCTAATGTGATTAGATAGACCGGGTTGCTGCATAATAAACTACATATATTCCGAATTCAATTTGCATGATTAATAGATTTCAGCTTCTTCTGATATTGATATTCTTCTACAAAAATCGTTGTGATGCGGACCACCGTGACATAGTCATGATGCTCTACAAAATTTGAGGATTTTTATTAACCTTGTAATAACTTTTCCAACCATGTTTTTAAATTTTCTAATCTTACCCTCCTAAGCCAAAAATTTTGAAATGACATTTTGTTACAACTCAGCTTTTTTTTACTCATGTCTGCTACCAATGTGGAGCATATGACAATGGGGGTATCTCAACAGAAGTTTGTCTACGATAACGGTGTGTTACTCAGTCGCTCAACCTCTCTTTTTCAAAAAAAGTAGTGGAGATAGAAGGATAAGGCTAGAATAAGACTAGCGGTTAACAAATCGCTCTCGCTACGCCCAGTTATTTAAAAATCAGAAGGGTGGAAGGTAAATTAAGACATCACAAACACCCAATCTTTTGAACAGAAATCGAATCATCGATTCAAAAAATGCTGTTTTTACTGGGATTTTAACCCGTGAGATTCGGCACGGAAGCTCATAGCGCTAACCGCTGCGCCATAATACTCGACGACCCGATCATACTCTTTCAGCAAATAAAAGAAGCTAGGAAGGTATTAAAAAAGTATTCTGTTTATGTCAAAACAATGGTGAGCTATTGACTAGTAAAGACTATCTGTATGTATACACCATTCAAAGTCTATCTACTTATCAATCCTAGTATTGAAAAGCATCTTACTTAGACGTCAAGTTTATTGTTTTTTTGGTCTTAAAGTAACAGCCGTTACACCGATGAAAAAATCGCTTTAAAAAATACCCAAACATTTACTCAAGTCTCCTTAGTGATGTTTTCAAGATTTTTTTTGTTTTTTTTGTCTTGATTATGTATATCGAAAAAAGTCTTAATTAATTTCAACTTTATTGCTACACATTGTGTTGAATAGTATTTAACCCATAACATGCCATCCTAAAAAATCACGTTCCCTGCCATGATGGCATCTCAGTTTCACTGTTTATTGACAGTATTTAAACCTATGTTAGAAGCTTAAAATAATTATGTATAATAAAAAATGTATACATGCTTGAAAATATATTCTAGGTCTAATTTTCACCCTCATTTTATGTATAAATGCTTAAAATGCTTGAATGATTTAATGGCTCAACTAGCTATGAATGCATCATGAGCATGGAGGAGTTAAGTTATCCTGGAAATTTTGAGTGTTATTCAAATACTCATTCGATATGTAATTTGTAATAGACAATATATTATACTGCCAATGGATTCAGTTAAACTTACTTATCCGCAAACCCTTAAATTAGCAACACCTTTGTTTAAGTCGTTTCAACATTCAATGGCTTCTTTCACTTACATGCACATTATTGTTGGAGATTCGCCTATTGTCTAGCAAGTTGCTTACGAGACACAATACGGATTAAAATACACCGACACAAGTAATACTGACATCGAAGAGTATGTAAAGAAATTTATTGCGATACGAAATAGAATTTCTCATAGCCAAGCACAAGCTATCGACGTTTCCAGTCTTTTGTCCATACTCAATTGCGTGGGAACAGTTTCAATGGAAACTTGTATGTATTGTCTTTTCACTTGATTTATGAACTTAAATTTAAAGCATGCATATCAGAGAAAATATGCTTTTTTCAGTGTTTCTCTTTGACATCTCTAACACCGAACGCAGAGAAAGCTATAAACTGTCCAGTTTTATTTTATTAATATCTTTATTCTTTGATTACCAATTCCGAAAAAAAGTTGAGCGCGACTAGTTTAAAACAAGGCCGCCAGGAGGCCATATTTTCACAGTGAGTACTACTTGACAGACGATGAAAAATTTTCTTTCTTCTTCTTTGGCCATTTTCGCTCCCTATGTGGAGCATATGGCCGCTACGCGGAACCTCCATGTCTCCCGCCAATAGCTTTGCTTCCTCCCATGACATGCCAGCATCCCTCAGTTCCGCCGAGTACATCCTATGGATAGTACCCGACGGACGTCCGAGACGCCGGAATCCCACCGGTCGAAAGGAGAGGCAGGCAGGATTGAGGCTTTCCAGAGGCATCCGCACGTGACGTGACGGGACGCTGTCTTGTACGCTTCCTTATCTCTGAATTCCTCACAAAATCAAACCACCTCACCCCCATTATCCGACGCAAGCATCTGTTCTCGAAGCTCAGTATACGGTTTTTCTGAGTCTTCGTCAGGTGCCATGATTCACAACCGTAAAGCATTACCGGCAGAATGCAAACGTTGAACAAGTGGCATTTGGTTTTAATCGAATACAGCTGTGTATCCCAGATAGTCCGCATTGAGTTGAATGTGGCTCCAGCCATTCCTAAACGAATGGCGAGCTCGTTTTTTGTACTACCGTCTTCGGGGATATGTACACCGAGGTATCTGAAGCTGTCAACCCTCTCGATGATCTGTCCCGCGCTGGTAAGGGTCCTATCAGAGTCATGACAGGTTTGGTTACACATCACATTGGTCTTACTAGTGAATTTGAAATTTTTTACAAGGGAGAATTGTATAGTACAAATTGAGTACAAAAACCAAACTCCCGGTGCTTTTAGTGTGATTTTTATTATACCGCAATCGGGTGTACGATAAACACAAATATAAACAATTTTAATTAACAGTAACACCAGGAACAGTTCTTTCGCCGACCAAGACCGCAAACGAACTCAGCGAAACAATGTACAATGGTTGCCTTTAGAAAAATGCGTTATTAATTTATACTTGCGAATTGTTTTAAATGGAGGTGTGTCATGTAGTATAGCAAATTAAACCTAACCTACTATCAATTATATATCATGTTATATGTCTTTTCTAACGTTCCCCGTCAGTGGCGGATTAAGCACATGGGAGGATTAAGCACAAGCCCTAGGCGAAATCAAATTTGATAACCGGTAATATAAAAAACGCCAGAATATTCCAAGTAAAATAATAAAACTTTATATAAATCTAAACAAAAAGTATATGGGTTATATTATATAAGCTATTTTTGAGGCCCCTAAGATTCGGAGGCCCGAAGCAAGCGCCTCATTTGCTTATAGGGTAATCCGCCAGTGTTCCCCGTACATACGACTATTAATAATGTGTTTTAATATTTTCATACTTTCGATGGTTTCGGCGGTAACTTTGTGGAAGTTCATTTTAATAAATAATTTAAATTAACTTTGATTATTCCACGTATTGTGTTACTAACTGTGACACGTGTTTCGCCTCTTTCAGAGGCATCTTCAGACTTACTATCTTAGTACGATAGTACTCTTACTATGATAGTAAGTCTGAAGATGCCTCTGAAAGAGGCGAAACACGTGTCACATTTACTAACACAATACGTGGAACAATCAAAGTTAATTTAAATTTTCTATTTTAATATTTTCGTTTCATAGCTAATAATTTTGAAATATTTTTTCTTCTTGCTAAACATATAATAAATCCGTTTCAATTTACATTCTTTGCATCGGTCTTTTTGTCGACAATGAATTTGACTTAGCAGTGTTTTTAACGTTATAATTTTTTCTACGTTATCTCAATTGGAATATTCTTATTGATTAAAAGAAGAAAGCAAATGTCAAAGCCCCATTTTTTTTAATCACTTGATTTAAGATGCAAGAATATAAGTCATACCGAACAAGATGAGAATGAGGCAAACGTCAAAAACAAAAATAATTTATCCATAACAACCGTGTGGCTGCTAAAGCTTAATATTTTTAATACAAATTATAATATTAACAATGATGATAATAGATTCATAAACAAAAAACATTTTAAAAAGATATGAGAGCATGCACAGCGTCTTAGTGTATTAAATTGAAATGTGAACCGACCAGGGATTGATTCTGAAACTTCTTATCGCTAAGCGGGGATTTAACAAAGTCCAATTAGTCCAAAGTATTTCAATTATTTCTGGTCCTATGACGCAGTGGTTAGCGTTGTTGGCTTCCGTGCCGGACCTCACGGGTTCGAATTTCAGTACTAACAGCGTTTTTCGATCAATCTATCGATTTCTGTTTGTAGGGATGGTTTTTGATGTCTAAATATTCCCCCCCACCCTTCCGATCCTTCAATAACTGGCCTTAGCGAGAGCGATTAGTTAATCTCTATTCCTGTCCTATTCATGTCCTTCTATCCCTACTAATCACTTAATAGAGAAAAATTGAGGTTGAGCGACTGAGTAAAAAACCGTTCTCGTAGAAAATCTTCTTTTGAGATACCTCCAGTAAGATGCCATATACACCACATTGAGAGCGAAAATGTATTAAAAATAAAAGTAGCATTCTTATTTTTATTTATTTACTGTAAGAGTATTTTTTAATAGAGGTAATCGTAAATATCAACTCGAGTAACAAAGCCATCACAAAAAGTTCTTGTAGAAAAACTTCTGTTAAGATACTTCCATATTCTCCACATTGGAAGCGGATACGGATAAAAAAAATCAACTGAACGTCTCGCTAATGCTGGCGATGTAACCAACAAATGAAAGTGGACTAAAATATAATGCTGGTAATATGGGGTAATATTTTTGTGTACAATAGCCTATATTTAGTAATGTATGGTATACCTAATATATTACTAACGTGTCCCGCAAGTTAAGTATTTTTGCGCATAACCATATACGTCTATTACCCAAATTGCTGGAGACTCTGTCAGTCCCATATTGTATGTCCCATACAGGGAAAATTACAAGGTTTTAAGCGACGGCATCTCGCGAAAAGCGATTATATATTTATTACCATCTCATAAAAGCTCTTTTGTATCTTATTGTTCTTTCTGTACACATGTTTTAAGATTTTTACGTATAAATAATATTTTTTTTATGATTAAATTTACAATATATCTATAATTATTAGCAATACGCCAAATATATATAAGTTAAAATATCATACGAAATAAACTTGATGAAAATTTTTCGTAAGTCACACAAGACTAGGTCGTCAAATCCCGCACCTTTTTTTGATTCACAATTATTTCGGGATCTAGGCTTTCCGCATCCAAAGATTGATGAGTGGGGAAAATGTGAAAAATGAGAGAGCTTTTTTTACCGCAGTCTTTTCAAAGACTTACGACTGCCAGTGACTCCAGCGCAAAAAACAATTTTGAAATTTCAAGCTTCGCGTTTTATAGTGAATCTCGATTTTCTGGGATTAGTAGTAAGAAAATCACGTGATTATGGGATCGTAAAATTGGTTGGGATCCTGGGATTGGACTCTACACAAGACCAACTCAATTAGAATTGACATCATAAACACTCTTGTCTGCACAATTCCCTCCACCACCTGTGTCCAACAGACGTTTCCCGTAGCGTAACGAACGTTATGCATTTTTCAGTTGCGTGCCAGGATTGTCCCGGGAACCAATACTTGGCGGCTTGCACTTAAGTGTACAAAAACACTCTTGTCTAAAGTTTCTTATTTAATTTGGAAAAAAAAGTCTTAAATTAACATTCACCATATCGGGACTTAAACCCAGACCCGCCTGATCATTAGAGCCAAGCTCTTACGAACATGACCGCAGCGGGCGACAGTGTAATATTGTCTGGCTGCGGAATTAAAATAATATGAAGATTATAAGTAATATTTAAGACTTTTTAATATATTTTTTATTATAAGATGAGAGTTTAGTTAAGTAAGGAAAAGCGATCGGCTATATATTATATAAACACGTTTATAATTTGGAATTTGCATTTTTTATAATATTTTATCTTTTGTCTATTGATTCCACAATTTTTCATAGCATTGTTGAACGTAATTTATTGCTTTCTTCCATAATATAACCTTTTTTGCATTGATATTCGCGAACACCGATTACGCACTACGCACACAGAGACACTGCAGTCCACTAAACAAGTAACTCAAATTTAAAGCCAATTTTATTAACCTTGATAATTTATAGTTTTAATTTAAATTGAAGCATCGTAATTTTGTAAATAATAAACATAAATCAATGTTATCGGCGGTGTGGCATACATATTAAAGCGATGCGACGCCACATTACGAAACAACTTTACGGTCGTATTAAGTTGCGTGCCCCGCGCTCCGGCTGAAACGTAATGTCATAACTTTTTTAATTAAACTGCAGAAGCTCCGCATCTCAAATTCCTGCGTTGTACTAGGTCAAAGGCCGCCAACCTTTTCACTTGCAGGCACTTTTCATGCTTTACTGCAATAGTTTTTAACAATTCATCGCGTGGCCTATTTCACGTCGGATAAAGTAAGTTTATTTATAGAAAGAAGATAGTGGGAGCTTAGAAATATTGTGTGGCCTATATTTTAACGATCTTGTAAGTTCCATTAATGTAAATATTACAGATAGAATTGGAGAACTATCAGTTTATATGTATTTATGGCAACACTTAATATTAACGATACTAGCCGAAAGAAAAAAATTTACGGATGATCGATTTAATTTATGTGCTGCATTACTTTGGAGATAAAATTATCTGATTTTACAGATATAATATGTGCAGATATCATACCATCTATCAATTTGATATCAATTGGTTCTTCACAATTACATTAATGAAAAATAATGTTTTTGTTATTTATTTGGCTGTAAAAGTTAGTCAGGTAACTCTGATTTCGTCATGGCTAGAAAAATAAAATTCAAATATTGTTTGGTTAACATACCTACATCCGAGTCCTTTAAAATATATTTTTTTTGCTTGCTTGATTGCTAAAAATGCTTGATTGAGTTGTCTAGTTACAAAAATTATATGTGCCAAAACCCAATAAAAAAAATACTTCAAATCTCAATTAGCAATATATTCATGGATCGGGGCGAAGGTTGATTCTGATATTTGGTCTGTATAAATTTATTTTGGTTTATATTTATTTAATTGTATGGTTTATCGGCTAATATAAGCTGTTATTTTGATTCTATTTAAAAACATTTTTATACAATAGAAAATTTTTGCTTGAAGCATATTAAATATATTTGCAGCAAATATTTAAATGTGTACGTGTCAATTTTTGTAACTAGACGCTTCAATTGCATTTCAGAGACGGAAATATGAGATCAAATTTTTATAAACGCCGGCTATAATTTGCAACTATTAATTCAATTAGTTATTGACGAGATAACTCGTCGCTGGCGTTTTGAGTACGAAAGATTGTATGAGATATCTCGTCTGTGTCAGCCATCGAGTTAAGTTCATAAATATTTTAATTTCATTGCTCCTTATTAAAAGGTATTAAACCTCTGCCTCACGACTTTGTCAGCTCATAGCTCATTCTTGAAGCTAGAATCCTCTATTTTACGCTGGCATTAAAGCACCGAGTGCCATCTTGAATTATTCTTCTTTACGATACACTCATTTTAAACGATGTGATAAGTTTACAGTGTTTATGTAGCCCCGTGTTAAATATCATTATTCGTGCAGCCCTTTTTGCGGTGAATATGGCCTGATCGAAATCACGATTTATGGAGATTGGGGAAAAATACTTGCGGCACAGTACGATTTATGTGGCGGCTTCACCTTAAAACGGTAGAATGGTTATTTTAATTAAAAAATACATTTATTGATTGTAAATACGTTTAATATATACATAAGTGTTTGGGAAAACGTGTTTCAATATTGTTATACAAATACAAACGAATAATATCGTCGTTATATTATACCATAGTGATGTTTTTTGTAGATATTTTAGGTAAACAGTAAAAGTTAATTTTTTAACGTTGTTAAGTGCTGACTATAATTATTTGAGCATAAATCGTTCAGTTATTACTTTGATTCAGTTTCTAATAAATGAAGAAGGTTTCACATCACGTTTTCAAGATTTAATACAATGGAAAGAATTAATATTATGATAATAATCAATGCATATATAATAATATAAAATTCTATAAATATAAATTTGAGTAAGGTAAAAAATATTAACGTATTTAGTTTTACAATTTAGAAGAAATGGAGTATTTATAATAATGGATTTCTACCAATTCAATCAATAAATTTGAGTTTTAGTAACTTTAAACATGAGCGTAAAAAGAAATTAGTATAGCATTGTCATTAATTACTCATTAAATGTATTTTAAAACACTCCACTTAAAGAAGATTTGCAAATAAAAATTTCTGTTCGTATTATTTTAATGACCCAATTTATTTTTACAGTTTAAGTAAACGTTTTAAGCTTTAGTAATAAGAAAATCAATGTACAGATAAGATGTATTCGAATTCCATATAAAATTAAGCAATTATCTGTTTATTTACCAGCTTAATTGTACAGTGACGTTTTACTGGATAATATTATAAATAAATCGTAAACGTTGTGAGTAAGTCAACGTGAAATGTCTTTTTCTTCAATGTCGTAAACTGTTTTGTTCCCATTTTAAATGCCAACGATTAAAAATTATAGCTTGGTGTATGATTGATATTTTTAATTGTCGATTGCTTGATATTTGGGCTAAAACACTTAAAAAAGGGAAATTTTAGTTTAAGGTTTACAAACAAATTAAAATGAGAGTTGTCGACTATTAAATGACAGCACTATTATATCAAGAATTTTAATAAAATAAAGTGTCAGCTTTAATAGATAAAAAAACATAACAATTTTACAGTTATAAACTCTCAATAAAGTTGTAATTTTAAAATTGGCGATAAGAAGACACAAAATACAAACCGAACGACCAAAATTCGACAAATTCACTGATGTTTGAGTGTAAATTGACTATTTAAATACTGCTGTGGGTCGTAGATATAAGATATATCTGTTTAAGTTACTTAACTGACTCTTCGGAAATTGGCAATAGGAATAAAAAATATCATGAACGACGTATCGCAGAGGATATGCAAGTCGACGGGAAATTGGATCGACGCCGTCTCCGTATCGGCGCCGCGACGCTCGCACAAAATTACGTAAAAATTTATTCAATACGAGAAATACATATTCATCATTCGATAACAACGCCAGTGGCATACTTATAGCTTTTAAAATGTAATTTTGTTGAAATTGTAAAGATGGTGTATTGTTGTACGAGAAAATCGTATATTTTATTACGGTAGTTTCAAATTTTATATCACATAATATATTTATCACATGTTAAACGATTTGTGGTGTGTTGTGTAGCAGTAACGTGTTAGGTGACTGTTTATGATTATTATTTCGGTCGGTGTGCTATTTTCTTACAAACTGATAACAAATATTATGATAAAAAATCAACGTTAATATGAATAATTAAATAGTTTTATTTATCGTAACGAATTCATATCAAGACACTAAGCATACTAGGCTCTGTCTTGCTCTAAGACGATGAATCAATCTTTAAAAGACTATTTTTCATATCAATCGTGTTAAAACATTACCTCGCGTCCCACAACATTGAAAAACACGAGTCTTTGATATAATATTGAGCTTCACAATAAAAAGGAACACGATCTAGCCAAATCTCACATCATGTTGTATAATCTATTTCAACGATGTAATCATGTTTTTTAACGTTAAGTTTGCAAAATGATTCGCATAATTTAAAAAAATATATCATTTTTTATCGGGGCTTAACGCCATGTTAATAATCGTTAGAATCTGGTGACAACACATAAAAATGTAAATTTCGAATTAATTTCAGTTATATTTGTTTTTTATTTCATGTTTTTGTCTAAATCCTTATTTGTTAAAACGTGCCAAATATTCTGTACACATTATTGCTGTACGTGTTATTTCATGATTCTTTTCCTTGGGTATTTTCATTTGCTCTGCTTATAAATGATTTTGTCTCTGTGAAAATTCTTTATGAAACTATCCATCAGGCTCTCAGTAGGTACAACCAACCCAGTCCTGTAAAATTTTCACACTTGTCGCGTCTTCCTCATAAATCATATTATTTTTTATACGATATCTACGCCGTAGCTAACTGGAAATAGAATAACGTGGCGTAGCATAATTCGGTTACGACGAAAATATTCAGAATATAGCAGACGCTATTTTGCATTAATTTTCTCGGAAGGTTTTGATTAATTATTATTTCTGTATAAAATAACTCAAGGACCACTTAATTTGGAAAATTTGAGTTTTTAATTATCGAATAACCACATAGAATTTAGTAGAAGCTCTTAAGTTATTTAATTATTATGACATTGAAAAACTTTACTAGTAAATTATGTTTACATTATTAAGTAAATAATTTTATGGTGGATTGAGGTAGGAATAAGTAAACACAAATGCTATCTAAGTAAGTATTTGTATTACTAAATATATTAAAACCGACTTAAAACCTTAAAAATTTGTCCCAGACATTGAAGAATTCAAACAAGAAATTTTATACCAAGAAAAATATTTAATTAAATGTAGACTAGTATACTAAAGGTCTAAAACTATACACCATTAGAATAACGCTTGTATTCTTCCAATGATGATTTACTACTGCAAATTATGTTACTCGACAAATTTACATAGAAAAACCGTGTACTGAGCTATTATGTATACACAACATTATAGCACTCTAGTGCTATGTTAAATTATCTATGACAACCTGTAACAATAAACCTTTCAACTAAACCGATATCCTTCTCCTTTCTCGCAAGTTACAATCGAGAGTTCAAATCGAAAGGTCGACAGCCAAATAGAAACTCCTCGATACTCACATATATATCATTTTGATTAATAAGATTAAGTGATTTATTTATAAAGTGTAAATTATATATATGGAATAAAGTTGAAACAACATTGAATTTAAATTAAGTGTTTTAGTAATAATATATCCATTACAGAGCTTTAAGAAAAGTTGCATGTGTCCGATTTTCAGAGTATAGAAATAATCAATGTTATTTACCTTATCTTTTCTTCCGACTGAAAAGATTTAATGAGACTGCCATGTTCCATACTTAAGATGTACACGGTGGAACAAAAATAAGCTTGTAATGAGTATCAGAGTAAACAATATGACTGGTGTGAGTAAAGGAGCTTCAAAGACGCCTTGAGGTGGTCACACACCAAACATACAGAGCATATTATCAAGAGGAACCCTTACAAGAAAGCTAGTCATGGGAATAAGTATGGCAACTAGTGGGTGTGAAAATTTCTTAAAGGCGTCTTGAGTTATTGTCAATAGTGGACTAAACACATGACAGGCCCCAGGCGCAATGAAATTTTAGAGGCCCTGTATTTTCGATAGCATAAAAACGATAGAAAATTGCATGTAAAATAATTAAAATCTGCACAAAAGGTATATGGGTTATACGATAAAAGCTATTTTTGAGACCCCTAAGATTTGAAGGCCTCAAGAGCGCGTCTTATTCACTTATTGCATTGCTGTCCAGCCGGTCGATCCAAAGCAAAATTTGGTCGATCCCGAAAGCTTCCGTGAATTTCGAAAAAATATATTATTTAAATATAAAATATACTAAAATTGAATTATTTTTTAAACACACACCTATCTAATGATATGTATTTCGCATTTAAAATAAAAATTTCTAAGTTTGAGGAAGGGAAAAAACCCTAAATAAAATTTCTAATAAGAATCATGTTCATCGCGAGAAAACTTAAGATTGGAAAAGTCGATCCCAGGACAAAAAAGGTTGGACACCTTTGACTTATAGGATAATCTGTCATTGGATATTGTCCAATAAGAATCCGTCATGTTTGAGAGCTTTTGTATGTCGAACACACACCATTTTTTTCTATTTTATACTTAAAATAATGTTTTTCCAAATGTTTACGGTTAACAATATGTATTTGATATTTGAAAAGTTATAGTCAACATTAGTTTGAACAATGTCTTTGCTTATTTGTTACAGAAACAAGCCATGTTGGTGCGCCAGCTGGAGGAAGAGCTTCGACTACGGATGCGGGCTCCATCTCTGGAGATGCAGCAGCAGTTGGAGGTTCTTTTCTCAGAGAACGAACATCTGACCAGAGAAATTGCCATATTAAGAGATACAATCAAGGTATTTATCGTATTAGATATATTGTATTTTTGATAGTTTTCAGATATCAATTTCAATTAAAACTGCGAATGAAACGCGTTTTTGTATTTTTATTTTTGAATTAAAATATAAATTACAAAGCTTTATAATTGTATGATTTAAATTAAATGAAACTTAACTAACGATAGTGAAATTTCAAAGTTTTTCGGCATGAAAATGTCAAAAAGTAAATCAGCGTCATTGATGTTAGATCATATGAGCACCTAGATGGTGAAGTGAGACATTTGGTATTTTAAGAAAAATTGAGTTACATGCGTTATAATATTCGACATGTCTTAAAGTATCGTAAAAGTGTAGTGACCCCAGTAAATACACACTACAATTGTGTTATTTCCCTAAATAAAAATATGCGATTCAATATTGTGTCCAATTAAATGTCCAATTGAAAAGTTTTACCATTTTACTAATTGGCTTACTTCACCTTTAAAGAGCTCATACTATAGAAAATTACCATTGATACAACCCATACTTAGGGATGTTTATTTTTGAAATAATGTCGTAGGATATATTTAAATATAATTAAATTATAATAATGATGTAAAATAATGTTAATTCATATTTAAATAACCCATTTCAATACTATTAGATGTCCAAATTAATCTCAAATAAATACCGACGTAATGCAGATATGTCTTCGTATTTTTTTATTAAAATGGTGGCCTAACAGCTTCTCTTGATTTTGTTTAGGAATTAGAGCTTAGAATCGAGACGCAAAAACAGACCCTCCAGGCCAGAGACGAAAGCATCAAAAAACTTTTAGAAATGCTCCAAAATAAAGGAATGGGTAAGCTAGTTACTTCAAAACATACACAGACAACAATCTTTTACTATTTACAATCCATATAAACAAATTGCACAAATTTAATATTGTATTAGTTTTTAAAACGTTAGTAGATTAGTAGATTATTTGAATAATTGTTAATTGTACGACTGCACATTTTCTCGCCGTATTAACAACCTTATTAACGTTGAAAAAACGGAGATAGTTTACACAACGCATAACATAAAATAAATAAATTAACATGTCAAAATCTTCAGTCAAATATTAATTACAAAAATTGGTAACCAGATATCAAAGTTAAGGAAACAATCTTTCCAATGCTTTAATCAAAACCAGTAGTTTGATCTCGTATTTTTTTTTCACTTTTGTGGTTTAAACCGTATTTTTCCTCCACCTCCATTGTACAAGAAAAACTTACTTTCAAAATAATAATTATTAAGACAAAATATAGTTTTTGCAAATATTACTAAATTATGTTAATATATTATTTGATCCCAGCTTCTTTTTTTAACGAAAAGACTATTTAAACATTCAATATTGTTGAGAATTTACATTTACTTTAATAAATAAACATACCTTTTTTTTCAAGTTTTTATGGATTGAATGAGACACGCTTTTAAAATTATAGCTCTAATATGTCTAATCTTCGTCTATAAGGTTAAACTGATCTCATATTTTAAATAATCTACTAATATAACGACAATTGTAATATTAACCCTATATTTATCGATCTTTGTTAAGTAAATAGCGTATATATATATTTAAATAGTAACTGCTGACAATAGCTGTTCGTGTTCGTATCTTGAATACTATAGACAGTGAATTGTATTCACCTATGCGTACATAATTAGATTTTCGGTGTCTAATGAGTGACGTTAATGTGTATACTCCGTCTTGTTCATATGAATGACTTACAGGAAAAGAGGAAGAGAGACAAATGTTCCAGCAAATGCAAGCGATGGCCCAAAAACAGGTGTTTACTTTAATGAAATTATCATTCATTGTATTCATATATATAAGACAATGTTTACTATATACTATCTTTCAAACTTCTTGCATCGTAGTGTATTTTATCTGTATGTGCTAAATTTAATTTCTTACGTTGCATTTTGTAAATTATAAAATGGACCAGTACAACTAAAAAGCGTCTTTTTTCCAAAAAAGTTTTTTATTGTAATTAATTTTCAAGGATAAGTCAATTAAATTTTATCAAAAAAATACTTGATTATTAAATAGTGTGCTGTTCCATTTTATTTGATTAATGTGCAAAACATATATTTATTTGTAGATATATCAGCTTGAAAAACAAAACACACATCAACACTTTAAACTATATATATTAAAAATAATTATTCCGGTTATACTAGCTCTTTTCGAGTGTAAAAACGTTAACAAAAAAATATTATTTATATTTTTATAAACTTTAATATTAATAGTAAAGGAGAATTATTAGCAGATTCAATAACGTATACACTTATTTTTAGTGTAAACGAATTCAAAAAGCATTTGCTTCAATAGTAACCAATTAACTTAATCTTTTATAGAAATTTAATGTAAAATATAATTCGTTTAATAACGCCTAACACAAGATATGACGCTTCTTAAAAAGTGTTTTTTTATTAACTACATAAGTTAGAAATATTCGTTTTTTCGATTGTACAAATGTATACGACAGTGTATAATAATAATAGATTCATCATCTACGCCTGCGTAGCAAGGCACTACGAGATTTATTCAGGTAGAGCATTCAACAATGTCTCAACATATAGATCGTATTATTAATTGAAAACTCTATTTGTATTAATATATTCATCAACTGCAATAAATAGTGGTTGTACAGTTGCTACGTTATTTAATTATGTAAATAAAAATCTTATTGTATTAAATGTTTTTTTTATAAAGAATTTATGTAAAATATCATGGCAAAATATTTGGAACCCATAAAAGTTTGAATAGCCATACTAAGGTTTCAAAACTAAGATATTATATTGCCGAACACAATGGGAAAAAAATATTAAACACAGCTTACGGCAGGTTTGCGACGTTTATTGCGAATTCTTTTAAAGGCACCTTAAACGAAATTTTCAATATTTTACGGTCGAATAAAAATCCAATTTGATGAAATGAAATTAAGTCTATTTAATCCGTCAATAAAGCTTTTTTTCGTTTTCTCTTCTGAGACGATTTTTTAATGCAATATAAGACTTTCACTCATTTAATTTCATACATTTTTTTACGTTTTTATTGTCACCAATACTATTGTCATAATGACATCAATACTTTTAACGACACAATTTATAAATGCTTATTACTGAAATAAAACATACAATTTTGACCAAGATTCAATTCTTGTATTGAATAATAAACTTTAGCTCATTACGAAAGCAAATGAATCCAAATAGTGAATCCCTTTTAATCATTCCATAGATTTCTCAGTGTATTGAATGAGTACATCAATGAATGCATCAAAACACCCTATAAGAAAGGTTTATCTAGCAATAACTATCAATCTTTAATAAGATCGAAAAAACATTAGTCGTTTTATATCAAGCCATAATTTAGATCATAAAGATGAAAATATTTAATTCAAAAAACCATTTCCACTTTGCATATAATAACTTAATATATGGTCGAACATAAATATGATTGACAGATATATGTATGTACATAGATATCAAATATAATCAGAAACATATTTTTAATTTCTACATAAATACGAAAAACAAAAACCAAATTATGTATTAGATTATTTCAATCTGAAAAGGCTAATAATCGTTTTGTGCTTCGATTTTCAAGCATAATAATTACATATATCCGACAAACACCTCCGTTTTTTGTTTACATTATATACAGCACAATAGAATTCATTGCTAAAAATATACAATAGTTACGTGGGCAGTTCGTTACTTATGTAGTCATTTTTTTGTTGTAACTCCGGTATTTGTATTCAAAATATTTCAAATAATAAATAAATAAACATACAATTGGATGAATAATATTACCTGAGAATCTTTAAGCCGTGTACGATTCTTAATGCCTCCACGAATTGTGGGCTTACGCAGGTATTTTTTTACAAAATATGATATTGAGCATTTTTTTTCTTGAGTGGTGAATTTGAATGCTAAGCTGCTTAAGTAATAATGTATTGGATGAGAAAATCCGTACAGATATTGAAAAAATCATTTTTTTTAATGAAACGTTAATGTTGCCAACATATTGATGTCGAATAAATATATATTATTTAAATTAACGAGCAAGTATTTATCTAAAAGATATTTGTATTAGTTTGAAAATCTCTACAAAATATTCCCGACGAATTTTTTCATCAAGTATCTATATATTATAATAAATTGAAAGCGTGAAACATTCGAGAATTTTTTAAAATCAAATATGAATTTTGACTTGCAACTTTGAGATCATGGCTTTCTTTTCAGACAAAGCAGTATTTATAATAAGTTATTATAAGATTTAATTTTAAATTAACTGCCAATTTGAAAGCTTTTTTACGTCTAGATTTTTTCGTAGCCAAAAAAATGACAACCTATAACTTGTTGTATCAGCTGGAAAAGATATATTTTATTATATTTCTTACAGGGGGTTAAGAGGGTAAAATGCAATTAAAAATGTACTTTTAAGGGAAATAATATCGTAAGGCTCTTTTGAAGTATTCCGGTCACGACCTGTTCTGCCAGTTTCTCGTATAGCTACTCTCAAACAGCCGGTATCAAAAAATCTTATCACGTACTACTTCTCAAAAAAGAAACATACCATATTACCATCTTTTCGGATGTTATCAAAGGTGTTTGCTCTCTGGCCTTTGGGCGAGTAAAATCTTCCAGGAAACGGTTTATTGAAATCTGTATTAATAACTTAACGAAGATAGATACAAGATATATTTTTGTATTCGAGCAGAGAAAAACACCAGCTACAAAGATAAATTATTAAATAAAAAAAAACCCAACGTGATTTTTATTTCAATGAATTAATTTTTCTCTGGATAAATATGAAATGTATTCACTGACAAAGCAAAATTAATAGTTTGATAAAATATATTATTTAGGTATGATTTAAGTTTTATAAACATATAAGGACTAACTTAACTTCATAATATTTACACCGTAAAAGATTAAAATGTATTCAGATGAGCTTGCCAATAATTAATTTACGATATTTTACTAATATGTGCTCAAAAATAGTTTCAGGAAAAATCGCACAGTTAAATTATATAGATATTTACTTTTAAATTATGCTATCTCAACAAAACTAACAATCTTTTCTGTCTCGTCATTCTGAAGTACATATTGTGCTTAATACCTAGTATACACTAAATAATATTTAAATATTCTTTGCTGAATTTAGTATTTAATTTCAGACAGCTGCTTGTTTATACTTATATTTATTACTAGCGTTAAATTAATTCAACAAATATTGAGAATAATTGGAGGTGTTAGCGAAATAGGGGCGAAATGGCTGTAGGCGATATGAAAATCGATGTAAGCCTTTCAGTGGCTTTCAAATAATACGCCGTAGCCAGCAATAGCTTTAAATATTTAAGTTATTTATTAAAATATACATTTATAACAAAAAATGTCTTGTTATGTTTTTGAAACAATTTTGTCGTATTTGGGATTAATAGTTTATTAACTGAAAACAGTAAAAAAAAAACAATTATTTTAATTAAAAAACCATCATATCTCAATCATCGGAAAATTAAGAAACCTACGTATTTTTATAGAAAAAAATATGATAAAAGCCGTTATATTAATAGAATTCAAGTAGAACTTGAAGACTTAAAAATCACCACTATTTATTTTTCGGTACTTAAAAACGTATCCAATGATAATTTGAATATATCAATGACAAACAATAAGTACAAATGAAGCATACAAATATGGTGCGAGACATCAAGACTTTTTAACAAAAATCTGGTCTACTAACACCGAAATTAAAGATTCATCTCACAAAACGACAGGAAAATTTTTCATAAAAATATGTTACAATTAACAATTTCGTTTGACAAGTAAAATATGTCGTTATGTTGGTATTTTCAAAATAAGGGTTTACATATGACGCTGCACGACTACGTTGAATATCGCTGCATGGCAGGCCAATATTTCAGGTCTTAAAAGGGTTTACACTTTGTTATTTTAGGTAGCTCGTCTGTTCTGAATGAGATAACAAGAATGCAGGCAGATTCCATACAAAAGAGGCTCCTTGACTTCGAAGCTCAGGCATTAAATATGCAGTCAAAGCTTCAAAAAGAAGCTACAGCTTACGACTTTCCAGTTATGAACAAGCGAGTGGGTACACGTTTGCTAATAAGTTGAATTGATAAGATTTTAACAAAGCCTTAACTACTAATCATTAATAGTTCACTAATCTTTAGCACGGACTTTGGCACGTGTATGTAAATATTCACACTAAATGGTCAGCATTCTATAAACGTATACTAACATATAAAATTATATATAAGAATATTAGACTGTGCTAGATTTTGTAAATCTTACATAACAAAAATAAGTTTAAATGAAATTTTAAGCTACTATTAAGAAAATACTTTCCTTTACATTACTTTCATTCGATATGGCTATAATTCATTCGACAAAGAGTAAACGAATCGAGATTTAAAGAGACCGGACTTCCTTGACAATTATTATTCATATAATATGATTTAAATATTCAAGTTCATAAGAATTTTGGGACGAAAAAGTTCGCATGGAAAATTTTTGGAGAATCATTTTTTACTGTCATTTACACCATTTTTTTAAAACTCCATTAAGCTCCTTTATGTTCTCTATGAAAACAATATATATATATATATTTTACTTTACGAAAAAATCTTAATCTACGATAAAAATTAAATTTAAAAAAAAAGACTGTACATTTAAAATTTGATTTGACAACTGTTACGTTGCGGCATCATTGCAATTGTTCTGTATTATGTAGATTAAACTATACTGGCACATTAAATATTATAAATAAGTCTTCTTCTTTAAATGGCTTATGTAGAACCTGTGACCCTTTATCACTTTTAATGGATTTTTTGGTCTTGAGCTTTAACAAAACACCTCAACCAAACCCAGTAGTCTTAACAGTTTTGTTTTTATGTAATCTTGCTGACTTAACCTCGGCGTTTTCTAATCTTGCTTTTCCTTACTGGCTGCAATTTTTCGTATTTCTTATGATAACTGGTTGCTTCCTAAAATGACAAAAAAATGTTAATTATAATTGTTCTTTAACAATAGTATCACCCATTCAACGTCCTACCTTACGTTAACATAATCATTTAATATTTTTATTTGAACACATTTTTCATTTACCAGCGGTCATCCTTCATAAAGAAAAAAAAATGAAACACTGTTTCGTAAAATCATGTCAATGAAAAGAATAATTTATTAGAGGTTTATTTATTATAATCCACATATATATTATAAAAACGGAATTGGTTTCAATCAACCAATTAACATTCTCAATCCATAACAAGACTTTAATTTTTGAAATTGGCTTAAATTTAGAAATATGTTCCTTAAATATATGCCTGACCAGTTGACGTTGTTAGATTTTAAAATATATATATTTTCAGATCAAATTTGTAAATTATTTAAATGTACATACATAATATATGAAACAAAGCTTTAGGAAATTTCTTTTTTTCGAGTACATAATACAAGAGACTCAACCGTTTTTTTTTTGTAAAATAATATAAATATATTACGTAACATTCTATTGCCTCAATATTTAGAACGTTTAATTGTAAAATAGTGATAAAAAGATTCACCCCTTCTTTGGAACTCGGCGAACGGTTCTCAGACAAGCAAGTCTCTTGTTTATGTATTGGCAGCCGACTGCTGAAAATGTTTGAATAATAAATTATGTCATTGGAATAAATCAAATTATAAAATATGAAAGACACTAGCAATACGCTGCGCAAATTAAGTGATAATTTAACAATACTCTAGTATCGCTACTTGTATTAGAACTCAAAAAAATGTATCTTATTTAAGAAGAAAGAAAAACGTTTTTTAGGTAAACCAGACTAATATATCAACAACGGTTAAAACAATTCAATTTGACATCTTAGCAATAATTAATGTTCCTTTCTATTATACTTGATAGTTTTATTAAATTATATAAAATATTTTCAAGGTGACGTATACGTAATTGTATATTTACAATTCTTCAAAAGTCAACTTTAATTCGAATAAGTTAAAAATGTTTCAAATATAAAATACCTTACAATTTTTCTAATATAACTTTTTCGTTGCTGAATTATGTCCAGGAAACACTCTAGTTTTAGCATCCGCTGTGCCAATATCTGTCAAAATATGCCCTTAATAAAATGGCCGCAGAGATAGAATAAACGACACATAAAATGATAATTAAACCATATGTACAATAATACGATCACCGTCATTTGCTTACAACTAGAATATCCTCACAATTAGTTGCGAGGCGGAGACGTGGCTGGGAATTACTGAAACCACTTTATCAATCAACGTAAGCTTTATAATATCATGGAGACTATTTTCTCTGTGCTCTAGTGCACATGCAAATCAGAGCTCACTCATCTCTCAAATTACTTACTGAGGAGCATTGTTTTGTTTTGCAGAGTTCTATTATTGTGAATTTAAATCTGGAACGCTTTCGTCTCTAAATGAAAGAATATTCTTTATGGCAAATGTAAATGTTGCCAGAGTGGAGTGGTTCTTTTTCCTTGCAATAGAGTTTATATAAGGGTTTCAATTCCCAACGACGTCTCCTAAATGTGTAATTGCACCCACGTTAGATATGTCTGTCACCCTCTGTCTCTAGATGTCAGTGTTACGCACACCACGCGAGTCACAATCTGTCTCTTTTACACTTCTGCAACATATCATCAGTTACGAAAATTCAACACTCACACACACATGTGAATGTACCATTATGTTTTTTTCATTTCCAGGTAAGCCGCCCAGATACTCCTTTTACTTGTGTTTTGTATTTTACTCGTGAGCTCTCCTGTTTTCGTCGAATCGCGAACCCGGCGAGGCGTTCGCGTCGTATGATTGAAGCTCGGCGACTTTGGAAATCTCGCAAATTGCTTCTGTTTTCGCGTTCATAGTGAATAAAGAGAAATCAACCATACGAGTATATAACCGAAAAACAGGTGAGTTTGAGAATGAAATGCAGTTCTAACGAGAAGAAGAAAGTATTTGAGCGGATTACGATGGCAGGAAAAGAAGAAAGCAGAGCGGGTCTGTCTGTGGCTTTTCTAGTTGCACCTTTGACGATGCGTAGTCCCACCGTCATGTCGCACGATCGCAATCGGCCGTGTCGCTGAGCAACCAACCGTGTTAGTGAGAAATTGTCCATTGCAAAACGGTCGATCCCAGAACCTTCTCTGTCCGACTTCGAACGATCAAAATTAAGAGACGTCGCTTTCTCGCGGAGCTTTCGGTCCGTCGATTCGATCACGCCGCCCGTCGTTGACGCACCCGCCGCCGCGCCGGCGACGCTCGCCCTCCGTCCAACCGAATCGTACGCCTTTCAAACGCAGCGCTGCGCATTACCGTATCGATCGAGAGCGGGGACTCGGGGTCTCTCTCACGTTCGCGTTCGCTGCCGAAGCGTTGGTGAGGGATCTCGGTCCAGGGGGACGCGGAGCGCCGAAGCGGTAGAGAGACGGCGCGAAGACGACGACATGCGGATGGACAATGTCAAACTGACCGAGGGGAGAGTTCGTTTGGCGAAAGAAAAGTCCCCGAGGCGGCGGCGGGGGGGATGTCAGAGCGGGCACGTCAGAGGCGAGCGCGGGCGGGTCCTTTCTTTCGTCAAACTGCGCTCCGAGCGACACCGGACCGAACCGAAAGCCTCCCTGTGAGGCCTGTCAGTAAAACTCGCCCTCTCGTTGTGCGGTGACAGGAGATAAAGGCGACCAACGAGACGCTCAAGACCCTCCAGAACCAATTGGAGAAAGCGCTTCACGGGCAGACCATGTTCCAGCTGGGTCCCTCCAACAGCACCATCACGGCGATCCTGGAGACGAAAGACGCGAGGATTGCCAATCTGGAGAAGGAGGTGAGCGTCCTCGAAGGCGAGGTTTGCCTGCTGAGGAGCTCCACGCCCTGCCCCGCCGTCTGCACCTCGCCTCTGCTCTCCGACTCGCATCTCCTCTACGCTAAACAACACGATACTAGCTTTAAGAGACAAGTAAGTTTCCTTCTCGACAATGTGCAGGTGAAGAAAGATGGCCAGATGAAGGTTATCATGTGAAGCGAGGGAGACGCGATTTCTTGCGGACGGTTCGCGGACCGCGGCGACGAGTCTTTTACACCCAACATATCTTCCTCAGGCGCCTGCCCACCGTTATCCTCGGTGTTCGGTGGACGTTCATTCACCACCCATTCAACTCAAAACCTACGCTGAGTCATTACACGTATATCATTGTTTAAAAAAATGTATTTTGTTTCGAGAGCGAGAGCGTTTCCTGTGTTTTATTATACTCTGCTTACGTCTTATGCGAAATAAATGTGGTATTAGTTTAGGAAATAAATCGACAATAAATCCATTCTCTTATTAGGGGATGAAAGTTTAATTATGAGGATAAGAAGATCGTTTAAATTTTAAATCCCTTATATACCAGATTAACTTTAGGATGTAGTGGAAATGTATTTTTACATGCGAATCTTTTATTAACCTAATAAAATTATAACATTATTTTGATTACAGAAAATATTACAAAATTATCAGTATATTTTCGCTTAAATAATTGATACAAAGATTCTTTCCTCTGTAATAATAAATGTTTAAAATACACGAAAGCGTTCTTCAAAAATAACAATTTTATTTATCAAACGTCGTTCGTTAATTCAATATTCTGGGAATCAAGTTCAATAAAGTCAACGTTTTCTTTCAATTATATATAATACACTAGAAAAAAATAAGAAGGGCTATCACATCAAAAGACTTCCACCGAACACTCTGAGATAACGCGATTATGAAATCGAATTTTGTATAACATTATTACTTTTCAAAATGTTGAATTGTCAACTTCAATCTTTTAGTACACGAATCCACTTGTCGAATACTTTTGGAATCCTTTTTTGAAAATTTTATTCTTGATCAACAACAAATAAACAATTTTATTGATGAAGTCTTGAACTGTTTTTACAACCATAATTATCGATTTTAATGAACTAGTTTAGTCATCTTTAAAAAACGTCATACATTTCATTTATTTTTACGATTTAAAACACCGCTATTTAAAAAAAAATAAGACCTTAGCCGCCATTAGACCACAAATTAAAGAATTTTCTGACACTTTTTTAACATTTTTTAAATTGGGTTTTACGGTTCGCATTACTCAAATTTAATTATTGCACCTATATTCACCGGTCACATATAGGTTGATTTATCTATGGTAAAATAAAAAAAATATTTTGTTTCATTGGTGCAACATTCTGACATTTACACAACCAAGGAAAAATACCAATCAATGATTTCAAGCAACAACAAAAAACAGTGGCCATCTAATATGTTATGCAAAGTCAGATCAGAAAAAAGTAAATAAATGTACGATTTCAAAAATAGGTTATTCATTTTTATCAATTTTATATACTACTTATTTCTTGTTCAGAGTTTACATAAATATTTAACTTTTACTTTATTTATTATATTTGGATTTACACCCTCTATTATGAAAAAAATGGATTGTATATAATCATAAGAGATAAGTTTTTCAAAATATTGTGAGGGTATTCAACCGGCTACGTAACTTTTATATAAGTAGGAATACTATCATAAAATAAATTATTCACGCTTATTATATTATAAAAGCAAGCCATAGACAATCTCTCTTACGAAATTCCTTATGAAAATAATGAATAGATGAATTATTACATCATCGCCTCCGAATATTTAAGCTTTAAATTCAAATTGCTCGGCAATCTTTCGTTAGTTCACACTCGCACTGAAATGGAAGATAAGATATTATCAGCCGCAAATTATTTTTATCGATACTTCAGTTCCAAAGTGTAACAAGTCAAAAATTGGCTGTTTTGGATAAAGTATGAGACAATTATTAAAATACCAATATCTATCGATTCCGAAATGTAACAAGTCTTAATCTGTTGTTATTTTTCAATAACATTGGTTACCATTCTTTAGACGTGACAGCAATTCAAATCATGTAAAAACCTCTAAAACTGATTTTATTACATTTTAGAAGAAAACAAAAAATATGTTTATTGCATTTTAATTATACAGTTTTTCAGACAACTCTTGAATTTCATTTAAATTTGAAACATTTTGATGTATTGCAGAAGATAAAACATGCCTAAAATTTTGTTTCCCAGTTATCTTAAAATTATTTTTTGAGTTGTTACAATTTGGACTTGAGAAAGAGATACATAATTTCACGACGGAAATCTTGAAGCGGATACAAATGATTTTTGGTTTAACATCTAACCAACATTTTTTATTTCGTGATTTCGTTTTCGGCAAATAAAGAGTGGTCATTTTTATTATTTTAATAGCATGCTCAATAACATATGGGAGTATTTAGATTTTTGAAGCTTTGAGATATCGCAGATTTATTGAAATTTTATTAACCTTTAGAAACGAAGATTATTGAAACAAAGTAAAAATGTGTAAAAGCTTTACTTTGATTTCACCAAGACGCACATTTTAGTAAAACTGCCATATCTCATAACTGCGAAAATTTAGATACGCCCGTATGTTATTAAAGATGCGGTACACGCGTAATCAATATATTATCATTTTCAAATAGTTCTAGAATGAAAAAGACAGTTCAAAATTGCATTATTTGTTGTTGTTTTTCGAAGAATCGTATTGAAATATAATAGACATCTATTGGAAAAGATTTGATTAATTATGAAAGATCAATCGCCAGCGGTCCGTGTTCTGTATTAAAATAAGTCTACGACAGATGAGGCTATTTAACAAAAATCCATATTGCATTCGGAGATGTCGCGAATAAAAAAAAAACAAGTACAATAAACACCATGATGTTTCAACAATTTTCTCGACCAAGAAATTTGTTTTCCCCTTTTTATAGTATAATTAAATAAGTAGATATATATTTTTATGAATGATTATATTTTAATATATAATTATTTCTTTTCCTAATGCTCGGAACGTTACAGGTTAATCAAACTTATCATTCACCTTTTTCAAATTACTTTTTGTAAAGAAAGAATGCTTTTTCTATCATACTATATTTTAGATATTTTTTTTGAAATGATGTCAACTTAATGTATTTTACAAAAGCAATCATTATCGATCAAAATCACTTATTTAATATATCTCTAATAATAATTACATTAATGTGTTCAATCTAAATAATTAGAAGATAAAGATATGTTTGGTCCATCAAATATAAACTGAACTTTCAAGAATATTTAATGTCGATATTTTTAATACACATGAAATGCGATTAAAACTTTTATTATTATAAACAATTGATACAATATGCATAAGGCACGTTGAGTTTCAAGATTAGTTTCTTTTAAATTATATTATAAACCACTTTCAAGGTGTTCACTGTCAATTTTTGTTGGAAAGACAAAAACTTTGTTACTTATTTCACATTATTAATTTAAATAACTGGCTTAGTATGTTTTATTATTATCAATATTTTTCAATTTAAATAATATCGATGAATTAAATTATGCTCAGTAAAATGTGCAAAAACATCATTTTCAACAATCTGTATCTGCAAAGATGTGCATTTCAGTAAAATGGCAATATTTAAAAATTGCGACAATCGAGATACACCCGTATGCTATAAGGCATGCGATATGTTTAAAAATACGTACTTTGATATCCTGTAAAATCATTGAAAATCAGACAAATGGTAAATTAATATTTTGATACTTTCAGAGCGGACGTCATAAATAAAAACTCAAAATATGTATCATTATGTTAACCATTTACTCAAAAAACCCGTGGAAAATAAATTAGTGAAAACTTTGCGACTGCTCTAATAATGTTACAAATGGTGTTCCGTTCATCAAGTACCAGTAACGTTTTGAAATTGCTGTAAATATATATACACAAAGTTAAAAAAATAAATTTTGTCGAATTTGACATGCATAATTATGTATTTTTATGCCGTAAAACTGGAATGTGAAATAATGTCATTTTATTTTTTTATAAATCCAGTCTTCCAACTTAGCTTATATTATAAAATCAATAAGTCTACTTGTTCGGTATAAAGTTGTTTTGGATAAGGTCTTTTCTTATATAAACAATTTAATATTTGCGGAACTTCATGAAACTCAACCTTGTCAGTGTCAACATATTTATTAATAAGTAAATAATCTAAATTTAGTAGAAAAAGTGAATTATGACGATCGTTGTCTGTGTTAATGAATAAAAGTTTAAAACATTAAAACGTGATTTAAAACTGTCACGCTGATAAGCTATCAAGGATTCTGGACAAAAAAGAATTATTGCTTTTTTTCTCTTTGCTCTCTGTTTCGCAGAATGTTAACGATTTAATAAAAACGTCACCCCACCTGACTTCACAATATTTTTAAACAAAAACAGAATTAAACATAAACAATAACACGACAGATGAACAAAAAAACAGGATTTTTATTCATTTTATTTGATGGACAACACATATCGATATTCTGAATTGAAAACACAACGTTTGAAACGTTTGCGAATAAAAAAAGAAACGGTATTTTGTGTTCATTTTGTGATCAATTTTATGAAAAATTGTTGTACCCGCAGTGTTCTTGTGCTAGAATAAATATAGGATCAAATTAAGTACAGGTATCTCTCGGATAAAAGGATAATTAAGGATAATAATTCATAAATAACGTGTTCGCAGAGCCAATCACACATTGGCGTTTCGTTGATTTTATTTAAAAGTTGTGATTTCTTATATATCTTACATTCTTATTTGACATTCAAAAGTGTGTCCGAGATAGATAAAAATGTTTATTTAATACTAAGAATGGCGACGTGTTGTTGGATAAAAATTTAAATTAAAACATACTTTTTTGTAAGTTAATACTCGCTTAGTAAACTTAAATAAATTAATTACTTTGTCACTATATTGAAAGACTTGTATTTATAACATATAAATCCATGAACAAGACACAATGGCGATCAAACTTTTGGAAGGCTTTTCTCGCCGTAGGAATTTTTAAGTTCCTTTGTGAACTTTACTGATTCCCACACTTGAGACCGTCATTTCAGTATACCGCATCGGTGTTATGAAACAATATATTGAACTCAAATGTGCAAGAAAGCATAAAACTAATATTAACTTCCTTTCAATCATCGAGTGTCAATCAATAGATTTCTCGCATTCACATATATTTTTTTTAAATAAATGTATTTATTTATGCTGATATTTCACGAAACGAAATCGAATTATTCGAAAATTTAATGACACTCAGAGTATGTGAATATTTGAAGCTGTGCTTACCTTTTTTCACGCTCAATGATCAAAAAATCTTTGTTGTACTTCAAATATCTCCATTCGTTTATGGCGTACAGTATTCCTTCGTTCACGTAGTAAAAAAATATTTAATAACACTTTTTCGAGAATAATTTTCCGACTGCTTTCAACAACAAGAAAAAAAATCAAGAATCCATTCAAACTATTGGTTCATGCTACGACACAATTGTACAATTGCATCTTCTCGAATACAGAAGATTGTTTCCTACCATCCCCTTTTTCAGCAACCGCTAATTTCACAACTGTTTATTAGAAACTTCAAAATTTTATCAGATACATAAATGAAATCAAGATATAAAACATTAACCATTACATGGTAAACTTAGGGCAAGCGTGCCTAAGTTGATACGTCTGAAAATTTTACTGGTGAGCGATACAAAAATGTATTAATGAAGAATTTTCGGAATTCGGTAAATGATAATTGAGATTAATACGGCACCACTGTACCTATATGCCTGTCAGTTTCACGAGGACCCCTTGCAAGGCAGGTGCTTTCAATATGCAACTGATATTAATTAACACTTAAAATATATCAATTTTAAACATTTTCATTTAGGTATAAGAGATACGCTGAAAATGAAATCGCGTATAACGTGAGATACCTGTACTTATAATTTAAAACAATTAGTCACAAACCTTCTATATATAATATCAAGACGAAAAACTTTTGAGATTTTTATTGTCAAAGTTAATTTGATACAAGTGATGTTGTTAGTTTAAAAACATATCTGAAAAAATAATATCGTCAAAAAATAAATGAATAAAACTGTATATCATACATTTCATCTCATTTTATTAAAATATCAAATAATATCAAATAATACAAATGAAAATATTTATTGCGGTTTGCAATCCTAATGGATGTTTGTTTATTTTTTTAATGAAATAAATTAGGCCTACCCATCAATTATTCTTAATCATTTATATGAAACTAAATATATTTTAATAGTATCTTTCGATTAATTTTATTTTTGTATAACCCCATGCTTTAAAAAAGAATTCAAATATTACTTTAAAGATATTATCCTTCTTATGAAATTTGTATATATTCTTTCCAAATCGAATCATTTGATTGATTGGAATAAATGTTCACTAATTAATATAAGTGTAGATTAATATATTTATTTTAAATAAAAATAATAATGATCCCATTTTCTATTTTGTGGTTAAATAAATTATTGATCTACGTTGTTACTTCGCCTTTAGACATAAAGCTTCCATTGATGTCAAGTTGATACTGTTGAGTAAGTAATTACGAAATAATGATTAAATAATTTAAATGTTTTTCGCTGAAAAAGACTGAATAATGACGCTCCTAAAGGAAAAGTTGTAAATCCCTTCTTAATTCCACTACGCTTGAGAAATTAAATTGTCGTTGTGGATAGCTTTTTTTGTCCCCTATATCCTCTTGGGCTTGTATTAATTACGTTAATTATATTTCTTTTGGATATTCTTCGTTCGATTGTTATGTCACACTCGTTTGGTCATCGATCTATCAGTAACTCAGAGACCTGATAGCCTTTATATTATAGTAAAAAAAATGCTAATTTAGTTAAATAATTACGATAAACAGTAGAGTAAAAAAAGCAATAAGCTCAGATCTCTTAAGATGTCAACTAATTATCAACAGTATTTTACATTCCCTGTAGAATATACATCAATGTTCTTTATTCTGCTATAATAAATTTTATCAACTAATTGACATTCAGTTAATAATAAAATATATGTAAAAAGCAATACCTTATGCTACATATTTTATTTTCAAAATGAAATTGTATACTTTTTAATAACATTGTAATTATTTTCTACAAAGAATTAACCCACCAAAAGACTACAGCGTGTAAGTAATAAAATACCGTGATTTATTCTTGGTGTAATCAAATCTCAAAAAGCTGATGTCACAGTAACTTGTGATTTGAAATATATGACATGATATGTTTATGATATTTTTTCTCTCCAGTTGACCAAGACTCCTCGGGTTAATCTAGATTTGTGATTCTTCAACTGAAGTGAGAGAAAATTTCATGGTTAAGAACCACTGATCTAGACCGTAAAAAATATTTTAAAAACAAATGCTTATATGATGAAAAAATGTAGCTAAGGATGCAGACGGGGGAAACTAATTATGCTTTTTATGATAGCGGTTTGTCATTCAAATCTCTTAAGATGGATATACATATTGTAGATCGACTGTAGAAATGCAATTTGAAGTAACCCGCAGCTTTTTTAAAAAACATATTCACGTATCTTCTACAATAGCAATGTAACAGCTTTATACACGTTCAATCGTAATTATATAAGCCGCAAATGCCGAATAAGTATCCAAATTTAGCTTTAAAGACTAAAAAAAATATGTGAAAATCGCAACCAGAAAATAGGCTTACACGAAAAATAAACTAATATAAGATTGAGTCAATAAAACACCAGTTTATTCTTAAGTCTTCGTACACTTCAAGGTTGTGTATATTTCATATTTTGACTTTGGCCAAAAATCATCAAAAAACGTTTTTTGTGCCTCCTGTAAATTTTTTAATGCGTGGACTACGTCCTTTGCTTTTCCACAGTTGATATATTTATTAATGTAACAGCCTTTTATCCAAGATGTTGTCAATATATCCTTGAGAGCATCTAATAAATATTTATCCACTTTCGTCAATAATATTGAAAATTAATATTAAAATATTTAAGGCACAGAAAAAACTATTAAAGTGTCGAATGTTTCTGTCGTTTTTATTATTGAATAAGCTTAGTTTTCTACTTGATATTTTTATTTCAACTAATTTCATTTAAATTATAAAAAAATAGTTAAATGAATAAGCTACGTTTAAAATAAAATAAGTTTAATCTGAATAACTCTTAATATATACATATATAGTTCATAATTAAATCATAATGCTCAATTGTAATTTTAGATACGGATTTTACAGCTTTTCCTTTACAAGAGAGTAAAATCGATTCAATTTTCACGAACTTATTTAGATAAATGTTAATTTATAACGCTGAATATTATACTATCAATGTTATTAATAATAAAAAGTAAGTCATAGTTCTCGATAACTAGAAAAATATTTAGCAAAATCTATCAAACTTTGTGTTCAATATTTTTGTCAATTTATAAATAAATGACTTACAATGTTTTTATAGTATTAAAAAAAACTTTAGACGCTTTCTTTATGTCGTTACTGTATAGTTATAGCGAACTTTATTATGTATGTCCAAGTTGAGTGATATATACTTATTAAAATTAGGCAATATTTTATTTTTATTCACAGGGTTCCACCTAAATAAAAAATTAAATTATTTATTTTCATTCCAAGCGAATATTTTACTAGAGAGATTATTTATTTTAAATTTAAAACTGCGTCTATTTTAAAACATCAGTAGGTTTAAAAAAAAATGTAAATATTCATTACGATATTTACATTTTAGCCTTAGTGACCAATTTACTAGGAAGTTGTAGCAGTTTTTTGCGATGAAGTAAAATATTATTAATTAATTATACTGTGTCAATTATGAAAAAAAGACAAAACAATATATTTGTGTGATGCAAAAGTAGTCTGAACGAAGCTATCAAAAAAAATGTAATTATAATTTTTAGTATTGATATTATTCGTTTTAATAAACAAATATTAATGTTTAGTAGGATATTATATTTATTAATAAAAAAGTGGTATACACCAATCGATATTTAAGAAATAATAACGAAATTTTGATAAAAATATAGAGTTCAATAAATCTTGAAGTATGTTTTAATATCTTCGGAATTCTGGGTTGCCATTATCAAATTTATAAATTAAATTCAGTGTTTCATTTAAAATATTCGATTAAATATAATAAAATACTTGAATTGTGCAGATACGGCACAAGGTCTTCGGGGGATAGCCACATTTTTAGAGCGTGTTAGTAAAAAGTTAAGTGAGAAAAGCAAACGTCTCATAAACGATTTGTTCGAAGGAGATTGTGAACGTATTAAAAACGATAAAAATACGGTTATAAATATTTATAGCATTGCCGTATCAATCATTATGTCATTTTCACAAGTTGCATCTGTTTACCAGGGGCGCGCCTGGGGTTAAAGCTGCCCGTATGCAGAAACTCTTTTCGCCTCCCAACTTATGAAAATTCAGTTAGAACGTATTATTACGCGAAATTTAATTGGCATACTTAATCTGAGGTAGAGAATTTATAAATTAGGCATATCTCCGCATTACAGAAATGACATACGTATGTATGCTTTATTATTGCGAATAAAATGTATAATTTAACTTAGTAATCTATTTTAAAGATTGCGTTAAACTCTTCATGTTAAAAAATTTCAAATTTCGAATCCATTTCACAGAATAAATATGTGTTGATAGTTCCGTAATAGTAGATGGTTCTAAATATATATAACATCATGCTTTTTAAGGCTAGTAAAACCTCTATTCTATAAAATATCAATAAATTACTTGCGGTAAAATAATTCTTTCGTTGTACGATAATATTCATACGTACATGTATGTTCAATTGAAATAGTTAACACCAAACTTAATTTTTTGTATTTTAAAATATCACTTTGAATTTTTAAGTCCGAATGATAGAGGCTTTATAAATGAAACCATCACTCTCTACACTCACTTGTTTTCTGTAACGCGGGGAATAAAGTTGTTTGTTGGGCGAAAATGTTTTCCCAAATGCAGGCCCGCCCCTGTCTTTTTATCGGTGTTCGGTGTTTAGGTGTACTATTACATGTTAAATTAAAAATCATTCTCATCTCCATGTAATCGCCATTCCGTCATCTTTCATCATCTACACATCACCATTGCATAGTGATCATGACAATCATTTAAATAACAACAATGAACGATCATTATGTTATCCTTAAAATCATTGAACAACCTCTCATTGTCCATTAATATATACCGATATTTGACCACCGGATAGCAAGATTTCGTTAGCAAAATTTAAAATACTTACCATTTCAAAATAAAACTCTCGTAAAAGATGTTATTTATTTTTAGAGAGATATTTTTCATCAATAATGTCTAAATGACTTTTACATAATACGGTTTTTAAATGATAAATAACAGACAGTTCGAAAACATTTATCATATTTCAAAATGGCGACACAATAATTCTAATAATTGTCATGTTTTCATAAACGTAACTTTATGGAAGATGGCAGTATAAAAATACGATGCTAATAAAATCTTGTTATCCTTGGATTTTGAAATATATTTATTTATATAATATATTATATATATAATAAAAAAAATATAATATGACATTGCACATGTTGTGTAAGCTGCAACTTCAGTGGATATTTGATAGTTTATTGAATGCTTTTGTCGATTATAATTTTAAAAAGCGTTAATCAATTTACGCCACTGAGGTTACTATATTACATTTGAAGTATTTTTGCACTACTTGACAAAATAACGAAAAAATAATGCAGAAATGTTGCATGTTAATATTTTTAAATAACTCTTTAACCATCTGCATAATTAACTAAATAGTCGCGTAGGTACTATTTCCAGTACTACACAGAAGAGTTAATATGATTTCAAATCACCATATTAATTTATTCTGAAATATTTTTAAACTTTAACATGCAATCCGTTTTTGCAAGAAGCTTCCATTGCATGTGTTTTATGATATCAATTTTTGTAGAAGAGTTATTTCATAATTTTAATTAAGCTTTTGAGCCATTTAAACATATTTTCCATCTAAAGCTCATATGATTGTTTTTACATGTATTTCAACATATTAGGTATAACTTTCGAGTAAATAAATGAGTAAGATACACATTGATTTTTAATTATAAAGTTTTATTAATTATAATAATTGTTATCGTCTGAAATGCTCTTTGAAATAATAGATTTAAAACATAATTTTAAGTAGATTTGTTCGTTGAAGTAATTGAAAAGTTCATTTCGCATACATATTTAATTAATGTAGTTCCAAGTACAGGCTTATTTATAACCACTGCTTACAATATATGAATAGAAAATTTGTTGATTAATAATTTAGATTTACCTTTATTTCTGTAGAAGATAATAAATTACCAGCATTGCAAAATAAAACTTGTCATTTTTATTGAACCACACACAAAAAAAAACACCAGCGACAGTAATAATTTTAAATGACATTTTCTACTTCCAATTAAATTAAATACAATATTATTTAAAACAAATTTACGTTATATATTTATTCTTCATACATTTTCAATTAATAAATTGTATTAAAACGTTAAAAAAACAAAACTAAATGTCTCTACGCGATTAAAATTAGATGAATATGCATCAATCTATTTTTTCATACATTATTGGCATCAATTGAATAGTACATTATTTAGGTAGATAATATTTTGTCTTTAATACATACTTGCAGAAAATTGCATTATGTTTTGCACAATACTGTAAATAAACAGTTTCCTATCTAAACTAATGTAAAATATAACGAAGGCTTTAGATCTCAATGGTATATCTACAAAAAACATAGTTTCATGTGCACTTATGAAATTATAACTTTATTTTTAAATACACCCAATCTTATCTTGTTAAGGGTTAAATTTGTGAGATATAGTTATTTTTCGCCAATAAATATGATGATGACATTGCCAAAACTCAAAATAGCCCTCGATAAAGCTTTAAAATTGTTTAAAATTTCAAGAAAAAAAAATGTAAACATAGACGTAAATTTTTCAATTACTTAATGGATTTTAAAAACGTTTTATTTTCAATATTATTGGCATTATTAATTTAGTAATGAATAAACACTTCAACAGTATCAAAACGTTAAGAGATCAGATAGGGTAGATAATTTAATAGACTCAACACTTAAAAAGAATTTCCTTTCAAGAAAACTTCCCTTAGCTAGACATTGTCCAATTTCCAACACCCTTTAGCGTCATACACTATTATCGAGTACAGTATACATGGTTTATCTTTGTTTATTAATCAGCAAATTGTATTTTGAGGGGGAAATTTCAAACGCATTGTAAGTGGATTCGCCGCCGTTGAAAGTCTGAGTGCTCGTCAAAAGCTTCATTGTGAAACGACCTTAATAAATCGTAATTGCTGGGTCGTGACTAAATTGAGAAATATTGTCCTTAATAACACCGGTCCACTGTCACATTTTGCTACACACATAAATGGAGTTATTTCAACAACTTACACATTGATTTTCAAATTAGTTTCATAATTTTAATAATTTTCAAGAATAATTTCATTACTATTTCAATTTCCAACGAGTAATGAAGACAATGTGATATTTAAGATAACGTCTTTTATTTACTGTTTCTTTAATTCAGTTTTTAATACGTTTTCTTTCTAATTGTGTTTATGAGAAGGATACCTAATTCAACGATAATCATTTTTATTTGAATGATACTTTTTTTTAACAGGTAATTTATTCAAAATTCGTTTCTTATAATAAACATTATAAATAATTTACTTTTTGTAATCAATTTATTTTATTAACATTCTGTTATTTTGTTGAAATTAATTCAATATCTTTTAAATTGAAATCGAATTTTAATTCTACAACTTTTCGTAGAGATTCGATTCAAATAATATTAATATTGTGTGAATATTATTCAGTCACGTTTTCACGTTTATGACAAAAAATCAACTTAAAACAACGCGCTTGAAATTTCTTCACCATTTGGTACTGATCTAGAATTCTCATTTGATAAATCACAGTGATTGTTTATTGACCATTGATTACGAAAAATAATACTATAAAATTTAAAACGTTCAACTGAATTATACAAACTATTATTGCATTTAACACTCAAAGATAAATTTAGTAACAATAATGTGTATATCACGAGATACAACTGTTTAAAAAAACATATCTTTTAATTTTTACCCACAATTGCTTTGTGAAAACTTTCGACATGTTCTCCCGTACTGGCGACAATGAAATATTATTCTTTTTATTAGATTTGTTTAATACACTTTAAATACTGTTTTTCTTAAGAAAACAGTCATGATCAAATTTGCATTTTTTCTGTTTCAAAGTGACAAAACAAGAAATAAATTTAAATAAATTAATATACTATTATACGCATCTCGTTACGAAATAAAAGTTAATATGAACAAATAGCTAAGTCAGTCAGTCTTGAAGATAAGCTTTTTCATTGGAACAAATACACGATGTTGGTGATGGCAAAACTTTCTACAAGTATTTTTCGTTCTATGCTTAAAAGCTTGCACTGGTTTTGAATGTTTTTAAGATAAAAGGGTGTCGTTCAAAATATAGCAAAAATTGTGGAATCGAGTAAACTGTAATTTAAATTACATTTTGACTATTAAAAAAATTACCGGAAGAAGATTATTTGAAACTTTACAAAATTGTAAGTGATTCGGTGTGAGAATTCTAGATTAGGGACCATTTAATATTAAATGCGATTAAACTACACCACTTGGCATTGATATAAATACACACTTGGAAGTGTAAGAGCTGTTAGTTGTTTTGGATGGGGCGTGCCCTCGGTTCATCCCGATACTAAATAGAAACAAACCCTGTGTCCCCAAACGAACCTTCACGCGTCTTGGGAAATGGCGTGGTGCGGGCAGCTGGACGAGTTCCGCGTCGAAATCCAGAGAAGAGACCAGGAGATCCTCGGCATGGCGGCCAAGATGAAGACTCTCGAGGAGCAGCATCAGGACTACCAGAGGCACATCGCGGTTCTCAAGGAGTCGCTGTGCGCCAAAGAGGAGCACTACAATATGCTGCAGGCTGATGTGAGTACAAGTCTTCGGAAGGTATAATTTGAACGAATGTGTTTCACTGGTAAGTGCTTTACTTTAGTGATCATGAGCCTGGTTTTAAGCCTCAACACGGACTATTTCAATGTCAGATTTTTCCAATTTAACATTTCAGATCTTGGTAACCTTTTCTACTCAAAATAAATAATCTTTTTTTTTTTTTTTTTAACCATGTCCGCTCCCAATGTGGAGCATATGGACTCCTAATGGAGTTTATCTCAACAGAAGTGTTTCTACAAGAACTGCTTGTTACTCAGTTGCTCAACCTCTCTTTTTCCAAAGAGAGTAGGGATAGAAGGATAGGGGCTAGGACAGGATTAGTGGTAAGCTAATCGCTCTCGATACGCCCCGTTCGTAGGATAGGATGGGTGAGAGGGGGGATTTCAAGACATCACACACACCCATGGCTTTGAACAGAAATTCATAAATCGATTGAAAAATCAATTTATAAAAACTGTCCGTACCGGGATTTGAACCCGGGCCCTCCGTAGCCGAAGCCAACAACGTTGACCACTCGACCACACAGGCGGCTATCGGCTTTTCAATCGATTTATGAATTTCTGTTCAAAGCCATGGGTGTGTGTGATGTCTTGATAAATAATCTAATTGTGTTTATTTCGTGTATTTATTTCGGTTATTATTAACTGTAAGGTAAAATATCATTGTTTGAAATCAACATAAATACATTTTTTTTTTACCATGTCCGCTCCCAATGGAGCATATGGACTCCTTATGGAGTTTATCTCAACAGAAGTGTTTCTACGAGAACTGCTTGTTACTCAGTTGCTCAACCTCTCTTTTTCCAAAGAGAGTAGGGATAGAAGGATAGGGCTAGGACAGGACTAGTGGTTAGCTAGTCGCTCTCCATACCGTTCATAGGATATGATGGGGGGGGGGAATTAAAGACATCACATACATCCATGCCATCGATCAGAAATTCATAAATCGATTGAAAAATCAATTTATAAAACTGTCCGTACTGGGATTCGAACCCGTGACCTCCTTAACCGAAGCCAACGACGTTGACCACTCGACCACACAACAAAACAAATTCATATTGCACATATCGATCATCCAGTTCATAACTCAGACAACTCCGAAAAAACAGAATTAGAGTTAAAGATGCAGTTATCTTTTAAATTTTCCGCTATTTTGGGTCCAGTTATGATACAATCAATAAATTCTGGTACCGATAAAATTTTAATAAATTAAACAAAATGTTATATTTTCTGGGTCATTACCCGAATATTTCTTAATTTCATTATATCGATCCCGGCCTAGGGACCTGATTTGTAAGCACATATTGATAAAATCTAAAAATTTCGGCCACAAGTAATTAATATTTGTTTTATGGTGACTATTCGAATATTTCTTTTCCCATTATCTCAAAACATTCAGAGTTGACTGACTAATAAACTGGAAATTTAAAACCTCAAGCTTGTGCAATGAAGCAGGTATTTCAAGACACTTATTGGCTCGGATACTATCTGGTTTCTGGGTTTTTCAAACTTATCATTTCATTCTTATACTTGTATTCTTTATACATACCATGAAAAAGTTTAAAAGTTTTCACCTAATTCTAGTATAAAATTGCTTTTATATACATACTTTCTTCGATATACAATTTTATGTTATATTTTATTTTTTGATGCGAAACATTTAAATTATTATGTATGATAAATAATCCATGGTGAAATAAATTAACTTTAAGATTTTCTTAACAGAGAAGTCTTCACAATTAGATCAAATTCAAATTTCATTAATCTCGTGAATTATGAAATAACCCAGGAATTTACCGATTTGTCCAAAATATCAGCCCGACTCGTTTTTTTAAGCTTTTTTTAAATTTACGGATATGCTAAAAATTTCTCAATCTCGAAATCCCGGGATTAGTGCAGTGCGATCCCGGGATTTCGGGATCACAAAATTGGACGGGATACTGAGATTGGGAGTAGGGTATCCAATCCCGAAGCCTTTTTCCAATCCCGGGATTTCGGGATTGATTTATTTTGAATCTGAGATTTTCTCACCGAGGAATTTGAAATCCCTGATTTGGTATAATTTTTCCCAGAATCTCACAAAAACTCGTTTTTTTTTTTTTAGCTCACCGAGGAATTTTAAATCTCCGATTTGGTATACTTTTTCCCAGAATCTCACAAAAACTCGTTTTTATTTTTTTTAGCTCACCGAGGAATTTGAAATCCCTGATTTGGTATAATTTTTCCCAGAATCTCACAAAAACTCGTTTTTTTTTTTAGCTCACCGAGGAATTTGAAATCCCCGATTTGGTATACTTTTTCCCAGAATCTCACGAAAACTCGTTTTTTTTTTTTAGCTCACCGAGGAATTTGAAATCTTCAATTTGCCAATTTCGTGTAAATTTCGAGAATTTGCTCAAAATTTCTCAATCCCGAAATCCCGGGATCGCGGCCATCTCAATCCCGGAATTTCGGGATCAGAAAATTGAACGGGATCCCGGGATTGGATGCCCTAATTGGGAGCCCTAGTCCATATGAAATTGCCGTCAAAAAAAAATTATAACTTTTTCACGAATTCGAAACATTAATGTTTTATTAATTGATTTGGCATTTACTTGGTAGAAAGAACTCCATTATAACAAATGAAAAATATCAAAGTAAAGAAAAATTCCATATGCTTATTGTTTTTCGAAACAATAAAGCCATAGTTAATAAATTTTATGTAATGTAATAAATAATAAATATCAGTTTAATTTTATCCTAATTAATGTTTTAAGAAATAAACCCAGATTGTTAATCGTTCTTTGAAACACTAGAATCACATTTAATAAGTGTAATATTGTAATTATAATTAGGATGTTAGAGTGAATAACTTGACGCATTGTGTATCTCTTCAGAGCCAGTATATATAGCTGAGCAAAATATATGCTTAAACATAGTTCTGACGATGGCGAAAGCCGAGATTGTTATCAACGCATAAAAAATATTAAAAACTGTAGAACTAAAATACTTTGATATTTTTACAAAGGTGGAGGAACTCAGGACCCGGCTCGAAGAAAAGAATCGCCTTATCGAGAAGAAGACTCAGACAGCGATGCAGGCGACGCAGGAGAGAAACCGGATTGGAAACGAGCTCACCGAGATCAAGGACCACATGGACATCAAGGATAGAAAAATTAATGTTCTCCAAAGAAAGGTAACAGTTATGAATCGAAGTTTGATCATCGCTGATGCTTGAGTAAATGATGATGATATGTATTGCGTGCTTGGGGAAACTACGACCTGGGACATGTTTTTGTGCATCTTGTGAGCTATTATCATATTTTTAAAGAAAAAAAAAACAAAATAACCGAAAAAAATAGACAAGGCAGTAGTTCGAAAACCATTTTAAATAGATATTAATTGTACACAGAAGAGGCTATAACTTGATATTATCAATCCGTTGAGTGAAACTGATTAAGGGAAATTGCTTATGCGATCGTACATCGCCGATTAACGATAAGAGAGAGCTTTAAGGCGAATATAATTAACTAACAATAACAACTAATAATAACAGAATAATATTGTAATAAAACTTTTTTGAGATATAAGATTCATATCGACTGTGGAAAGGAAAAAGGACGTTACCCACAGTTTTTTCAAAACAGGTTTTATTCGATAATCACAATGTATCAAAATTGATACACGTTCTTCTATCAAAAGGATGCAAACTGCAAATGCCGAATTAGTATCTAAATTTAGCTTTTAAGTTTAAAAAAGATGACCTTGTAAAAATTAAAACCAAGAAAAAAGACTGAAATAAAAGTTTTTCCTAGACAATTTCTTTAATTAATATAAGATTATGTCAATTAAACACCAGTTTAGTAGTCTTCGTGCACTTCAAGGATGTATATAATTCATAATTTGCATATACCCCAAAATCATCAAAACACATTTTTTGCGTCTCCTGTATAATTTGATATGTGTGGGTTACGTCCTTTTTCCTTTCCACAGTCGATATGTAAATTAACCAAGCCAATACGATCCTTGAAAAAACGATTTGTCCGTTGAAAAACATTGTATTGTTCAAAATATAACGTAAAAATAATTGCAGAGCAATGAATGTGCTTGAATCTATTTTAAAAGTAGTTTATATTTATTTAAACATACTTTTTCCATATTTCAGTAAGCGTTTTGACATATTTTTTGCTGGGGAGTATTTTAATTACAACCTTTTTGTAAATTTTAATAAATTTTAATGGATAATAAATTTATCAATGGAGATATACATTTCTGTATAGATAATTTTAAACACGACTTTTGAAATGCAATAAATTTAGCTTATTTTTTAGCAGAACGAAGAATCTTTAATTTGTTATTGATTGATGTATTAAAAGTACATGTATACTTAATTTAGACTAAATTACATTAATACTTAATATATCACATTTTTATTCAACTGACAATGTAGTTAGTTATTCGTGACACATGTTTCACCTGTTTAAGAATTCCAAAGACTTACTTTCGTACTACGTAGGACTTAGCTAGAGTTTAGTTAAGAGAAGCTTTTACCGTATTAACAATTTTTGCACTAATTTCACAGTTATATCAAATAATCAGCTTAAAATTTTCTCGAATAGTGTATTAATTTAAATAATTGTTTGTGTTTTGACAAACGATAAAGATCACTTTTAATTTTCTCAGTGTCAATGGCGAAAAGGCATTATATTCAAAAGAGTGTTTTACTTTTTGAAAACGATCAAAGTGATTGAATAAAGGAACATTTTAGTATGGAGGTTAATTAAATCTCAAGTGAACGTTTTTCCTAGACGAACAATGTAATTGTAAATGAATTAATGTTTATTGTCTTTAGATTAATTAACTTGTTCTCAATAGTTAAAATAAACAAAAGCTCATTAGCGCTCGTTGAATGTGTGTGCCTTCGAGCTTTTTTGAACATTTTCACGAATTAACAAGGCAAGGCATTTCGAGGCGAGGCTATGTTAGTCACGAAAGGCTTTCATTCCGTTACATGTGTTGTTAAATTCCCACAAATTAGACGAACAATTAAACGTCCCTCTGCGAGGAATAAGCATCCTTGAATATTAATGAGCGACCTTTGTATACATATAAGGACAACGCTACAGAATGGCATCGACTTGTCTTTGTGTAAGAATGACAGCACTTGCGGAAGTACTGGCTTTATTTTTAGAATCATTTAAATAATTGTTATATTTTTAAGCATCTTTTTTATATTAATACTAAGTAAAATATTCCAGTAATTTACTTTAGGAGAGCAGAAAATTTTCTATACATTTGTATCGTGAAAATGGATTGCTTACCAGCTAGTTAAGTATTACGATAAAGTAAGTCTGAATAACTAAGATCGATATGAAACGCTTGTCAAATTAGTCTTATTGATACCGGGACTATTCTCCATTCTGATAAAAACTAACAGACAAAAAAGCCGTGTTTTAGTTAGTTTCATATCAAATTTCAAACAAAAAATAATGTATTTGGGACTAAAATTGAATTCAATACTTTTTAAGAGAGGTAAACAAAAATTGTATTCTACAATGCGTCAACATAAATAGATTTGCGTGCATTAATTGCTTAACTGATTTAATTTGAGACTTTTTTTTACTACATTGTTTAGCTCTATGTGTAACACAAATACTAGATTTAGATTTAAATTGTGCCAATTGTAATAAAAACATTACAATTATAATATCGTTTTATCACAACCTTCAGAGTGTAAAACTTAGAGCGCCAATAAAATTTTATTTTCCTTTTATTATGAAAGTAAAAACAATCAATATATCTTCAGGCTTTAATCTATCAGAAATATGTCTTGAATAGACGACGCCTTTACTCGTAAGTGCTATAATAAAGAAGCCACCAACTTTCAGATGTAAGATATTATTATAATATATCTGTTACATCTAAAAAAATATTCAGCTAGAGAGAGAGTCAAATTTCTTATTACTAACGGCGTTGTCCTTGACAGTGTTTGAAATATTAAATTTTGTAGAGCAGGGATGTTCAACAGTCATGCCGCAGTGATTGACTTATTTTTCATTACGCCGTGGACACCCCTGGCACTAAAGCGGTTAATAAAATAATAAATGAACAAATGGATTAACAAATGAATAGTAAAAAAAGGCTTAGTTTTAGGTTATATAACCGTAAAATGAAGGATAAAGTCAATTCGGTATATTTCAAAGTATGAAATAATTACAATGTTACAAATGAACAAAAGTAATAGCTCCAAGATGATACGATTTACTCAGTTTGTTGTAGATTTTATTTTTAACAACTGCCTCAGAATTTTTCTCTGAAAATATTTCAGCTTAAAAGTTTCTTTTTAAAAGAACTGGTAGAGAAAGTCTGAAGATAGCAAAATATTTATGTTTGTGTATATTTTGTGCTCTCAATATCATCAAAAAACTTTGAGTCCTTTTCCTTTCATTTATTGCTTTTTGTTTGCATTTTTTTATTGATTTGTACAGTTTTTAGAATTAATTTGTTTCAGATATATCTCTTAAATCGTTTCATATTTTCATTATAATTTCTTGGTATTGTTTTTTTATTGTGAATTTTTAATCTCCTTTTTATCAGCCACCTCTTACTACCTCCTTTATTAAAAATCGCATTTTCTCTATATCTAATGGTTCTTAAGTCCCCACCCCCACCCGCCAATCCCTGGCCTCTCCCATTCAGCAAATCCATTATTCTCATATCATTTTTATTAAAAAAATAATCTTCGTATCATGTCATACAATAGAAATACTTCGAACCATTGAGTTTATTTTATTTTCTGCCGTTTATATTTTTATTATTGTATGTTTAATATTTTTTTTCCAGATTTGTTTTGCAAACTTTATTTTCGATGTGTACTTTTGTTATTTTTTTGTTTGTATGATTGCTCCAAACGAATACTTTTAGAAGTGTCTCGACGAAATGTTAATGTCCAACGTTTTCAATATTATACTAAATAACTTTACTTTTAAAACTATAAAATTCATCTAAGAGACAGTTTTTTTTTTCAATAATAATCATTGACTTGAGGAAAGTTATTTATGTTATTGTAAATTATCAAAACTCTTAATTCTTATCGAAAACAATCGATTAATTACAATGCTACATTTTAACCTTTCTAATTATCATATAAAAGTGCTTACTTTACCATGAAAGATAGCCTTATTTTTAGGTTGTTAAGGCTTTTCAATTAGCTAAAAAAACATTCGACAAAGCTGCTTAGTTCTTATTTTTACCCTCGTGTTTTTATTTTATATATCTCTCGAGATTTAATGAAATGAACATCAGATCATTGATTCCGAGACATACAACTTTAGACATAAAGATTTATTCAATTTGTGATTTCTTTCTTAATAAAGACCTTTCTATTGACGTTATATTCATTGTTTGTATACTTTGCTATATATTATATTTACGACATTAAATAAAAATACGTTAAGATACTTACTTTCTGCTTTTACTGCATACTGTTGGACTTCATTGCCGCTTAAATTTCGAATAATTCTCCAATAATGATTTAAGGAAATCGCAGAAATAAATAAAAAAAAAATATTAAGACTAATAATCAAAAAATCTGCAGCCAAGCTTCTTTCCAATAAATGATTCGTAGAGCTTTTTAAAAAGCTTTAAATCAAATAATGAAGTATTTTATCCACATATCGACACGTTTCTCAGAAAATCTTTGTAAAGTTTTATTTAGTAATGCTTACCTTTCTCAAAATTATTATATATAATACATATTAAAATTCAAACAATATACGGTTATTATATTAGATCTTCTTATTTGTTTATTAGAGGTTGGAAAAAATCTTAGTAAAGTTTATTGACTTTCTATTTATGAAAATCAGTAAATTCGGCTTATTCCAAGTAAATGGCTTATTATAGTATCCTAGTGGCGTTAATTAATTATCAGAACTCTTAAATGTTTTTTTTTTGAGCTATCATTTTTTTTATATCATGTATTTTATTTTATTATGATTTCTTAAGTGTTATTCCACAGTTTCCCGTATTTGTACGTTTTGCTAGTTTGCTGTTAGAAACTCCTTAAAGGCTCCCTGAAATGAAAAAAATCGAAATGAATAATCATGCTAAAGGTATTGTTTTTTTTATTATTATTTTATTGTATCTATCTTTTTATTTTTCAAAATATTTTTTTTGTTTCTCCTTTTTATGTATTTTTTACTTAGTGACAATTTTTAAGCATTACTTACCAATCTTAAACAAATCTATATAAGATAAAACGACAAAACTTAGGAAGTGCTTATTATACAACATATTTCTTTAAAAAAAAAAGAACCAACTTTAAATAATAAGTCTTTTTAACTGATACAAAAACTAATGTTAGCGAACACAGCTCTAGTTTATAACTATTCGACAATGGCGAACAGTGCATTTAGTCAAATTTATAAATTTGCGTATATCCAATATTTATAAAAACTAAATTTTCAGATCGAAAACCTCGAAGACCTCTTGAAAGAAAAAGACAACCAAGTTGATATGGCTCGAGCAAGATTAACCGCAATGCAAGCACATCACTGTACTTCAGAAGGAGCACTTTCGTCTCTGGAAGAAGCCATCGGAGATAAAGAAAAACAAATGAACCAGCTAAGAGAACAGCGTGATAGAGCAGAACAGGAAAAGAACGAAGAAAGAGAGCTACACGAAAGAGAACTTGCAGAATATAAAATGAAAATCCACGCATTAGAAAGTGAAGTCGAAAAGCTGGGTGCAAGGTTAGAAAGAGCTCAAGCCGAAAAAGACAGATTGGAAGCTAAGCTTGAAAGCTCACAATCCGAATTAGGTAAATCTAAAGCAGAACTTGATAAGGCCGCGGGAGAAGTAGGTCGGTCAGGTGCAGACTGGGAAGCTGCTAAACAACGAACGGCTAGATTAGAATTGGAAAACGAAAGATTACGCCACGACTTAGAAAGATCACAAACCACCTTCGGAAGAAGTACTCTATCTACATCACAAGAACTAGACCGTATTCAAGAACGAGCCGACAAAGCGTCAACTGAATTAAGAAGAGCTCAAGCAGAATTAAGAGTTACTCAGGCAGATAATGAACGAGCTCGTTCAGAAGCTGCGGCGTTACAAGAAAAGGTTGAGAAATCTCAAGGTGAAGTGTACCGATTAAAAGCAAGACTCGAAAATGCTCAAGGTGAACAAGAAAGTTTACGAGAAGAATACGAAAGAACACAGTCAACTATCGGAAGACTACACGCGGAACGAGACAAGGCCGTCGGTGACGTTGAAAAGTCTCGAGAAGAATTGGAGAGAACTCAAGCCACTCTCGGCAAGGCTCAACTGCAGCAAGACAAATTGCAGAACGCACTCGACAAGGCGCAGACTGAGGTCGACAAAATGCAGGAGAAGCTCGACAAGTCCATCGGCGAAGTCAGAAGGGTGAGTCAATTTATTTTTTACAGTTTTTTTTCAATTATTTTCGGTAATCTCTCTGTTTTTACTAGAGATAATAGGGCACAGCGTTCAACATCGTTATATAAAATGATTGCGTCATTTGATCTGGTGTAAAATCAAAAAAGCAAGGAAAAAATAAATCCGTTTTTGTTTTATAATCGTTCATACATTCGTAAATCATTCATAACGAGAAAATTGCTAAATTTAAATTTCATAATGTTTCAACATGTTTTATATAACTCAGCTTTTAAGCTCTTTGCTTTGACTAAAGATATTATTTAAGATTAAATTAGGAGTTTTACAAAATATCTAAAAATATACATAGGCTTTGATGGAGTATTTAAGTAGATTTGCACTGATAATATGTATCTGAAAATACTATAAATGTGAATATCAAAGTACTGCTTTACTTCAAGCGATGTTTTTTTAGAGTTAGTAGGTATTAATCCATTTTTATTTTTAATGTAACTTTATTACATTATAATAAAAAAAAATCAATGTATTAAAATCAATAAAGTAGAAAATGTAAATGTATTTAGTCCACGAATATTTTTTGTAGCTAGCTTCAAATATGGAACAATTTTCACCCAAAAAATATTTTATTCTTAAAATATTCAGCCTAAGAGAAAATCAGGAAAGTATTTTATACAACAGCTTTTGAGGACGTTAAGTAAACTTGCGACCAAGTTTTTTTAAACTTTAAAGCTATGAGCTAAATGACCTAAAAATTAGTAAATGATTTTTTTTTTTCAATTTAATATCATTTTCTCAATACAGTTCTACCAAATTATTCAAAAACATCAAAAGTTAGATTGTGTTTACAGATAGATATGTTTTTTTACACAAGCGTCTATCAATTTTATTGGATTTGGTGATATAAACCTTTTTGTCGCAAAACATAATAGAACTCTTTAAATATTGTTAAGCGCACCACACGACAAGGGTTTACCAGAGGTGAATAAAAGCATGTTGAAAGCCCAAAGTTTCTCAAAAAAAAAATAGTGAACACTATCTTTTAAAAAGCAGGCAGTTTTCCATGTTTCATAATGCTGAATTTGGATAGCCAAAAGAAGTATACAATTAATTTAGGGTTCAACGGTTTGACAGAGTTTAAAAAACACAAATACCTTTTTTTATTGTAACTATTACAAAATGTATAAAAATCTACTCATTTCCTAAAATATATTTTCCGTGAGATAGAAGGAAAGCCCAAAAGTCCACAGCGAACGAGAAACTTATCTCTGAACCCCGCACGAAAGTTTTCCCGTCGTGAAAACGAGTTTCGCGAACAATAGGATGCGAAACTTTTGATCAAATATTTTATAGAGGTCGGCTCGTAATTACGCGGCCTTATACCGGCCTATATTTATATTCCCGCCGCGAATATGCTGGTATGGAAACAGTAAAAAGTAAAACTATAAAAATAAAAGGATGGCTAGTTAAAATTATACAGGAAGCCATAACAATTATTGACGTTATATTATTGTTACAGTGTAATTTATCTGCTTGTGTGCGATGTAATTCCTAAACACAATGAGAAACGGAATACAATTTAAAATAATAGTTTTTCTGATGACTAGATGAAGTTGTGATGCTTTGTTGTTCGGAAAAGTAATTGTATTGTTTCGCAGCCACACACTTAAGCCGCATAATTATTATATATTTTGACAGCTGATTTATCAAGGCATGCTTGTGAAAAAGTTTGATTGATTCTACGCAGTAGTTTTTAGTTTGTACCATTTTAAATATAAAAAGTGAAATCAACATTTTCCGCATATTTTACTTTTTTACTATCGAAAAGATAAAAATGCTGTTTAAGCAAGAAAAAATTATCAGATGTGCATGAAGAAGACGTATTGACAGAACTTCAGTGCCTAAACTGGTTTGTAAAATTTCGATCCGGCAATTTTGATGTTGAAGATGCACCACGTTCTGGAAGGCCAGTTGAAGCTGATGAAAACACAATAAAAGCATTAATTGATGCATTTATTGTGTCGAAAACTCGTGAAATCGCCGAAAGATTAAATTTATCGAAATTGACCGTTCATGATCATTTGAAACGCCTAGGTTCTCCTACACTCCTCAAAGCTCGAAAAAAACGAAATTACTTTCCGAACAACCTGTTATATACATAAAGTCATAAAAATTCTTAGATATTTATTTTATTGCACATAGTTCTTGATCACCAGTAATTTTTTGAGGGCATTTTATTCACGTACACATACATATAACGTTGTCTAATTAGAATCACTGTAAACAGATTTGTTTTTTAGAATCGTCCAACGTCATAAATACATAGTTTGCTTTGCTTTTGTCAGATCCATAGCCAATTAGAAGTTAGGGACATTATTAGAAGCATATCTTTGTAAAGCCAAAAAAATAAAACCTCCACAAATTTATTACTATTTACAAGTACTGGTTTGAAAATCTCAGTATACCGTTATTATAAGCTTTGTGAAACGGCATCATTGGCTGAGTAATTGCTCATTCTATCGCGAGTTTTCATGAGTGGCCATACGGCCATATAAAGTTTGTGTCACACTGAATATTCTGCCACATCTGTAATTTTAACAAGTACCAATTAATAGACTAGCAGCTGATTTTTAAACTGATAAATTAAAGACATCGAGGCATAAATTGACAAATAGTTATTTGGTTACATATTGTAATTAAGTTCAGTTAAGTCTGATGATTGCGTTACAAAATAAGATCAAATATAGCTAAAAGAAGACATATAAAATACTGTCATTAAGAAATACATCACAATAATAAACAAGTGATTTTCATAAATAACTAAAGTTTTCTTAAAATTATACATCATAAAAGTCGTAACAATTCTGGAACCTATCAATATCGATACAACAGCATATTTTGAATTATTTGCGAATAATTTTGTTAAAGTGTGTATTTTTAATACATTAACAAGAGTATTTTTTCATTTCATCCAAATAGGTATTTTGGTTTTGAAAAATACCATGAGTTCTAAAATCTTTGTTTTAGCAACACTAGTATTACAATCTTTGTTTGAGTGTGACATTTAATAAGAAATTTAGAGTTGGCATTCGAAACGTTCGTTGTGAATGGAAAATCAAATCATATCGCATTGGTTTAAAAAAATATATAAATGCTAACTTAAAATTAAACACAGTAATACAATATGTAGGTAAGGTATAACTACTATAACATTTTATGACAGGATAATACTTGTCTATGTTTTTGAATATGATATATACATTCAATGAAATATTGAATATTTACAATTCCAATCATATTCAGATGTCAAAGGGTGGATTCGTATCAAACCTCTGTGATATTTTACGCAGATACTTACAAATTAAATTCCTCCCTGGAAATTTATGGGCGCTTATCCAAGTTCAATAAAGCTTAAAGCTCTATCGATCCGATAAAGATGAGGCTTGTGTAGTAAAAATAAATCTCAAAGCACTTGTGGCTACTTTTGCAGAGGCATTTATATACGACTGCAGATAAAACTGTTTGATAAGTATCTTAACTATTCTTTTTATTGACATCGACTTGTGTGAATGCAGGAACCTTCACGCTTGAAATTATAAACTATTTTAAAACCTCAATTAAACGTTAAAAGTTTTGTTAAAATGCGAAAATTGTTGAAAAAATCCTGTCTTTTTCATACCAGTTTCAATAAATTGACTACATATCATCATCATGTGATCGCAAAGCTTCAGCAGTTTTTTTGTTTTCCTGTCGATGATTGTTCATGGGAAAAGGCCGTTTCATATAGTATTTATTTTTTATTTTTCTTATTTCAATCTTAAAACCATTAAATAAGATTTGAGAGACACAATTTCAGCTACATTTTAAACCGAGTTGAACTTATCGACTCTATTGATTAACTTGGCAAGCACGATTCTGTCAATTATGGTCAAATTGAGATATCGACATAGTATAGTTTACCCTGCGACGATCGTTCTAGTGAAATTGTAGAAAAACAGCTCAAGTATGATCAAAACAATAATCTCAACAAATAATACAAGAAAAAAAGTATTTTTTTACATGACCTTTATTAAGAAGCTTTAAATAGTCGAAGGGAAAAAATTGCAATGCTATGCATAAGAATTGAAGTGTGCCGCATAATATTTTAGAAGATAGATGCGTTGTAATGTTCTACATGTCTCAAAGTATTTTAATGGAAAAGTTACCTTGTTATCTCCATAAAATAAAAATATGCAATCCAACTAAACAAAGAAAGAAGTTTTAGCATTTTATTAGTTGGCTCACTTCACCTTTCGAGAATTCATATAGTACAGAGTTATAAACTACGAATGTATAAAATGTAATCTAAACACATTTATATAATTTAGATATTATGATTTCTTTGGACGAATTCCAGCAGTTCTCTTTGACATATTTTATATAAATAGATTTCTGAAAATCACAAAAGTATATAATTTGTTCAGTTGCAAAATCCAGGCTTAAATTAAGCTTAGCTCGTCGACTACGTCAACAAGTTTAACTTCTAACGTGGGTTATCAAAAATATTATATCCTCTCATTTTTACATTTGTCATATATTTGCTTTGTCATAATTAAACCATGCTGTCTACGCAAAATTGAAATAATGTTTTATTCATGTTGGTTTTGAAATGGTGTATAAACGCTACCGGGCGGCCGACAGAAATGTCATAATAATTCTAATTATTCAGAACGTTAGTGTGTTTCATAATCGTGAAACAGAATGTGAAAAAGCTCTCGTTAAAGCATTATTAACGCAGCGTTTCGAGTCGCGAGTGTTTTGCGTAATTCTAACGTTATTCCAGCGTAATTTCGGCGTAAAATTTCCAAAGCAACCGTGCGAAACGCTAAAATTGCTGTAAACGAGTTAAAAAGAAATCCTTTTCAGTGGGATAATCAACTTTTATTTTTTCGATAACCTCTGAAACGGCAAAGCATTCTTTGGGAGAAGTTCCGAAGCAGAGTAACCATAAATTTCTCAAGGGGTAGCAAATTCATTTTTACAAAAAAAACTGAGTTTTCATAATGGAAACGCATTAAAAACCGTGATTAGCAGTTTTTATTCGACTAATGTTGTTAAAGCGAAAATACAACTATAACTTATATAATAAACACCCAGATATCAACACTGAAAAATATGTCAAGGTTTGCAAAAAGGATATTGATAATTATTTAGAATATTTAGATAACTATGAATAATTATACCAAAAAGTTTATTGCCACTTCTTAGAATGAAAAATATCACGTGATTAACTTACTTTTATTTTACTTTTTTACATTGCATTTATTATCCATATTAGGAAGATAATAAATATTTTATCGAATATAATAATCTACTGACAATTATTTTTGTGTTATATTCCTTTTTATATCAAAGCATTTAAATCACAATATGAACAGTTCAATCACAAAATAACAATTGATCAATAAAATACCCCTCGTGCTCTACTCTACATGCTATACAGAGCTTATCTGGTGATATTCATTTGAAGAAAATCACAAGTTTTCATTGTATAAAAGATCAAAATTTGTCTCAGTTTTACCACGCAATTGTTTGAAGGAATAAAGATATCACTTTCAGGGCGTTCACTGTCAATACTTGGTGGAAAGGCATTATATTAATAAAACCACAATATTCCTTTGCACTTCATTCCACTTTATTTAATAGGTCAGTCGACAATGCTCGCAATGAGTGAAACCGGTTCTGAACTATTAAATAAAGTGGAATGAAGTACAAATGAATATTGTGTTTTTATTCATTAGAATAAAGATATATGTGCTATATATAAGATATCATATCGACTGTGGAAAGGAAAAAGGACGTAACCCACACATATCAAATTTAACAGGAGGCGCTAAAAACATGTTTTGATGATTTTGTGACATATGCAAATTATGAATTATACACAACCTTGAAGTGCACGAAGACTTCTAAACTGGTGTTTAATTGACATAATTTAATATTAATTAAATAAATTGTCTCCGAAAAACCTTTATTTCAGTGTTTTTTCTTGTTTTTAATTTTTTACGAGGTCATCTTTTTCAAACTTAAAAGCTAAATTTAGATACTAATTCAGCGTTTGCCGCTTGCATCCTTTTGATAGAACGTGTGTCAAGTTGTATACATTGTGATTATCGAATAAGAGCTGTTTTGGAAAATTGAGGGTTACGTCTTTTTTCCTTTCCACAGTTGATATATAAGTGATACATCATTAATTTACGGAACAAATAATCGTAGAAGTATATTTTAGTTCTGGTTATTGGTTACCTGGTTTTTTCTTCAATTACAAATAAATTAATTAAGCCAGCTTCATTCTTCGTTTTTAATGACAGTCATTTAAGAAAAATACACTTTTTTGGCTAACTTGCACAGAAATGTTAGACGAATAAAAAACATAATTTGACGTATTTATGTCATATAATTTAACCATGCCATCATTCAGATTTGTGTGTAAAATACTTAAAGCAAAAAAAAATCTTATAAATACTACTATTATTTTACAACCTCTGCCTTGAAAATTTTATTTTGGATTTATTTTGTGGCGGCGAGCTAAAAAATAAGTGACTACTTCTAAGAATATTTCACTTTGCAGACCGAAATATTTAACATTAAATTACTTTTTTGAAGTAAACTAAATAAAAGGAAATTGAACATTCTTCTCGAGGGAGAAAACGCCTTTTTCAATCAACTAATAATATAATCACAACTTCTAATTGTTTATACTGTTTTGCTTACATCAAACGTCTAGTTGAAATTGATAACAACTGTTTACCTTCAATGTTTTAATTAGTAAACATAAATTAAATTGGTTTAATTATCTTAAAGAGGATCTTGAAAATAAACAAATCAATAACTTGATCTATAGATTGTTGTTACGTACACTTTGCTTGTTTTTTGTGGTTCGTTTTGATCCATTTTCTGGTGTGGCAATCGGTTATCGAACGGTTCGCTACTCGAATTGATTTATTATAGAAACTTTAAGCCAGTTGACACCTAATTATAATTGTAATGTCAAATAAAAGTGACATCCTCCGGCATCGTAGTTTAACTTCGTCTGAGCGGGATGAGTTTCTATCGTAAAAAGGCATTTTTATTATTTTACTATAGTCACTCCCTATTCAGAGCATATTGCAACCACATGGTTCCTCTGAGATTCTTTGTCCTCCACCAGTATCCTTGCTTCCTCATAATTCATCTCAGCGTCTCGTAGCTCCGCCGAGTACATCATATGGATAGTCATCAGTGGCCTTCTACGACGGCGGGATCCATCTGGTTAGTAAAGGAGACAGGCAGAATTCAGGCTCTCTTGGAGCATTTGCACCACATTTCCAAAATGGGAAATACCTCTATTATATAACTTTAAATGTGTTAATTGTCACGTTTTTGTGGGATATTTTAAAAAATATAATACATATTTTGAGCACTAATTTGTTCTTATCATGTTTTTTAAGTTTGGACTGAGTAAAAAAGCGTTTTACCAAGCAACGGTTTATATTTTTACAAACTTACAATTTCGAAGATCGAATAATCTGATCTGGTGTGAATGAAATATTAATTATATTTGATAACTTTGCTATTCCACAGGCTGTGTAACGAATTGTAACACAAATTTCGCCTCCTTGAGAAGCATCTTCAGCCAAACTGTATTACGGTTATTTAAGAATAAACTTAAAATTGATTCTTACCCTTAAATTATAATTTACAAAATGGCGGATGGGATTTTTTTTATCAAAAATTTATAATTTACGTTCCATTTAGACCGAATTATGCTTATCGATTAGAGTTGCAAGCAGTTGCGGTTGTGATTCAGATTTAAAGGTAACTGTGTATCATATACATTTTAAAATGTATATTCCGAATCCGGATGATATATAATATTATATAGTGGTATGTATATCAATAGGTATTTTATAGAATACAAAACACACTTCTCTTTTCAAGTGTAAAAAAAATATCATGGCTGAATGGAAATGTTCTTACCAATCTTGATCCGCGATCTGGGATTCGAATTTGCGTAGCTTGATTTTTCAATTGCTTCAGATGCAATTTGTTAATCCCTTCGTATTATTCTTCATCTGGAAAATGTGATTATTTTAAAAATGTGACATAACTTACGACAATTTCACTTTTTGAACAATATGCAGGTATCTTGACGATATCTATACACATAAAATGACGGAATGTAAGCCAAGCGTTGCGTCATTTAAAATCAAACTGACAAAAGTACTTTTTTATCATTGCTCGACAGGTAAGACATTGTTTCGTTTCGTTGAAAAATGTACTTCATTTGTTGTAGCTGTCAAAAATGGAAAACAAAATGTATCTACTATGCGAATCGAAGCTTGTTCGAAATTTAATTTGTTATAAATTTGAATTATGAGTCGCAAAGAAAAGTTAAGGTTGCATAGAAATTTTAAAAAATTGTTTTGTATTTATTGTTACAAATAAAATTTATATCTTAATATTATGAAAGTATATCTTTATATTATGAATAGCGGATAATGTTTGCATCTTCGTAAAATGTAAATATGATAGATTCCATGAATATTTGAAAAAAGAACAAATTCAAAATACGTAAACGGCAACTAGTTCCGCTGATAATTGAATGATCGTTAGTTCGATTTTGTTTGTATTTGTTCATTAAGCATAATATGACAGCCAAGCATGTAAGCATTTTTTAAGCGTTTATGATTTTAAAAAGTGCATGCAAATACAAACTTCAGTTTAATAGTCATAATTATCAACATTAAGACTGAAATAAAACGTCAAAAAAAGAATTGGGCATTAACTTCTGAATTTTGGTGATCGAACGAGAGACAGTGCTTTCAACATGGTATAATTTAAGATTTCGACTGAAGGTGCTTGGTGGAATTTCAATATTAAATTTGAATCGTTCAAACTATGTACATTCTCACAAATTTTGTCACTAACGACCCGGGTTTCGCCTTTCGGCATCTTCAGGCATTCAAGTGCACGGATGAACTTGAACTGACGCTTAGCAAATGAAAGTTTCGTGTTTATATAAGATATAAATGCATCACTGAGTCCAAAGCCATTGCTGGCGAAAAGGATGAGCCCATGGGAATGCCAACAGATTTGAGTAGTGAGCAGTTTCAAGAATTATATAATTTGTTTGTCGAGTTTAAAATATTTCGGAAGCCAACATTCTCTGACACCGTAATCCATGAAAATTCAATGCACCCATTTTCTTATAAACTAGCCGCTTTTCATTCAGAAATACATAGACTTGTGAGTGTTCCTTTAAACGAAGTAAGTATGCATTTGATTGTTCATGTAAGTAAATTTGTGTTTTTTTTATAAATATAATGTGAAAAAATCTTCCCGTTGAGGGCAACGGGCTTACAGCTCGTAACAATAATTAGCCGTTTACTTTTGCTACGCAGAATTTTATTGCAAGTTTTCAGTTTAAAATATTAAATTCTTTATTTTTAATTTGGAAAAATATATTTATTTTCAATTCTACTCCGAGGTAGCACAGCAAAACGGGACTCGGCCGTCTACACTCTACAGAAAAGAAATCACAACACAGTATTACTCTCGTCCTTGTGTTATTTATTTTGTTTTTGACGCGCTGAAATTAACGGCACACAAAGCTAAATTATTTTCCCTTAGGCAAGACCTCCAAAATAAAAGCATACCTACCATAATATAGCAATGAGTTTTTTATTCTTGGCCTAAATCCTTATTTTTAACCTTTGCAAAAAGGCAGCGAAAAAATGCCTTTTCCGGTAGAATGTTTTTCTTTTCCGGCTGGTGTCTTTTTATTTTTTGTGTACATTTTTTTGTTGTTTGCGGTTTTTTTGGGCAGCTGCGACAGGCGTTCATTTATCATCATACCAGTTTGCTGTGTCCATAATTTAACGGCAGAAAAAATATCAACGCTTGAGAATGCATCGAACTGAATTCTCATTTTTTTGAACTTACATACCGAAAAACGTTTCTAAGTGTTTTGTTTTTCTGTATAAATTACTCGTTACTTTTCAGAAAATTTAAAAAAATATATATTATTTTACACTGTTAGGTGGCCGATTGTTTAATATAATCATTATTTTTAAAAATGCGTAGCCTTTATAAAAAAAAGGTGGAATAGATTCAATCGTCACGAATCTGTATTTCTATTGAAAAAGACATAATATACTTTGTAGTTTTTCTTATATCTAATACCGATTTCCCAATCGATTCTTGTCGTCAGTGACGTGCGCAGGTTGGTCACCCCACCCAGTTCACGCCGGGGCCTTCCACCATTGTTTCCTTTTGACGTAATCGGCAATCGACTGGCTGGTTGTTTTCCTTACAACAACTAGATCCCGTTCCACCCCTTGGCCATAGACATCTTCGTCCCAATGCTTTTTATTCCGAGGGTAAACGGGATACTCAAATTAAACAATGACAAATGAAAATTTATTTTGAACAGAAATAGCATTAAAATTACCTCGTCAGTTTTTGCGATATCGTTGCAGAATTCTAAAGATGTACCATTTTAACTTGACTGTGGCAGAACTCAGAACTAAAATTGTCGCCCTAGGACGTGTTGACTATGGCAACGTTAATGATGCGACGGTGGCGCCCTCGCGGGCAGTCAAGTTACGCTGGTACATCTATAATAAACTTAGTCACACGTGTAAAATAATATTTTATTGAAAACCAAATATCCAGATGATTGCACTTTTGGTATTTTTTCTTACTCAGTTATGCGGACAATATTGGAATATCATTTTCTTTCAAATGCACGGATGTGTGATTTTTTTATTCTCTCCCATCATAACGAAAATAATCATTTTTAAGTATATTTTACCATTCATATCCTTTTTAAAATATAAAATAAAGAGATCCGATCTGACAATCTAAATACCAAAGTAATTTGGGATGAAAGTAGTCCAATTCAATTGATTGTCAGACAAATAAAAGTGCATTTAGTGTGCATATTTTTCATATAGCTTTGATTGATTTTTTAAAAATCAATTATTAATTTTTACTTGAAGGTAGCTGATTGTCTTTAAGATGCATTGAAAAGCTTCGTAACGTATGTGACCAATATTCCTTCCCTCGGATATTGCTAATCTAATGCAAATATTTCCTTTCAAAAAATTTAATCCAAGATTGTTCACATTGCAATTAAAACACTCGACGACATCCTCTTTGTCACATTATCTGCATATTAAAATTTGTAGTATTGCTTGCGTGATATCACAAAATTAATCACTTCTACAGTCTACTCCAGGGGTTACCAACCTTTTTGGACCCTAGAGCGCAATCTAAAATATTGGAAGGGCGCGAGCACCGCATTTTTTCAAAATCTCAAACCCTGGAATTTAACGAGTTGCCCAAAATATCACCATGACTCGTTTTTTTAGCTCACCGAGGAATTTGAAATTCTCAAATTTCTATACTTTTCCCCCAAAATATCTCCGAAACTCGTTTTTTTTTTCACCGAGGAATTTGAGATCCAAAATCCTAGATATTTGACGATTTGATAAATTAGTTGACGAGCGCATCGGAATCAGTCGGCGGGCGCCATGGCGTCCGCGGGCACGAGGTTGGTAACCCTTGGTCTACTGTATAACTGGATATTACTAACGGTATTTTCAAAATTATATTCTATGATTTTTGATCAGACCATGATTAAGGATATTGAAGGTATTTCTGGATAAAAAAAACTAATTTTTACTTTACTTGTGCTTACATAAAAAGCAATTTATAATCTATGTAACTGTGTATGTATACGTCAAAAGGTTATGAATTGAATATGATCCACTTAGACAGAATATTACGTTATTTATAAGTATCTAAAAATATTCTTCCACTGCCTGAGATAAGGCTGTTAAATTTTTCGAATTCTGTTAACAAATAAATTATGACTTCTGAATATTCAATTAGTTTCACGATCACAGTGCGCCCCTACCTATAGCCGCCTCTGTATTTTGTGGCCCCAGAATTAGGGCATGCCTTGCGCCCACTAGCGGGAGCTCTTTTGTGAGATGTCGCCCACCTGTTGCTAGTGATTAAAATAAACCCCTCGCATTTGACATTTTCAACCGGATTTTCATTAGATGTCCTCAATTTATTTCGTTTCTATATAACATCACCAAAGCAAACGACCACTTTGCTTTATTACAAGATTTGTTTTACAAAATAATTACACTACGAGTAACTGCATTTTATGTTCGAAAATATCTAGTAAATATTCAGATCTTATTTTTTTATATATATGTAGACTACAATACACAATTTAGCATTAATTAACAAACAAAAAATCAATATATTACGAATAAATAGTTCTGGGTGAAAGATTTAAGCTTTTATAATTAAACTTATAGCCTCGATATGATATTGTATGTTTCATAGAAAATTATAATGCCAATTTTTACGTTTTTATGCTGACCTGAGAAATAAAGGGTGCTTTTAATTGACAGGGACAATTGTCTGCCGTTAAATTTCCATGAACAAATAATTACTGATTAAAAAGGGTGTTTTTGACAAACTGTGCTATACGTTTGGTAAGTTTGATAAGTTTGGTAAGTTTGATAAGTTTGATCAGTTTGATAAGTTTCATAAGTTTGATATATTTGGTGAGTTTGATATAATTTGATAAGTTTGTTAAATAATTTGACAAACTAAACACACCAACTGAGTTACTCCAGACAAAGAATTGATATCCAAAAATTTCATTGTGTACTTACATCATTTTGTATTTTTTGTATTATTATTCACTTTTGCCAGTATAGTAACGATATTTATCTTCACGATGAACTCCAAGTTACAGAACTCTTCATTACGAAAACACATTAAAGCGAAATGTTATGACGTTTTTTGAATTTTATTTATAACCATTTTTTAAAATAGATCTCAACGCTGTTATTTTAACGACTATGGAATAAAATAAATTAATGGTTTCCGTTGATGGCATAATTGTTACAAGACACAGACGTGTCAAGTTAATTAATACATTTCCATGTATGTTGTCAACATGTTTCAAATTTGACTATATATATTTATTATATTATCTTCATCAAATCTCGTATTAGAATATTAACGAATTGTAATGAACATTTTCTCTTGCTTATAATGTCAAGTAATAAGATACATTGATTAAGTTTTTTGTTTGTTTATTATCTCTATGGCGCACCAAAGACCAATTGCATTTTAACTGGCACAATAAGCGAATTTGGTTGGACATCACTGATATTGATTTATCTGTTGGTCCGTGTTTAATGCACGACTAAACACTGTTCTTGCGTACGATTTACGGCATATAGAGCAAGGGTGTGTGAGCGTGTTGACAGGTGGCTCAGTGTATTAAGTAGACCAGGGCTTTCCAACTTCAGGTGAAATTCTATTTTTACATTTCAAAGAAGTATTTATACGCAAAAATAATACAATTCAATTATTAAAGTACTTTAAAATCTAACATTGGTTAAGTTAAGTAAGTACTTACTTAACTTAAATTTTGACAAACAAACGTATTTTATCCAAGCAATATGCTGAGTTAAAAATTAACCACTATAATATAACTATTTCCAATGCTTTTTCCATCTAACGCGGTGAGACAGGGTTCCGGCACCTTTTACTGGAATTTTTAATGTTTCAAATCAATATTAGCAATTTTTCCCAGCTTTTTTTGTTTTTTTTTTTTGGAAGCCATTTTTATTAAAATGTGTAATGGTTTTGGCTAACTTTCAATACCGTTATTTTTGCATTATTAAATTTTCTATTTAAGCATTGAAATAAGATCATGAAATCTTTACAATATTAACATTTACCAAAACAAGTATTTTAGCTAAATCCACAGATTACTTAGTGCCCAGAATATATTTTTTTTTCGTTAGCTCTATTTTTACTTGAAGCTTGAAGGGGCAATATATTTTCATTGTTTCCTTTGTGCAGTCTTCTTTTAACGTTGACAACCAATTTGCCGTATATTTCTATCCTGTGCCAGTAGAATTAGGTCAATAACGCCTTAGAAATTTAATCATTTACCCAAGATATTTTATAGAGACTGTCAAACACATTTTTTCATTCTTTCAAAACATAATAGTAAGTAAGAAGAGGGATAGAATAATATTTCTTACAATATCTCTCGAAATGCAGAGTTTTTTGATGCAGTACAATGTCACGAGTACTCAGTGGACCAAATTGAGTTTGTTTAAGTCAAAGTAAAGTATATGGATCTTGTATGTCTCAATCATATTCAATGTTTTATATAAAACATTGATGCGCTATATTATTGAAATTTTAAGAATTCACTTTGATCCAATCATTAAATTCTCTGAATTTAACAAGGTTTTGTGGATATCGAGAAGATATGCATCTTTCATTTATAAATGCCAGGTGATTAATTGTATTATTTATTTAATAAATTCATAGACGACACTTTGAATATTGAATGAGAGTTTCGTTGGAAAATGATTCGGTTTATTTCATACCACTGCAATAAACTTCCAACTACAATGGTTGACAAAGAAAAAAATCGTTTGGGCTATTTTGTTTTTTTAAAGTGTCAGTTATTATGCTTCTGTAATGTTTCGGATTTCACAAGCAGTGCATTTTTTAAAAAATTAATTTTTAACAAACGTTTTTTTCTAATCTATATTATGTTCATTACCATTGTGGAGCATATGGCATTCTTATAGAATTTTCTCAATATAAGTGATTTTACGAGAATTGCTTTTTACTCAACCTCTTTTTGTTAAAAACAATATATCAAGCATTAGACTCTTAGTTCTAGTGAAAGAGTAGGTCGATGGATTTGACATTGTTTTGTATTATGATATTGACTAATGAGTGTTTCGGTACCCATCACATAATATTCAAAAGGAATCATTAATGGGGACAAAGAGCCAGTGAGAATGATTTTCATGATTATTTTTTTTAAATGAATCATTAAAAATGCTGAGAAAAGGTGCCGGAATCCCTGATCACTAGTGATTTGATATAATGAGTAGGAGGGGTTTCCTATCAATATTGATTAAAATAAAATTACAACGTTGGAGGTATTATGCTATGGATTATTTAGCAGTGACGTGCTGATCAACAAATTCTACGTTATCATAGACAACGTTTAATAATTATGATATTTCATCAAAGCCGAGCATAACAAAAAGGCAATATTGTATATCTTATAATAGATAATATAATAAAGTGTTGCAGTTTTTATTAGCAATCGATTATTTATCCATTTTTATATTGAGTGTAATACTGATTTATAATTTATTTTGTTTAGATGCAAATGGAGAAAGAGAAGTGGAATTATGACTTTGACAACATCCAAACCCAATTGGACAAAGCTCTCGGCCAGGCGACCAGGATGCAGAAAGAAAGGGAAACTGTACAGCTCGAAGCAGATAGACTCAGAGACAAGCACGATAAAGCTCAGGTAGGAAAACACTCTGAACACATATAATTTGACATCATGATTAGCTATGCAAGGTGTATGTTTTTATTGTGGTGAATTCTGGGTTAATATTACAGAATCGTAGAATACGCGATACTTAAAAAACCGGGTGTTTTCAAAATTCGGTGTTTGTCAAGCCTAAGTAGCCACTAGCCACCAACCCATCAAACAATAATGACCAATTTATTTAATTTGACATGATAAAGGCTGAAGTATATAATCAATTCAGAAGTTAGGTTTATCAAATTCTTTAGTAGATTCAGCGATAACTTTGTGGAAGTTCATTTTTAATATACAATAAAATTTGATAACTTTGTTGTTCCACTTTGTGTGCTACAACTCGTGACACGTGTATCGCCTCTTTAAGAAGCATCATCAGACTATCGCAACGCTTACAATCAAATTTAATTTTATATTTTATATATCAAATTCAATCAAATATAATTATTACATTATATTTTATTTTATTAATTGTGTTAGCATTATGTTCCTTCGTCGACATTTTCTCAGACGTATATCATTTTTTTTTAAATATAACTACAGTTTTTTTCTTGAAATATGATCTTTCAAACAATATTAGATAAATCATTATGCCGTGGAAACCATAACTGAAAAGGACGAACGCTGTAAAGCATTGAAAACTCATCTAAAGATCGGGTAACATGACCTCATGTTAAATAGAAGCTGTTTTATGCCAGAAGCAACATTTGAGTATCTACCTTCATCATAATATTGTGACAGAAGGACACAGAAGTAAATAGTAAAATAATCATTCACTGTCAATTATTATGCGCGTGAACTCCCTCACCCTCACTTGACGTAGCCCCCATTACCTGTGGAGCCTTGCAAAGGTACACGGCTACAGTAAAACAATAATCCTCTCATTCTCGCATTAGTTTCCGGCCCGCATAAACGGATTTTCCTTGATTAGTTGCCAAACCGGAAATTCGCCGTAGCTTCATTATCGCATCTCTGTCTACGCCGTAGACAGTGAAAATGTTTTCCTGTTCAAATGTCTGATACATATATTGAATTCCTAAACTATTTTATTTATAGTATTGATATTCCAAAGTTATAAAACAGTGTTGATATATTATTGTGGCCTGCTGTGGCCCAGTTGGTTAGAGCTTACTCTACCGAACACGCAGGTCTGGGTTCGATTCCCGGTCAGATCACAGTGAATTTAAGAACTATTCAATTCTAAGTTGTGGTCGAGGACTGGGTATTTGAGATGTCAATTCACATAATGTCCTCTCCTGCCATCCTTCTGATCCTCTAATAATTGGGTGTAGCAATAGCGATTAGCCAACCTCTAGTCCTGTTTTAGCCTTATCCTTCTTTCCCTGCTACTCACTTTGAAAAAAGTGAGGTTGAGCGACTAAGTAACAAACAGTTCTCGTAGAAAAAAACTTCTGTTGAGATACCTCTATTATGAGGCCATACGATCCACATTGGGAGCGGACATAGATTAATAAAATAGCAAAAAGCTGTGACTTTAAAAGGCTTATTGCGGCATACGGAGAGGCTAGAAAGGATGAAGCTATAACAGGATTAGTGGTAAGCTAATCGCTCTCGCTACGCTTTGCTGATTTAAAGATTGTAACTGTCGGGAACTTTCAGACATCTCAAACACCCATACATCAATTGAAATTGAAATGCTGTTCGTTTTGGGTCTCGGTTCTGTGAGATCTGTCACGGAATTCAACGACGTTGATCACTAGTCTAAGGACATGCCAGATTTTTTTTTTATATGTCATAAATATAATTAAATGTTTCATGGAACCGTCTTCGACGTTTTCCGGTTCACGAATTCGTCTCAATCTAACCAATAGTTCATTATTATCATTAATATCTACCAATTTGTTTTTCTTAGAGCTTTAAAACCCGTAAAAATGTTATGATAAATGAATCAATATTTTTTAATATTTTGGGGGTGCCTTGGTGTCAAACATTTTGTGAACACTTACTTCCGTCTTATCGCTGAGAGCTAATGAATCTAGTTTACGTCTTTTCCACGCAACCATTCGTTCATTACCATTTCAATTTTCATTTGGAAATATAGCCACTTCCAGCTAACCGAGTTATGCCTCACTTGTTACCAAGGAAAGCTGACTGCCGCAGAGACAAATTGGCTTAAGTTTGCGCTTCTGAAACTTTACTTACACCTGCACCTCCAGCTTTTAATTATAAAAGTTCATTCAGGTTCAAAGTTATTCTTTTGAAGATAGCTTAGAAAATCTGATAGCTTGATAGCTTTTATCTGCAGAGCTAATCCTACATTGGATAAACTGTATATCAGCTTTTGAGGAAAGAAAATATATGTACCACAATTTATCAAATCTATCGATGTTTACTCAGAGTAAATACCATTTAACTTTTCAATTTTTCGCCCACTTTACTAACCGGATTAAAAGTACCCGAAATATTACAATGTTACGCATTCAAACTACATACAATATATAAATTACTATGAGAATGAACATGGCGTTAAAAAAACCGGGATTTCGGGATGAAGAAAATTTGAGAATGTTCCGCGAGGGATGAAAATAAGTCCCATTTTTTTTTCATTTTGGGAATTCGGTAAATTCCTGAGTTTTTGAAATCGACAATTTATTTTTATGATAAATCCCTGAATTTTAAAATTGTCAATCCCGAAATCCCGAGATCACAAAAAGGGTCCGGGATTGGATACCCTAGTTCGTACCTCCAAAAGGCATCTTTAGAGTACACCGTAAAAACATTAATTATAAATTATTTATCTGTCTGTAGCTACTAAATTATTTTTTTTTAATTAGTCAATTTGTTCTAAGACATAATATAAAAAAACAACGTCGCCCGCTGTGGTGTAGTTCAGATCAGGTGGGTCTGGGTTCGATTCCCGGTAATGTCAATGTCAAATTGGATTTTTTTCAATATTATTTTGAGATCTAAGACATGGGTGATTGTGCAGTTGATTCTCCTTGAGTTAATTTCATGTGACTTTCAAATATTCTCATCGAGTATATCTCGTATGATCTTTCAACTTCAAAATATTTGACGCATTGGCGTAAGCTGTAATGTCAAATATTTTTTTTCAATAAAAAATAATTAACTAAACATCATTGGAATATTAGAATATTTGTTTCAGCGTTTTTATTGGAATATAACATAAGAATTTCTAACGTAAGTCTTGGAAGAATTATTGAAAACTATTTTTGGTATTTTGAAAATTGAGAGTTTACATTTATTTTTTTCCATGATATCATATCGTTTTTTAAAATGAATATAACATTTGACTGGATATCTCGTACAAATGCGGGGGCATTCTTTTCGTATAGTCGTCACGTTAGAAAAGCAAGTTCTTTGTTGCGTAAAGGATTTAATGTTTAAATATTATATTTGTCGCATACGTATGTACGTATGCGAAATATCATTCAAGAATGTATGTACATTCTTGAATGATATTTTCAATTTTACACATGTTTATATCATTAGGTTGAACACGTTTGTCATACTTAACAATATTTGATCGTTTTAATAATAATAAGATATATCTATATATGTACATAGGGCTTGAGCAAAAATACGAATTCTAAAAAACTTGTCCCAATTTTTCTTATAACCCGGCTTTAGAATTTTCACAAAAATAATTTATGTTGTCAGTTTTAAATTTTTTTATATATTATAAAGTTATATAAACGCTTCTTTTTTCAGTGTTTCTGGACATAAAATATGTATTTAGAAAGCACAAAACGTCCACTGATCTATTTATTATTGTTGTAGTTTTTTTTACCAAAATGAAGTAGGTCGTATAGTTTTTAAAGTATCACATAGAAGATCCATTTTTTTTTCATTTGGTGTTTGTAAACTATTATATTTAAAATTCGGCTCTCAGTGTTTTTTAGTTTTATGTTCTTGTAAACTGTATCTGAATTGAAATCTAAAACAAAAACAAATGTAAAAAAAATCAACTCATTCATTAATGCACACTGACGATTTAACTACATACTTACATCTCTTTTTATTTGTAACTATTTTGGTTTCAAAACAAAATACGAAAGAAATAATATACATATAAACCATTAATACTAATTATTCTTATATTAGAAACTGGAATACAAAGTTTAAAAAAATAAGCTTTTGACTGTCGCAAATTTATCTGAGAAAATCTGTTTTTCAATCTCGGTTTTTGTAAAACCGACAAACCCCACTGCATATCATCGATAACAGCTTACGAAGGGTCAACCAACGTTATAATTGATTGCACACATGCGAATATTTCAAAATAACTTTGCATTCCTTCCAAGCTTCAATCAAATCAAAATCATTTACATAAGTTAGAGAATTTACATTTACAAACTCGTTGTTAATCCTGATTGAACAGTACGCAAATAAACGAATTGAATGGAAGTTTGTCGAAAGTTAAAGTTATAACCTTGAAGGTTAAAAGTTCATGGCTGGTTCCAGAAGATTTGATCGTAAACTGGGAACGAGGTTAAGTTAGATTTATCCCGGGCCTTCTCGTTTCAAATACCCCTGGGACAGGGCCTTTAAAACTTTTTAAACAGTCAAATATTCACACAAGAATAAAATCATTCATACGACTTACGTTTTTCTCTCCTTCTATTGTTACATATTAACATAGAAACAATATTTAATCATACTTTATACTTATAATGATAGAGATTAGTTTAAATTACTTTTTGTGAAGACTTATCATCGATAAAGGAAGTCAACGTGAATTATGATATATTATACAAACATAATACAAATCGAATGTAGAAAAGAAAAACGACGTAACCTACACAAAAATGACAGGAGACACAAAAAACTTTTTTTGATGGTTTTGGGCCAAAGGAAAATTATGAAATATACACGGAGACTTATAAACTGGTGTTTAATTGGCTTTAACTATTTTTATTTTCAAATATTGATAAAGAAAAACTTTTTTAAGTCCTTATTCCTGGTTTCAACTTTCACCTGCCTTTCTTTTTTCAAACGTAAAAGCTAAATTTAGATACTAATTTGACATTTGCAGCTTACATCCTTTTTATAGAACGACTATTGTTAGACATTGATATTATTGAAAAAACTGTGGGTTACATTCATGTTCCTTTTCACCGTCGATATAAAATTTACACGTAACTTTCTAATTAAGAAAGAATTTAATTTTTCTAAAATAAACTTTCTGTCGTCTTCTCTTTCTTTTGGCACGTAAAAATTTAGTATTAATAATTGTTGTAGTGGTAAAATTTGAACTTTTTTCACTCATTTATTTGAAAGGGAGTTCACTTTTTTACACTTTGTATAAAATTCCGTTATTATACTGCAGTATTTTTTGAATAAAAACATATCCCGAAAATTGTATGATTATTTGAAGGTATTTAAAATATATATCGAATTGTGTTATTAAGTCCAAAATAACGTTTTCAATGAATTTGAAAATTGAAAACACTTTTTAAATACGCCAGATTTTAAATAAAATTATGGACCGCGATTTGAGCATTCATTGCCAGTTTATATTGGCAGTAGTCCGTAGGATTTACGATGAAATTTCAATATGTTTTCTCTCGCATATGCGCTGAGCCAAAAGCTTCTTGATCCTTCTGTACAAACCTACTGAAAGTTTGTTGTAAAATAGGCTTAAAATACGTTTTACCCTTCATAATATATACATATAATATATTATATAAATGCCAGACTTCAAAATATATTATAAGGATACTATCATGGATACTTGCTTCCCGCCCTAATGCCATACGTCATAATCTTTTCAAGAGGGGAGAATCAAACGGATTTCCAAGATTCTTATACAATCATCAGTTAATTTTTAATACTGTTTCGCAAATAACGGTATTTATATATTTTTTTCGATCTACCTAAAAAAGGTCTACGTCAGTCAAATTTTCATCAAAAAATGAAATATGCGATAGCTGTTATTACTATTATTGATACATGTGAAGCATATGGTCTCCTGGGTAACCGGATAAAACAGAACATGAAAATACAGAACATCACAAAACGTACAAATGTATGGAGTCTAAGAAGAAAGCTAAGCCCTTGAAAATGATGTCTTAAGTAATGATGACATGTACAGATGTTTTACAATCAATTAGTAATCTCTATAACGTATAGGATACAATAAATAAAACAGCAATCGTGCATATCAATAACACTTTCAATCTGAAATTATCGTAAATACACTTATATTCGACGATTATAATAGTCGCCATTGACTGATAAAGTAAAGCGCACGTTATAACATACTGTTCTGAAATTATTATATACATGATATTCAATCAATCTATAATATTTTTCCAATAAATATTTACGAAGAAACGGGTATCATTCAACTAAAAATTGAATGTGCTCTGAATTGTCTATGTTCTCATGTTCTGTTTATTTATGGAACCGGTCTCCTGATGGAGGTATCTCAAAAGAAGTTATTTTTCGAAAACTGCTCGTTACTCGCGCCGCTAGCGCGCAATATAAGTTTTTTTTTTGTATTGTTGAATGCTCATATAAATAAATTTATGTGGAGCATATGGCCCATCCCAATTTAGAGCATATGGCATCCTAATGGAGGCATCTCAACACAAGTTTTTCTACGATTCTAAATTTACTTACCGTAGATAATTTCTTTGCCAAAATTACATCTTATTCAAAATTAATTGGTACTTTTACGAACATATCTAAGGAAATGTTATCGATTGGATAAAAGGATATTCCGCCTAGGGCAGTGATGCACAAACCACGGCCCTTTTTTCAATTTTCTGGCGGCCCTTAAAACTTTTTCTCAAACATATTTTTTTCACGTAAAACATTTATTTAATAAATGTAAGTAAGTTTTTTCTTCAATGAAGGATAGTAAATCGGTTCATAGAAACAGGCTTACAAATATTATGTCAAATTAAAAAAAACTAGTTAAAAACACCAAGAATGCATTAACTTATGAATTGCATATAAAGGATACATAACTACTTCACAATGAAACGATTTTTATTAAGCAAGTTCTAATAATCCTTTTTTTGCATGGCTTATTTATTTTCTAAATAACACGGTCAAAATAATATAATAGAACCTATTACTCATTTATCTGAATTCACTTAATCTTTTTTACACGGTTTTAATGCTGTATTACATGGAACATACATATGTTCTGTATTAAAAAGGATTGAGCGTACTTTAATTTTTTTTTCTTTGAACCCACGATAATTTGTTTTATGCGGCCCGCTAGAAGGTAAAGGTTGTGCATCACTGACCTTGGGTATCCAAACCCGGACCCTTTTTGTGATCCCGGGATTTCGGGATTGACAATTTTTCAATCCCGGGATTTGAACACTTAATATAAAATCGTGTATAAATTGGGATTCGGGATTGAGAAAATTTTTGGTAGGCGATTTTGAAATCATCAATCATTTTTCTAATAATTTTATGTCGATTTCAAAAACCCAAAAATTTTCGAATTTCCCAAAATTATCAGCGTGAGACGTTTTTTTTTAGCTTTTCCGAGAATTTTCGAATACAAAATCACAAGATTTTACGGATTTACAAAAAAATAGCGCGACATCTTTTTTCAGCTCTTCCGTGCTTCATTTTTTGATTTCATGATTGGTACTATCTCAATTTCAGGATTTCTGGGTCACAGAATTGGATGGAATCCCGGGATTTCGGGATCGGATACCCTTATTCCACCGCGTGAAATTTTCGAATTATATTTAAAATACTAAGTTATTTATCCATTATGATATGGTCAGTCAATTGCTTTAAAATAAATCATTTTTTATTTGAATGTAAAAAAATATTAGTATTGCGCGCTAATGTCCCGCGCGCTAACGTCGCCTCACTGTAAAAACATAATTTACGACAAATCAGTTATTAACTTTTCTGACGGTGGAAAAATGCAATCTTGTCTGGGGTGGCAGAATTTCTGATACCAGTCTTGCATAATTCTTTTCGAATAACCGTAGTGCGTTAACCGCAAAATTATGTAATTGCCTACAAAAGGGGGGCATAGAAATGGGTTGAAATGGGTTGTAAAAATATAATATCCCAAGACCAATAAAAAAATCTGAAATCGAATTATTCCTAACACATTTTTTAGTATCTTAAATAAATTTTTAATTAGCGCACAAAATGTCACAGGTGAATTTCACATATACTGGCGTTTACGAAATAAGAAAACCAACTTCAACTACATTATGTCTCATTTATATTTTCCAGATGCTTATGGCCCGCCTCCAAAAAGAGCGAGACACGTGTCAAGAAGAAGTCGTCGGGCTGCAGGAGAGGATAGAACTTCAAGGCACTAACCTCTCCAAGGCAGTCAGAGACAAAGACCTAATGGCCACTGAACTGGACGTCATCAAGGAGCGATGGGATAAAGCGCATAATCTACACCAGAAACTTACGGTAAAACACTACTTCATCAAGTTTAAGCAGAGATCATTTTAAACCATAAATTTCAGTAACCAATATGTAGTTGTTTCAAAAAATAATACACTCTTTTCATTCATCACGAGCATTTTCAACTGATTTACCCGTGCTGAGCGAAACTGGTCCTGATCTGATTAAATAATTCTGCCTTTCCACCAAGTATTGATGTTGAACATCGTAAATGTTTTCGTTCAATTAAGTTAAATGCTTGTATACACAAATACGTCTTATCTCAATATTCATTACCATTACCACAAAAAAAATATCTATGTATTCGTAAGGGGTTTTTATATTGTAATTTAATACAGTAATTGATTTCCGCACTTGAATTCTTCCGTTGAGAGAATTTTAAGTATGATACTATATACTTAATTAGAATACATGCGGAAAAAAAGGCTTAACCAACTTAACAAATTTTTAGATCCAATATAAATTGTCCTCATTTTTTACACAAAAGAATGGATGTTTTTTTTATTAGTCTTGGATTTTACTTTGCATTTTCAAGTATTTTTAAAATAGAAGAATTCGCAGTTTTCTCCTAAAACTAAATTAGCAAATAGGTTCTTCTAAGAAAAAAAAACATACGATAGAAACGGCTGTTAAAAGTATTTAAATTTATTTTGCGAACAAACAACATACGGTGGAAAAGTTTTGTTACTTTATAAAGAAGGGGAATGCTAGAAATTGCTTGAGGCAAAATATAAACAAACTTTTCCAACAAATTCCCTGTGGGAAAATTTAAGTTTTTTCGGTGTTGGAAAAACTGTCTTGGAAATATTCTTACATGAAAATAATAATATAGGTTACCAATTTATTATGAAAATGTTTACAAAAAAAGTTTGCTTCTTTCTAAATGCTACAAGTTCTTTATTATAATTCTTTACCCTTTAAATGCCCCCGACATAGAACGTACGTCATAGTCGACTTTTCTTCACACACCCAAAGCATACAATAAGCGACATTGTATTAGTAATAATCAAATCGATGGCATACTTTTTTAGTCACACATTTTGTATCAGTATAATTTAAGTGATTCCAATAAAAACAAACGATGGCGGGAGCAGTAGTGTAGGAAAGGATCATGCCGCCCACGGCGGTCTTTGAATTTGCCGCCCTAAATATTTCCTCTAATTTTCTTTTTAAATCACCTCTACTATTTTTTATCTATGAACTTTCTTAGTCTTTACCACAGGTGGCTTAATTTTTTTTATGTATAAATATAATTAAAGATTTCGACTGAAGTTGCTTGGTGGAATTTTGCAATCCGTGCACTTGAACGCCTGAAGATGCCGAAAGGCGAAACCCGGGTCGCTATTGACAAAATCTGTGTGAATGTACATAATTTGAACGATTCAAATTCAGCATAAATATAATTTCTCGAAAAAAAATCAAAATGCCACCCTCGAAAATGTGCCGCACCCTCCTTGCTACTCCACTGGGCGAGGGTCATTATTAGTATTGAGATTGGAAAAGAAGGTTTTCCGCAGATTATGTGACTATTAGAGGTCTGCAGGGGCTGAAATTTTACAAAATTACCCGGTCCGAGCCCGAAAGACTCAGGCCCCACCCGGCCCGGGCCCGTGCAGACCTCTAGTGACTATGTTGGTAAATTAAATAATAGATCATATTTCAAAACATTGTTCTTTAAACACACTTTATGGGCCCGTTCATATATGACATCACACTCTAAAGGAGAAGAATGCTGACAAAGTGTGACGATTTTGACATGAGAAGAAGAAGGTGATAGTATAACATTTGACATCATAAAATCAACATAGTACAAATAAATCTTATTTTAGAATTAGCATCGTTATCTTTATGTCAGGAAATAAATATCGCACTAAGGCACCTTAAAAATATTAATGGCCTTTTTCTGAAATATGCCGTCATTTAAACAGGGGACAAATATTTTGTGACAAACATAATGACAGTGGGAGATGGAGATGGAGTCAAAAATAGCTAAAATAGAGCGACATCATTTATGGATGACTCCTAAGCGCATAGCAGTAAATTTTTGTAGAATTTCACCAGTGACATTTTATAAACTATTTAAAGGCACACTATCTTCCTGTTTTGGGGAAAACTTCATCATAAATGAAATGAATTCACAACAGTTTGCAATGTTTCATAATAATGTTCAGTCCTCTTCAGATGATAGATTTCGTTTACCACGTTAAGTTGATCATTACGGGCTGATATCGAATCGCGATCCGAATGTAGTTGGTAATTTATTGCAATATACGAGTATATGGCACTTGCAGCCAACTAAGAATAACAAATCATTTCCACTAATGATCATAGAGACTTGTGTAATTCTTCTTGTTAATTATTGGTCTCAAGGCTTTCTTCGTCAGACATACATTGGTTTCACAATTAGTTCTAGAACACCACATACAGCCAAACTTATTTGCTTAATCACAAGGTAGATGAGGCCGACGCAGTAGATTTGAGCTCAAAGTCTCCCTGCTTCTTTTAACAAGCCATTATAGCCTCATGGTAACAATTCAATTGTTCATTTCAGATGGAGCGAGATGACGCAGTGACAGAGATAGAGATCATAAAAGAGAAGCTGGACAAAGCGTTGTACGCATCGCAGAAGTGCGTGGACGAGAAAGACACTGCTCATAAAGAATATGAGAAGATGCTTGAAAAGTATGATAGGTAGATATGCGTTGTTGTCGTCTTGTGTTAGTCAGTCCAGTGGTCGTCTCAAGGAAAACTGTTTTATCATATTTATTCTTGTGTTAAGGAGATATATCAAACAATACTTTGACCTCGTTATCTGCTAGCTTTTCTTTACCACGGCACACCGAAAATTTCCTCAGATTTCTGCTATAAATGATGTAAAGATTAATCACAAGTCATACTTTTAATTTTATAAATAAATGATGTAATAAATAAACTTTATTACATCATTATATGCATGCGCCTTACAAATAAATGATTAGATTTAATGGCAAATAATCCACTACACTTCCTTTCTTATTCATCCTTAAATATGCTCTTCTGCTATAATCCCTACTTCTTATTGCAATTAAATTACGCTTGCATTATTTTTAATTACGGACTACTAAGAAAGTTACAAGAAAAAAAAAATTTGATATATTTCCTTTTTTATCTTTTAAATTATGATAAATGTTGACCACCCATTAAATAAACTTACAGTTTGTAGATTCACAATTCATGCAATAACACCCAGACAGTCAACCACTAGATTGTTTATATGTAGCCTAAGTATTTATTGTATAATTGCTATTATTCACTTTTCATGATAATAGTTAATAAGACTGTAAAATTCATTCCATTTTTTTTATAATAGCAGTCATATAATGGGTGGTCGTTGTATAAAGCCTGTCAATGTTGTCTTACTGTTTTATGGTTAATGTAAATGACAGTCTGTTTATTCTCTCTATTAACCATTTCATAATAAAAAAAAATGCATTAGTATGATTCCATAGGATGCAGCCAATAAATAATAAGGAGAATTTGTATACTGTTGCTACAGTGGCATTTGAATGCATTATCTGAGAAGCAGAACGATTTAATTCTTTTGATTATTTACTAAGAAGTTATAATATTAAGTCGTTTCATAAATCAAGCCCTTTTGTACGCGTACAAGTTCTTCAGACATGAGATTAAAAAATGTTGAATAGAATGGTTGTAAATAATTACAAACAATTTATTATCGGTGTTTTCTTTTTAACCTATTTAAACTTACGTGCAAAATACCCTAAAACTTACGAAACCTTTTGTTAAACTGCATATGAATACATATATATTTATTGATCAAAATTTTGTAAATATTTCAATTCAATCAATTAGTAAACATTATTAATTATGTCATCTATGTTTGTATAATATTTTATCTACTTCATTGATGTTGACATGGCTTGAATTAATAATGTGCATGATAATAAATATGACTTTGGCACATTAACATGAAGGATATATCCCATTTTATTCCTAAATAATATTGATACATCTTCTATCCTTCACAATAATATTGGGAATCTTAATTATTTTTAAACACACAGCTTCATTTTCTACGAGAAATTTTTATTTGGTAAAGCAATATAGCCTGCTTATAATAATGCATATGCTAGTAGCAAATACAATTGAGATGAAATCAACAAACTTAGTGTTATGGAAAAAAAAGTGGGATATTATTTTCAGGAACTTATTACAGTCTTCTAATATCTATTATTATTAGTGATTTAATTGTGCCCCACCAAACTAAAAATTATTTGATTAGTTTTTCTGAAGGAAACTGATACTTAACAATGAATCGTTATATGTTATTCTATAATGGCTTCCAATTTTACATATTGTTTTTATATGTATTAAGGCAATTTTCAAAATGTAATTTAAATGGTTTAAAATGATCTTGTCTCTTTTCAGGTGTCAGAACGAGGTATACCGATTACAAAACCGTGTAGAGGTTCTCGAAGGGGAAAAAGAGAGGGCCTTACTTGAAGCTGAAAAACAACAGGTGGTCGGAGGCAAAGCGAGAGATGATCAGAGACGTCTGCAAGAGGAGCTCGCTCGAGCTCAGGAGCAACACGAAAGGGTGGCTTTGCAACTGGCCAGGGCCAGAGAGCTCGATGAAAAGGCAAAGGAAGACATCGATCGACTCTCTGTCGACGTGGAAATGGTTAGAGAAAGATATGAGAAGTCTCAAATTGAACTACGGCGATTGCAGACTGAAAAAGAAAAACTCTCCGCCGATAATGAGCGTCTCATATTCGAGAACGAAAGAGCTACCACGCAGTACAACAAAGCCCAAGCCTCGAACGAGAAGACCCAAGAGGAGCTCGCTCGGATGCAAGTGGAACTGGAAAAAATGTACGACAAACACGACAAAGTGCAATCGGAACAGAGAAAAGTCCAAGCCGAGCTGGACAAGCACCGGCAGGAGGCCGAAATGGCCAAAGAGGAGGCCGGGAGATATGCCAGCAAATTCGGAAAATACCAAGACACCCAGGAGCGCACTAAGGAGGAGCACGAGAGGCTCAAAGTGGAGGTGGAGCGGCTGAGGGACCGGCTCGACAAGACCCTCGGCGAACTGGACAGAGCGAGGAAAGGAGAACAGGACGCCAACAGGCTGCGGGCCGAACTGGAACGCGCCGAAGCGGGCAGAGGTAAATATCAGTTCGAACAGGAAAAATGGACAGCCGAGATGGACAAGGCGCGCGAGAGATTCGAAGCCTCCCAGGTAGAGGTGCAGCGCTTGCAGAAAGCCAGAGAGTCTATGGATTCGAAGCTACACGAGCTTTCCGCCCAATTGGAGCTCTCTAAAGCGGAAGCCATCAAAGCGGCCGCCGCTCAGGAGAAGCAACGTTTGGATTTGGAGAGAGCGCATATTGAATGCGAGAAAGTCAGAGATCGCCACGAGAAGCTTAAGATGCGTTCAGAGCAAATAGAAAAGGACAATGAGAGACTGAAAACAGACATTCACGAAATCGAAAGACTCAAGACGCAGGCTGTAGCCGGCGACAAGCTACGCACGGAAGAGCGCCTGGAGCTCGAACGCATCAGAGATAAACTAGAAAAGGCCATCCAAGCCCGTGACGCTACAGAGATGGAGGCCGGCCGGCTAGCTAAAGAGCTGGAGAAGTCCCAGATGCACCTGGCTAAGTACCAAGAGACCAATGAAACTACTAGAATGGAGTTTGACCGAATGACAAACGAGCTAGGTCGCATGCATGAAAAACTCGAGAGAACAGCTCTAGAGACGAGACAGCTGGAGCAAGAGAGGGAGATCCTCAGAGCCGAGCTGCAGCAAGCGAGAAGAAGCGGAGAGCAGCAGCAGCGGGTGCTCGACCACCGAACCCAAGAGGCCCTTGTCAAACTGCAGCAGGAGCTCGCTCAGGCGGTCAGAGACCGAGAAAAGATGGCCGTCGCCATGGAAAAACGAGATCAGCAAGCGGACGCGGTCGAAAAGAGCATTGCAAAGTTCGAGGCTGACACTCGGCAGCTCACGATCGAGCGAGACCAGCTCGTCGTCCAGCTGGAGAAGTCTCAAGACATGCTGATGAACTTCCAGCAGGAGCTCACGCAGTCCGAGCAGGAACTGCAGAGGCAGAGAGACGAGGTGAGAAGGCTCAAAGAGGAACAGAGAAGAATGAACCAAGACGCCGAGCGTGGTACCAAATCTGTTCTCGAGGGAAGAGACAAAGAGATCACCAAGCTCCAACAGCAGATAGTCGTCATTCAGAAGGAGAGAGACAACCAAAAGATCAGAGCGGACAGAGCCGAAAAAAAATCTCAAGATATGGGATCGAGAAGCGACACAGACGTGGAGCAGTGGCGAAAATTGGTGGAAGCGGAGAAGGTGAAAGCCGCCGGAGCCGAAAAGATAGCTATGGAGAAGCAGAGTCACGTTCAAAACCTAGAGAAGCAGCTTCACGCTCAGCAACAGCAGCTGCAGCAACAGCTGCAGCAGATGTCCCAGTACCAAAAATCGGGTCCAGGCCACCAACAAGGTGGCGTGGATCCCAAAGAGGAGCAGAGACTTCGCAAAGAACTGGAAAAAGCGCAGTCGGAGGCTAAGAACGCGACAGTGGAGAGAGAGCGCTTCCAGGCGCAGCTGGAAATGCTGGTCCAGGAGTTGGAAAAGAGCCAGGTCAGTTGGAGGATCGCCCGCCGAGTAGCAGGTCCATGTGTCTTAGTTTCGTCATTGTCTTGTTTATTTTCCGACCCGACCGCCTCATCATGTCGTCGCCGCGTACATGTTGCTTTTTTGTATGCATTCATATTTTAAGTTGTACAAATTTTCAATTAGATGACACTTTTGAATATTGTGTTCGAGCATTTTCGTAGCATGCTCTCATTGGTCCGAAACCTGTCCTCCGGGCATCCTCCAACCTTCCTTTCAGTAGTTTGGTTTACGTTGTTACTCATCGTTTTTGTTTCTTTTTCAGCACTGTGTACATTTTTTTGTTTTGCAGAAATTTTTATTTAGCAAGGGGTCTCGTCTCGGTGCTATCCCGCGAGGGTGTACATAATGTTGTGTTCTGTTCCTCATCTGTAATATTATTATTGTCATTGAATTTAAACTTTATCTTGTATATTGTCTTGTATTATTATCGTAAACTCAATGGTTTCAAAAGTATTTCATTCTCACTGTATCGATTCTATCATCTAAGCCTTTCATACTATATTTTTGTTAATAAGAAATTTACTGTTTTTTAAGATATCTTGATGTTTGATTGTTTTTTCATACGAGCGCTTTTCTTTTTATGTCTCAAAATTTCAGATAACTTTATTATTTATTATCTGAATGAAAACAATAACGGTATGAGGCAGAGCAGTAGGACAATAAGATTGAAAAAAGTTGGCAATGATTTTGAAAACAAAAAAAAATCATTTGGATAAAAAATATAGTTGAATTAAGTAAAATGAGCCCATTTCTTAATTGAAGAATGCTTTATACTCAGATTATTAATTACAAAGGCCGTATCGAAATGAATGAACCAGGCTTAAGGTTTTTGACCGTTTTTGATTGAAAGACTACAAAATCAAATAAGTATATCAGAAACCTTCAATATATTTGTCTTCCTTTATAAAGCTCAGAAACTTGACAAAATAGTTAAATAAATACATGTATCAAAAAACAGAGATACGATTTTATTTCTTAATTATATCGAAACAATGTTGTTGTAGTTCCTACCCTTATGATCATATATTCTCAAACTGAGGGTGAAAACGAGAATTTTTTAAGAGTTTTCAAAAGTTCAGTCATATGGTTGGGCCTTATTGCTCACAGTTCATCCAAATTAAAAACATTGTTAATCAAATATGAAGTCTTATTGTTTTATAACTTTGAAAATCTTTTATTTATATATTTCAGCTTGGACGCTTTTAAATTGATTGACAAACTTAGTTCAATTTGGAGCATATTATCCGACAGATATTATTTTGTTTTCTAAAAGATGACTTTTTACAATCCTCTTATCTCATGTTTGCAAAAAGGCTTTCAAAAATATCTTTATCTCTCGCTTTTGACTGTAATATATATGTAATCTTGGCATACTTTTCTAATTTTTACATCTCTCTTTTCGTAAAATTGCTTTGACTTTGGGGAATGCTATGTATATGTGTTGCTATTCGCTATCAATTAAAAGCAGAGATCTCTGTTGAAGTTCATTGTTTTATATGCAGCTGGATCTTCTCGAAGCGAACAAGAGACTTCAATCGGCGGGACAACAGAATTCGAGAGCTGGCGACGATACAGCCGCTGCTAAGAAGCAGCTGCAGGACGAATTCAAGAAGCTGGAAGACCAAAAGAGACACACGGACGAACAGAGAAGAACTGTCGAAAACAAAAGGAAAGAGGTCGAGGAACAAGGAAAGGCATTAGCGGAAATGGACAGACAACTGAAGAAGAGGAAAGAGCAAATGGACCAACTAGAGGCGTCTTTGAAAAAGGCTGGTTTATATTATTACATAACCAACAATGTTTCATGAAGTAATACTAGTATTCACAGTTTTGGAGAAAGTGTGATTTTATATCCACTTAACTCTTTTTTTTTACATGAACACGGTCCAGTTAAAAGAACAAATACTATATTTGTATGCAAATTATTTGTTTTAACATGATTCCCAGACACAAAATCACAGAAGTGGATAACAGACTTACTAAAAGACACAGGCCAATAATAACAAACAAAAATCTTCTTTTGATTTTTACACATTAGAATCGTCAGTTGAAGTAAAATTTTTGTTTCAAAATCAAACCTTACAGACACAAACCTGTATTGAATGAATCCAAAGTAGTAAAGATGAAAACTATTTTTCAACCATAACAAATGTTACATGCGAGAGATATAAAATTTACAACCAAAATGAAATGATTCTAGTTGTCGTAACCCTGTCAACTCAAAACGAAGCTAATTTGCAATGAATGAAGTCGTGATATTTATGAATTTTGAATTGTAAAACTTTTATTTCAGGCTGGAGGAAGTGCAGCAGCTGCTGGAGAATTGAACAAGAAGCTGACCGAAGCTCAAAAAGAGGCTGATTCTGTTAAACAACAACTGTCCTCGGCAAAAGAAGAAGCACAAAGATCTTCTGCAGAAATGGAAAGATTGCTACAACTTGTGCAGATGAGTCAGGAAGAACAGAACGCCAAAGAAAAGCAAATCATGGAAATGCAACAGTGAGTGATTTCAAGTGACAATTATCTTATTCATTGATTTCAAAAGTCATAGGTCTAATACATTTGATGACACTGTATTTATATCCTGGATGATAAACAAATACTCCATCCTCTCGAGGTGAACATTATTATTTTGCAAGCTGCTCATTATGGCAATAAGCTCATATATTTTTTTCTAAAGTAGTTCACTGTCAAGTCTGTGGTGCATTGGTCAACGTCGATAGCTTCTGTGACAGATTTCACAGGTTTAAGTCCCAAAATGAACAGCAATTCTTTCGATCGATTTCTGTTCGAAGGCATGGATGTTTGTGATATCTAAAAATTTCTTCCCTCCTGTCCAATCCTAAAAAAAGGAGCATTGTGAAAGCGAATAGTTAACCCCTAGTCCTTTCCAGTGGTGTAGTGGGGCGGGTGCGCGTGGGGTCGGCACTCTCACACTTTTTCTAGACGATTTGGAAATTTAGCAAAAAATGGTTATTTTTATGTAAATATAACAAAATGCTTTTTTATAATGTATTGGAAGAACTTTTCGATGGAAACTTGTTGTTCCGGAAATTGTATCACTGCAGTTTGAGAGAATTAAAATATTTTAATTAATCAGCGCTTCTAAATGTAGAGAAATCGTTGGTGGGCTGTCGGAGAGAATGCTTGCAGAGGACTGTCCTTAAGTATCCGACAATTTAACATTTACAAATTCTTATCATAAAACAAAAGTACATTTGTTTTATCTGGCTAGGGCTTGCAATTTACTGTCAATTTGCAATTACCGGGTAACGGTAAATAAATTTTGCCATTACCAGTTTACCGGTTATTTACCAGTAAATGGAAAAAATAGACGTATGTAGATTAGATGATTAAAGTATAACTGTATGTGGCAACCTTCACTAAAAACGGAATCCTAGATTGAAACTTAAACGATTTCAAATACGTTTCAGGTCATATAAATCCATTCATATATTTTATATGATGTCCTTTTTGTTTTCACTGAGATATGGTAATAGGAGATCAGATAATCACTTATATATATGCCACATCGAGCTTGGTTAATTTTAATTATGACTGTATAGTATTTGGTTTATCTGTCTGTGAGGAGTTAATACTATTAACTTATTAGTTTATCCAATACTTATTGATGTATGTACTCGTATACACCTAATATAAGTTTGTATAAAAATTAAATTAAATAATATTACAATTTGTTTTTTTGCAAATAAACAAGAATGCAATATATGTAAACAAAGAAGAATATGTACCAAAATACGTATGTTTTTAAAATATCCTTCGTCCTCAGTCCTAAAACAAGTATGTAGGATCAACTGCAGAGTACGACAGTTGACACCTGTATGACCACTAATAATCTGTGTTTTAATGTTGTCAGAGTCGAAAAACGAAACTCCTAATTTTGCATGGATGTCTACAATCAACTTTTCTGATAATTTGCCTGTATTTATCCTTGATTCCCGGTAAAATAATTTGACACTAGTGTGACCAGTAACAATTTTTGTTTTACCGGTAATTACCGATGGTGTGTTTAGGATGATTTATCAGTAAACCGGTAATCTGGATGCATAGATATAGCTTTAAAATGTCTTTTAATTCAATTATGTTTTATTATTGTTTTAGGTCATTGAAAAATATGCAAGCAAAACTAAGAAATCAGCAGCAAGCTAATGCACAAATGGAAGAACAAAGGAAAAAAGAGGAAGTGAGTATTTATGTTACTTTTGAATATTGCAAAATGTCACTAATCTTATTGCTCTTACTAACACAATATGTCTTCTATTTTTTTTCATGACTCGCTTCTGGATCGCCTTCTCCCATCCTATCTGCTTGCTTGTTTCTTTTTCTGTTTCCGAAAAATAGGCCGGTCCTGCCGGATTCCTGAAAAGCTTTTTCTAAGTCGACTCCGGTATTGTTCAGTTGCTCATTCTTTTCCGAGTCAGACTTCGCTAGCCGAGCCCCGAGGGCTCGCCTCTCCGATCGCGCGACCGACTAATCGAAAGTGTACATTTAGAACTTTGTTCTTCGCCGTGTTCGTTCCGTGTTATCAACTCGTTTAAAACATAAAACCTAAATAAATGTAATAGCACACAAATTATAAAATAGTTAATATTGTTAATGAAAAGTTAATCGTGTTCACGTACATCATATTGATTAATTAATGATATGAAATATATTTGATAAAAGTTACTTCGTTCGGTTTATATAGAAGTTTATTGTTGTTTTACTAGGAATATAAACTATGTTTAAAAGGAAACTGCTTGCCGAATGCTCGCTGTAGCATTACTTTGATGGCTTCTGTCGAGTCAATTGTTAATCATTGTGATTTTTTACAACTTATGTTTTAATTTGTATATTGTAAACTATCGATTATGCTCTGTTTTAATTTCATTTGTTTTGTGTTTACCATCTTTATTTGCACCGTCCTTCTTCCTCTATCGAAGATGAACGGATCCTACACTGAAGCGCCTTGTACGTTATGCTCGGAAAAAATCCTCCAAATAAGTCAAGAGCTTGACAATAAAAACCGAAACATTTTAGAACTGGATAAAGAAATAATAAACACGTATACGATCCTGAAATCCGCCTCGCAAGAATTTTTGCAAGATTCAAACATCCACAGTTTGATCAATTCGGCTTCTCAGTGCGACGATAACAAAAGAATCGTCGTCAAAGAACTGGAAAGCATTTTGAACAAATTAGAACAGTTTCTAAAGATAAGCTCGCAGTTGGGAGATCTTCAAGATATGAGAACGGAGTCGGAAACAAAGAGTGCAAAAATTATCGAGCAAGAATATGAGATACAAATACTAGAACAGAAACTTAATAAAATGGAAAAGGTTGTCATCGAGAGAGAGAAGAGTGCGTCGAAAGACAGCTTGGAAGATTTTGAAAGAAAGAAACGAAAAATATCAGATTTAATGGACGAATTGGGTATCAAAAACTCAAAGATAATAGAGCAACAGAATTGTATACAGATTCTCGAATCAGCTTTGAGAGAGCACAGTAATATTGCGGAATTGGAACAACTGCTTACCGTCGTCAAAAGCAAGGATGATAGAATTCATGAACTAGAGCAGTTACTCAACATGACTGATGTGTCGTACGATACCAATAAGTTGAAAGATGAGAGGATATTGGAGCTGGAAGAAGCTCTCAAAGAATCTGTACTGATCGCTACTGAACGAGAAAAGATATTTTACTCAGAAGAACAGGAGCGCTTGAAAATGATTGAAAAAGTAAGAGATGTAATGAATATTATTAATCAATTAATTTAAAGGCTGCAGAGTCATAACAATTTGAAAATTCACCAACCACATGTAGCTTTATGAGATCTGCAGTCCATTTTCCAAGATTCATATGATGTGGTGTTTTATGTTCATAAAAAATATTTCGACATCCAAGACATAAATGATAAAAATAGCATTTTGTTATCAACAAATAGTACATCATTTTACATAACATAAAGATTGTTTTTACTTTATTTATTTCTCGTTATCATCTTTTCTCTGAGTAGGTTTTGTATGTATTTTTTATATTTCAGCTGCACAAATTAGAACAACGTGTGTTTTCACTACAAAGCGCCGGGGCAATGAGATGTGACACGTGCCGCCCTTTGTTGGGTCGGGTCAAACAACTTGAATGCAATCTCAAAACGCATGCGACGAATAGAAAGAAACAGCTTCATGACTTGTGCAAAATGAAGTAAGAATTTTCAAACCTTTATCAGGCTTTCGCCTCTTCCCTATCTCTCAACCCGGATGTATTTTTGATTTGGCAGTAACTTCATAAAAATTCATTTTTGTCATTGCATTAGTTTTCTCACTAGGCGTGACACATAATAATGTAGAATACCACTTAGTCCAGTGGCGGTTCTAGGTACTGGGCTAGGTGGGCTAAGCCCGACCTGCATTTTTCACCCAAAACTTTAGATGGCTGAATAAAAATGAACAGCAATTCGGCCGCTGAACAAAATAAATACATTTATAAACGTAACTAACCTTTCCCAAATGAATACAATATCTTTGTTTTGATTTTCCTCGGTCAATATAAGACAATGCTATGTCTACTTAGAATAATATTCTCGATGGTGTTTTGTATTACAATTTTAAGCTGAGCTGGCATAAATACTTCATAGAGAACAGGCAACGTGACGTCAGTCTGGTAACACCTACGTATTAACGACTCAAGGGCTAGATCTTTCAAGCCCGCAATCTTTCCAGAGATAATATATATATCTTTCTTTACACTGGGGCGCAATCAAGCACGATTAGATTTTTTTGTATTTGTATGTATTGGTCATGGGCAGATTCAATTTAGCCCCCAACGAATGACAGAAGCTTGATAATTTGAAGCACAGTTGTGTGTGTTTGATGACGTTTCCATACAGAGGAAATTCAAAACAAAGATATTGTATTCATTCGGGAAAGGTTAGTTACGCTTATAAATGTATTTATTTTGTTCAGTGGCCGAATTGCTATTCATTTTTATTCAGCCATCTAAAGTTTTGGGTGAAAAATGCAGGTCGGGCTTAGCCCACCTAGCCCAGTACCTAGAACCGCCACTGCATTCAAACACAAATACCAATATCGTTGTATTGTATGAAAGTGACAGATATTGACTTTCAGTGACAGCTCTGTATTGCTTTTTGTACTTGTTATTTCACTTTGAAACAGACGAATTTAAGGTTATTATTTCTTACTTACATTAGCATTGATTTTATTATGTAGTAATTTATGCTTTGCAGTAGTGTCGTAATATTTGTTTATTTGCTTGTAGATTAATGTATAAGGTGAAGTGGAAAAATACACAATTTCGTAAATAGTATACAATGCTAAACTTTCCTCTAGCCCACCCAAAATTTTAGTTCAGGAACCGCCACTGACTTAGTCACAGTGATCAGCTGTTATATCGCTTACAATTAAAAGACCTACATGTCACAGGTGATCTTTGTCATTTGACAAATCCACAATCCACACGAACCAATTGGTTATTAAAAATGTGTATAAAAGTTGAATATACAAAACATGAGTATATAATATATACTTCCCACTGAGAACACATTCTTACAATTGTGTACAAAAATTGTTATAAAATAGATTGATCAAATAAGTTTACATTTGACACGAGAAATGAGTAAAATTCAATTGATTCTTCAATATTTTCAAATTCATTGGCAGTTTATTATTTCGCTTGTGCGGTGCATGTTTCGCTTCTTTAAAAGTATCTCTAGGTTAAAGTTATCGTATTATTTCAATTATTACATATCACAAACATGATTACAATTCTTTAATCATTGCAATAATACTCCAAAATTTTCTTCATGATATTCACAACAAAAACATATTCTTTATAACAATGGTCGCCCACCTTTCAGATTTCGCGGACAACTAAACTCATAATTTTAAATAACTGAGACCTTTAAGAAAGTTCATAAATTTATGAAAATTTTAATGAAATGGTAATAACACTTGTTTAATTAAAACAATACAATAAACATGATATGTGTTGCTGTATCTTTTAAATAAATAAGTCAATGGCTTCAATACGTAATTTAAAATCTATTCTTATTGAAACAACAGTTCCATTTTCATTCATTTAGTAAGGTCGATGAAAAGTTTTTTAGCTTAGATATGGATGAATAGAAATAAAAACAAAATTGCATATTGAATGTTTCAGACAAGAGGCATTGGAAGCAGCCATAAGCGAAAAAGACGCTCATCTTGCACTCTTAGAAATGTCTTCCACAAAAAACAAAAATTTCAGAAATGATTGTGAGCAACTTCGATCTGATAAGGAACGGCTGATGGATAAATTGAATCAAGAGGTATTACAAATTGAAAGTTTAATAATTTTGTTCTCCACTCTGACACCGATATAGATAGCAACTGAATTGTTTCCTTTTTTACAGAATGATATGTCAGTCAAACTTATGGATGAGTTGGATCACTTGAAACCGATGCCTGTGCCTGAAGAATATGATTATCAATATGATGAAATTGAAGTTGACAACTTCTTCAGTTTATCGACCGGTGATAACAACATAGTGACAGATGTAAGAACAAATATTATACTTTCGTCATTTACTTTTAAGCTGAGAAATTAGTACCATATAAGATTGCGGTAAGCATCATAAGCAAATATTCAACATACATAGACATACTCAAAATTTTGGATAACCTTTTTTCGAGAATGATCATGGTATGTGAATATGAATCTTAATGATATATTGATCGGTTATTAGAATCCTTGTGTGAATTGATTTGAATTCAGTTTTTGGACACTCTTTACTGTTTATTAAACCGTACGCTGATCAAGATTTGATTATGAAATTTCACTGTGAATTAATTGTTTCATTTATAATCATTCTCTTTTAAGCAAAGATTACCAAAAACTTTTAATCATCACCTACAATTATTCAAAAAATAGTAAATGTGGTTACATGTCAATTTTAACTGCTCTTTTTCTTTCCGCAGTTGGATGACCTCGAAATTTCAGAAGGAACAGTGCTGTGAACATTTTATCTTGAAACTTTTCTTTTATAATTGTTATTTTTACATTTTCTGTATGGTGATCATTTATTATTTTATTAAATCCAAATCATTAACGGTAAAAACAAACAGGCTCATTTGTTGTAGCGGTACTAATCAAAAATAAATAAATACATAACTTGTAATACTAATTTATCACTTTTATTTATTTTCATAAACTCTAGTCCAGTATGTACCATTTTTCAAGAGAAGCAACACGCTTTGCTAGAATCTATAAATGAAATGAAATTTACACAAATTAATATCAATCATTCGTCATAGTCAATTCTCGATGGAAAGGCATATATTATATAGTTCACATTTTTAATAAAGATCTAGACAGATCAACAGGGCCGTAGCCAGGCTCTTTGTTGCCTAGGGCAAAGGGTAGATTTTGCGCTGAAATTTCACCATTTCGTATTTTTATAAAAATTCCTGGCATCATTTTGACGCCCTCTATGCTTATTATCCATCACCTCGACGTCTAGGGCAATCCCCTTATTAGCCAGCCTCCAGCTACGGTCATGATTATTAACTGATCATTGGTTGATAATGTTTGTGAATGTGGAATTAGTACAAAAAATGTTTTATTTTTTAACAAATTAATATATTTGATAAATCCAGCTCAATAGTGTTATTTAATATGTTACAGTTGAAATAGTATTTTAGGTAATAAATAATTTAATCTACTGTAACATTTAAAACATTCGAGGGAACATAATTTCAATTACCAATTGATTCTATAATATTTGTCACTAGTACAGAAGCATTATCATGTCACTCATCTGTGAGTTATCTGAAAACAATTTTTCAGAAATAAATGATGATTGGTGCCGTTCAACAATATGAAGAAAACCTTGTTTTTATTGACATCGATGTTTTGGATTTAATACAAAATGAAGATTTATACGAGGCTTCAATATCGATTGCCTGGTTTTACTTTCTTCATTCGAATATATACTCAATTTGATATTATGTATGAATCTTCAATAATTACAATTAAAAACATTTAATAGTTTTCAGGTTAGTTACTAGGTACATACAGACAAATGAATACGTGCGCCGTTGTACGGCTCTCGAAACCTTCCAAATTGTTGACAATATATTCTTGTCTTTTATGAATGCGGCTGTCAGTATCTCTTGAATCGTTCGTGAACTCTATCAGTACGCCACGAGGCGTATAAAAATGCTTGCTCTCTTTTCTCTTGTACATCTTCTTGTAATACAATTTTCCATTGTATAATACTCTCGAATATAATTAATCATACTAAATATATTATAGTATTTTTCTTCGATAACTCCTCGCTTCAAGAGTACATTATTGTATAAAAAGTATTTCATTTCTTCTGGATTAATCGCCTCTTGTACATTTTCAACGAAAAATATTTTTATGAAGATAGTTAATTACTCTTTCTCTGTAAAAAATCAAATTGTCACGAGACTGAGTCAATATAAGCATGGATATTTCTTTGTTTTAAGCCCATCACTGTTTTTAAGATATATTTTGCATCCGAATTTTGTTCCGGAATTTATAAAAAATTCATTGTTTCATGTGAGAAGAAGAAAATAATTATTTTTGCTGATATTATTTCACTATTAGAAAATAATGATACAAAAGATTGTCTTTAGTCATGATTCATCCTAAATTATATGGTAAAATTACAAATAATTTCTATTCGAATCGAGAACAGAATCCATAAATAATATAATGAATCCTAATTACTTCTATGATCTGTATAAAATTTCGCTAAATAGCTATTGCAAATAAAGTCATCATAAAAATCTTGTAAAATTTCTGTAAAAGTGTTAATTAATTGTTATATAAATAAAGGACCATCCATTATCAAATATAATAAAGCTTTCCAATCATTTTTTTATCAATTTATCATCGGCTGAAGCCATTTAACAAAGCAATCTAATTAATCCTTAATCAATTTTATATCAAATCAACTAACAGAATTAATTAAGTTAATTCCAATGTTTGACAAGTCAATAACTTGAATAAAAGATTAAATTAACTTAACATGTTACATAAGATTCAGGTAACTTAACAACGGCTCGATATAGTTTTCATAATTAGCATTTAGGAATGGGAAATCGAAATTGTATTGAATTATTTCATTGTTTCTGACGAAGGATAACTGATCCTTCACATGTCTTAATATCAAGTTTCCCTGTGAATGTTTTCCATTGTTATAGATGTTTTGTTATATGTTATATAGAGTCGTAAAAGATTACTCGAAGTCTCAATGCCGAGATCAATATAACCTTGTATTCTTTTCAAATCTATACATTATATTTTGTAACACAAAACATGGCTATCAAAAGACAATTATAATTCAATATATATTTCACAATAACACTTATCTTTTAAATATTTTCATGCAGCGATGGAGGGGGACTCTTCGTTAACAATTAAGAAACGCTCTTCAATCTTTTTTTTAGTTTGTTTGATTCATCAAATATTGGAATTAAGCTACTGAATTCTGAAACTATCAATGATATACTGCCGTACTATGCACGGAGACCGAAACTGACGTTATAGGTATTTCGATGGATTCTGCAGTGTTTTTGAATAAGATCGGTAAATAAATCCAAGCTGTAATTGTTACATATCCAGAAAAAACAATCTAATTAAAAACTGTTTTTAAAACACTCAAGAAATCGGTTGTAACTATTCAGCCTCTACTATTCAACTATTCAACTCTATATCAGCCGCACCTGCCATAGATACGAAGATATGCGAAGGCGTGAGTGCATTTTTATATGAAAAAAGTTAGATATCAATTTTTCAAGATGTGTCAACAAATCATAACCCAAAAAAAAAAGCCGCACAGTACAAGCAGCAAAATTAAAATAAGGTGGAACGTTGAGTTCTCTCGCTTGCTTATAATTCAGACACGGCCTCTGCGCTCAGTGCGGCAGAATAACCTAAACATTTTTCACTTTGAATAAACAAAATATTTTTGAATACCATGAAATCCTTTATTTTTCCTGAGGGAGTTTTTGAATCGCCTCCGCATTTCAGTCTATTCCTATGATATTAATATAAACAAACTTTTTATAATACATAATATCTATTGTTTGTATCCAATGACTGCTTACTTAGATAATGACTATTTATAATAAAATAAATAAACAATTACGTGTAATGCATTATTCTTTGTAAGGTGATTAAAGTTATTATATTAAACATTGATATTTTTACCCTCAATTAGTCGTGGGTAGATAATTAGATATAATGGATTATCATCAATGTGAAATAAAAACAAGATTGCAATCTAACAATATGTTAATATTTGTGAGTCGTTATAACAATAAAAATATTCTAGTCACATCAATATCGCTAATGGCTTAAAATTGTAAAAATATTCTACCCTGTATTTAAAATAAACAGTATTCGTTTTTCTAGTTGTGCAATATGTCAAAATAGAACACACGTCATAATATTCGATTAAGCATTCATGACTGAGGGCTTAGCGTCAGACGGGTGTATGTATAAAAACAGCAGCGTAGCTCCCTCATAGAAGAGTTACGTAATACATGAGGGCCCAGCGTAAAGGGGGGACCGAATTTATACATACTCTATATAACAAATTGCACGGCGGGGCATTGCGTGACGTTTGCATGAGGCCCCCAAATTTATAGCTACGCCACTGATAAAAAGCACAGTTTAGATGAGTTGTCACAAAAAATATATATTTATGTGTTTAACAGCTACAAATTGCATATGACAATTATTTAAAAACTTTTTTTTTAAATTTACACTCCCGATAATAAAAAAATATATTTTTATTATTTTCACAAAACTGTGTACTCATGTCTTTTTGACCCTAAACCCTCAACTTTGTTTACATAAAATCAATATTCACATAATATCTGCTATTTTATAAGTACTTTAGTCCATCAGACGTATGGTGTCCAAATGTTATCAAAAAATAATAATTTTACTCTGCAGAATTTTATAAATTACCGTATAAGTTGGTGTTTAATTAAATTTGGCTTAAACGGGCGGAGACATAATCGTAAGGATGCTGGCCTTTGAGAGATCTGAAGTAAAAATAGCTTCAACAATAATCCTTATCTGATCGACTATCATTAATATTGTTAATCATTAATGTTCTACTCCGATAAGTATTCTCCGAACATCGATAGTGAGTATGTCAAAAGCGAGAGCCTGGCAGCATCCTCCGACGCCGACAGCTTATATTTGATGGAAAATTAGCGTAATAAAGTTTATCCAATTGTTAAAATGTCTTGTAAAGTTTTAGCTTGAAAACGTTAAAAAATAGGCAAAGATAGATTCCCATATTACCCAAATATAAGGTCATTTAAATTTTCGTATCGCAAACAAAATAATTTCTCAAAAAGGCGTGGAAATCATAGATTGAGACATTTCATGACATGGAATGTTAATAAAAACATTTTTATAAAAAAAACAATAGCGTGAGATTCAAATGAGACCCAGTGCTGTAGTACTATCATGACAAAGAATTTCCTTAATGGTCTTTGATAAAGAATACAGTCTATATGCATGTTGGAAATACTTTCAACTTATATTTGGGTCTATATGATATTTTACATGTGTTCATTACAATTATTATAAAAATGTCCAATCATAAAACGAGTATCTTTGAAATCAGCTATTATAGAAAAAATATATTAAATGAAAATATGGTGTGTAGGTAACATTAAACTTGTGTATTATCGTTAAAATTTACAAATCAAGATATTGAAACCAAAGAACAGTGTAATAACAATTTAAAACAACGAATACTATCTTTTTGGATGTACAACTCAATAGTGAATAATGTTATAGTGTCAATGATTCAAATCAAATTCAACGCTTGATAAAAATATTAATTATCCTTACTTTTTTTAATTCAATGAGCTTAATAATTCGAGTTATCAATGAATAATAATTGTTGATTTTTTTAACCGCTGTAAAGCTTAATGTCATATAAAAACACTCTCATCATTATATTTATACATATGAATACTGTTTGATGGGCTAACTATGTAAATAAACACAATTTGAATGTTATACCACAGTTCCATTGTGACAATTTTATATAAACCTTATTCAATGGTACACTTGAATTATTGATTGCTGACTTTTTTTATATCCCAAAAGCTTATTCTTCATGATTATTATATCCATGAAACTGTTTAAGCCATTAAATGAATGATAAGGATTTGTATATGAATAGTTTTAACGTTTACAGAAAATGTAAGAAAGCTTTCACAGTCGTTCGCCGTGAGACTTTTGGGGATTTTTCAATAAAAGGATGTCTTAATAATTTATGTGCCGTTTACTTGTCGATTTTTATTACACAATACCGCTGAGCCGTTTTCTCCAGCAGTCTTTATCGGGTAGACTTACTAAAAGACAACTAACTAACCGGTCAGCGATTCACTCATCGACATCATATTTTGAGTGCATCTGTTATTTTTAAATGTAATTTTTTAACAAGAATAATGAAATATTATGAATAAATTTTTCATAATTTCAGGGGTGACTGCAGAGAATATCAAAACTTCAGTTTACAATTCGTATTCTATAAATTGGAGAAGTTACGGTAAAAGTTGATTACGTTATCTAGTCAATACAAAAGTAAAACCATTTTAATATTCTTTCACTGTGTTTCAAATGAAAATACCAAAATTAATAAGTCAATCACAGATTTAACACAATCAATACAAATCAACTCGGCGAGATCTCTCTAGGATACCGTAGTTTTTTTTATCGTCACATACGTGCACAGATTTTAGGATGAAATCACTCAATCTATCTATGGAATGAAATAATGGCATGAAAAATGTTTCAATGAAACATTTGTAAATTTCTCATGCACCAACTGAGTATCTCTACGGGAGAGATATGAAAAATAGTGTAATAATATGAGTCAAACTCGATCAGCATTGTTTGAATGAGATGTTTTCAAATTGGTATCGATTAAAATGACACATTGGCTTTGATATATCTGGAATAGGAAAGAATGTGAATATTTACCAAAGAGATATAAATATCTGAACACAACTCGAGTTCGCCTTATTTATTTTAGTCGAATAATCGTTTTTCTATCATAATGTAAGCATTCAATTGCTGTAGAAAACATCCGACAAATATTTCTGATTACGTTTGATTGAATCGGAGAATCTAGCCTTTTTAATTGTTTCGTTTTGATTTTAGTATGTATTATCTAAACGTTAATTATTATCATATTGTAGACATCAATTGTAATGAAAGAATTAATGAAAACATTTAATGAAGCACAATAAATAGTACTAAGAAGAGTATATTATTTTAAAATACCTAAGTTAATGTATCGTAATGTCATTATACGCTAGATTTTATTACACACATGAATAAATTCATTGAATTTGTATATAATCATTATTTTTTAATACAGTCCCGCAGAAGGTCTATCTAACTGACTTTAATGTAACATAGGTCTGTAACGTTTAAGTTGAAAAATATTTTACTCACTTTAACCTTTTGACCGCGGCTGGGATCCAAATCGGTTCAGATTGGGCTGTTATAGCAGTCAACCGCGGTCAAAGGGTTAACTATTTACTTTAATTTTTATGTAAAGTCGATTCTGTTATAATTTTTTTACAGCCAATGGGTCCAATCAATCAGATGAATCACTAAACAATCGATAATTATTATTGCTATGCTTCGCGAGCAACTCGGAGTGTCCTCCGATTTTCTTATCCAGTCACAAATTTGCAAGAAGGGTAAATGGACACTTCAGTCTTTGCAATCAGCATACTATTTTTTGAATAATGTCAAAATCCGCTTATTTTTGTGTTACCATTGTTGTATCCGTCTGCTGGAAATAAAACTGCCTCGTAAATTATTCATTTTTTTGAGTCACGTTTTGCTGCAATAAAATAGACTGATGTCAAAGAATATTCAGATATGCACCCTGCCCACTAATATTTAGTTCAACCAAATTGATGAAATAATACGTTTGAATTCATGGATTTGGAATATCTCAAAGGAATCACCCACATGACACTGTCACCGAGAAACACTGTAGAATGTACACCTCACTGTCAAACGATATACGTTTACTGTCGTATAATGAAAGCAAATATGTTTATCATTGTCTTTCTGATTTGTCTCACGTAAAATTTTTTTACATATGTATATCAAAAAAATAGTTTTAAAATACTCCTGAGCAAAAATGTAAAATTGTAGTCCTTCGAATGTCGATTGCGTTATAGATAGTACAATAATAAAAATAATTCAATGAAAACATATCAGATTAATCTGAGGGTAGAAAAAATTGCGACATCTGTGACTAAGTGTGCAAAGTGCAAGACTATTAGACTTAACCCCTTCATTTATGAAATGAATTGTGAATTAAAAACTCACATGAATTCTTATTATTGAGGAATTAACTATATCATATTCACAATAACTATTCAAATGCAATGTAATATCGTCATCGATTCAAAAAAGTTACGTGTTACATCTTTGGATAAGTAGTGTTTTAACGGACAACTTTAAAGTATGTAACGGATTCACTGTAATTTTTTTGCTGAGCTGTCTAGTTTTTCACGATTTTCATTAAGATGGTTTATTATCGAATGAGCTTCTGAAGTTTTTGATCAAATCTATTACCTTATTTTAACATATCATAGTTGTCAAAGAAAATATCATTATGTATAAAATACTTACTTGCCGGAGCATCAATCATCAGGAATGTAGAAGTTTCATATTGAATTATATATTTATAAACGAATGAATTCACTTTAGAAAAAGTTGTTACGATACAGTTAACTATCGTAAAAGTTTACTTTATGTTTTGACAGAATAATAATTTTCTTCATCAGTGTCACTGTATATGTGACATTACAGATTTTCAATACACGAAAATTAAATAATTTTTGTTTATTGTTTTTATTCTTAACAAATTTTATTTGTATGATTACTATATAATATTTGAGTGTTTTAATTTTTACTCTTGTATACGAATTCGATGAGATGTCTTAAAAATGAACATGTTTATTGACTGTAAACATCCTTAAACATTTGGATTACGAACAACCATTTTTGAGACATCTCTTGAATGGAATGTTATTTCTGTCTTTTGATTTCACGTAGTGTTTTTTTTTTAATCTCTTATGAACTTTTAGACGTTAGCGGTGAATAGATAACGTAAGATGAATATATTATGTATTTTGTACAAGGTGAATAGGATGTCATTGTTTAGTAAAGTGTGCGCTTACATGAATTGTAAAATACGTTCGGCATCGGTATAGTAAAGGAAAATGTTCTAGCGGAGGCGGCATAGTTAAATTGTAGAAAAGCCATCATTGATTATTTATAATAATAAATATGGTATTCATTAAAAAAATATATTGTTTACTAGCCAATTTCAACCGATAATAAATGTAAAAGATTCCAATACAGACGTACGAAATCAAAAAAAAAATGGCTCTCGAGTTGCCAGCGAGCTGATTGAAAAAATCATTCATGAGATATTAAATTCTTCGTATCACTCGCTAACCTGGGGTCCTGTTGATAATACTCTCAGTGTACATAATTTTATTGGACTATTATACATTCCTATGTACAAAAAAGCTTGTAATGAATGGGTGTGAAGGATATACAGCGAGAAAATAGAAACATATTAGGACCATTGATACTTTTCATGTTTTCAAAGGGAGATTCATAAATATTGTTTAATGCAACATCGCATTTATGTCAAAATATAGCAACACTACAACTCTCTTACATACGCTCTTTGGAATATTAGGTAGCTCTACGGTATGTAGTTTTTTTTTATTATTATTCAGCAGGCACTTTTTTACATGATAACGTTCAAGACAGTCTAGTACGCTTGCGTAACCGGGATGAACGAAGAGAATAAGTCTTGGTCAATTTTGGGACATTGAAAGAAGACTAAAAAAATAACAAATTGTGTCGCAAAATAATAATGATTATTTTGAAGGAAATATTTTCTAGCCGTCGAAGGTAGACAAAAAAATCTTAAAGTTAAAAACCTTTTTTATATTGACCTAGCCGTTTCATGATTTTGCCAATTCCGGTTACTGCTGTAGTTTCATTCATCCCGTACAGTTTGAAAATCTTTTAATTTAATTTGCTAGGTGTCTGTCCTGATATAAATAAAAATATGAAATTGGAGAAATTTCTACGTGTACAATTTGTTATATTTCTAAATATGTCAGTCATATTCCATTATTGTGAATAGTTATATTATATTTAATATTTCCAAGTCCCATACGCTACCGCTACCGGGTATCCAGGTAAAGAATGTATTTGTAGTGTAAGCGTTTAAATAATACGTCAAAACAGATTTGTGTCAATCAGTGTTGAATTAAATATATTTGTCTCGCTAACGGGGAGTACGTAAGAACCACCATATATTATTAAGCCAGTTCTAGCAAATCTTCACACACATTGTTAAGACGTTCACATTATTACGTTGGATTAGTTAATTAACATATAACTTGTTGGTAAAGTGTTAATGTAATGAATATTGTGTTACGACATTGTAATTATGTTATATGAAAATAATTTTACACATTTGCGGTCGGGTGTTGTTGTTACTCTGAATTCGATCGATATAAATAAAATAATATAAAAATATTTTACTGCAATGTCATTCATTATCTTACTGGCGCCTAAGTCACTACTTTGTAATGGTCAATATTTATAACATTATTATTAAAAAATGAATATGTTGTAAAGAAACATGTCTGATTGCATTAAAAGTTGATGATTTATTATATTTAACAATGATATATCATGACAAATAAACGTGTGCAAAATATTATGAAAAGAAATTATTTGACCGAATGTTTTTTATTTCCACCTCCACTGAAGCTCCTTACGCTCCACAATAGAGTGATTCAAAATTAAAATAACCCAAACAAATGCATCTTTAACTAAATAGTCATAACTCAAATTAGAATACTGATATTTCAGTTGAGTCAAACCTCCTACAGATGGATAACTTCATCCTCGATAACCAAATCATCAAAACGATTGACGAGATCACGTATCTTGGATCTCTAGTCAATTTTCACAATAGTGTTAGCGAGGAAATCAAAAGGAGAGTTGTAAGCAGTAACAGGTGCTTTTATGGACTGCATAAACAATTCAATTCCTCTCGCTTCACAAAATACAAAAGTTTGACTCTAGAAAAGGTTATATCCGACGCTTAACTCTAAGGACTCTCAGAAACTACAAAAACACGATTTTACAAATACAGTAAAGAAAACAACTGAGGAATAGTTTGTAATTATGTTTATTATTTAGAAAATTACTTGAACAATATAAATTTGACAATTGAATGGGTGCAGTTTAACCGTGGCCATCTACATTGAGTGATAAGTCTTGAATGAAAAAAGGCTTTAATAGCTTTATTGAATTAATACCTACCATTTGTGCTTTTGTTACTACATAATAACAAAATAATTCCTTTTTCATTTTAAGACGACCGGCACCGACTCAATTTACATTATTGTTTGAATTTTTCCTAAAAAATGCCAAATTATTTCAGAATGTATAGCCAAAGATTATTATTTTAAAATGTAACCTATTCAGGAATGATTAATTCCTTAAATAAGAAAATTTTACTAAAAAAAATAACCTGAAAATCTATTACATTTATATAAATCAGTATTTACATTATCTTTATTTTAGAGCATACAATCAAAACGAATCAACCTTTTATAATTTTATTCTGAAAGAGGTCTGATTTTCACCAAGTAACATAATTGTAAAATTATTATAAGTATTACATAGATGTAGCATGTATTTCACAATATAATTTATCAATCACTAAAAAATAAAAAGGCATTACAGAAGAATCTCAATATAATGTACTAAATCAGGTGAGGGGTGTCCGTTAGAGCCAAAAGTCTATTACATAAAAGTAGGTTTACCAAAAAATAAAGAACACAATACGAGGCCAGTGAAGTTTTCCATAAATGGATTTTAAAAAAATATGTGATTCTAATCAATGATGAGGTAGGTATGAAACTTTAATAATAAAATTAAGCAATCATTTTTTTCCAAAAATACACTTTAGCTCTGTTCTTCTGCGTCAGCAAACCATCAGAATTACGCAGAAGAACAGAGCTTTTGGCACCGCAAAGTCAAGCTGCCAAGACTAATCCACAAAAAATAAAATATATAAAACAAGTGCTTTTTTGGTTTTTTGATGAAAATTTAATATTTACGATAATCAGTGAAGTTTTAAATTCAATCAGTTTTTCAATTGGATCAAATTGAACATATATAAAATCAAACAAAAGACTGCAAGAGTAAATGTCATTGTGCAGTGGAATTTCTACAGTTTTTACACTCCAAATTGGACATTTTACAAACCAAATTGGACGTTTTACAATTCAAATTGGACATTTTACAACCCAAATTGGACATTTTACAAATAACAATTTTTAAATAAGATAATTTATTTATTAGGTCAGGGTAACCAACCTCCCGCGGTACATATTCTGTATGTAGGTACAGTAATATTTCATTAAAATGTGCGTAAATAAACCTAATTCAGCGGCTACCAACCTTTTTGCAACCCTAGAGTGCATTTTAAATTGTTTTTTTGTAAAATGTCCAATTTGGAGTGTAAAAACTGTAATAAAAAATAATTTCTATTTTACGTATGAAAATCTTTATTTGGACGTGTTTTTTTAATCAGTATAAAATTATCTCATTTTTTTAATTTGTTTTGGCGGCTATGTCCCGACAGTTTCGGTACGGCGGCTTTGGTTCCAGCGGATGAGCCTGGACCCCACTTATAAGTATGTAGATTAAAAAATTATAGATACAAAAAAACTGTTTATTCAACCGGATATTTTTTCCATCAAGTCTATTATATTGAGGTTCTACCGTACCTCAATGCGCAATATTTACATATGCCTGGTGTGCATGAGTTATCTTTTAAATAATAAAATAAATATTAATTAATACTACATACTGAGGGTGCTAAATAAAACTTAAACCTCATAAATTGTCCGCATACATATTTCAAACCAGGGTTTCACCTTGCAGCATTTTCAAAGCTTCAAATACAAGGGTGAAATCAAACTGACGATCTAAATATGTATTTGTTATGTATGTTACATATGAATCAATGTAATATTATGTAAAAAAAACTATAATGTACAATATCGTAATGACGAGAGAAAAACAAAAAAAAATGCTTGTCTTTATTGGTTAAAAATAAGTTTGTATAATTTATTGTTAATGAATCATTCTCATGTTGGTATTATTCCCGATTGAACTAAGGCTTGTCTCGCAGCATTGTTTATATGTCGAAATCGGTCAGGTCCCAACTGGGTTCCTCCATACCTGAAATTAATTAAATTATAACTTTAAAAGCCAAATGATGTCACTGTAAAAGTATGCATTTTTTTATTACATTTAAACGTTTGTGTAGCTTATATTATTGAATCATTACCATTTATTGAAAATGATCAATTATATTCGACAAATTATTTGCAAGTGTAAGTAAAGTTTGCAAGGGTACTCTGCAGAGCTGAATAAGGGAAATTCTCAGGTTAGGTTGAACATTTAACACCTAAGGATAGACAGATTTGTAAAAAATCCTTAATTTATATATAAAATGCAATGGAACAACAAAAAATATTATATACATAGTTATTGTAATACTGTAGCCAAACATACAAAAAAGCATGTAAGAAACATGATTGCGGTGTTGCCAATGTACCAAATAATAAATGTCCTACAAAATTATGATTATTGCAAGAGAGTTTTAATTGATAAGTAAATTTAAATAACTATTATTTATTAGTTTTTTCTGCATTCTAGTGTTTATGTATAAATATTATCAGTAGTAAAATTCAAAATTTACCATCTTGATACGACAACAATCACATTGTTGACACTCATCAGATTAAGAAGCCTGAGAAGACGAGGCCCGGCTTGCTTTTCTCCATCGTCATCACAGTCTTCATGCTTTCCACAGCGCCACGCTACGATGTTATGAGTGGCATCTGCAATTTTTCGGTCCACTTTTAAATTCCACATTACAGTACTAAAAGACAAACAATACAAAGATCAATGATCTAACCTTCTTTCAAAAAACAAAAAGCACATATAAAAATATTTATATATCTTTAGATAAAATTGTGGTAATCAATACAAAGAAATATTTATTCTATAAAAGTATCAGTAAAATAAAATTTAATTTTTATATATTTCTGAGTAAGTGGCGTATGTTCAGGGTGTACAAGGTGTGCGGGACACACCCGCAAACTCTAGATTCTAGAGTATAACACGAAGCAATATATTTAGGTAAACGGTAGTATATAATCGTATTTGTATTCGGCAAAGCGCCCACTATTCCGGCCGCACAACGAACTAACCTGTATAACTTTATACAGTCATGCCATCTAAGACAGTCTGTCTCAGGCGTAGCGTGAATGTAATGTTTTTTTTTCAGAAATTGAACATTCAAAGGCGACCTGTCAAGTTACAGCATGCACATGTACTCAGTCTCGAATTCATTAGGCGTATCTAATTATATTAGATATTTATATTTTTCTTCTTCTTTGGCCATGTTCGCTCCCCATGTGGAGCATATGGCCGCCACGCGGCACCTCCATGTTTCCCTGTCTCCCGCCAATTGTCTTGCTTCCTCCCATGACATGCCAGCATCCCTCAGTTCCGCCGAGTACATCCTATGGATAGTACTCGACGGACGTCCGGGGCGCGGAATCCCACCGGTCAAAAGAAGAGGCTGGCAGGATTGAGGCTTTCCGGAGGCATTCGCAAGACGTGACCCAGCCAGTTCCAACGTCTCTCCATAACCATTGACGTGACGCTGTCTTGTACGCTCCCTTATCTCTGAATTCCTCACAAAATCAAACCACCTCACCCCCATATTCACCCAAAAATATTTTACCAAATAATTACTAATGGTGTTCATGATATATTTTGAATATTTAATTTTCAAATAGAAGTTATGAGATGAAATTGAATATTATTAAAATTGGTAAATGATGCCCGACCCAATAATTCTTAGATTGATTTAAATGTAAAAAAAAGAATACTTAACAAGCAATGCAACACTGCAATCAAAAAATTCATGCCTCGAAAGCTAAGAATTGAATCAATGTATACATAATAATAAAAAAAAATTAAATATTTGATATACAGTACACCCAACATCAACAACTAGCCAATGCCTCAGGTCCAGGTTACTGGTGAATCAAGGTAGACGAAGTTATCAAACTTTATAATACTTCCAAGTAGAGTCATAATAAATTAATATTCAATAGAAACTTACTTCACTTCATCAGGTACTTCTAGCCGTGCTACGTGTGCCTGAAAGACACTTTTTCTGTCTTCTATCGTGTGTCCATGAATAATTGGTGGACATGAAGATATCTGTGTTATGTGACATAAAAAAATAGTTTTTTTTTATTTATTTATATTTCTTTTTGTGAAGTTAACTCTAAGATAAGATTCAAATTAGCTGTGAAACTTCGTAGTTAAGTTTATTTCTTACAATAATAATCAAAGAAAAATTCAATAGTCAATGTTGATAATTAATAGTGTCCATTTTTGCATGTCAATACTCTTTTTACCAGAGCTGTCATGCATATTATAACAGCATTTTTTTACATTATTTATTGAGATAGGAACTTTCAAACCTAAATCTAACATGAAGAATTTACTCAATCCTTTACTATCGTTGATTTATTGGGGGGCATTCTTATGTTTCTTTCAATCAAGACAAAATCTAAAAATAATTGTACTTTCACTTTACATATTGTTTGGAACATCACATCTAAAAGAAGAAGAATTGTTTTGTTTTCGTAGCACACCTGGGTTTAACTTTTAATTAAAATAATTTTATTTTTTAGCTAGCTTACTGATGACACTTAGTGGAAAGAAACAATTTGTGAAGACGTTGTATGTATGCTCAATACTGGAATATTTCATTTATTTACCGCCACATAAACTGATGATCTTAACAATTAGTGATATACATCATTGAACTATGAAATGTTGAAGCATTGAAGACACATTTTCAAAAACATTCATATTTTTAAATATGTTAGAGATCTGAAAGAAATTTACCAACTCTGGCTCTATCGCAGCTACAGATTGATGAACTTCCTTGAAGTCAGATGTCACAGTAATAGATTCAAGAATTTCACGTACTTTTTCAATCCACTGATAAAGAACTGTTTCACCTAAATTTTCTCTGAAAGAAGATATAAAATGATTTCATCAAAAACAAGCATGTATGAAAAAAAAACATTCAACATTTTTTCTCATTAAAGGTGTCATTCGGAATTAGAACTCTTCCAAACAACCTTAACACATTGGCTACGGATGACTCGTATACGAGTCTTTTCGCCGGTCTGACTGACGCTTTGAAATATATACATCCAATGCGACAAATGTTTTAGATTCTCTACAGAGATGGCGTAACAAATGTTTGATGCATCATTTAAAAAATAAAATATTAAAATATATGCACAAATATTTTTTTTATTCGGTGATTTCGGTGATGAAAAATCAGCAGACAGTTAAAATATAACTTTAAAAAATAGGCCACCAAAATATAAGCAATATTAGGTTGAAAATAAAAATTTTATGTTTTCTAATTTTGTTTTGAAATAAAATAAACAGGAGCAAATGTATATTTGGCTTGTTTTTTATTACGTTTTCGATGAAATATATAATTCTATGTCAAATACCCGATTTTCTATATTAAAAAATACATAAGTTGTGTATCGCTAATAAAAGCAGGCTAAAATATATAAGGTATTATGCAACAAAGTGTTGTACAACTGGTGTCTAAATCATTTTTTTAAATTTCGAATAGTTTTAAAGTTATACCTTTTTTTCGAAAGTACCTAATTTTTTGCAAAATTTCGCAAAAATGTCTCGATGCGAATGAGTTAATATTATAAATTTATCATTTTTATTCCCTTAAAACCTAAGCATAGCAATGAGTGCTGGGACCCAGGGTTCCTGGAACATTTTCATGTCAAGTCTTGATGGAATGACGTTATTTAAAAAAATAACACAATATATGTACTGATTCCACAAGTGAACTGTATTCGCTCATAATTCAAATTCTCAAAAGCATATCCAAAGACAAATACAAGATAGATCTAAAAATAAAAAAATTGATACCACTCATTCAGTGGATTTCAAATGGATTTGAGGCGTTTTTCAACATTTAAATTACAAAAATTGCCTGATAACATGTTATTATGATCAAATAAATAATTAATGGATTCAAGGATGAACCATTGCAAAGCACATTTAATTCAAAGAAAATCATAAAAAGTAACTTTAACTTACATATAAAGTTCATTTAATGCGTTTAGTATCATTGTCTTTTGATTTCTAGTAAGAGATGGTGCAGACATTTCACAGGTGGGAGGCGCTTCTGAAGGGTAATTATCTGGAATTTTAAGAAATAGCGTCACATCTCTGCCATCGTGCGACAAGCTGATGCGATAACTATTCTTCTCCTGAAACTCTACCTTCCATTCGTCTCCGTAAATAGAACTTAGAGCTTCTATTTCTTCGTCCTGTAACAGAATATGAATAATATTCAAGTTATGGTAATTGTAGAGTATAGCTCGTCATGGATTATTACAGCGAAAAACTTCACAAACTAAGCTAAAAACAACGCCACGATTTAAAATTATTTTTTGAGAGCTTGATAATCGCGTTAAAACCACACATTATTACGAAGAACACTGATAAATTATGCGAAATACGAATATAAGTACATCGCCTCTGATTTCCATTATGGCGGCACCGCGCGGCTATTAAATATTTCGTATTTCGCATAATTTATCAGTGTTCTTCGCAATAATGTGTGGTTTTAACGCGATTATCAAGCTCTCAAAAAATAATTTTAAATCGTGGCGTTGTTTTTAGCTTAGTTTGTGAAGTTTTTCGCCGTAATAATCCATGACGAGCTATACTCTACTTTTACCCAAGTTATATAGTATTATCGTTCTCGTTCTGACGCGAATGTAAAATTAAAACAGATCAATGTTGTGAAACTAATAACACGTTTCTTATGATGCATTATAGGCTAACAAATCACACAATCAATAAAATTTAAATTATGGAAATACAAAAATAATATAGAAATTAACAACTATAACCTGTTTTATTTTGTCGTCCATGGCGACTTAATTAGTAATCCTTCTTATGTATACATTTATAAAGAAATATCATGCCTATTAAATTTTAAAAAAAACAGAAAATGTTCATATGTCATTAGTCTAAGTATGTCATATAGATTTGAGGTTATACTTATTTTGACATTTTATAAAATATCCTGTTGTCTATGCCATAGACAATATATAGTATTTATAGCCCATTATTGTATAAATATTTTATTATAGAAGTATAGTATTTATTTTTAAGTCCTCAAATATTTTATTCAAACTTTGATGATTTTTCTTTAATTAAATTGTTATTATGTTATTAATTAAAAAAAACTTTTAAAATATTCATTTATTAATTATAATTCAGTATACTTTTTATTTTTTACGCTAGCCAGTTTTTCGATACTAGCAGCACCCATAAAAATAACCTGCAAATCATCAACTGTCAAACTTTCTCCTTTGTACAAATTCTGAACAACAATATCTAGTTGAATCGACATAACCAAACATGAATTCATTATTGGTGTCAATATATAAGTATCAGCCATTGATATATAATCAATGTAAATTGTATTTCAATCCAGTTAGACATAGTTCTGTGAAACCTGCTGCTGCAAATGTTGGGGGTTAGTTTGAGATATTTTAAGCCGGACAGTAGTCCATAATTGTAAATAATTAACGATCAAGTTCCTAATTAAAATGTAGGTTATCTTAAAGAACGACTCCGTGAAGCATTTGAAGCTTCATTTAAATTGGCCTTAGTGTTGGTGCCGCCACACAGACATGAAAAAAACAGGAATCGATCGTGAATTATTTTTTTGAATTAATTATACAAATCTAAGAAACGTTATGATCTCTGATTACTGTCAGAATAAATGTAGTTAAGATACTTGCCTTCAGCTTAACCGGTGTTGCAATACCGAAGCACAATCAAATTTAGAGAAATCAGTAATTTACGGAAAAAACAAATGAAATATCAGTATGAAAAATCACCATAATATTTCACCTCGATAACAAAGATTGATTTATATGTATTTTCCTATTCGTAATTGAATTTGATAAGTAATTTTTATGTTGGCCCTTTTTACAGCATTGATGGGGCTCGGTAAAGGCAAAAAGAAGGGAAAAGCTGGTGGTGGAGTTGTTGAGAAAGTTCTTCAACCTGTTGAAACAGACACTGTAAAACTTGTCAATTATGTATGCGGAAGCAATATAAATGTCACCGGAGAAGATATTAAGGTAATCAAAAATGATGATAGTTAAAAATTCTGATATTGATGTACTGATTTTTCAAAACAAGCAGATGTAATATGTCATGAATATTCCAACGTTAGCAATAGTTTGAAAATAATCAATTTTGTTTCAATAAATTTCATTACAACTTTATTTTTTAATGTAAAATCATCATTATATCTATTTTGACAATTATCGTGAATATATTTATTATATCTCTGGTTTAAAATCGAGATAGAATTAATTTTTTCGAACTAAATTGAATCTCAAATATAGAATGATCTGTAGAATGATATAAACACTAAGAGAACTGTTTATCATGATTTTTAACGATTATTGCCAAATGAAATTTTAACTTCCAATCCATTTGGTAATTTATTCTTTTTTATAACAATTTGTGGCCCATTACAAACTAATTATTAAATGATATCAGGTTTTTTCTTCATTGTACTTTTTTTCTATCTATCTTTACAAAGGGGACTCATTCAATCTATCTACTATTTGACACAAAGTAATTGTCTTTAAATCTTGTTTGTGAAGTTTAGATTGCCTTCATAGCCTTCTCTTTAATATCAATACATCCCTGTTCTGCACAGTATTCAAAAAATCCTCAGGGCCTCTTTCACGGTGGCACTCAAATAAAATCAATTCAATGTAAATTCAGTCATTTTCTATACAAAAATTTGTAGCTTAACTTCTGAAAAAGGCCACTCAGATCCCACCTCTTTCAGCTAACAAGAACTTTCCTCTTAATGGAACTCTGAGGTCAAGCTCCGATTGATTTCAGTCTCTCCATTCTCATTCATTTTTCCACTCAACATTTGTGACGCTATCATGGACATACGGCTCTTGGGATAGATTACTCGGCGGCATTTATCTGACCGCGTGTCACTTGCGTCGCCAATCACCTGAATATTAACTTTTGTAATTGTTGTTTTTTTTGTTGCTGCATCTTCTGTAAGACACCTTAAATCTGTATTTACTATTGTCAACCGTTTGCAATCAATAAGCTCACCGTAAGGCATGTGAGTGCTTTATTTCAATACTTGACATCATCCGTTCTTGCGAACTCTCTTGAATTCTACTCTGCCTGCCTGTCTGTTTTAGTAGCTACAGCAAATTGGATAATAAAAAATATGCAAGAATTGTTTTAATAATGTTGTTGTTGCCTGTTTCAGATCAAACCAAACAGCGAATATCCAGATTGGCTTTGGAGCTTGCATGTAGGAAAACCTCCGACTCTAGATCAGCTCGATCCTACCACCAAAGCTTATTGGACCAAAGTGAGAACAATAGGAATGAAAAGAAATAATATGCTGAAAAAAATGAAGAAATTTTAACCGGCCGCATTTAATTATTAAACTGAAGGACTTAAATAAATCTAGTATTTATATTGTGAAAAAAAATTGTTGTTTCACTTTTTTATGTAGGAAAATAAATGTGTTTATTATATACTAATATCTTTTTATTTATTAAATACTCGGTGCTTGACCGAACAACGCTTTCTCCCGTTGCAAAATGATTTATTTCTTGATGCTTTTTGAAAATGTTAATATTCGTAAATCATTTTTGCTGTAATTTCACATTTCATTTGGAATATAAGCCCTAGTTAAAATGTGAACGTCAACATGTGGCGATTATTGCTAGTGCCACACTATTTATATTTTCCCATTTGCAACACCGATCGATGCGTGAATCACGTGATCGCACGTCAGTCACTTGCATTTAAGCTTTGGCATCGCCTTTTCTAAATACCAACTCTCCAACATGATTGCTACGGATGAAACTGCAGTATTTCTAGGCCAAGGATCTCAAACAACGGTTCACCACAAGGGTTCCTCGTCAATATATGTTCCTTCTACTGGTCACGAAAGTGCATGTGTTACCTGTTTTTTGGCGATTCGTCTGGATGGCAAGAAAGTCTCACCGTTAATCATCACTAAGGGCAAGAAAGACAAGATTGAATGCGTTTCAGGAATTTATGTCATTGAAAGTGAAAAAAACTGGAGCATCCAAGCAGTTATAAGAAAGTGGGTTGATTTTATGCTGCCACTTCGGTTTAGGAGTCGCCAAAGAGGCTTACTAATTTGGGATTCAGCCAGTACTCACCGCGCTAAAGACATGAAAAGCTTCCTTGCTAAGAGGAGGATTGATCAAATAATGATTCCAGCGGGAATGACTGCCTATCTCCAGACACTTGATATAGCAATAAACAAGCCATTCGAGGATTATTTGCGCATGGAAGATAATGAATACATTGAAAAAATAATGGTGAGAAATCAACGTGGAAATTTTGTGAAGCCTGACCAACAAGAAGTAATGAATTGGGTGAAGAATTCATGGGATAAAATAACTGACAGTTGTGCTTCAAATGCACTACGAACAGGCTACTAAGACAAGAAATACTCATTTAAGGATAGCTATATTGCAGGACATGAGAGATTCGGTCCAATGATTCAACAAGAAATGAATTTAGAGGAAATTCAGAATTTGATAAGTTATGACGATGTTCCACAAGAAGATGACATGACTGTATTCGAATAAATTTAAAATAAATGTAAAATTCCTATATATAAATAAATATTGAACAAAAATATATACATCTACTTATTGTACTTGAAAAATAAGCCCTCCCCCGATAATAAGCCCTAGCTCGTATTTCGGACCAAAAAAGAAAGTAAGACAGTCTCTTATTTACGGAAAAAGACGGTAGCTATGATATAAAGCTCGAAACCGTGCAATGTTCAAGGATGATATAGCAGCCATCCGCGCACAAACCGTGTCAGATCGGACTGCTATAGCAAATAAACAATAAATTAATGGCGGTAATAAAACAACTTTCCATAGCAAATTTGATTAGGGATTAAATTGTGAGGGGCAGGGAAGGTAAACTTTTTCTTCAAAAGAAGTGGCAAATAGTCTGATGGATGCTTTGTGTTATATACTTAACATTAAGTGCTGGCAAATCCCTCAATTATAAAATCTGTAGCTATTTATAATTTTGTAATTAAAATAATTCTTTTCTTGAGGAAATAAATACTCTTATATATATTATTTTTATCTTATTAAAATGGATCTTTTAAATTTTTAATATTTTTTTAACCACTTACCCAATTCACAGCAAACATTCAGCATTACCATTCAGTGTGAACCCTATTTTATACATCAACACCAACGTATAAAATATAATAATACATTGAACACCCCTTTGTCTCAGGGAATATTATTATTTGCGTCAATCTGTTTTTTTTTATATAAAATACAGTCATTAGCAAAAATCATCAGTAAAGTTTTCCATTTCAAGATTGCCATAATGGCTTTCATCCGAAGGGTATTCCCCTCAGCAGTTGCGTTCATATTCGCAAGCGTCTGTATTGATTCTAACAATGCTTCACCAGGTAATAATTTTTACACTCATTCACTGGTTTCTGTAAATACACCTCAAATATGATGTTTATAATTTTCCATTTCAAGGTTTGGATGGTTTTGTATTAAACGTGTTGTCATTCAATTTTTCTTTTATTCCCAACAAGTAAGCTTATTATAATACAAATTCGTACCGTGTAATTTCTGAAAAACCTTGCAAGACGGGTGTGTTTAATTATTCGCGCCTGTGTATCCAAGTTACAATGATGTAATTTTGAAAAAAAACACATGCAATCGGGTCAGTAATTTCAATATTAGGTTAGGAAACACTGATTTGATGTAAAAATTAATGTCTTTACTTCTGATAATTTAAAAAAAAACTATATAACGTCACCTCTCTTCTCTGGCCGAAGTTGGTAAGTGACATATTGATGGATCTGAGTAAACAGCAAATTGAAAATTTAGAATAAAATATCTAGCGTCGATTTTATATGTTACATAGATAATTATAGTTATAATATCAAAATATAGATGCTTCAATACCGATCCAACACAAATGAGAACCTAAAATAATAGACAGTATCAATTGCCTGCCGCATTAATAATAATCGCATTTAAAAGTATAATTAACGCATCAATTTATTTATTCTAGACATGGAATTTATATCATAAAATGTCTTTGTATACTGAATTCATTTTTGTTAGATAGGTGACAATAATAGAATATCATATCTTACCATCATTGCAGTTTCGAATCATATGATATGCAACTCTGTGATCCATTAGTTTCGAAATAACTACACACAAATAAACCAATCTTACATGAGCTATTTATTTATTATCATTTCTCCATGTATTGTTTTATAGGCAAAGTGGTGTGCTATTTTGGAAGTTGGTCTGTTTATAGACCTGGAGATGGCAAATTCTCAATTGAAAATATTCCGCCGAAAATTTGCACGCACATCATCTACTCTTTTGTCTCCATCACCGACGATGCAAACATAAAAGTTTTGGATACCTATGCAGAATTGACAACTGAAGGTGGACTCGGTGAGCTTTTTAAGCAAATTAAATGTTACAATGGACTATATGCGTCACAGTTATATCAAATTTTATTTATTTTGCTTCTCGGCAAGTATCATATTTTGTTTACTTTAAATAAAAAAATCATTCTTTATGATCTCTTCTAACTAGGGATAAAATACCGGTTGCATCAAAAATATAAAAATTTAACATATTTTATCTTTTTTTAAATTGCCTGCACAACAGAGGGTGCATCAAACTCAAAATTACTCATCAATTGTGCATAGTTCATAAAATTCAATGCAAATTATAAAGGTATTCTTAAGAAAGCATAAGGTTGATTAAAAAGTAAAAAAATCTCGTAATGCTTTAAAATTTATTAAAGATGATAACTTCTTAAATAATACTAGTTTTAACACATAAGTCGACAATGTACTACAATAAGAGCAAATTATAGCTTAGATATTTTGAAGATCTCCCACAAAAATCATGAAGTTTTACGAAAACATCTGTTTGATCTGTTTTGGAAAAAAAAATATCAATTAATGATTTGAAAGTAAGATGAAATAGTTTTACAGAAATACTAAAAAGTAATATTATATCAGACAAAGCATTATTGATATGAATATTGATTTTAACTTTACCCAGATAGAATTTAATTTAGTAAATAATATAATATCCATCGATTGAATTGTCATTTATTTGGTAAAAACTCCGTTATAATAATGTTAAAATATTAATGTATTTTAGTTCTACCAATATTATTTTTTTACATATAGTTGATAGCTATTTCGGCTTTACGCCCTCGTCAGAACTATTTTTAAGCTTATATTAACATCTATATATACTGGCTTAGAAAAGACACACATTACATGTTTGCAACTATTCGAACATCCTAACATATCGACTGTGGAAAGAATAAATGACGTAACCCACACATACACAATTTTACAGAAGGCACAAGCAACATGTTTTGATGATTTTCGGCTATATGCAAATTATAAAATATACACAACCTTGAAGTGCACGAAGACTTCTGAACTGGTGTTGAATTGACATAATCTAATATTAATTTAAGAAATTGTCTAGGATAGGGGTGGGGAACCTTTTCTTCTCTAAAGGCCGTATTCATTTTTCTGATTCGACCTAAGGCTGCAGTAAACATTGACATGGGAAACAGGAATTTACAGTCAGAATATGTCAGGAATTTACGACTTTAAATAAATTTACAGAATTACAGAATTGGCCAGAAGGCCGCACCAGAGTAGCCAAAAGGCCGCATGTGTCTTTAAGGCCGCAGGTTCCCCACGCCTGGTCTAGGAAAAACCTTTTTTTCAGTCTTTTAACTTGGTTTCAATTTTCACAGGCACTTTTTTCAAACTAAAAAGCTAAATTTAGATACTAATTCGGTATTTTCAGCTTATATCCTTTTGATAGAACGTGTATCAAGTCCGATACGTTGTGATTATCGAAAAAAATTGTTTTGAAAATCTGTGGGTTACGTTATTTTTCCTTTCCACAGTCGATATGTTATATTGAAAAGTACAGTTTTAATGTCACTTATTAACTTTATGTTTTTCCAGGAACTGACAAATATGACATTGATATGTCGTCTTCAAAAAAATTTGTTTATATTTTTAATGTTTAAGTAATGGTGATGAACTAATGTTTGTTTGATCATTAATAATTTTATTAGCATGATCATAACAGGTATTTAAAGATAGATAGATTGAAAATAAGTTAAAAATAAGCTTTGCCAAACAGAAAAACCGTCAGGCAAAGTTTATTTTTATTGAACTCTTTAAAAATATATTACTTAAGGAAGTGAGATTTACCACCCAAATGGCGTTAAAAAATTCCCAAACAACCCATACAATGCTGCAGAAAGTCATTGTTACATTTGACATTCTGATACTGACCTTTTGTAGCAAGCTGTTCGCAACATTTAAAAAAAACCAATATTTTTAAATCCAATAGGGACTAAGGATTCCGATAGAATTTTCAAATATGTATTCGATATTCAAATATATTTTTTTTGGCTCTTTTTTATAATCATTTATTGGAAAACTATTCCTCAAATTTAAGTTTTTCCGATTTTGTGTTCTTCCATATATTATTATATCACTAAAATCTATCCATTAATGTTTCCAGTCCGAAATCTTAATTTAAAAATATGGTCATTGTAGTATTTTGGAATGTTTATTGCATAATTATTATTTTTTTTCACTTTTAAAATACTAAATATTAAAGCATGCTTGTACTAGCAATATATTAAAAATATGTAGCACTGGAAAATAAAGCGAAAAAAACAAAGAAACATACATTTCTATGGAAGTGACTGGTCATGAAATACATGTTTTATGGTGACCAGACATTGGCCTAAATATCAACAGGTTTTTTTTTCTATCAAGTGGTTAGTTTTAAAATTTTAGCATAAGCTGACATGAGAAAGGACAATATTTATTAGTTAATTAATAACACGTACCAGACTACCTGGGACCTCATTCCTCGAGTCCTAAATTGTCGTTCAAGTGTTCTTCATGTGAATTTGAAATAATCTGCACATTGATTATAATGATAGTCCAATGCATATTATCCATTTGAATATGTTTTAGCATTAAATCTTTCACATTTTAGGTGGTTTCCAAAAAATTAACAACCTAAAGAAAGCTAATCCGAAGTTAAAGACATTAGTGGCAATGGGAGGATGGAATGCAGGATCTACAATATTTTCTCAGGTGACTAAAATATTTTGTATTCATGTTATGTAGATATTGTTCAAACATTTTAACCGTAAGTTTTACAATCATAATATATTCTAGAAAAATTATTGTTGTACAGATTTAATATCTATCTACCTTATCTACTCGATTGCAATTTTTTAAGGCAATATACGACACTGTGCTGCATACTTCAAGGCTCTCAGTTTTTATTTATCTTAATCCGATGTCTGAAACAAAACGCATTACAAATTTGTAATTACAGTAGAACATCGATTATCCCGAATAATTGAGGATGAAGGTAGTCCACTGGAAAAGACATGTACATTCAGATTAACAGCTAGCTTCAATATAAAAAATATTCACTTTTAAGGTGTTCACTGTCAATACTTGATGGAATGGCATTATAATAAAAATAATAAAACATTTTTAGTACTTTTTCCACATAAAATGTATTAGATCAGGACCGGTTTCGCTCATCGCGAGCATCGCATGCTCGCGATGAGCGAAACCGGTCCTGATCTAATAAATTTTATGTGGAAAAAGTACTAAAAATTTTTTATTATTTTTATTATAAAAAATATTATTAAGAAGCTTAATAGTTGATTATTGCTTAAAGCAGCTTGCTGTTATTTTTTAAGCTGATTTTCTATTTTACTAACATTTAGATGTAAAAAATGAACAGGGAGCCAGTGGTGTGCTTAATCAGTGACCTTTTTTTCAATAAATCAATAATAAGTAAAAGATTTGTATCATCATTCCTTTTTTCGACATTTAACAATTCTTTCTTTGACAGTTTGGTTATTTTTTTCATTTTATTATTGTATAGTAAAATTTTCAGAAATAAATAAGTTGTTTTGTTTGCCATTTATTAATTTATTGTAATAAAATAAGACGTTGCTGCTTTAGCATGCCACTGACTACTTATTTATTATGTTCAGTAAGCTATTAGTGGAATATTTATAAGTATACCATATTTGATCATCTAAAACACATCTAAACTCTGGAGAGAGAAATGGCTTGAACCTACATTTCAAGATGTTTTTTGTCAATTAGACTCATTATGCCGCCTATCCACTATGTTCGCAAACAGTAGGCACTGAATAACTTTCAAAGAAATTAAGTCAAACTAATTATAACACACAGGTCTTCAGCACAGCAGAGAGGCGCAAAAAGTTTGCATTAAATGCCGCCGCCTTTGTAAAAAGTCATGGCTTCAACGGTCTGGACATTGACTGGGAATACCCTGGACAGAGAGGGGGTTCACCAGCAGACAAGTCTAATTTAATACAACTTCTGGAGGTTTTAAGAGTTGAATTTGACAAGCGTGGTTTCTTACTAACAGCAGCAGTTCCGGCAACTGAGAGCTCTTTCAGTCAATCATATGACGTGCCTAATTTGGCTAAGTAAGTGTTTTGTTTGTTTTTAATCTTCCAGCCAGAATGACATTTGGTCAGTCAATTTTATGACTTTTGCATTATAATATTATAATGTTTTCGACATTTTCTCACATAAAAAAACTAATTTTAAAATAAAACTAAAAATTCCACACCTACTTGCTTTAGTTTCTATGAAAACTGACTTATTTATATTTTTGGTTATATACATTTAAGTTTATTTGGACAAATAAATTTAATACTGCTTACTATTATTCCTTGATAGAAAAACATTTACAGTTTAATTATCACATTAAATCATGCTTACAAACTCCTTACTTACACTGGAATACAATAAAGTAATTGAATACCGTCGTTGCGCCTTTGAAACCGGCTATGTGCATAATTTTCAAAAATCTGATTTTTGCACCAAAAATTTCACAATAATTCACCTCACCATTCCACAAAGCCGGATATGTATATGTCAACTTGATTCGTCAGGAGATGCATTTGAATATAAACGGCTATATTGTGGTGTTAATAATTTTTGCATCTTTTAATCCTGCTATGTGAACGTGCAGCACAACACGTCAGTTTGGTTTTGTATTCCGAGCAATCTTAATGTAATTAGATACATCAGCTATACTGCAGTATTGATAACCATATACAAGATAAATTATTTTGCAATCATATTATTTACTAAACACAATACCTGGTGCTATAATCTAAATCAATTAATTTTACTTAATATTCTAATTATTTGATAACAAATCAATGAAGTGCGAAGACAATGCTCACTGTCAGGCGTAGTGCAAGAGTATTTTTTCCAAAAATATCTTATCATTATATGTCGACATTCTTCTCCACGAAGTTTTGAGCGTGACCAGATAGGGGAGGATGCGAGGAAAACTGTCAAGACGATTGCCAATTTTTTTACGAGGAATATTTTGACCATTTTTATTCTTTTATTTATTATTTAATTGAAAACTGTAAAAATATGTGAAGCAACCTATTTATTGTGGCTTTATAATGATAAGTTTCAGATGAGGACGTCAAGAACAACATAAATCTTTATAAAACAGTGACTATGTGCAAAAAAGGTGCAATTTTAATCGGCTACGTGCAGACAAAATAATTAAAATCGAAATATCATTTTTAAGACCTTCCGTACAAAGGAAATAAATATTAATTATGAAAAAACGTACTTTAAAATTGCTTGGATAAATATATCAATGTTATAGAGAGCAGGCTTTGTAAATCGCACTGTTTTTTGCCTCTCCTGTAAACTTTTGAAAAAGACAGATAGCCGATTTCGAAGTTGAACAACAATATGAGATGTAAATATTTTTTTCAGAATATGGATAATTGAATGTATTGTTCTTTTAAATTTTCTTCTCCTAAGCATTTAATGTTTATGTAATCCGTTAACGATAAACAAACTGCAAACTGTTATTTAAGAGTCATCTATAAATTTTTATCATCTCTACTGCTCTTGCTAACGCATTATTACTTATACAACTGATTATGGTGAGTTGATATTAGAGGTGTAAAGGTGTACTGAGCAGTTCTATGGTTTCTTTAGAAATACAAGTAGAAAAAAGGGCACACTCGACTGTGATACTCCACAGTATCCAAGTATGTACCTAACCATTTCTGAGAAAATTTGACTAAGTGTGATGAAATACACATCTGTGTTTAAAATTCGATGACATATTCATTCAAAATTTCAAATTACTAAATATTCCTTTACAAATGTTACCAAATAATTATTCTAACCAAAAAAACGTACCGGGGCACGCTCTGACCCGAGGAAGAAGGACAAGCGCCGGTATTCCTTTTTCGACCCCGGTCTCATAACACTACGGATTGATGTAATACTAAAAAAAACATTTTTACAGATACCTAGACTTCGTCAACATCATGACTTACGATTTCCACGGATCGTCAGAGCCACAGACAGGACACAACGCACCTCTTTTTGCTTCCAAAGCCGAAAAAAATACACCCGACGCCGCCATGAATGTTGTAAGAATCTTATTTCACTTTTACAATATTTATTACTTATATTTACGAAACAATACCGATTAGCAATATGGAAATTGCTTAATCTGACTCGGACAGTAACTATTATTGTAAAGAAATATATTATATTATTATATTATATATTATATTATATTATATATTTTTCCCATTGCGGTTGGAGTATTTATTTCAGTGAACATGCTCTATTTCAAATAGCTCTCCTATAACTTCATTTATAAATTAATTGCAGTCAAAAAATATGTAACTTTTTCAACTACAATATAAAATACGATAAAAAGTATAAACTTTTAAAACTTCAATCTAATCGTGTTCATCGAATCAATAAGAATCAAGTTATTTGAATGAAATCAGGGAACTTTTACTAAAATAAATGGATATCAAAACAGAGCATTTTGATAGAGTGGTCTGCACGTCTGCGGACTTGAAAGGATTAAAAATCATTTTCTTTTATCACCTGTCAAAATAAGAAAAGAAATTTGAAATTTGTAATATTATTTTGTCTTAAGTAATTATAACAAGCACAAAAAATTGGGTTTTGTAGTGCTCCATCATGGTAGACACATTCAACATCAATCCACTGCTCTTTTAATTTGGCGCCCATTGTATTATTTTAGTAGTATATTTTTTACCATGTCCACTCATATCTGATGGATGTGGTTAAGAAATTTTAGACATCGCAAAAAATATATTAAATAGAAATCCATTAATTGATTTGAAATGATTTGAACCGAGAGCACCTGAACTGAAGCCAATGATGTTGACCACTTTACCACGCACTTAAGTATTATATATTAGTGAATAATATTTCTATTGCCATTACAGGATGCAAGCATTCGAGCGTGGATTAAAAACGGAGCACCGGCCTCAAAGTTGATCCTCGGAGTAGGCTTATATGGACGCTCTTTCAAATTAAGTAATCTTCAATGCAACAATCCCCGTTGCCCATCGACAGGGCCTGGTGAGCCAGGCCCATTCACGAAGGAAGCAGGAATGTTGGGATATAATGAGGTGGAGGATATTTTATTTATGAATTCACAGTTACTGTTTTATTTTGGACAAGGTTTACTTTTAATGTGGGCATATGGGCACCACGTGGCATCTCGATTATTCTGTTTCTCCCGCCGAGTTCTTCGCTTCCTTTCTTAACATGCCAGCATCTCTCAGTTTTATCAAGTAAGTCCTATTGAGAGTACCCGACGATCTTTCAGGACGCCGGAATGTCTACAATCGGAAGAAGAGACAAGAAGGATTAAGGCACTCGGAAGCATCTACAGCCCAGTCAATTCCGAAATCTCTTTGTGACCACTGGCATAACAGAGCACTGCCTTGTTCATTGGTGGTCAAAAGGTAGAGATCTCGCGTGGGCACGTTAATGCCAGTTGAGGTGTGCAAAGAGTGCGGCGCACTAAGATTTTGGATTCGAAAATTCTGAGAAGACCTAAAAAAAAAAGTTTCGCGTCTTCTCATTTTGGGAATTCCGAAAAGTCTGGGAAAAGCTAAAAAAAACATTTAGATGTAGTTTTTCAAGACCTCGCACACAGGCACAGATATCCTTGAGCTGGCCCTGGTTGTAGGTTATAGCAGGGGTTGGAAGGCAAATGTTCCATGTCTCAAAACAGGTCCAATGTCTATGGGAAAGTGCCTCCTTAACATCAAATCGATTCTCACACCGCGAGTTAACATAATAACCGTTAATGGTTTCCACACGATTAGGCCTATTGATCAATTGAGCTCCTGAGAGGTGAAATAAGCCAAGTGGTATTTAAGGAACAAATGCGTTAGATGCATTATAATATTCTACATCTCTGAAAGTATTGTAAAAATAAACAATAATAGTTTTATCTCTCTATAATAAAAATGTGCAATCCACCAAAACACTTAAGGAAAACGTGATTGTACTTTATAGTTCTATATAAAAGTTTACCACTCAGTGACGTTCCTAGGTTATATACCGCCCTCAGGCAGAGTTTAAAATAGCGCCCTTACTATTTTTCAAAATAAAATTTTGACCCATGCTTGTTATTAATTTAAGCCAAAGATTTTGCGATGAAGCTAACTACTGTATTACCTTCGGTTATTACCATTGGAAATGTATTTTTCACCATTTCTTTTTATCAAAAACTGTGATCGTTTGCCGCTACCTAGGGCTTGGCGCCCCTAGGCAACTGCCTACTCGCCATTGCCCACGGAATGTTCCTTTTACCACTTATACCAGACGACTCAATTATTGTGATATAAGATATTAAGATTTCAATTATAAGATCCGGCGTGGGCATATTAATGCCAGTTGGCTATTCTCAACGTTATGATAGTTGTAGCTAACACCAGGGGTTGGAATCAAATTGCTTTTCACTAAGCAAGTTAATATAAAAACAATATCGCTCTAAAAATATTTCATTCGGTGAAGAAACGTACAATATAATACATGAATTATTGTTTTAAAACTCCACACACAAGTTTTCAATGAATTCACATCAATCAGGTTTCTACAAAAACACTATAAAGCTTTTAATGTGAATTTCTTATATTAATTTTGTAGATCTGCAAAATTGAACCTAACTCGCAGATATTTTTCGATAAGGAAGCCAAAGTGCCATATTTGGTCAACGGAAATGAATGGGTATCATATGACAATCAACAGTCAACCCAGCTCAAGGTAGGATATATCTTATATTGTTCAAGTGCTTTCAAATAGTTTCATTTACATTCAATCCTGGACATACAATGAAATGGGTTGCTGGCACACAGGCGACACTTTCCTATGAATTTTGTTGCAAAAAATAAATTCTCTGTTGTTTTATATCAAATACAACATGACTTTTCCTTGAGCTTACTTCAACCAGATAATTAAAGACACTTCACCATATGGGAAGCAAAAAAAATCGGTTATTATTTGACATATCATATAACAATTGGATAGGAATTTGACATTTTAATACATTTTAAGACAATATACCGCCTTTAACATAAAATATGTTTTGCCTTATGGGCATGTAAGATCATGGCTTTCTGATTTTATTATTTTTTGTAACTTTAAAACGGTACCACCCAAGATATGGGTATTATTATTGCTTTCTTTTTTTTAGGTTGATTACATTAAGAAAATGAAACTTGGCGGAGGAATGGTATGGAGTATTGAGACTGATGACTTCAAAGGCAGCTGTGGAAAAGGAAAATATCCACTTCTGACCATCTTAAGTAAGGGCGTCCAATGAAGAATGGTGAGATATCATTGTTTATCTTTTGTTTTATTACTTCCTAACTCGAACTGGATTTGATAGGTACTCAATTTCAAAACTGAATATGTGGCAAAGTATTTGATTTTCAATTTAAGGCTGTGTAGTTGCTAAGCATAATGACTCAGATACCCCATAATTTTTATACTAAACATACACGTGCATCTCAAGCAGAGAGGTAGATTTATTTTTTTTTAGTTTTATGAAGAAATTCAATTTATAGTTGAATATAACAGGAATCATATTTTATACAACTAAAACTAATAGATGACTTATGAGAGATGCTTAATGTACAATTTCAAATTACACTATGAGCATCTCGAACTTGATTGAATATTATAACTAATAATGTTTTTATTTTCAAACATCATCAGTGGTCGAAAAACCTTCTCACACTTCACATGTGATGGTGCCACCTGTTCCTCTACAAAATCATATCATCGAATAAAAGAAACCAAGCACTTAAAATAAGTTATTTTAAATTTCCAAATAGAGAATTCATAACTCTTTAGTTCCTCTTCTACTTTTTCTGTATATTATTGTATTATTAGTTAAGATTTTTTCTAAAAACATGTGATAATATGTTTTGGATTATGAAAATAAAGCACAACTTTGATGTACTCATTTTTTCAATGATCAGGACCAGTGTTGATCTTTGCTAGATGTTTCTTCTTTATATTTTATGATGAAAATAATAATGAAAAGGAATTTGTGAAGGATTATGAATTTACCAACTATCACAAAGATTATAGAGAATTTTTAGTTAACAGTTATCACAGCTCCAAATAAATCGTCATAATTTTCGTAGGCAAGCGTTCTCAATACCTTTTCTAAGTGCGCTAGGTGAATATTTATTGGGTCTGAGAATTTAAAATAGGCGGATATTGAAAAAATCGGGTTGGAGTCGATCAATGTGAAACTAGCAAAACATGGATTTTTAAATTGAAGACAACAATCGATGCAAGCGTGTCAGCTGGTGGGCATCGTTTTTCTATAACTAATGTGTTATTATCAAACCTTGAAGTGCGTCCATCAAATCAAAACGGTTCTCGTATCAAAAGAATATCAATAGAGCTTAGACAACTTGATTGAAGCAGTTTTGCCATGGCTGCCCGGCCCCGACCAATGTTGACTTGCCCTATATTCATTCTAACAACTATAATCAATACTGTTGAGCGGTCTTCTGAGGAATTCTAAGTATGCGAGGCATAATTTGTCACCTGTTTGGTGAAAAACGGGTTTCCCATATAGTGTGCAGGTAGCGCATTTTAGAGCATCCCGCAGTCGAGGGCACTCGTCAGCTTTATGATCTTGTAGCGCGCAATGAGAGCACATTTGCCGTTCTTTGCAGATTTGGCTCGTGTGTCCATATATGTAACACATTGTGCAGATAGTAGCTCTTACCTTCTACTGTGTGCACAACTTGCCTGTTTTTATTATATTCATATTTTGAGTCTGAGTTTCTCTCCAACTCAACTCATGGAAACCGATGACAATCAAAGAGATGCGATACTTTATAGGTTTTATAGTGAATATGTGGATGATTAAAGAGCCAAAACAATTATTCTGCAGGACTCTACTGCCGGAAGTCAAGTTTTATTGGTACTACGCTAGATTAATATACATGATGTTGTGTAATGCAAATCAGTGATATACGAGGTTCAAAGTTCATACAAAATTAGTCTCAATGATAAACTTTATTTTTTTCAATAAAAAAAAACAGAAAATACAAAAACACATAGTAAAAAATAATTTTACTCTTCATCACTCCCACTTAGAAACTTGATTTTTTCTAAAACCATGTAATCCAAAAATATGTCACAATTCATCAACCGTATTATATCGAGACCTGTTGTAGAAGTACCATGTTACACAAGGCCTGAGGTATATAAGAATAATCGTTATCATCTAGAGTCCTGACAATTGCCACCGGCCAAGTGTCCTTTCAATGTACATTTCTGCCTGAACGCCTTCTTACAGATGTCACATATATATTTTTTCTCTCCAGTGTGAATCTTCATATGTACCTCGAGTGTATATTTCCTTTGAAACTTCTTTTTACAGACGTGACAGGAAAAATTTTTAACACCCATATGTCCCAATATGTGCTCTCGTAGATACTTTCCTTTGAAGAATCCCCGATTGCAAATTTCGCAGACGTGATTGCGTTCGCCGAGGTGCACATTTTTCATATGCTTGGAGAGATCTGACTTTCTTTTATAAGTCTTTGAACAGATATGACAGTTATATATGACTGGTTTTTGCCCGTGTGTGTCTACTAGATGATCAAGTTTGTCTAGGTAATTCTTGAAACGTTCACCACACAGATGACATCTAAAAATATCAAGGAATCAATTTGTGAGATATTTTTTAAATGTAAAACTTTTACAATTTTAATTTACTGCAGATTCCACTTCAAATTCTTTTAGTCTTTCACTATCATTAACTGTTTGAGCATTAGAGATAAAGTGTTGATTTGTTTTGGAAAACACATTCAAATTAGTCTGAGAATATGAGGTATTAAAGGAGAACTAAACATAGCCTTGATTCTAGAAGAAAAAAACCAATAATACAATCCTTAATTAAAATTTTAAATCTTTAAAAAGTTAAGTAAAAACTTTACTTTTTGTAGTGGTTTGGGTCTTTCCGCCTTTCCATAATACATTGCGTGTACAGTCTTTTAGTAAACTCATTGACTGTTTTAAACATTAGAGAGAAATTGTTGATTTGTTCGGTTGGTAGAATTTATTCTTTTAGTTATAAATTTTATAAAATACTCAGCATCACAGAATATTACAGCCAAAGCACAAAATGAGATCAATTCGAGGAGAAAAGACAATATCACAAACACCCAAGATATCAAATGGCAGATTGAATATCCCACCTGATTGACCTTGCCGAGACTTGAAAACTTCACTAGTCCACAATTTTAAGAGTAATACAAAAATCGGACAAGGCACATTTAAACTTACTTGATGGCTCATCATATCACTAGAGTAAAGCTCCTACCGCTAACCCATAATGGCAATATAAAGGTAATACAACAACCGTGTACATTTAAACTCACTTGTTAGCTCTGGCCGGTTCACTTCCATGCTTATTTTTCTTATGAAAATTGAGGTTTGAGCGGTCTCTATACCGCTTTCCGGGACAGAGAGGACATTCATAAAACTTATTTGAATGACTGTCTTTATGATTTTGAAACTGATTGTCCACAGCAAACACTTTTCCGCAGACCTCACACATAAAATTCGGAAAATGAATGGGCATGTGACACTGGAGATGCCTATGCGTCCCGAATATCATTCCGCATATCCTGAAAAGTATTGTTACAATTATAAAACGCACCCATATTTTGAATGCCAGAAATAATTTTTTAAAAAAAAATGTTTTATAGTAATTATGACTATCCTGGAATTACAAGGCGTTTTCATGGGTACAAATCTGAAGTGTTAAGTAATAAAATATCTCTGCAAAAACCTATCGAGATATAAATCAATGTGATTAATCATTCAATGCTCTGAGGAAAGCACGTATAATCGGGAATTTAAAATACACTGTATACTGATTTAAAGAGGATAGATGCCTGCGTCAGATATTGTGCATGGGGTGGTTTAATATTGTGTGGAACTTGTCTGCGGGTGCCTCCAGAAAGAGTCCTTTTTTCCAGCCAGTGGGGTTCTGTTGTCTGTCCAAGTCTCACCGTCAAGCACAATAGTACTCGACAGCCTTATGGAATGGTAAGCATAATGTACATTCAACATGGCACAAACTAGCATCTCAGCGTGTGAGAGAGCAAAACATGTGCCTACTGCGAGACGCGAAGTTTCAACTGTCGATAATCAGAACTGATCGATTTTTTTAAGTATCGACTGATTTGTTCTGTTATTGCCACCTCTATACAGTTGTAAAAACAATTGGGACTAGATATTATAAACATCGAATTTTCAAAACCCTTTCGATCCATCGTTTTTGCTGCTGAGGTCTCAGTTTGAAAACCGACCTAGTTTTTTGCGACCGCACAGTTCACACCGTATCACCGTGTATGACAAATTGTCACCTGGATGAGGCTAAAGAAAACACGCAATTTCCATTTTACAGGTGTCACTTATCGCAAGCGGTCATTAGTTGAAAATGCTTCCAATGAGCAAAACTGGCTCTGATCAGTATATAAAATTGTGGAATTTGTTAAAAAAATTATGTTTTATTTAAAAAAACAACCATGAAGTGTGAGATGAAACAGAAGGATGCTTGCATGCCACCTTAAGCGCCCGCCACAAAGCATAATACACAAATAATTCAACAGTAACATACGTGCAGTGCAATTGATTCGGGGCTAGTTTGTAGAGGTTATTTTTTGGTTTGGTTCGTCTTTTACCAGGTTCCCTTGGTGTTTTCTTTGGTTGATGCCTGAAACACAAGCATTGAAGCTACGACATCTGTCACATCAAATATTAAAAATAATATGTATTTCTCTTACTTTCAGTGATTTTTACTGGATATCCACAAAAATACTCACGCCGTTAGCACACTGATGCGAAAGTGGAATGAAAGCAGACCGGTTCGAAGCACAAGCGAATACCGCTTTCGTTCCATTTCCGCGACTATGTGCTAGGGGTGTCAGACCTTATTGCCTCCTCGGTTTTTATAAACATTGTAGAAAATACTTAATTTTAAATTATTAATTAAACTAAGACCACCAATCCAGGAATACTTCAAGGATGTAAAATATTAATTTTTATCTTTCGTAGTTGTATTTTATTGATTTCAATAAAACCCTACATGCTTGAGGGTGCTTATTGATTCACCCAGAATGGGCGCTCTATTATTTTCACATTAGTATATTGTTGGTTTATGTCAGTTCATTTGGCCATGAAATGAAAAAAAACCCTTCAATTACTAAAGCATCGTTCTCAGTAAATGAATATAAACGTTCAATATTGCTTTAAATAAAATTCATACCTTTCTATAATATTTTTTCTTGTATTATTCGGTACAGTAGGCAGCTTATCCAGAAAATAATCATCATCACTATCACTTTTATTATCGACAAGCAGACCTTCTTCACCGACGGTTTCTATTTCGAGATCTGCTTCTAAATAATTAAATATGCTTGTTAGGTTCCGATTGAGGGTGTGGAGTCATACAAAAAAACTGTCAAAAAACAAAGCTTCGAGATGATGGTTTTCAATATTTCAAAATACAAATTTGCCAATATTACCAGAGCTGTTGAGTAGCGGAAGAATACTGCGACTTTGACTGCGGCAGTAAAAAATAGTTTTTTTACTATCATCCTCTTAAATATAAACACACATAACTTTTTCTATTTTAATTTTTAAAAGGCAGGACTCAAAATTGCTTTTACTTCTTTACGAATTCTTTTCTCTCCACTCTAGCACTATGACTCCACAGCCCTGAATATTACAACTTTGTACCAAGTTCTGAAGATACATCGTTCAGTTAAGAAAATAGTGAATAATATTGATGAACATAATCATGATATAGTGATACAAGCATTAATTATCCTAGCGATAAAATGGGTCTTGTTATAAATACTGGCAAAGACAATATTAAATTTAAAATGTTCAATTTAACATTGTTTGTTTGCGATATCTTTTCTTCTCGAGTTGATGGAATTGGCTCTAAGTTCATATCATTCCATAATATATATTATATAAAAAATAGAATTGGGCATGAAAGGATTAGTGGTTATCAAATTGCTCTCAAAAAAAAATATGTAACTTCTGGATGGTTTGCTCAATTGAGATTTGAGTATCGACAGAAACGGTGCGGTGCCATGACAATACAAATGTGATTTTTCTTACCAGTATGTGTCTCTATAAGCTGTGAATGTGCCTGCATTATCAGTAACTTCTCGTCACATAAGCTGGAAGGAAATTTTCTATCTTCAATATGTTTCAACATGTGCTCGGTCAAGTCTCTTGTAGCAGAGAAGGAATCGTTGCGAATTTTGAAGACCGCCGCACGTTCATCGAGATGCATTTTTTGAACATGTTTCGAAACTTGGCAAGGTCTAACAAAGGTCATATCGCATTGTTTACATTTAATCCTCGGAGATTTCACTCCGTGATCATTTATAAGGTGGTTCCGCTTGCTGTTGTAGCTTCTCAAACTCTTGCTGCAAAGGTAACATCTTAAAAAAAAGAAATAAAATATTAACTATCATAACAGGTTAAGTAAAAGTACTTCTGTGGATTTAATCGAAAAAGTGATTTCATCTTATGCTCACAATACCTTCTCTTCATCTACTTCACAACCCTGAAATTATCAAGACGATAAACTTACAAGTTTGCCGATTTTCATATGTTGTTCTCTAAGTCAGTCATATGAGACGCCAGTTGCGAGAGATGTTCGGCTGATCAATGCATTCCCTATAGAGTAGACACATTCAACACAAATTTTATTCTTTTTCATGGAGGTCTGCAATGTTTTCATTATCGTGAATATTTAACAACTACATTATTCTCTTAATCCCCATAATTTTATATTTACCCTCTCTTAAAAGAAATGCTGACAAACTGTTTATAATCAAATTTGAATCGTTCAAACTATGTACATTCTCACAAATTTTGTCACTAACGACCCGGGTTTCGCGTTTCGGGTCGTTATTGACAAAATTTGTGAGAATGTACATAGTTTGAACGATTCAAATTTAATATTGAAATTCCACCAAGCACCTTCAGTCGAAATCTTAAATTATGTTTATAATCAGTTCTGGTTGGGTGTGATTAATTATTATTTTTGATGGATAGAATAGAAGAATCTTAAATTTTTTTTTCCCAAAAAGACGAAACAGTCAAACCTGTTTACACAACCATTGGAAAAACAAAGATATTAATGTTTTTTTGACATTAATAACCAAATGTGTAAATACACTATAACCTCGATATAGCAAACCATTTCGGGTGAGGGAGTATGTTAACCCTTTGAGGAGTATGGCCGCATAAGTGCGGCAGAATGTTGTGTTGTCTAATATTTATTGCCATTCTCGCGCTTTCAATTGAATTGTCATTATTTCTTCACATGTGGATAAAAAACATATATATCCGTTGCATTATTTTTATTATTTATATTAAAAAAGGTTAATATCTGTACACAAATCGGTAGCCATAGCCATCGAGAGTAAAATTACATTTCGGTTTGATTTCCCGATGAAAGCAAAAAAAGATCTATGCCCAAATTGGAATTGATAGCTTCTTGAAAATAATTAAAAAGTAAAAAAGAGTTTGTTACATTTTTAATTATGCATTGTAAAATTATAAAAAATATTTACCTCCTGAAATATTATTACTTGTAAATTATATTTACAAGGATGTGTGTGATTGTAATTTACATATTAAACATATTGAATGGAGAAATAAATGCAACCATTGACTTCAAGCTAATAAATAAAACTGCTGTGCAGTTGTGTTAATCAGCGGCCAGCGTTATGTTGGCTATGATGGCATTATGACTCTAATTCGAGTGTGAGAAGTACAATGTGATTATCATGTGATGAATATATTTTAAAAGCGGTGACGCTTGGATTTAAACACGTATAACATTAACAGAATTGTCTTTCTACTTACTTTCGCAGATCTGTAATGTTCACGTTATATGGATTCTGGTCAGTATTATTTTCCTCTTTATTATTTATGTCACACATGTCAAGTCTAAATAATATTCCTGGGTTGCTAGTTATATTATTACTGAAACCAAACATGAAAACAATGCAATATCTGTAGTCTTACCAGCTTCATCAGTTGTAATAATTGTTGATATTTTAAGCTTTTCACCCGCTATCAAGATGGATATACAGGCGTCCGCGGATTCTTTTCAACACTTGTAACTTATAATTTAAGATTTCAACTGAAGGTGCCTGGATGGAATTTCAATATATAGTACAATTTTTAATAATACACACCTTTTTTTAAATCAGTAGGCATTCCCATGTTATGACCTTTCAATGAGATTTTAAAGATCATGTTATTTCAAATTCGTTAGTGATAAAATGTGTAGAGCTGTACAAAATTTCAACTAATAAAATTATCCCCTTTAACAGTGGAGTACCGAAACGTCGAATATAGGATCGAGTAGCGACGGGTTATAAAGTGACCTCAGGCAAATTTGCGTAATATTTGCATTGCATTGATTGAGGCATCATTGTAGATTACAATAATTATCAGCGTGATATTATTGGTATTTAAGAAATGATTGAAATAAGAAGAATTTTGAAATAAATACATAAAAATAATGCGAGCAAAGCTGAAGCAAAGATTATTAGCACAGTATTTTTTTAATCAATCCAGTTTCATTTAACCCTTTTAATGCTAGCGGGCCGAAAAATCGGCCTTCCCTACCTATGCGAAAATTGCGCCGGGCCGATTTTTCGGCCCGGCGCTTCAGATACCAAATTTATACCTATTAAATTTTTATATGTATTATGAGAGTTATTTAACAGATGCGTAAAATGCGCCGGACCGATTTTTCAGCCCGGCATATCAATCTTTTCGCAATGTAACTTGACATTATAGATAAACTCACTTTTTTCACTTGCGTGCAAATATGCGAAAAAAATTGGTACTTTATAAAACAATAAAATACGTCTATTTTTTTTTCATTCAATGACTACTAATAGATTTCACTACATAATGACATAAAGTGTTTCAAAATTAATATGCTTTAAACTGTTTTTTTAAGGGGAACTTAGTTTTGTTTGTTTTAAATTTTCTTTAATCAACGTTAATTTTTTTTACTGTTGTATCATGTTTGTAAAATGCAGATAATATCTCAGAATATTATTTCCATAGATCATAGAGAATACAAGTATTTTTTTTAAGTTCCTGAAAAATACTTTTAAATAATTTTTTTGAAAAATTGTGAAATACAATTTTTTCTATAAAAAACGCTTGGCAATTTTAGCATATGCATAGCAAAATCGTCTGGCATTAAAAGGGTTAATACCTCTCTTCAAATCATATCTATCTCCGTAATAGTTAACATATTGCTAAAAACAATGTGAACATTATAATGTATTTTAAAGAATAGTACCATTTGAATTCGGTTGTGTTTTCAATTTCCTGTTCGTCATTATCTTCCGACAAAGAGAAGTTTTTGCTGTCAGCATTTGTACAATACAGGTGATCGTCCGTAATTGTTTCCAATATGTTTGGGATATTTTCTAAATCAGACACATTGTTGTAATTAAGTTTATATGGTTATATGAGATAATGTTTAAAAATGTTAAGATTATTAAAAAATCATACCAAGTGTTTGTTTGATGTTTAGTTGAGCTTCTTCTATACAATTCCTAAATTCGGTAGCGATCCGAAGCTTCTCAATACAAGTCTCACAGATCATGTAAAAATTTTCTGCTGCTTCTTCAGGATATCCTGCCATCTACCAGGAAAAGAAATTGGTATATACGAATAATGAAGTATTTCGAGCATCATCAAATTCCATAGGCCCGTATAAACATTACAGGTAACCAACTTTTTGCTACCCAGATTGGCATTCTTAATTTCTACGTTAGTTGTAAATATTTAATGATTTTACATTATATTTTTACCTTTAAAGAGAAACAATGATACAGCATTTCAGAATACTTCTCGTAGCTTCCATTATGTGAATACAATCTTGTCATGTCTTTTAGCACAGCTATCCTACAGGCGGTCAAACAAGTCTGACAAAAATTGAGCTTTTTTTGGTCATCAGTTTCATTCGGTGTTTCTATTTTGATGGCATTCTGCTTGGGACTAGCGGCCATTTTGATAATTACATTGAATCAATGGCAGATTTTGTTGGTGTTCCTAAATGGGTCAGATTGTCAGAATGAGTATTATTTGGTTCAATACAACTTCCTATTCTACGGATTACTAATTCATTAAAACAACAATGCAGCACAGTGTTTAATAAGTTATGTTATCACCCGAGAGTGCTTAACCTCCGAGTACTGGAACATTAAAAATAGGATAATCTGTAGATATTATGTAACGAAAAATGAATATTCTTCCGCTAATTTTCAATGCACCTGGCAACGACTTGTTCCGTATATGAGTATAAAGGAATACAGCTCAGAACACATCTTATATACGATGTCAATGTTTTCATAGTAAAATGTATTTCGTATAATTTATTAGTGATCTTTATAATAATGAGATTTATTGCAATGATCAAATCTGCAAAAAAAATAATCGTGGCGTTGTTTTTAGCTACATTGTGAATTTTTTTCGCCGAGATAATCTCGGATTTCTTAAGTTTTTGAAGAATATGTGATTGATTTCTCAATGACAAACAGTGGGCGTCTGTGTCTGCCTGCTGTATTCCCACACACCGTTATGGTGACAAACAGCAAATTCGTATTTTTTTTGTTGTTTACATATTTTGAAAAATCCGGATAATTGAGGTTCTACTGTACTATGTTAACTATTTCATACCAATATTACATTCGTATTTCGCGAAAATTGTCAGTTTACCTGACTCCCATGAATGACAATAAGGCATTTTCTTATTTGTAATTAAATTTACTACAGAACTGCATTGTTATTAATCATAGTTTAACAAATTGAAAGAAGATACTCACGCTTTCAACATGATATTATCTCTGATATAATCTAATAAACATAAGCATAACAACGCCAATGTCAGTTTGAGTCATAGACTAATATTTTGTAGTATAATATTGTCTATGGACTTTTAGTAACGACTCGTTGCCCCCAATGAGGGATTTTTTGCATTTTAATAATCAGAAAATTTACTGGTGTGAAAAATCAAATGCAAACCTATTTATTGAATAAACTAGAAGATCTAAACGTAATTAATTCTCTAAATGTTTTTTTTAAGAATACACTCAGTTCTCTAAAACACGGGTTCCCAACCTGGGGGTCGCGAAGGGTTTTCAGAAGGGTCGCAAACTTTTTTTGATTTTGGATTTGAAAAACAAAATAACGAAAAAGTATAGCAAATCGAGGATTTCAAACTCTCTCTGGCGAGCAGCTAGTACTAAAATAGGCTCTCGGGGTAAATCAAATACGTTTATTGACAATTGTTGGGTATATTAGTTGAATTAGAGGTTTTATTTTGCTTTTTTTGTATGCCGGAAGATATAAAGTAACTTTTAAAACACTCGAAATTACTATATATACCCAAAACTCAAAAAAACTTCTAGAGGCGGTTTAGCAATTCGTCATGTTGTTATAACACATGAAATATGGGGAGGGTATTAATTCTCTTCTCTTTAACTAATGGTTAAGTACATGAATTTTATTACCGGCTCGCACTTTGGTCGGTGATTTTGGAAATTTACGGATTTGCCAAATGATCAGCATAACTCGTTTTTTTTTAGCTCTTCCGAGAATTTTTGAATCCGAAATCCCAAGAATTTTACGAATATACTAATAACCTTGACGAGTTTAGGAACCGGCTCGGCAGAACCCATAGCAGCACACTGCTGTTCCTAATGATGGTGTAAGATGGTCAGAAACTAGGTTAAATATTTTGAAAAACAATTAAAATTGTCAAAGTAAATAAACTTTTAAAATTTTGAATTTTTACACAGTTTGACAACCAGTGGCACATGGCAAATTACAGATTCAACAACTTAGGTTAAGTGCACTTAAATATAATATTTGTCACAGGAATTAATCTATTCCAAATTCTGGCATTATTTTTAACTTCAGATTTTATGTAATTGTATTAAACAGTGGCGGATGGTGACTTTTTAACCAGGGAATGCTGTCTAATAAAACAATAAATTTATTTTTTGAAATTCGATTTTATTCCTCACTTGTTTGTGCGAAATTCAACGATATGCGCATCATAAAACATCTTATTATTTATTTAAACGAGAGCGGACAGTATCTTCAATTTCCTACTTCTGGTGAATTTATTAATCAAAAATTAATTGTTAATTAAAAATATTAAATCAATTCTGCCAAAACATTTTGTAGATCATCTTTAATAACTTAATTATTCTTTATGAAATTTATAGATTTTAAAATAAACTCGAGTGTAAGAATATGTGAATTAATTCTTATTTTTTAAAAGATAGCTGATTTAAACAGAAATTCTAGAAAAAAAAAATACACACAATCTGTCATTAAAAAGCTTTACAGATTTAAAAGAATCGATAGCTCGAAATCAATTAGTTGTAAATCTTGAGTTTCTACAATTTCAGATAACTGAATTTTCATCTTCCACAAATGCAGCATTTTTTTTCTTTTTCTATAAACTTTTTAAGTCATAACTTTGTGTAACAATGAGTCAAAATAGTCGTTTTAAATTTCAATTAAGTAACTAATGCGATCTGTCAAATGTTTTAATAACAATTAAAACAGATACGTGGTGGAATTGTGCACTCAAAACAGACTGATAATGGTACGCAGTTGTATTTAATTTGTTAAAACGAAATTTTATCTACAGCAGTTCACTTTTGAAACAAATTGATGAATCCAATTTTTACTTAAAGTAAAGTAAAAGGAGAGGAAAATAAAAAAGAAATAGTTGAGTAGAGAACAAAAAATTAACAGATACTAACACATTAGGGTCCGGCAACACATGCTGTTTTTTTAGGAAATCTTCATCCAAACGCCAGCAACACAACATAATAGTGTTTGTGTAGATAATAATAGAAAAACAAAGTAATTAATTATTAAAATAGATCAAACTATTTGAAAGTTATGTCCAATTTAAGAAATGTATAGTTTTTTTTCGAGCATTTGTAAAATACTCCCGACTCCAAAAGAAGTTTTTTACAATATTTTGCGGACCATAATGAGTTAATATTGCATGTTTATGAAATATGTCATTGACCAGTGTTTCTCAACCTTTTTGGACCCGTGGCCCTTTTTGAGTGTCTTTATTTGTCTGTGGCCCCCTTACCACTGTTGTCTTTTTTTAATATTTTTTTTATGAATTTATGAAATTTGCTCTTCCCTTTAACTCTTCCAAGGATTTCAAATTCTAAGTCCCAGGAATTTGCGGATTAGCCCAGAAAAAAAGCATGGGTCTTTTTTTTTAGCTTTTCTGAGGATTTCGAATTCTGAAAATTTGCCCATGGCTAGAACTAAACTGTGGTGTGGCTCTCCAAATCTAAAAAAATCTTAGCGGTCCCCCGGGAGGCCATAGGGCTCCCGGTTGAGAAACCCTGATTTAGACTATGAAATTTGAGGAAGCGCTACGGTAAACCGCACTATATGAGGGTTTCAGGGAGGGAGATGCTCAAATCTTCTTCTTCTCTCTTCTCTTTTGACATTTGCCACGAACCAAGTGTTTTTTCAATGTACATTTCTGCGTGAACGCCATCTTACAGATGTCACATATATATTTTTTCTCGCCTGTGTGAATCATCATATGTTGTATGAGTGAGCGATTCCTGTGAAAGTTCTTTTCGCAGATTTTACAAGGAAAATTACCATCTCTCGTATGTACCATCATGTGTTTTCGTAGTCCTACACCTGAGAAGAATCTCCGATAACAAATTTCGCAAATGTGATTACGTTCCCCGAAATGCACATTTCTCAGATGCGTGTCGAGCGCTGACTTCAATTTATAAGTATTTGAACACATATGACAGTTATATATGACTGGTTTTTGTCCATGTGTGTCTTCTAGATGATCAAGTCTTTCAAGGTTATACTTGAAACGTTCACCACACAGATGACATCTAAAAATATCAATTAATCAATATGCGAGATATTTTTTAAATCTAAAATCTACAATTTTTTTACTACAGATTCCACTTCAAACTCTGCGATGAAGGATTAACTCATTAACTGTTTTAAACATTAGAGAGAAATTGTTTATTATACAAACCAGTCTGATAATATGAGGTGTTCAAGAAAAAGAACTAAACACAGCATTGTTTCTAGAATGTTAAAGGTGCCAAGTACCTGAGCATAGTATAAATTTAAAATCTTTAAGAATTTAAGTTAAAGCTTTACTTGTAGTGGTTTGAAATTTTCCATGTTTCCGTAATATATTGCATGTATAAAGGTCTGCGTTTTAGTTAACACATTAGAGAGAAACTGTCGATTTATTTGGCTGGAATTATTTATTCTTTTCGTTTTAGCTCGATGGTTGCCACAGACGAGTATCCCATAAAAAATTTCATGCTCAACATGCCAGACGAGTTATCTCGTCAATAACTAATCAATCATTGCAAATTATAGCCGGCGTGCTAGGTAAGGACGTACTTTTTCTACGGCAGCCAAAAGGCTGAAGTTTATAAAATATTCGGCATCACAGAATATTATAGCCAAGGCACCACATGAGATCAATTCGAGGAGAAATGACAATACATTACAAACCGTGCCGAAGATATCAAACGGTAGATTAAATATTCCATCTAAATTTGATATTGACCTTGCTGAGACTTGAATGCAGAGTCATCAGATCACTTGAGTAAAGCTCCTACTGCCGGCCCAAAAAGGCAATATAATGATGAATTTTAAGAGTAACACAAAAACTGGACAAGCGACACTTAAACTTACTTAATGCTTTTGAACGGTTCACTTCCATGTTTGTTTTTCTTATGAGAAATGAGGTTTGAACTGTTTCTGTACCGCAGTCCAGGACAGAGAGAACATTCATAGAGCTTATCCAAATGAATTTCTTTATGATGTTTAAGCTGGCTGGCGAAAGCGAACACTTTTCCGCAGACCTCACACGTAAAATTGGGAAAATGAATGGCCATGTGAAGCTTGAGTCTGTGATGCGTTAGGAATATCATTTCGCATACCCTGAAAAGAATGTCATGAAATAAAATACAACAATAGGTATTTTTACCGTGTTACATGGATTATAAGACACACCCATATTTAAAATGCCAGAAATAAAAATCAAAAAAATAAATTAAAGTTTTAAATAATAATTTATTCATTTTCAAATGATGTTTAAAGTTATTTGTAAACTATCCCCAAAAAAAAATTGCCAATTTTGTGAAATATGTAATTTCACCGATTCGGTGTAACAGAGTGTAACGGTGTGTTACTGAGCAGAGTTCCAATGCTGCTTGGTGAGTTGTTTGTATGGGATATATTGTGATTCAATGCGACATTTCTGTGTTTTTTTAAAGTATTAATATGTTTTTTATGTGAATGACAAATTCTCACCTGGATCAGGTTAAAGAAAACACACAATTTCTTTTTCACTGGTTTCACTAATCATGAGCGATCATTAGTTGAAAATGCTTTCAATGAGCGAAACTGTCCCTGATCATTGTAGAATTTGTTTTTTTTTTTTAAAAACAACCATTAAGTGTGAGATGAAACATAGGATGCTGGCATGCCACCTTAAGGGCGCGCCACTAAGCGTATAACAGTAATAAATGGGAATACACAAATAATTCAACAGTAACATACGTGCAGTGCAATTGATTCGGGACAAGTTCGAGGTGGTGATTTTCGAGTATTCTTCGTTTCTTCAGTTCATGCCTGAAAACACAAGCATTGAAGCTACATCTGTTTAGGGAGGCTTATTCTAAGCAAATATTTGAAACAATATTTATTTCTCTTACTATCGGTGAGATTTAATGGATATCTACAAAAATACTCACAACCCTATTGCCTCCTCAGTTATTATACGCAATTTACAGAAAAAATGTTTTGATTACATGATAATATTATTAATTAAACTGAGGCCACCAATCCAGCAATCATTTGCGGATCCAAGCGGGGAGGCATGGGGGTCATGCCCCGTCTGAGGAGAATTTATTTTCCATTTTTATAATTTATTTAAAATTTATAGTAAAATGAACTCTTTAATTGTTTAGTTTATTATGTTTTATAGAATACATACTTAATTATGTATTTACTATTTTTATATAGATATATTATTTTGAAAACTATTTTTTCATGTTTTTATGAATCATGTTTATTTTCGATTTAAATGGCCCCCATCTGGGACAATTTCTAGATCCGCCACTGCCACCAATCCAAGAATACCGATGTCTATTATTATTTTTAACTTTCGTAGTTGTATTTTATTGTCTTTAATAAAATCCTACATGTTTGAGGGTCCTTGTTGATTTGCCCAGAATGAGCGCTCTATTGATTTCAATATAAAAATACCATTTTGGTGTGTTTAGTTATTATTCATGGTTGGGGTAAACCATAAGATATCACATTAGTTTATTGTTGGTTTATGTCAGTTCATTTGGCCATGAAATGAAAAAATTCCCAATAAATGAATATCTATATATTAATAGCGGATAATGTTTGTAGCTTCGTAAAATTTAACAATGATAGATTCCATAAATATTTGAAAAATACGAAGGCGGCAACGAGTTCCGCCGTTAACTGAATGATCGATAGTTCGATTTTATTTTCATTTGTTCATTATATGACATTATAGATATTATGTCAAGATGCAAAGTATTAATTTTTTGTGGAAACTATTTATTCAAAGAGACATAATTTGTTTTAAGTTCAATATATTTGTTTTAAGCTGAATAATATATTTGTCGTGCAGTGTATTTTTTTTTAGTATATAGGATTTTTTGAAAAAGGTGCATGCAAATACAAGCTTTAGTTAATAGTCATAATTATCAACATTAAGACTGAAAGAGAACGTCAAAAAAAGAATTCGGCATTGACTTCTGAATTTTGGTGATCGGACGAGAACTGTTGCTTTTAATGTGGTATAGTTGTTGGTGAAAGCATAGTTTGTATAATCAATTTAAAAATCATGATATATAGTCCTAAAAACAAGATCCATTTTGAGAGTTAGTCAAGTTTATTCATTCCGATTTATTTGATAAGTATGCATTTGATTTTTTATTTCGGTAAATTTCTGATTTTTTTCTAATACGAAAAAATCCTCCCGTTGACAGAACAGGCTTACAGCTCGTAAATATTCTACATTGTTTTAAATAATATTCATACCTTTCTTTTGTATTATTCAATACAGAAGGCAGCTTATCCAGAAAATAATCATCATCACTATCACTTTTATTATCAACAGGCAGACCTTCTTTATTGGCGGTTTCTAAATAATTAAATAGGCATGTTAGGTCCGAATCAAGGGTGCGGGTCATACAAAAAAAAACTGTCAAAAAACATAGCTTCAAGATGATGGGAAATAAAAGAGGTTTTGAATATTTCTAAATAAAAATTTTCCAATATTACCAGAGCCAAATTTGAATTGTTTGAATTTTGTACTTTTCCATGAGTTTTGTCGCTAACGACCCGGGTTTCGCCTTTCGGCATCTTCAGGCATTCCAAGGGCACGGATGTACTTGAACTGACATGGAAAGGTACAAAATTCAAACAATTCAAATTTGATATTGAAATTTCATCAAGCACCCTCAGTCGAAATACTCAATTACCAGAGCCGTTAAGTCGTGGAAGAATCCTGCCACTGCGGCATTAATAAATAGTTTTTTTTTAAATGTCAATTTGTTTTTGTCCTTTAAAATATATATGTAACTTTTTCTATTTTATTTTTTGAAAAAAGACAGGAGTCAGAATTACTTTTTTCTTTACGACTGCAGCTCCACTCAAACACTACGACTCCACGGCTCTGAATATTACAACTTTGTACCAAGTTCTGAAGATACATCATTCAGTTAAGAAAATTGTGAATAATATTGATAAATATACATATATCCGCATCTACAACATAATCACTATATATATAGTGAATAAAATGGGTCTGGTTTTAAGAACTGGCAAGTACAATATTAAATTAAGAATTTTCGTTAAGCATCGCTTGTTTGCGATATCTTTTCTTCTCAAGTTGATGAAATTGGCTCTAAAACGGTTCTTATAAAGTTTATATCATGAAAGGATTGGTGGTTATCGAATTACTCTCTGCATAAAGACATCACAATGCCTTTAGACACAAATTCATAAATCTATTTAACAAACAATTTATGAAACTTCTAAAGGGTTGCAAGCATTACGTTATGGTCCCGGTTTGCTCAATTGAGATTTGAGCATCAACAGAAACGGAGCCATGATAATACAAATGTGATTTTTCTTACGTTGATCGGGATGCACTTTTTGAACATGTTTCGTAACATGCCATGGTCTAACAAAGGTCAAATTGCAGTGTTTACATTTAATCTTTGGAGATTCCACTCCGTGAACATTTATAAGGTGGTTCCGCTTGCTGTTGTAGTTTTTAAAAGTCTCACTGCAAAGGTAACATCTTAAAAAAAAAAAGAAATAACCTATTAATTATCATAACAGGTTAAGTAAAAGTTCTTCTGTGGATTAAATCAAAAATGCGATTTCATCTTATGTTCACAATACTTTCTCTTCATCTACTGGGCCAAGTTCACAACCTAGGAAATATTCAAGACTATAAACTTACAAGCGTATGAGACACCAGTTGCAAGAGATGTTCGGCTGATCAATACATTGCCTGAAGAGTAGACACGATCAACAACAATTTTTAATCTCTTTCATGGATGTCTGTAATGTTTTCATGATTTCCCACCCCTTTTATCCGTTCCCCAAATGGAAATCTATGGAGTGTGAATATTTTACAACTATTCTCCAAATTTTATCATTACCCTCTCTGAAAATAAATGTTGACAAACTGTTTATAATCAGTCCTGATAGAGGAGAGCGTGGTTAAAGCAATATCAAGCAACAATTAATTATTTTTGATGGATAGAATAGAAGAATCAAGACGGGAGGGGTGTCGACTCTTAAAATATTGAGAAACCGTGTCAATTGTAAGATGAAAAATCATCGAGGCAGGGGGGTGTCGACTCTTAAAATGTTGAGAAACTGTGTTACATATAGGATGACAAAAACCATCAAGGCAGGGGGTGTGCACTCTTAAAATGTTGAGAAACTGTGTCACATATAGGATGACAGAAATCATCAAGATAGGGGGGGTGTCGACTCTTAAAATGTTGAGAATCCGTGTCACATATGGAATGACAAAAAACATCAAGACAGGGTGGGGTTTTTCGTTGATTGATGTTGATTATCAAAATGTTTGAAAAGAGTCAAAATATAATTCTATAAAATATCCATATCATATTTAGAATATTCCTAAGGCATGACATAATTCAAAAAGATTTTCAAGTTCCAATGAATCTACGTTTCCCACCAACTCACACAGTCCAACGATTCATTTTGACAGCCCTATGACCATAGCTTCCAACAATCGAATCAATGTCTTTGCTTATTTAAAAAAATTCGTAAGCAATGCAAACTTTCAAATTTAGTTTTATCAATATTATGATGGAAATACAACATTTTAGCTTTAAGCCACTTCACTTCAAGCTAATAAATACAACTGCTGTGCAGTTGTGTTAATCAGCAGCCAGCGTTGCAAATATCAGTGTTATGATGGCATGACTCTAATTCGAGTGTGAGAAGTACAATGTGATTCTCATGTGATGAATATATTTTAAAAGTGGTGACGCTTGGATTTAAACACGTATAACATTAACAGAATTGTCTTTCTACTTACTTTCGCAGATCTGTAATGTTCACGTTATATGGATTCTGGTCAGTATTATTTTCCTCTTTATTATTTATGTCACATATGTCAAGTCCAAACAATATTCCTGGGTTGCTAGTTATATCTATCATATTATTACTGAAACCAAACATTAAAACAATGTAATATCTGTAGTCCTACTAGCTTCATCACTTGTAATAATTGTTGATATTTTAAGCTTTTCACCCACTATCAAGATACAGGCGTCCGCGGATTCTTTTCAACACTTGTAACTTATAATTTAGGATTTCGACTGAAGGTGCCTGGATGGAATTTCAATAAGCAATACAACATATAATTATTCCCACTTTTTTTTTCAATCACTGGGCATTCCCATGATATAAAATTTCAATGACCTTTTGACGATATATGAGTATGTAATTTCAAATTTCTTAGTGACAAAATGTGTAGAACTGTACAAATTTTCAACTAATGAAACTGGTCTCTTTAGGATCTTAAAAAACCATTACATTTGTCAGTTTGGTGGCAGGACTATTCCGAAATTAATTAGGATCATGACTAATTTATGGGCTTCCTAATACTCAACATAATCTTTGTATAATTTAAGATTTCGACTGAAGGTGCTTGGTGGAATTTCAATATTAAATTTGAATCGTTCAAACTATGTAAATTCTCACAGATTTTTTCCACTAACGACCCGGGTTTCACCTTTCGGCATCTTCAGGCGTTCAAGTGCACGGATGACGTGAACTGACGCTTAGTAAATGAAAGCTTCGTGTTTATATAAGAAATAAATGTATCATTGAGTTTAAAGCCATTGCTGGCGAAAAGGATAAGCTCATGGGAATGCCCACAGATTTGAGTAGTAAGTAGTTTTAAAAATTATATTTATTTGTTTGTCGGCAAAGGTTTTATGATTATATTTATATGGGGTATAGAAGTGGAGATCCCGGTAGGTTTAATATTTCATTTAAAATCGGAAGACTATGCAATTGTGCTCTATTTATTTCCAAAATTTCCTGGAAAAAGAGCTTATGACTGTCCGTATTTGGGTGTAACATTTTTATCCCTTGTTCCTGGTTGAACACGTGTCCTTCCGAAATTAAGTGATTAGAAAAAGTAGACGTGTCTTTTTTCAATCTAAAGGCTGCTATATGTTCTAAAACTCTGATGTTCAGTGTCCTTTCTGTTTTGTCGATATAAAATTTTGTACAACAAGAGCATTGCAATCTATAAATCCCGGATTTATTTAAGTAATGTATTTTATCTTTATTGTTAACTAATAATTTTCCTAAAGAGTTTTTACAGTAAAAAGCTGGTCAGCTATCAGCTAGCTGTTTTTTAATTTTAAGACTTGTATTTCCTAAATAAATGATTCAAATATAATCTTTGTAATTGGATTTTACGGTTGGTATTACATAAATGTAAAAACTGCGGTTATGTTCACTGTTATAGTAAATTTTTTACAATTTATTTGATTCAATTTTTTAAAAATGTGTATTAGAGAGGTTGTTTTGAAACAAACCATTAAGATAACGCAAGCTCATCACTATAACACAGTGGTTTCCAAACATTATGTTACTACGCCTCCCCATCCTTTATTTCATATAATAATAAAGACACGTTGGAAAGGGTAAAGAAATATTTAAAGCCATTCACGCCTCCCAGTTTGGAAATCGCTACCCTAATACGTATAGCGAGTGGACATGATTAATCAGACATAAAAAAAACTAAATTTTATTGACCGTTCTGGTTCGACTAAAAGTTAACATAGCCGCAATAATTACATCTAAGTTATTCCTACCATAAAAACCTGATAACCAAATGAATTGATAAATAATTAGCACATTCAATTAGTCAGTTTTTGTTAATCGATTCAGTTTCATTTTATACTTCTCTTAAAATCATGTATATCTGCATAATAGTTAACATATTGGTTAAAACAATGTGAACATTATAATATATTTTAAAGAATAGTACCATTCGAATTCGGTTGTGTTTTCGGTTTCCTGTTCGTCATTATCTTCCGACAAAGAGAAGTTTTTGCCGTCAACATTTGTACAATATAGGTGATCATGCTCAATTGTTTCCAATATATCTGGGATATTTTCTAAATCAGACACAATAAGGTAATTAGGTTTTTATCAATGTATAAGATATTGTTTAGAAGTTGGTCAAGATTATTAAAATCGTACCAAGTGCTTGTTTGATGTTTTGCTGAGCTTCTTCTATACAATTCCTAAAGTCGGTTGCGATCCGAAGCTTCTCGATACAAGTCTCACAGATCATGTAAATATTTTCTGCTGCTTCTTCATGATATCCTGCCATCTACAAGGGAAAAAATTGGGATATACTAATGTCGCCTGATGTGCTCTAGTCGGTTAGAGCTTGGTCTGCCGACCAGGCGGGTCTGGTTTCGATAAGGTAAATATCAAATTTAGATTTTTCAATTTAAAATTTGGGACCTAAGACATGGGTGTTGGTGATTAACAATACAAAAATTCTCATCGAGTTTTTCTCGTATGATCTTTCAACAGCCAAATATTTTTTAAAAATTAAAAAAAAAAATGATAAATATTTCGAGCATTATCAGATTCCACAGCCCTGTATAAAACATTGCAGGTAACCAACCACTTGCTACTCATCTTGGCATTCTTTATTTCTATGTTAGTTGTAAATATTAAATGATTTTAAATTATATTTTTACCTTTAAGAAGAAACAATGATACAGCATTTCAGAATACTTCTCGTAGCTTCCATTATGTGAATACAATCTTGTCATGTCTTTTAGCACAGCTATCCTACAGGTTGACAGACAAGTCTGACAAAATTTCAGCTCTTCTTGATCAACGGTTTCATCTGGCGCTTCTATTTTGACAACATACTCCTCAAAACTAGCAGCCATTTTGATAATTATGTCGAATCAATGGCAGAATTCATCGGTAATCATAAATGCAGATGATTGGCATTCATCTGGTGTTTCTATTTTGATGGCATTTTGCTTGGGACTAGCGACCATTTTGATAATTACATTGAATCAATGGCAGATTTTGTTGGTGTTTCTAAATGGGTCAGATGATTGTCAGAATAAGTATTATTTGGTTCAATACATCTTCCTATTCTACGGATTACTAATTCATTAAAACAACAGTGCAACAAAGTTTTTCAATAAGTTAAGTTATCAACCAAGGATGCTTAACCTTCAGGTGCTGAAACATCAAAAATAGAATCATCCAATACAAAATTTTCCAAACGTCAACTTGACATAGGCAGAAGTAAGTAGCATACTGACTCGCCACTATGTTAAGTTCGGATGCACTCGACTCTCTAGACACGTGCCGAGGTTCGCTTAATATTTATCATTATTTATTATATAAAGAGCAAAATAATAATATTTTTATTAATCTTAAAAACAATAAGCTGGATTGTTTTGTAATATTTTATATTTTTCGAAAAAAAACAATAGTAAAATAAAATGAGCTTGTTTAAAAATATATGTATTAATTTATTCAATATTTTTTTATTTACAACGAAACACTTATAATTTTAAATTACATAAAATAGTAATAATTGTATAAGATTGAACAAATAACTTCAACAAAAGGTTTAACAAAAAAAATAACGAAATATGTGCATAATTGCATGAACAAGGCAAGGAAAAATGGATTTAAAGTACTCGTGTACAAAAAATGTCTTTTGTGTGAAGTATTTATACATTTTGTATTTATAGTAATACATATTTATATTAATAAAAACAATAATCCTTTGTACTTCATTCCACTTTATTTAATATGTCAGGACCGGTTTCGCTCATTGCGAGCATTGTCAACTGATAAGAAATATAATTTAACAATGCTATTTATACAAAATTGAAAAGTTATACACAACAGTTGGCATTGAAAAGAAATTGCCAATTACATTAAAGTGATTCTAAAATAACACAAAATTAAAATGTTCAACACAACTAACATATAATTAAAAAGTCATCCCAGATTCATAAATTCAGAATGCGATTAAAAGTAATTACAAACATAATTAAAATTTGGGAAATTTTTGATAAAGTGATAAAATGTTACAATAATAAAGTGAATATGTTGTGTTCAACATTTTAATTTTGTGTTATTTTAGAATCACTTTAATGTAATTGGCAATTTCTTTTCAATGCCAACTGTTGTGTATAACTTTTCAAATAATTATAAGTGAGACTTGTGAATACTTTGGAGAATGTTTTTATGAATGCAAATAAATATTTGTCATAGTACTTAATCAATGTATTCCGAATTCAGGAATTGTATTTAACTTCAATGCTGATTTTATGTAATTGTATTGTATGTGTTTGAAACATACACAGGCTTAATGACAGTAATAACTCTAATATTTTTTAAGTTATAGAGAATTTAGTAATTCATGTTTTTCTCACGCAAAAAAATTGTACGGCAACACATGCTATGATTTTGAGAAAACTTTATCCAAATGGATTTAGAAGTTATTTTCAATGTACAAAATGTATTGTAATAGTTTAGCGAGCTTTTGAAAAAATCGCGTGACTCCACAGGTAGTTTTTTACAATATTTTACGAACTATAATGAGTTAATGCTGATCATTGGCAGAACCAAAGGGGGATGGCCCCCATGCCTGTCCCCCCTGGGCATGAATTTATTTTGCCATTTTTCTAATTTATTAAAACTATTGTGAAATGGGCTCTTGAATTTTTTAGTTTACTATGTTTTGTAGAATACATAACTAATTATGTATTGACTATGTTTATAAAGATATATTATTTTTAAATCATCTATTTTTTAGTATATAATTTATGTATCATGTTTATTTTCAAATTGAATGGCCCCTCCTGCGACAATTTCTGGATCCGCCACTGATACTGAGGTATAATATTACATATTAACCGCCCTACCTATAAGTAAATTTCTGAGAAGTATGCAAAAAATATCACCTGTTTTACCGCAATATACTTTTGAAAGAGCAATACGGAAAACCGGACTAAAGGAGGGTTTCAGGGAGGGATGCTCAAATCACACATGTAATATTATTAATTTTTTTTTTCTAAAACCGTGCAATACAAAAATATGTGACAATTTATCAACCGTATTATATCGAGACTTGTTATAAAAGTACCATGTTACACAAGTCCCGTAGTGTATAAGCATAATTATTATCATCTTGATTCTTTTTTAGAGTCCTGACAATTACCAGCAGCCAAGTGTTCTTTTAATGTACATTTCTGCGTGAACGCCTTCTTACAGATGTCACATACATATTTTTTTTCACCGGTGTGAATCTTCATATGTTCGTTGAGTGTATATTTCCTTTGGAACTTCTTTTTACACACTTGACAGGGAAAATTTCTAACACCCGTATGTCCTAACATGTGCTCTCGTAGATACAAACCTGTGAAGAATCCCCGATCACAAATTTCGCAAACGTGATTGCGTTCGCCGAGGTGCACATTTCTGATATGCTGTGAAAGCACTGCCCTTCTTTTATAAGTCTTAGTACAGATATGACACTTATATACAACTGGTTTTTGCCCATGTTTGTCTATGAGATGCTTAAGTTTGTGCTGGTAGTTCTTGAAACGTTCCGCACACAGATGACATCTAAAAATATCAATACAATTAATGAAGGATTAACTCTGTTTCAATATTGGAGAGAAATTATCGATTTGTTTGATCCGAATTATCTATTCTTTTAGCTATAAAGCTTAAAAAACACTTAGCATCACAGAAATTTATAGCCAAAGCACCAGATATTTTGAAATCTTCAAATCATGCGAGATCAACTCGAGGAAAATAGAACAATATCACAAACACCCGTGCTCAAGATATCAAATGATTGAAAATATCTAAATTTGGTATTGACCTTGCTGAGACATCGACTCAAACTCATCATATCAATATAGTTAAGCTTCTACCGCTAACCCATACTGGTAATATAATGATAAAGATAATACATTAGCCGGGAAATTGTTGATTTGTTCGGTTGGTAGAATTTATTCTTATAGCCAAAGCACAACATGAGATCAATTCGAGGAGAAAAGACAATATCACAAACACCCGTGCCCAAGATATCAAACGGCAGATTGAATATTCCATCTGATTGACCTTGCCGAGACATGAAAACTTCACTAGTCCACAAAGGCAATATAATGATGAATTTTAAGAGTAATACAAAAATCGGACAAGGCACATTTAAATTTACTTGATAGCTCATCATATCACTAGACTAAAACTTTTACCGCTAGCCCATAATGGCGATATAATGATAAAGGTAATACAACAACCGGGTACATTTAAACTTACTTGTTGACTCTGGCCGCTTCACTTCCATGCTTGTTTTTCTTATGATAATTTAGGTTTGAGCGGTTTCTATACCGCTTCCCGGGACAGAGAGGACATTCATAAAACTTATTTGAATGACTTTCTTTATGACTTTGAAACTGGCTGGCCAAAGCAAACACTTTTCCACAGACCTCACACGTAAAATTGGGAAAATGAGTGGGCATGTGAAGCAGGAGATGCCAATGCGTCTCGAATACAACATCGCATATCCTAAAATAAAATACAACAAGAAGTATTAGTGTTATATGAATTACAAGACGTACCCATGCAGATAAATGCCGGAAATAAAAATGATAACAATTGGTAAATTTTCGTCTCATAGTTATTTTGACTTCTTGCCATTAGACATTCTCATTGGTACAAACCAAATAGGTAAGTGTTTTAATTTCATATAACAATTTTACACCAAAAGTAACAAGATATTTGAACAAAAATCTGTAGATTTATAAATCAATGCTCCAACCGCGTACATTTTTAAAAATATGTATTGAGTTCATACACGGATAATTATTAGATATTCTGGATGAGGTGGTTAGATTTTATATGAAACTCATCTGCAGGTGCCTCAAGAGTGCTTGCCTCTTTTCATACTGGTTGGGTCCTGGATGAATGTCAAGTAATATTCGCTGGATTATACACTTAAAAACTGTCAATTTATGGCGAGAAAACATAATTTCCAATTCACAGGTTTCACTCATCATGACGGACATTAGTTGCAAAGGCTTTCAATGAGGGTAACTGGTCATGATCATCATAAAATATGTTATATGTATATATATATATATTGTATTTTATTTTTTAAAAAAAGCCATAGGGTGAGAGGCAGAACTAAAGAATGCTGGGATGTCACCCCAAGCTCAATGTGCTTCATACGCTTATGGGGTAACTCGCTATTGAGCATGACAGTAGAAAATGGTAGTACACAAATAATTCAATAGAAACATACGTGCATTGCAATTGGTTCGGGGCTAGTTTGTAAATGTGATTTCTTGGTTTTTTTCGTTTTTTACCAGGTTCGGTTGGTGTTTTCTTCGGCTGACGACTAGAAACACATTCAAACAAGTCTGAGAATATGAGATGTTAAAGAAGAACTAAATAAGCACAGCAAGCTCTCTAGAAAAAGAACTTCTAAAGTACAGGCCATAATTAAAATTAAGCTTCAAGATCTTTAAGAAATTTGGTAGGAAAAACTTTTCGTAGTAGTTTGGGACATTCCATGTTTTTTTGAAATAAATAACAAGTAGAAAGGTTTCTGCACATTAGGCGTAACACATGGAAAATGTATTAAAAACTTTTTGGCAACTGTTTTTTTTAATATTTCAGTTGAACTATTTTAGGAGGATTACTTTAACGCGTTGAATGTTAAGTTGATGTCTTACTTACTGTAATTTTTGCGAGAATTCAAGTTAAACTGTGGAACTAAAATACTTTGTTATTTTTAATCTGTTATAAATGAATTTCTACCAAGTAAATGCCAAATCAATTAATTAAAGAATTCAAGTTATTTGAAGAAATCGGTGAACTTTTGCTATTATCTTATGGGCTTGAGGGGGAAATAAATATAATTATTATTAATTACGAAATGAAATTTATTCCCTCTTAAATTATTAAGGCGCTCATTGCTTCCGATAAATTAATATAAATGTTGGCAATGAATGGATTCCATACCTTTCTCTCGTATTATTTTTTGTACTATCCGATATAGAAGGCAGTTTATCCAGAAAATAATCATCAGATGAAGTATCATCACCTTTATTATCAACAGGTAGACCTTCTTTAGTAGCATTTTCCATTTTGACATCTATTTTTAAATAGTTAAATAGGCATGTTAGGTCTGAATTGATGGCATGGAGAGATATGAAAAAATACTGCAAAAACATAGCTTCGAGATGATGGGGAATAAAATCGTTTTTGAATATTTATAAATACAAATTGTCCAATATTTACCACAGTTGGGCTGTGGATTCGCAAAAAAAAAATACTGTGTTTCTTAACAACTCTAGTTCTACTAAAAACCCTGACTACTGCAACATTGTTCCATTTGCTTTGTTCTGAAGATATCTGGGGAATAATATTTTTAAGTTCCGGCAGAGTCAGTATTAAATTTATAATTTGAGATCTTCTTGTAAGATCTTTTCTTCTCAAGTTGACCTCTCAAGTTGGCTCTAAATAAATCTCATCGATTTTATACCACGGTAAAATTAAAATAAACAAAGCAGAAAAAAAAAGTAAAGTATAGGGCACAAACAGAACAAGTGCTCTGTGAGCACAGACATTCATGACCTCGAATACAAATACATACAATTTATGAAACTGTCCTTGCTGGGATTCAAGCCCGTAGGCACTGTGATAGAAGCCAAAAATGTTGACCACTCAACTAAAAGCCGAACCTATTGTGATGGGAGAAAACAAAAACTACAAAAAGGTGGTGTTTCAACATCGCAGGATGCTCGAGTCCACCGACTAGTCAAACAACGGAATGAGTATAGAGAGAAAGGAAAAATATATGAACAGAAAGGTTTCTAGCATTATCGCTATGGTGCTGATGAAACAGGGTTGTTGAATTGAGACTTGGGCAATAACAGAAACGGAGCCATGGCAATATAAATGTGATTTTTCTCACCGGTTTGCGTCTCTATGTGCATAGAATGTTCTTGCGTTGTTGGGAATTTCTCCTCACATACTTGGTAAGGAGAAATCTTATCGTTGGTATGTTTCAACATGTGCCTGGTTAAGTCTCTTGCAGCAAAGAAGGAATCATTGCAAATTGTGCAGACCCTCGTACGTTGGTTGAGATGCACTTTTCGAACGTGTTCCGAAACTTTGTAAGGTCTGGCAAAGGTCAAATTGCATTGTTTACATTTAATCCTCGGATATTTCACTCCGTGAACATTTATAAGGTGGTTCCGCTTGCTGTTGTAGCTTCTCAAGCTCTTGCTGCAAAGGTAACATCTTAAAAAAAAAAGAAATAAAAAAATAATTATCATAATAGGTTAAGTAAAAGTACTTCTATGGATTTAATCAAAAAAGTGATTTCATCTTATGCTCACAATACTTTCTCTTCATCTACTGGGCCAAGTTCACAACCCCAAAATTATCAAGCGTTCAGTCTACGAGACATTATGACTTGAATTCGAGTGCGATTATCATGCGCAGAAAATTGTTCACAAACGGAGACACTTTTAATATTATCTTATTTTGTCCTTTATATCGAGGTTCTACTGCCTTTCTACTTACTTAAGCAGATCTGAAATGTTCACGTTATATGGATTCTTGTCAGTATTCTGTTCCACTTTTTTATTGATTTCAGACGCATCAAGTTGTAATAATATTTCTGGGTTGCTTGTTATAGCCATTTTATCATCACTGCAACCAAATAAGAAAACAATGTAATCTCTGCAGTCAAATCAGCTTCAGCAGTTTAAATAATTGTCAATATGCTAAACCTTTCAAGATGGAGACATAGGCATTATAATAAAAATAATAAAACATTTTTAGTACTTTTTCCACATAAAATGTATTGGATCAGATCGGAACTGATCAGTTGACAATGCTCACCATGAGCGAAACCGGCCCTGATCCAATAAATGTTATGTGGAAAAAGTACTAAAAATGTTTTATTATTTTTATAATAATGCCATTCCACCAAGTATTGACAGTAAACACCTTAAAAGTGGACATAGGCATTCGCAGATTCTTGTTAACACTTGTAACTTATCTTTAAAAACCATTATATTCAACAATCCAGCAATCTTCTGATATTAATTAGGATCAAGATAGTAATTAAAGGGGGTCACTAATGCTCAAAACGATTTTTGTATTTGGATTTTACGGTTGGCATAACTTAAATGTAATAATTGTAGCAATGCTTATTGTTGTTATAGTCCATTTTTTATGATTTATTCGATCAATCAAAAGTGTTATAAATTGAAAGAGGTAATTTTAAGTCAAGCCTTCAAAAAGACCGCAACCTCGTCAAGTATTAAGTAGTAAAGCATATTTATCTCACATAAAAACAAAATTCTGGTAATTATTTGCGTTTGATTGATTGACTATAACAGCAGTGAACATAGCCGTAAGAATCAAATAAAAAAATCGAGTTGAGAATTAGAGTCTCTTTAATAGGTGCCTACATCCCAATAAAGTTGCGAATAGCCCCGCTGAACTGTTTATTGAGTCTTGCACATTCAGTTGAAAAACGTAAGTAAATGCAAGTAGCATCGAGTCAAAAATTATTCGCACAGTAAAGATTGTTTTTTTTTTCATCAATTCAATCATTGAAGTCTATTTAGCTGCATAAAAGTTAACATATTGCTTAAAATAATGTTAACATAATAATGTTTTTAAAAGATCAATACCTTTTGATTTCTGATGTGTTTTCAGTTTCCTGTTTGTAATTATCTTCAGACGATGAAGAGTTTTTGTTGTTGGCATCTGTACTATATAGGTGATCATCCGTAATTGTTTCCGATATGTTTGGGATATTTTCTAAATCAGACACATTATGGTAATTAGGTTTTTATCATTATATGCGATATTGTTTAGAAGTATGTTAAGATTATTAATATCATACCGAGTGTCTGTTTGATGGTTTGCTGAGCTTCTTCTATACGATTCCTAAATTTGATTGCAACTCGAAGTTTTTCGATACAAGTCTCACATATCATGTAAATATTTTCTGTCGTTTTTTCAGGATATCCTGCTATCTAGCAGGAAAAGAAATTGGTATATGATCATAATTTCTTCAATTATTAATTCAAAAAATAAAATACTCATCTGCGCTAAATCCACTTTTATTTAATAAAACATTGTATATAGTCGGAGTATATTTTAATATTTAGTAAAATGCAAAACTTTTTGTATTTCATTAAAAAAAACTGTTTTTTGACCACCGCGATTCTTGACTCTAATTTAAAACATTACACGTAAGCAAAACTTTTATAAATAGCAAAAATAAACTACTCATCTTGGCATTCACAATTTCAACCAAATTTGTATTTATTAATTGATTTGGAATTCTATTTGTACCTGTAAGGAGAAACAGCGATACAGCATTTCAGAATACTTCTCGTAGCTTCCATTATGTGAATACAATCTTGTCATATCTTTAAGCACAGCTATCCTACATGTAGTCAAACAAGTCTGACAAAAGTCCAGCCTTTCTCGGTCAACGGTTTCATCCGGCGCTTCTATTTTGACGACATACTCCTCGAAACTAGCAGCCATTTTGATAATTATGTTGAATCAATGGCATAATCCATTGGTAATCCTAAATTCAGATGATTGGCAGAGTGAGCATTATTTGGTTTAATACAACTTCTTTTTCTGTAGCATAAAAAGTCATTTAAAATACTGCAAAAAACATTTTAATAATTTAAGATATTATGGTGCTTGATAGAATTTCAATTTCAACTTTGAATCGTTCAAATTTTGTGACTTACAACTCGGTTTTCACCTTTGGGCATCTATCGTAACAAAAACTGGTCATCAGTTCGACTTCATCCATGCACATCTGTGCCTGAAGATGCCGAAAGTCGAAACTAGGGTTGCTGGTGACAGAATTTGAACAATTCAAATTTAAGCTTTGTTTAGTTGGATGGATTTTTTTGATAATATTTATCATCAGAGCATTAAGTTGCTCATGTGATTGATTCAGGCTTTAATTTATTTGTTATGATATGTATTTAGTTTCACAAGAATTAAGTTACATGGTTGATAGCTATTAGTAGTAGTAGTAGTAGTAACGAAGCTCTACAAAGTAAATACCAATTGAAATAATCAAATATTAATTATGCTTAATTAATTAAATTTACATTCATTTTATTAGTAAGTAGAGCATATTTTTATTTTAAATAACGCGCGGCCATAATGAATAATGGAGGCGAAGTACTGAAAAGTGTTTCGTATAATTTATCACTGTTTTTCGTATTAATGTGTGGTTTTAACGCGATATTCTAGCCCTCAAAATCTTAAATCGTGGCGTTGTTTTTCGCCCTAATAATCCATGACCAGCTTTAACACACAATTACCCATTTTTGTTTATACGACCGCTTCACTGAGGGTATTGTGTAAATAATGTAAACATTTTTTTTTCGATCGAATGCTATTAAATAATAAATGTAAAAAAGACTCACATTTTCACCAAAATATAACCCAAACATAACAATGCAATCTGTCAGTGTCAGTTTGAGCCATAGTGTAGTACTTTTTAAAAATATTGTATATGGACTTATTTACTTGGTTATTATTAGTATTGTCTCTGATCAAATTTGAATTGTTTGAATTTTGTACTTTTCCATGAGTTTTGTCGCTAACGGCCCGGGTTTCGCCTTTCGGCATCTTCAGGCATTCCAAGTGCACGGATATACTTGAACTGACGCCAGACTGACGCGTAGTAAACAGTTTGTATCGTTTATAAACAAAAATATAAGTAGATCACTAATTTAAAAGGCTATTGAAATGTAAATTAGCGAAAATTGAATGTATACAATTTTCAATGGATTAAGTGGGTTTTTACCAATATAAAATTTGGGACAATTACTACACTGCAATCTATATTCAATTAACCTTAAATATAAGAGTGGCTGAGCATTTAGCCGCTTTTCGCTTAAAAAAAGATACTTCCACCTTTGCCAATCATTTTATTCTTGAAAACCATACGTTTATTTGACTCAGGTATTGATTTGTTACATACTAACAGGGGCGAGTTTAAATTATTTTACCAAGAAATCTTAGAGATTAATCGAGCTCAGCTCAACAGTTTGCCAATTTTAAACGAGCAATATTATCTACCAAATTCTCCATTGTTGTACCCTTTTTAAATAATTGTCATTTTATTAATAATTCAAGCACTTGCTATCATTAAATATGAATTCAAAGGTTTAAAAACAAATCAACTCATTAATAATAGGTCGGATAAAACCCTAGATTTATTTTAAACATTCCTATGTTATTATCTGGTCATTAATATTTTCAAAAAATCCCCATAATTATACCAAACCCACTTAATCCATTGAAAATTGTATACATTCAATTTTCGCTAATTTACATTTTAATAGCCTTTTAAATTAGTGATCTACTTATATTTTTGTTTATAAACGATACAAACTGTTTACTACGCGTCAGTTCAAGTGCATCCGTGCACTTGGAATGCCCGAAGATGCCAAAAGGCGAAACCCGGGTCGTTAGCGACAAAACTCATGGAAAAGTACAAAATTCAAATTTGATATTGAAATTCCATCAAGCACCCTCAGTCGAAATACTTAATTGTCTCTGATCGTTACGTAGTATGTACGTTACAGTACAAATTTATATAACGACTTGAGTATTTAATAATGTACCAATCTAGACTGAAGTATGACTAAAATTAACTTATTCTGGCGACCAAAGTATAGCTCACATGCTTATTCAAAAATACTATTTTTCAGAGTAGCGATTACAATAGTAATTACACTTAAAATCAAAATAAGAATAATTTGTTGAAACATATTATTATTCATTATATATCATTAGCAATAAATTTAACTAGTTAATCAAAATAACTTTTATGGATCGTTATTTGGAAAAGAAAACATATATGTAATTGGGTAATCTTTTACTTTAGAGTAGAAAACTCACTGACGTTTAATTCAAGATGGCCGCCGCGTCAGTGCTACTAATAGAAAAACATACGTGACATAAACAAAACATTTATTATTATTGTGACTATAATTTCATTCTTTATTTTACATACCTAAGAAGCGTAATTGTCTTTAAGAAGCGTCAGAAATACTCCAAAACCACTACACGGATTGCGAACCAACTCCTAAACATATATTCGTCCAAATAGGATCCGAATAAATCCCTAGTTTATGTTGTTTATTAGTGGTTTTGGAGTATTTCTGACGCTTTTTAAAGACAATTACGCTTCTTGGGTATGTAAAATAAAAAATGAAATTATAGTAACAATAACAATAAATGTTTTGTTTATGTCACGTATGTTTTTCTATTAGTAGCACTGATGCGGCGGCCATCTTGAATTAAACGTCAGTGAGTTTTCTACTCTAAAGTAAAAGATAATCTGTAATTGTTAAGTTACCTATATTTAACCATATAAGATAAGCACCAAACAGACAGCTGTCAGTAGTCTATGGCTGTCAGTGTCAAATTCTGGTGAACCCATTGTTTACATCTCTTATTCAAATAAACACGATAATATATTTTCAACTGATTACATTTAGTAATGTATTTGGCATGAATCTGAATCAAGGATTTTTTCGACTTCCTCCCTATTATGCTTAAAGCTTAAAAGTTCCACACAGAACATTTAAATATCAATTTAATATTCAATTATCGTAATTCATAAGAAATACTATTTCCCCTTTGTGTTGTCCTTCCCCCATATAAATGACCACTATATACATGAAAATATCAACAATCATAATAGATAGAGGATCTTAGTTATCAAACGACCACATACTTAAACTAATCTAAACTATTCAATATTTTCTTCCTGGTTTTTGGGAGATGTAATTATCCTAAAATAGGGTGTCATTTTAACAAGCTAAATCCATGTAAATTAAAGTGCAATCGTACTCGAGGATCTCTAAAAATGTATCCTGGAAAAAAATCTCTCAGTAATTCTTTAATAAAATCAGATAAGTCGAGTGAAAGTGAAAATATTTTAATAAATTCTACGAACTTTTGTCAAGCTTGTTTGAGTAACAATAATAAAGCTGATAACTTTAAAGATATGTCACGATCATATCAGAATGAGGATTCTACAGAAGTATATTCAGAAATGATGAACTATTGCTTCGCATTGCAGGTGAGTCTGTTGTATTATCTTGATATACAATAATAAACTAGCTGTAAGTATCACAAAATGTTTCGGAAAATACATATAAACTGTATTTTTATAAAGGACTAGTCAATAAAAGATAGAAGGTAATGTAAATTCCTTTTTTATCCATGTCCGCTCCCAATGTAGAGTGTATGGCCTCCTAATAGAGGTATCTCAAAAGAACTTTTTCTACAAGAACTGTTTGTTACTCATCCACTCAACCTCTTTTTTCAAAAGAAAGTAGTAGGGATAGAAGGATAAGGCTAAGACAGGACTAATGGTTAACTAATTGCTCTCGCCACACCCAATTATTGAAGGATCGTAAGAATTTTTGAGATCACAAACATCCATGCCTTCGAACAGAAAACAATTGAAAAATTGATAGTCATATCTTGCTAACCAAACAGGTGAATTTATTTAATTAATATCAGATAAATACGTTTTTTTCGAAAAAGAATGAAAAAAAATGTTGAAATATTCATAAAAATCTTTATTGTGTTGTTAAAAATATTGCTCCACAATCTCTTCTCCCCACTGCACGTCAATTTTTTTTCTCAGATTTCTGCAGAACAGAACAAATTAAAAATGTTTGTTTATATGAGTATTGAAAATTTAGAGAGAAATTTTTGATGTTTTTGCAATAAAACAATGCACTGCGGCACACCAGTACACTGCAGCATCAGTGCATTCAATTCTCTTTTGCACCTTTTTTCAATGGTGCAAAAAGAGAATCAGGTGTGCTTATCTTTTATAACCATCATGGTATATTATTATTGTTTATAAAATACTTTTATTTGACACGATTTCGTATATTTCCCATTTCAATTTTGAATTTACTAACATGCATTTCTTCATTCATAGTATTTAGGAATTAAAGTTCATTTTAAATACACCTCTAAGACCAGCTCTTACTTAATCAGTTATTAACTATATACTTGAAATTGCCATTCACAGATTGGAGAAAATAAGAGAGAAAGGACAGAGAATTTTTACCTGATATGTGAATCATGTATAAAGGCACTACGACAAACCGTGTCCTTCAGGAGGCAAGTGGAGGAAGCCCAGAAAAATATTAGGATTATGTTTCAAGGTAACATTCAAATACTATAAAGCAGCCCGTCTTATTTCTGTAATCCAATATATTCAGTGGAAAATGCAAACAGCAATAAAGTATAATATTGTAAATAATTTTTATTTCTAGATTGTTGTTAAAACTCTACATACATCTTTATCAAAACAGACAACTGTGAAATGCGTACATATATAGATAGTTGACTCAAGCTTTTTTTTAATAATTGTGGATATGTTGGTTGTTTTAGTTGAAATTTATTTTGATTTGATGGTTATGAGGCCATGTTTAAGAGTGTGTATCAATGTTAAAAAAATTCATCTGACTAACGGGGGTATTTTTAACACTTGGAAGCCACTACATCTAAGTGGGCGATTTTATAATACAGTGGAACCCCTTCTTGGAAAACGTGGAATCAGGGTTTCACTGTATTATTATGCAATAACTGATAATGCTTTGAGATAGGCGCATTCATTTTTCTGTGTTGGTGTATCTGAGTTATTATGGAATGACATCGAAATAATTTTGAAATTTCATTATTAAAATGACTTCAATGAGGTTACGACTCTTTTGGTTTTTATAACAGATCTCAGCCTTTCGTTTAATTAACCATGATTGACATTTAACTCGTTTTACTTTATTTGTGTTCGTAGAAAACGAAAATGCGCTTCAGCTTTCTACATCAAGAGTGAATGAAGATAGCAGTGATACAGAATACTCCGGTATGGAAAGAAATGAATTACTTTCATTTCTAGATGATGAAGATGATTCAACTTCCACAGATGAAAGTATACCCAAAAGGCCAATTGTTAAAAAAACAAAACTTACGAAAAATAACAACAAAACAATGGAATTGCGAAGGTCATTATTTTATTATCTGTTCAACAAAAAACTATTTTTAAATTTATTCACCGAAAAATGAATATTAAATTTCTTATGTGGAGATAATATTTTTCTATTTTAGAAAAGGCTTAAAAACCGTGGCAAGCTGTGTGGAAAATACATTAAAAATGGTCAAAAAAATATCTTATTCAAAAGTGTGGACACATAGACCGATAAAAATTGAGTCAGGTGAATTATCCACCGGGTGAGTGTGTTAGGTTAGGTAAATGTTAATATCTTAGTTAATTTAATGAGACATAGTGTTCATTTAAAGAATTTGGGTAAATGGTTAGGTCACTATCAAAGGTCAAATAAGTATTAGAGATGTGACAAAAACGTATGTTTTCATTTTTAGTGAAAAGGCAACATCTTCGCATGATGATAAGTCAGAAGAAGAGTCTGATGACGAAGATACCATTCCAATTGCTAGAATATCATCCAGATATCATCATCTTCCTTACGTTTTGGATAAACTACAACTTCAGTGCAAGTATGTAGGACTAAAATTGTTAACTTTTTGTTTTTTATTATATCACAGTACTGTTCTGAAAGCCAATAATTAAAATTCCATAGCTAAGAACTCCCCACCTCTATTCAATTAGTGAGAGTTGCTCATTTTATCTTCAGCTGTGAAATTGCTATGGAATATCACCAGGAAGTTTTTCAAAATACTCACTTCAGTAATTTACAAATGTGAAATAGGTTAGTTCACCACTAAGGTAATGAACTGCGTATTATCTGTTATGATTTGTGCAATAAATTAAACAATTGTTATTAAAAGAGACAACAGTAATTAATTATTCATTTATAATATTACATTTAAATAATTCTATATTGATAATAAATTGTCTGAAAAATTGAATCTATTAAATACCGTAACCTAATATTTTTTTTCAGAATATGTAATGTCACTTTCGAAACACACAGAAACCTTCAAATCCACATGCCGGAGCATTTCCCTAATTTTTTCTGCAGCCATTGTGGAAGGGGGTTCGCTAATCGAGCTCAACTAACGAGACATGAAAATATTCATTCGACGGAGCGATTTGAGTGCCCTCACTGTCCTGGAAAACTTTTCAAAACTAACGAATCAAAGTATGAGCATATAAAAAGGAAACATTCTGATAATCCTACAATACATAGGTAAATGATTTTCTTCACATTACTGTTGTAGCATTATGTATGAATATTATATTGGGATGACAATGTTTTTTTGAAACCATATCTGCTACCAGGAGCATGTAGACATCCAATCTCAACAGATATTTTTATACGAGGAAAGCTTGTTACCGAAAAGCTCACGCTCTATGGTGACCTGTAGCCGAATGCTTAACTTCATCGTCTCAGAGATAGATTTCACAGGCTTGAATCCCTGCACAGATAATTTCATTAATGTCACAAGGCACAGCTTCTTCACATCATTTGTAAAAAATAGCTGCATTGCTTTCCTCTGTTCTAAATATCTTCCATTTAATTTCACCGATACTGTAATTTTTTTAAAGTTTTTTGTATGAATAAAGTTATCAGTTATGATTGGTCACTTTGCCTGAGATCTAATTTGAATAATAATGTATACTAAAGCTGTCATTCATTTCTAAGATTTCCAAGCTACAAATTCCTACCTGTTATTATTAACTTCATTTATTTTGATTTTGTTTTAACGATTTTTATTGAATATTATGTTAAAATTACTCTTTTAGGTGTCCTCATTGTAATGATCACTTCGTCAGTTACTACCTCCGTCAGAAGCATTTAATGAAAGTCCACGGAGAAACAAAAAAACAGCGAGAATTCAAATGCAAACAGTGCAACAAGACTTTTTCAACGACCAGTCATCGATCTATACACGTTAGACGCTTGCATCTCAACGAGCGCAACCACATGTGCAATACGTGTGGCAAGTCCTTCTTCTCGAATCAGTGCCTCAGCAGGCACATGGTGATGCATACGGAAGATAAGAATTTCCCCTGTCACATCTGCCCGAAGAGCTTCCAGCGGAAATATACCCTGACTGAACATTTGAAGACACATAAAAATGAAAATTCATGACTGTAAGGCATATAAAGAGCTCGTTATCAATCTTCAGATTGCTACCACAGTTTGTCAACTAGCTTGCCAAATAGACTACACTCATTTGATATTCATCCATACAAATGGACGGCTTATGAAAGATAAACCATCTTGCTCAATCGAATGTCTTCCAGTCATGCTAGAACATTTTCCTCTAGATTTAGAGGTTCAAAGATGTGCAGTAATTCATTAATTATTGCTCAGGAAACTAACACAAATTTGAGGCAAGAGTCTTCATTCCTTGGATTCTCAAGAATATCTTAAAGCAAACTGTTCTGACAGCTTAGCAGTGGTGGTCAATGTTTTCTCGAGGAAAAAATATGTATCTATTTTTCCCAGATATTCTTTTATGTCAGAATGCAATCTGGTTCTCTTCAGATTACCGAACTCCACAATTTATCAGCACTAAGTGTTTAATGCAAAGTTATAAGAGTTTGTAATAAAAAAGTTCCAAATTGTCCTTATGGTGATAGAAATAAAGAATCAGAACATGTTTTGTGAGCTTGCGCTATCGTATTTATAGAAAGAGACATCCAGATCTAGTTTCATCTGCGTAACTGCCGCTATCAATTCATTAATGTTATTAAGTTATTCTGTTTATAATTTATATATACTTGTGTTAAATTTAACTTTTTTATTATTTTCTCAAATATTTTATATTGCCTGTTATAATAATATTAACACACAGGAGGCTGGACGAACAGATCTGGGCATTTCACTGGTTCTACCAACCCTAAAATAAACACCATATTTTCGCAAAGCTATGAGTCAGAATAAATTTAAACAAATTATAACTTTTCTCATCATAAATGAACTCATCCCCGACAGTCCTAATTGTCTTATTGAAATTCAAAATATTGTAGAATATTTGAAAAAAATTAAAAGAAGTCTACACACCAAACCAAAATTTGTCATTAGACGAAGGAATGATACCATGGAGACAGTAGTGTGCTACTATGAGTTTGCACCGGATGTTGCGAGCCGGTTCCTAAAATAGCCTTGGTTCAGAAAACCAGTTCCTAAGCCCGTCAAGGTATATTAGTAAATATCTGTGATTTTGGATCCGAAAATTCTCGGAAGATCTAAAAAAAAAAACCAGTCATGCTGATATTTCGGGCAAATCGGCAAATTCGTAGATTTTTGGATTCGGAAATTCGCCGATCGAGGTGTGAGCTGGTTATTAAAATTTTAGCAGCACACCACTGTATGGAGAGGAAGATTGAAATGTAAAGTTTATAATCCAATGAAAATTATAAAATACAGAATTTGAAACAGAATGGTATGCGAATCCTTAAGTGGGTATATCTGTAATTTCAAATTTTATTCTGGTCTTGCAAGTACTTTGGAAAATACCATCACCGAAGTCTTATTGCCGTATCTAAATAAATGGTATCACATCTATGCCGACAATTATTATAATGGTTTATTGTTTAAAAAATCAAAATAACAGTACATGACATTACAGCTGACGCCAATTCACCATGTACTTGACAAATATAATGAGACAAAAAATAAAACTACACAATACAACAAAATCAGGAAATAAAAAAGAAAAACTTAACAAACAGTTCACGAACACTATCACCTAAAATGTCCAGTTCTCTAGGCAATGAGTTGATCATCATCATAGTGTGCATCTAGCAAATAATCTTCTTCGTAATAAAACGCAACTCTGTGGTACCTTACGTAAAAATCGTGGCTTCCACTGTGTTGAAAAATGCAAAATTAAAAAAAATATGAAACAATCCATCGACGAGACGGGGAAATTCTTCTTCACAAAAGTGTGGAAAACAAATAAGCAATGAGATGTCCTCAAGCAGAGATGGTTGTCACAGAAAATAAGGACCAACAGACGGGATTATTCATAAAAAAAACAAGGTCGATAATTGAGTACAATAAACATGTGAATGAGGTAGATATCGTCGATCATTGTTTATCGTACAACCCTATAAGCAGAAAAACATTCAAATGGACCAAATGTTTCTATTTCACTGTGCATTATTTAATTCGTTTCGTGTTTTTCAAAAATTAAATCCCACTTGCAAATTTAGATTCAATAACTTCTTTTTGAAAGTAGCAGATGCATGGCTAGATCACAACGCCAATGTAGTAAAAAATAGTACTGTCTACTGAAGCTTTATGCCAAGAGTATCATTGAGAAAATCTGTTTTTCTTTCAACCATGTCTACTTCTCATATGGAATCCTAATGAAACAATCTCAACAAATGTTGCTTTTTAAGAAATATTTGTTATACAGCCGTTCAACTGCTCTTTATGATCGAATTGGTGTCAGATATGGCCGAATCTGCAGGCACGAAATCATAGAGCCTATTAACACACTCACGGCAGCCATTGGTTTAAGTGAGAAGAGGCAGATGATAGAAGATGATTTGCTATCGGCAGTTTTGTTCAATAGAATTAACCGTTAGAATACCACGCAAATAAATCATTGATATGTCCCAGAGATACTGCGTGTTTTTGAGAAATATAATTTTGCCTAATATACACTCGAATTCGATGTTTTAAAAACCTATATTGACTCAGTATAGATGGAACTACACGTCTTCATCAAAATATTGCTTATATTCTATTATAATACAAAGTATTTGATTTTATAAATGTCTTGGACATCCGTGTTCGCTTGCATATCTTCCGGACACCTGTGTCTGTTTGGTATTCAAGTGGTTAATAATGACAATGACAAATCATAAACAAAATTTTAAAGTACTACTTGTTTTTATATATAACATATAATTCTTATTTTACTGGCACGCTAAAAACCAGATCAATATTGCAATCTATGAAAATAGTCCAAACCAAAAAAAAAGTACATAGAACCACCTTTCACTTATGTGAAATGTTTCAAATTGTCAATATGAGTTGGGTTAAAATAAAACCATCAATATAAAAATGGATTGTTTATTTGCAAACAATAAATTCCCTGTAACAAAATTCTAACTGAGTTACATTATTACATTACAATAATATGTATAAAACAATAATAATAATTATTTGATTGCTTATAATTATTTCTAGAGATATTATATATCCTGCAAGTCTCTTAGTAAGCTGTATATACAAATCGATACAGTAATAATATGTGGTCAGAAAATTTATTAAGAAGACAGGCACCCTGATACGCTTGCTTTTTTTCAAAGGCTTCATTTTTCTGGATGAGGAATTTGGGAGATTACCCCTGCAATCGACAGGATATTTCTTAAATTATATAAAATATATTGAATATTTTGACTTTTAAAAAATGAGTCAATTGCTTTGTAAAATAAAAATAACAATTCTAGCAAAAGATGATAGGCACTTGGATGTACATCAATACTGCTTCAACAATTATGTACAATTAAAACACACATTTAATCAAATCAAGTGAGTGATCGCATTGTCATGAATGACCAATTCATCAATGGTTGCTCTGCTTCAGCAGGACAGCAATATAGAATTAAATAAAATGGAAATTTATAAAGCAGTTCACTGGAAATTTGTAAAAATGCTGGAATATTTGTAAAATACATATTGATATACAAAGTATTAAACTTACGTCGACCGCCTAGCTGTTACAAATCGACCGCCTGATGCTTCGAAACAAGAATTTAGTGTCTTTTACAATCTATCCATTTTTTTCCTTTTCCTACACATTATATTGTGCTTTAACCTTTTGACCGCGGCTCGGATCCAAATCGGTTCAGATTGGGCTGCTATAGCAGTCAACCGCGGTCTAAGGGTTAAATGACTTTACTTTTTATGACAACTTAGCACATATGGTGTTAATAGACTACTACAACTGATTTCAGTATGAAGTCGCCCGCAGAGGTCAAAAGTTTGGCCATCCATGGTATATATCGTACATTTTTTAACATTCGACATTTATAAACTATAGAATATTAAAAAATTGTATCTAAAAAATACTTAAATGTAGCTAACACTCGGCATGGTTCAAGATACAGCTGAAACAACGACACTTGAATGCTAACCAAAAGTTACATTAATAATGTATTTATAATACTATTTACAGAAAACAATTCATTTTTTGTCTGATGGTTAAGTATATTGATTCAATGAGAGGGTATACACTATTTTTACAAATACAGCATTTATTATAGAGTCTATATCCTCCACTGCAGCACTGAAAAGATGTGAGCTGTTCCGAAATATAAAAATAAATTCTTTATTTCTGTGGCAAGCAAAACTCATAATTGAAATACTTTTATATTGCTGTTTGTCAAGCGATATGTTTGAGGGTTGCCTGCCCTTGCAGTAATTTTTGATCTTGATAATTTATTTATATTTTTTAGATATCAAAATGTATAAAATTGAACACCACTTTTCTCATAATCCTTCCGACGTGAGCCATTGAACACAAATCGAACATCAGTCACTCAGATCCAGTCTTCAACCATCCAGCAACCACCCGCAGAACACTGCACCTTATATGTTATTTCTTTGGGACCCTAGCAAAACAGTCATTATTTTAAATACAATTGATGTTTTACAGCTTAATTGATTATTTGATTTATATAGTAAAATTGTTTTTACTGTTTACTATTTCTCATTTAAATTCTGTTATAAATTTGATTATGTACATACTTTATGAACAGTAGTAAATGCAAAGTTTATGTACAGTATTTTTGGCCTTGGTGTAGGAATTCATTATTTATCTTTTGTAACCTAATCCACCCCAAAATGTGCAGCAGATGTAGACTCCTAATGGAGTTTATCTCAACAGAACTTTTTCTCTATGAAAACCGTTTTCTACTCAGTTATTCAACCTCTTCTTTTCAAGAGTAGGGATAGTATAAGACTTTGACAGGACAAATGATTAGCTAATCGCTCTCGCTACAGTGGGAGGGATTTTTTTAAAAATCACAGACAGTCGATAGAAAAACAATTTATGAAACTGTCTCTGATGGGATTCGAACCTTTGAGCACCACAATTGAAGCCAACAACATTGACACTTGACCGTGGATCCGAAATACCTAAACGCTAGATTTTTTTGAGTTTCAACTTGTTGCATTAGCAGGCACTAGGTTAAAATGTCATATTACATTTGAGCAGCAGAATCAGGTTTCCGACACACAAAGAAAACCGAATCGTACTCGTACTGGAGCATGGAACGAGGATTCTGAGCATATTTGCTCTTCACACCGGTGCTGGATTTCTGGAATCATATAAAAAAATAAACAATAATATTGTGAACCAACAGTTAACTGCTTGATCGCCACTAACCTTTAGGCGGTTTCTATTACCGTATTTACAATGTCGAGGCAAAGAAAAATAATTTTGGTTGATGGTGATGATGAAAATCAAGGTATTGTTTATAAATTGTATTCAGATGAAGACTTCATTGTTTGTATGCTAGTTTCTAATATATAAAATTGCTTCTTCTGTGCATAAATTCTCCGCACACTGATCTGATATTCTAAAATATCATATGAAGATAATCTATCGTGCTTTCATAATTCAGCAATCAAGTATATTATAATACTATATGTTGAATATAAACAGGCATTATTAGAATGCGGATTTTTTTGTGCGGAAGAATATGTTCTCTAGAAAAATGTCTAGAATGTGCTTATTACAAATCAAACTGCTAAAGAGTCAAGGCTCACCAGGTAAAAAAAAAAAATGCGTAGTTTGAACTCCATTAATGGAGAGAATATTAAATAACATAGCTCCACATTTATATATTCAATGGATTCGGCGTTAACTTTGAGGACGATTTTTTTTTTCCAATCTGTTTAAGATCGGTACTTAATAAACCAGGCATACAAAAGAACCTCATGATATTAAAAGTACTACCTCTATGATAAATCCAACATCTTTGATGATATCGAGAAGAACATCAAATGGAGGTTCTATACTGTCTTCGCTAGGCATATCACTGAAACAAGAAACGTAATAAAAATAAGTTCAAATGATAATTAGGTTATTCGATATAAAATTAATACAGCAAATCTTCGATATAACAGATTTCTAGAAATGATGGACAAAATTTACTGCTAAATGTGAAAATTGATAATAAAATGTCTTGTTAACTTTTAGAGGAGTGAATAGATTTATAGATTTATACAAACCTTACTTTAATCTACTGCCTTTTCTTAACACGACAATTTTGTGACTTTTTCCTAATGAATATATGTAATTCATACTTAGAGCATATATATCGACTGTGGAAAGGAAAAAGGACGTAACCCTCAATTTTCCAAAACAGCTTTTGGTCGATAATCACAATGTATATAACTCGACACACATTCTATCAAAAGGATGGAAGCTGAAAATGCCGAATTAGTATCTAAATTTAGCTTTTAAGTTTGAAAAAGATGACCTTGTATAAAATTAAAACCAAGAAAAAACAATGAAATAAAGGTTTTTCCGAGACGATTTCTTTAATCAATATTAGGTTATGTCAATCAAACACCAGTTTAGAAGTATCCGTGCACTTCAAGGTTGTGTATATTTCATAATTTGCATATGTCACAAAATCATCAAAACACGTTTTTAGCGGCTCCTGTAAAATTTGATAAGTGTGGGTTACGTCCTTTTTCCTTTCCACAGTCGATATGCTTACAGACAGATACTCCTGTGTTGAGTTTAAAGTACTTTAATACTCATTTACAGACAAATGGCACCGACGTACATGTACATCCACACTCCTCTAAAGGTTAATATTGCAAATGTCTAAACCCAAGAGTCAATGTAAACAAAGTTCTGCACGTGTACATGGAAACTTTACCAGCCTTGCATTGACTCGTTTAGTTTCTCAATAAAAAACATGTTTGGAAGATCCTACTTTATTATACAATTTTCACTCATAATAAAAGTGGAATTAGTACAAATGAGTGCTTTACTTTCTGCATATAATACCTTTCTACACTTATTGACAGTGAATTCCTTAAAAGTGATTTATTATACAACACGCTTCCCTTTAATGTAAACTTCATCGCACACATTATTCTGTAATATTGAGGTGTTAATGTTTATGAGAAAAATGACATGGTAATCTTCTTCTTTGAGAAAACTGATAACTACACCCAACGCTTTTATCCCTATAAAAAGAGGATTAGAATAGACCTTCTTCGAATTTCAATGTTATTCTTGTATTATTTTATAATAATTTGTAATCATTTTGGTTGATAAAGCATTTATTTCTTTTTAATAGTATATTTGTCTTTTGATGTAACCACACTTGTGCATCTCCATTCATTCCATGTTATTGCAAAGCATCAAAATGTCTTGAGATTATTTCCCATCACCGGTCCGCAAAGTTTTCTAAATTTTTCATGTTTTATAATATTTTTGTAAAAAAATAAGCTATTTAGAATAAGTACCTGTAGTGGTATAAAAGTGGTCCCAAATTAACCCAAATGCCACCCGGTTTCAATATACGGTAGATCGTCTCAATAAAGTCAATCACGTTCGGTGCACAGTCAATGAAAAAGCAAGTCGCTACACAGTTCCATTCTGCTTCGTTCTCGTACACCTATTTCAAAATTGTTTATTAAAATAACAGAAAAACATAATTCAATTTACTGAAGAAAATATAAAATCTCACATAATAAATTGAAATTTCATTAATTATTTCTAATTCGAAGTGAAAAAATTGAGATACATAAAAAAAGGTTTTAAAATAAATTTAAATCTTTTCATTCTAACTCCATTCACAAGGATTATAAAGATTTCCTGTTCATCATGCAATAAAATGTCATGTTTTTGTTTTCATCTTTTGGCTGCCGTAGAAAAAAGTACGTCTGCACCTAGCGCGCCGGCTATAATTTGCAATTATTAATTTAATTATTTATTGACGAGATAATTCGTCGCTGGCGTGTTGAGTACGGAAAATTTAACGAGATATCTCATCCGAGGCAGTCATCCAGTTAATCAACATTTTTGTAGGCAATTTGTATTTCATTCTTTCCTTCTCAACAACTGTTTTGTCACTAGCGGGGGTGTTACATAAAATTGTCAATATGATAAATATAACCTTAACGAAATCTCCAGCAACCATAGAGAAATCTGCTCCAGACAGTTTGGCAGGATTTGTATCAGGGAATGGCACTCCTCTAAGTTGTTCCGAGCAGGAGAGGTTGTTCACGTACTGGTGAACCCACGGGTGAATTGTATACATATTCAACTGTTGAAATATTTATAAGTGTGAATAGTTGATTTAGGTGAGGATTCACATGTGTTCTTATTAAGACCATAACATTACATAGCTGAAAATATGATGAAATTTTGACTACAATATATTACACTAAATCGTTTTTCTCAGCCATCTTAGATAGAAATGCCTTTTATTGTCTAGAAATTTAGCATATATTATATACTTGTACACTATATGAGAATAATTAAATAGAATAAGGCAAGTAGTAAAAAAAATCATGCAATATGTACAGAAAATGATGAACCTGAAAACAGAATTTAAGATGCAAAAATTAACAAAAGGAATTTTTGTATATAGTAAACTACATAAGAAAAATATTGTGTATGAAATGATTGATCCAATAGTATTCTATCCAAGTAAATATTGAAGGAAGGTTTTGAATTTCTTTTTAAGGTCAGTGAGATAAATTCGGTTAGTTCTGATAAAAGATAATTAAAAATGTGCCTTCATAGAAATTATATAATAACAATTACAGAATACATTTCATGATAATGCTTGTATACTTACTTTGTGGCATTTGTTGAGAACAAAATTGCTGGCAAACAGCATGAAGAGGGAGAATTCATTTCCTTGGCAGCGATATCCTCGAACGGCAACCTCATAAGCGAGTCTGCCGAGACCAGCACCTGGTACCAATACGCTTATTTTATCACTGAAATTCAAGCAACAATCTGCTACATTATCTTTTGATTTTTTTACACAAACCACAAAAACATCAAGAAACTTTCAAATGTTCATTATTATTTCGATTTTTCAACCAATGATTTGAATAATAAATTCCATTTATGTTCAATCTTTTAAATATCCATTATTATGTAAAAATTCTTTGTAGGAATATTTTCAAAAATAGATAACGCCCGCTGCGGCTCAGCTGGTTAGAGCTTACTCGATTGCTGATCGATAATCAGGAGGAAATCTGGGTTCGATTCCCGGTAAGGTCAATGTCAAGTTGAGATTTTTTCTAATATAATCAAACACGTCGGTTTTTGTATTGTCAATTCTCCTTGAGTATATCTTATATGATTTTTCGACAATATTACCGGAACCCCACCAGTCGGAAAGAGCAGACAGAAATAAAGTTTGAGGATAGAGATATGAGGTGATATAATTATATGGTTATCTCGGTTACTCACCTCGGGTGGGGGAACTCTTTGAGTATAGTATCGATAATAGGTTGATAGCACTGTAATCGTTCTTCTGCACCTTGCTCGCTCCAATCTCGGACCAATTGTTTCAAGACTGACTGAACCTATACGAGAAAAAAAGTACCGAAAGAGTGTTTTATTTAAATCCGTTTTAATAAATAATTTTATTTTTATTGTTTCAAGCGATTTAATTACTAGAAGAAAATTTCTAATGCAAGAACACAACTGGCAAAACTCTTACAATATTACAAAAATAAAAAATTGCCGCAGCGGCTGTTGGAGAAGCAAAGCGAGTGATCTTCGTTCACTTCACCAGACGATAATAGGTCCTAATAAATTTGAGAATAACCCTGCCGGACACGTTTATTATATATCATATGTTATCTTTCATTGTATCTCATAATCGCCCGCTGTGGTCTAGTTGGTTAGAGCTTGCTTTACCGACCAGGTGGGTCTAGGTTCGAATCCCGGTAAGGTCAATGTCAAAATTGGATTTTTTTCAATTTTAATTTGAGATCTAAGACATGGGTGTTTGTGAAGTCAATTCTCCTTGAGTTTATCTCATGTGACTTTTAAAAATTCTCATCGAGTATATCTCGTATGATCTTTCAACTTAAAAAAAGTATTTGACGCATTGGCGTAAGCTGTAATGTCAAATATTTTCTTTTATTTAAATTTCAATATAATAATTTCATTCCACTTAAGAACCAATAGTAAACTTATCAATGTATATTTTGCCGCCTGTGTGGTCGAGTGGTCAACGCCGTTGGCTACCGCTACAGTGGGCACGGGTTCGAATCCCAATACGGGCAGTTTTATAAATTGATTTTTCAATCGATTTATGAATTTCTGTTCAATGGCATGGATGTATGTGCTGTCTTGAATTCCCCCCTCCCACCCATCCTATCCTATGAACGGAGCATATCGAGAGCGATTAGCTAACCACTAGTCCTGTCCTAGCCCTTTCCTTCTAGTCCTACTCTCTTTGGAAAAAGAGAGGTTGAGCTACTGAGTAACAAGCAGTTCTCGTAGAAAAACTTCTGTTGAGATAAACTTTATCAGGAGTCCATATGCTCGATATTGGGAGCGGACATGGTAAAAAATAAAAAAATATTCAATATTACTCTGCTCCATTGTATAAAAAATTTTCAAACCGAACCAAAATAAAATCAAACCATTGCTTATAATAAAAATAATAAAAAGTGATCATTGCTTATAATTCAATTATTATGTTTTCAGTGCACACTATTTGAATGACCTGATCTTCCATTAGGTATAATAACTACATTAGGTATAAACTACGCAGGTATAAACATTACATGCGATGAGGCAGAGAACAGTATTGGAGATGAATATACCTTTTCAACATCAAGCACTGAAGGTCTCAATTTTCCACCAGGCACAGCCCCGTTAGAGTCCGAAACTGCCATGTCCCCTTCAGGAGTATCTTCATTCATTTTGCCACCCGTCATGGCGGGCGGAACATTTTGGAATATACCTTCAGCGTCGTGAACGATGAGTTGAATTATAGTATTATTGGCTTCCACGCAGCCTCTAACCTTCTCGAGGCACTGTGTATAGCGTTCAAGGCGTTTGCGGTGACGCAGGGGTAGCGTTGATATGAAGCAGTCAGCTTTCGAGATACGTTGCAATGAATGAGATCTGGAAATAGCAGCAATCAATATAGTGTATGCATTATTAACACATTCATTGTGAAAAAAGTATCTCGTTCGTAAGAATGAATTCACCTGAAGAAAATAGACCTAAAGAGAAGACAAAGGAAAACACCAAAGTATTGGAAAACAAAAATTCCCTGAACAAATAAAGCAGGGCTGTGGAGTCGGAGTCGCAGTCGCGTTATTTTGGCCGGAGTCGGAGTCGTGAAAAATGAGCAGCTTGATTTTTTTTTAAATATATTTAATGATGTGCATTTAAACAAAATAGTCAAAAGTGTTAAAATTTCATGCTTGGCAGATTAAATATTATCTGATGATATACATATCGACTGTAGAAAGGAAAAAGGACTTAACCCACACATATCAAATTTTACAGGAAGCGCTAAAAACGTGTTTTGATGATTTTGTGATATATGCAATTTATGAATTATACACAACCTTGAAGTGCACGGATACTTCTAAACTGGTGTTTAATTGACAGAATCTAATATTAATTAAAGAAATTGTTTCGGAAAAACCTTTATTTCAGTTTTTTTTCTTGGTTTTAATTTTTTACAAGGTCATCTTTTTAAACTTAAAAGCTAAATTTAGATACTAATTCGGAATTTTCAGCTTCCATCCTTTTGATAGAATGTGTGTCAAGTAGTATACATTGTGATTATCGAAAAAAAGCTGTTTTGGGAAAATTGAGGGTTACGTCCTTTTTTCCTTTCCACAGTCGATATATATAAGTTAAAATGAAATTATTGAAAAAATTCCTAGGAGTCGGAGTCGTTAATTATTTTAAAACTGGAGTCGGAGTCGTCAATTATTTTTAAGCTAGAGTCGGAGTCGTCTTTTTTTCACGCGACTCCACAGCCCTGAAATAAAGTGATAAATAAAACTTCAATTTAATATTTACAAGAAATAAAATTATTTGAATAAAATCTGTGAACTTTTGCTATTATAAATGGACATCAAAACAGAGTCATCTGGATGTGAAGGGTTAATTGAAAAAAATATCTTAACTTCAGATATTATTCATAGTGTTATTTCATTTCTAAACAACTGTCAACAAATACCTTATATCAGTGAAATTATCTACACCAGTTATGACACTTATTATGTTTCTGTGAGAAATGACTAACACCCACACATATTTTGATTGTATCTAACAAAGAGCAGAAGAATGAATATATACATAACATATCCCGTATGAACTTTACAACCCAAATATTGTTTTCTACAGTAAAAACATGAAACACAATATGAGTTCATACAAGTTCAGGTTCCAAGTGTTTTCATTGTAAATGACTATAATTCTCAAGATTTGAAGTTGGTAAATAAACATTGATTATGCTGCTTCACAAAGTGACAATATTACATTTACTTCATATACCATATTATTTTGTTTAGAATATTTACATCGACAATGATTTCTGCGTGCATTTAATCAATTAATTAATGATAACAAACATGAATGCATTAAAAATAGAAAAACAGATAAACAATATTGTCCTGCACTATGTACTCACTGTATCTACGCAAATTGTCATTATCTATTAAAGAAATTAAGATAATTCTACACAAATGGTTTTATAACTACAAATAAACAATCCATACAGTAATGGATAAACATTACATATGCTGCTGACTTAGAAACAAACAAACAATCATGAATTTGAATCAATCTCAATAATTATATCATTGTCTAGGGCAGGACAACTATGTTTTGATTCTATTTTTTTCCAAGCACACGTTAAAAAATATATATATATTTTAATAAGTTCTTCTTTTCTTGCGCTACAGTCCAGGGTGAACCTTGGCCGCTTCATTCAGTCTACTCCACTTGGTTCTCCGCCTTCCTACACCAATTGCAGACCACCAGCAATTGTAAGTCCATTGAGCGAAGTCGCAATCTTCCAACGCTTTGAGACTGCACTAGCTACGAGAATCTCTGGTTTAAAGAGTATAGAGGGTTTGCACTATCCGAGTTCCTAAAGTTAAAAAATGCAAAAAATCCTCCACTGATTGTTGATTTCAATATGTGATTAATAATTTTTCCATTATTTCGATAATGCAGCTTCTTTGGCGATTTCATTTTGATTCACTTAAAAAAGACAACTGTATCACTTTTAGTTTGAACAATATATTTATCAAATCAATAAAAAATCCCCGTATATTGAAAGAATTGTGCTGCAAAACGAAGCCATAATTCAAAAAGACTTACTATGGGTGTGAGCAGCTGTGAAATAAATATTATACAATGAACACTAAAGTATGAAGCTGTAACATGAACTTACTTTTTGAACTACACGATAAACATGAAATTTACAAAAAATATGAGAAATGTAAAAAAAGGTGACTGCAGTAATGAAAGAAATAATAATCAAAATGTATTTAGGATTTTTTAAAGTTCTGTGTTCGAGATGTAAACATCTTTGGCTTTGATTGTAGAGTTCACGGGTTCGATCCTGGAAAGGACAGTTTTATAATTTGATTCTGTTCACTGTGTTAGGAGTCCATATTCTCACATTAGAAGCTGAGGTAATTATAGAGTATAGCTCGTCATGTATTATTACGGCGATAAACTTCACAAACTAAACTAAAAACAACGCCACGATTTAAAGTTATTTTTTGAGAGCTTTATAATCGCGTTAAAACCACACATTGTTACGAAGAACACTGATAAATTCTGCGAAATACGAAATATTTTTCAGTACATTGCCTCTGTTTTTCATTATGGCGGCGCCGCGATTATAAAGCTCTCAAAAAATAACTTTAAATCGTGGCGTTGTTTTTAGTTTAGTTTGTGAAGTTTATCGCCGTAATAATCCATGACGAGCTATACTCTACTTTTACCCAAGCTGACAATACTTTTTAAAAAATCCATTGATAAAAGTGTATTGAATTTCATCTCGGCAAAAAATGATTAGGACCCTTAGCAGTGTAACATGCAAATATTTATTTATAAATTCATATAACACTAACAAAAAGATAGCTTAGAAGTTTTTTTTACTATTTTAGGAATCCTGATCCATAGTGTAATGGTAAAGACTGAAACCGTAAAACAGTAAACTACTTATCTCAACACATGCATATTTTTTGTGCAATCTTGATTTGTTTACTTTAAGTTCGTCTGTATAAATATTTGAAATTCAATAGGCATTAAGGTATAAAAATAATGAAAAATAAATAGTATTTTGTGTGTTTGAAAAGAGAATCTAGCAATTTTAAAAAACGCGTTTACAAATGAAAAAAAAAACAACAAAATAATCTAACCCTACTTACATAGCCATTCAAATTTACCTGTAATATTTGTAGGCTGCTAATATTGACTGAAAATGTTCACGCTCGTTATCATCGTCAAAGGGAGTTTCCGAACATCCATTGCTTTTGGTGAATAATTCACTATCATGATCAATTTCCATCTTTCTTAATTCGATCAGTCGAAAGCCCGCCACAAGAGAATTAACTGCTGTCAAATTTAAATTAGGAATGTCCAAACGTCATATTAAATGTATTGAATACTCATTATTTAACTTTGAAAAAAAATATTTTTTTCAATTTATTAAATGTCATGAGTCAATTTCTCATGATACCTGCCGTATTTCTTCAATAAATAAAAAAATTGCACCAATATAAAATAAATTATTTTGAAACTGAAAAATAATGTTTATCCATTTAAATAGTGAAGGAGTGTTCTTAAAAAATGTTGTTTATAATTAAATTATTAAAACTTTTTGCCAATGATTATTTCAGATTCATTCCAATAATAATCGTTACATTAGTATGATCGCGTTGAAGATCTTACAATACATCGCTGTAGCCAACACTATTCTCCTACATATAAAATTATTTCATTCTTATCGTCCCATCCCTATTCAATATGCTGTCAAGTTTTGACACATTTTTACTGGGTTACTACATCGTAATAAAATATAGGTATCCCTTATAATTTAAAGTATAATATTATAAAATTATGCTTGTGCTTATTAAAAAAAAAAATGACTAAACTTGTGCAACGTAATTAAGTCAGGCTCGGTCATACTAGGTATGTTGAATAATTCGGTAATTATAAATAGATTGTTGGTTGCATTAAAATAGGGTTGCCAGGCGTCCCGATTAACCGGGACTGTCACCGGTTTTGAGTCTCGTGTCCCGGTATCCCGAACAAACCTCTCGGTACGCTCTAATGTTCCGGTTTACAAATCGGGCTGATTACTTGGGGAAATTGGTAATCGAAAGTCTTGGAAGAGCTAAAAAAAAAACGAGTCACGCTGTTATTTTTGGCAAATCGGTAAATTCCAGGGGTTTTTGAATTCGAAAATCTCGGACAAATGTCCCGGTTTCACTTGCAAGAAATCTGGCAACCCTAATTAAAATCGACTTCTATTTTCAATTATTGCAGGGGTAATCAAACTTTTTCGGGTCCTATGGCGCAGCGGTTAGTGTTGTTGGCTTCCTTGCCTGATGTCACAGGTTCAAGTCCCAGTACGAAAAGCATTTTTCGTTTGAAGACATGGGTGTTTGTGATGTCTTATTCTTTTATTCCTATTACCTACTACTCTTTTAGAAAAAGAAAGTTTGAGCGATTCATTGAAAAACAGTTCTTGTAGAAAAACTTCTGTTAAGATTCCACAATTAGGAGGCCATATGCTCCACATTGGAAGCGGACATGGGTTAAAAAAAAAAAAACAAACTTTTTGAGAAATATTTGGGAGCTAGATGAAAAATATTTTGAATGGAATACTAGTAGAATTTTTTAAAAAATAGTGTTTGGGGGGTGGGAAGGTCATAGACACCCATGTCAATAGGGTTAAGAGAAGACTAGTGGTTATTTTTTCACTCTCACTTTGTCCCGTTAATTTTAGGGTTGAAAGGGTAGAAGGAAATATTTTATATATCCCAAACACCGATGCCTTCGAACAGAAATGGTATATCGATTGCAGAAATACTGTACACACTGGAACTCAAGCCCGTGAGGTTCACCGAAGCCAAAGATGTTGACTGCTGCGCCACGAACCCGACAGATCTTTGGGTAAATAAATAACTACACAATAACTTCAACATATTTTTTTTATTCAGACATTAGAGCAATGATGTTACATGTATTGAAATGCATTCATATCTCAGTTTTACAATGACTTCTTGCTTATAAATTATAATTAACATTAAAAAACATATCATGGAAAAAGAAAAACCACGTCCAACCTCAGAACAAGAATTGCATATGAGCATATTTCAAATTTAACTGCAAGTTACAATTAAGCCCATTCCAAAACTTTAAATGGAATATAACAATGTAAATGTTATGCCACATCTTTTGCACTCATCAGAGTAGATTCATTCTTTTTGGCTCTCGAATATACATGTTCTGAGAATTTCATTAGTTCTTAGAATGATTTTACTCTAGAAGTTATTTGGTCAAAAAAAGAATAAAAATTCAACAGATTGAAAAGTAACAAATATTTTTCAAACTACGATTCTAACCCATGATCCTGACAGCGTTCACATTTACAATTGAAAGGGTGAAATATTCTCCCTAAAATTTATAAATAAAATTCTCAATACATATTTATCGGTGTATAAAAATAAAAAAGAGCTAATTTATTAATGGTTGCTGTTCACTGTAGAATTTCCCGAATATCGATTGAGAATTTTTGTTTACATAATTCAATTGAACCAAATTCATTTCTAGTACGTGGCCAGAATCATGATGCAGATAAATCAACGAGGTGAAAATGCGACAATATTCAAAATGCACAAAATAATGATTTCGATGTTGAATTGTTTCTAAACATTTCCAACAAAAATGAAGCACTATTGTTACACAGTTCCAGCATTTTTAATAAAAGAATAACTCTTCACAACAAATACTTCTTCAAAATTGTGATGACGAGACCATATTACATTAAAATAATATCAAATATTCAAATAGAATTGCAGAACTTTGAAGGTTTAGTAATCAGAAAGGCTAGTACGTCTAGAATATTAATTTACTTTATTTTCTTTTAGTAGATAAATACTTATTGCCAATGCTTAAGGTATACATATTAATTTTATTTCCGTATGGATATATATACAAATGTAAATTATGCGAATAAAAGAATAACTGTAAAATAGTGTACTTAAATTCACCTGGCAAGTGTTCAGTTCACCTGGTTGCCGAATAACGAGTGCCTCCAGCACTGTGTTAAAAAAAATCATTGAGCTTTCATAGTGCCACGGACTCTTTATCAATCTTAATAACGAGAAGGATAAGGCAGCAAAATTTTCTTTAATGTAATATGGTCATTGATTTAGTTTCAAGTCCGATTTGAAAGTACAGTAGTACAATACAAGTTGAATTAATTAGATAGATTAAAATTGCTCTGTGGAATCGTATAGAAAACAATATTTCATAATTTACAATACACACGTGTATAAGAGATATTATAGAACATAATATGTAAGCATGAATAGATTTATGCCCATATAACTTACATCATTCTTTTGGAGCTTGTAAATCACTGGGGATCAGAATGACTCGATGAATTGTCTTCAGACTTGACTTTAAATATTTTAAAAAAAACCCGACGAGATAAAAATTTCATACTAGCCCTCACTTCCTCAGTCGATTGCGCCACCCCGACTTTCGGTGATATTCACAATTTTTTTACCTTTTTTTCTTTGTTTTTTTTTTAAAAGCTGTTTGTATTTTTTTTCATTCTTTTTTCGATATACTGTATATGTACACGCATACGGCGGAAACTCAACAAATATATTTTATAAATACACTTATCAAAGATTCAAATATAAAATGAACAATATAATACTAACATCTAACCAATTTTTATCATCTCGGAGAAGTTTTTTTTTGGAAAAGAATAAATATACCAAATAAAAAAATCCTTGGGGGAAGGCGAGGTCCCAAAGTGTGGTAAAAGATTATATTTATATTTGCGAGTTCGTTTCAAAATGGCCAGTGGTATTGAGTTTCTGCCGCTTGCCACGATACACTGTTGTAAATATATAACGTATAAATTTACACCCACACACATTTGCTGTTTTCACGTCCGTTTTTTTACCATTTAATAATACATATATGTATATAAATATATATTGTAATATCATTATATGCACATATTATTTAGAAACAATTATCAATGATATTATTATATTTTTGAGGGGGGGCAGCGCGCCCCACTGGTCCGATACGGAGACAATCCCAGCAATGGTTCAACACCTGAAATGAAAAAAGTATTAACCCTCTGAGGCCTGACATGCTTTTCAATATTTCATTTCGGTTTAATTCCCTATTATAACTTTAGCATGAATTTGATACAGCACATTTATTAGTTAACCTTGACTAAACAACAATATGATTTTCGATTATATAATTTAAAAAAAAAGATATAGTTATAGAGTTCTCGTATTGAAGAATATAATTTAGTTTACAGTTAAACCTAAAACGAGGATATTTATAAATTTTTATGACACAATAAGTAATCCTAAATCATAAAAAAATCCTAAATGCAAGCTACATCGGGGTGCACGTGTCTTAAAAAGGTATAAAGAAAGAACCGTAATTTTCATTATCACACAATGTTGAATCGTTGTTTTTTTAGTAATAAGTTAAATAGTTTAGTCACAACATTAACACGCGGATGTTGCTTTTTACATAATGAGCAGGAAGAGGAAAGCTGAACATCGGCCAGTATTAATAAGCACGACATATATAGCCACTATAGAGAGAAGCTCGTTTCTGTACAATTATGTACTAGGGTGGACTGTTATTTTTGTGAAGCAACCATACCCAAGATACATGTCTGTTTTGTCATTGCCAAATTTTCTATGTAGAAATAAGTCTTTTTAACAAATAATAAAAAATGAACGCTCGTCATAAATCAATGATAGATTTGCGTATCAATGAATTCAAATACATTGACAGTTTTATATAAAATACAAGCCTATCAAGATAAACCAGGACACAACATGTACTCGTGGATGAACACCCATACTAAGATTGATAAGAATTTATAGACCTGCAGTAGCGGGCTAGCTGTCGTGGGTGAGCGAGGTGAAACGATTGCCGAGTTGCAGAGCATTATTGGAGTCGGGCCGCTGTGCACTGAGGGCCACTCGCCCTCCACCTCCCGCTCCACCCGCTTCCGTCCACGCCCCGCCACTCGAGCTGCCCGTTGTTTTCTTGCCGATATTATCTCCGCCTAACGTTGGGAAATATTCTTCACTGTGGATGTCAGGTGCGTGCACTTTCTGAAAATTGAAAAGCATTTTTTTTGCTACAGCACACTGAATTTATAATTTTGATACTTTTTGCTTCTATAGTTGCATGATCAAGTTCATTGACTTCGGTAGCATATTCCAGTTGCATAAATTGATTTTTCCATCGATTTATGTTTGAAGCCATGTCTGCGATGTCTAATTTTTCTCTCCCATTTCATTTAAAAAAAAAAAACAGGTCATAATGAGAAGGATCAACTAACCGCCAGACTTTTTCCAGCACCATCCATCTATCTATACTCTCTCCGAAATAGAGAGGTCAAACAACTGCATAGCAAGTATTTCTCGTTGTAAAACTTTTGTTCAAATAATATAACACTTTTTTGTACTAATATCACATTTATTTAACATGATCAGGAGCGATTTCTCTCTTTCTGTTTATAATGCTCGTGATGAGCAAAACTGTTCTTAAACATATTAAATAAATGTGGAATAAGTACCAAGTAGTTTTATTTTTTGAAATGATGCCTTTTCACCAAATATTGACACTTTGAAAGTGTATAAATTTTGTAAAGATCTCCACTTTTTTTTTAAAATCCATTGTGGAGCATATGGCCTCTTAATGGAGGTATCTCAACAGAAGTTTTTCTACAAGAACTGTTTGTTACTCAGTCGCTCAACCTCTCTTTTTTGTAAGAGTAGTAGGGATAGAAGGATAAGGCTAGAACAGGACTAGTGGTTAACTAATCGCTCTCGCTACGCCCGGTTATTGAAGGATCGAAAGGGTGGGAGGGAATTTTTAAGCATCACAAACACCCATGCATTCTAACAGAAATCAATCAAGAAAAAATGCTGTTCATAAAGGGACTCGAACCCGTAAGATTCGGCACGGAAGCCAACAACGCTAGCCGCCGTGTCATAGGACCCGACAATGACTATGGATGTTTAAAATTCCCTTCCACCTTTTTCGATCCTTCAAAAACTGGGCGTAGCGAAAGCGATAAGTTCACCACTAGTCCTGTCCTAGCCTTATCCTTCTATCCCAACTACTCTTACAAAAAAGAGGGGTTGAGCGACTGAGTAACAAATATCTACTAGTATCCCAAATACTACACATTGACCGTTTACATGATCATAAAAAAAAGCCTGAAATGACTGTTACAATAAAATAAATCTGTTACATACCTTCCGAAGAAATGTTAACTATACAATAAATTTTACATTTAAGTATTTTAGAGGTCTGCACGGACCTGTAGGCTATGAAATTATTACTCACCATTGTCCTGGTATTTCTGAGAGGTTCAATTGGTGATAGGCCGGCGCTCCCTGGCGGGCGATTCCTCATGTGCGGGGGAACGTAGCCCGTCGCGGTTGCAGCGGCAGCCGAAGCACTCGTAGGAGGGGGAGGAGCGGGTTGTTCTGCCACTTCACGCTCTGCCGCTGACCGACTCCACTGTTGCTGTTGCTCATCTTGATCAGCTTCCTGCAAACAAACCATATGATAACGAGCTGGTGAAAGACGAAAGATTCACGATATTTAAATTGATGTTTCTAAAATTCATCAGTTTTAATGCTGGTGTTCGGCGAGGTAAACATGAATAACAGAAGTAAAGGCTTCACTAGTTACTGTCAGTTCTATCAATACTATTATTAAGACAATATAACCACTGGACTCACTTTTTACTCAGTTTTGAAATAGTAGTGATACATTTTTTCCATGTATTTACTACTCAGTACTAAGCGCAGAGGTTTATTCCTGTAAACCAGAAAATTTGGAAAGAAATTGAAGTAGGTTCTGAATATCTCAAGCGATGAATGGGATGTCGAGCCAAATGTACGCAAACAGGTTCTCCTATTGTCTGATAGTGAATAATCTTTATTACGATTTTTTTAACTCATTTTAATTAAGATACGATAAATATGTTTTGATATCCTGAATTGATTATTATACACTATGTCCATTCAACGCACAGGCTTAGAAGTCAATATATTTAAACCATCAATGAGAATGTTGAAGACTTTTGATTTAATGCTACCTAGCTATAAAGGTTAGTGACCCAAGCGTGGAAAACTCACGCCTTTGTTCCATGGTCCTCGCGCTCTCTGTTCCGCGGCAGTCTGCGGGGCTCCTCCTCCACCGGATGACCCGTCATTGTTTCCACCTCCTCCCTGACCGTTGCCACCCTCACCGGCCGCCAATGGTTGAATCTTTAGCCCTGTGTAGTCTTTTTTCGCCACTTCAAACTCTCGCCATTCATCTTCATCCTGCTGGCAAATACAATTCAAAATTAGACACATTCAATCAATAGTTGGAAGATTTAAGGGTTAAACAAAAAACGTGTTAAATCTAACTACAATTGTATCACTCATTCAATCAAGCGTAATATGCTAGCAGGTAAACAGTAATATATATCAAAGGAGAGACGATGCCCTAAAGTTCCAGCGCATATTATGATAGGTGCGATGCTTCATGTTTGAACAGCGTGCACTCTATTCCACTTAAAGAATGCTGTCACAGGGTGTAGGTCTCGCCTCTTCAGCACAATATTACTCCATCACACAGTGCAACATTTTCGGTTGTCTTTCGCCTTCAAGTCAGGGCAGTCGTATGATCACGATGCATCTTTAATAAGCTGACGTGTTGAGTACGAAATTTTTTATGAGAAATTTCGTCTGTGGCAGCCATCGAGTTAAGTTATGTCCAAGCACCGATATATATATATTATAAGTATAAATAAACTAATATAAAATTAGATTTGACAACTTTGTTATCCCCTTTGTTGTATTACCAAATGTGACACGTGTTACGTTTCTTTGGGAAGCATCAAAAAAATGTGACAAAGTTCCTGTCGAATCCGTCAAAAATATATAAATTAATAAACTAATTCATTATTATTTTTATATCACTTTCTAGGAGTCTTGTCTACTTAGAAGTCAGACATAGATCATTTGAGCTGCATGAAATAAATTAGCAAAGGAAAATCAATCCTTCAATGTGTTGAAAAGTGAAATAAATCTCCAAGAACTAAATAGAAACGAAATGGATCATATTCTTCATTCAAAGGTTCAGGCTCAGGTTAACTTGGAAGGCGTGGGTCTTTGTGATATCTAATTTATCTCCCACCCTTCCAATCCAAAAATTAACATGGCAAAGCGAGAGCGATTAGTTAACACTAGTCCTGTGTTAGCCCTATCTTTCTATCCTTTCTATCTTAAAAAAGAAAGGATGAGCAAGTGATTAACAAGCAGTTCTCGTAAAATAAAGCTCTGAGATACCGCCATATGCTCCACATTGGAAACGGACATGGGTTGGAATAAAAACTTTTAGTAAAAAGCTTGACAAGAAGTGAGTTCCGGCTCCTTTTTTTTAAAAAAAAAGCACTGCTTAAAAATAAGTATCAAATATCTATTTTCCTATACTTTTCGAGTTACTACCGGCCACCAATTTATAGCTCGTGAAACTGGGTATATTCCTTACTAGGAATTGCATTACCTAATGATTATATAGATACCGATATTTGTTATTAAATAATGTCATCACAAAATACATAAAACTGAAAAATAAATTTTAAAAAAGAGCTAACTGGGACAGCAATACAGGAAGTATGGTTAAAACAAAAATAAACAACTGTACAAATAACAATAATACACTGATCAGGTTTCTAATTTTGACACATGTTGTTTTTTTTAATAAGCCTCATCAGACTGCGACAGACTTCTCAAAGAGGCAAAACATATGCCACAATTAGTAACATAATCTGTCGCATAGCAAAGATATAATATTTAATTTTATATTCACAACGGGTTATCTTAAAGAATAGCGTCGTGAAGCATTTGACATATAATCGAAATTGCCGCCAACACAGAAGTCGTTTGTGAATTATTTGTTTTAATTAATTATACTAATCTAAGATGCGTTATGATCTTTGATTACTGTCAGAATAAATGTTTATTCAATCGTATCTTAACTAAGATGTATAAGTAGTTACACATAGCTTATATATTAACGATTTCGTGGCGAAATCGGTACGAATGAATATACATTTTTTTTTTCATTTACTCTGACAGTAATCAAAGATCATAACGCTTCTTAGATTTGTATAATTAATTAAAACAAATAAGTCACAAACGATTTCTGTGTTGGCGGCAATTTCGATTAAACGTCAAATGCTTCACGGCACTATTCTTTAAGATAACCTCACAACGATTGCCACAAAGTTACCAGTGAGTCCATCAAAAAAGAAATTAATTGTGGACCAAAAAGCATATTCACTAATTTTCAATAATTGCTCTCACATTGCAGTAGATTATGACTGGAATAATCAAAAAGTTGAGTGTGGACATATTGTCATGATTAAAGAATTTGTTAACCAATAAAAGAAGCTGCTGTGTTATGAAAATTCCTTGAATATAGCCACTGTTTCTATTAAACTGAATATTATTCTTGAGTATGTAATTTTTTTAACCGGGGTTTTGTGTGCTAGGTAATAGTCATACCAAATGTCAACATGCTTGCAAATTCTCTGTAGATTTTCAATACTATTCCAAAATACAGGCAAGAAGCAACTATAGTAACTTTTTAACACCCGGTGGTTCATATAGGTACTCGTGGATTTTCATCATTCACTGCCCAGTGGTCCCTAGAGAAATCAGCGAGTACAGCGAGTTTTTGGACAGAATAACATTGATTTACAATAACAATATACAATGGTTAATGTTAATTAAAAAAAGCCTTTTCATGAAAATATTTGGGTCGCGTCCTACTTATCTCGTATAAGATTGGTAGCATGCAGAGACTGTAACGTTAGGTATTAGTTTTTTTTTATTTATTTAGGGATGATGGTGTAAATAACAAACGCACGATTAAAAATGATACTATCCAAGGCTTTCATTCGTTTTATTAACTGATTACTTCGAAATTATTTCGCTACTTATTTTCATAAGATAAACAATACTAATTGGTAACCGATAAAGTACATAATCTCGCATAGATAAAGGCATCTTGAATATCGCACATTTTGTCCTACCTATATAGCAAGGAAAGCAGAAAAATTTACTAAATTAAATAATATAAAAATGCGATGAATATGTACTCATTGTGTACTTCAAACCTCTCTATATAATGTCAAAGAGAAATAAAATGAATGCAATAAATAACGTAACCTACAAACCAGTACGATGAAAGTGTAATTTCTACGATTCTGCGAGTTTTTGACAACATCGACAAAGTGCTATGAAACATTTTCCCGAATGGACACATATGGATAGATAGTATTGTTCAAATGAACACCAGATGTGTATAAAAGTACCGAAAATGCACAATCATAAAGAAATAATAAATTCAAATGACGTCCGCGGAGGGTAAAAATCATTCATATGGGGCCGCGATCAAATACGTGTGCTTGTCAATCTCGTTGTGATTTTTATGCGCGTTTTCGTGTCGAAAGGAACATTTATGTCGGCTTTATTTTTAGTAAAACTTACCCCTTGCATTGTTCCGTTGTCTTCTCCATCCTGACCCTGTCCCGGAGGGCGTTTTTCCCTCACTTTAACGTCACTCTTCTGCTTTGTGTCTTCGATTTTTTTCGCCATCTCGTCAGGTGTCGAAAACTTCTTGACCGGGGTTTTGCCCTTTTTACGGTCTCTTTTAGCAAAAAAATCGTCTAAATCTGCCATAGCGATATATTGTATCTACGAAATGTAAATTTGAATTGTATGTGAAGTGAATAAACGAATTGAAACTACAATAAAGAGATTACGAAGTTGCGTCGACCGGATAAATCTGGTCGGCCTCTACATGTGTCCCACCTGGAGGGGTTGCCATAAAATCCAGATGACGTATTAAAAAATCGTATAGTCAAAAGGCATTAAAGTAACAATCAATCAATTATTTTGATTGTTACAAACTATATAGATACGTGCGTGTCTTGAAAATAAACATCATGATATATAATAACATATTGAGTGTCAATCTTAAAGTAATTATTTAAAACAGAACTTTTATTGGTGCTGTTTGATTATAATGTTAAGACAAAATCACCAGTCATAATATTTGTGTTGAATATTGATATTTAAATTATGTTTTTTTACATTTTCATAATCTGCACAAATATTTAAATCTACATTGTGCTGGAAAAATCAATCGAAATAATAGTGAAATACAAATATCTGATATCTAAGAGTCAACTATTTTTTTTATTTGGAAATTAAATTATAAGTGCTTTACGCTTACAGCAAAATATTAAGACAAATTCATACAAATTTTAAATTTGTTTAGTACCACGGATACAAAAATATTTTCATCATTATAGCATAGCTTAACTGGACTTCAATATGTTATTTATACGTTTATCACCCTTTACGGATGGATATACTCGGCAAAAAATAGTTTTGATAAAAGAGATAAATAAATTTTATTTTGTCTGTAAAGTTAGGTACATAATAATTGAATAAATAAATTGTATTTTGTTTGTAATGTTGGGTACATAATAATTAAGGAAAAAATATTGAATTCAATAAAACATTTTTTATGTGGTGTACACCCTCAGAAATCTCTGATTTCCGTGACTGTAGACATCAGACATCACTTTTCAATTGTACTCGCGTTGTAAATTTTGAAAGGTTGTACGGTTTTTGACATAAATTAAAAATGTTTGCCACATTAGCCCGCACGTCAAATGTATTCAAGAGGCAGATGATGAACAACATCGTCAGGAATTCCCATTCTGATGGCGGTGTTCCCGGAGAGGTATTCATAATAAATAGAAAATATCTTATTATGTAATAAACTAAGTCTTGATCGATCGCGGTGTGCCATCCAAAAATCGATAAATTTATGTCACTTAATGTATCTTTATCTCTGGGATTAATTATATTCTTTCCAAATTCAAACGACTTCCGTTATTACTTAATTGCTAATCTCTTTCTTAATTCTTACCATAAAATCTAAATGAAAATCCTAAGCTCCTTCGTAATCTTATCTGCTACATTCATTATGTATTTCAGTAATTTCCCTACATATCTAGGTGGATTGAGTCAATTGAGACTATACATTCATCATGTTATCATTCTGGCAAAAACTTTCAATAGGATTTACTAGCTCCTTGTAAATTTGTGTTTGAATGTTAACTACTTACAATTTTACCAAAATACTGTTGAGCAATGAATCTTAGGGATTTAATTGTATTTCGCTCGGCCATTATCTTACCATTACATTTGTAGATTTCTATATGTTTTGTAACTAACGTACTCAGGTTTAACCTTACATTTCACTTTTTCTCAGTCTGCAAGTCACAGAACACGACATATAATGTATAAATGAAAGGGGCGATCAACCGTGGTTAACTGTTGTATTTCTGCAATATTTTGAGGTAATTGTAGAGTATAGCTCGTCATGGATTATTACGGCGAAAAACTTCACAAACTAAGCTAAAAACAACGCCACGATTTAAAATTATTTGTTGAGAGCTTGATAATCGCGTTAAAACCACACATTATTACGAAGAACACTGATAAATTATGAGAAATACGAAATATTTTTCAGTACATCGCCTCTGTAATCCATTATGGCGGTGCCGCCATAATGGATTACAATATTAATGAAAAATATTTCGTATTTCGCATAATTTATCAGTGTTCTTCGTAATAATGTGTGGTTTTAACGCGATTATCAAGCTCTTAAAAAATAATTTTAAATCGTGGCGTTGTTTTTAGCTTAGTTTGTGAAGTTTTTCGCCGTAATAATCCATGACGAGCGATACTCTACAATCACCCAAGATTTTTTTAAATTGAGGATAGTGTGATAAATAAGTCGAAATTGTATCTAACCATACATGGACGTTCAAACTGCTGTAAGGGTTAATATTTATCTTCTTTTATTTTAGAATTGTCACTAACCACAGTTTGATGACTGTTTATAGTCAAAAATTGTGGTCACCTATATCAAACTCTTGTGATTTTAAAGTGATATATGGCATCAATAAAGGTGGCCCTAGCAGCTAACAAGGCGATGGCTTGTATGCCCTTTTTATGTGATTGATTTTTAAATATATACTTTCCGTTTACAGAATCTTCCTTTCTCAATCCAAAACCGTTACAAGTTGACACTGTACTTTGCCCTGTTCATCGGCAGTGGTCTCGCAACCCCATACCTCATCATGCGTCACCAGCTCACCAAGTAAATTGTACATGCCAATACCGCCGTAGGAAAGGTAAGAATCTAAATAATAACAATTAATCAATAGTGTTATTACGTTTAAGGATATCTATGACTAATAGTAAACCCTATTGGTAACCTTTGATTTTTTAGTTTAATAGGAAATATTCATTTTTTCAATTCAAACAGGATAGAAAATAATTGAATATAGGTGTATCAAAAAATGTGCTTAGTTTAGCATGAAGAAGAGGGTGGCATAGAATGAAACTTCTTTGCTTCCTTTCTTATTAACTTCCTCAAAGATATCGAGGACAAAACCATTCCAGTGGTGTTTTATAACGATAGAAAACAGTAGTGGTAGAATAAAGTACATTTATGTGTCTTCTGAAAACTTTTACTTTTTGAGATACGAGGTTATATAAAATTACCCACGAATTATATTCTATTCCATATAATATTTTAAATTCAGTTTTAGTAATTTGAAAACAATGGTCTCCAAATTTGATTGCGCTTGGGACCCTCCCAATTGCTTAATAAGTCACTTGTTATTTATCCCTCCCAAAGTGTTAAAGTGGTTCAATAATCATATAATACGAGTTCATTTAATTGTATGAGTATAGAAAATTAAAAATATTCAAGAATTTTAACAAAATTCCCAGTTTCGTGACATGGACAAGGTTCTCATAATTTCTGAGAAATGTCTGACAACATTAAAGACATTAGTTAATTATGACAGTTCTCTGATAAATATATTTTTTTTCAATAACCAACTGTCTTGTACGTGTTGACATTAAATTTATTTTGTATATTTCTTTTTTCCTCAGATGCTGTTTAGAGGCAGTTGGGTGCTATGAGTATATTTTGTTCGTCTTCATATTCCTTTACGAACATTTTAATGCTTGGCTGTGTCTCCAGATGTGGTGTCTTCAATTTATTTATGTTAATGTAAATTTATTTTTATTGCAACATTTTTGTTAAAAATAAATGTTTGATTAAGAAGTTTGTCTGATGTTTTATTGCACCACAATTTTACCTGTTAATCTAGTAAATCATCTAAAAAAACTCCTCTCCACAATTAGGAGATAAATCGTCGGTTTAATGCTGAACTAGGCACTGTCACGTTTGTAATAATTCACAGTTTTTATCCAAAAGAAATGTTAAAAAGGTATACTGCATTTATCTTTAGTGTTGGCAGTTTTTCAAAATTTGATTTTGAGAATATTTACATGAAATAATAAAATTATAATAAGACCCTTTCATGTTTTTGAAAAAATGTGGCACAACACTAACCGCTGCGCCATAGGACCCGACAAACTTTTACCTTACCCTTTACTAACAAGTGTACTTATTGATCTTGAACTCCAATTTTAAATTTGCATAGACCATAGACAGTTGACATATGGACATCAGAATATTGTGTATATTACCATTGTGTCAAAGAAAACAAGTGACGTATGAAAAAATGTTTATTCAAAAAAGTACACACCGCACATAAAGTATGTCGCTCATAAGTTTGGTTTGTTAAAACAAATAATAAATGTAATATAATAATGAGTGTGAGAATATTATTAAAAATACATATAAATATTCAACAAAAAAATGATGCTTATATGGAATGATGATAATATGATTGGCGATATTTTATATATCAAATTCTAAATTATTGCAGCGCTTTGTGAGGATATTTTTAAAGTACAGTTGCCACTATGAAAATTCACTATATTTCCCTGTCAAGTTGTCGGATTGCACTTATTTTCAATACTCTATGAGTAAACATAAGAAAATTAATTGCTGTTTTTTTTTTTTTTCTTTTCTTTATTCTTAACATATTACGATTCTCTATGAGCTGTGTTTGTGGTGTTGTTCCAGAATTTCATTGATACATCATCGTCTTATCAATATACATTGGATATTTCGTAAAAATATGGCAGTATTTTAATTATTTATCAATAAATATTATTTGATCTACAGGAATATTAAACACATATATTTTTTGGCTAAATGCAACAAAATGAGACTGATAAAATATCCAGATGGCAAAAAGCAATATTAAAGTATTCTATCTACTTAAAAAAAGCCCCTAAAAAGAGGGAGACGATATCAATGAAATAATTATGAAACATACACCCAGCGCCAAAGAGTAACACTCCGTTACACGTGTATTGCTAAACACCGGTTATTAGATAATAACTATATAGAAATCCACAATAAATATAATGTGTGGAAAGGGAAGACAGTTTTCAAAGAACACATACAGTAGAAAAGCATTTTTTTAAATACTGGAAGACTTGTTATTACATGTATGTACACTTAAAATTTCAATAGCTGTCAAACCGTTTCAAAGTATTTTCCTATTGACTCTGTTATTGAACAAATGTGTTTCAGTATCCATTAGAAACCATCAGTGACTACATGTAATTCTGTATATGAATAAATAGCAGGTGTAATTTCGCTATCGTAGATTGAAGTTAACATTTAGCATGCTAAATGCTATAAAGAATAAGATATCCCATCACCGAATCTAGTCACCATCCTGAACTAGTTAAATGGCAGCTTGGAAGTAATCAAGATTCTTAAAACACAAAAGATTTTGTGAAGCAGTTTGGGAAGACAGATTACAATCATGATAATAGCAAAGAAAACTGCCATTTTTGACTATTCTAACGCAGCATATCGATACCTTTTTAATGTCAGTTTATAAATCGAATTTCTTAATTTAACAGTATAAATGTTGTGTCACAGATTTGTTATCACAGATAAATTTTTTGATGCCGATATTCTATCATTAAATAGGAAAGTTTTCTAACAATTGAAATACTATTGAAAGTTATATTTTACGGCAACCCCGTCGAATGTTTTTATTCTATTTGAACATAACAATAGTTAGTTCTTTGTAAAAAATATATTGGTAACACCGCAATCGAAAGAAATTCATTTTGAAGGTATCGATATTGTGTTTAGCAATTTAACTGGTGTGAGAGTATCCCGTGTTTGTGTATGGACCGCTGTAAATAGAGCTGCCGGTGTTGCTAATGGACTTCGGTCCTCGTCTTCTCGCAAGGATAACTAAAATGGCAGCTACAACCGCGAGCATCAAGATCAGGCCCGCAATGCAGATCGCTATGGCAAAGTTACGTTGGGAAATGCATACTGCATCGTCCGGATTCTGAAAAAGATATAATTTGTTTTAAAATTTCCTCAGAAGATTTTTGATAATTAGTCAGACAACGACAAAAAAGTGAAATTGGATTTGAATATGCAGTTATTTGTAAAATTTTGCAATCATGTCCAATCATCAGATAACTCAAAAAATGTTGAAGAACTGAAGAAAAACTAAATATTGAAATTATCTGGGTCAGTAAAAGAATATATTGTAAATGACCAGCCATATATTTTTTAGAATTTAGCAATTATTAACCACCTTGTTAATAATAGAATGTAAATAACTTGGGCACAATTCAATAATAATTGATTTATTGTGACCATTTGAATATTGCTTTCCCACTATCTCAATAAGTTATAGATCGATAATAAAAGTTTATTTTTGGACCAATTCCACAATTTTATGTAATGATTTGGCGCATTTGCGTTAGATGTGATGTCAAATATAAAAAAATAAATAATTTGAGTTTTACAAAATTTTTATATAGACAGTATTTTTATTTGTCACCTTTTCCTTAGTGACAAAGTCATCAGCTGGTACATCAGTCGCCTCATTTACGTAAAGTCCTGAGAAGACTTCAATTTTAGCTGGTGCTTCTTCTTCTTCCCCAAGGTCTTTTTCGTTTTGACGACGTTGTCTTGATTTCTTGCTCTGATTACAAGCGGGGCCCTATAATTTAAATCAATAATGATGTTATAATTAATAAATAGTCATTTAACACAACTGGATTGTTAACTGAAGTCTAGGAATTAATAATGTTACTGTCATAACGCAATATATTTAGAGTCTTCATGTGACTTTTCCTATTATTTTAATTTAGGTTATATTCCAGGGTGGCTCATCTAAATATTTTTCAAAACAATTAAAAGTAGTCAAGTTTTATTAAATCTGTGACTCCTTCAAAATTGTTTGGGCCATTATCTAAGTTATTTCCTTGATTATATCTATTATTTTCTAATTGTTGAACATGTCAAGTCAAGGACTTTCATTTTTCTAAAAATTGCTTTGCGGCCCATTGTGTTTGTTATTTAATTAACTCTGAAAAAAATATTCGTAGGCAGTATCAGACAACTCAAACCTGCTTGGATCTAAACATTCCTGACCAAGACAATATTATGGACAAGAATCCTCATATATATCAACATAAAGACGGTTTAATGAAAAACGAAGACTTAAATAATGACGGAACGAGACATTAAATAATTAAATTATTATTTTTGTAAACATCCAAATAAATTTTCCATTTTTTTGTTTTATTAACTTATTATTACCTTACCAGCAGGACTATTTCAATTTATTAGTATCTAGACCAGTCTCATGCGCGGCCAACGGAGGTTTTTGCTGCAGGAACCAACAGCTTCATAGTAATAATGATATTTAAAATAATGCCTTCTGTTAAAAAAAAAAATCAAGTTTCCTCCATTCTCTTTGTAAATGCAACTGCTATTTTTATCACTTCTCAAAACAAAAAATCCCTACTGACATAAGACATTTCCATAGGAACGCTGATGTTTATAATGCGGCCACAGTAATAAAAATACGTGAGATCCACTGATCTCGAAACATAAAGACATAAAAAGAAAACTTGGTAATCGTTGGTGTTTGTCAGATCAACTATAACAACATAAGCGCAATTATAACATTTTCGTTAAACTAAATACGTAAATCATTTTGTTGGGTATTGAGACCTCTCTTAAAGACTGCTTAGATCTTAATAAATTTGAGAATAGATCTGCAGGTTTGATGACCACCATCCGCCACTGGCATTATTGTGTTGTTTTTGTTTTGTTTTGTATTGTGGCAGTGATGTCAGTTTCATGACAATTGTCAAAATAACTGATATTGTTTTATGAAATCAATCCATTTACTCACGCAAAGTTCTTTGTCTTCGCTGGTACACAGTTTGACACTGCACTGATAGTAGACGCTCGGTGTGTAAGGGAACTTGTGGGCTTGGAAAGTGACTGAGGCTGTCATACCGTCAGCTGAGTAGTCGAACATGCCCATTATTTCATTATCCAATGGGCATCTGCATGAAAAAAAATGTTATAATGATTGAGAAAATATTTCATACTAATTGTATTGGGGTCAAATTTCATTCTTATCAACCGATATTGAACAAGATTATTGATCGCAATTGTTGGTGAAATAGATGCTATGCGGCTGGCGAAGGAACTACTGAATCCCTAGCTCGGGCTACTTAAAGGATTTACAGCCCTTAATGGGTGTACCCCTTAACACAGAAGCGTTGAGCGCTTTGAAATGATTTCCAGTGTGTCTTCGGAACAGTTTCACAAGACTATTTTTTTTGTAAGAGGAGATCTATTCGCTCTTTGTATGATGCTGCAAAGTTATTAAATAACCAGTTTTGACTATCGAACTGACTGAAGTGGGTTTAAGGATTGTTCAGTACAGACAGTAAGCAAGATTGTTTCAAATTTACTCGATAACCCAGTTTTTATATTGAACAGTAATCAAATAGCTGAATTTTGTTTAGGCTCAGAATCAATTAACTTTGTTTTTAGGAATATTGATTTTGTTAGGATTGTAATCTTAGTTCACCCATCATCGTTGACCAAATTCTGTTGTGCCCATCCCAGTCCGTCCTTGACTGTGCAGTCAGTTACTCTCAAGCCGTGCTTGCTGACATCTTTATCGAGTGAAATCACCAATGTTAGAGGATCACCGATCTTCACATTGGTTGCCACCTAAAAAAGACAAATAGATCATTATTTCATAAGTAATATTAATTCTCAAATGAGTATAATTTGGAAGTTTGCTCACGTATTATCACCAGCTTATCAAAAACAAGGGCCAACATTTCAAAATACAATAAAAACCTTTGATTCAAACAGGTTTTTTTTTACTTTGTCCATTCTTAGTATGCAGCTTACTTATGACTTTTAAGTTTCACAAAATCTGTTTCTAATTTGATTGCTTGACATCTCTTGTTAGTAAGAAAGAGGATAGAAAGTTAATGCTAGGCCTAGTTGTGAGCTTATTGCTTTTTATAAGAATTGTAGGAGATAAGGTAGAAAGGGTTGAAAACATTGAAGAAATCAATTGTAATAATTGGTTTGTGAAACATATAAAACATACAAAGTAACATATTCTGAGTAATGAAATACATACAATTGTGTCATTCAAATTTATGATGAACCATTAAAATTGTCAAGGCTGAAATTGCAGTTTATAATTCACTATGCAGAATATACCTTTTGCAGTAAGCTGTATTTTTACATATAGTAACAGAAACCCGAGATGCAGGACAATGCCATGTAATATTATTTTTGGATTTTGGTATAAGTTTATTTCTGGAAAATTGTCACACAGATCTGTTGTTGTTCTAATATTTACTATTGAAAGCCAATAAATTGGTTACTAACTAAAAACTGTTTCAAGGTAGACAAGTTATAATATAAAAACATGCTCTTCAAACATTCTATTTTTAGATAAACATAAATGACAAGAGGTAGTAAAACAGTGTTTAAGTTTTTTTTGTTGGCATTAATAAAATCATTGGAAAATATGGTGGCAAATCGGAGATATAAATATTTGTGGCTTAATATTATATTATGCCAAGAGGATTACTTGTATTGGGGGTAATATATAAATAAATGATAATGTTTGAGTGGATGAAAATTTCTTTACCTCTTTGTTTTCTAAACCGCCTTTATAGATCTTCATTGTGCATGCAGGCAATTTATCAGAGCTTCGAGTTGAGATACTGAAATAAATGTGCATAAATAAGATTCATTATATTAAAAAATATATTTTTTTTTTTTTTTTAAACCATGTCCGCTCCAAATGTGGAGCATATGGACTCCTAATGGAGTTTATCTTAACAGAAGTGTTTCTACGAGAACTGCTTGTTACTCAGTTGCTCAACCTCTCTTTTTCTAAAGAGAGTAGGGATAGAAGGATAGGGGCTAGGACAGGATTAGTGGTAAGCTAATCGCTCTCGATACGCCCCATTCGTAGGATAGGATGGGTGAGAGGGGGGAATTCAAGACATCACATACACCCATGCCTTTGAACAGAAATTCATAAATCGATTGAAAAATCAATTTATAAAAACTGTCCGTACCGGGATTTGAACCCGGGCCCTCCGTAGCCGAAGCCAACAACGTTGACCACTCAACCACACAGGCGGCATATTAAAAAATATATAATATAAAAAATATTCTGTTTTTTTAAATACAAAAATGAAGATGGCTGAAATTTTAGTGAGAAAAAATAGTATTTGAAATGAATATTTTAAATATTTATGGGATAAATGATAAAATCTTGTTTGCAAGTTTTGGTTAACTACTGATATAGGGGTATTTTTTCTTTTTTTAAGTTTTATGGAGTTTTTATTGTTGCTCAGTTGATTCAATTTCAACATTTCAGCCGACTAGATTTTTTCAGATATACATACATAGTAATGGGATTTGAATATCTACATTTTATTAATAAAAACCCTACATGAAAGCAGTCGATAAATAACCAATGTGAAGCTCAAAAACTATACTTGTTAGATAATTATCTCACTCAAACTTGTCTCCGGGCCTGACATCGGTAAGGCGTGCAGTTCTCGGGGCAGCAGCAACAATAGGAGCGACGTTTCTCGCTGGTGGTGGAGGAGGTTTGCATGAAACTTCATGAGACTTTCCTCTGCCTGTCACCAGTCTTGGATGAGGCTGTACCATCAGGACGTTACGGTATTCTGTTGTGCCATCGTCCTGGAAAGAAATTAGCAGTGACATTTTAAAATATTTGTTAGGAGCAAAAACGATCCTAAAATGATGATAAAAAAAAAACAAGAATGCAAAGCACATTTACCTCTGAAATAATATTTATGGTGCCACCGTTAGGTCCTCACTTCACAAAAATATGTAAATCGATTATTTAAAAAAATGTTATTCATTGTTATTCTGAAAAAAAGTATTTATAATACACTGACTTTATGCCGTCACGTTACTCACTATCCCCTCACTACCTTTGTTACAAATCGCCACACTTTGTTTGATCCCCTTTTTTTAACATCATGAACATTGCAGTTTATGCTATTTATTCTTCTCAAGTTGTTTTTAAGTGGCTCAAATTGAGGAACACCGTACACATTCTTTGATTTTCATAAACGGGACCGGTTTCTCTCAGTCAAATAAGTTTACTAGTTACGTTCAATTAATCCTGATTTTCAGTGGCGGATTACCTCATAAGCGCACGAGGCGCGCGCTTGGGGCCTCAAAATAGATTTTTTTTTATAAAAACCATATATTTTTTTAAACCATGTTCCCAAAGTGGAGCATATGGACTCTTAATGGAGCTTATCTCAACAGAAGTGTTTCTGTTGTTGCTGCTTGTTACTCAGTTGCTCAACCTCTCTTTTTCCAAAGAGAGTAGGGATAGAAGGATAGGGCCACGACAGGACTAGTGGTAAGCTAATCGCTCTCGATAGGTTCATAGGATAGGATGGGTGAGAGGGGGGAATTCAAGACATCACATACATCCATGCCTTTGAACAGAATTTCATAAATCGATTGAAAAATCAATTTGTTAAACTGTCCGTACCGGGATTTGAACCCGTGCCCTCCGTAGCTGAAGCCAACAACGTTGACCATTCGACCACACAGGCGGCATATAAAACCAAATAATATTTTAAATTTAGTTGTGGTAATTGAAAAAAACTCAAAATTTTATAGCGCCTAGACCAAAGTGCTTAATCCGTCATTGATGATTTTTAAATAATTTTTGAACCGGTTTCACTAAGTTGAATATGCTTACCAATAAATTAATCATGATATTCAATAAAAAAATCTGGAACGTTTACACCAAATGGTTATTTATCATTTTCCCCCCACTGATTTACATAAACAATCCTAAGTTTAGATATATTGTATTATGTATATATTAAATTCTGCTCAATTGATGATAATGTACAAAGTTTTTGCAAAATTCCGAAGGCATTTCGGATTGTAGGTTTTGCACCCGGTAAGTAGTAGTAGTTGCGCAAATGCATATAATCCTCATACTATCTAAAAAGGGTTAAAGACGTTGCTAAAATGTTATAGACTTTATTCTCACGCGCCATTTTTATTTTCGCCCACTTTTCGAAAAGAGGCGGCGAATCGCAGAATCCGTTCGCCTTTGGCGCGATGACGGCGAAACAAGGTTTTGCTTCAGTGGGCGTGCGGTCGCCTATTCTCATTTCGGTGAGGAGAAACCTGAAGGTCGGACATTGGCGAGAAATGCCCGGAGATATTAAAAATAAAATCATAGTTTTATTTTAAATGTGACGCATTTTGATGAGACAGCCCAGACAAAGCTAGAAAGATCGAATGCCGAGGTTTTTGAACTATCGACATTACGGTATTTCTTTTACCTGGCCGATAAAAGTGATTCAACTTTTATCATTTTAAAGTCTTTCGATCTACCGAAATACATATATTTATTCCAGTCTTTAATTTACAAAGTGGACAATCAATCCTGATTTTCTCGATGTTATAATGGTATAAGTTAAATAAATAAAGTATGTGAGAAAAGTCTTTAAAGAAAACGAAATTGTTGTTAAAGTAAGAATAAACTGTAACCAGCGTTTTAAAGTGATTGATAGAAAAGTATAATATACCTACATTTTTCATTATTTTACATCTTCATCCTTTCTGAATCTAAATTAAAATTGTATTTTTACGAAGGCAGACTAACTGTCAACGCCTCAATTATGGTCAGATATTAAAAATTCGAATTAAAATAAAAGATTTTTAAAACTCATGCACTGTTTTATACATGATAAGTTATTTCTTTAACCTTTTTCACATATTTATAATAAGCTGCAATCATAAGATTCAACAGAAAAACCCGTCGAGCCTAATAGTGTTACCATTCTTAGTGGAGAAGATACTAAATGCCTGCAATGGGCACTTAAAATTATATTTTTTATTTTAATCCACATGCCCCTTTATATATTTTGAACGAGTCCAAAGATCACGCGGGTCCAAATCTTTGTCTAGACCTCTATATTTATCTTTTTTGTACAGCAATTTATGAATCTGCTTCTCAGCACAATTGAAAAAGACTGGTCTCGGAAAATAAAACAGGGCCAATAATTTTTGACAAATTAAATCTGCCACCGATTAAATAAACCGTTTCCCTACAAAATACACATTGTCATTCATAAAATTATTGCTATGTGAAGAATTAATGGCATGTTTTAGAATGCGATTGAGAAAACTTAATTATTATACATCTGTTCAAACTAACAATTTCCGCCCATTTTCTTTGACATGGAATGAATTTTTGTAAATTGTCTTTTCAAATATAATTATAAAATAATCAACATAGACAGTGGCGTTGTGACAAATAATAATATCTGAGAAGCTTACCATTATAATATATACTAGTTAAGAAATTATTGTTTCCAATTTAAAAATTAAAAGCATGTTAAGAATAATTGCAATATGACGGAATTAAAAAGGGTTTAGTTTTAATATTTTAAAGATAACATGCATATCTACTTCTGGTGAACTATACCATCCCGTAGAATTAAAAAAAAATAATAGTTAATTGTCTTTGATTTTATGAAAAACACTTTGGAGTTTTTATTATGAATAAATGAATAGTGGCAGATTGACGGATACGTTTTTACACAAAACGAGAATCATTTATTTAAACAGGGCGCGAGAAAAGTTGCTATTTTAATAAATTGAAATGAATCAATAAAAATTCATTGTGTATCAAGGTCGATGGTAACGAAATTATCCCAAAAGCAATTGACTCCCCAGCTCAAAAAATAAATCGGCCCATTTCTTTCAAAAATTTGCTTGGGCACTTCGATTTTCTAAAATGAACAAGATACTGGTTTTAGCCAATTTATTTTTTTGAAAAATAACAGTTGTATGCAGTGGCGGATTAACCTATAATTGAATGAGGCGCGCGCTTGAAGTCTCCGAATCTTAGTGACCTCAAATAGCTTATATTATATAGCTCATATACTTTTTGTTCAGATTTTAATATGTATTTATTATTTTACATGGACGTTTTTATGCTATCCGGAAAACAGGGCCTCCAAATTTTATTGCGCCTGGGGCCTCTCACGTACTTAATCCGCCACTGGTTGAATGATAAATTTTCTCAAAACGCTGCCAAGTTAAATACTACCTAATGTATTACTTATTATTAACTATGGTAAATATGTACATCAAAATTTCTCATATATTTTTTTACTTTCCAATTATTCCTTTTGGACTAATGGAGCAATTGCACAAAAACGTGACTTATCCTTATAAATATTTGAAACATCTATTTGATTTTAAATACTTGTCAATATTATTAAAAATATTGTTGTTGGATTAAATGTCAGCTCGGAAAAAACATGCATTTCATAAATTCGCATTTCAATTTAGAATTCAGTGGGCTGATGTCGTGGACACATTAAAAATGAACGTAAAAAATCTTAGATTTGATTAAGTCAGTATAAGGAAAATTCAAATTATACTTAGAGACCCGAGTCATTTGGCAATGCAGTGCACACACACAGAGAAATGATATGTATTTTTGGTATTTTCTCTAAAAAACACCCTGCATATATGTTCGATTTAAGATACTGAACAAAGACGTTTTTATTTGCATAAACGAACACGCTAAATTGTTTAAATATTTCGCTCGTCACACACAATGAAAGACGCGGAAAAATTTGCGTACATGATAATGTCGGTTTTAAAATAAATTTATACCAATCGATTGCTAAAAACTGATAAATTCAAACAAAATCTTGCTGTAACAATGATTCAAAAAACATAAACATCATCATTTGTTTTTTTTTGTTAATGTGCTTTATGAAAACCTTAAATTGTAGCATTTATTGTTATTTCCCTGTAAATTAAAAGCAACAGTAACATAATTACAAATTTAAATAAACAATAAATCGTACTTTTATCCCCTATCATTAACTGCAGATGTAACTTAGTGAAACTACAATTTCCCACCCATGTTAAAAGAATGATTATATGCATCTTAATGTTAAAATATTTAGATCAGGGGTGGGGAACTTTTTTATTTAATTTAATTTATCTGATTCAAAATACGGCCGCATTAAAGAAAACGTTGAACTCCCTAAACTAAATATTTTTAATTCTCAGTGTAAATTAGTCAAAACGCAATTTGGCACAAGTCAAAAGGCCGCACCAGAGTAGCCATGAGGCCGCAGGATCCCCACGACTGGTTTAGATACTTTATTTTATCTCACTGTTGCTTTCAGATAGCGCTATTTACGTTTGAATTTATAAACGTTTCGAGTGGCATACGTGTTATGTTTATAAGTTTTACTAAAACACTTTTATATGCTGGTTCAGTTTTATTCTGATAACAATAATAATATTACACTTTATAAAATCAATCTTAATAATCAAGAAGAAAAATAGTGAGATGACAGGTTGCTATTGTTTTCTTTAAACTGCTGTTTCATACTTCAATTGTTTCATTCTAGAATGAAACAATTTGAAAATAGAATCTCGTAGAAAATAAACATTGTATGATATGGTGTTGAGTATACATAACATACGCACAGAATAAAAAATACATTCATAAATTGCTGATTTAAGTAAATATGTCTGTAGAAATACAATAAAGTTTAATTAAGAAATCTCGTATATTACAGGATACGCAACCACTTAAAAAAAATAGTCACGGTCACGTTTACTAACCAATATTGTCGACATTGAAATAATAAGTATTTATAATAAATAAAGAAGTGGGTGATGGAAGGTATGCGGAAAGTAAATTAAATAACGATTGTTAAATAATAATGTTTATTAGAAGAAGTACTGAGAGATATTCGACCCGCGCCAAATACTCACTCGTTAGGTAACTGTATTTTTAATCAACTGTCAAATATTGATCGGTTTTTTTAGGTAGAAGCGCGGGAGTATTGTGTGGGAGGTGCTCAACGTCCTCTTATATTGTGTCCGTCCACGAGCACTTTTGAAAGAATCAATAGATCTATAGTATCGAAGAAAGATAATGTAGTAATATTGAGACAGCTGCCGCACAAAATATGCATTAAAAATGTTGCCAATATATTTTTTTTTGATTGTCGAGTGTCCGTGCAATTTTCCATTTCGATAATTGATAGCAATAAATTGAATGTCACATCTGAAGTTCTATTTTTGAAATCGCACATTCAAAACGTATGTTATAAGAATTTCGCTATTTTCGACTGCTACTCATTATTCGAATTGATTCTCAATCTGAATCTTATCCTTTGTCTAAAACGTTTGAAGAATGATAATGGAAAGCAAGAATCACTTAATTAAGTTGTGAAAATTCAAGCGAAGAGAGGAAACACATTGTGACTATATGTGAAGATTGGTGGTGGAATACAAATACCCAAAATCGTGTAATGTAGTTTATGGGCGCCCCTAAAAAATATACTGTTTCGCAGTTATAGTATTTCTTAGCAATATCCTCACCAACGTATAGCATGTTAATTCCAAATGAAGTTTTTCTGACAGAACTACTTGATACTGAGTTGCTCGACTTTTATTTTCCGAAAAGAGTAGAGAAAGAAGGATAAGGCTATGAGACGAACAGCAGTTAGCTTATCACAATCGCTGCGCTCCATTTTTAGGATCGGATAGGTGGGCGGGAATTTTAGATATCACGGACACCCATGTATTTGAACAGATAGATATCCATAAATCGATTTAAACATCATTCTATTAAACTGTCTTTTCTGGGATACGAGAACCTGTGTGACCAGAGGTGAAGTGGTAAATTAATAGGTACCAGGTCGGTCATTGATTTTTTATTTTTTTTAAACCGCAAGTTATAACAATTAAATCAATAAAAACGATTTTTAATATCTGTATGTACTTGAAAAATAAAAAGGTGGCAGGGCGTATTCATCATTTTCAGGTGCCAGGTCGCCGACCTGGCCCCACTACACCACTGCGTGTGACCACAACTGATGCCGACGACTTTGACCACTCAACCACGTATTCGGTTTTAGAATATCCAGTTGATTTCAGTATTTTAGATGAAGAATAACAAAATATTTCGCAATGAACTTAAACGTACGTTTGTGGTGGTATTTCTGGTGTCATCGACATTGTATAATCTCATAATCGCGAGAGTTGTCTTATTTTAGCTAATAAAATCATATTTGCTATCATATTATAATATATGAATATTTAAAAAATATATATATTTAGCATTTGCGCAATCAAAACTTTCGCCGTGTTTGACATATAAGGATTCTCCCACGATGTTATGATTACTAAGCAGTAGGTAAAAACTTATGTGAAATCTTTTTTTGATTTGGCAATGAGGCGAGAGACGCGGTAATAAATTTAATACGGTCGGCCTCCGCGCATGTCTTTTGTGAACATGGCACGCAGTGTGGATTATATATTATATTATATGTATAAAAGTATTCATAAGCATATATTATTTAATAATTATTAGCCATGGATAACACGTCGCATCTAAGTCTTGTGACAGTGATATGTATTGTGCAAAAGCGGTGCCCGCCAATATTATTTAAATCAAAGAATATATCTCGAGTCTCGAGTCTCGACTAACCGATGAGCATATTTATGTTTGTTTGCTGTATTGGCGGATGCAAAATAAACATTTTATAAAAAAGTATAATATTACTCTCAGTCAGTGTCATTGGCGGATCCAAGGAGGGGGGCATGCGGGCCATGCCCCCCCCTTCGGAGAATTTACTTTTCATTTTTCCAATTTATTAAAACTTTATTTTGAAATGTGCTCTTTAATTGTTATATAGAATACATACCTACTTTAATTATGAATTGACTATTTTTATATACATCCAATCTTTTTTTACGGGATACATTGGTTTCAGAATGTGGCGCCTTAAAAAACCTCACTTTCATATAATTTGATAAATCGAGAGCAAAAATCAAAATATCGCGTTAAAAAGTATCTAAAATGTATGAAAAAACAAATTCGCACAAAACATATTTTTTGTGTAAATTCGAAATCGCGAAAAAAAGGCTTTCATCTATTTGTCAATGTATTATTTATGTATCATGTTTATTTTCAAATTTAATGGCCCCCTCCTGTAACAATTTCTGGATCCGCCACCGGTCAGTGTGATCTTTGGCACTGCATTTCATTGGCCAGCGCCTCATAATTGGGAATGTATAATATGTATGATGACGTTCTTGTCGGCAAACAATCATAAAGATGCTCATCGATAAGTCGAGATCTATACTTTGATTTTGATATACATATATTATTTATTATCCTTGTCCAATTATGAATATCTATCTTTAAAAAAAAGATGGTGCCCGCCACCCTAACAATATTTAAGAATACGCTCTAGGGTCCAAAAAGGTTGGGAAATCCTGCTCTGGTATGTTTTACGTATCACACAAACGCTTTTTGGATAATTATTGTTAGGTGACATTTATTAAAGTATGGATAATTTTATTGCAAAAATAATTAGCTTAATCAAAAGCAACGTAAGTTTTGTAAACTTACCAGAGTAAAAGGCATGGTGTTACATGCCCTTAACGGAAGACGATAGATGACAGGTCCTGGTGATCGTCTATACCTCGCTAAGCATCCAGCTGCTCTACCCAATCCTCGAGGATATACCGTCCCACTGAAACCATCAGCTTCGCTGCAAAGTAGAATTACGAAAATTGTAGGTGTAATTAAAAAATATCACAACCTTCATTGGATATGATACTCGATCACTTAATTTCTAACCAGCATTAAATATTGTACAATATCTTTAAAATCAATTATTATCGATAAACACAGTTTTTATTTTATAAAAAAATGTGCCAAAAAATAATACTTACATATATATAAAATTCGCTAAAGTAAATTTAAATACATTATATCCTAGATGCATTCATAAATCGTTTTTGGCATAATATAATTATTTTAATCAAATATATATTTGTGGAAAAAACTACCCACATAAGCAACCGAAACTCGATGAATTTGGGTATGTCCTATTCAAACATAGTTTATAATATTATAGAATTTATTTTTTTGACATCTCGCGAAAAGTGATATTATAGATTTTTAATAATCAGTAAGTCAGAGAGCAGTAAATTTAAAAAATCAGAAAGATACAAATTTTATTAATAAGAAGACCACTGTTGCTTAAACAATTTACGTTAAATAAAATACTGTTTCCGAAGACGTAATGCTTACTTCATTTACCGGTATGTTCGATAGGAAAATAGTGAAATTAAAACTTATCTGAGTAAGAAATTTGATATAGAATTAAAAATGAAACTCAATAATAAATATTCTGTTTACATATTTAAAAATATCTGCCTTACGTTCATTCTTAAATAACTATTCTAACTATCCTATTTTTCGCATTGATATCGACCACAACTATCAGCCACCTTATTGGAATGTGACAATATAGTTAGTTCCCTGTAAGTTATAAATGCTTAGCACATTACGCACAACTACTAACTAATTGGTATAGGTTGGCATTGATATGTAAAATATAACAATACTCACTTGGTTGACAAGTCATTGTCCAAGAAAGAGACCCCCGAAGACTTAGGACTGATGCTGACAACCATCTCATCCTGGGTGCACTGCACGTTGATTGTGTGTTCATACCAGCCAGCCGATTCCAACGATTCATCGTTGAGGGAAACTAAAAACACGAAGAGTATATTAGGAAAACGAATAACATGTCTATGAAGTTTTCAACACTTCCTTCAATTGTAAATGCTAACAATGAAACAAAGAGAGAGCGAATGGATAACAAAACCGTCATTTCATCTCTTAATTAACTGTATTATAACCTTTTTAATACCAATGCTTCCAGCAAAGTTGTGGTATATACAATGTCTCACAAGGTTTCCATATTTTCTGTGTCAGAAATGGAAAATGTGAAAAATATTAACAAAAGTATGCATACTGTATTTTTTGTACACCAGATTAATTGACCGGAAAATTATGATGAACAATATATTTTGATAAAAAGTCACAACACCGTTTTTCAATATCTCAATACGAAGGTCGCCGTAATCGCGTGGGCTTTCACCAGGGCTGTGGAGTCGTGGTTTTTCGGATAGAATCGGAGGCGTAAAAAAAACGGTTGACTTAAACTGCCTTATTTAAAAAAAAACAATTAAAATAAAAAGGGAAGCTTTTCGTAGATATCAAAATAAATTACACTTTTATATTCTATTAATATTCAGGTTAAACACAATGTCTTTCGGTATATTTCCTGTTATACTGTGGCATATTCTTTCCAAATTATTAAATAAAAAATGAAGACTATTAAATGTATTTATTGAGCAGCGTTTGTAAATTATATTATGAAGATTGTTATGGGCGGTTCTTTGTATCGCTTGAAGAGAAAAGCCTCTCTCTCTTATATTGGATCTTGGACATTGCTGGAAACACAATAAGAGTTTTAATGATAGGTAAAACTCCTATATTATGAAGATTTTTATGGGCGGTTCTTTATGTTTCAAAGCAGCATAGGTAACACATCAATATGAATAAGACATATTGCTCATCTTTTGTTAAGCGTCGTATCGGAGAAAAATTGAAAGTGTGTTAATTACAGCATAATTAAAAATTCAAATGTGATACTAATTTCAAATTAGCACGCGCCATTGTTCTGACACTCTCATTTGCGCTAACATTATTCTGCCATAGACGAAATACTTCAAACATAATTGTACCAGAGACAAAAATGCTTTCACTTTTTCGCCAAAGACAATATTATTTACGACACTTAAAAGTGTGCGCTCGTGTATTGTATTTACGTATATGTAGTATGTTGACATACTAACAAATAATGAATATTTAACACTTTCAATTCGCATTTTCGTGAACTTCATTAATTTACTTAATATCTGCAGCATGTTTCCAAGGTTATTTATAAAATATAGGATAGTCTAAAAATTGAATGGGTAAATTTGAACAGATACACCTACTAATAAATGAAACTAAAAAAAGGCTCGCTCTAAATGTAGAGCATATTAACTGATACTGGAGCTAATCTCAAAAGTAATATTTTCTATATAACTAATTGTTTCTCAGTTGCTAACGATATGACGAGACTAGTGGTCAGTTAATCGCCTCCAATCGCCTTACTTGTCAGGCATCACAGAAATCCTTACATTAGATTACGAAGCTAACAGCGTTGACCACTCGGCTAATATCCCGACACCAGAGCCATAAGTTATTTGGCTGGGCTTATTATTATAGAAATGATGTTTTATGTTATAGTCACTTAAAGAATATCTAAAGGTTAGAGTCATAAAACAAACACTTTTTTCCAATAAAAAGTTTGTGTAAAGCGCAAAAGAGCTTGGTTATTAATCAAAAGGGTCCGGGACTTATCCAATTAACGTATTGGTTTCCTCAACTTATGTTATGATTTTGGTTACGAGTGTTTGCTTTGTCTTGATCCTCGATATAATCTTTAGTAATATTGCTTAAATTCTCCTTGAGCTTATCTCAAAGGGTTGCTAAAACCAATCATGCACGTTCAGCCTAAATTTCAAATACATACAATTATTTTGGAACATGTACCCCTTAAGCAATCCTTATTAAGTACCCCGCATCGATCGTGTTAGAAAATATTCTTGTCATATTGACTAACATCTCATACAAGAGAAAGTGACTGATTTGATATTTATAAATTTGAGAAAAAGATCCTTTCTTTGATGTTCGAGAAAGCGATTGATGACCGCAAGAGTATGGGAAACGAGAGTGTATTTTAAAAATGAAAATGTAATAAATTATTATCATGCAAGAAAATTGAAGAGGCTGTAGCCAAATAAGTGATGTAAAGAAGATTGATTCAACGTCCCACGGTTTTACGAAATTTACATGTTTTCATTTTACAACGACATTCAAAACGAATAACAAAGCCGGACACGTCCATCTCTGATGCGTGGAATTTTATTTTAATCAATGTCATTTTTGGTTGGGAAACTGAATATTTTGTTAACATAATGTTCATCAAAAATATATCATACTGATACATCACTCATTGCTGAATTTGAAGAGTAATGTCCTTTCGTTGGTGATACGGAAAATAGTAAAATAAAACTACAATAGACAATTCCATTCCTGAAATGACGCACAATGAATTAGTAGAATCGTAACCGCTCTAAATTTAAATTAATAATTGCTCGTAAACCTTTAATTTAATAATTAACACAGCTAAATAAGCTTCATCTGGTGTCGAGCAAATAGTCGAGTGGTCAACATCGTTGACTTCCATGATGGATATCACGGGTTAAAGTCCTAGAACAAACAGTATTTTTTCAGTCAATTTATTTTTATTAATTTATTTTATATGAACATTGCAAAATATTGACAAATTATAAATTTAAAACATTTACAATGAAGAAAAAACAATAAAATTCAATATTAAGAAGAAGTAGAATAGATTTGTGTACGTAATTATGGGAGTTTGTAATGGCTTAAAAATCTCTTCCACCCTTCCAATACTAAAATAACTGAGATTAGAGATTAGCTAATCACTAGTCATGTCCTAGCCCCATCCTTATATCTCTGATCTCTTCGAAAACAAGGTTGAGCAACTGAATAACAAATAGTTCTCGTAGAAAAGCTTCTGGCGAGATGACTCCATTAGGAGGTCATATGATCCACATTGGAAGCGGGCACGGATGACTATTGTGTGTATTTTTACCAGGGCTTCGAACCGGAACGGAACCGAAAACCATTAAAACCGTTATTTTTGCCGGAACGAAAACCGGAACCGAACCGAAAAAAATATTGATTTTTTTTCGGTTTACGCTGGTATAGGGGTCTGAGATTTTCAAATTCCTCGGTTAGCTAAAAAAAAAAAAAAGAGTCACGGAGATATTTTGGGCAAATCGGTAAATTCCTGGGCTTTTGGATCCGAACTGAACCGAAAACCGTTAAAAATCGTTATTTTTGCCGCAACGAAAACCGGAACCGAACCGATATATATTTTTTTACTTGAACCGGAACGAAAACCTGAACGAAAAAAATAGCGGTTCGAAGCCCTAATTTTTACCCACTCATCTCCACCAACACATTTCTTCGAAGAATCTTTTATTGTCCGAATACATCTTACTATTTAAAAATTAGAAACACAATTCGCCCTAAATAATTCTGTTCTTTGAATCTACCATTCCTCACGCAGAGAAAAAATCACGTGACCCACAATACAAAATTATGCGACATAGACGAAAAAAAAACTTCCTTCCTCTGCTATAACAGGTTATTTATATAACCATCCTGATTTGAATTGAATTACTTTTGCATTCAAATTTATATCTTAGATACGTTTGAATTTTGAATGTATTATTGAAAGGTTGCACAGCACGGCCCGTCCAGTTATGAGATTGGCATAGCGCAATGATAAAATTGTGTAACAGAAAAAAAATCGTTTTACATATCATTTTGGCAGTTCTAGAATACTAAACAGATTCTTATTTTAAACAAGCCAGAGACTAGAAACTAGTGTGTCGAGATATAATATAAACGATGATAATTAATTATATTAGAATTAAATTAAATGTTTATTTGCTTGTTGCTATGAATAAATGTCAATTTTTAACCGTATTGTTACCATTCTCAAAAAATTCTACCTATGTTCGAATATCCATTTTGCAAACTGCATCTCTATGAATCGCTCCTCGCGATAAATGTATTATGGTTTATGGTTGTCGCCCTTGACAACGAGCTGATTGCAGGGATGGGCTCGGAGGTGCTCGCGCGAGCCCCTTGTTAAATTTTACGAAGGCCGGCGAGCCCCTTATTAATTTAAGAGAAAACAATATTATCAGATCAAGTTAATAAATTACTGCAATTTCTGACTTATATATTATCTATGACAGCTTCAGTATACATAGTAGTATATTTTCAGTCATTTAGATTGATAAATTTACGGTAAATTGCATATTGTTACATATTATAAGTGTATTAAGTAACAAACGATTAATTATTGCATATAATTGCATAAGAGTGACAAAAAAATTCACTTCTTCCCCAGAACACCGAGAATTGCTTTGAGATTAAGCGAGCCCCTTGTTAACGTATTGGCAGCCCACCGTTGGCTGATTGGGAAATCTTTTGTTTTTTTTTTGAGTGATCCTCAGAAAATTCACAAGTAATATACAAAGTGTGTACATCTCTTTTACCCACTGTTTGAACATTATAATATTGTGTACTGATTTTATTATTCAAACTTTTACATTTAAAAGAAAAAAAGCAGCATACACTTGTTTATTTCACGGCTGTGTATGGGAAATAAAGAAAGTATACCTGCTCATTGAAAAATATATTCGACGCGCCCTGCAAGAAAATTGCAAGATTAATTTGTTGTACAATTTTCGTTCCAAGTGTGAAGCATATAGATTCTGGAATCTCTCTTTTCGTAGAGAGAAAGAAAAAAAGGATATAACTCCGTTAATTGAAAAAGAATAATACTTTTAAAAATAGAAATATAATAGATATTGTAAAAAGAAGAAGACCATACATAAATACACATATATATAGTACAGCTGACGTAAATGTGAATTGAATTTGACAAATTTAATGTTGACAAAAAATAAAACAATGAATAATTTTGTATAACAGAAGAAAACAAAATAGAAACATAATGATATTATTGACATGCAAACAAGGTCTAAAGAAAAGTCCTAGATTCTAGACCAGGGATGGGGAACCTTTTCTTCTCTAAAGGCCACATTCATTTTTCGGATTCAACATAAGGCCGCAGTAAACAATGACTAGGGAATCTTTGGCCGGAAACAAGAATTTACGGTCAGAATATGTCAGGAATTTACATACATTTACAGAATTACAGAATTGGCCAGAAGGCCGCACCAGAGTAGCCAAAAAGCCGCACTGGTCTAGACTCTTAGCAATGCATCGATCAGCCAAACTGTCTTTGCAGCCGGCGTCTCACATGACCGACGTAAAGATTTTTTTAAAACGGAATGCATATTTTAGTTATGCTTTCAGCCACGTCTTCAAAAATCAAGAGCATGTAAGATTATATCGTTGGGAATTTCAAAATAGTAAATTCGGACAAGAAGAAGAGGAAAATGCTTTAAAATCTTTTAGCTTCAAGAAAATAAAATAATTGTATATGAATATTTGTCTAGAAATTAAGGATCAGAAAACTTCGGATTAACGGCCACCTTTAGCCTACTGAAGTTACTAGTATAATAATTTGAAGAGCATTGCTTAAACTAATATTCAAGTAAAAAAACGATTTAACAAGTCTGAGAAAATTTGAGCCTTGCTAGGAAGTCAATAGCGGTTTACTTTCACGAGATACGAATAAACGTAGACCAGTCAAATAAAAAAAAAAACACGTCTCAACAAATTGTGTCAAATTCTCAATAATTTTTCGCCCGTTGTTTTTGTTGAGAAAGAATTGTTTCATGCAGTTAAAATTGTGTTGTACAGAATGAATTGTATGTAACATTGCAAGTTATGCACAATATTGTGGGAAAATGTACTATAGGAATGCAATTCCGCCGATGTGACGTAAGTTAGAAACCTATACAATTGAATTAAGTAACATGCTTAATCTGCCGGTGTCGTAGCCGAGTGGTAAAGTATTCGTCTAAGCTGGATTCGAATAGTGTAATTACAACAAATCAAATTTCATGTAAGTGACATATCATCTAATGTCGATGTGAAGCATATCGATAGATACAGGGACATGTTATCAACTTCACATAACCTCTTTTTAGAACGAAGTGATAAAGAAAGAATTGATAGTTTGTTTATCTCTCTCACTGCATTACCTTTTTAAAATCATATGGGCTGCAAGAATAACAACATAAAATACATATATGCCGCTTGGAAATCTACTATAAATCAAGTGAAACGTCAACTTATGAAACTTACGAGGATTACACTCAGTGGACACCTTACAGAATAAGACGAACGCCAAAGTGTTAAGCACTAGGCAGCAGGATCGAAACATTATCTTTAGAACTTAATATATTGTTATTTTTATTTTAAAAATGTTGGCACGTTTATCTTGAGAATTTTTAGAATCATATTCGGAATTCAACCTTCAAAAATTGACATCATGTATCAGTTGAAATGACAATAAGAAGCAATTAATTTCAGAGTATCGTGATTCAAGTTACTGTATGTTTTGTTCAACGCCGTCATATTATACATGTGTTTATATTACTGTCATTGTCGTGAATTCTATTTAGGCTCACCTTCATGGCCAATTTTTCTTGTATGTAGCAACACAAGACAAATGTTCGTGATTATACATGTTAATATTTTTAAAGCTATACGCAAATAAAAGAAAATCGTGAATATACATTTGAGGTATTGTGAAACCTCGGGGCTCGAAATCGACTGGTGTGTGTTGGTGTTTTATGGTGTTAAATTGCATTTATGACCATTTATCAGTCAAAATCTACTTAAATTTAAATACAATAATCATTGCAAAAAAAAATGTGAGTTAACATTTAAAAAATCGATCGTTCCGGTTCTTTTAAATATTCATTTCAAGCCCCGTAAAAAATGAACCATTTCTTTTTTGATTGTCTTTTTATGATAATTATAAAAACTTACTATGAGAATGTGGAAGCTGTGCAGTTATGGCAAATGGTAAAATGGCCAGAAATTGGATGGCTATTGCCATCAATGGCAAGATGAAGCGACTCCGCGTATGCGCGGCCTCTTTTCTTCTGGTGAACATCTTGTGATCTGTGAACAAAAATAAAGAATGAATAAGTATACTATCTGAATTTTTAATGAAGTATTACAATTATTGGTATGTCACCACAGCCGGGCTTTTAATCTAATCGGTCTGGTGGTCAACTGTTCAAATACCAGAAGCGACAATTTCACACATTGATTTTTTAATGCCTGACATGGTATACTGATAGTATGGATGTTTGTGTTGTTTCAATCCCTTCCCAATTACGTTATTTGGTATTAAGCACGTAGCATATCGAGAGATTTAATATCACTAATAATTCTTTCATATCCTCATACGTCCATCCAGTGGCGTTTCTAGGGTATTGTAGGCACGGATACAAACTAATAAGAAAATTAAAAAATACTTTCATTAAATTACCATCGAATAAGTTGAAATTACTATTATTGAAATTTAAAATGCCAGCATATAACAATTTATTAGATCTGTAACATTCTATGGATTATTTAATCTCATAAGATTGCAAAAATAATATGCTTAGTGAAAAGGTCAATAATTAAGACGTATTTATTAGTTTGTTAAGTCAGCATTTAGAGGAAAGCACACACTTTAAAAGAAGACTAAACAATTAATAAAATACCAAAGGTGAATGACGGAAATGAGGACAGTAAATAAGCAAATGAAATAAATATGTATAGGAATAATATAACATGGTACTAGAAAAAGCATGTCGCCAATGATAGGATAAAAAAAAAACCTTTTAACGTCTAGATGGGAAAAGCCAAGTGAAATCACAATATTTCTGCAATGTACCCGAAGGTGTCCCACAAAACTGTTCTTATTGTTAGTAAATAGGATACATTTCTAAAAAAAATAGATTCAAAATCTTCAGAATAAAATATTGGGGGTCCTGATAGTTACAATTTGTAAATATTCAAATGAATTCGAAATGTAACCACGTAATGATATGGGGCAGCAGTGGATTACCCCATAAGTGCAAGAGGTGCAAATCTTATGTGCCTTAAAAAAACTTATATTATATTTACATGGAATCCTGTTACCTAAAAAACAGAGCGTCCGAGACGTAATGAGCTTAGGATCTCCCAATTACTTAATCCGTCACTAATATAGTGCATCGACCGAATTGAATTAAAAAAAAAACAATTTGTCAAAAGTATAAGTCCTAGTTTAGTGCCACTCCTGTTCCAGCGACCGGAGACATTTTATGCTCCCTTCAAAATTGCATCTTTCTTTGAAAGAAACGCAATGTTTCTTCTTCCCTTTGACCTTTTAATACGATCGCCGATTTGGACATCATGTTATGCGTGATGATATGATGTGATAACGCTGAACGCATCTTAATATGATGAACTTCGAATAAATGCAGGTGTCAATCAACAACTCAATACAAAAAGGTCACGAAGTTGTCGAAAAATAGCAGTGTTATTATGATTTTTAGTAACTGTCAAAAAGAATGCTGCAGATATCTGTTCATCTTAATAGCGGAGAAAAAGTTAAGGTCGTGTTGTTTTATTCTTTAAGTCAAGATATGAGTAAAAAAACAGAATGATACTAGAAACTATTATACAATCGCGACTTCTACGGTGCTTTACTTCAACTTTGTTTGATCCTGGGGGAGTCTTTCATATATCTTTCACAATTAAGATACATATTGTCGATACTTTAATTGTATAAACTATGAATCAATAACCAAAGTCTTTGTTAAGAGAATAAACTTGTAAGTTAAATAAAACATTTTTTAAAAAAATAAAACACTTACAAATGTTGCGATAATCGTACAACATTCTCGGAAGCCTTTCCATTTTGTTTGATCATGAATAATGATAGAGAAATATTTTTCTAATTCGTAAAAAATGTGTTATGCCATAAATATTTGTTTCAATGAAAAATCAGACCGCGTGAAATAGGTTAACCATAGATTGATAGAGCTTCTCAAAATGCCGAACTATTCCAGTTTTAAAATAAATATGATACTTTAAAAAATTGAGTAACGTATAATACAGTGTCGAAAATGATTTTCGTGTAACAAAAGTTGTGGAAGTTCATAATTTCTTCGATTTTTGTGAATAAAGTTTGGTATTATTATACAATTTACTATCTACATAAGCCGACGCATTAAAAAATAACTTATAATATATTTCATATGCAATACTTAAAAAAGCAATCGATTGTTACTTAATACATTTATAACGTGTAACAATATGGAATTTACCGTAAACTTATTAATCTAAATGACTAAAAATGTACTACTGTGTATACTGACGCTCTCGCAGATAACATATGTCAGAAATTGCACTTACATATATACTAATTTTAACTGAAAATATTATTTTCTCTTAAATTAACAAGGGGCTCGTTCGAGCCCTTTCCAGCCCACCCCTGTATTGAAGGTCTGAAATAAAATGAGTTTAGCATTAAGTAAGACCCGTAGCCAACTTTTAAATGAATTTTGTCTTCAGCTGCAGTTGTCACGGCTTTTAAATCACAGCACTGACTGCTTAATATATTGCTTTATGGATTTGTGTTCGCAGGTATGGATGCTTGTGATATCCAAAGTCTCTCTGGTTGAACCATCTCTAGAATCAGGACGTAGCGAGAGGGATCAGCTTTCCACTAGTCTTGTCCTAGGTTTATCCTCACCGAAAGAAACGATGAGCAACTGAGTAAAATCTTGTAAAAAAAACTTGTGTTAATAATAATTCTGTTGATGTAAAAGATATTTTTTTCTGTTTAATTCAAAGTTAGAGAAACACTGATATTTTTATAAAAGCTTTTATGGTGTTATGTATACATTATCTATGTAACGCGAGTTAATCAATGTTGCAATCAATTGTTTTTAAAAGGTAACATCCGTTTTTTTAATAATATAATCAATACTGTCGACAGATATAAAAAAAATATATTATACTGCAAACATATTGCAATGCCAACAATTCTTTTTTGTTTAGACAAAAAAAAATCAGGTTATATGAAAGTATAACTAATTATAAGATGTCTTTTGCAGTGGATTTTTTTAGGGTTTGAAGTAATAAAGAGATATTCGATTTATATAATGTACATTTTTATACATAAGTATTTTAACCGATTTATGATCCATACGTGTAGCTTTATGTGATATTTTCAACATTACCTAACCCTGAAAAACGTGATGCAGATAGACAAAGTAACTGAAAACCAGTCTTTCCTATAACTGATGAGTCTGTATATTAACTTTTATAGAAAAGTAGGTCAATTCAGACTCCAAAATGTTTGGATTACATACTAAGAAGATATACACAGATAATTTAAAAATACTTTCATGAAATAGTAACATAAGTTGAAATGAAATTCAAAATCACAGCAATTTGATATTTCATTTTATAGGATCATAAACATAATAGAAAAGCCTAAAATGAAGATTTTTAAATTATTAAGTCAGCCTTTAGAGGACACTCATTAGAAAAGAGTCCACAATAAATAAAATACAAACGACAAGTGATTAAGACAATTAAGAAACATAATAGTAATAATATACATGGTATCAGAAAAAAATACAGCGCTGATGATGGTATAAAAAACCTTCAATAGTATGTTTTTGGGAAGCCAAATGAAATCACAGTATTTCTGAAATGTACTCGACGGTTATTTCGAATCCCATAACGTGCGTAGTGATTTTTTTACATTAAAATTGGTTGAATATAATTTATTGAATTGACATTAAATTTAATAGTTAGAACTTCATTGCAATAAAGTGAATAAATATAGAAATAATCAAGCCAATGAAATCATTAATGACCAAAATATATCAATCCCTCGACGTCACTAAGACCGTTATAAGAAGGTTATATATTTAATTTATCATATATAATCACTTATGTGTCATGCTGCAAGTTGTTGGGCATATAGGTGTACCCAACGACAGGAAATATGTCAAATACTTCTTCGGGGACAACGGTTTCCCCTTCTGGCTATTTCCAAAGCTTACCGAACTTGCTCAAAAGAATGTCTTCCTGTATATATTGTGGATATTTTCTAAGACAGTATAATATATATGTAAGTTCATCTATGCTTAAACATAACTCTGATAAGGGCGCAACCCGAAAAAGTCATCAACCATACAGAAAATAATATTTGTAGTGCTACAATATTTTGATATTTTTTCATCTTATCCATATGGTTGAATAATGGTTATCAAAGTGTGAATGATGTTTCAATCTAATATTTTTTATGAAGTATTTTTTTATCTATGTACAACTATCAAATTAAAATAATGAATCATATTCCTAAACAATTTACCAAAGAAAAACAATAACTCAACCTCTTTTTAGTTAAAACAACAATGTTAGACTACGACATTACTAGTTATCAGTTAACCGCGTTGTCTTAAACTTCATTTTTCAGTGTTTGGTAGCGTAAAAACTTTAACACGGTATAAACAAATTATCTGTCGCTTTATCCCTTATAGAGATTTCAGCGAGCCACGTTGCATGTAATTGGCATACTTTTCGTGCACACGAAGCACGTGAAAAATAATTTCTCTGTAATTAATATATAATTGACAGCGGATATAATTTTCAAATGTCTCGAGGTGTTGATTTAAAACTTTTTGTGAGTATTTTACGAAACCTATTCGGTGATAAAACTCTGCTCGAGGCGGTTTTTTGGTTTATATATATAAGTGAAAGGCTTATGATATATAATTAAATTTGAAATCCTTTCTAATGAAGTAAGACCGTGTACGGCACAACCAGTGCACGCTTGTCACTTTTTTGTACATGTTTTTTTATAAAAAGAGCTAATGGAATAATAAAAGAATGATGATATCAAAAAAAATATCAGTCAAAATTTGTGTACTACTATACTAACAAAAAAAAACTGTAGACAACGTGGAGTATAATCAATCTCTGATGAAAAATTTCCTCGGATCCCTCTCTCGTTGTTAATATTTTTTTTTAACTTTTAAGATGATATTTTTTCCGGTTTTTCAACCTAGTGGTTTACAACAGTGCTTCCCATACTGGGATTAATGCTCTCTCTAAGATAAAAGGTTAGCTGCGCGGAAATTTCAAAGGCTGCGCGGACCGATAAATAATAATTGAACAACTGTCTTGTAGTGCGCGCCAATCCGAAATGAGTGCGCGGGGGGTTCCCATTTGCTGCGCGGCCGCGCTTAGAGGGAACCTTGATTGGGGTACGCAAGTTTTCTGCAGAGGTTCGCGAAAAGTTTCAGCTAATTATCTTGAAACGAAATATAATGTAAAAAGTAATTTAGAATTTTTGATAAGGCGACAGCAAGAATGGTATGGCAAGAATGGCAATCTATTGCAAAAGAAGCTTTGGTAATTCTGTTTTCGTTCCGCGACTACATACCTATGTGAGACAGTGATTTTGTCATTACTTTTGCTGAAAATTAATCAAAGGTTATTTACACAGGAACTTTGGAAGATTCCTTGCGAGTAAGCATTTCTGACAAAGAACCACATATTGATTTGTTATAAAAAAATGCAAATGGACATATTTCATTAGATTGTTTTTTAAGCCTTATATATTATGTGCTGTTTGTTTTTTTTAATTTGTTTATAAATATGTTCCAACTTATTATGATAAAATACAAACATGAATATATTAATAGTAATATAATGCCAAATACAGATTTTGACGACAAAATAACGTTTTTCAGCGGTTCAGTAGATTATTTTTTCAGATCTAGAAGAGACTGACAAGAAAATGTTTGTGAAGTATTCGTCTGCAACGTTGGCTTCGGTAACGGTGGTGACGGATTCAAACCTCAAAACGGATAGTTACAACAAATTGATTTTTTAATTCAATTTGTACATTCTTTTTCAAAGGCATGTATGTCTGTGATGTCCAAATTTCTCTCCAACTCAACCGATCTTAAAACTTGAGCATAGAAGTTAGTGGTTAGGTTAGCAAATATTCTTGCGATAGCCCGATTCTTTTACCTTTACTCAAGCAAAAAGCCCTGTAAAAGAGATACAGATTGAGCAACTGAATAATGAAAAGTTTTCGTAGAAAATTTCTATTGTATGTTTACTTTTTGTTAGAAGACTAAAAATGATTTAGAAATATAATACTTAATAATAAATAAAGTGTTGTCATTGAAAAAAAAATCTTGATTCGAAAGCTGCAAGGTTCCAAGTATAGATTTTTGTCGAAACAAAAATAACAACGGATACCATTATCGATACTTGAAAGACTGCCACATTTTTTCACCAAAAATACACTTATAACCATGGAATGTTATCCAGAATCAAATAAATAGGTATGTTTTCGATGTTTTATGTGGTTAATAATAAATACTTACGTTTTCTAGCAAGGCAATAAAATTCATTAAGTTATCCAACATTCATAAATAAAAGAGAAATTTTTCATAACTACCAAATGCCAAAAGTAAGTTTTATGTAATCTATTAGATGTTGCCATTGTTCATATTTTAAAGACAATATTCAATCGAATTCTATGACTGATATAAAATATAAGAGAGAGTAAGACCATAATTCATTTATTTTTTATGTAGGTATTATACAAAAAAAACTATAAACATACTGAGGTACACACAGCGGTGGGCTGCCAATATGTTAACAAGGGGCTCATTAAATCTCAAAGCAATTCTCGGTGTTCTGGGAAAGGAGTGAATTTTTTATCACTCCTATGAAATTATATGCAATACTTAAATAGGCAATCGATTGTTACGAAATACACTTACATTATGTAACAATATGCAATTCACCATAAACGTATCAATAGCTAAAAATGTACTACTGTATATACTGAAGCTGTCGTAGATAATCTATAAATCAGAAATTACACTTATACACTAATTTGATATGAGAATATTGTTTTATTTTAAATTAACAAGGAGCTCGCAGGCTTTAGTGAATTTTTACAAAGGGATCGCAAGAGCCCTTCCGAGCCCCCTCCAGCCCACGCCTGGGCACACAGTGATGGATTAAGCACTTGGGAGGGCTCAGGCGCAATTAAAATTGAAAGCCCTGTTTTTCGAATTACTATGGATTTAAAATATTATGTATATTTTTCAATATATGTTATTTTGATACGGGATAATCTGCAACAAGTACGCTATCGAAAATAGTTTTATTATTAAAATATATGGTAGTAAATTGGGAAGAAATTAGATTTTAAACTTGATTTTCTATATGTTTTAGTAATACGATGACGCGATAAATTGGTCTCAGGATCCTGGGATTGGATACCTTAGGCTCAACCAATAATTTTTATATTAACTTCACTTCTCGGTCACCAACAATCGATTAAAATTATAACGAGTTAATTTTTTCTTCTACATTGGATAAATAATGTTACTTAGAGTTCTTGGATTTGAACATTCAATTTAAGCAAATTACATTTTTTTTATTCCGTTTCCGCTCTCTACTTGGAGCATATGGTTTCTTAATACAGGTATTTCAACAGAAGTTTTTCTACGAGAACACTTTGTTATTTAGTCGCTCAACCTCTGTTTTTCAAAGAAAGTAGTAGGGATAGAAGGATAAGACTAGGGCAGGACTTGTGGTAAACTAATCGCTCTCACTACACGTTCCAGTTATAAACGGTTCGGAAAGGGTGGGAGGGATTTTTTAGACATCACAGGAATAGAAAAATCGATTGAAAAAATGGTGTTCGTTCTGGGACTCGAATCCGTGAGATCCGGCATGGTAGCCCACAACGCTAACCGCTGCGCCATAAGACCTGACAATTATACTTACATATAAAAGATCATTTTATTGGAAAATTAATACATACAAAAATTCGTTTATATTCATAAAAAATATGTATAACAATGCTTTTTTTATATATTCATAACGAAAATAAATTGTTATTCACTTTTAAGGTGTTCACTGTCAATACTTGGTGGAATGACATTATAATAAAAATAATAAAACATTTTTAGTACTTTTTCCACATAAAATTTATTAGATCAGGACCGGTTTCGCTCATGATGAGCATTGTCAACTGATTGTCAACATTGTCAGTTGACAATGCTCATCATGAGCGAAACCGGTCCTGATCTAATAAATTTTATGTGGAAAAAGTACTAATGTTTTATTATTTTTATTATAAATTGTTATAATAAAATCCGAATATAATGACAACATTGAACGCTGTTTTGAAGTAATTTTTTACCGTTGTCATTCACTGGCTTTTTTGAAATTCGACTTAAAACCCGTCATTGACGTTAAAAATACCAATCGGCCAACTGAGATGGATTAACAGTAAACGGAATAATAATAAAAAAATACATTAGTCGCAGGATTTGAGTCGGGTTTGAAAGAGTTGGTCGCTTCTTTTTTCGAGCTAGTACTTCGGGCAACGATCTGCCCCGGCTGGCACTAAACGACAAGGTAAATAATATGCAAGCGCTGGGTCGGAGACTCCGCCGGGCGGACAAGACAAAAACCCGGAGAGTTCAACGCACAAACGAAACCTTTCGACGGAGATTGCAAACGGTTTTTAGGATGGCCCGAAGCACGTAACGTTATTACCGAGTCTGTGATATTCGAAGCTGAATGGGTTCGTTTACCTTTGATTTTTTACAGACTCTTAGGATCTTCTTTGGTGTAAATAAGTTCTTACCGTATTTTGTTGCTGGGGTATTCTCTGTCGTGAACTTATGGTACTTATATCCTTGTGGGCAGCAATCAAAATTTTACATACACGTCTTACGTGTAGAATGGTAACTGCAATTAGATTTAATAACCACACATAAAAAATACAAAATATGCTTTAAAAAAACTAGATAATAACGAGCAAAAAAACAGTAGCAGGCGTCGAAATACGAATGTAGATTTATCTAAAGATTTAGAATAGTCAATCGAACGCATTATTAACAATCGTTTTAAAACAATATTCTCATTTATTTGTCCCACAATTTTATAATACGTAGTGTGCTGAGTCTAGTTGGTGGGAGATTGCTTTACCAATCAGACAGGTAAGGACAATGTCAAATTAAGACTTTTTCGTCTTTTGTGATGTCAATTCTCCTCGAGTTGATTTCGAGTTACTTAAAAAACTATCTCATCGAGTTTATCTCGTATGATATTACAAGTTCAAAATATATGATGCATTTGTATTTGTTGTAATGTCAAAAATTTAACAAAATAATATAATCTGGACTGTTTTCGGATCCGGATGTGAGTGGTCTCTCAGTGAGTGAAACTGGTCAAAACTGCATCATAATAATTGTGGGAAAAGTATAAATATAATGACATTCCACCAAGCATCGACCGCTAATATTTTTCAAGTGAATAGTATATGGATTCATTATATAAAACATAATGCTAATAAAACAGAATGGTTTTTTATTGGAATATAAAAAAAATCCTAAATCATTTATTTGGAAACATCGACCAGTGGAGTGGAGTAATTGAAATTTAAGAATGATAAAAAAAACACCTTATTGTTATTATGTCGGTGGGCATATTATTATTTTCAAAAGAACATAATTTATTCGTCTTGTATTATTAAACATAGTGTTCTTTTTAACCGAATTATTTTTACTAAAATGAAGTTTGAAAATAAATTTTGTCTACCATTAAAAATAGTCTACGATCAAAGTGTTCAATATGTTGAAATATTGAATAAATACTTTTTAACATGAAACTAATGTACACGAAAATAAACGTTTTAAAATGATCTATTGAAAATGAGAACAGAAACTTGCTCGAATGTTGGGAAATTTGAAATCGACGAATGTATTATATGTAATTATAATATGAATTTCTCATACATAAGAAAGGTTTATTATATAATTTTAACAATCGGTTGTATAGATAAAAAAAAATAGAAGTTAAACATAACTGAGATTGGTTTCCAATCTCTACAATGTCCGCATATACTTTTTATTTCTTTCACTCTTTTGATTTAAATCTGCAGACATAGTCTTGTCTCATTCTTAGTTTTGTCTCGTTTTATCTAAGCTTGGAGTGATATTGTGCCGTCTCTGTCTAACACATCATACTTATTACAGACGGTGATGTCATGCCCGCATTGAAATAATGTGACCAGAAGCAAAGAAAATTTCATCGTGAAAATAGTTCATGAATTATTTGTCTATGGCTGTTGTTGATATTCTATTTTGACAGTTGTTTTCAAATGGAAAATAATACTTCTCTACCGAATCTTTAATATTCTCTCTGTATGAGAAAGTTGTATTAGAATTTTTTTAATGAGCTTATCGGAAAACCATTGCAAAAAAATACGTATGTACATGGGTAATTTTTAGAAGTAGGTACTACAAACTTTGTAGAGAACATTTTGTGTGTTGTAATGTAAGTGAATCGTATCTCGTTAGAAACCAAGATAATCCGGTAGTAAACTTAATATTTTTTAGTGTCTTTAATTGGTGGAAAAACTTTATTATTCGTTTATTTTTTTTTTAAATTATACAATAAATATATAAGTAAGATATATTGAAAACACTACGTATAGTACATATCAGAAAATGTATGCAAACGGAACGGGTTTGGTTAAGGTAGCAAGCAAATTTATACTGTTGACAAGATATAAGTTAATATGTTTATCAAGCTTAGTTATATGAAAAAGTGACACTAAACTGATTGATAAACAATATGTAAAATATGATAAAGATACCAATAAGAAGATAATAAATGACTGTCATTCAAGATTACAACGGTAAAATACAAAACAACAGTTATATTATTTTTTTAAAGTTAAATGATATGAAAAAATAAGAGTTTTCCAAAAATATAAAATAACTGAGCCCTTCCTTCTCTGTACAAGAAAACTCTATACACTAATTCTTGCAAACAAGATTCTTCAGTATACACAAAATTCAGTAGACGACTGTGTATAGAAATCCTCGGACATAGAATATATCGTACATTTAATTATTTAAATATATATATATATATTACAATATTTGTTTTATTTTAATGTTAAATGTCTTACGTCAAATATTTATCAGATCGAGAACAAACAAAATATTCAGTAATATGTTTGAGTCTATAATGCGTATGTTTAAATTACATAATATATGTATTGTCTTGATGTTAAATGTTGAATATCAAATGTACGACATATTTTATGTCCGGATTTTTCTATGAACGGAAGTTTCTGTATACGAAAGAGTCTTGTTTGGACTTCGTAAAGTACTTTTTTATTCGTATACGAAGTATTTTAAACGGATAATTCTTTTACGGAAAAATCAGGAATCCCGTTAAAATATCTTTTAATAAAATACGTCACGACTTAAGTTTTTATTGTTAAGATAGTTTTTGTTTTAAACTAAACCACAATATAAGAAAATTTGATGTGTTTTGATTGTTACTCAGTCATCAAAAAATTAGGTACTATAAATCTATACCGATGTAACTGACACAACACTCCAAACAATGCGCACCCTGCTCAATCTTAAGACATTATTGTATAAAGTTATAAAGGTGCGTTTCCGCCACTGCAATCATTGTTTAAATATATCAACCGACACGACACGATACCGTCAATTTATTATTATTCTATTTTGAACAGGATCTGCAGTTCATTCACTCAATTCTCCTACCGGGTTTTTAACTTTATGATTCATTTTCAATTACATACCCAAAATTAATGATACTTTAACTTGAAATAGCCTAATGATCAATCCTAGCGTGAAACAATCAAATAAAGTATCATTAAAAACAATTTTCTTAACACAAAAGTCCTCTCAAATCCGCTAGCATAAAAGACAATTTCGTAAAGTTATAAAAACAACATCTACATAGGTTATAAAACAGAAATAAACTATTAATTTTTTTAACTGTTTTTAATAATATTTTATATAATAGGTTCATTATTTTTTTATCTTTCATTCCACTCCTTAAATATGGCATAATATATATAACACAGTTATGGAATTAAGAATCTTGTTTTTTATTGCTAAATAAAAATATTTTAATATTTAACAAAAACGGTAACATATTAATGAAGTTGTTTTTTTTCTAATTTAAAAATTAGTATAATTTAATCATTTAACCATTGCAAAGAATGTTAAATAATACCATGGAAATAAATTAGCTCTTTTAGAAGGCATACGACATTCTTAAATGAACGATTTCTTATCATGTTGGGAGTTTTACATTTTACAACAAGACATATTGAATTTTTGTAAAGTAAGTTGTCTAAACTTAAAAGTTATTAATAAATATTTACTTGCTTAAATTATAATTAGCCAAACCGGAAAAAATGTGGTACTTGGAATCATTAAGACAGTATAGTTCTGTTGTAATAAAAAAAACTGAAATAATTATGAATGAATCTGTAAATTGATTGAAAATATTTGATTCTTTTATAATATTAACATAATGCGTTTAAGCTTGCCCAACGCGTTGACTCTGTTTCTTTAATGTATCAATAAATTTATTATTTTAGTTATTTATAAAAGTAGTGAAGATTTTACATTGCACGTAAGAAAATCACATGGTTGTGAGTTGTGACCATCTGTTTGATATTGGCGGTCGCAAATCGAAACAACCTTGCGAATTTGAGACAAGGTTTACACAATTATAGTATGCTAAGATTGCTCAGGTTTGCCTATTACATTTAACGGAGATAAAACGAAAATTATTGCCTATCTTTCAATTAATTAAGAAGTATTGAAATTATACATCTCGTAGCCAATAGGTAACGGTTATAAGCTTTCGTTCTACACGGTTATGAGATATAAGATTTCAGTCCTCAAATAAAAACACGCCATCGATTTTTCAATTACCTCATTTACTTAAAAGACTTTTATATACACCGTTTTTTCAAATTTACCTTCTATGAAAATACAAGCAGATTATTTTAAACAACGTAAAATACCTGAATTTATGTAGTAAAAGAAAATGGTTACTAATGATAGTTCGACCTACACAAGTACCGATCAACTACGTAAATAGTAAATAAGAGTAAAGTATGAGATTAACTGGTGAATACAAAATATGACTATTTAATTTTAAGATTTAGCTTGGCTTTGTTTGAAGAGTAACAACAATCGATATATCAGTTTTTATACAGAAGCACACATAGAAATTGATTAATCGACGATTGAATCAACCTTTTCCACAGTTTGTATAAAATCGTTTTAGCTCTGGCAAAACATTGATGTTCTTGCAATAAAATATATTTAACCTTCAATTATGTTTTATATAAAATAACTCATTTAAAAACGTTGGTAAGGCTGCATCATATTTTTCTACTCCGCTGAGTGACTAATTTCCTTGTTTTAATCACATCACCACGACAGCAATGATGTCACCGGATGCCAGCTTGAGCCAAGAATTAAAATACACCTTGAAAACTGAAGAAGACGTTTTTTTATGTACAAAAAAGAATAAATACAAAACTCCTTAACAATCATTACTGTTCTATTGTTTTTTGTTGTTGTTGGCTTGAAAATACATACACCTACGTAGCTATTGTATTTTTTGTTCATAAATCTTACTAAAATTATGATGATTCAAATAAATCAAGTCATTTTCATAATTGAGTAACAACGTGGATTGTTAAATCAGTAAATAAAAAATAATTATCATTCAATCAGCCAAAATGGTCCGGAATTTATATGATAGATATATGGTTTATTCTGATATTATGATTTACAACTTTTTAAATATTTATTCTAGCTTATTAATATAATTATACGTTGTCATGTTTTAGTATTATCATGCACTTTTTTCCTATTTCGCTGCCTACATTTGATTTACTTACAACGTGGTGGAATTTATTATTTCATGTCAGAAACAAGTTGATTGGAATTTTAACGCTCTATTGCTTTCATCTTATTAAAATATTTACAAAGAGTGTATGTTTTTTGCAATTACACATTACACTTGGTCATAAAAATATATTATCATTAAAGGGTGACATGTTAAGTGATAATGAAGTTCTACCAGGCATTCTCACTCTATATTATAAAAATGTTGTAAGATTAATAAAATAACGGCTTATAACAATATTTACTGTTAAAAAATGGTACGATTTTCTTCAACTGCTAATGATTGGAATCCATTGTCGTTAGTTCGCTCAGTTCATAATTATTCTACTTAAATAAGCTACAACTAAAAACACGTTGATGGTTAATTAATTGAAATAATATACAATTAACATTCATCTTCCCACAATGCAATGTCATCTTCAAGAATCAATATGTAGGTATAATCAAGTGGGTGCCATCAACCTTGCAGAAAGAATAATGTGAATCTGTATATTTCAGTATCAAATGCAATAATCTACCACACACACTCGTATTACATTGTTACGTACAATTATAATTTATGTACGGCAAATTGTTGATAAATTCTTAAGTGTATGCGGGCTCGTTTTGAGCTGAGGTCGAATACAATATTGTATGTAAGATTCAGCATGAGAAGAAAAGAATTCTTATATTTATATGTTTTCCTACGTTTATCCTATAGAAGCCACTTTATGATAACATGTTAAACGTGCAAAGCTGGTTCTCGGTGGTCTTGTTAATTTCTTGTTAAGGTGGGTAAATGATAGGAGTGGAGAACCTTTTAATGTTGTCTAATCCAGTAGTGGGCAACTTTTTTTGCTTTGTGATCTACTTTTCAATCTTAAATTTTCTCGCGATCGACTAAGAATTCTCATAAGAATTTAATTTTTGGGTTTTTCCCTAACTTTAAAATTAAAATTTTTATTTTAAACGCGAAATATCATTAGATATTTTTTTTAACCCGCTCCCAATGTGGAGCATATGGACTCCTAATGGAGTTTATCTCAACAGAAGTGTTTCCACGAGAACTGCTTGTTACTCAGTTGCTCAACCTCTCTTTTTCCAAAGAGAGTAGGGATAGAAGGATAGGGGCTAGGACAGGATTAGTGGTAAGCTAATCGCTCTCGATACGCCCCGTTCGTAGGATAGGATGGGTGAGAGGGGGGAATTCAAGACATCACATACACCCATGCCTTTGAACAGAAATTCATAAATCGATTGAAAAATCAATTTATAAAAACTGTCCGTACCGGGATTTGAACCCGGGCCCTCCGTTGCCAAAGCCAACAACGTTGACCACTCGACCACACAGGCGGCATTAGATATGTTCGTAAAAAATAATTCAATTTTAGTGTTTTCGTTTTATTTTAACATATTATTTACTAAAAACCTTTTTTTTGGATGGAACGAGAAAATAAATGTTTTTCACGACCGCGCACCCTTGCTCTATCTAAAGCATAGGTTCCCAACCTTTAACGGGTGGCGACCCCTTTTTTAAAAGCCATGTGACTAAGCGACCCCCCGAGGAATTTGAAATCCTCGATTTGGTACACTTTTTCGTTATTTTGTTGTTCAAATCCAAAATCGAAAAAAATTGGCGACCCCCCTGAAAACCCCTCGCGACCCACTTGGAGGTCGCGACCCCCAGGTTGGGAACCCGTGATCTAAAGAGTGTCAAATATTTCATGAACCCCTTGTGAAAATATCTGGCTAAAGCTTACTTTATTTAATTTACTGTTTTTTTGTCTGAATTATTATATTAAATTAAAGGGATGTAAATTAATACAATCAATTATTTTCAAATTTTAAGTAGGTGCCAGTTTATCGTTGACAGAAGGCGTTATTTCAAAAACCGACAGTTTCAAGCTATAGATGCAAATGAATTCTTTTTAATACGTATAATCTATATAAACAAGTTTAGTGATATTTTGTTTATTTTAACATTATTTGAACATAAAATAAATCAAATTAAATGCGTTCAAAGTTATTTTTGACAAAAAAAACCATAACTAACTTACTTAACGCTTTTGAATTCAATAAAGTGCTTTTAACGATAAGTAATAGTTAAATTATAGTACATAAATAAAGATATTAAAATTTCATTATTATCAAAAATGACGATTATCGCAAAACAGTTTTTGACTTCTGCCAGTATACCGATGATATATTATTACGTAATTTGTGGACTAATCTTCAAAACGCATTTAATTTAGGATGAATATTAAGGGTGGACTTGGGGGCTCGGAGGGGGTCACACGAGCCGGTGAGCCGCTTGTTAATTTAAGAGAAAACATATTCTCAGATAAAATTTGTACATAAGTGCAATTTCTTACTTATATATTATCTACGACAGCTTCAGTACACAATAGTATATTTATAGCCATTGACATTGATAAGTTTACGGTAAATTGCATATTGTTACATATTATAAGTGTATTAAGTAACAATCGATTGCTTATTTTTAAGCATTGCATATAATTGCATAGGACTAGAAGTGATAAAAAATTCACTTCTTCTCCAGAACACTGAGAACTGCTTTGAGATTAGACGAGCCCTTGTTACCATGAATGAATATAATATGCACTGTTTTGTGTCGAGCGTGAAACCTATTTATAAAAGCAAAAATCAAACATAATGTTTTAGTACTAAATGTTTTAATGAAAGATTGGTTTTGTCTATCGCAAGCATTCTTCACTGTTGATTTAGTAATGTTTTATTGCAATCGCGCGCCAGTCTTCGGTTATCGGTAAGCCATCTTTGTCTTCAGTTGTTATCCAATGTAGCAGTTAATTACGTAATCAAAAAAGGTTTACCTGTGTCTTCGTTTGGTCGCACCAACAGCACCTGTCGCACCAACTGACAGTTAGACTTCCAAATGCGGCAAAGGTTTGTCAACCAACTCTTGCAATCGTCCAATCGTTAATTTACCTAATGAATACTTGGCACACTAGAATAACAACTCACTCCAATATTATCACTGTCACTCTACTATAAGCACATTCTGCAATGGCAGTTTAAAATAAATAAATTTGTCAAAGAGAGATCTCGAAATTTTTGTTGCTCTTTTAGCATCCCGACTTGTTTGTATCGATTTTTCGATTTTAAATCAACCAAAAAGACGTATTAGTTATTCGGTCATCAATATTTGTTTAGTTGTATTATTTATTACATAATATATATATTCTGGAATCAAAAACAATTAGTAATCATTCATAAATATATAGAATTGATATGCATTTGTTATTTTTATAATCAGGGCCGGCGCTACCATACAGGCGAAATAGGCAATCGCCTAGGGCGCAAATCATTGAGGGGCGCATAAATTGAGTAATCGAATTATTTTTATATTATAATAACAAATAATAGTTTATACTTGTATCTGTTCGTTATAATTATGTATCGTATTCTATTTAATTCGAAAAAGGTAGGTTGAGCGACTGACTTAACAAACAGTTCTCGTAAAAAACTTCTTTTGAGATACCTCCATTAGGAGGCCATATGATTCACATTGAGAGTGGACATGCATATAAAAAAAATATTCCACAGTTTGTTAAAAAGGGGGTGCGAAAATAACCGTTGCCTAGGGCGCCAAATAACCTCGCGTCGGTACTGTTTATAATATATCTACAGTCTTTCGCTTTAATTTTTATTTCTGATTCTGATTGTCGTTGAATCATGGAAGAAAATTGTATATCTCATACAACGAGACAAAAATGATTTAAATTAAATAACCATTATACTAAATGATTCCTTCTCAATAACTGTAACATTTGAATACAAATATAAGTCAATCAAAAAATAAAATATTAAGCCCATCCATAGCATAGTCATCAACAATTATACTTAGTTGTTTTACAGACTAATCCAACCGACCGATCGCGAAACAAAATTTAATTCATAAAAATTACCATTATTTGAATAAATTCATGGAAAACTGCATGAGGAATGTTTTTTCCTGTCTTTCTCCGACATAACAATAAAAAATGTATGTTTATGAAGATATTTAAATATAAATTTATTTATAGCTTTGAAGAATTAAAATCGGTAAACAAAAATCCTGCTTAGATTTTTTTAGAAGACAATCGCCAAAAGACATTTAAATTAATTAAAAGTAACATTCCGACCTCAAAACGTTTGTTTACCCTCGTTATACTTGATCGATTTTCAGAATGAAAACATTTATGACATACATACATTGTTTTTCAATCGATTTATGGATATGATGATTTTATTTCCCCCCTATACGATCCTGCAAACGAAGCTAAACAAGCATGATCAACTAATTACTAGTTATTCCTTATATCCTTACTGTTTCTTACGAAAGGTTTATTGACTAATGATCAATTCTTAAAAAATAGCTTCTGTATCGACGTGCATAAGTTGTCCATATTTACGTAGCAGACGTGGCTTAAAAAACTGAAACGTAAGCATGATATTTATATTAAAATTTGCTTGCCAAACGATCAACACAACCTAGATTTTGTTTTACTAATATTATTTCGAAACACCTTTGTCCTTTAAATAAATAGAAATTTCCAGCCTTACTATTAATACAATTCGTATTTTTTTGTAATCTAAAAGCTTGTTGTGCAATATGCAAATGGTGGCCTTTGTCAACCGATTCAGTTCGCGGTGTTCAAGTATTGTTTGAAATTGAAAACGTTTAAGCGTAAATGAAACTGTGTTTTACAGTCGGCTGAAGACGCTTTAAATATATTTAAAACAATAGAGATATTATTATACAATTTGCAAGAACGCTCTATGACCCAATAAATAATATCGTTTAAGGTTACCAACGAACCCTGATAAACTTCAAGGGAATCGGCTTGTAATAATATCATATCATGTTATATGGAGTTGGTTTTTTCACAAACCACTTAACGAATAACAAAACTTTAATTTAAGACTAATTTGTTGGTTCTCATTTCAAGTTAACCCGTGTAATTGAAGACACACAAATACCATAAAGCAAAACACCCCCCAAGCGATTGATATGATTAATTTAATATTAAGCTTTTTAAATATAAAATAGGAACGGTTTCACTCATCGCTAGCATTAACAACTGATAGTGTTTGATATTAACGAATATGTCGTAGTCTTTATTGAAATGTGTGAAATTAGTGCGATCAAAGTTGTGTATTATTTTTAAATTATAATGTTTTCCCTTCGAGAATGAACAATTTTGTGAACACATTAAGTCTGAATAAAATAAATTGCTTAAAATATAGCAATTCAACGAAGTAACGGAATCATTTGGTGGTTTATTTTATATGAAAATGATTATGATCAAAACATTGAAAAGATATCCTAAAGTAATCGAATAAATACATTGTATTCTTTTGTTCAAAGCATAGACTTTTTATGAAAATGCTACCGCGAGCCATTTTTTGTGCAATGTGACGACATAATCGATTTTAATACCTACCTACCCATATTCATAATGATTCCAATAGACTAAAAAAAAGAAAACGGAGTCTGTCTATGATTCCGATATGAAGATGGCGTCGGCGAAAACCGGTTTCAATGCCATCATAATGCCAAGTGACGTCACCGATTGAAATGTCAGATTCTCTTCTTTAGCAATAATAATAGTGTCTGGCCATAAATTATCAAAAACAACTATCTCTCATCGTCCATCGAAATGGCGGTAGATGAGTTGAAGTCATTTTGATAGACAACAAATCTGGCTCGCTTTCTTTCTGAAAACAATTACCCCATCATCGATAATATCATTATTCATTACCTACGTTTCATTAATATTTCTTATACTGGGCACCTATGTGACACATAAAATCATCAACATCAAAATTAGAATTCGTAAATGAAACGAGCGAGTTTTATACAATCATTACAACCGGGTTTTGCCATTTGGTACGCCTAAGAGTAAAGCATTTTGTTCTGATGATAATTAAAATTAATGCAATAAATTGCATTAGTGGAGTTAAAATATAAGACAAATGCGGGTATTGTAGCATTGCAAAGTTTATCATGACGAATTGCAAATGGTAGTTGCGCCATCGATATTTATTGTAAATATTGTAAAGCAAGTATACCAAATACAAACATAATACATATTCTATACCAGTGGAGGGGAATCTGTGGCTTCTTGGTTACTCTGATGCGCCCTTTTGTCTCGATCAAAATATTCACGTTGATCAAAAAGATATACGCAAGCGTTTGGAAAAATAGTGTAATCAACCGATTATATGTTCGGCAGTCGAAAAAAAAAAGGTGGGGAGGGTGTCAACGTTTTCTTTACTGCGGCCTTATGTTGAATCAGATGAATGAATGTTGCCTTTAGAAATGAAAAGGTTCCACACCTATTTCTCTATTCCTTCTCGAACAAATTTTATGTGTTTTTCAGTTACCAAATAATTCACCTTCCCTTTTTTTAAATAATTTCTTTAATAATAATATCAATGTGCTAAGAGCTTTTATACGACTTTGAGGGATGAAGTATTTAATATGTAATCTTTATTATTATGACATTGTCTATTATAGCCAGTCGCCGTAGCCACGTGGTAATTTCATAAAAAAGTCTGCAGTACTTGTCAACGCGATCTAAGATTAGAATCTTTGAATTGGCACTTTTAAAGATTGATTTTTCGATCAATTTATGAATCTCTATTCAATAATATGTCCAAATATCACAACCAATCTCTCAGGTCTTGAAAATAGGGTGCAGATAGCAATTATTTAACTGTTTGCAGTGGTAGTCTCTAAATTTACCCTTATTTTCTCATAGAGTTACCAATGTAGATCTAGCCAACGTTAAAAAATAAATATTCATAAACTTCTTTCCTTTCTTCCTTATATTAAACTGCTCAATTAAGGCCTGCATGAAAAAAATATAAAGCGTTGAGTATTTTCTTCATTGTTAGCAGACACACTTAGTTTATTGATGTTATTGCATTTATTAATAGCTATCTTGTGCTCGTAAGTAAATAATTAAATTTAATATGCTTACTTCACGAATCGTGGGATTTTTTTAATCTATTGAAACCGATTTACTTAATATTCCGCATTCAAGAACAATGGCCGTGGTGTAATTTTACAATTATTTTTAATCAACAATAATAACTTAAGCTATTTTCGAATTCTTACAGAAAGCGTTTATCAACCAGTTGCTTACATCGTATGGACAGCGGCCCGTCAATTCGGCAGTACAATGAAAATTGAGGTAAGTTTCTAAGTATTGGCAACGCAACTGAAAAAAGTCAGGGGTATTGATTTGATACGCCAGAGTTGTTAAAATGTTTATCGAGAAAATTACAACGTTTAGTAATTGTAAAGAATGTTATGTATGAAAAGTAAATACGTTCGTTAAAAATCCATCTCCGCACCCAATGTAGAATATATGATAACTATTTGTTACTCAGTTTTTACCTTTCTTTTTATAGGATAGTAGCATAATAATAATATAAAGATAGAGCAGGACTCGTAGTTAACTAATAGCTCTCGCTGTGATCGACTATTTAAGAATTGGAAGGGTGGGAGGGATTTTTAAGACATTACAAACACCCATGTCTTAAAAAAATCAATTGAAAAACATTGTGTTCGTACTGGTACTCGAACCCCTGAGATCTGTCACGGAAGCCAGAGATCTTTACCGCTGCGCTACAGACACGACATAATAGGATAAAAAAGATTAATTTAAAAAGTTTCTTAATATTATACTTAATGTAGTTTTAAATCTAAATATGTATTTTTAATTAATTCCTTTTCCAAATGTGGATCATATGGACTCAATGAATGGAATGAGTTTAACCTCAACAGAAGTGTTTCTACGAGAACTGCTTGTTACTCAGTTGCTCATCCTCTATTTTTTCAAAGAGAATATGTATAAAAGGATAGGAGTAGAGCAGGACTAGTGAATAGCTAATCCCGCTCTCCCCACTCCCGTTTTTAAGATAAGATTTCAAGAAATTTCCTTATATCCATGCCTTGGGACAGAAATCTATAAATCAATTTATAAAAACTGTCCGTATTGGGATTCGAATTCATGACCTCCGAAATATAAGTCAATGTCTTTGACCACTCGACTGCGCAGCCAGCAAAGCCCCGTATGTAAAGCCGTATGTAAAGCCTGAACTCATTTTTAACGAGGGTAGAAAATAAGGGCGTTGCATATTCATTTGAAGCGCACAAAACTCCCCGCATAAATGAGTACATATATGCATAAACGAGAACCTTCAGTTTTGCAATATGTTTAGTTAAAGCCTTTATATATGTTCTTAATACTTTTTTATGGTACAAGGATCATTGTGATTAATGATGTTTGGGAGGTTCTGATAATATGATTATACTGAACAATCATTGCAAGGACCTGTTCACAAAAGCTCCCACTATATATATAAAAAAAATGTTATTCTCATAAATATATTTTGAAATTGTTTGCAATATTTCAAATTAATATGACGACAATTATTAGTCATTAGTCACACACCTAACCATACACCCACATACCATATTACTAGGAAAACAATATTTTAAAAAGCACCACATAAGGTAGGTAGTTACACCTACCTAACCTCAACTGAGAACCGTTCACTTATAAACTAAAAAAAAAATGCAGCCTTTCCATGGATATTATACAATAATTATGTAAAGATAAATGTTAAGATATTAGAAATTGTACGGTCAATAATCATACGAAACTTTATTTATATTAGAGTAATAAAGTTAATATTAATAGGTAGGTATCAGTGTACAAATTATATGCATAAAAAATACACCATCGACAATCGACACCCAATTTAATATAAGTATCCTTCACACAATAGCCGCAAAATATAATATTTAAAAAACGAAACAAAAAAGGAAGTCACTTTTCTTTGTTGATAAATAATTCGATTCCCGAACGTTTAAATTTTCTAATAATAGTCGGGTTGTACTTGAATCTGATTTGAAAAATGGAATGCAAAAGTAGAGGGTAGTTACTTGTTGCGGCCGCGCGAACAATGACGTCACTCACGCGACTCGATCGTTTGAATTTCGAACTCGACTGACGCGGGCGCAATTTTTTACCAGCTGGCTGCTGGACAAGATGGCCGCCTTGTTCTCGGTTTTATTGAAGTCTGCAAGGGCTCGGAAAATTTTACTTTCGATTGAAAATATCTTGGTGCAGAAAATTTAAACTGCGAAATTTAGTAGACAGTGCAATCATGCAAAATCTTTAATAGAAATTTCATAATTTGCATTCTTTCTTCAGATAATTGATTGCCTCTTATTTCAAAAGTATTTTTCATACTGATTGATCGAACAATTGATGTTGAGTATGACGCGGTAGCATCTCAATTACAAATGTATAACAACGCGGGAATACCATACAAAAATGTTTCGTTGGGGATATTTTTGGGAAACGAACCAAAACAAAGTTTTTATTTAAAACCAAAATTATATATAGGATATTGTGGTACGATTTAATTTATTATTTTTTGGAAAGTTATCACTAAGTGACGGCCAAATCCACTCAAGATAAAAAGTTTGATCCAATCTAATTAATTAAACTATCAAGTATATACCTATGTCATCCTTGTCTTCTACGGTCGTGCGTGTTCTTATTAGCAATAAGAAGGTTCCAGGCTCAAATCTCAACAAGATAATTTATCAGATATAGACTCGCTATATTTTTTAATTATTATAATAATTTGGAGCTGGGAGTGCTTAACCTTAACGTGTCTTTTCTCATTGAGTTAATCTTTTAGTCTAATTCTCGTAGAGACTATCTTAAATTAATATACATATAAAAATATTTGGTGCATTGTCGATTTGCGAAAATTTTCTGTATGATATTTTTATATAATATATATTATATTGAATATAACTATTGACTTTTTACTGTTCATTTTTAAAAATATGTGTAATTTTCTGAGAATTTCTATAAATAACACTATTTTTCAGATTTAGGATTGTGGTCAGATATATGCAATTTGATATAGATCAAAGATTTTTTAAGCCATAATATAAATAGTTTTAATAGTAAAAGTATATTTAATTCGAATATTGATATCAACAGGTTAATTGTTTACCGTACAGAGCTCTATTGTGGAAAAAACGACTATCATAAAAGGTGAGGTGAACTTCAGACATCCCACTCTCTTGTTCAAATGTTTAAATAACGCTGTCTCTTTCCCGCGTAGGAGTTGCAAAATAAAACCTGTTATTACCTCAGAGGCTTTACGATGTTTTGACTACTAATGGGAGATAAATTATTAACAAACCTCTTAGTTGAACATTTTAAACTTATTTCGCACATTTTGTAAATGAAAACGGTGAAGATTATTCTGCCCTAATAATCACAGTTGCAGTGTCTTATATTTTTTATTTATAATGAGTTCGATTTATTTTCTTGCGATCTGTCAAAATACACCTTTTTTGAATTAGCCAGGAAACGGTATTTCAACTGGCTGACTATGACTAATGAAACGACGGAATAGTTGGAAAAAACCGTTAATTACTAATGACCAATCAGTAAATAGATGACGTAAAGTCCAAAGGCGAAAACAGGTAAATGTGTTTATAATTCACACACATTTTCAGAGAAAGGAAATTCATTGTTTATGTCATTCAGTTTCGTTGTGTATAATATATTTATCGATATTAAATAGTTTACAAGACTTTTTAAGGAAACATTCGCCGGGTCCGTGGTCGAGCGGTCAACCCAGTTGGCTTCAGCTGACGAATCACGATCTCGAATAATTTAATTAAAGACGTAAAGAGGGAAGACTTATCCTAAAAATGGCGCGTAGTGAGAACTACGTCGTGGCCTTTCCTAGTTCTACACTTCCATCCCTACTCTCTTATAAACTTGAGAATTCTGTAATGGAAAACCTCTAAGATCAAACTAAGATTTTTCTAAGATTTTAAAACTAATATGACTAGTAAACACGCTGCACAGATAAAGCTGAAACATTTTTTAAATAATTATTTATGTCTCATATGTAGTTGGAATATGAACTGAATTAGAAGTAGCGGCAAATATGGAGGCTTCTTATTCATCCTACAATGAAGATACCAAAACTTTGCTTAACACGGCAGTATACTATAAGCTCTGTAATCGAACGATCGACGGTGCTGGCGAATGGGGTTTCGTCCAATCGCATGTGGAGTTAAGAATTCTAGCTCGAATTCTGGAATAAATACATTTAAACATTTCAACGTTTACATTTTCATCCAAGTGCAATGTTTTCATCCGTCAACTTTGTCAACATTCATTATCCAATATTTAAATCAAAGTTTGCAAATAGCGACTAGCTGTTAATCCTTCTAGCACTACATCCTTCTTTCCTTACTCTATTGGAAAAGAAAAGTTGAACGGATAAGCGATTACAAATTACAACGAGTTATCATGATATGCTCATTAAAATGCCAATATTATGTACACTGAAAGCGGTCCCAAGTGCTTTTAAATATGTTGCTGTATGTAGCTTGTAGACGATTTTGAAAGTTTTCCATGTCTTTTAGACAAGTTTTCTTTTAAAGAAGATAGGTATCACCAATCCATATAGCAAAGCTATTTAGTTTTGAATGTTCTTTGGCTGCTTAAAAATAGATTGTGATACATAATGTAGTGAATCGTGTTTCACGCCTTTAAACTTAAAACTGTATTGCTGTGATTTTTTAAAAAATTGGGGATTTTTGGAACCGAGAAACATAAATGTGAGTTTAGGGTCCGGGCCGAGTCAAGCATGAATTACCGGGGTTCGGATCGAGTTATTTCATTAAACTTCGGCCCGTGCAGACCTCTACCATATGGGTATATTAAAATGATTTTCCGCAATTTTATCGCCGAATCAATCGTAAAAAAAACTATATTTTATCAGGTGCGCTTCATTGAATGAGAAGGAAAGATGTCGTCTGTCTCGTACGTTCTTGACGACATTACAACATTCGCTAGTTCAATATTACAATAAGAAATACCGTCTATGTATTATTCCATAACAATATGTCACCTGAATAAAAATGAAGATGAACAGAATGAAAGTAGTGAAAGAAAACTCATTCCAGCTTATTTCATTTTATCACCGTTTATTTATTAGCCACGCCATTATATTATTTACCGATCACGTAAACCATGGGTGTCCAACCGGTAGATTGCTATCGACCGGTCGATCCCAAAGCAAAATTTGGTCGATCCCGAAAGCTTCCGTGAATTTCGAAAAAAATATATAATTTAAATATAAAATTTACAAAAATACCAAAATTAAATTATTTTGTAGGCACATTCCTATCTAATGATATGTATTTCGCATTTAAAATAAACATTTCTAATTTTGAAGAAGGGAAATAACCCTACTAAAAAAAAAATTCTTATAAGAATCATGTTAGAAGTCGATCACGAGAAAACTTAAGATTGAAAAGTCGATCCCAGGGAAGAAAAGTTCAGACACCCTTGACGTAAACCAATGGTTGATAATTTTTACTGCAGCTTTGGAGACATCCCTTACATTTAATTGAGTTCATTTGATTCAAATATTAAATTTCAGATTAAACAGATTAAAAACTAATAACTATGCCACTGATTAATTGGCTTAATTTTTTTAAAAATATCATCATATGTCATTCTAAAATATGAAAAAAACGTAGTAATTAATTGATATAATTATGTTCTCCATTTTAGAATCAAAGTAAAAAATGATGATTCAAATTTTAATGAATCTAAATAGAGTCGTACAAGAATTTACTTTCCCGCTACGCTGTCAAAAAGTAAATTAATGAACGCGAAAGCTTGTTAAATATTTATCAATCAATTAAAACATTTTACAAAAAAAAGAAACAAGTATCAGAGATACGAAAACCAACGTAAATGTACGTTTAATTACATGTCTTGAAAATGAGGGATTGAAAAAATAACGAACAATGAAAATTAATTACAGGCTTAAATTCAGATTTAATGTGGATCGTTTTTAATTTATTTATCGGCCGTTTAAAATATTTTTTAGTATATCAATCACTAATTTAAAATAAGTTTGACATTTCCACACGGCACTGCAGGGTTCTTTGGTCATTCTAAAAATGAAAGAACTGGTTCATCCCAAGATACAAGAAATTAAACTTTCTGATAGCTTCTGGTTTAATTATAAAGTTATTGCATCGATGGGCTTCTACCCTATTGATAACAGGAAGAATTCTAGAGTAAAATGCATTGTCCATGCTTTGTACAGCGTAATAGCTTTGGCAATGTATATATCTTTCCAAGCGGCAGAGTTAACATATATTATTCAGGTGAGTAATGGGTGTTATTAATGTTATTATAATTAATTGACTTTATTCATTGGAAAATCTAGAATAATTCAGTTAGGTACTAAATGATCTCTCGAGCGAAAATAGTCCTTGTCTGGTTTCAATCACACGTTAAGCCGGGAGACTCTACTTCTCACTATAATTTAGCCGGATCCATGTCAAAGTCGTCGACTTCGGTTGCAGAGTTTACGGGTTCGAATACCAGTAATGACTGATTTTTCAACTGATTTGTGAATTTCTGTTCGAAAACATGGATGTCTTTAATATCTAAAATTCTATCCCAGCAGCTATCCGACTCTAAAAATTAGGCGTATGGATAGCGAATAGCTAACCACTAATTTGCTATTACAGTATTATCTTTCGAATCGACTGTTACTTAATACAAAAATAAGATAACACTTCACAATGTAGCATAACCTTTTTATAAATATCACTTACTTACATTAAATTGTAAAAGTGAAGATTGACACAGAAAGAAGAGAAAAGATTGATGCAGAAATATGTATTATTCATTTCGCTTTAATTCCTATATTTAATATCTATACTAAAAACTGCCGTCGATCATCCGTATTGATTTGATTTGAGAGTATTGTTTTTTTTATTAATTAATCAGGGGTTCGTCGGCTTAAGTCAAGTTTAACCCTACAGTGCATCGTGATGCATATATGCATCACTGTTTATTTCCTTGTCTAACAATGTATTTGAAATATTTGGGTATTTTAAATGCATGGCGATTTATATATGATTCATTCATGTTGCCTATGGCGCACCAACGAGATGAATTAAAACCTCACTATTCGTTTTATTTTGACACTACTTTGGCTGGATTTCATCGCGCGACGTTCGGAGTATTGTCACCTTGCAGATACACAAATTCGATATCATTTATAAAGCAAGTGTTACAATTGCATGCTTTGTGATATATTTTTTTATTTTATGTGCTTTTTTTACTCCTACAAATAATGGTTGACTCATATATAAATCACCATGCATTTAGTTGTCTCCCTACTATTTATAATGGAATATCTCTATCTTCTTATTTTTTAACGAAATATTATTCTATATAATTTTAGATGCCTTTTATTTATAAAAATGGAACAGAGAAAGTAAATTTATAAAGTCTGGATAATGATGCCTTATTTGACTTGATTGATAGCACACCCGAAGGCAGTGATGATGAATTTTGTCCCGATGATGAATATTCTCCTGAAAATTAAGATAATACTATTCACTATTATGAACTCTTCATTTTATCTTTTTGCGAATTTCCAGTTTTTGCTTCAAATTTTAAATATACACTGGAAATGAAAATGATGCTGCTCAACGTTTTCCACATGAACCAGATCTTGGTGCAATTAGTAACGTAATTGTGCGACTGACAAGAAAAATTCCAAGAAATTGTAATTTTAGGATTTACTTCGACAATTATTACACATCTATGTAAATAATTAGCAATTTAGCAATCCATCGAATCCATTCTCTTGTCACAGTAAGACGAACTAGAACTACGAAATGGAATTTAATCCTGCATAGTTCCAAGCAAAGCAGAACCAAAAAAAAAGAAAGGAGGCACTTCGGATGAATTTGTTACGAATTTAGAAGGAGTCGAAATAAGCAATTGGAAAGACAATAAACTGGTAGTTTTGTTGTCGTCATTTGTGGGAATAAATCCAGTTCAAATGATTCAGTGATTTGACCGAAAAACGAAACAAAAAATAAAAGTTCCGTGTCTTTCTATAGTTCAGCAATAGTCACATGGGTGAAGGTTTTATTGGATAGCTCGATTGGGAGATACATAATCAAAATGCGATCAAGGAAATGGTACATGCTTTACCACTTGTTGGATATAATTTTTATAAACGCATGGCTTCTTACGCGAAGAAAAAATAAAGCAAAGCATTCAATGAAATTGGTTGACTTCAGAATAGAGTTGGCACAGACGCTGTGTCAAAGTGGAAAACAAACATCATTGAAGCGGGGACGGCCATCTAATTTGCAAAAAGAAATAGATATTTTAAAAAAGAGCTAAATACAAGTATAATGCCTCCTCAAGATGTATGAGTGGATGGTATAAACCATTTACCAATATGGAATGAAACGCGATTGCGATGCAAATATTCCAAATGTAATTCGCAGACATTCGTGATGTGCGAAAAGTGCAAAGTAGCGCTATATATAGTAGATCTGTTGTAATATATTTTTTATTATTATTTTTCCCTCGTTTAAATCAATTATTAGTACTTGAATTTATTTAATAAACAAAAAATAAATCATGCACTGTAGGGTTAACAAAAGGCTCGCGCGAGAATTTCCACACCCCCTCCAGCCCACCTCAAAAGAAAAACATCTGTTGAGATTAACTCCACTAGTCCGTATGCTTTATATTGTAAGCGGGCATAGTTTAGTAAAATAATAATAATATAGGTAATACCGAACTGGTAAGATGAAATCTACTATATGTACATATGTTTTAGAATTGGGGAAATATAACGGAAATGATTCGAGTTCTATCGCCATTTATCATCAAGGCAATTTCCGTTTTGAAGGTATACATGTTTTGGAAGAATTCACGAGGAATACAATGGCTACTAGATCAACTGGATGGTTTGATATGACTTTTAAAATTAATTTATTTTGTATGTTCATTTACTATTAAAAAAGGCATAATATAATGTGAAAAGTACTACGAAAGTTTTATTTATTTGAAAAAAAAATGGTAAATCCATCGTGAATATTAGCAGTGACGGATGAAGCATTTGACAGGCCCCAGGCACAATACTTAAGGTCAAGTTTTAACAGATAACAGGATTCCATGTAAATACAATATAAGCTTTTTTGATCCCGCTAAAGTTTGGAGACCCCGAGCGCGCGCCTCGTGGGCTTATGGGGTGTATGCTTCCGCCGCTGTATACTAGCTAGTTTTAAATTGAATTGCGGCTCAGAAGTGTTGTTTGGGAAAGTACTTTATATCAAGATAAAATTTAAGAAATATTAGTTTTATGTTACCAAAGTTTTGACTGCCCGAACCTCCCTAGAGAAAACCTGCTTCCTAACGACCAGCCTAAATACTATCAATTATGCTCGATCTTCTTCTTCCTCAATTCGTTCAATTTTGCGTATCTACCAGTCACTTCCATCAACTTGAACATGTAACTCCCGCAGCAATTAATTTGTTTAATCGTGAAATAATATAAAACAAATAGCGAGCTATGTTTTCTATCAAAAAGTATGTACATTGCTACAGGCTTTTTTCGGCAAGTGAATATTTCCTTCTGATACAAGAAAAACTGGAAACATTATCATCCATTAAATTTGAATCGTTCAAATTATGTAAATTTTTGTCACTAACGACATGGGTTTCACCTTTCGGCATATTCACGCGTTCAAGTGCACGGATGACCCGGGATAATCCGAAATTCCACCAAACACCTTCAGTCGAAAGCTTAAATTATCATCCTTCATAAATAAAATTGTCCTGCAGAGCTCCACTTTGTCGCCCCTTCTCCTTTTTCTATAATAACAAAAATAAGACTTTTTACCAACAATTTCCATGTACATATTGTATTCTCCAAAGGTCCTGGCTGGAAGAGAAACCATCCAGCTGTCGAAAGTCTGCTCCGTTCTATACCACTTGGAAGCTTCTTATTTGCCATCCTGCCTCTTGTGTTTTGTTTTTTATGGCTAATCACAACGTACACCAACAAATCTGGTGAGATGCAGGTGAAATTGTGGCTGCCTGAAGTTTTAATGAAGCCGCCAAGGTAATAATTTCAGATAATCATTTTTTCTACCATTTGATGTACGTACATACTATGTGAGATGCCTTGAGCGATGATTTTTGTCAATAGATTGTTTACTTAATGTAGACGAAATAGTTATTTTATTCATAAAATCGTCGGTCTTTTAAAAATCATATCTGCATTTGTAAAAAATTAAATGGTCAGAATTTAAATCAATTTTTGGTTAGAATAAAAATACGAACGGTAAAAATAAAAATATTGTAATGTTAGGTTAGGTTTTTTTTTAAATTTCTTTTAAATTACGACTTTTTTTTCTAACTGATATACTATGACCATAAATTATGACCGGAAAAATACGAGCCATTAAAAATGAGATAAACATTGGAGCTGTCACTTTATTGAATCGAAAATTTCGCGATTATATAAGGTTTTAATTTAAAAAAAAAACATATCCAATGGCGTAAAAAGAATATTTTGCTATCCCAACCTCTCACGTTATAGAAATAGGTACTTCGTTGTTTTTACGCCAGGCACTGGAAATGCAACGGTCGTCGGTGCACCTCTTCACATCCAAATGCGACATTACTCAACCGATTTTAACATATTAAAAACTCATTAAAAGCTGCCTTTTTATGAGTTTTCAAACATCGACTCCAAAGCATTCGTTGCGCGATAACGACCATTCATTGTTTCCTTAAAACGGGACATTGACCTATTTTTAGTTAATCGTGTGTGTATTAAAAAAAACGAATATTTCTTCATAGTTTTTATTTATTAATAAAAAGAAAAATTGATCACGAAACATTCCTAGTGTTCTGTTCCGTCAGTTTTTGCGGTGTTATGTAGTCTGAATAAAATGAATCCTCAGATACTTATGAATCTTGGCTATAATTAAGTTGGGCGATTTTTCGCGATTTTGGGTTGTTAATTAGGTTGGTGTTCTTCAGAAAACGGGTCATTTTAAGCTATGATTGGGGTCAATAAGATATACTACACAGTGATGTGCTGCTAAAAATCACATATTACTTACAAAATAATTTATTTTTTTTACATAATTTATACATTACATAAATTCATTCCAAAGAGTGTTTCGATTTTAATTTGAAACTTTAAACGTGACGGGTCAACATAGTGCACGAAGCGGCCGCAAGTATTGAGATCGTGTCGAAATTCGATCTCGGAATTCTGATAATTTAAAAAATAAACTGTATTTTAAGAGCCAGCACTCCAAACCAAAATTATTTTAGCAACTGGCTTGACAGAGCCGGTGCGAACCCATAGCAGCACATCAATGATATTACCTAAAAACGGGACGCATGGTCACATTTCATACTATGCGACGTGTCATATGGAAAGGTTTCACCGCCTGGCGTAAAACAAAGAAGTACCTATAAATATTGAGCTAGCATAATATTTTGTATAATAATTCAAAGTTGCTTGGTTTGTACTTAATTTCAATTATGTATCTATGCTTGCTCTATTACTTGGATTTGCCGGAATTCGAATTCTGATTTTATAACCATCACTTCAGTGGCGGAGTAAGCCAGCGATACTTAAATCTTTGCCGCATCCCTGTTTTTGCTACATTATGTGGACCGCAGTATTTTTTTAAAAACCATGTCCGCTCCCAATGTGGAGCATATGGACTCCTAATGGAGTTTATATCAACAGAATTGTTTCGATGACAACTGCTTGTTACTCAGTTGCTCAACTTCTCTTTTTCCAAAGAGAGTAGTAGGGATAGAAGGATAGAGCTAGGACAGGATTAGTGGTAAGCTAATCGCTCTCGATACGCCTCGTTCAAAGGATAGGATAGGTGAGAAGGGGGAATTCAAGACATCACATACATCCATGCCTTTGAACAGAAATTCATAAATCGATTGAAAAAACAATTTATAAAATTGTCCGTACCGGGATTTGAGCCCGGACCCTCCGTAGCCGAAGCCAACAACGTTGACCACTCGACCACACAGGCGGCAATTAATATTAATAGTGGTAGATAAACATACCACATGCTATTTATAAGATAGAGAGAAAACATTAATGTACAGTGGTGGATTACCCTATAGGCAAATGCGGCGCGTGCTTGGCACCTCCAAATCTTTAGAGCCTCAAAAATAATTAATATAATATAAGTCATATACTTTTAGTTCAGATTTTACAGATGGAACTTTCTGACATTTTTATCCGAAAAACAGGGTCTCCAAATTTTATTGCGCCAAGGGCCTTTCATGTGCTTAATCCGCTACTATAAATGTAAGTACACAAAAATACAAATGTATCCAAAATATTAATTCGGTTACGTAAAGTTTTGCAAACAACACCAGATCTATGAAAAGGTTCTGGTGACTATGATTGTTTTGTGTCACCCATAAAATCTGAATGGGCAGCAGGTTCAGTATCACTAGATTAAGCAATTGGGAGGCCTAAGGCGCAACTAAATTTGGAGGCCCTATTTTTGGAATAACTAAAACTGAATTTAAAATTTTATATGGGTTTTATAGAATATATCCTATTTCAAGGCCTCTAAAATTGGTGGCCCAGAGCATGCACCAATGCGCTTATGGGGTAATCAGCCACTGTTTACCTTACATTCAGAATGGAAAGACATGGCAAGTTTCCAATCGATTAATTCACCTGGATAACCCAGGTAAAACAACCTGCGATACATTTAGTGTCAAGTTTTAACATAAAAATGTTTTCCTTTATATATAAGATGACAACATATTGCCAGGTTATAAAAATGTGCATACGAAACTTGAATGATTAAAATAGGTATTAAATAATTAAGTATTCTGTTTCATTGTTTTGTAGCAATCATTTGATTTTATTCTTCGTGATGGTTTTACTCGGGACGACTGGAATAGCCGAAACAGCCATGGACACAATGATATGTGGATTCATGGCGCACGCCTGTTCTCAATTGATTATATTGAGGGAATCATTGCAGAAAATTGGACAAAAGTCAACCGAATCCCTAGAACTTGCCGGCCATCTTGTAAGCAGTATCCAAAAAATGGATAAAAAACGTAATGAAGATGGCACTGAAAGCAAAACCAAGAAAACATTTAGCGATGGAAACAAACATTCTTTGAAAAAAAGAGTATTGAGCAATGATCAGTGGGTTCGATCAAATGTTGGAAACAGATCCGTGTATGGTTACGAAGAGTCATTGAAGAAGTGTCAGAGAAGTGAGAAAATGAAAAAGGAATTTGTTGAGTGCATGAATCATCATACCATTATTGTAAAGTAAGAAACATTTATTTTATTTTATTTAAAGTGCTTAGTGATGAAAGAGTGTGAGAATAAACAAAGATTGGTAGGACAGAGTTGCACAAGAGTAGGTCCGGGCCAATTTATCCATTTTCTTTTTTATTTTTATGATTTATTGATTTAACATTGCATAAGATTGACAAATTATAATTTTAAGACTTTTTCAATGAAGAAAAAAAAGCAACACAATTTAACATTAAGTAAAAACAGTAGAAAAAAAAATGATTTTGACTTGCGAGAAATCTGACAACCTTACCTATATTAGATTGCAAGAGTTCTAATATTGAGACAGAAATATGTATATGACACAGAAATATATATATAATACCTTTTTTTGCAACAATGTCATTTGCCATGAGTGGTAGATAATATTATTCATTTTTTCTCTTAGATCTTCATAGTATTTATTAATTTTAGGTTTGTCAAGAAGATAGAAGAAGTCTTCACGTGGGGAATCTTTTACCAGTTTGCTGCTGCAGCAGTGATCATGTGTGGTTGTGCTTTGCATGTCAGATTGGTAATTAAATTTATGCATACACTTCTTTTCAGTGACATCATTTGTGTTGTGGGATAGAAAATTCAGTAAATGTTTTTCACTCTGCTCATGAAAGGTAAGCATAAATTGATTTGACTGCTTAGCCCGCACATGTGACGGGCATTTTGTAATTAGTACTACCCAGTGCTTTTTTTCCTATGTAACGCGGTGGAAAGGCGTTCTGGCACCTTCTTTATTAGCATTTTTAATATTCCAAATCTATCTTTGAAAATAAGTTGATCGGTGGTCACCCAGAGGAAAAAAAGTCTTCTGTGATGGATCTCACAGATTCGAGTCCCGAACAACATTATCATTAATCGATTTATTTTCAATGTCATGGGACCGTGTTTGCGATATCTAAAAAAATCCTCTCACCTTTCCAGTGCTATAATTGACGAAGAAAAGCGAGTGATTAATTAACCACTATTACTGTCCTAACACTAGCCTTATCCTCTTATCCTTACTCTTTTCGAATAAAAAAAGAGGTTGAGCAACTGAGTAATAAGCAGTTCTCGTAAAAAACTTACGTTAAGATGCCTCCATTAGGAAGCCACATGCTTCACATTGGGAACGTACACAGGACTAACCTCCCTGCGTCCAGTAGAAAGGGAAAAACCCTAGTCTTTATTTTGAAATTTATAACTAAAGAACTAGACTAAATTTGAGTTCATTCGTAAACGTTGCGATGTTCCATCTGATAATGCTTCAAAATAGGCGAAACACATGTCACAATACTTTGTAACACAAGTGGAGTTACAAAGTGATCAAATTTAATTTTATAATAAAAATTAACTTCCACAAAGTGAAGGTATAAAGAAATAGTATATAGATATGTAAATATTACATTTCGATATTGTTTGGGAAAAGCTTGGTTAGTAATTAATTTTTGAAATACTGTTACATACATACAGGACCGGTCGAGGGATTTCTGTGCCTGTGTGCGGAGCGCCTCGCAAAACTATAACTAAATTAGTTTATAGTACTAAAATCTTAGTTCGGCGCCTGTGTGCTCCACACACTTTGCACACGCAATGAGCCGGCCCTGCATACATACTTTAAAATATTGATTGTATTATATATGTTTGCGCAATTTCTTAAAGCTGATATAACTTCCATAAAAATAGGAATAATCTAAAATGTGATATTTTTGTTTACTTATTTCATTCATTAGTATTTTTTCGAATTGATCTTCTGTAAATTCAATATTTTGCAGTTATCAAGCAATGCCTAAGCACCACCGATTTAATTACTAAAATAAAACCATAATACGCAATAATATTATAGGGGGAACGGAGTGTATTGTAGATTTTCGCACTATAGGTGGGTTTACTATACTAAAGATTTTATTTTCGGTTGTGGTGATCAACATTTTCTTTAGTTGTTCAAGACAATAGGGCAATTTAGGGCTTTCGATCTATTCAGATGCACAGTTGTGGGGCTGTTTCTATGAATGTGCATTATTATATATTTGTGTCCGAAGGCGTTTTTATATTGTTTTCAACACACCCAATCTGACACTGAATACCGGTTTAGAAAGAGTTAGCACTAGTCCTTATTAACCCAAATCCTTATCTTGTTACCTTCATGAAACGTGATCGACAACGACCAACATACTGCCAGTTCTAGTTAAACACCTAAAAATGATTTATTGCGAGTTCATATGTACCAGGCCCTGAAAAATGTAACGGTCATAGGCGCACCTCCATGTTCAGATGGGGTGTTTGTTAATCAACCGAATTCAAAATATAAATATAACATTAAAAATTGCCCTTTTTATGTGTTCTCGAACATTGACTTCAAGGCATTAGTTGCGCAATAATTATCGCAATGTGACCATTCATTGTTCCCTCAAACGGGACATTTTTAGTTGATAGTGAGCTTTCTTGAAAACACACTATTCAAGAAAACTAATGTTTATTCATATTTTTTTCATTTATTAATGAAAATAACGAAAGATTCCTAGTGTTCTAGTGTACCTTTTGCAGTGTAATGTAGTGTGAATAAAGGGAATACTCATCAAATACTTTTGAATCTTGGTAATAATATAGTTGGCTGATTTTTTGAGTTATCGCGATTTTGAATTGTAAATTAGGTTTATGTCCTTCAGAAAATGGGCCATTTTAAGCTCTGCTTGGGGACAACAAGATAGACTACCTAAAAAAGTATTATCACATCTCGTATAAGACATATTGTAGGGAAAGGTTTCACCGCCTGGCGTTAAACAAGGAAGAAGTAACGAAATCTTATAGATTTAGCTCATAAATTTTATATTAGTAACTCCTCTATGATGGAAATCCATATTTTAAGTGAATACACAGGTAAATAAACACCTGGTTGAAGTCTTTTAGCATTTAAGTATAACCTTATAGTACCAAATATCAAATGATCGTCTTGTTGAAGTGATAGACAATATTCACTCTTACCTTACACACAATGAATGCGTCCTGAAGCATAATATAATATGCACGATGGTGGATGGGTTAAGCTTTATTAATGAAAACACATTTAATTTGCTTATAAATATTTATTTGTAATATTAAAAGTATGAAGCTAAGTTTAATCACAAGGAATTGATCTTATTAGCTAAATTAATTACACTAAATGGAAATCTTCATGTGTCAGGCATATCTCCACCCGGGACGAGCTGAAAGAAAAGATTTCTTTATTATATTATAAATTATAATGTATTCACAGAAAATAAACATTAACTAGCCACCCAGTAACCCTCCCAATGCTCATAATACGACACGGAATGGGACAATTTTTAGTGTTCAATATTTCACAGGCAATCTCAAGTCAACCATTTTTTCATTTCAAATAAATCCAAAATTGATATTCGTTTGTTTTTCAGTTTTACTTTTTGGCGGAAGTAGCTGTGTGCTGTAGCAGAGTATGAAAAAAAATATTCTCTATGACCCAGATTTTTAAAAATCGAAAGAGTTGAACCTGGCTGAAAACTCAAAACATGGCTTGCATTTTGTTACATGATAAGAAATAAAATACACAACACAAGGTCATAGCTTTCATGATCAATTATATTTGATCATGATTATTTTTCAAAGATTCACAAGCATAAGTAATAGAAAGTCAAAACAAAACATACATTTATTTTGCACATGGCAACTACCCTGTTTTGGATTTGTGGATAAAGGAACGAAGCTCAGAACATTTCATATACGATGTCGAGGATTTCATATTAAAATGTTTTTGTATTTGCATAGTTTATCAGTGATCTTCATAAAAACGTGTGATTCAAATGCGATTATCAAGTTCGCAAAAGAAAAGATTTTAAATCATGGCGTTGTTTTAATCTTACATTGTGAAGTTTTTCACCGAAATAATCGATGACATGCTATAAGACAAATTTACCCATATAAACCTACCATTGTTATGTTGTTTCCATTGAGAAGTATCTGATCCAACTTTGTTACCCTCCTACCTTCTGGAGTGGATTCGTACTCTGTCACATCCTCAAGTAACATATTTACGAAGTCATCAAAGCCAAGGAGTGTTCCAACCATTTCTTTTTCGTTTTTCATAATGATGTGTATTCTAGATCCGATACATTTATCAACCAATTCTGCCGTAACAAAAATATAAATTATTGAAACATAATTTCAAAGGATATTATTCAAATAAGGGTAAAATCTCGATTATCTAGTAATATTTCGGAAACTGTTTAATTATTTTCAGCGCAAGTATCATAATTAAATACTATCGTTAAACACTTTTAAGAAATGAAACGTTCTTTTATCGTCATGTCATCACACCGAGAATTTCAGTATTTTTTGTTCAAGAAATTTTGACGGTAAAAGTAGAGTATAGCTCGTCATGGATTATTACGGCGATAAACTTCACAAACTAAGCTAAAAACAACGCCACGATTTAAAGTTATTTTTTGAGAGCTTTATAATCGCCCTAAAACCACACATTATTACGAAGAACACTGATAAATTATGCGAAATACGAAATATTTTTCAGTACATCGCCTCTGTTTTCCATTATGGCGGCGCCGCGCGGCGCCGCCATAATGGAAAACAGAGGCGATGTACTGAAAAATATTTCGTATTTCGCATAATTTATCAGTGTTCTTCGTAATAATGTGTGGTTTTAGGGCGATTATAAAGCTCTCAAAAAATAACTTTAAATCGTGGCGTTGTTTTTAGCTTAGTTTGTGAAGTTTATCGCCGTAATAATCCATGACGAGCTATACTCTATAATTACCATTTTGACTAAACAAGAGTAGTTTGGTTTGGTCGTATAAGGACAAAAATATTTCAGTCTTTAGCGACGTTGGAAAGGTCTGCTAGAATTTTTTGATAGATCTCATTCCAGTTGCCAACAACTCTACATGTAAAAGTTTCATCAAATACTTTTAATCGGCAGTAATAATATTATCATTAGTTCTAATTTGACAACTAACCTAAAGGAAGCAATGTGGACGGATTTGCCGGTGCTGTTGCTTGTGCCATTTTCAAAGCGTATTTGTTTAAGTAGACCTGCAAGATGCCTGTATATGTTTTTACAACAGAATAAAATTAAAATTCAGTCAAAATTCAATATACTTTAAACGTAATGAAACGTTTGAAATCGCGCCTTCAGAATGTTTAAATCTTATTTGACAACCATAGATAACGGAGGTTGACAGCTACCGCGGCTTCGCTTTCATAGACAAAAAATGTGGCTGTTCAAAATTAACATTTTAGTTTTACAAGCAAGTTTCCTTACTAAGTGTCTTTCGATAAAAATTGTGTTAAACAAGGTTCTAAAAATATAAAATAATATATTTTTGAAAGAATATGTACGGTGTTTTAATGTTTCAGGTAGCAATGGGGTCTATCGATTTCTTCACAAGCATTGTTTTTACCATTGGAATGTCATCAGAGTTGGCTATTTTTTGCTACTTTGGTGACACTATCATATTTGAGGTAATTTAAAAATTTCAGTAATATTTCAATAATCCTAAATTGTTTGCTTTGAAAAAGAATCAAAGTATCATAATTATAACAATCTTTATTCAGGTTTTGCAAAATACATAAGTCGAAAAGTTAATTTCATCCATTTACCACATAAATCAATTAACAACCACCAAACTATTGCAGACCTAAAATTAAAAAAATAAGCAATAAAAAAGTTTTTTTAATTACATGGGCGATATTGACAACCCACAGAGCTCTCTATTGCCTGAAGCTATTTATCACTGTCGATGGACTTCAACTGATGTCTCCTTCAGAAGATACGTTCTGATTTTCATGGAGAGCACACGAGTCCCCATATCTGTCTCTGCAGGAAAATTCTTTCAACTATCACGCCAAACTTTTGTCAATGTGAGTGTAGTTATTTTTTTATTACCCAACATTTCTGTAATCTGTAGAATCCAAGAATTTCATACTAATTAAATTTAAAAAAATATACGGCCATCAGTAATTCTTAATAACATTTTGAATGCTCATTTGAAATGTATGGAAAATACACTTATTTGATATCGTAGTACCTACGCACTTGTGTTTCGTAACCATCTGTTCTATGTTTCTTGTTTGGACTAAGTGAGTAAATTTTCAATTGATTTAATTTTACAATGATTTCTCTGTTTCAGGTTTTGAAGACTTCATACTCGTATTATGCAGTTATAAAAGGGATTAGGTCAAAATAGGGTACCCATTTTGACCGAATTTTTACATTGCTAAATATTATGCCTACACAATTTTTGTTACAAGTTGTTGCATTTCTGTTGATGATGAGAATCGGATGAAACGCCTTTATTTTCTTACCATGAAATAATTTTTTTTTTTTTTTTTTTTTTTTTTTTTTCATTTTTTTTTTTTAATTTAAAAAAAAATATTTGACATTACAGCTTACGCCAATGCGTCAAATACTTTTAAGTTGAAAGATCATACGAGATATACTCGATGAGAATTTTTAAAAGTCACATGAGATAAACTCAAGGAGAATTGACTTCACAAACACCCATGTCATAGATCTCAAATTAAAATTGAAAAAAATCCAATTTTAACATTGACCTTACCAGGATTCGAACCTAGACCCACCTGGTCGGTAAAGCAAGCTCTAACCAACTAGACCACAGCGGGCGACAAAATAATATTTCGAGTCAATCTTTGTTGAATTTATTTCCTATAAGGGCTGTGGAGTAGGAGTGGTGGTATTTTGGTCGGAGTCATGAAAAATGAGCGGCTCGATTTTGTTTTGAAAAATATATTAAATGATGTGTATTTAAACAAAATAGTCAAGAGTGTTAACATTTCATGCTTGGCTGACTAAAGATGATCGGATGGTATACATATATATAAGTTAAAATGAAATTATTGAAAAATTTATTCGGAGTCGTCTTTTTTTCACGCGACTCCACATCCCCGCCCCGTCTCCTATCATTAAATAATTCAAGTTCGCAATGGCAAAAAATTAAAAAATAATAGAATAAGGCAATGTTTCAATTAAGTATTTTTAATATAATATATTCTTAAGAATAATTGTATAACAAATTTGTACATGTAGTTTAAAAGCTAAACATGGAATACTTTAATTTATTTTATCATAAATATGCACGTAAACACTCACTTTATTACCATCATATGAATGATTTAAATTTCTATGTAACAGGTATAAAATCTACATGGGAGGGCCTAAATTGGTGCTTATAATCTAGATATTTATGTTAAGCGAAGATAGAAAAATAATGAAACAAATTAATTTGTGATTATTTCTGTGTTACAATGGAAGTTACAGACAGTATGTTTTGAATAAAAAAATAAAAATAGGGAACATGACATACCCCCCCACAAAGAAGTAATTCAATATTGGATATTTTGCAGGCGAGATAAAAAATGTTATATTACACCAAGGGTTGTCAACTTTTTTATGCCTACCGCCCACTTTTGCTTATTTCTCATGGTCAAATTTCCTTACCGCCCTACCAACATCGCTATATTTCAATCCAGTATATGGGTGAAAACAATACTAGAAAGAATTTAGGAGAAATAAAAATCCCTCACCGCCCACCACAGAAGCCTTTACTGCCCAGGTTGACGACCCGTGTATTACACTTAAAATTAATTTCAATTAAAGCTTTCATGAATTTTAAGCCATTTGCAATCAATTATAAATTAGGCTTTTATTTTGCTTTCCTGTAAACTGTCGAAAATTAAGTTATTCCTCTGATCTTTGGGAAAGTTGATATTAGTATTGAAATATAAGCAACATGTTCAACCATAGTGACTTTTTTCATGAGTTAGTATTTATTAGTAGAGTTATTTGGAGTCTTCAGTTTGGAGAAAGCAAAAAAATAGTTAGTTGAATGCAATGAATCAAAGAGCGTACACTGAATATTAAATGAAATCAAATTATTCTAAATAATACATTGATTTATCCGCCTATTCCTCATAGACCAATTAGAAGAAAGCTTCAGATTTTGTACAAAATGGGTTCACGAAAATGCAAAAATAGAGCTATAGAAAAATAGTTTTGAAAGTGTTCAAATGAAAATGCAGCTCGTGGTTATTGAATCAACCACCTGTGTCACACTAAATACACCCATGAATACGACCCACTATTACCACAACAATTTCAGACCGCTCTCCTGTTCCATGACCCGGTATGACAGGGGCATAAAACCGAGAAATAAGAAAAACATCACACATACCTCAGATGAAAGAGAAATTGGAGCACGGCTCCACTATCCCCATAAAAAGAAGAAAGACACAATCTTGTTTTGAAAAATAAACATTACTTGAAAATTAAATGTGGAGTAAATTGATGTTGCATTTATATATGGACTAATAAATTCATCGAGATGACGAATGGTTCAGTGCTGAGGGCTATAAGGACATGGTGAGACATATCTACTACTGTATCGTACTAACTGTATCTCTGATAAGAAAGACTATGGGAAATGATATATACCAGTCCCGGCGAACCTATGACTCGCGGGTCAGACACGGACCCATGAAGGCTTTCACTTCTCACACTTTCCAAGCGATGCTACTGACTTAGTGACCCACGGGCTGGTATTTGAGAAAATAATGATCAAAATTTTACCCACTCCTCAAAGAGGTTCACCATCACTGATATATACTAAAACATAATTCGCTTTTAAAATTTCAAAATAAGCACGACACACTAGAAACACAAATGTACATGTGTATTTATTTGAATAATTATTGTCTGTTCTGCACACGACTGATCAATTTCGAAACAAAATAGAAATACTCCCGACTGAAAATTCGAGAACAGGTATTTTTGGTGGTATATCGGTATCTTGGCTCTTGGGTTTGCAGCTAAAGGATTAAGAATATGTATATGAGAGTATTCGATCCCGTAAGGTTTGCCATGTAATTTTTCAGTAGATTTATCGATTTCTGTCCAAAAGCATGGATGTTTGCGATGTTAAAAAATTCACTCCCACCCTTCCGATCCTAAAATAACAGAGTAGCGAAAGCGATTAGCTTACCACTAGTCCCGTTTTAACCCTATCCTTTGCATCCCTACTCTCTTTAAAAAAAGATGTTGAGCAACTGAGTAACAAGCATTTCAAAATCCGTTGAGATATCTCCATTATGAGGCCATATGCTCCATATTGGGAGTGGACATGAATAAAAAGAAAAGTATTGCCGTTAACTTTTAACTCTCAATTATGTCAAATTAATATTTAACACTCGGGTACCGAACGTTGAAAATAGAATCGAATAGCGACAGTCAACGTTCCCTCTAAGCTGCGCGCGTGCGCGGCCGCGCAGCAAATGAGAAGTCCCCGCGCACTCATTCCGGGTAGGCGCGCACTACAAAACAGTTGCTCAATTGATATTTGATCGGTCCGCGCAGCCTTTGAAATTTCCGCGCATCTAAACCTTCGGCTTAGAGGGAACGTTGGCGACAGTACAAAGTAATTCCAGACAAATTTGTGTAATATTTGAATTGTATTTATTTAGGTTTCAATGAAGATTACTATCAATGCCCTCTAAGACAAGAGGTTAGCAGCGCGGAAATTTCAAAGGCTGCGCGATACGATCAAATATTAATTGAATAACTGTCTTGCAGTGCGCGCCAACCCGGAATGACTGCGCGGGGGCTTCCCAACTGCTGCAGGGCCGCGCAGCTTAGAGGGAATGTTGATTACAATACATATCAGCTAGATATTATTGGTATTCAGCGAATGGTTGAAATAAGAAGGATTTTGCAATGTGAATGACTCTTCTAGGAACTCAAAGGTTAATCAAGAATGCCATATTTTTTATACATTTGCAATAGACACTAATATGCTATGTAAATCCAGATCGGGAATATTATAATAAAGGCTTTAAATTAAACAACAAAAACCGTTTCTTCACTTTTTTTTTGAAAAAGCTATTTTACATTCTTGAATACATATGATAGTCAACCAACATTATGTAAATTGTCAGTAATGTTAAAGATTAACTACACAATGTTCCTGTTGTTTAATATTTATTCGATACAATACCTATAAACTAAGGTTTCAGCAAGACAAATGTACGATACACAATAAACTTTTTCATAAACATCATCTTTGTTGAGTTACAAGAAGACAAAAATGTTTTACGACTATCCTGTAAAGTTACACTTTTGTAGACAATGTTGTTTGACAATAAACCAATTAAATCATATTTTTTTATTAAATTAGCTGAATATATTTGGTGATCTTTTCGGTTAAAAAGTACCTGAGCGTCTGATATGATTTTGTATGATTTGACGTTTAATACAAAATGGCCGCAGCGTTAGTGTTGCTAGTACGAAAACTTATTATTATATTATGAATCTCGGATATGCGTAACATATTTAAATACAAAAACAGAGTCACTCGTGAATTACTATTATTTATTATTGTACATACCTAATCAATGTAATTGTCTCGTATTGCCCTTAGAAAGACTGCGAAAACACTGCCTGGAGTGCGAAACGAATTCCTAAATACAAATTCGTCCAAATATGACGTGAATAACGCCCTACTGGTGCCGAATTGGCGTTTAAGCTTTTGTTTGGCTCTCATCCACATATTTTCCACGTTTTGCGTATGCAATCCACTATCGTTTGGATCCACAAAGTTGTCTTGATGGATCACAATCGAATGAGTGTAAATTCCACCTGCAATACGTGGAATATTTCCGTACGCTGCCCAACCGTCTGAAATAATATGTGTACCAGGCAGTATATAACGAATTATTTCTTCTTCGAGTGTATTCGCAGTGCGGTCTGGTACTCCAACTAAAAAACATTTTCCGATATTGCCGTTTTCCAGTCTCTCTATTCCACCGAAAACCCAGTATCCTGCGTGATACCTACCACGATGATATTTTCGGTGGAAAAAATACGACTCGTCGATTTCAACAGTGATCGGTTGGAAATCGACGTCCATCCCTCCGATACGATTATAATGATTGTTTTCTATCCAAATCCCACATTCCTCACGACACAAATTGTACCAATCTTGTACAGGTTTTTTAGAAATGTCTAATTCGAACGCAATATCTTTTTGTGGGCAGTTCTTAGACCAACAACACATCAATATTACAATGGTGGCGAGCGGCATCCTGGAACGCTAAAAAAATGACGACTTTCGTATGGACTGCCGGAAATTGCAAGGGTTGCATCCCCATCTGACGCCATCTATTCCGCTTGCATAATTTAATAACGAACAGGGCTGTCCACACACGTTGCACACACAATTATTTTTGATTAAGCCACGTTTTGCCAGCCAATTTATACACTGTGGTGTACTTTCCAGCTGTTCTAATAATGGCATATATCTCCATATCTCATCCACAATTTGCTGAATGTCCATTAATTCAGTAACTTCCACTATCACTTTACGAGAACTTGGTTTGCCAGCCATCTTAGAAATTCTGTAGTAAAATGTAAAAAAGGTCCGCCTGCCACGAGGAAATTGTATATACTAAAAAACATTCGTAAAATAAATTTTCGTGCTAGCAACACTGACGCGATTGCAGTTTTGTATTAACTCTTTGACCGCGGTTGACTGCTATAGCAGCCCAATCTGAACCGATTTGGATCCGAGCCGCGGTCAAAAGGTTAAACGTCAAATAATATCAGACGCTCAGGTACTTTTTAACCATCTTTTCATTATAATACTTTGTATGAGGAAAATGCTTTTTATATTTTTTAATTATATCCGACACATGAAAATGTATGTATCTAAATCAGTCAGCATTCGGAACGACATTTATGTTTTCAGAATATCTTTACAACTCGCGGTCTCTATGTTTAGTACATTGGTTCGGTGATGTTTTCCCGGTCACGCCCCACTTTTCGTAAAGGTCATTGAAATCAGAAAATTTGACCCTTCTCATAGTTTTTTTAAGAATGACAGAAGTCATCGTAAAATCACTTCTTCTTTAGCCCATATTGTTTTATTATTCACTTTTCACTGGTATATGACTTTCTGGTTTTTTGGGTTCTTCAACACTAAACAGGTAAATAGTACCTCACATTATCCATTTATTTCTTGTTCTTGATAGTCACACTGTCACTATTCACTCACGTTGGATTGTTGGCGGAGTAATATTTGACGTGTTTTTTTCTATATCAAATCACCTTTGGCATTTCCACTTTGACGGGGCTCTGCTCCAATTCTATTTCTGTCGGGGTTTCTTCCGAATCAGACTCATGTTTCTGAAAAACGAAAACAAAATCACAGTTAATTTCGTATAAGAAAATAAAATACAAAGCAATTGTCTTTACTGCCAAAGATTCAATCATAAATAAAGGAATATAAAATGCATCCAATGACATTTTCAATTATGCTACAGGTACAGTATTCAGGCATGTTAGGCAGGCAAGTACATATACGGCTTTCAGCGCAGTCTCAGTAAAAACGGAGAATTACTGATCAAGAAAATTGAAAAGATTTGAAACCCTGTAGATTGATAATTTGAAGACTTAAATAATTTTTAAAAACATACAATATAAAAATCAGAAATCGATACTACCTTAAGGGTGTACACCTGGTAAGCCGGAATATCAGCATGGAATGAACAGGTCGCTGTTGGATGAAGGGCTGCAGTGGGCTCTTGGCAAGAGATTCCTGCACGCTGCGCACCACATGCTCTGAACAACACCTGAAAATCATATTAAATACATCGACACCTTTTTAATAAATGCCTTTTAAGATGAAATTTAAGATTTAAAATTACATAGGTGTACAAGGCATGTTATGTTATTCACTTTCAAATATGGTTTGAAGGCATTTGAGCCCACCATAATGATCAAAAATAAGTTTGAAGACTCACCTGGTGCCTGTCGTTGAGAATATGTTTGGGGCAGTGTCTGGCAGACGGTACAGCCCCGTTAGTACACTTGACGCCCCCTTCTGCAAAACAACATCGACTTCCTGACGCGGTTCCCCGAAGTGATGCCGGTCCCTCCGTTATCTATAAAAATTCAACAAATTGAATATTATAACATGCACGCACAAATGTATAAATCTAAAGGTAGGTTTCAATATTCGTGCTAGTACCAACCTTGGCTCTTTTGTCATGAAGTTTCCTGTGTAATACTGCATCTACGCCATGTCGTTTTCTGTACGACGACATGGCTTTCAGTTTGGCCAGCTGCATGCGCTCTTCTGCTCCCCGCGCACCTTGAACATATATGCTACCTGGAATATGAGTGTAAGCTTCATATGAGAATAATAGAATCATAAAATCTAACAGATTTTATACATGAACAAGAAATATGTATGAAGCAACAAAACATTTACTTGATCTAGAACAGGGGTGGGGAACCTTTTCTTCTCTAAGCACCGCATTTATTTTTCTGATTCGACATAAGGCTGCAGTAAACATTGACTACAGAATCTTTGGCTGGAAAAAATTTCATAAGGCCCAGAAATTTGTGGATTTGCCCAAATTATCAGCATGGCACCTTTTTTTTTTTGGGTCTTCCAGGAATTTTCAAATTCAAAATCTCAGTTTTTTCGAATTTAGAGAATTGGCCAGACCACACCAGGGTAGCCAAAAGGCTACAGGTTCCCAACGCCTGATCTAGAATGTGTTGTCGTATAAAGAAAACTAACACCGTGTTTCTCGCTCCGATTTGAGTGATTCCAGATAAGTCCGTCTTGCCTCTTTCAGTTTAAACGAAAGCAGAGACAACTGCTCAAGGTAGAGTGCTTGAAGCCGTCGAAGTATAGTGCCTGTCTCGCGTACTGCCTCTTCGGAGGTGTAGATTCCAGCAAATCTTTAAATAAAATTATAAATATAGTAAGTAAAGGTATAACATTTCAGTGACAATTTATGTATCTGAGAAAAATTACCTCAATGGTTTCGTATCGAGCAAAGTATCTTCGGCTCCGGAAGAATCTTCATCGGCTCCTCCACCCCGACAAAGGTTTTCCATATCATCTTCGCTTCCGCTGGAACTTGTCCAGCAGTCTAAAAGACTCGGTCCAATGTTTGCATTGACATTGCGTGCGTCTACTTGCTCTGTAAAAAGTTAAAGCAATAAATTTTCTTGATGTCATAATAAAAAATTAAGTTAATAATAAAAAATCAAGTTAATAATTCTTTGAAGAAGAGCTTTAGTCAAGAGCAAGGTTCCCTCTAATTTTTCGAAGGTTATGTGCGCAATATACATTGGCTGTGCAACTTTTAAAGGAAATAAAAAAAATTGTGCGCCGCATAACGGTATTTAGACCAACTTAACGAAATGGTTATTTTTTATAATGACAATAATTAACAACACTATATAATGACAATTAATTTATTCTGGTGGTGGTATAGCTGGTGTAACTTTTATGTGCTCTGTTCCTATGCATGTGCGCACACTCGGCGAGTTGTGTACGCGCGCACACAGCTTAGAGGGAACACTGGTCAAGAGATAAAACTGACCTTCTTTACCGCTGTCTATAGTTGGAATTGGTTATCTTTGAAAATAATAATTTACGATAAGAGATAAGTAAATAACTGATTCTTTATAAGGTATAATTATAAATGACTTACTGAATGGGTCGGGGGCTTGCACTGCTGGCAAATCGTACGGATCCGATGCTTCACTAACGACTGAAACTTGGGATGCGCATGATTCTGTACGCACTCTTTCTGGACTGCAAAAAAATAAAACAATCTATCAAATTGCAGGATTAATTAGATAAAATCAGTGAAGATTTTTAACCTTATTGAAGTTGTCGTCTCTTAAACCCAAAAAAATATTCAAAGCTTCCGAAGTAAAAGAGATATATGAAAATTACACTATTGTTTCTTTGTATGTCATCAACAAGAGTAAACTTATAACTGTTATGAAAGCAGAAGATCTGGAATGCACCGACACTAGAAAATAAACAAGGATAGAGGTGACATCATCGCAACATGTAATCTGCTGCATGGATTTCAGCACCAGATGAGGATTTGAATGACGGTGATAATTCAGTGAATCTCATAAAATTTAGGCCTTATTGTAGTTTGCCTGAAAAGGGTATTAACACTTACGTTAAGAAACACTAATTTAAATATCGGCTGATGTTTTTAGATCCAAATAGAGTTTGAAAAATACTTACATGACATGATGCGTGAGAGTGAGTAAACAAGTCTCCGAAGAAGGTCTCGGTGCTGGTTTGGAAAGCGATCGAGCCCGCAGACCCATCGCTATACGGGCATGCTCAAAGCAGAATCTGAAAAAATGAAATAAAATTTAGGCCAAATTTATCGATTATGTTATACAGCCATTTCAAGGATTGTAAACATCGGACCCTTTTTTATGCTAATAATATCCAACAAAATAATATTTCTAATTATCTCCGATACCTATATAAAGCCCTGATGATATGGATATGGTAACAAACCAAGTGTCAATACTATTTTTTTTAAATGCTTGTAACAAGCTGTGTGATTACGAAATTATTGTTTAAAATTGGTTTTTATTTGACAGAGATTCACTGGTTTAAGGTAACAACAACAAAGTATTTAGTTCTAGAGCAGTTATAAAATATGCTTAATAGCTATTATGGTCTCAGATAGTCAGAGCTATTCCAGTCTTTGTTAAAAAAAGATGCATTCATTTAAGAGAAATTATTTGACAACTAAGTTTAAGTTCTATTTCACTAATCTTAACTTATGATAGTCTATAGAATAAGTTATTTATTCTTACCCTGCATCTCTCTTATTATTGGATATTGGTGCAGGCTGATCACATCTGTGCACGCCATTGAACCGACACCTTCGGTACGGTGCAGTCGGTTCATCTAAAATGTGCTGGCTGCAACGTGTGTAGCTTTCTAGTCGTGGTAAATGACACGTATATCGCTTGTGACCACATGCTTTGGTACGCTTCTCTATTTCAACATGAATCTGAAATTAAATAATCAGGTGTGTTATTGAAGTTGAACAAGATTATAAAAAGGATGCAATTTTTTTTTCTTTGTTTGCTGAAGGTTAGTAAGCCCTTCTGGCTCAACAACCCGAAATTGATATATATATAAACATATTATTTTCTACGGAGACGGCGGATCGATTACCACTTTGAGAGCTACTGGAATTTTATATTTTCGGTTCCAATGAAAACCATATTCCGTCCAGCTTGAACACATATTTAGTGCCTTTCGGGACAATCACTGTATGACACCAGTGGTTGTAAAGTATTTTTCTATTAAAAAATATCACAGCCTAAACTGGTAACTCTAAAAAGCTCCGGCCACCGACTCATAGGCCAGAAAAAATGTTCAATTTGTCACTTTTAAAGTTTTCACTGTCAGTACTGGGTGGAAAAGCAGTATACTCATTAATTTATCAGTTAATAACTTTTTGGAATTACATCATGTACGATAACAAATAATCACAACTCAAATATGAATTTATTCTTTATAGTAATCAAGTTATTTTGATGAAATTGGTTAATTGTTGCTCTTGTAAATGGAATATTATACAGGGCTTGAAGGGTTAATCACCACTAATTATTATCAGTGGTGAACAAGCTTCAGAACTCAGTTAATTACAGTTTGACTGAGTGGTTCAATTTGTGATGGTTACATTTATTTTTTATTTTTTTAAAACCATGTCCGCTCCCAATGTGGAGCGTATGGACTCCTAATGGAGTTTATCTCAACAGAAGTCTTTCTACGAGAACTGCTTGTTACTCAGTTGCTCAACCTCTCTTTTTCCAAAGAGAGTAGGATAGAAGGATAGGGCTAGGACAGGACTAGTGGTAAGCTAATCGCTCTCGATACACCCCGTTCATAGGATAGGATGGGTGAGAGGGGGGAATTCAAGACATCACATACATCCATGCCTTTGAACAGAAATTCATAAATCGATTGAAAAATCAATTTATAAAACTGTCCGTACCGGGATTTGAACCCGTGCCCTCTGTAGCCGAAGCCAACAACGCTGACCACTCAACCACACAGGCCGCACACATTCTTTTTTACCCAACCCAATTCAACTTTGAAAAGGTAGGCTCTAGCAATTGGCTTACGATTTCTTTTATAATTTCGACCTCTCAGAACAGGTATATTGGAGCTACTGAATTACAATTTTGAAAGCCAAAGTGCTACAGATCGTCAGTGTATTTAAAGAAAATGATCACATTGAAAATAGTACATAAAATCACAATATGTAACCACAGTCATGAACTTTGAGAAGAATTTGTATTGTTCTAATTTTGGCATTAATATGTATGGCAATATTGATGATATTCCTCTGTTTTAAGCAAAGTAATAAAAACATTATTACCTGTAATCTGAGTTCATCATCAGCGGATAGTTGGCGAGAACTTGCTGGGCATACACCGGAACGTTTTTTAGGGACAACTTTACCCTTTTCTCTTCCTTCCATCTTTTCAATATATTTTAATAAAATCTAATGAGAACTCATATTGGGTTTAATTATTTATATTTGCCTATCACAAATAAATGTAATGATAGCGGATCCCCAATATTGCTGACATCAATCTAAAAGAAAAAAAAAATATTGTAGTGAAGCATATCGTAAATTCAAATTTGGCGCCACAACAACAGATGACTGTATTATTTATTTAAATGGTTTAATCGCAAATAATAAATGATTAATTATGTACTGAACGTCATTTTAAATAAAACCGACATTTAAGGGCGTATTCGAGTATTCTGAAAGGGCATAATAAGAAACTGACGTAATAAAGAGAAATTATTTCAAATACTATTCGCACTAATTCGTATACAGTGGTGAGTCGGCCATTTTCGGAAGAATAACATCAATTCTGAGGTGCGTGACTTTAAACTTTTAATTTTGTGCAAATTATACCACAAATCGTTATAAAAATACTACAACAATGTTCATCGAGTGTTTATTGTTATAGTGGTGTAATTTTAATGCGTGCCTCCTACCTGTAATTATTGCAGATTGCCGTTTTACATCCAGAGAGCTCACCACTGGATCACTGAAAATTTAGCAATGGCGTGGTGAAAATCGACCTTGCCTACAATAAAAGTGATATAAATCATTGTGTGAAAATTGGCATAGCACATTTACCAAAAAACATTTTTATTTTTTTTGAAATTATCTAAAATAATAATGCGCGATGTCGCTAAAGCAAACGTTTATATAAATTAAATAAATTTTTCAAATGTTCACGTCGTGTATTTCCGGCGACCGCTTCAATAGCGTTGTCCCGTTCTCACGCGCGAGCTCGAACGGGGCGCATCAACCGCTAGCTAGCGGACAGTCAGGGAAGCTCCAGTTCAATGGCTGGTCAAGAAAAATGGTACTTTACACGGGAACAACTAGTGAATTCTCCAAGCAGAAGATGTGGATTAGATGGAGATAAAGAATTAGCTTATCGGCAGCAGGCTGCGAATTTAATACAGGACATGGGACAGCGGTTGCAAGTGTATCCTTTTTCAATGTTTTGTAACCTGACTGACGTCGACGTGCTGATTTGTTTTTGTGAATGATGCTATTTTAAACACTGTTTTCTGGGAATTAACCAGTAGTATGTCTATCTAATTGATGATTCATCATGATTTGTGCGAAATATGAAATTTCCCAGTTGTTGAGCTTTTCTTTTATGTCAAAAAGTGATTGTTATGTGACCCTCAACCGAGCTAGCATTGACAACTTCCCGGTGTATCGTAAAATAATGGTCTGGTAAGGTTAGGATTTCTTGTCAAGCGTGTGCTGTCTGTCGCATTTGATAACATAAAATCAGAATCTGGCACCCTACAGCGATTCTGATATTATTTTCACTTCGGATTGTGTGTATTTGACAAATTTTAATTCAGAAAAATGTAGGTCACCGATATAAAATGTCAAAATTCGCATTGTTATATCATTCGCATGTCCGCTAGGGAAAGCCTTTTCGCAATGCCCTATCTTTAAAAATGACCAATAAACTTTCTCTTTGTCGCAACTTATGGAAAGCTCGAAACATTCAACCACGAGTGTTTTTTTGTTATTTGTTTCAATAATTGTGATAAGTCAAACTATCATAAATGACGCCTGAATGTGTACATAATATGCCGTTAAATGGATTGCAAATACGTGATTTGTTTGCTTGGCGAAATTCATAGTATTTGTAAATCGCTAATCACTGTCAAAATATAACGCATTATTTCGTATTTTGACAATGTTACTCTTCTGACATTTTGAATGTTTACTGGCGTATGTCAGAGACATGCCTTTTTTTTTCTTCTGACAAGTTCGTTCTAAATTTGAATTTGATGTATTTTCATTTGACCGTGCATTTTCGATCGTGAAATATGACAACCCCGGATTGTTATTGAATTATCAGTAAACAAAATATTCTTCACAAATATTGATGTTTATATTTATCTAACTTGCGCACTGTTAAAATTTCATTAATTCCTCTTGCAATATCAAAATTATTATTTTTTAACAGTGATTATTTAATGTTTGACTTCTATTTGCGCACTAAATTTTTTATTTTTGTTTCTAGATAGTTGAGTACGCAATCGATTTATGTCAAATGAGTTTTCTTCTTTTATCTCATAAAACTGAACTGTGCTTAAATAAATGAAAAAAAATCTTCAGCAATTTTTTGAAGTTCAGGTAGCCTATCGGTCAACGTGTGTATCAGTTCAGAGCTTTAATGCTTGGTTGCAGCAATATAAGTGCATCCTTTATTGTTTATGATGTACTAAAGACCTTACATTTTTGAGGTGGAACAGAATTTTGTAAAAGTGTCATTTTGAATTTTTGAAAACAAAAATCAAGGCTTTTCTGTACGTCTAATAGAAACTCACGGATATATCTGTTTTTTTGTAGTTTATATAAACCAAGTGGGGTAAAGAAAACCATTTTGGATTAGAAAAGTTTATTCCAGAATATTTCATTACTTATGTACATATTGAAAAGAATAAATGAAAAATTTATATTCTGTCAAAATACCAAAGTTTCCCTACTTCTGTTCTCATCTATCTTACATATGGGCTCATTGGAGGTGAAGTGAGCCAACTGGTATTTTATAAAAAAATAGTTAGATGTGTTGTAATATTCTGCACGTCTTAAAGTATCGCTTAAGTGAAGTAACCTCAGTTAATACGCATTGCAATAGTGGTACAAAAACACAAAGTAAAGACGTGATTGTTCTTAGAAGTCCAAGACAAAGTTTTACCTCGTTACTAGTTAGCTCACTTCACCTCTCTTCGGCTCATATATTGTGCAATTCACATAGAAGTTTTCGACCCTCGTTTTGTTAACTGTTCATGTTCAGTGCCTACTATCGAAAACTGTTAAATGAAGGTGGCCCTACATCTAGGAACAAACCGTTCCAGAACATGTCCTGGAACATAAAATTCACGTGTTCATGCTGAATCGTGGAACATTTCACGTGACCTGAGATAGGTTCCCATGTTTAATTTCCAAGACTGCAACCAAGTGGCCGATGTCGTCCTCCTTTGTTGCAGTGCCTACGGACTCGAATCCTAGTACAGACGCTTTCATAAATTTATGGATTTGTACTTAAAGGCTAAATTCACTCTTACATAGCCAATTCTAAAAATGCGAGATAGAAAAAGCGATTAGCTAACTGCTAGTCCTGACTTAGTTTGAACAGTCTGTTTTCCAAAAAAGAGATATCGTGTGACTCAATTGACAATTAGTTGTCGCAGTAGGAGTTTATTAAGATTCCATATTATGCTCCGCGTTGTGAGCTGGTAGTTGGGAAGAATGTTGTATTTTCCCTTCGTATATATTTTTTTGTTAATCCTTGTCAGTCTCGCTGTACAAACCAATCGTATTATTTTGGCTACCCTGTTCACAGCCTTATCTTTTCAATGTTATCTGGTCAATAAAAACAGATTTTTCAAGCATATCGCTTGATACTGATTGCCACTCGATAATTATTTACGAATTCGATACAGAATTACTACTGTTTCAATGAAATGTTGCATATTTACATATAAAGCAGGTGTTCATTGAATGCTCATGTTAATAATTATTTTTCAATTAAAATGTTTATCTTGCTAATATTATTTTTCCAATCAAGAATTGAAACTGTGAGTCAGCAGTGAGGTAGGTGGTACAATTTATTGATCCCATTTTGTTGTGTTTTCATAACATTGCAAATGAAAACCGATGTCTGAATAAATTAAAATTTCAATGTTTTTCATACTGGTGCGTCAGCTTATTTCAGTTTATATTCAAAGCCATTTTTTTTTAGATTACTCAGAATGTTGGAATATTCACAGTAAAAGCTACCAGAGAGACACTTTATTGGTTAACTATTTTACCTCTCGCTCCCAACGCTTATAAATATATCCTTGATTCTTTCCGCTGGCGAGGATAGTTGATTGATCATTTCAAATGGTTGTTTATATCATATTAAATAAGTTTATCTTGTCCCCTTCTGTGGTCTAGTGGTAAAAACTTTACCTTAGCAATCAGATATGTCTGAATTCAAATTCTTGCGAGGTTATATTAAAATGTAAGTTATTTCAATGCAATATTTCACATCTTGCGGTTGTTTTGTTGACATTGTCTTTTTTCTTCGGGTCGGGTGCTTTGGCCATTATAAACTACTTTGTTAAATACCTATATCAACCTGTGATAGGCAGAAAATAGTCACCGACAATTTATAAATTTTACGCTTAAAATTTTTTATCACTACGCATTAGGCGATATTAAACAATTATTGGCCTAAAACAGAATTTACCAAATTGTGTCTTCTTTTACTTCTTTTGCTGATTATGGGTGGATGTGTTTCAATTAAGGGTGATAAAGGTCACAAGAATCATGCATTGCAATATATAAATCCTGCAGCAGTATTGTTATAGATGATTCACCATAAGGTTACCGGTTAGTTCGACGGATAGCCCGAAGTTCATTATCTATATATTAATAGTCGATAAGGTCCGTCCGTATGTTTGAGTGAGTGGGTGAAGGATGTCCTATTAATCGGTCACTTTTCACAAATAATCACAGATGTAGTACAAAATAAAATAAAATAAAATAGAATTAAATAAAATTAAATTAAATTAAATAAAATAAAATAGAATAGAATAAAATTAAATACTATGCAACAAAAATCTCATGTAGCTGGGCAACGGGCTTACAGCTAGTTCCTATTTATTCAGTCAATGATATGGCAGGTTTGATTTTGAAAGACCATAAAGCCATGTAGTATTTCATTCAGTGACTAAATTATGCTGCCGGACACGACATGATTGAATCTCAATGAAAACACCTATGATAATTGTCATTATTAAAAATTTACATTCCAAACCCCCTTTTTTTAAAAATGCCTTAAAATATTGTTTATCAAAGGATAAATAGTGTCCTGTCTGAGCTCAACCTTATCCATTCGAGATTGAAATAGATTTCTGCAGCAATATTCTTGAACAATGTTATAGGGTTTCTCAATGAAAATGATGTTCCACTAATATGAGAGTGAAATATTGATAGTCGCATGTTATGTTATATCATTTTACATGTATTGAGAGTTAACAATGTTATTCCTTAATTTATGACTATACAGATCGCAGCTGTGCATAAACACGGCGATAGTGTACATGCACCGCTTCTATGCTTTCCACTCCTTCACCCAGTTCCACCGGAACGCAATGGCCGCTGCCGCCCTGTTCCTCGCGGCCAAGGTAAACCATTCCGCAAACCATTTGGAACTACTGTATGTCATACCTATGTCCGTGTAACAGTGATGTCACACGATGACGTCCTGTCTCACGGCAACATAGAAGTATGGCATGACGACCTATGTTGTGGAAATGTTTTACATTTTAACTATTGCGTACGTTGTTTCAAACGGATTTTTGCGTTGGAGGGCGAATGTTTTGCAGCCTGCTGCGGTACGTATTATGGTATATGACGTTCTTCACGTCCGTGTATCTTATTTGTGCGTGTTTTTTTTTTAAATAAATTTAATCAGTGAAAATACTCATGTAGAGTGACACAACGATACTGCCTTCATATCGACTGTGGAAAGGAAAAAGGACTTAACCCACAGTTTCTTCAAAACAGGTTTTTTTCGATAATCACAATGTATCAAACTTGATACACGTTCTATCAAAAAGATGTAAGCTGCAAATGCCGAATTAGTATCTAAATTTAGCTTTTAAGTTTGAAAAAATGACCTTGTAAAAAACTAAAACCAAGAAGAAAGACTGAAATAAAGGGTTTTCCTAGACGATTTCTTTAATTAATATTAGATTATGTCAATTAAACACCAGTTTAGAAGTCTCCGTGCACTTCAGGGTTGTGTATAATTCATAATTTGCATATGTCACAAAATCATCAAAACACGTTTTTAGCGCCTCCTGTAAAATTTGATATGTGTGGGTTACGTCCTTTTTCCTTTCCACAGTCGATATGTAAAACAACAGTCAATGGCAAAACACATATCGTCGCTTTGGTGGTGAAAGGACCTATTCCACACGAATTTCAGTTTTTTTTTATTGGACCAGTCATTTTTAAGGCACCAAATTTATTGGCTGTGAAAAAAAATGAGAGATGTTTTTTTAATATTTGCCAAAGGATCTAAGACGCATTACTGTGTTGTGTGAAATGTTCCTCGAAGCTTAAACCTTTCAACATGATCGTGTTGTAAGACTGAAATATTGTGAAAAAAACCTGTGCAATTTATTAGTAATTTATCTATGTGGAATAGTTCATTTCACCAGAAAGGCAACGATAATCTGAGAAATGAAACATTAAGGCGCTGGTCTACAATAAACGTCTTTGGCTTTATGTGGCTCAAGGGCGCTGCATCTCGCATCTAGATTTCAAATGCGTTGTTTTTTTTTTTTTTTTTTAACCATTGCAGCTTCCAGATGTCGTGACATCTTACTGAAAATGGACAAATTTAATAAAATTAAAGATGAGTTATCAATTGAATTGGTTGATACAAACTAAGTTTTATTTGATTCTTATTGAAAATATAAATTTTTGATAAGATCGTCTTCAAGTATGGTCGAAACATTCATAAAGTTACTCTTTGCGATTCTAAAATACTCTTCAAACTTTATATCGCAACCAAACAAATGTTTTTTGTCATATATTTAAAAAACCGCCAATATCTCTAGTCACAAATACTGATGCGCCACAACCAAGAATTACCATAAAATCTGGCAACAGCAGCTGCACCTGGGGGTCAGGCGATGCTGTACGCAGCCGAAAACGTTCATTGTAGACCAATGCCTAACTGTAAATTCTACACAAAGCAATGTTTTTATTTTTGAAAAACATGGTTGCTTTGACAATAAAAAATGATGAATGTCTAAGTTTGTACTTCCTTGCCCAGAATATGCATTTTGTCATGAGCTTTATTTTCCCATAAGACGAAAGAATAATATTTCATTTACAAATAATATATGTGTGCATTTCATTATGATGTATGAAATATAACACTTTAAGCGTGTACTAAATGTTGTAATTTTAGACATTCAGAACTATATCGACATCATAGAAATTTGATATACAGCATGAAAATTTGGGAACACGTTCCATTACTGCCTACAACAGCATAGAACCAAATTAAAGGAAGGCTGGGTAAATTCTTACTCTTAACCGGGATTGCAGAAAAAAGTTGACAATGAATATTTAAATAAATTTTACAAAATTGATAAGTGAGAAGTGTTTTTTTTTTTTTTTTTTAGATTTGTTTAAGTTGGCTCAGTTATCTGATACTGCAAAGAAATTTAATATTCCACATATTGTAAGTAAATATACAAATGCATACAGTGGAACCCCATCTATTGTTCTCGCATGCATCGTTTTCCTGCATTTATTGTTACTTTTTTTACCAGCCAGACATTTAAGAGTTTTTTTTTTGACGGGCCCTGAAAAAACAACCAACTGATGGGTCCCACTGCACACATAATTTAGACTTTGAAAGGTCTCGGTTACATGAAATAATAATTCAAATTAACTCCGATTGTAAAGGAACAAATCACTGAATGAAATATATTTATACATGTACAAGAAATGAAGTTTTTATTGACAATCATATCTTGTCGGCGTATATGTTATGTATGCTTAGATTACATTATTAGATGTCATCGTAGTAATAATTCAAGGAAACCTGATAAGTTGATAGCCACATTCTCGTGATATTTATCTTATTTGGGGAGCATACAAAATATTTTGTCTACTCGGTGAATAAATATTTTATTCTAGGTGCACAGTTCATGACAATAATAATAAGAATAAATCACTCGTGTGATGGAATTACCTTAATGGAACCTGTACTCGAGTAGTCCGAGGGTTTGATGTTCGATGATTCCTAGTATGGAAACTTTCATAAATTGAATTTTTCGTTAGATTTGATTTTTGTAAATAAAGGCATTAATGTCTGTGATGTTAAAATCACTTACACATCCGATCTTAAAGAGGAGTATAGTGAGATCGATATCCTGAAAACCGTTTCCTAGACCCATATTTTTATATCTTAAAATGGGAGGTCAAACAATTGAATATGTGCCATGTCTTTTTAATGAAACTTCTTTAGATAATCGGTATTGGGAGGGGGGCCTGATAAAAAGAATCGTACATTAAATAATGCGTTTTTACTGTTGTAAAAATCCTTTATCTATTTTTATTAGTTGCCTATTGGGATAGCAGGGCATGTAAAGTGTAAACGTACTTATCTAAAATTAAAAAATAACGTCTTCGTCTACCATATCAATCATCGGAAGAGAATTCAAAATTGTGCTCCTACGCTACCGTATCATACTCTTTATTTACATATATAAGGACAGGGTGTAAAGTGCTCACAGTTTGTTTTTAAAATTGTGGAAGCAATTACCCAAATTATGAATTAAATTCTTCGCTCCCAGCATGAAGCCACAGAGTCAATGAAGACATTGTTTCCATCGGTACGATCGACTGGTCCGACCGAAGATTGAATTGACTTGATTTATTTCCTTTTACCATTAATCTGAAGATTCATTCATTAACAGAAGATCAATCAGGTAAGCTGGTGAGCTTGGCAGCGATACTCACCAGGGCCAATAATTAATTGGCTGGTGCGATAATTAGCGTTAAAGATCTATCTCTCCTGCCACATGCTGTGTTATAGTTTGGTAGGTTTTTGAGTAGTAGCGGCTTAGGCTCTGTTAGGGTATTCATTCAGTTTTTTTTTTAATGAGAACACGTTTTGTCTGTTTTAAACCATTGCGTAAATCAGAAAAAGAAATATGTACCCTTGTCAGGTCTTCCTCTTAAAAATATCTTTATTGGTATATTACATGAAACTTCAGTAGTGCTATTCTTGCTTGCATAGCACTTATTTTGGATTGTATGAAATATTCTTGCAGAATTATAATTTCAACATTAATTCATACGTATAGGTTTTTGATTACTTTTTGTTACTTCTGAAATGTTTAAAAGACTTGTTTGACTAGAAAAATTATATGTATATTAGTTGGTAAAAAAATGGTAGAATTGGTTGTCGTTAAATATACTCATAGGCTACTATCACATCAACAGGTGGAAGAGCAGCCTCGCAAATTGGAACACGTGATTAGAGTGGCGCACATGTGCTTACACCGCAGCGAGGTTCAGCATATGGACACCCGATCTGATCATTACCAGGAACAGGTGAGGTGTCGCAAAATACTGTCCGGATTTATTTTTCACAATTGAATACAGGACTCTTAAACCTTGCAAGATAGGATGGCATTTTTTTTCCTGTAGAATATTATTTAGACTTACTATGGTGACATCAGCTGAAATTGTGTGGTGATATCTATGATGGTTTTTAAACAGGAGTTGTCAATTTTCGATGTATCAATCGATTAGCGATGTCAAAATCGATGAGAAAATTCATCAATCTCCTTGCATCACGTTACCATACAAAGAGTGTGTTTGTGGGATTCTTAAGAATAAATTTGCCGCTCAAACTGTGAGTGTGTTTCCATTTGCAAATCCATGGCAAGTAAACAATTGAGTATTTGGCAAATAAAATATGTCAGGGTCGCCCTCTGTCGTCTAGTTGGTAAGTGTTTTGCAATAGTAACCAACCCGGTCTAGGTTCAAGTCCCAGTAAGGTCGATATTTAATTTAGACTTTTTTTTCGATTCTAATTTGAGATCTCAGACATGGTTGCTTGTGATACCTCTTCTCGAATTGATCTCGAGTGACTCATAAATTTTTTTACCGCGTATATCTTGTATGTTTTTTAAATTTCGAAATATCGGTGAATTAGCTGTGATGCTGTGTAAAATGGTACAATGCGTCTGTCGTCCCTGAAAGGTTAACTTGAATCTTCATAAAATATTTTTTATACTCTGATGAGAATGGTTGAAATGGCATTTATTTGTTAGAAATATTTAGTTCTAAAAAAGTTATAAGATATAGTCGAAGCTAAAATAATTAACATCCTATAAATGTTGTTGAATATAACACCTTATTATTTTTATCTTATTTCGAGGATTGTGATTTTATTTCAGGCCCAGGATATGGTGTTTAACGAGAATGTGCTCCTGCAAACGTTGGGTTTCGACGTGGTCATCGATCACCCGCACACTCACGTTGTACGCACATGCCATCTCGTTAAAGGTAAACTGCCGCATGTTTTTGCGTTTTTGTATACGATTAATATTTGATAATGTTTATATCGAGCGATGCCAACTGTACTTACTGTAAGACTGCGCCCTCAGTTTTATGAAGTCGTAAATAGCATTTATGATCTAATTTTTGTCTCTACGATAATGTATTAGCTTAATCCACTTTTGCCTACTTCTAACATATTAAGTGTCCAGTTACAAAAAGCGATTTAACCACACTTTTTTCAAAATCGAGATGTGCGTATTCTACGCTCAATTTAATATCACAGTGAAAAAGTTTACACGTTCCAAAACTCGATTGAAAAAATTTGAAAAAAAATCTTTTTGGAATCAAAGTTTTTCTGATATCCGATTTGACAATTTTATTTTGCTTATATTTATTTAATTGTTTGGTTTATCGGAAAATAAAACTTGTTATTTTGTTTTTGTTTAACGGTAGAATATAATACAAAAAAGAATCTTTACTTGAATCAATCAATTTTTGAAATTACGAAAACATTGTTTGCCACAAATATTGAAATGTTCACGTATCGTTTTTTGTAACTAGACTCTTCGTGTATGGGATACAGGAACCGGCAACACTACTTTTAGCAATTCTACAATGATGTTTTTCTTTATTCAACACATTCACTGTTAATTGAATTAGAACTATAATTAGCTATGACTGAAACACTTTATTAGAGACTGACCAAGATGAATAATTCAGTGCTGATGCTTGAACCACCTCAGGGACGGAATCCTCAGCTGTTTGATAAGTAGCAATTATTGTAACATGCGAGACATGCTAATGTACTAGGACATTTTCAGTACTGAACATGGAACCCTAGCCCATTCTGAGAATAGGTCATCGAGATTAAGACTTGCTCTTGTATAATTCTCTATTATTATCATCATAAATATTGGCTAACTGGGTAATTATTTATGGTGATGGTTGGTTATTTTTCAAAATCTTTCTACCGAGTCGTTGATGCTTTTGAATGTTATTCCTATTCAATCGGTGTGATAAAAGGTTTCAAATACACTTAAAGACACTTCCATACATTTAAGTTTTCAATAGATTTATGGATCTATGCTGAAAAGCAATGGATGTCTGTGATATTTACATAACTTCTCGCCCATCCGATCCTTATTAATGTGGCTTAAATCAAGCGGTAAGCTAAATAGAGCTTTTCTAGTCCCATCCTATCCTTACTGTCTCCAAAAAAGGACTCTTCCGTGACTTATGAAAGGAATTTCTGTTGAGATACTCAATATCTTCAGTGCTTTGTACTAAAGATCTATTAACCAAAATACTTTTTTACAGGAGAAGCATTTTAAATTTGACTTGTCTTTTCAATATTTTGTTTTCAGCTTCCAAGGACCTGGCGCAGACGTCATATTTCATGGCGTCGAACAGTCTTCACCTGACCACGATGTGTTTGCAGTACAAGCCAACTGTAGTGGCGTGCTTCTGCATACATCTCGCTTCCAAGTGGAGCAATTGGGCTGTAAATATTCTGGACTATTTTTGTTTTTCTTATCCAACTCGGCTACGTAGATTATTTCTAATATTGAAATGGTAAATTTGAAGATTTTGAAGCACTGCAAAGTTTGTCTAATTCTTAGCACTTACATAACACTAGTGTGACGCAAAGGAAGAAGCCTTAAAACTGCTCATTTTTAATAATTCAAATTCATTTGAATTGTCTCCAATTTTAAACACATCAAATAAATATTTGTCACATTCGTACATAGCGGTCGGCTTGACACATGGATACTGAGCGCTTGTGGAAATGAAATAAAAAAAAAACACGAGAGTGATAACAGATGGTAGATGAGAAGTTCCGTGTTTGTTGATCTTATCAGAGCCGCTTTTTAGCAGAATTCTTTCTAAAAATCAATTGCATCCTTCTCACATTTCTTTTTTTAAGTAATTTTTATTTGGTGTGCCGCGGAACAAATCCCATTCAACAGTGTGCTGTAAACAAAATTGACACCGCTCTATTGTCTCATAATATGTCTACAGTAAAGTTCAAACGTAACCTGTAACAAAAATACAACTGTCAGATATTGTAATGCACCGGTAATGTGGAAACAATACTGTTAGTGGATATATTGTTTATTTGTTTGATGCTTGTATATAACGTCACTCCCCTGTTTTTGTTTTGCTTTATAGTCGGACTAATAAATTATTTGGGTTCATCAAGTTTTTTTTCTATTTTTGAGAAAGTATTTCTCTCAGGTTTTGGGATTGTTTGGAATAAAAACTGCCCTAGGCTTTTTGAGCTTTGTTCAGTAACGTCATACGCGAATGTCAAAAATATATTTTTTTCTATTGTCATTCTGATATTTTTATTGAATTATTATTTCTTTAGATATGGTTACCAAATCTATGGGTGATTTTTGGCAGTGAAATTATTTTTATTATTTGTTTCAAATCAATTAAAGATTATTATAAAAGGGTTACATTTTAGTAAACAATTTGGTAGTCATGTAATATCAAGCATAAAATAACCTGTCAGCTCGATTCCCTACTTTGAATTTGTGTCAGTAGAGAGTTACATGCTCACATCAAAATACAATATATATCTATGCCCGAAACGAAGGTATAGTCTGCGCAAAAATGAAATTTAGATTTGTGATTATATTTTTTTATTAATTGTCAGTTATTGAAAACTTTTAACATCCAGGAAATATTAAAATGTATTAAAATAATCTAGGTTTTTTTAAAAATTATTCCAATTAATATTTAATTGTGCCACCCCTTTTGTGCCCATTTTTTTTTGTTGCTCATCGGGAATAGAATTGGGCTTTTACTGTGTAATGACACTGTATAAATAATCATTCTTTGTTTGCAGATTCCGCAGTCAAACGAGGGCAAACACTGGTTTTACTATGTGGACCGCTCCGTCACTGCCGAGCTCTTAGAACATCTAACTGCAGAATTTCTTCACATATTTGACAGATGCCCCTCTAGGCTTAAGAAGAAAATCATGTCCATATCTAGTGCACAAGGTAAATATTCACTTCAACAATACACTGGCTTTTTCTGCCGTCAACCTATGACCGAGATACGTTCCTGATATTCGGTCGTATATCGAATTTATCATACATTATGACCACGATTCATTTATTATTCACCTAAGAAATTGAATATAACACCCCTAGAACACCACTACCACAATCCCAAATGTCACGTTCTGAGTAAATCTCATTTGTAGACTTTCTTAGTATTTTTTTTACCTCAACATAAAGTAAAACTTAACCTTTTACCTGCGGCTAGTTGTAGTATAAATTACATACGTCTGCGTTGACATTTTTCGAAATATTTGTTTTCAACATACCGTAATAAATACAAGTTAAAAATAATTAGTTTAGTTTATATTGAGGCCAAATGTATAAGGAATATCTCAAAATACTAAAAAAGGGAAAGAGATGACATAAGGAGTCATAATCTCGTTAAAAAATAAATTGCTAGCAAAAGTAACTTTCCGAGACTGACATTTTGAAGTGACGTAATACACCAAACAGGACCCTGCAACGATTTTTATTACCTCAGGTATACTGTAAATAATTATTAGGACTTTGAGACGTTCATCACTCAGTTAATTACAGTTTAGAAAAACATAAATTATTTGATATTTAGACATTTTTTGCCGTCTAGCAAACCTCACACCAACACGTAAAAACAAATAAAATTTAAGCCGGCAGAAAAAAAATAATATTTTATATATGTATCTTAAGATATTTCGGGTCTTATGATGCAGTGGTAAGCGTTGCTGGCTTCCGTGCCGGAACTCACGGGTTCTAGTCTCAGTACGAACAGCATTTTTGCGATTTATCGATTTCTGTTCAAAGGCATGGGTTTTTGTGATGCCTTAAAACTTCCTCGCTTACGTCTAATCCTTCAATAACTAGGCGTAGCGAGAACGATTAGTTAACCACTAATCCTGCTCTAGCCTTATATTTCTTTTTGTATTACTCTCTTTAAAATAAGAGGTTGAGCAACTGAGTAACAAACAGTTCTCGTAGAAAAAGTTAGTTGACTCACGTCTATAAGGTTATATGCTCCACATTGGGAGCGGACATGGATAAAAATAACTTAAAATTTATTGCTGATAAAATTTCACATACACTAATATTCAATTCATCTTCGGACATATCATAATCAGAGTAATTCATCATTCACAATTTCTTTTATATTTCAATCTCTTCCGTCATGATAATTTGATAATTATGTAATAAAAAAGTCGAATAAGTTTTATGACGTAATAAGTTATAACCAATTTCTTACCACACAATCAATTGAGAGCACGCACAATTAATAAAAAAACAATTAATTACCAACAAACATTTGCTTAAAATTTCTTTCATTAATATTGAAGTCAGCACAACTTTTAAAATGTCGCAAAACACAGTTCTATACGGTTAGAATAAAAAGACAATAATATGTTTACTCAAGTTTGACGATTAAACAAGACACGATGTATAAATACGTACAAAAAAGATTGCGGGAATATTCAATAAAATATATTAACGCGACAAAATGAGTCCCCGCGCAGAGTTCTTCTTCAAATGCATTTGAATGGCGATGACGTATTACTATGTACGAAATGCGCAGTCGCGGAATTCTAAAATTGATTTGAAACTTTCGCGCCAAACCCGATAGATCGAAAGGGTTTGAAATATCGATGTTTATAATATGAAGACCTAATTGTTTTGACAACCGTAAAAAGGTAGCAGTAACAGGACAAATCAGATGATATTTTAATAAAACAATCAGTCCTCTATGCCAACGATTTCGTACATTATAGTCAGTTGAAACTTCGCATCACAGATGCTGCGACGCTAGCAGTCAGGGCATGAAAATATGGTGTCACAGATGCTGTGACGTTAGCAGTGATCGGGTTAATTGAATCAAAACATTTGGTTTTTTGAGCAATATGGCCTCCTAATAGATGCAAAATTGGCATATGCAAGCAGGCGAAGTAGAGATGTGCAACCATCGTATGCTGTGATAGCTGCGTCGTGCAAGTGACATAAATGAATGAGAGATAATGACTCAAATTAAACCATTAATGTCTTCTAAGAGTAGTATCATATAAACAAAGTTTGCAGTTTATAAAATAGTTTCACGGTCATTTTTGCGGTGAAACCAAAAGAACACTTTGCAACTTGCATGTTGCAGTCTGTTCTGGTTCCACAATGTAGCGCAGTACAGGGAAGACACATGTCTGCTTCTTTATGTCATACAAAATCTTTGCTGCTTCGGGGTCTCAGCACACTTTTAGCCTTATCATCATAAATTTATAAATATTCTTGTGTTGTGTTCTTTGACTGTCGACGGTGGATTAGTTCTGTAAAATTTTAAATACTTTCAATCTCTTCATGAGTTTTTGTAGCCATAAATCATCGGTCAGCTTTATTTATGTGTCACTTTAAAACTGCGTTACTTTTTTTTTTAAATCTGCTGATTCTTCTAAGGTTAAGTACAATTAACCATAAATAACTAAAAACTATGTCGATGTTTGTATAATTCTAAGCAGATATGGATTCTCCTTGTAATATAAAATTTTCCAAATTTGCAAAAAATAGCAAACGTTACCGATAATCTCATGCGAAATTAACCCACCGATAAAGTGTTGATACAAAATTAAAATCAAATTGTTCATCCACTGATTGTGTTGACAGACGAAATGATTCTTGTTTGCAGTATTTTTAGAAATGGAGTTGGTCTGAAGATGCTTCTCAGATAACTTAACCAGCAAAATAAAAAGTTTTTAAGTTTTATTTTGATTGGTTATTATTTATTCTGCCACATTCTGCACATTAAATCTTCTTGAAAATAAAAATAAAGACACATTCATATTTTTATAAATGTGTTCTCATCTGAGATTTACAATATCTAGTCCTTTCTTGAAGTTAATTTTATATTTTTATTTATTGTCAAATCAGGTACCGGTTCCCCGCAGCAATCTGGATCTCATCCGGGTTCTATTCCCAATTCTCCATTTGTGAGTATACATTTTTTACCTTTCTTGCATTCAATAAACTAATGATGCATCGGCAATGAAATATTTTTGAGCCAATTTTCCGGTGATAACAAAAATACATGTACACTGTATAAATTATACGAAAAAACAAAAATATTATGGAAAACTAATAAAAGAAAAGTATTGGCTATTTCACTGTCGCCCATCCCGTATATATACATATGATCATATCTACCACATATCTCTATATCAGCCAATATTCAGCATAAAAATTAATATTGATTTGTATTAAATTCCCTTTTCATGTTTTCACTAAAATTTTATCACCATCTCATTAATTCTTTAAATTTTGGTTACCAGAGGATACATTTTGTTTGGCGTCTGGTCAAGATTAGTATTTTTTCACTTCCGTTGAACTGCTGTCTAAATTGTTTTTTTTCTTTTATCAGGATAAAGAACCTAAGAAGATTCCTCAGGATGAATATGATAAAGTTGGTGAGTAAACCTTAACTCAGCGTTTCCCAAATGATGGGTCGCCAATTTCCTGTAATAAATCTGTATATTTTCAATATAATTTCGTAATAACGCTGTGTATGGTAAAAATTAGTCAGTGGTCAGAATTGCAGGATTAAGATATTAATTCAATAATTGAACTCTCGTGTGATACCACACTCAAACACATCTTCGACAGAATACCACTGTTGCATTTATGGCTATCTTGTCGTCGAGAATATCCAGTTTTAGCACAAAAGGCGGTAAAATTTCTAATGCCTGTTGTCACAACCTATAAGTGTGAAGCAGGCTTTTCAACATTGGTTACCTTAAAAAATAAATATAGAAACCGATTGGCAGTCGAACCGGATCTAATATTATATCCAAATAAAGCTATTATCCTTTTCTCCAAGTCTGGAGCTTTTAGTTGACAAGAAACAGCAGCACACTAATAATCTCTAATTATTGGTAGATTTGATTTCTTTGTAGGTTTATCAAAAAAAATATTTTGTATTATAACTGGTGTTTAATTGACATAATCTTAATTAAAAAAATAGGTCTTTTTTCTTGGTTTAAATTTTCACAAGTCCATCTTTTTTCAAACTTAAATCTAAATTTAGATACTAATACTGTTTTGAAAAAACTGTGGGTTACGTCCTTTTTCCTTTCCACAGTCGATATGTAATGAAAAAGAATTATGTAGGAAAATGTGTACTCTGAAAACCTAATAAATAAAATTTATTTCAAGGGTGATATTATACACTTTTCTTATTAACTTCAACATGATGTTATAACTCATGATATGAAACTGTGAATACAATTCACACATTAAAGATGTATTGAAATTTAAGTATTCCTCGATTTTAAGGTTTTTGACTTATGCTAAATCTTTCGGAACGCATTAACCTTTTAACTAGAGAACCCACTGTACATAATTTTAATTTTAAACCAATGCTTTTAAACGGTACAGCTTTATTTTGATTATTTTATTTGAAGATTGTTTGTTCATTATCGCTTTTAATTATGTTTACAGAGCTGGACAAAAGACAACAATCTCTCTTTGGGCCGTCAGTGGCTACCGCTCCTGCCGCATCCTCTGCCTCTGCCGCCCCGCCTCCTAACAAAATGGATTACCGAGAGTATCGCGAGCGACAAATGCTGCAGGATCGACGAAGACCGGCCCCGACGGTTCCCCCCTCCAGACCCAATCCTGTTTCTACCGCATCTATGTCATCTCAAAATCCCGCCGCCGTCAGGACATCCATTAATGCCGCCGGCATACCTCCTCCCTCCCTGTCTGCACAGCAACAGCAGCAGCAGCACAGGTGGCCTGGTGGTGTTCCCAATCAGCGCACTAAAGATGTCCAGCCTCCGCCCTCGTCTGTCTCTGTCAACAGCAGGCATCACCCGCCTCACGCTTCCTCATCGTCTACGCATCCTCATCTACATCCACAAGCGCAGCCTGGTTCCAATAATCCTCCCGCTTCCCGCCCACCGCACAGGAGTAGCGGTGCACCGCCGCCTACTTCCAATCCAAACGGTGCCGTGCCACCAGTAAATAACTTACGCCCGCCTTCTAGACCACATCCTTCGGCGCCACCCACCCTGCCTCCGCCGACTCAAGTCAAACCGCCTTCCCTCTTCTCTCCTGAACCTCAGCCTCGGAACGAACGACCCACCGTCAACAATGTAGCCAGGAGACCGACTCCCATCTTACCGGCTGCGATGACGGCTCCCTCGCGAGAGATGGCTCTACCTACTCCTATCTCTCCCTTCTCTTCTCCTACGCTTATAGTGCAAAGACGACCGGAACCTCCGGTTCCTCTTCCCATCACCCACTCTGATTCTATCAGTGTAGGACATCCCATTCCCGAACCGCTGGCTGCCACCTCGCTTTTGTCACCCTCTGTTCCCCCAATCTTGACAGAAGACACGGAGACGGATCCGTCTGCCGTATCTTCATTGCTTAAAGCGGCCCTACCAAGAAAAGCTGAAAAGAAGAAGAAAAAAGAGAAGCATAAGCACAAAGATCGCGATCGTCGGGATGAACGTAAAAAACACAAGAAGGACAAGGATCGTAGACGGGAGTCTGGTGAATCTCGTCCGCCTCCCGCAGTTCAACCTCCCGCAGAACCGGTGGAAACGGAGCCTGACAACTCTGATCGTCAGATTAAAATCACTATTGCCAGAGAACGCCTCAGAACGGAACCTCAGGCTTCCCTCCAGCGACAGGCCCGCCCGCCTCCCGTTCGCCCTCCTCCTCCCCCCGTAGTCATCAAAATCTCGAAAGGACAAGTAGAAGAGAGTCGGAAGCGGCCTTCGTACCCGAACATGGAAGCGGGTCCCCCCCCACCGAAGGCCCCTCGTCAGCATCACCATCACACCGACCATCGTCACCAGGGGCCCCCGCCCCCCGGCGGCAAGGTGAGAATGTTTCCGCACGGTGGCGGTCGGCCCATGGGCCTACCGCCCGGCCCTATGTATCCTCCTCCCGGCATTCAAGTCATGATGTATCCTCGCCCTCCCCCCCCCGTCAGGCAGTACTATTACCACAATCCCGTGAATGTGGTCGGGATGAATCTGAACAGGCCTCCTCCCCCGCCTCATCACCAAGGTCTCCCGCCATTGCCGCCCCCGCAAGCTCCTCCACCGCCACCGCCCCCTTCTTGAAAAGACCTCTCGTCGCGTGGTGAAGTGTACCAAACTTCTATTTAACTTTCACTCTGAGTTAAAACAAACTTCTCCATATGGACATTATGTACAAAGAGTTGTGCCATCCACAACTGTTGTCTCTTTGTTATATGTACTAGAATTTCTTTCAATTCCTTTATATAATAGTACATAGCCGGCCAAATACCCATCCGATACTCTCGTTCTTCAACGATTGGTTGATTTTTATTGTGTTCATTTTATACGGCCTCATTACTGACTTTATTATTCAAGCGCATATGAAGACAACATGCAGGTTGAGTTTTACTCTGGAATATGTGTATATGTGCAATTCAGTTCACTTTCAATTTATCTTTTCGATTCAACTGCAGTATATATTTTATCAATCAAAGCATAAAGACGTTCCTTGTTATCTTTTCCACTCCACTCTCCTCAACTATCAGAGATACTTTTACGCTACAAGCAAAATATTTAAGCGTTAAAAAAGTTCATTCTTTGATTTATGATCAAACTATTGAAAAACAGCTATTATAATTTTACTTGTACACCGTCATGGTATCGAATTCTTTTATTCCTCCCGACAATGATAGTGATTTAGTGACTAAAGCATTAATTTTATAATGCATATGGCATGCTTTTTTCTCTGCATCATATTTTGTTTTATCTCGTATGCTTATATTTGCTCAAAACTTTTCGCTCTATCCTGATTTATATAAACAAAATAACTTTTTATTTAAGTAAGTCAGGACATTGCTATATTTTATTATTTAGTATTAAATTCATTGAAATTTACTTAAAAATGATTTAGGTTATTGAATTATTATTAATTGTAGTGAATGTATCTAGCAGATAACTAAAAATTAACATTCATCTAGTGTGTGTACAGAACTAGACAAATTTAGGTACATGTCTACTATTTTATGTATCAATGCTGCTCTGACTTGCCTTTGTTTTTTTCATTTCTTATTCAAAAGACGTAGTACATTGACTTTCTTTGCAATATAAAAGTATTTAGATATGTTTTTATACTCCATTATTGACATTTAACATATTGCACCAATGTTACAAAAATGCAAAATGAAAAATTTGATAGAAACATATATAATTTCGTTATGTTACGTTTCTACATTGCTAAAACTTAAAGAAAAGATCTTAAACTACAATTGTTTCAAAAATACATCTTTAGTTAATTAATGTATCAATGAGGGTCTTCGATTTATTCAAAAAATGAATATAGCAACTTCAATTCCTTTGAATAATAATTTTGTCAATACGAATTCGAGTCAGAGTAGCAATAATAATGCTGTCTCAATGACGGTTTAAATTTTTTATGTAACAGCTAATTTCTATTTCATTTATATCCTCTCAATAACTGAATTTTATTGTCCACCGTACATTGAATATGAAAGTACATATTTACACAGAATACCATCATAGACAGTAATTTAAATATGACCGTCATAATTCATAAGCCTTAGTTTTAGTTAAATTAAAAATATTACGATAGAATCCCAAAACTGACACTATGGATTAAGTAGTTACTGGGTTTCCAGCTTTTTAAGTAAAGTAATGCGTTTTGTTTTATTTATTTTTTTACAGTCGCTGTGTAATTGTTATTTGATTAGGACGACTGAATCGTTAAGACTCTGCAGTTTTAAATGAAAATGTACATTACTAATGATAATTTGTTTAGTATCATCCCATTTTCTAATATATACATAGATTAAGATTCATTAGTAGTTTAATAAATAGCTTATTTTTTATATTTTAGATAAAATACCTCAAATTACTCTTAGAAGCCGTCGCAGATTGACTAGTTAATTCGGAGGCTCGCAAAATTTATCAATTCACTGCACTTTAGGTGGGAAAGAATTGCCCAAGTGCTACATTTGTTAAATAGTTAAGCCATATGTTATCAGGGAGTAGCGACTTCTGTTGCCTTTAGAGGTTGAGGTGTGTGTACTCATGACAGGTCTCCCCATCGAATGGGTCTTTGATTCATGCTCACTTGTTCATAACTGCTTCGCGTTAAGTCGAGATGAAAATGATATATTTCATATTTTAAATACATAATTTTAAAAAAATACAATGTATATTGAAGAGTAGAATATATTTTTTATAATAGTTTTTAATGGTAAAATCACCTCAACCCTTTGAGTAGTATGGTCGCACGGTTGCAACCTTTTTTTTTTTTATCTATTTTTCATCAGCCATCTATTTTTTTTTTTTTTTGTGGTTTCGATTAAATTATAATTATTACTAAAAAGTATATTAATAGTGCGTATATTGGTCAGCGGTCTTGCGTGGTCTCTATATGCAGGGCATATAACATTTTTATTTCTGTTCAATTCTCTTGGAATCTATGTCTTAAGTCTCACAGGTGAAATCAATTAACATCTAGACCAGAAATTTAAGTAAAATATTGTGTTTAAAATTTCTAACAATTTTAATTTAACAAAACTCTTTAATGAATAGTATTCTTCTTCTCAGATTGAATTATGTATTTTTTTTTGTTACCATTTAAAAAATGCATTCAATTTAAATGTTATTGTATAAAAAAATACTCGCTACTCGAGGGGTTATGAGTGTTGTAATAAATTAAGATATTGCCAAAGTTTGAGGCGTGTGGCAGTTGTTATAATACATTCAACAGTGTTGTGTTTGTATTTGTCTTACCGCGTCGCGTAGGTATTTGCAAATCATAGACACAATTCATTCCATAACGAACCCAATTTGTCCACAATTGGTTTTTTAGCAAAGCTGTGCTATGCAAGTAAAGTATTTTGACAAATGAAATACTTTAAAAATTAAGTAATGTCTTATTAAAATGTACAACATAATTAACATATTCATATATAATATGTATTCAAAAGCTCTTAGTTTTAATTCTGTTTTAGACACTGAGGGTCAAATCACAACCTATTCAGATTGCCTACATATTTTTTAATAATCAAAGTTCTCTATGGATTATAGAAATCATTATTATGTATGTTTTTTTTACACTCAAGACATTTGAAAACCATACTAGCTGCGGGTGGTTATAAACATATAAAACGAATTAGAAATCATTTTTATTATTTAGTCAGTAGGTAGAATATATTTTTAGTTTTGTTTTCTTATAATTATTTTTTAATTTTATTTATATATTTGCATTTTTATATATACTAAATTACAAAATCAATAAAATACTCAACTCTAGTTATTTGACCACTCGATCTATCAAAATTACTGTACTTAATTATTTCTTAATTATGTTTATTTTATTTAAATTCTTGTTTAAAACACCTCAATATTGTTATTTCGTTGGTAAATATATATATTTTTTATATCGTAATTGGAATGTTGTTTTTTCTTTGTTTGTATTTAAAACACCCATCCTATTATTTTACCATATCACAATACTGAAAACAAAGTATTTCATATTTTATTTAAATAAAGACACATTTATTAATATCAATAATACCATAGTTTTGCCATAAAATATGATGAAGATTTTAAATATTCTGTCATCAAATCGCAATACATTACAGATAAAATTATTTAAGTTTGTTTTTATAGATATTTTAGTATCGTACGATTATAATAGCTCATACCCTTGTCTTGCGTGTATTGAAAATGCGCTACCGATGATAAATTAAAATTTTGTGTTTCGTTTGAGAGGTAATTTGGAAGAGACTTACCTCGAAACTAGTTCAATAGCAACTAAATATTTAAATATACCATTTGTGCGGGGGTCGCGTAATTTAAAAATCAAATAACTCCATGCCCCTATGTTGCGCAGTTTGGCTCAATAATCATTTTTTTTTTTATTTCTCATCGGTTTTGCATACAGTTTTCCCAATATAATATATATTTATTTATTATCCACATAAAATGGTGATGGTCATTTTATTATTTTTCATGTCTGTAAATAAAGTTATTCAATTTTGACTCGGTATGCAAGTTACCCTTCGGCAAAATACGTTGTGTTATGCCCGCACTTATAATGTTATTTTTGGTAAATCTAATTATCACATCTGTACAGAAATAGTGCTAACCCACAATATGTGCGGGGATGTATGTTAACTATTGACAAAACAACACTACCAATGAACAAGGCAGTATCTTACTTGTAGCCATTTTCCATCTAGGTTTTATTATTATTATGTGTTTATTTTTATTTAATCCAAAATGACAAGAAGTATGTCACTGCTCTGTTCGGTTGGGGCGATATTTAGCACAGTAAAACTAATTATGCTTCAATTTATAGGCTTCTGAAACAATAAAGAAATTATGTAATGTAATGTATTTTCAACTTTCTAATTAAAGAGAAAGTTCTTCAGAATAACAATAAAACTGAATTCATAGAACTGTTGACATCCAACTGTTTCATAATGTTGTCACATAAGACAATTAAATTTGATATAATCACTTTCATTTACTTTCATAACTTGCCTCTCTGGACTATTAATATATAAATTTAACTATTGATAAATATATATCTATACTTTTCTCTTCTCCTATCTATCTTTTTTCCTAAATAAAATTGATTGTGACATTTAAAATCACTGAAGGTATTTTTGCCGAGACCAAAATTATATGAAAAACATATCAATTAGAGGTAACTTGCCGATATAAATTGCTAAACTTTTATGAGCTTAGTTACATAACTGCTTTCGGTTTGAAATAAAATACTGAATTGCAAGCATTTTTCGTCGTCGAGTTGTTTTATAACGCATGTTTGGCATTCTTATTAATCAGTTGTTTCACTTATGTTAATGTGTATTATAGAGATGTAGATCAGGCGTGAGACGTGAATATCTTTCTCCCTTGCTCAATCGCATGCCATGTGAGATTTGAGAGAATGCTGTCATTTGCCCTTTTATTGTACCTTATTACACGCAGGCGAGGTTGTGTAATGGAGGCAGAGAAACATCCGTCGCACGCCAATGATGTAGATATTGTTCATTAGAAGCTCGGAGAAAGGGTGTAACCCGTAAAATAACTCCCGGGTGTACTATTTATGTTTTACGTCAATTTTGACTCGTATGGATAACTTTTCCTGCATGCTTTTTGAATGTTTTTTTTTGCTTTTACTTTTTTTAATCATCTATTTGTTTGACTCCCTTGCACTTTGTTTTTGAAGCGTTACCATTTATGGTAACTAGCGTATCATACTCCTAAATAGTTATTTTATATTTTAAACAGGTGGAATTTTTTCAATCTTCGGATGCATATATATATATATGTGTATCTTCGAAAAGTATTTGTATATTTTAAAACTATTTGTTTTTTGTTCATCGATTTATTAATTTATCGTAAAAATACTAATTGGATATGTATATGAATCTGGTAATGAGATTAAAATTTACAAATTTTTTCAATTCATTTAAAATATATATACATAATTTCTACAATTTTGACAGATTTTTTTTAAAGGGAATTTCAATGAATTGTGTGCTTAAAATGAGTTGGAAATATGGAAGACTGATAAAAAAATAATTCAAAGCACAAACTTGTAACTTTATTAACAAGAGTGGTTCCATATTATCCAAAAGCGAACTAAATATAATATATAACTAAATATATCAAATATGATTCTGCTGCAAGCTTTGTAATTTTAAATATACATTATTATTTAAGGAATTTAATTTTTCCATCAGTCTTGTAAACCTTGCATTGCAATATTATTCTTTCATATCTGAATTATTGCCAATGTGTCATATGTATATTTTAAGTTATTGTGATGTTGCATTACCTGTAGTACCCGAAATTTCACGCTAATGCATATTTACATGCCCACCATTAATCCTATATCATAATACTTTTATTCTGGTCTTGGAATTTTGCAAAATAACTTGGTACAGGCAAAACTGATCATTGTTTAAATTGAGGCGACTGCCTCGTCGAAACTAAAAAGACAATCGTTAGAAGTCGACGAGTTGGACAGTGTCATGAAATTATCACTTATCAATAGATTCATTTGACGGTAGTAAAAGTACATATTTTAATGATAGCAAAACAATTCAGTCTAAGAGTCATATCTTAAAAATTAAACTTTATTATCAAAACCGTCGATGCCTTTTGATTTTGATGAAACTTTACCGCGATATTCTCACAGCAGTCGTGTCCGTGTTTCAAGTGTTCGGTTTTCACCGATTTGTTGAAAAACTGGTGATCGGTAAGCCGAGTCTTTGTATATTTTTTATTACTAACAGAAATATTGGCTTCGCAGGGAAGACAGGTCACCCGGTAAGAGGTTCCTTGGAAACTCCCATCCTTAAATTCCTTTCAATGTTACGATTCAAGGCTCTCTATCTATCTCCGATGATAAATACAATTATAATTATCGACTCGTGCGCAAATCGGTCATGTATAAATCCAAATGGTTTTGCCTTTCTTCTGTTGAGCAATATTTTTTGACTATAAGAAATGTGACTTCTTTAATTGTTATAATCCTTTGATTAATAATAGAATACCATTATTCCCAGAGAATTACCGAGCGGCTCCATTATTTATAAACTGAGCTGCGAGTTATATTTAAATTAAATTCTTTTATATTTGCCACTTGTTTCAAAGTAACAATTATATATTATATTTGCGGATATTGAGTCTATTACGGAAGCCTTGAATCAGCTTCTCCTATTCTTGGATGAAATAAATTTTTACTCTTGGGGCTGGTTAAAACTTAACGTGGCTATCGCATATATATTATTTGCAAATAATTTCATGCATTACTTTCAGTATTATTTATCGTCCTCTTTCATGGTGTGGTATATTCACCGCTTTCTCTCAATCTATTCCACATTACATTTAATTATTATTAATATCATTATAAACTTGACGCTATATCATTTGGTAAAGTGAATTGTTTACCCTCCCCCATTTTGTATATCTTTATGACGTGTAAATGTAAATTTATGAATATTTTCATTCCTGTAATATATTATATCCCTTTGAGATAAAAGACCGATGACCTACCTTGTCTCCCGAGCTGTTATGATGTTGATTTAGAAAATACGAATATGAGTTTTGAAAGAATCTGTTATTGATCTATTTTAAATTAAAAATACTTGATTTCTGCGCGTACAGTATCTTACAGTTACTGCAAGTTTTATGTTAGATATGGTATTTTTTTTATTTATCGTGAGACACGGGAAATCACGTTTATAAATAAAATATGATAAATGTGTTTTTGATTCAAAATATATGATCAGTTTGCGCACGTACGCAAGAAATCGAAGTGCCGATTCGGCGAATGCAAAGTTCCAGACCAGAATATGTTGTGTCTTAAAAAAGCAAAAGACAAACAATTCTGGTATTCTTTTGCAGGGAAACCCCGGACTCGTCTTGGGCAACGGCCAGAGCGGAGTCTACCAAAAGTGAGGATCCGGTCTACGCCGAGCAAACTTAGTACGTCAGTACACACATGGCTGTTTGAACAAATATATATGTATATATATTAATTAGGATTGATTCTTCGCCGAGTGAATTGCTACCGTCGCGGATAGGCGGCACAGAACTGCGAGCGAAAATAATCAATACAAAGACAGTGAAATTAAAATCACAGACCAAAATGTAATTTATAAGTGTTATATTGTGGATACTGTTATCGCCGAATCGGCCGTCGGTCGAGAGTGTGCCGAGGAGAGTGCGGCCCGTCAATTTTGTTTTTTTTTTTGGGCTCGCCGAAACCAAAATACGAGAGATCCGCTAATTTTGTCAAGACTGCTTTTACGACATTATGTGGATATTCTAATTTTAATATTATATTATGGTGTTTTTATATATACGAAAAATAAAAAAAAACTTCCATACGTTATCGCTAGAATACTCTCGAAGGCGCGTCATCATTCATTATTATGTGAAAATTAACATTTTAAAATGCCAGGACGCTGACCGATCACTTGATGATTTTAGAATTTGTAATAATTGCTTGCGATCATATTTCGGGAAGCGGTCGTTGAGAATTTGGGTTCTAGAATACGTCCAGTTCTTTATTAGTGAATAATTAGTTTTTTAAGTTATCATTCGTGCGTTGAGCTCGCAACAATATTTTTAATAATACCAGATATCGGTCTGATCACTTGACCAGAATTATTTTTGTTTCATATCGTTTTCTTAATAGGTCAACCAAATCATAGAGGCGTCTGTCGTTGTACAAAATGATATTAATAAATTAATTTTGCCTCTAAAATATGGTTTAAAAATTGCACCTGTTGAATGAATCATGAACGATGTAATTGGCAATCGCTGATGTACAAGAAATGATGAACAAATGTATTTAATTAAATTATTATTTTATCACTGTATGTATTTTGTTCGCTGTTCCATTTCAATATAAACTGCAATCATGGGACAAATAAGAATAGTCCATTTTTATTCTAATCTTTCTATTATTTTTGTCTACAATACTACATAGCCTGGAAAATATATGTTTTATAATATAATTGAAGTATTAGTTTTCCTAAGCGATTTTTTTCACTGCATACAAATCGTGACAATCACACGCCCTTATCCAAATGAGCCAAACAAGTTTTTTCGAGTCGTAAGTTTTTTTTTGTAAATTTGATCACACCTATTAAGTAGGGAATATTTATTTTTATTTCTTAACATTGTAAATTCATAATATTAATTTGACTCGGTCGACAAGCATTTCTTAAAACAAGACGCGCATCTGTCTGGCTTTCAATATATTCTTTATATAAGTTTGGAGCGTTAAATCTAGGGCGTGTGAACATGTGCTGGCACTGTTTGAATTGAATTGTATGCATTAAAATACGTAACATTAAATATATTGCATGCAATTGAAAAAAAAATCTTTTTGCTGCAAAATTTTAATGAAATAATTTTTATGGGTATTTTATTCACACTTACTTATATGATATATCAAGGTGTTTTATGAATAAGTGATTGATATCTCTGTCCAAATTTGTTTACTGGCATTAGATACTGGATGTTATATTTACTTCAGAAATTATTTTTATTTTACTTTACACTCTAAGACAAGAAATAAAGAATTGTCACCGTTTGTGTTAGTACTTTATATATTGGTATAAAAGTAAATATGCTTTCACTGTTGCCGCTGTTTATAATAGTTACTACGCGATCTGAAGATCTATATTATTTCATTCAAAGATACAAAATACCTCTTTGTCGCGAGGAGTAAATAAAAAATATTCAAATCTATTATAAAAAGTGATTAGTTTTAAGAGTATGTTGGAACTTTTTTAAACTGTATTAATTAATATTTTTTTTTATCATCGGACTGCCTTCAATTGTTTTTTGTACGACCATTTTTGTTTTTCGTTCGTTTGTAATCTACAACTCTTTATTACGAAATGATGGAAATTAAAAATTAATCATGATGCAAAACAAACGAATGAGATTTAATCAAGTTTATCGTCATTCATTTCTAACAGCTTTCAACCTGTGTTTTATGTTAATTTTCAAAAATATTCTGTAAGCTTATACGATAGTTAAGACATGATTTGTTTTTAATTATGATTATAATTTTAGATTTACTTCGTATTAATACTTTTTTATATTGATGATTAGTTATAATAGGCAATAAAAAATTGACGTCGTGGAGTATTTACTTTCATTTCTTTATTATTTACGTATAATTTACCCATACATCATATTGTGTTCTAATTATGTTTTTTTTTTTATCTTATTGAAAATATTTCAAATCATGGCTTTTTTTATGAACAGTAAATTTAGACATTCAGTTTTCGAATCCTGCTGCATTTCAGCTATCCTACTATTGTAAATTCAATAGTTTGTTTTAAAATTTTACGGTACAGATTGGTGTTAGAAACGCCTTTTGACGGTACAGTTATCAAAGACATGATATTTTTTTAAATCGTCTTCTGAAAACGTTCTTCGATACCGATTAAAGATATCCACCGATTATCCGGTGACAAATCAGTCACCTTTAAACTTCTCGACTAACATGTAATAGTTTATTAAAAATTTTGTCATAATAAATTATGCACAAAAGTTTATATTTAGTTTAAATGGTATCCGTGAATTATACAGTATTTAACGGCTGAAAGTGTTGTCAATCATGCGTGCGTGCGTGCAGAAACACACCGTTACATTCTCGCAGTGTCATTTTATTGCTCGCTCGCTTTCAGCCTAACGTTAGGCAATTCAAAACAAAAGTATATTTGCTGATGTGGTCGAATAAAAGTTAATTTTCCTTTTTTGTTTATATATTTCACTTCCAACGTCATAGATTAAACAAATAGTTTGTCAATAATAAAGATTAGTTTTGGGGGTCTTACGATGGGTGGATAATTTTATTGTTTTGTTTTCTTCTGTATTTTTATATTTCTTTGCAGAGTGAAATATCGAGGACCCCACTGTAAAACAATTCCAAATTTTATTTTGACTAGATTACTGTAAATCTTAATTTCTATAGATGTTCTTCCGTAACTGGTTTCTTTTCCAAGAAACTCGAGTAAACAAATTATTTGGTCGCTTTTCAATTTGAATAAATAAAGCTACAACCAAAATCTACCTCTGGCCTGCAAAAATGGCCACCACAGCAAAGAAGCGAGAGAGGCCTCCCTGTGCCGCTCCTCTCTCGTGCATTTTTAGCCAATTTTTTAATATTTAGAAATGTTTTTGTTTCAAATGAAAATTTTGCATCGTCAATTGATATAACGAAAGATTTTTGCAAATAATTGTCACTAGCGAAATGATTCTTTATGGGTTACCGCTATGTCTTAATAATGAAACGTGTGACAAGTTAACCTGCGTCCGTAACTGTCGATTGTCAAATTCCAATATTTTTCACGACGTTTAAAGAGTTGAATGTGAGAGTTTATTATACATCAAGTGTCATGTCAAATAAATCTTCGACGCTTCATTCATATATAAACGATACATTCATTAGCATTATCTCTTATCGAAACTTGTTAAATCTCTGATAGTGTTGTCGCTAATACAAACAGCTATCGATCATCATATTTACTAAAAATTGAAACGTGATTGCTAAATTATTCACGTGTCTGCAAACTCTGTATCTCGTGCACAAATTGACATACAAATATTTTGCCGTCTGAATTACTCGACGACAACCTTAGATTATTTTATCAATAGATTTTGTAAATGTTTTTCTGAATAAAAAAATACTTATTCAGTTAAGTTTTCATTATGAAAAATATCCAAAGTAGTTACCAAAAAGTAATTTAAGTAGTTCTTTCTACAATTGAATTTTCTTACTCATTAAATTTAAATTATAGTTCAAGCTATGAATGTTTTCTTTAGACGAGCAAATCGCATCACTTAATAAACATTTGAAATTGAGAAATACTTAGAATGCAGTGAAACTACCGTTTTTTTTATTTTTGAAGGGATCGGCGTTAAAAATTGTTAATAAAGGAGAAGCGTCGAATGGGGGCATAGAATTTCTTGTTTCTGGGTTGTTGATATAGAACTTAATCGATTCAAAAAAATCAATTAAAATTGTTCACATCCATGTAAATAATTTTAATTGAATTTTGAATATTTTGGATGCAATTCACTGGAAATAAAATACATAAAAGTCAGTATCAAATGTACCGTTTGACTGTAGAAATCACACTCAAGTAGCGGGAGAAAACATAAATTCACTGTACATAAAATCAAGGTTTCACTGCAGTATAGTTTTAGCTCATTTTGGATTAGCCAACACAACAGTTAAGCTGTATTTAAGTTAAAATCAAATTTTCTGATAATTTAACTGGCTTATGACATCATGTTTTATAATATGTAATTTTTTTTAACTGTTTATTGCTCAGAAGACGGAAGAAGCTTTCATTGTAAACGGTAAATGCTCGGGGATCAGGAAAAGTTCGTGATTCACACTATTCTACATTTTTGCATATTTTTGTGACACGCAATATACTAAGTCTACAAGGCGAGAACATCTTCCCGGCTTGATACTTTATTTTATCATCTAAAGATTTCGATACTCCAATTTTTTTTTTGTCAAAAAACGTGTTTCAAGAAGCAATAAAAACGTTTATTATAAAACATACAATTTTGTGTTTATAATTTTTTTGCTTTGTTTACAACATTTGTCTAAATGTGATGTGAGGGTATGCATTTTGACCACTTTTATGGTATAACATCAATTTTGATATGCAACCTATTGCAATTTGAATGACGTGCGTTCTTTTACAATTAAAGTTACGATGGTTAATAATATTAATTTGAGTTAACATGTTGTCGCCTTGCTGTCTTTAATTGTTAGCAGGACTAAACATTGTATTGAATCGCAAAAATATTCATTAATAGTTTCATTTTGGGCGCGAGTCGTGTGTTTGCAGACGCAGGGTGTAGTCTGTTTTAGAATTTTTATGCCTTCGCTAATAAGCCTAACGAGATAAAAGTACATATACCTAGTGTAAAAAAAGATATTTGTTCGTGAAAAACAATCAGTTTCAAAGTTCAAAACTTTGTGACGTTTTCTTATGTAAAATATAAAAAATGGCTGTAACAGTCTGTAATTACAAACTGTAAGTAATGTTAATGTAGTGATAAATTTAAAAAAATGTGAAAAGAAAATGTAAAAAAAAAATATTACGATTGGTATGAATTAATAAAAGTGTATCTCAAATTAATAAAATTCTATACTTTTTCAGATAAAAATTTTGTTTGGCTTTGAAATTATTATTCCTGATTTATTATGTACGAAAAATGGTTTAAAATAAAAAAAAAACATGCTGCAAATTTGGATGTGATTTTTATATTAAAATAATATTAAAAAATATCTCACACGTTTCATCGTTCAGTACTCTTAATCCCTCTTGAATCCCTTTGTCTAGAAACGACTTCAGGTTTTATATTTCACGTGACATTTCTCTTTGTGAAATATTCAGCAAATTTCAGATGTTTAATTTTTCCTATTATAAAAGAAAAGAATATTGGAATATTAAAACGATTTTCATAAGATTTTTTTTGTCACAAAAAATTCACGAATAAATTTAATTAATAAAACAGCCTCTCGGCATCTTCCGGTACTGATCAGTGCGCGAATGCGCTCGAACTAACTAGAGGCGAAACCCGGGTCGTGTTTGACCAAGAATTTTATGGAAGTGTACAAAATCAAAATGAAAATAATTCTAAATCATTAAATTTCCATCAAGCACCTTCAGTCGAAATTTTTAACTAATAAAACAGCATTCGCTTACAAAATTATTATCTTTCTTAGATAAAGGAATAAAATACATTAGGAGACTGTTAATAATTGACACATCTGAAAACAAAGAGGACCTTTCGAGGGGTTAAGACTGAAATCAAATTATGCAACATGAGAGATGTAAATTCTTAATACGCCATGGCGCAAAGTGATTTTTTATGGAACATTTATGCCACTGCCTTATGAATAGTTTTAACCGAAACTCTTTACTTTACTTTTCGTTCACTTGTTAGAGTAAGTATAATATATTTAATTATTACTGAGGAGCCTTATTGAAATGAAAAGAAGCATGAGTTAAAACGTTTCTACGTTTTCTTTCTCACGTCTAATATGAGAAGAGTCCTGTAAAGTCTGTATTCACTTAGAATTCACATAATTAGTTGTGATAAAATACAAAAAGAAATGAAATATTTAAAATTTCCACCTCAAAGAAAAGTACACACTGATTTAAATATAATACAGCCACAATTTCATCAAAATAACCTCTCGCCCAGAAGAAACTTTATGACAAAGAACAATAGATCATTTTAAAGTCACTGTGAAATGTAGATCTTTCGTTGATTTAAAATATTATCTTGGTGTTGTTTGAGTCAAAAAGTTGACAAAGACTCGTTTACAATCAAAAAATTGTGTGTACACTGCTGTTTTTGGTCAATATATGTATATAAAATTCAAAATACAAATATATCTATACTAACCATACTTAGTGTCTATGTATTTTGTGCCGAGACTGAGTTAAAAAGTCATACAAAGCCGACCTATAAGTGAAAACTGTGATGTTTCAATGTAATTTAATTTTTGATTATAACTATATAATTGATAGATGCAATAAAGTTTGCACAGACGGGTTTGGTTATCTGAGTATTTTTAGCACAGTCTCGGTGAGCTGATAGATGCACACTCAGGGGTCTTCTGCACATTGCTGGTGTAAAATAAGACTACTGAAAAGTATATTCAACTCAATGAACTGAATCTTCTTCATGTCTGTAAACAATGTTTATTTCGATATTCCGAATCAATTAATTGGATGCGATCGATTCTCAATTTGTTGAATAAATTGGTTGAAAAGTTGGTTTTGAACCTTAAAAAGTATTAAAGCTTAAAATTTCAATATACATATATGTGAACACAATACACAAGTGAGTGAATCAATAGTATAAATACGTAAATTTTAAGCAATATAGATCACGTAATTTATCTTTACATTATTAAATATTTTATAAGACCATGGTTTATTCAAAACTAAATTTGGTCTCCATTGCAGTGGTTTTTTCATTCACAGTTTTGCAGTTTCCTGTCTATTTATAATATTCCCAGAGAGTGTTTGAAATAATTGATAATTTTTGACAATGTAGCAATTGAGAGGGTTATTTTGAGAACACAATCATTCATACGAACATTATTACATTCAAAAATATTGAGATGAGTTCATAAATGTGACAGGAGAGTGAAGTATTCAGTTACCCATTGTTAAATGGGAGGATCAAAAAATACCCAATGTTATATAACATTATTTATGGACGACTCTTATTGTATATGAAGAATCAAGCATGAGAGAAATCAAATCCATAGATTCCCATTAAAGCAGTGTAATTCAAAAGTTGAAAAAGTATCAAAAAAAAATCGTTTGGAGAAATATTAAAATCCAATTGATTACCTTTTTATAGTTTACTTTTGTCAACACTTTTTAACTATGGATTATTTCATCATGGATAACTTTATATATGTTATTGGCATTTGAACTATGTTCCATATTAAATTCTCTACGGGGTTTCGTGTATTATTTTCTTTGTAATATTTCACGAATCACGGAATCATACCAAAGCCTTGCGTGTATTGTATTCATATTTTGCGCACATATACTATAAGTGACATCTGTATACGCTTTTTAATATTGGTTCACAACGCTAGGCACTAAGTTTAGTATTCCCTACTATTTCACAATAATCTGAATCAAAGTTTTATGAGATTTTGTATTTTCACCAACATCTATTGCGATTTATCCTAAGCTCATTAATGATTTATGGTTCGCTTCTGAGATGCGCCGAATATTCCTAGATTTTCTTACCTTATTGAATACAATTTAACGGAATTGAACTTTTATTATTTTAGTTGTTAATACGTAACATTTAAGTATTTCTTGTTTGTACTCTTTTATATAAATAACCCTTCATATCTATCATGCCTTTGCTTATACTTAATTCATGTATCCCTTTAGCTCATATTCCAGTCTTTTTATGTAACCACAGTCCTGAATTAAGTTTGTAACGTAAGCGTTAGCACTGATTATCCATATATCCCTAAAATATATTATTAATATAAGTAATCATTGAATTGTTAAGTTATTATTGTTATACTGATGATACACTAAAACATATTATAATATTAATTTTTCAAATCAATGGAATTAATTTTTTAATAGTCTCCACGATTAAAAGGTTTTTGACAGAAACATATTTGTCAAAAAATTAGTAAAATTGACTAATAATCTGGTTTTATCGGTGACATTCGTGAGAATAATTTTATATTCGGAGATATTTGAATATAAAAACAGGAAAGAACATTGATTCTGACAAATATCACTTTTCAACACCAGTTGAAAGCCACCATAAAAAGCCAAATTTATAAGTAAAATTTGATGAAACTTGCTCATCAAATTTTATTTTGTTGTGCCTGAAAAATCGATAAATTTGACAAATAGGGTTTTGTTAAAAAACCCTTCAGTTTTCCATAAACAAGCTATTGCATACATGTACGATCGTTGTTTTAAAAAATGTACCGTAAACAAGAAAACAAATGTGTTCATTTTACAAATTGGTAAAAGTGCCATTAGACTCCAAACGAGAATATATACATAGCCAATTTCTATACCATGTCCAGTTGCGTAATATGGATTGAATAGCTTTATTTATAATATAAATAGATACACAGGAGTATTGGTTCAAATTCATACATATAATATTTTTAATACGCTTATGTTTGAATGGTTTTGACATAACCATATCAATGGCATATCCTTCGGCATAGAGTCTAATGGCAAATTTAATGCAAGTCATCGAATAAGGTTGAAAAAACATCCAAAAAACAGTATTGTATAAAATAATCATTATTCAAAACGAAATAAGATAATGAATGCTATAGAAAAGTCAATTGAAAAATATATCCAACATAATCTAACTTAACATATTCGTTGCCCATTTAAATTAAACTTTTCGGTCAAATTTATTTTGCCTACCATTAAGCATATTGGTTGAAATGTAATGTAAAAATCACAATATAAAAATGTAACATTTGTGATTGTTTTATGTAAAATATCATTTTAGAAATGTTTGTGAAAAATATTTGCAATGACAATATTTGGCATGTTTTTCAACTTTTTCAACAACCTGAAAATTGTCTACAATTCATCTTAAAAATTTCAAAGTTGCCTTAAAAGTTTGTTATTTTTTTATTCTATTCAATGGGGTGTTAAGTTAATTTATATCAATTAATTCTTGCAGTAATGGCCGCTTCGCACATTCATGTTTGAATATAAATCTCGATGAATCATGTTATAGATATGAAGTAAAATATTTAAAAGTCTAATTATACAAAATAATGAAAAACTTAATCACCAAGACCATGACATTCAGTTAACTTCATTTCGATTATGATTCAGGGTGCGGCCATTACCAAATTGCAGGAGGTATTCAGTTTTTATTTATGTAGTAATTATAAGGGGTATAAAATGTTGAAATTTGAAATTAATGTGTAATAAAATAGATTGTACATAAATATTGAAACCAGGCTTATAAGTATACTATATTATAAAAAAAACATTGTGGTAACTTATACCTACAAATTTAAAAAAAAAACGTAAAAAAAAATGTTCAATTGAAAAATTGAGAAATTTTTAATCTTATTTGCTGTTCAAAAAGGATGTATGAATAAAATATATCCTCGACAAGAAGAAAAGTTACAAACTTAATACCCGCTTGACCCAATACAAAAACAGGATGCCCGTGTCATCTTGGCATATTTTCCTATCACTTGATTTTCAAAACTTAATAATTGTTAAATTTGAATCGTTTAAATTATGTACATTCACACAAGTTTTGTCACTAACGACCAGGGTTTCGCCTTTCGGCATCTTCAGGCGTTCAAGTGCACGGATGAACTTGAACTAATGTTCGGCTCGTTAGTGACAAAACTTGTGCGAATGTACATAATTTGAATGATTCAAATTTAATATTGAAATTCTTTTAAACAACGTCAATTAAAACATCACTTTTGAATTTTTTAATAACCACAATCTACCCTTTTAAGGATTTGCATTGAAAGATCGTTTGAAAACTAGTTTTATGTGTAATCCATCGCTTGCTACTTTTACCAGAACAGAACGTCGGTGTTTTATAAAAAAGGTCAATCAACCAAAATGGTATTTTACAGATGTGAGCTTTCAATCATTCCAAATTACTTTATTAATTATCTAAGGATGATGGTCAATATAGGACTCAAAAAGGTTTACAACAAAGCCTAAAAAGAATCTACAAACATTTTTACACAACAATATTAATGAAGTGAGTACTGTTGCATCCCCATTTTTACTAAAATAGTTGGTTCACACTTTATACAAACACCGACAATTCAATATATAACAAGCTTAATAACAAAAGGGCGTTTATAAATATCCACAGACAAGATATGGCAGTTTGCTGAACATCTTTAGGGACCAAGACAAAATGTGAACAACACTATTCCGAATAATCCTTGACCCAAAAGATGTACATTTCGGCGAAACTACAATATCTCACAATCTAGATACTACTATGTTATTAAGCATGCAATATAATATAATGCAAAGATACTGTATGAATGCAATTTATTTACTCTTAGGTAAGACATTAAGAAAATTATATAATAGAAAATAAAATACAGGCCTTATAACCTTTTTCAATAATATAAATCATATCTAGTTTGTACGTTTGCCTCCATAAAGACATAAAATAATCTTGGTGACACTATTATAATGTTTATTTGGTTCCCGAACTGTATTTATAATATTTTCACTATTGGATACTTTAGTAAGTAAAAGGTACATCGTCCTTAATATATCCTTATATTTCATAATTAGTTTAATACACTCAAACAATGAAAATTATCTGTCCTAAATATAATGGTTCGAAATGTAAAACAGATCAAAAAATATATTATAACTGGTTTATGTAGGAAAAAAATACCAAAATCAGACTGTTATGATGATATTGTATTATAAATAATATTATACTGCTAATTTTATCAAGTTTATTGTTCTAGAATAAAAATGACAACCGACTCCACTGTAATATTTTTAATCAATATTACTCTCCAAAAATAAAAAAAACTTCTTTAAAACTTTCATAGATGGCTAGAAATATTACTACCACATAATATATATCAAAGACTCAAACCACTATATGCACATAAAAGTTGATTCTATGTTATCAAAGAAAAAATGTATAAAAAATATTTAGCCATAAATAGCATCAAAATGAGAGGTAATTTACTTAAATGCAATATTATAGTCATAGTTAAAAAAATCTCAAATTATTTTTGTATTCCTTAGCCATTGAGTTTTTTCTTTCAAATACTATCGACTCAAAGTTGTTCATTGTAGTTTTGTCATAGATTATGTACATATTTAATTAAATATATCCCTAAAATACTGAATATCCTTAGAATAATGTGTTAATCTTAGTTTCCATTTATACTTTCGGGTAATTTAGTTGTATCGCTGGAATGATAAACAGGGAGACTGGTTTACCCAAAGAACTCTTAATTGATGTTTTTTTCAATTTAACAACACCATCTATTTCTCCAAGTTGGAAATAAAAGTTGCTTTTCAACTTGTTATCTGTGTTTTATTTATGTCTCAAAATGAAGGCTCAGTCAGAAGTTTTTATTTCGAATGTTTGCCTTTAATACACATTGAAATACATGATTTGACTAGCTGTTGAGGAATTTTGGAAAGTTTGACTTTGGATGTTTGAAGATTTGACACAAAGTATGTGCAATCAAAAATGAGAATCCACCATTGAGCAATGAAAAATATAGGCAAAATTTATTGATGTTGCTGATTTGAAATTTCCATGCTCCCACTTCATGTCGTAGAATTTCGTCCGCAGCCGGCAAAGAGCGACAGTTAGATGGAACGCCGCGTTTTATATATTTGCGCTCAGATGGCAAGCACAAGGATTGTTCTGTGTGCCCTAATAGAAAAATAAAAGGTGGGCAAAAAGAAGCATCATATTTTTTCAAAACATGCGAGGCAAAACCATCGCTCCATCCTGGAGATTGTTTTGATAAGTACCATAAAAATAAATATCCAAGGATTAGAATATAAGTAATTACACAGCTTCCAATATTAACGATTTCGCGGCGAAATCGGTACGATTGAATATACATATATTTTTTTCATTTATTCTGATAGTAATCAAAGATTATAACGCTTCTTAAATTTGTATAATTAATTAAAACAAATAATTCACAAACGATTTCTGTGTTGGCGGCAATTTCGATTAAACGTCAAATGCTTCACGACGCTATTCTTTAAGATAACCGTCATTTCTCTTTTAGGTGATCTCGAGTTTAAATTAAAAAATATCTGGCGTATTGGCATTAGTTATAATTCCAAATATTTGCTCTATTTTTTAATAATATTCAGCATACAATTATGGATTTGTTTCGTGTGAAAGCAGCATGGCTGATTTATGCAGAAGGGATAATCAGAGCAAGATAATTCGTTGCTTTCCCAAATTAAAGATCATCTGTTTTCTATATAGTACCAGACTCAATTACAAATAAGTTCTTCAAAAAGAATGTGTTATAAGTATAGTACTATTTAATAAATTATGACTTGGGGACAAATAAATAATGACACACATTATTGAAGTAATTCAAATCACAACATTGTAATGTATTCTTAATAAATCTCTCAACGTTAATTGAAAAATAACTGGCCTGCACGCATACAAGATGGAAACGATTCCATGATAACTTAATTGTGTGCATTGCATTGATATGGTGTAATTGCGCAATCAGAAGGTGAGCCCTAAGGTACGATAATGAATTTTAAATGTAATATAAATATTTAAATTTTATGTGTATGAATTATTTTATTATCTATGCGTCTTGCAATTAGAGCAAAGCGCGAAAATAGATTAAAATAAACATAATTTATCGTATTAAATTTCGAATGAAACCTTCCTGTACCAAATATATGTAATTACAAATTTCTTCTCATGCAGAATGTAAAAGATAAAAGTGCTGCAAAATTATTCGTATACTAATAATGAACATTGAAAACTGAAATTAAAATATAAGGCTTTGTATAATATATGTTATCTTTGAGGCCCCTAAGATTTGGAGACCCCAAGCGCGCGTCTCTTGCGCTTATGGAATAATCCGCCACTGAAAGCATGGCAGGACAGATTTTGTATTATATGAAGAAGCACAGACCTACATACGTGTGACGCAGATATGAGACATATTTGAAAAAAATCGTATGTATAATTCAAGAAGGTAGACTACTTTGCAGTAAGTTGGAAACATATTTTAATCTTAATGATAAACATTCTGAACGAGCCATCAAATTATAACGTGATCTCATGAATTGTATTTCTGGTTATAACAAACTACATAAACAATAAGCCATCGAATATAGAAAATCATCACAAATTTTGATCTTTGATTACATGGTAAGATAAAAAAAAAATCGACACAAAACGACGTTTAGTATTGAAGCGCATACTTTACATTTCTAGTGATAAGTGTGATATTCAATTTAATACCAAATCGTACCGAGCCGAAAGGCTAAGCCGTTAATGCTGCCTTTAAATAAAGATTGTCGAAGCATATTTTAGACTGCACTATTTTTATAATTTTAAATAGACGTTTTTAATGCGATTGTATGATATCTTAATCCATTGTTTCGTAGTTTTACGTTTTTTGAATTTACCGAATCACTTTTTCTTTTCCGTCTTTGTTATGCGACATTCTGTCGAGATATCAATGACATAATGAAATACTTTTGGTGCCTTCTAGTTATCTGAAGATGTGTTTTTTTTCCCCAAGCGATGCAGATTGAAAGAAAGAAAAACTGGTGCACATAAATCAAAACACATGTTTTTTTCCAGAACAGGGACGATGCTGTGATTTTAAAACATTCAATGTAATTATACGTTGGATGTTACAAGTTATGTAAAATTTACTTAGATATAATTAAAATACCAAGGAGTAATCTCGACTATGCAAATTCATTGTTCGCTAGAAATAATGATTGTCGATTATTTTCAATCAATTTATTTGCCCATGAGATGGAGTATAATTAATGCAAATGTTTTGGTAAGTCATAAAAAACTAAGATGTAATACCTTCAAGGTTGATCAAGTTTTTAACAGTAGGAGGATCAAGTTTATCTCCGTCCAAGATTCGTTTTTTTTGTTGTCTTTTAATGCTAATGAATAATCTGAAATCTGAGATGTCAAATCTGGTTTAAAGTTTTTTTTTCCATTTTCAAATTTAAGTGGGCCGACAAGACATTTCAAAAAAGAGCATTGATCGATGGGAACAATTATTGTTGTATTATCAATCACTCAAAGACGCTCAACAAGGTCGAATTTTCTCAAATATTATATACTCCTAAACGCCATGGTGGGCGTGGAATGGTCCAGGCAAGTTTCTCCGCCCAAATTTCTTAACTGATTTCAAACATACTTCTTCACACCATCAAGTCTTCGGTGATGTGGTCACCAGATGCTTTTTTTTGCATTCTGGCTACAAGCGTTTTTAATTTGTTTGTTGCGAAGTATCTCTCATCCTCTTCCTAGAAACAAATATTGTAAATATCCATGTTAAAGTGCTCACTGTCAATTATTGATGGAAAAGCAATAATAAAATAAACATTTTTCTTACAAATTATATATTTATAGTAGATTAGGACCAGTTACATTAATCGTGATTGATATACTAGTGTTAGAAACCTCGACCATAATTTATAATACATAATGTGAAAAAAGTGTTTAATTTTTTAAATATAAAAAAGGGATAACGTTTGCTCAATAATACCTACTGCTTATTGTGTCTCGTTTTGTTTTAAAACAATAACCAAACAGTGGTAGAGTGGGCAACGTCGTAGGCTTTGGTTTCGGAAAACACGGACTCGAACCCCAGTTTGGACAGATTTTGTGAATTGATGTTTCAATCCCACTCATCCAATTCTTAAAACAAGACGTAGGCAAAGCGATTAGCTAATCATTCGTCCTTTCCCAGCACTATCTTTGTATCGCTACTCTCCTCGAAAAGAGAAGTCGAGCAACTGAGTAACAAACAATTCTCACAGAATAAGTTCCCACTGAGATAAGCTCAGTCATTAGCAATTTATATGCTCCACGATACGATCGGATATAACGAGATTTTTATGCAATGTAACACGGCTTAAGAATACAAGTGGAATTACTTATTTTATTATACAATAATCAAAATAACATGATTTAAAAAAACACACATCTGTCAATTTCAAGACGGCAAAGTTAAATAAAATTATATAAATGTATTTGTATTTTTAGTTTAATTGAACAAGAAAACCACAGAAGTTAATTATTATGTTTAATGTAATATAATCGATGTATCATATTATGATATTATCTCTGTTGAATGCTGTATTTTTTACGGTAGTCTTTGGAGCTTATCTTTCGTGAAAAAAGTTCTCAGTTGTATTTTTACTTATTTTAAAATGTTAAGGTTATATTTTATTGTCATTTTGAATGTTCATAATATTAATCGAAATATGCGGTGTGATTTTTTACGAGTTTTACTTGTAGTAGTGGAACAATATATTATGATTTTAGAACTCTCTCAAGATTTCAAGGCCAAGATTAGTTTGTTTATTGTTGGCTGTTAATGGCATTTCTAATTACGTTAGCATCTTTTCTTTTGAGGGTTGTTCGTCTCCTAGTAGGTGATCTGTTGGGGTAAGATTGAGTGGATAACACTGGTCGAATATTAAATATCCGTATTATAAAAATATATGAACATGAGCAGAAGAAGAAGATTTCTAAGTATTATCGTAATTTTGTCGAGAATAAAGCAATCAGAATCAGAAAATATCTATAATATAAGTCACCAAAAGGGTTAATTTTTAATTAAAACATACCAGAAAAATGTACTTAGAAATTCAATACTGGAATATGTCAATCGTAATCGAATCTACGTAAAAATATGCACGGTTGCAGAAAAGATCCTTTCAGATTCAAGGCTTTTAAACGAACTGTCATTTAATAATTTTACCGCATTATTTTGTAATATCTATATATTAATAGCCGATAATGTCTGTTTGTTTGAGTGAGTGAGTGAGTGAGTGAGTGAGTGAGTGTTTGTTTGTTTGAGTGAGAGTCCTCGATTTCACACCTTCCAGTCTCCACTTTTTTATTCATACTAAATTTATATATTAAAAGTCGATAAAATAATCACTCGCTTTTCACTTTTCACAAATGTGTGCGTACTGATGATGTCCTCGAGACATCTTCTTCTTCTACGAAATGTATTTTGTTTGCGTACATTTTCAAATTAATAGATAATGAAATGAAATAAAATAAAATAAAATAAAATAAAATAAAATAAAATAAAATAAAATAAAATAAAACAAAACAAAACAAAACAAAACAAAATAAAATAAAATAAAACAAAATAAAATAAAATAAAATAAAATAAAACAAAATAAAATAAAATTAAATTAAATTAAATAAAATAAAATAAAATAAAATAAAATTAAACTAAATAAAATTAAACACAATGCAACAAAAATCTCACGTTGCTGGGCAACGGGTTTACAACTAGTATTATTTAATACCGGTACTATGCACAATAAAAATTGGTTTTTATTTCGGTATTGAAAAAAAACGGCCGAAATACCGGGATCTCAGTTTTGATAATATGTACCGGTTTAGAAGTCCCTACAATGCTTTTCTATATTGAATAACATGTACGTAAAACGCACTAAATTGAGGCGGAACCTACGCGTTAAGTTTATGAATTAATGCCCCGTTTTAAGCTGATAACTAAGTCAATAGTTAACGCTATATCTCAGCTTAGATTGCATAATAATAATACACTGTACAATGATTCTCAAACATGTAATGGAATGATTGAATTTATTTTTTTGATTAACAAAAATATATCACAAAACAATGACAGCATTATTCTTAAAATGAAAGCTTTTTACCATACGAATTCCTAATAGAAGGTTCTGTGTATGAAATCACTGAAAAATATCAATAAAAATCCTTTAAATAGTTTATTAAGATGAGTTTCTGCAATTGATGAGTTGAGAGAAAATAATATTTTAGTATTTTAGGGAGTACTGAAATAAGCAAATTTTCTTGAATCAAATTGAAAATATTATTATCTGATTCAAGAAAATATTGTTATTTATTTAATTAATTAAATAATGTAGAGTTTCCTTACCCGTTTTCTTTCAATTATGTATAAGACAATGAAAATGGACAAGGTGAATTTTAGAAATAGGCGACTTATATAATACCAATGGGTACATTAGAGGTGAAGTGAGCCAAGGGTATTTGAAAAAAATGTTAGACGCGTTGTAATATTCTACACATCTTAAAGTATAGTGAAAGTGAAATAACCTCATTTAATACACATTGCAAAAGTGTATTAATAATAACAAATAAAAATATACACTCCACCAAAACACCAAGTAAAGACGTGATTGTACTTAAAGTCCAAGAAAAAAGTTTTACCATTTTATTAGTTATCTCACTTTACCTCTCGAGAGCTCATAAATCCAATCAAAAATCGCGTAAAAAGAGGACTCGGTGTACTATCATTCAAAAATATATTACAATGTTTTACTTGTGATATTCATAAATATTTTTTATTCATTTCTTTTACCGAAATACCAGTATTTTGCATTTGAAAACTTGGTATTCCAATTAATGAAAAAATATTATGAATACCGAGCTACCGATTTCATTATTACCGGGCTTGAAATTCCAATAAAAATATCAATATAAATAGTTATACCATTACATCATCGAACTGAAGTCAGTCTTATTTTTAACATATTTACTTAGTTCGAATTGAACATTGTCATGTGGAGAATCAGTTGTCTGAAACTACGACACTTGGTAATGTATATTATTATGTTAATAGAGCAATATCAATTCAATGAACGGCCTTCGCGCTTTCAATTTCTATCAATAATAATACAAATAATATCATCGGATTCCACAGCATTATTTTACGATATGAAATATCGTCCCAATTAAAATATGAAACGATTTCATAGAACGGGTGTTGATTATTCATTTATTAACGACTTTACTTGTATTTGATGGGATTAAAAGTATTATAGGTTTATAGTGTAATATATTTATTTTTGTAGTAATCGTTAAATAGTTTCCGATATATTTAATAAGAAACTTAATGAGTTACAATAGGTTGGTGTGAGAACATTCGAATTTCCTTCATAAATAGTTTCCCTTTTTTATGTTTAAAATGTATTAATATTTGGCATAACAGTTAGTGTTAATGTGCAAAATATTTTAAAGTTAAAAGATCATACGAGAAAAACTCAATGAGAATTTATACATAGGTCCCTCGCAATCAACTCGAGGTAAATTGACAACACAAACACCCACTTCTTAGGTCTCAACATTTTTTTAGCTCGTTGGATTTGAAAAGGTTGGGAATTGGTAAATTCTACAATCATTGAAAAAAGTGAGAGCTTTTTTGCGAGTTACGACTGCCAGAGACTCCAGTGCAAACATATTTTTAGCGGATTTAACAGATCTCAAAATCTCGAGATTAGTACTAAGACAATCCCGGGATTACGGGATCACAAAATTGATCGGGAACCCGGAATAGGAGGCCTAATCTCAAGACTAGATTTTTGAGATGATCCAGTACAGCTACCAAATGTCAAATTGCGTCAAATTGTTTGATACACTTTACAACTTGTCTTATTTAAATTTGTATTTGAAATCTTTATCGGTTTATATTTTAAACAGTTGAAGACGGTCGTTAATAAATAAGGTGAAGTTTGAACAAAAAAGTGTTTTATTCTTCAAAGAAAAAATCTCATTTTAGCATTTGGGAACCAACTGATCAATCATTGAAGATACTTAAGCTGCACTTTTACATTTGGTTGTAGTAATTTAAAAAAATACATCGTTGATGTATGAAGACAAAACTGTTAATACGATCAAATTAAAACGTATTGCTTCTTTTGAATTAAGTAATATTTACAGTCATTAAATTTGTAAATGTCGTCACTGTATAATTATGAGTCGATTTAAGTAATGTTAGCAATGAAATATAAAGCAAAATGAATTACTTATCTAAATGTTTTCATTAACAAAGAAAACGTTTAAGTAATGAATCATGCAATCGTTCCAGATTAAACGGTGAATTAAAATCTGATAATATTATACTTGTAAATGATAATTGATAGCACACAATTAATAGTCTATTACATTTGTAACGTAATAAAATTCATTACGCAATTCGTATTAACAAAAACAAACAAATGGCAGTCACTATATTAATATTGACTACTTAGCAAGTAACTGACAGTTCATGTTAACTGTCATCTCAAAATTTCATACTTAAATGATTTCTTGAGGGGCGAGGCTATTCTCAAATGTATCATGATATAGACCAGACATACACTACGTTTTTGTCTAGCGGGCAGCATAAAAACAAAGTATAAAGTGTTCGGGCTGCAAGGAAAGATTAAATATAATGTACACTCAATCATCTTTTACACGGAGGATACGTTCCACGTAAAATTGCCGTGTAAAAAAGATAAAGTGAATGATAGGTTCCATTACATAATTTTGACCGTGTTATTTCGAAATCATGATAAAATAAGCCGTGCAAAAATAGGATGCTTTTAGGATACCATAAGAACGTCAGAAAATTCCATGTTAAAAAAAAAATATATGGGTTATACAATAAAAGCCATTTTTGAGGCCCCTAAGATTCGGAGGCCCGAAGCGCGCGCCTCATTCGCTTATGCTTATAGGGTAATCCGCCACTGCATAACTTTCACTCTTCTAGCGACTAAGATTGTCATTAAAATGTCTAAGGGTATAGACAGGCTTAAAATTATTGTTTCAATAGATTTATGAGAGAGAGAGCGATTACTTAACCACTGTCCTATTCTTTTTTCAGTATTTTAAAACATTTTTAGGTACTCTAATATTTGACCGGGAAATACGTAGTTAACTAAACATGGCTCTCTATCAAGACATGCTATGAACACCTTGAATTGAAAAAGAATTTACATTGTATGTTAAACAATAATGAATTGCATTATTGAACATCCAAATTATGTATCCTTTTCGACAATTATCTAATGTTCTCCGCGCAATGGGTGGCGCATAAAAATTAACCATGCCATTATCAAAACGTAATAAAAACGGAGCGTAAAATTTAAAATAAAGACGTCATTACTGCGGTACAAAATATTGTACTGGGTAATTAATATTTATAAATGCTAATAATAACACGAGAATATGTTAATCGAAGTGTGAACGTTAGAAACGAGATCAGGAAGTTTTTTTGGCGGTCGGGGTTTTTTTTTCAGATTGAATATTTTGTATATCTTATAAGTCACTTGCTAAATAAACACATTCCAAAGAATGTGGCAGCGGAAGATTGCGTGAGACAATTTTTTTCATTCCATAACACAGCAGTGGCGTAGCTAAATAGTTTACATTATAAATCAGCACGTGGCAGTGCCACCCTTCAACGTTAGATTAAAAAAACTCCCCCGCACCATGAGCAGATAGAGATAGTGTGCGTGTGCTGTGCGTTACACACATACATACAAATATTTAAGACGTACGAAATTGTGTTCGGTTTTGTTAAATTTGTCCAAGTAACGTCTGTAAACATGTCACATAAACTGACAACAAAAAGATTTTACTGGTCTACACCCGAAATTCGACATGTAAAAATAAATATTTTTTATCCATGTCCGCTCCCAGTGTGGAGCATATGGCCTCTTAATGGAGGTATCTCAACAGAAGTTTTTTCTACGAAGACCGTTTGTTACTCAGTCACTAAACCTCACGATGGTATGAACCTGCCTTTCTCATTTACCAACCGATGCGGTGGAAGGCCACTTATGACCATCCACATGATGTACTCAGCGGAGCTACGGGACGCTGAGATGACCTGAGAGGAAGCATAGATTTTCGGAAGATAGAGAACCTTGAAGGAAAAATGTGGTGACCATATGCTACGAATAGGGAGCGGACATGGGGAAAATACCTTGTCGGTAACACCGACGGTGCCGTCAGATCCGACCTTTTCCCAATCATCTTTGTTTACTTGACATCAAGTGACGAGTGGATATATTCGTTTTTAAATGCCCGTTTACCTCCGAATTTAATACTCCGGAAAAAACACGTATCATTAAAATTGTCTCGCCGCCTTTTAACAGCTGTGAAATCAACTGTTTGCCAACAACACTAATAATACCACTTTTATGAGAGCAGACAACGTTAGACAGAACGACGTAATGAATATGTATGAGGTAGGTGAGCATAGACGATAAGTAGGAATGGAAACATTAAACGTAGGTGCCAGTAAGTAATATAATCCTCTTTTTGAATCTGTAATGTCAAGTTTAGGTAACACTCCTAGATTGAACGCAAAACTGTATAGGGTATACAGAAGGAAATTAATTGAAAAACATCTGTGTAACATGATATACGTTGTAAAAAAAAAGCTTGCATTGTCATGCACACTAAACTTACGTATATCGTAGCAATATATTATGCAGGCATACAAACGGCATAGTTGAAATGTTTTAATATTTATAATGTACCGTAGATAAATTATTTAAAAATAAATAACTAATTTTTCATGTACCAATTCTTCATAGAAAGCTATTGTTTTGTGATAATTGTTCTTTGACCTTATAAGTTATTTTTGTTTTTTATTTTAATCCACGTCCGCCCCCAATTAAGAGCATATGACTTGACCTCTTAATGGAGGTATCTCAACAGAAGTTTTTATTATACGAAAACTGCTGGTTACTTAGTTGTTCTACCTCTTTTTTTTTTCGAAGAGAGTAGGGATTGAAAAAATAGGTGTAAGATAGTACTAGTGGTGGGCTAATCGCTCTCTCTACACACCCTTATTTTAGGATTGAAATGAAGGTGGGAATTTTAAGACATTACAAACATCTATGCCTTCAAACAGAAAGTCGATAAATCGATTGAAAAATTTTGTTCGTGCAGGCTTTCGAGCACGTGAGGTCCTGTACGGTAGACAACAACTTTAACCACTGTGCCATGGACATTCCCTCTGGATAGTATCTGACGCTCGTTCAGGACCACGGAAGAAGAAACTAGCAGGATTGAGGATTTCCGGAGGCATCTGTAGCACCTGACCTAGCCAGTTCCAACGGTTCTCCACGACTACTGACGTTACAGGGTGCTTGCTGCCTTGTACTTCCCTAAACTCTTCTTCAGTTTCTACAGACACGATTTGTGTGTTTCAGCAACACTGGTAAAATAAAAGCTTCGCACAAATGGTATTCAGTTTTGTTTGTATAATATGAGTTATTTTCATAAATTAAAAATTGTAAATGAATGCAGTGAAACTGGTCCTGACCATTATTTAAAAACTGTGGAATACATATGCAGAAAAACGTATTTTATATGGAAAAAACATGACGCAAAAAATATGGAAAATGAAAAATACTTTTGCCTTCCAGACTTAACATCACTGCTAATAATATTTGCATGTATTAAAAAATCGACAAATTATAAAATACTGTTAATCAATCAAGTACGGTTGTTCATGAAGCGTATGGCAATACTAGCTTTTAGTGCTACGTATGATAAACTGCTACGCTGCGTAGAGGGTAGCGCTGTCTCTACGAACAACATGTATGGCAGATATTTAAAAAAAATATATTATGCATAAGTAAAAACGTTAAGAAAATAATACCACAATAAAAAAATTACCTTTGTATGAATGTATGAAGCAATTAAGACAACATTTTCGATACGTTTGGGGGTAGCTTTATAAAAAAATATTTATTAATATAAAATCAAATTTGATACCATTTTAATTCCAATGATTGCGTTACTAATTGTAACATTTTTTTGCGTCTTTAAAAAGTATCTTCAAACTAACTTACTGTTAGGATATAAATTTATAAATAAAACAGGTTTTTAATTCATTTTTACCCCTGCAAAAATAATTGTACAATTATTTTTTTATCTAGATATGTCTACGCGGTCAGTGAAAAAAAAGGTTCCAATCTTTATTGTTAAATTTATAAATTAAGAATAACAAACTCATCAAATTTAATCATACACCTATAAAACAATTTTTCACACTTGATTTTCAGGTTTTTTTTTTTAAATTTAGAATATTAGAAAATTTAAAGAAAACAGATACACGGTAATTATAAAATTATTTATAACAACAGTAAATTAATGTGAAATTCATTTATTTAAATTTCAATTAATCTCGTGATTGCTTAAATTATTACGGTGGTTTTGTGATATCAAATATTTTGAAAAAGTAAAGCCTTTACGTAGCCAATGAAAAAACTTATATGCATTGAATAATTACAAGTTATCAAAAATTTAAAATAATTATAAGTCACCGACGATCGTCCAGGACGCCGGAAAATTTGACGATTGGAAGAAGTGGCAAGCTTGATGAAGGCTTTCCGCAGCATGCTACCCAGCCAGTTTCCATGTTCCGTAATCTTCAAGTTCCACACGAAATCAAACCTCTTCACCCCCATTATCCGACGTAAAAATCTATAAACAATGTTAAAACCCTCCAGAGACGAGAGCTTTTTTCCGATAAAAAAAATATTTTCTAAGCCATATTGAAGTCACGGATAACTTTTATTCCTATCCAAAATTTAAAAAAAAAAAAACGCAAAGTCGTTGTATAGAAACCCCGCATGACTATATGGTCATGCTCATCCTTTTATTACCGTGTAATATTGAGTACGGACAGTAGTAAGGACAAAAGTGACCGTATGGGCTTGCAAACATTCGGGGTTGAAATATAGCTAAACGTGATTTTTTTAAAAATATTTACAATTTGACCTCTTTAGATCAACATAATTTCAAAACAAATATATTAGCAAAATAACTGTAAATAATTTTATGTTTTTATAAAAAATTATCGTAACAGTTTCAAAAAGTAAATTAAAAAAAACGGAAATTCAAAAAATCACATGTGCTTTTGGAGACCGTTCCTGTTCCTACGGCTGATGACTAACTGTAGTCCGTACCCTTCTTAACCAAATATGAGCGAAAGCAACGATATTCAGGGAGAAAAAGTATAAATAGTGGGATCGATAGACAACGGTGTTTTGTGTGACCATATGGTGACGCTCGTCCTTGGAGGGTTAAGTATACGGTTTTTATGAATCCTCGTCATGCTACATGATTCGCTACTGTAAATCAGCACTGGTAGTATGCGAGCGTAAAAAAAGTGCATTTGGATTTAACCGTGTACAGCTGTGTCCCAGGCTGCATTGAGTTATATGTAATATAATTAAGCAAAATTATTAAAATATATGCCAATCGAGGACAAAAAAATATGACTGTTTCTGAAACAAAGATAAATTAAAGGAAAATATTACTAAAAAAAGTTAGATGTTTGTTGCCACGCCTTAGTCACGCCGCTAGTAAACCAGCATTTAGTTTAATTCCAAATATACCTTTAAAAGTGGCACCCCTGCTGAAACCCTCTTGATTGCAAAAAATGTATAATCTTACTGTTATTATATATGAAGAACGTACCCGTTTTTAATGTATTTTATTTAGTTGGGTGTGGCCGCATCTTGTTTTACCTTATGCGCTAATTCGAAGCAATTATTCCGATACAATGTGGCGATCAAGGCGAAAGAAAAAAACTGACATTTAATTAAATATTTATCTTTTTACAAGATGGATATGATCTTTTTTGTCCCGGAATCAATCGGAGTTGTTCTTTTTTAAATATGATAATAAATACGGCTTACATTTTAATGTATTTACATTACACACGATAAGTGTTAACTGTCAACTGTCATCTGTCAATTGTTGATGGAAAAACATTACATTTATAAAAATGAAACATAATTTGTACTTGTTGTCAATGCGATCAGGATTGATTTCCCGAAGCAAGTGAGCACTTGCAATCGATGGAAAAAAACTGTATGTTCGTACAAATTATCATTAAAAATGAATTATTCTTCACCAGTAGTTGGGTGAAACTCTTCTAGATGTTCGCCCTACTCAACTGTTTCATTAAAACAGCGATTCTTAAACTTGGAGGTGCGAACCGTTGTGAAGGGAGGCACAAAAAAATACATAAATCTAATTTTTATAACATAATGTATACTCTCACGGCTCGGAGACTAGAAAAATACTTCTTTGCCGATGGGGTTCGTTTAGGGACCCCAGTGATTTCCTCATTATTGACCTTATTCTTATGAATTTAAAAAAATAAATAGTCTAAGGGCTTTAAAATATCTCTCTGCATCATTCCTCATACATTTTTTTTTATAAAAATCCGTGGTTTTTTTAATAAATAATCATATTTTAAGTTGCGCGTAAAAGAGACGTCATCCCAGCAAACATATGAAATTGCAACTGACGAGTTTAGCCCAGCTATTTTACGAACGATCCCTTATCGCGTTATCGCGTATTTATATAAACTACAGAAGGTCCAGAAACCTATAATATAAGAATACCTTAATTATAAACATTGTATCACCCATATTAAAATAGATATTTAAGAAGATGTGAGTATTGGGGTCGCATTTCTTGAGCTTAGAACAGAAAAAGTTAATATCGTTACATAAGTAAGCAAAATTAAGCAAACAGTAAATCTGTTTACTGTTTCACAAAGTTACCGTTTCTTTATTCGGTGTATCAAAGTTTACGTGGACAATCCAATTGTCGATAACCAAGATAGTGAATTTCAGTTGATAATCATTGAAATTTAAAAATTGATAGAATTATCATGCGACAATTTACTTTGAAAAAAAACAAAAGATTGTAGGAATGGAAATATCCATAAAACTGATTAAAAAAGAGTGTATCAATATTTTGCCATAAGCGCACTGGTAAGTCCAAAAAATTCACTCGGAAGGTCTTAAATGGGCAATAAATACTGTGGCACAACGGTTAACATCGTTGGTTTCCGTGATGAATCTTACAGGTTCAAATATTCCCAGTTCGAACGGCATTTTTTTAGAAATCAATTCATCGGCTTCTTTTCCGATGTATCAGTGATATCTAAAAAATATTATACTACAAGTTATGGTTAGTTAATCAATAGTCCTGTCGTAACCCTCCACCTCTCTTCAAAAAAGAGAGATTGAGAAACTGAGTAACGTACAGTTCTCGTAGACCAAAAAACCTCCATTATGAGGCCATGTGTTCCACATTGGGAGCAGACATGGATTAACAAAACTTCTATTTTTCGATTTAATCACTGTTTATATTCACCAACAATATATTCTGAGTCTTATCCATAAGCTGACTTGTTTTAACAGTTTTGAAGCGGAAACTTTTTGATCTTACACATTACAATCGGCGACGGAACCAACTTTTGATCTATTAAAAACTAGTCACTCTTATAACCTTTGATAATTAGCTCAGTGTATAGATATTAATCTGAAATATCAATGTACAAACGAAATAAATATTTATGAATCACAACATGGAACTACTGATAAATGGAACTACTGAAACAAAACTATTAAGATCTAGAAACGAGTTTTTGATCGATTTTAAAGATGCATTACAAATCTTTTATAATAATATTAGATTTATCATTCTAATAGTTGTCCATTGCCTAGTCTTATTGCAATTATTATCGAGTTAAGGAAAAGAATGAATAATTCTCAAAGTAATGTATAGCAACTGCTCTCAATATTATTAAACTCTGCTGTAAGTTGTCTACATTATACAAACGGTTTTAAAATGCAAATACATCAGTATCATAAACAAGAACTTGTAACATTTTTGCTTTGTATTTTTAATGTTATATTTTCAAGAAACATGTATTTTATTTCAAAGTTTTACCGTTACTAAAGACAAAACATAAATATTGTAGATCAATTTATTAATAAAAACAATAATCCTTTGTACTTCATTCCACTTTATTTAATATGTCAGGACCGGTTTCGCTCATTGCGAGCATTGTCAACTGATAAGAAATATAATTTAACAATGCTATTTATACAAAATTGAAAAGTTATACACAACAGTTGGCATTGAAAAGAAATTGCCAATTACATTAAAGTGATTCTAAAATAACACAAAATTAAAATGTTCAACACAACTAACATATAATTAAAAAGTCATCCCAGATTCATAAATTCAGAATGCGATTGAAAGTAATTACAAACAAGAAATTCTAGAAATCAATAGATTCAAATTTTTACCTGATTCAGATCTTTTAAACGATCAAATAATTTTTGCTAGTTCCCCGTTACTTTATCCATTGCATTAGCCCTTGTTAACTATTCTTTTATATAAATTAAAAAATAAAATAAAATAAATATAGATTTCTTTTGTTAGAATTGATATGGTCTTTGAAAAATTTGTTTTTCAGAATCTTCCTGGCTGTCGATTTTGTTTAAGTGATGAATGAACACACCAACTACTTGGAAGCGGGGAAAACATAAAACTATCATTAAGCATATTCATATCATTAAGCATATTCACTTTATTATTGTAACATTTTATCACTTTGTCAAAAATTTCCCAAATTTTAATTATGCTTCTTGCTTTATTGCCACTTTTAGGGTGAGTAAAAAGGCTACACAGCGACATCTATTAAAAAGAAAAATTGTTAAATTTTTGAGTGAATGGAATCCTAAAATCATTCCAGATGATAAAGGCATTTCTTATTACGCTATTACCCTAAGAGTTTACTGTAAATAATGTTCACGGAGTAAGAAGTGAACGTTTATTTTGTTTTAACAAATTGATTCATTGTGATCAAAACACATTATTTATTAAAAAAATATATATAAATCATTGCCAAGAACAAAATAAATTATAACAATCAAATTGTTTTTTTTTAGCCTTAATTATACATTTAAATCTAATTAAATGTTGAAATAGTATAGTAATTGTTAAATGTCAAAAAATGAGTGGTGATATTAATAACAGATTAAAAATAACAAAGTATTTTAGTTCTACAGTTTTGAATAATTGTATGTGTTGATAGCTATTTCGCCTTGCGCCATCGTCAAAACTAGTTTTTTTAGAACTTTGATAGTTCTGACGATGGCGCATGCCGAAATAGCTATCAACACATAAAATTATTAAAAACTGTAGAACTAAAATACTTTGTCATTTTTAATCTGTTATAAATGGAGTTCTACCAAGTAAATGCCAAATCAATTAACAAATTAAGTGATATTAATATATTACTTTTTTGTTTGTGCTTACTATTGTATATTTGAATAAAAAAGTAGTGCTTATTGGTTAAGATAAATTAATATATAAAACAATTTAGGAGGTCACTGCTTAAGCACGTCATTAGCTACCTGCTCATTTTTTGCAGTAAACTGTTATTGGAAAAGAATAAAAAGGAAAGCTTTAATCAACTGTGATTTTTTTTTATTTCTGTAAAGATACATTTCCCTACATTTTTTTTCATAAATATAGGTCGCTACATACCTTTTCATTCTCCCATAAGGTGTTAACTTTCAATTCTTGGTGGAAAGGTATTATCATAAATTAACTTGTCATGGTATTCACGTTTTTTTCTGAAAGGCCTTGCATATTTTTAATAAGATTGATCTGATTATTATTTTTACAATTCTATAGATAAAAGACTTATGGACAAAATAAAAAAGCACACACAACAGCCAGTAGATTATATCACTGAATATCTTCTGAGGAATATTTTTTAATGTAGTTGACATAGCAACGAATCAACAGGCTTAACCTATAATGAAAACAAAAGTTTAAAAAACTCGATCATATTTTCGTTGTATAAAACTGGTACTCACTTTAATTTGTTCGCAAGCATTATTAGGCTTGTTTTTTGTATAGTTCTAGGTATTTTAATGTCAATTGTGAGAAATCATCGCCGTGCTTTGTTTTAAGCGATCATATTACTATCGAAACTAGAGACTTTAACACCGAACGAACATATATATCACTACTAATATTACGAATTGAAATATATGTCAAAATGAGAAAAAAAAATACTACAGTGATTTAGGATATCGGCTGATAATGCTATATGAAACATAAACATTAAATTTGACCCGTTCATATTTTTAACAATTAACGACGAATGCATTAGGGTAAAAATTGTTCTCTCAACATGGCGCGCTAGTTAGAGTCTAGGTCAGTGTTCTTCAACCTATGGTCTTTTTGAAAGATGTTTCGAAACATTTTCGACTTTACAATCTCCTCAATGTTGATTCAAAATGGTGAATGAACTGCCATCTGATATCTTATATTGTTATGAAATTTTGACATGTATTATTTGAAGGTTGGTACTTCCTGAAAATTCATAAGGATTTGTCAATAGTGGCGTGATCCATATGTCATTCTACGAACTATTGAGTGATGTTGGTTGACGCCGGTCCATTTTTTTCAATTTTTACCGGTCCACGGATGTATAAAGGTTGAAGAGCACTGGTCTAGGTGACGCTCCACAGTGGGGCATTATTGTGTGATCTCGATCAATTGTGGAAAAGAAAAATGATGTAACCCACCTTTCTCCCGATTCTTCCAATAACCTTTCCAGACTTTTTGTTGAACAACGACCGGCATATTGAAGAAAAAAAATGCAGAATACGTCACACTGATTCTATGAATCACTAATACTATAAAGCAGTGGCGGCCGGTGAATGTGGCACTCGATCAATGCACCCCTTTTATATGCAGGGGCGGTTATATTTCATGAAATGATATTCAAACATAACATTTATACCATTCACTCATTTTAAATTCTTCACGTATTATTTGTCTATAATAAATTTTATTTAATTAGAAATTTTATTGAATTTAAAATGAGGGAATGATATAAATGTTACGTTTGAATATTATTTAATGAAATACAACCGCCAATGTATATAAAAGGGGTGCATTGATCGAGTGCCACATTGACCGGTCACCACTGATTTATAGTATTAGTGATCCATAGAATCAGTGAGACGTATTCTGCATTTTTTTTCTTCAATATGCCGGTCGTTGTTCAACAAAAGTCTGGAAAGGTTATTGGAAGAATCGGGAGAAAGTTGGGTTACATCATTTTTCTTTTCCACAATTGATCGAGATCACAAAATAAGGCCCCACTGTGCAGCGTCACCTAGACCAATGCTCTTTTTTTGAAATTTAGTGAAATATAGCCACCCCTGCATATACAAGGAGTGCATTGATCAAATGCCACATTGACCGGCCGCTACTGCTATAAAGTCTACTTTTTTTTTTAAATAATTTACCATAATACTAAATTTTAGAGAAAATTCGGTTACATTTCTGAAGATAAAACAATGATGCAATAAATGATTTTTTTAAGCGACCTAAACGTCAAATAAATAATACACACCTAGGCTAGTATTTTTAGATATATGGAAATGAGAAAAACACTACGCATAATTAATTAGTATACATAATGTATTAAAAAGATAATGATGGTAATGATTTGTAACTGATCAATCCTATCTGTTACTCGCAAGGCCATCAAAAAGCTATTAAAAAAATGAAACAGGTGATTTTTCTATCCAAATATATTCCATAGTTCCTCATGATAATATATGGGTAATATGTACAGGTAAGTGTTTGTGAATTGCAATTCAATACATCTATCTATGAATAAATGTGACATATAAAAGGGCGACCATGCGGAATGAGCTGCTAAATCTAGATAATTTTTATTATTATTAAATACATTTTATATTGGATACTGTCCAAGTCCTCGGTGGAAAGACACAGTAAATGTTTGACTAAATTTATTGAAAAGAAAGGGTATCATTTTTAATATTAAATAATGTTTGATAACTTTGTTATTCCATTTGTTGTGTTAGAAAATGTAACACGTGTGTTTACGAATAAATCAGTTTTACGAATAACAATAGAAAGGTTTACGAATAAATCAGTTTGTTTTACGAAAACTGGATGCCATCCAGTTACTCAACCTAACCTATTCGTATAGAATAAAAATAGAGCTAAGAAAATATAAGCGGTATGCAAATCCTTCTTTCCATAGAACTGGGCGGGTTTAAGTCACAGACATCGATAAATTGAACACAAATAAAAAAAAAACAGTTTTAAGAGTGTCTATAACCACTGGAAACTTAAAAGACCGTAGGTTCCCTTATAGCAATGGTGCACGTTTCTCGGTCCACGAGCCGCATGCGGCTCATTTTGATTTTTTTGTGGCCCTCAAATTTTTTTTCTCAAAATTAAAATAAATATTTTTTTTCAAGTAAATCATTGTATTTACTAAACGTGAGCAAGACTTTTCGTTATTGAAGAAGAATAAATTGTTCCATAGAAAAAGGCTCACTGATTAAAATTTGGATTCAATTGTATAGCTCAATAATATAAATATGAAATCTTTTTTTTAGAAACAAGCTTAAAATTATCAAGGCATAAATAAAGCATGTGTACCTTAGTATTTCAAAACAATAATAAAAATGCGAGCACGTAACATAATCATCTTTTTGCACGGTTTATTTTTTATAAGATTTCGATAAAACACGGTCAAATGTAAACGAAGCCTATCAGTCATTTATCTTTATTCACTTCATCATTTTTATACGAATTATTTGCACGACAGTTTTACATGGAACGTATCCCCTGTATAAAAAAGGATTAAGCGTACCTACATAAATTTGAATTCTTCATTGCGGCCCTAACACATGTTATTTTTTTAATATGCAGCCCAGTAGAAGAAGTAGGTTGTGCATGTCTGCCCTATAGCAAGCAGAAACCGAATAAAGAATTCGAAATGAAATGTTTATACAAAAAAATGAACGAATTACATGCATATATCACCAATTTTATTTCGCTCAAATTTTATTTAAAATTGATAATTACCGTACGTTTGAATAGAGACCCAATTGGTTGACGAGACAACTGTCATAAATTCAACATCCATTGTCAGATGGTCACCGCAATTTGTAGATCTTAGATACACTGTCGCCTTAATGTAATGTATATCAAATATCTGCATCCGATATTATGTTAATATTAAAATTGTAATTATCTTCGAGAGACTCAAATTCTGGTATAAATAGGTCGTATCGTCTCCTCCATCGACAGTAACGAATTCGTTAGCAATCAACTAACATTAATTTAACATACCAAACAAAGTGAAACAGGATAGTTAATCATGCTTTGCAAAATAGTAAGTACAAATATATTGGGATACTAAAAACATAAACAATAATTTTTACAATCGATTATTTTTCATAATATGTTTCAAGTTACTAAAGAAAACATACCGTTTTATTAATATTATGTATTTTTATTTTACTTAAAACATGTAGAGATACTTTATTGTTAATTATAAATAATTCTCGGAAACGTTTTATTTATGTTTTTCACGCAATAAAAAAAACGTTTTATAATTATTAATTAATTAAGAAAAAAAGTTTATCTTTAAGAAAGACACGATGCTGATCAATTAAACAAAACAAATATCGATTATTAATATTTTTATGAAAGTAATACTGTTTTTTTTTAATTAAAATTGGATTAAATCAGTGAGATCGACACAATAATAAAAAAAAATTAATACAATTTTCATAGGTTTCCATTTTTAACTTAAATATTTCAACGGTTCGTGAAAGTTTCAATTTTTTTTGCTGCATTCAAAATAATAGCTTGAAAATTCGGAAAACTGAAAAAAAAAAATACAATACATTTGTAAATATCGCAAGGCAATATTTTAAGTTTATCTACTGTTTTTCATTTACGAATTTATGAATCCAACTCACTACGATATATATGATATGTTAGATTACCAAATAAACTATAATATTTAATTTTTTGCACTATTATGTCACCGATGTTATAATGAACTTATTGTTATTACTATATATTAATTGATTCTTCCTCTTGTCTTTGATTGGGATCATATTGGTATATAAAAAATATTATTGTCGGAATCAATTAGAAGAAATTCATTTTTAGTTTAAAAAAAATGAATGTCGATTTACTGTGTCATCCAGTAAAGTTTTCATTAGCTTAAAACAATATTCCATCTCATAATATTAAAAATGTATTGTAAAAAAAACGACAATACTTGAAATTACAGCTGTTGAGCCAGAAAACCCTTGAAAATTTTATGTCCCGAAAATCGAGACCATCTTTATACTGACCAAAATCGTTTTAATTCTTAATCGTATGAATGAGGAACAATATTTTGAGTTTTTTTTAAAATATTGTTCAACTGAAGAAAAGTTTTAAAAATATGTTTTGATTATATAACAAACATACATATATTGATACAAATAAAGCCGTTGACACGTTGTCGTATTACTTATCATTAAATGTTACCAATGATTTTCGTTTACTATTTGTTTTGAATGAGAAAAATGTACTGTAAAAAATATAAATATCTTTAGTGTCGAGTTTGAAGCTTAAAATTCCCGGGAAATATAACTTGTGTTGTCGTTGTCTCTACGCTCGAAAAAGATTTAACATAAGTAGATGCAACATAAAAATTAACCAACTAAAATGTCTAGATATGTCCACCGTTGAAAATTAATATTAATATGACATGCGTTTTACTTTCAGGTATTCTTGGTAGTAGCTTCAGTGGCCGTGTGCTCAGCAGCCGACCAATGGCCAGCAGGCTTATTCCCAGCCCTGTGCCCAGACTACCCCAATTGCGACAACGCTCTCCTCGCCAGATACTACCCTGATGGTCAACCCAAGGCAATTTACGACACTCCCGTCGTTGTCCCACAAGCACCTGTCTTCGCCAGGACTGCCACCGAGTGAGTAATGTTTCAATTTTAATACAGAGACATCTATCAATAAAAAATAATAGTTCACTGCTTTTTTTAAAACATTTCGTTACCTTACTTTGAAAAGGTTCTAACTGAAATTTTGGCATAAAATTACCTTTTGGTTAGAAAATGTTGTATTTGCCACAATCTAACATACATATATATTAATTCCAGAGTCATGCATTTTTAAATAAAGAAGTTAGCAGGATTCAAGAGTTCTATCTACACACTTTCTTTCATACAGTAATTTTACAAGCTTCTAAGAAGCCCATAAGACTTTTTATAATCGATTTATAAACAACATTCGTATGATCAGTCAAATATTCAAACGTTCGTATCTCAAAACATAGTAAAGTGCAAATAGAACCTTTTCAAAGTAAGGTAACGATTTGTGTAATTTATAAAATCTTCGGTAATCAGAATTTAAAACAAACTTAATAGAAAAATTAAATTAACTTTGATTATTCCACGTATTGTGTTACTAACTGTGACACGTGTTTCGCCTCTTTCAGAGGCATCTTCAGACTTACTATCGCAAAGTTTGCTTAAGTAATGAAGCAAGATTGATTCTAACATTTTAAAATTATAAAATTACAAAATGGAGGTTTGGGTTTTTTCCTTTTAAGAGGAGCAAGGAGGGGGGTGTAGAATCGAAATAAAACAAACAGATAATGATACTAATGATACTACTGAGTTGTAATCAATCAGATTGGGATTTTTCCTTTTTAAGGGAAGCAAAGAGGGGATTATAAAATCGAAACAGTGCAAACAAATTTAATCATACTACTAATGACGTTAAACATTACAAACTATTAAACTAATGAGCTGCAATCAATCAGCAATACGTGGAATAATCAGAGTTAATTTAAATTTTCTATTAAAATGAACTTCCACAAAGTTACCGCCGAAACCATCGAAAGTATTAAAACAAACTTATGTTTAAATAGTCACCCACACTTTTTTTCAACAAATTAATTCATTTTAATTAGTACAATTTATTTTATTTAATAAATATTAAACCTTTATGAAAAAACAATGCTTATTAAGAAATAAAATTGATACCTTGGTTTTTCCATTTGTTTTTATCAACTTGCCCAAGTGTTTTTACTAAGGATTTAATGAAAGCGCTCAAGTTTTTCACTAACCACTCGGGTTTCGCCTTTCATCATATTAAGGCGTTCAAGTGCACGAATAAACTTGAACCAACTCACTTATTAATATGTCATTTTCCCATTTCCAGATGGCCAGCAGGTGTCCCAGCAGCTGCCTGCCCCAACTATCCATTCTGCAACGTCGGCGCAGGATCAGAACCCCTTCCAGGATACACTCAGAGGCTTTACCCAGCCGGAGTACCAGCCGCCGCTTGCCCTAACTACCCTTACTGCTAAACATCCCCCTCGATATCATCTCTCTCCACACTATAATATAACGTTGTACTATAATCTTCTCCTAGAAAAATATCTACCGAATATGTTTATGTTCCAATAAATAATTCAAATATATTTATTATTTGCAAAAAAACAATTAAATATAAATTGTCTGACAGCTCAATTTTCTGGGTGATTAGAAATTCGATGCAATAAGTAGTTTCTTACATCTCTTTTTCTAGTTATTTTAATTACAATATAAATTTATAGTGTGGAGTAAATAGTTATCAATCGAAAAATATGCTTGTATGTTCTCTGAAGTGTTTTATGAAGTGTAACCGGGTCTGTTCCTTCATATTAGATGGATTGAGACTTGTGACGTGTAATTAATGTAGGCTATTTTTTGTGATGTATAAAAAGTAAAAATAATATGGTCTTGTGATAAAAGATTCTTGTCAAAATTTGTATGTATATTACCACTGCCATTTTCAATAAAATCTCTTTTTTACAAATAACACGTTTTTATTCCCCTTTTAGTTTAGTTTAGTTAGAATTTTTATGTATTATAATAAAAAAATGATAGATTGCAGTGCTCTTGTTGTACAAAATTTTATATCGGAAAAACAGAAAGGACATTGAACACCAGAGTATTAGAGCATATGGCAGCATTTAGATTGAAAAAAGACACGTCTACTTTTGCTAATCACTAAATTTCGGAGGGACACGTGTTCAATCAGGAACAAGGGATAAAAAAGGAAAATTTTGAAAATAAATAGAGCACAATTGCATAGCCTTCCGATTTTAAATGAAATATTAAACCTACCGGGATCTCCACTTCTACACCCTATATAATTATAATCATAAAACCTTTGCCGACAAACAAATAAATATAATTCTTGAAATTACTTACTACTTAAATCTGTGGGCATTCCCATGAGCTTATCCTTTTCGCCAGCGATGGCTTTAAACTCAATGATACATTTATTTCTTATATAAACACGAAACATTCATCTACTAAGCGTCAGTTCAAGTTCATCCGTCCACTTGAACGCCTGAAGATGCCGAAAGGTGAAACCCGGGTCGAATGTACATAGTTTACACGATTCAAACTTTAAAAAAAATGATAATTTGATTTGAAGCTTTCACAGTTACAAATGAAATATGTAGTTGAATATTCAGTTTACATCAATAAATGCGACTTATACATATACCATAGTTTTACATAAAAAAATATGTGCATTTTGATTCGACACAGTTAAACTAGTACATATAACTAAAAAACACCAGCGTTGAGTTTGACATGATCGAACCAAAAAGGCTTAAATAGACCCTCCAAGGACGAGCGTCACCATATGGTCACACAAAACACCGTTGTCTATTGATCCCACTATTCATACTTTTTCTACCTGAATATCGTTGCTTTCGCTCATATTTGGTTAAGAAGGGTACGGACTACAGTAAATCATCAGCCGTAGGAACAGGAACGGTCTCCAAAAGCACATGTGATTTTTTGAATTTCCGTTTTTTTAATTTACTTTTTGAAACTGTTAGATATTTTTTTATAAAAACATAAAATTATTTACAGTTATTTTGCTAATATATTTGTTTTGAAATTATGTTGATCTAAAGAGGTCAAATTGTAAATATTTTAAAAAAAATCACGTTTAGCTATATTTCAACCCCGAATGTTTGCAAGCCCATACGGTCACTTTTGTCCTTACTACTGTCCGTACTCAATATTACACGGTAATAAAAGGATGAGCATGACCATATAGTCATGCGGGGTTTCTATACAACGACTTTGCGTTTTTTTTTTTTTAAATTTTGGATAGGAATAAAAGTTATCCGTGACTTCAATATGGCTTAGAAAATATTTTTTTTATCGGAAAAAAGCTCTCGTCTCTGGAGGGTTAAAAAAAAAATTCTTCATTTGCTTATATGTATGTATTGAGTTTTGCAACATAAATTTTCTCACTCAGTATAAAATACGCACATCTCGGTTTGGACAAAATGTAATTTTATCGCTTTTTGTACTAGACGCCACATTTATCTTATCATGTGGGGACAGTGGTGGGCTGCCAATACGTTAATAAGAGCCCGCTTAATCTCAAAGCTATTCGCGGTGTTCTGGAGAAGGCGTGGATTTTTTTTTATCACTCTTAAGCAATTGCACATGCAGTACTTTAACAAGCAATCGTTATTTACTAATTTGATCTGAGAATATTGTTGCCTTAGTCTAATTTAACAAGGGACTCGCGCGAGCCTTCCCAAGCCCACTCCAGTTCACCCTTGTGTAGGTATAACCTATTTGTTGGATCATTATGATAATTCTTATATCGTACCTATTTTTTTAATTGAAAGAAAATAAAGAAAAATGTTTCTTTTATGGTTGTGTTGAACAGAAGTTAGTTTATATTTTGCAGGAAATCTAATAACTTCAACTACCCTTAAACACGTTGTCATAATTCGCCACAATGTTTGTAGACACCTGTAAGGTGGCAGATTAAAGCAATGTTCAAATTTTCGCACATTACTGTCTTGCCTCACTTTCAATTCGAAGAAACCATTCCACAGTGGAAGTGACTTACTATACAAGCGAGAAACAAATCGATGCTTCAGGAAATCGCTAAAACTATTTGCTCAACCCTTTGGCAGAATATTTTTACGATCACCTTCGGTACTTTTCCTATAATTAATCACTTTATAAAGATCATTGCAGAGTGTGTTTACAAAGAAACCAATTAGATGTTCCTGAAGCAGTCTTAGAATCTTAGTTAAGTTTACATATTTATTATCTGAGAGAGAGTTTGTGAACCATCATTCGCAAAATCGTCTAAACAAACAAACCTGTGTATTTCGGAAACCTCCAAAAAATCACTTCTACAGAATCAAAATAATACTTGACATTTTTAGAAATTAAATATTTATTGAAAGCTTCCAACAAAACAATTACAGTGGTAGAATGAATTGTGAAAAGATAGATACAGTATAATTAATACATTTATTAACGACACGATAATATTGTATAATATTTTTAATAACTTGTCTAGATGTATTTAGTATATTTGACAAACTATTTCGAGTAGCTTCTCGATGGGTTTTGTTTCGAAAAATTGGTTGTTGGTCAAAGGTTGTTCTCAAATTTACGAGAGAAAAAACAGAGAGACAGAATATGATTGTATAATCCTTATATTATTAACTAGTTTTTACTTTATGTTTTAAAGTGGTGGTTGTTATTTTATGAAATTATTCTCTTAAGCAGATTCACGGCTAAATATCCGTGACTGTTTTAAATCTTGAATGACAGTTAAGTAATTATAAAGACAGACACATGATTTTAATATTTGGTCATTTTCACTGAGTATCTTCTTAATTGGTTGGTATTTTGAAGGATTGGCTTTATTATATCAACATATTCTCAGTATCAGAAGCCAAAAATATATATTGGTCCTCTTGATTGCATGGTGTCAAAGAAATATAAAAGTAAAAAAATAAAACGCACAATTCTATTGACACAATATTTTTGTCATGAATTTATAAATTAAATGTACAAAAAAAAATTTTAATCTCGTCGTTGAAATTCTTAGGAATATTTTATATTTTCAAAAACTACAACCTGCTTTTAAAATTTATATCATTTGAAATACTTGTATTTCGTTTCAACTATTTTGTACACGTATTTAGCTCATAAATAAATACGAAAAAAATATCATGTGCTTAATGCGTTCGCTTTTTGTAGTGTCGTGATTTTTTATATCCGTTCAACATACACATTGGACTCCCCGGAACGCAATTACCCCTGAAAATAGAAAGACGTCAAAAATAAATATGTAGATTTGGCATGGAAAACCCGCAGTCCAATTGAAGAATTTTTTTGGAACAATTAAAGTTTTCAAATTTATTTACTTTGAATTTTGGTATCCATAGTTTCTTAACTCAATTTAACGTGTAGATGGAAAAAGCGCCTCTACATTTACAAATGGAGCTAGAACTTCAATCAAACATAGAGCTTATTTGCTTGTGAGAAAGGAATTATTATTATAAGTCGGATAAATTTACCAGCTTAAAACGACTGACAATGTGCATTACAGCAGCATTTGGGTCTACTTTTCGCTGTGAATCGTTGTTTTCAACATTGAATGTAGTAAAAACGACTGTCGCAACAGAAAACACGAATCAACTGCGATGCCCGTCAAATAAATTACCAATTCATATAAAAAGGTATCAAACAATATTAAAAAAAACAAGTGTCACATTGATTCGTAGGGCGTAAAATATTGTTTACATGTGCACTCCACTCAGTAATATTTGAGTTGTGCACCCATGCTGTACATATTTAGCAATATAAAAAGATTGCTCATAAAAATGAAAGAATCGGTTAACAAAGTGAACTTCTCAATCAAATCATATGTTTTATAGTAAATTTAACAATGTTATTAAAAGAATTACATTTGAAATGTTTGTGACAAGGTAAATGAACAATAAATTACATGTACAATTGATGGAATACTTACAGAGGGATTGATCTGACAATTGGAACGTCAATGGACCTAGGACGACCATCGGGGAAGAAATTGGCGAGAATTTCCATATTACAGTTGGGGTAATCTGGGCAGAGACCTGGGAATAAGTCTGCAGGCCACTCTTTTGCTATGGCTGAACATGCAACCACCGATATAACTAATAATAATGTCTACAAATAGAAAAAAATATATATGCTCATGGGTATCCAGCTCTTTGACCCCATTGGTCAGCATTGATTGAAGTAAATTGTTTTATAAAATGTTGCTTATTTTTTTTCTACAGGGAATAAATATTACTAAAAAAAAACGTCGCATTTTTACAAAAACTGTTGGCCATTTGTGTGTGATGTTTCAAATGCTCAAGGTATCTGATGTCTCGAAGGTCTTCCTTGATCCCTTAAATGAGGTGTGGTGGGAACGGTTAATGTTTTCTAATCTATTATTATTCTTGACATATCAATATCGCTCTATCCAATTTTTTAAAAGACAATCGTCAGATTGAGGGACTGATTTTCAAGAGTTTCAAATTTATTTGAGTGACACCTATTAGAAGTTTCAAATAAAGTTTGTGATATTATAGCAATACATATATGATAAAAAGTGACTTCAGCTTATGGTGAGTAAAACAATAATGACAAACAACTAATTGATTGTACTAAATACTGCAAACGACTGACAATGTTAAAGCTTAATGGAATGACAAAACTAAATGATAAAATTATGTTTAGATACATATATAAAGTTAGAATTTTTCCAATCATGATAAACAATTCAATCTGGTATCTGGTAAATGTTATACCTGACGTTATTCGATTGCTAACAAATACGTTTCTGTCTTTGAAAGAGATGCTGTGACCTATTTATACTAATTTGTTTCTAATACTTTCGATGGTTTCGGCGGTAACTTTGTGGAAGTTCATTTTAATAGAAAATTTAAATTAACTTTGATTATTCCACGTATTGTGTAACTAACTGTGACACGTGTTTCGCCTCTTTCAGAGGCATCTTCAGACTTACTATCGCAAAGTTTGCTTAAGTAATGAAGCAAGATTGATTCTAACATTTTAAAATTATAAAATTACAAAATGGATTGGGTTTTTTTCCTTTTAAGAGGAGCAAGGAGGGGGGTGTAGAATCGAAATAAAGCAAACAGATAATGATACTAATTTTACTAATGAGTTGTAAACAATCAGAATGGGATTTTTCCTTTTTAATGGAAGCAAAGAGGGGATTATAAAATGCAAACAAATTTAATCATACTACTAATGACGTTAAACATTACAAACTATTAAAACTAATGAGCTACAATCAATCATCTAGGTTTGTGATTACTCTATTAAGTGGAAACAATTTGAGTAACGGGGAACCGCCTGTGCTATTAAGAATATTATTTAATAATATTTCTTTTTTGTTAAGAGTTTTATTAATTTCTAAAAATTCTAAGCTATTCATCTTTAAACCCTTTTTATTTACTCGGTGGAGTATTTCTAAATTACAAATCTGATTAAAATTATGATTTAAATTTATATTATTTGATATATTTGATGATAGTGTGAGAACACTAGCTAGCAAATTGTCACATGCAAAGAGACTGACATTAAATAAAAAACTAGATGTTTTGATCGAATCCCATAAAATCCAAACGTTTTCGGTTACACAGACGTCAGGACATTTTAGCTCTCATAAATTCTTTGATCGTGTTAAGAACTTGTCATCACATACATTCAGTGTCTCAGAAATGAACCTTTTGTCAAAAGGCCTTAAATTTAACATCTCCAACAGTATGTTAGACAAATGTGTTGAAAATCTAGCAGTAGATTTAGATGTTGCTCTATTCAAACAACCAGTTGCTTTTAAACATATTTGTGCCCAACAAATAAAAGAATTAGACTTAAACTCATTGAAATCATCGAATTCCGATATGCGGACGGCGAAAAATATCAAAGATATTTTACGTCGAGAAAACCTTACTCTGACGAAAGCAGATAAAGGCAATTCCATAGTAATTTTAAACTCATTAGATTATACATCGAAAGTGGAAGACTTCTTGTCGAAAGGAGATCATTTCCAATTACTTAACAAGGATCCTACATCCAAATTTCAAGATGAGGTAAAAACGTGTGTCAAAAACTGCCCTATCATTTTCTACTTAAATAAAAATAAAGTTATTAATTTAAACCCACAAGCTCCGAGATTATTTGGCTTACCCAAATTACACAAACCCTTGATACCGATTCGTCCCGTGGTATCTTTTTGTAGTTCTCCATCTTACAAAATCGCCCGTGAATTAAATGACGTTTTTAATTCTTACAACGTGTTTAAACCGAAGTATACAGTTAAGAATAGCATAGACTTCACAGAAAAAATCAAAGACATACAATTAACTAGTAATTGTAAATTAGTATCATTCGACGTAACAAATTTATTTACTAACGTACCAACGGAAGAGTGCAAAAATATAGTCAGCGAAATTTTAACTTTTTCGGATATTAATAGCAACGTCGTTAAAGAAATGCTTAGACTTTTTAATATTTGTATTGAACAAAACTATTTTTTGTTTAATAAAAAATTTTACAAACAATCGGTAGGATTACCTATGGGTGGTCCTATTTCACCTTTGCTCGCGGATATTTTTATGGATTATTTTGAGAATAATCTCTTTAAGTCAAATCACACGTTACTTAAAAATGTAAAAACTTTGTATCGTTATGTAGACGATATCTTTTGCATTTGGACAGGAACAGATAGACAGTTAGATACCTTTTTACGTCATATAAATTCATTGCATAAAATATTAAATTCACACTAGAAATCGAGCAACAAAAAACCTTAAATTTTCTTGACATAACAATAAAGAAAAATAATAGCAACAGATTAGAATTTGCCATTTACAGAAAGCCTACTTATACAGATGTCGTCATTCACCATCAATCAATTCACCCGTGGTCGCAAAAACTCTCATCATTCCATGCAATGATTAATAGATTAGTTAACATCCCTCTCACTAAAGTCAACTTTGAATTAGAGTTAAACATTATTAAACAGATAGCTGTAAATAATGGTTACAACACAGACGTAGTAGTTAACTTACTTAAACGTAAACAAGTTAAACAACTCATAGTAAATAATATTTTTTCAGGAGAGAAGAAAGCAAACGATAATAGTAAAAACTGGCGTAGAATTATTTATTTAGGAGACATCTCGTCAAAGATAGTTAAATTTTTGCCAGACAATATAGAACCCGCGTTTTATACAGTAAATAATTTAGGTAAAATTTTATTGAACAGTAAAGATCGCGTAGATTCATCGTCACAGAGTGGTATCTATCGACTCTCTTGTGGAGACTGTCAAGCGTCTTATGTTGGACAGACAGGTAGAAACTTTAATATTAGAATTAAAGAACATATAAGATGTCTAAAAAGTAACAATTTTTCTGAGTTTGCCAATCATTTAATAGAAAATAATCATAATTTTAATCAGATTTGTAATTTAGAAATACTCCACCGAGTAAATAAAAAGGGTTTAAAGATGAATAGCTTAGAATTTTTAGAAATTAATAAAACTCTTAACAAAAAAGAAATATTATTAAATAATATTCTTAATAGCACAGGCGGTTCCCCGTTACTCAAATTGTTTCCACTTAATAGAGTAATCACAAACCTAGATGATTGATTGTAGCTCATTAGTTTTAATAGTTTGTAATGTTTAACGTCATTAGTAGTATGATTAAATTTGTTTGCATTTTATAATCCCCTCTTTGCTTCCATTAAAAAGGAAAAATCCCATTCTGATTGTTTACAACTCATTAGTAAAATTAGTATCATTATCTGTTTGCTTTATTTCGATTCTACACCCCCCTCCTTGCTCCTCTTAAAAGGAAAAAAACCCAATCCATTTTGTAATTTTATAATTTTAAAATGTTAGAATCAATCTTGCTTCATTACTTAAGCAAACTTTGCGATAGTAAGTCTGAAGATGCCTCTGAAAGAGGCGAAACACGTGTCACAGTTAGTTACACAATACGTGGAATAATCAAAGTTAATTTAAATTTTCTATTCTAATTTGTTTCCATTAAGGAAAATTATCAGCCATGTCGTTTATAATAAACATTAAAAATGTATCTGAAATATATTAAAACACATATTTGTCGTAGTAGAACTCATGAATTATAGCTGGTTGTATATTTAATTGTTATTTGATGACAATGGGTGTGGTGAAGTGGTATTTTTTGACTTATTAGATCTTTCGGATTATTAGAATTTTTTAAAATAGATCTAATAAAAACATTCACACAATGAGTATGCTTTTTTATGGGAGACATTTGTCAATTTCGATAAAATTACATACGTACAACTCATCTTTTGGACTAATTTCACTATGTTTTGTAATGTTCAGTAATTTAATATTTAAGATTTTTTTTTCAAATAATTAAATCGGTTAGCCGGAATTATTTTCAAAACGCAATAAATGTTGGTAACACACAAACTTTTATTCCAAAACAAAAAAAATATAGTGCATTTTGATCACTTAAATATAAACAAAATAATAAAAATTTCAACCAATCCAGCACCTAATGTAAAGCACATTGACTTCAAATGAAGTGTATCCAAACAAAGATTTTTTTTCGAGAACTGCTTGTTACTCAGTTTCTCAGCCTCTCTTTTTCAATGAGAGTAGAGATATATGAATAGGTTAATTACTAACTGAATATGCTAAGACTATGTGTGGAAGGCTCAGCGATTGATTTATTGTTCAGTTTGGTGATGTCATAAAATCATATTTATGTAATTAAAAGTATATTATTTGAAATTTTCATAGAATTTTAAATTTATTAAAAATGTATTTTACAATAACAGTGGTAGTAAGAAGTAATGAACATAAAACCGAGATAAAATATGATTGGAAAAATGAGTTACTATGCAATAATAATGTAAAATCGTTCTGATATCTAGTAGTCTTCAGGATGGATATTTTGACACCACTTTGTAGTTTCTTAATGGGTGTGGTTGTTAGATCAGTGAAGTTGTTCTGATCTTCCAATACCCCAGACCGAACAGATTGGATCCTCGTAACACTTGACAGGACTGAAAATGGAAAGACATCAAAAATAAATAACACAAAAAAAATCCTTTTGTTCGACCAAAAATATGCATGTCCTTTTTTATTACTCCAATACAGGTGACGCTGACAACGATGTGATCATTTGAACTCTCACCCCTTTAATTTACTTATTTGTAAAAATATAAGAATAAAAATGAAAAACAAACAATGGAAATACAAAATAAATTTCGGGAAACTAAATTAAGCCAAACCTTTTATAATTTATTCGAGTCGAAATTATTGTTTCAAAGTATTATACGTAATTAATGATAAATACGCATGAGACGTTTATGAAAAAAATACGATATTTTCTATCGTCGGTAAAATAGTCACCGTTTTTTCTGAGCGGGAGATCTGAGGATCGGAACGTCAATTGTCCTAGGGTGACCATCAGGCATGAACTTGGCGAGGACTTCCACGTCACAATTTGGGTAATCTGGGCAGAGACCTGGCAATAAATCTGCAGGCCACTCGTTTGCGAAGGCTGAACATGCAACCAGGGATGCAACCAATAAGAATGCCTGCGAATGTTTAACGTAATATTAGGGCTTCGGAGCTCAACGTTTTTACTCTTGTATTGAGAAAAAAGTTTGTTTGAGTCCATACATAAAACATTTAAATCTTAAAATTTGCATCTGAGTATTTCGTTGGTATACGCCAGGCGGTGAAACCTCTCCATATGGCACGTCACTTAGTATGAAATGTGACCATACGTCCTGTTTTAAGGGTAGTCTATCCCAAGGGTGGGCTGGAGAGAGCTCGGAGGGGCTTGCGCGAGCCCCGTGTTAACAATATTATCAGATCAAATTAGTACATAACTGCAATATCTGACTTATATATTATCTACGACAGTTTTAGTATACAAAGAAGTACATTTTTAGCAATTTACATTGATTAAATTTGTTATGTTTTATCAATTTAAAATAAATTTAAATTGATAACACATGTTTTATGCACTATTTGCCGCGGGTCGCGGTTTGTCCATCCCTGATCTAGTCTTATCGTTACTCTTTACGAAAATAAGTGATTGAACGGATGAATAATAAGCAGCCTTCGTTGAAACACTTATTTCTGATACCTCTGTTAGGGTTCCCGGTAAATTGCTCGAATGGAATTTGCTCGAATAACAAGATAATCAATTAGTTTCCGTTTGTTCTGTCTTAGCCCTAGTATTCTATGTTTTCTGGAAATATATAGAAACAGTTTGAGTAACTAATTAATAAGCAGTTCTCGTAGAAACACTTCTGTTGAGATAGACTCCATTAAAAGATCATATGTTCCGCATTTGGAGCGAACACGGTTAATATAAATACTTACGAAAATTATTTTTATACTTCACTCTCTAAACAAGTGTCGCACAAGATAAAAATGAAATTCGTAGAAAAAGTCGTGAAAAATCGTTTAAATAACCAAGAAATTCGAATAATTTGTAATTCGAGCAATTTCCATTCGAGCAATTTACCGGCTCCCCTCTGTTAGAAGTTCAACTGGTTCGCACAAGAAGAGGAAAAAAGTGCACTGCTTGTTCATAAATATTATTAAAAAAAAGAATAGATTCGGAATGAATTAAAATTTAGTTCCTTTTATATCCACAGGACATGAAATGAGCAACATCATCTCTGTTTATCAAACAATAATATCGAACTAATCAAATCAAATGTTGTAAACGACGGGCACAAATAAATGTTTAGTAATTTGTACCCACGATTTTTCCAATCATGATGAACAGTTTAATTTCACTGTATTTGGTATATAAATATTAATATATGCTTGTCGATTGCTGACAAACTCGTGTCTGTCGTTGGAAGAGAAGCTATGACCTATTTATGTTAATTTCTTTAACTCAAACCAAATTATCATCAATGTCATTAAATGTAATAAAACATTAAAAATGGATCTAAAATATATTAGGGCACATATTAATGATCTTCGAGTAACTAGAATTTTCACGAAATATCTTTGGTTTATTTTTAATTGTTATTTGATGACGCTATGCGCAGTGGCTTAGAGCAGTGAGTCACAATCTTTTAGTAAAATAATATATTCATTATATATGTGAGAAGGGGGAGGTCAATATTAATCAGCAGCATTTTGGAACAATTTTATTTTGCACTACACAACTGGCAGCATGTGGCAATGTAAATCATCAAGCTATTTAAATCATAAGTAAGCAAAAAACTTGTTTTTAATCCATTTCGACTCCCGGTGTAGACGACGTGGCTAGGCTTTCCAATCCCGGGATCTCGTCTAATTTCTTAAAGTCTCCGGGATTGGATACCCTAAACGTGGCCTCCTAACTGAGATACCTTAACAGATTTTTTTCTATGAATGTTTTTCACTACGACAGGACTAGTGGTTTGCTAATTGCTCCTGTTACCTCTTTTTTTATAATTTTAACGATGGGAACTGGACAGTTATTTTAAGACATTACTAACACCTGAGTCCGTGAGTCAACGACGTTGACCGATGCACCACACACCCGGCAACAAAATATGTACATAGCTTCTATTAAATGAAAGATCTAGTTTTATGATTTATAAACCCATATTTTAAAAAACAGTTAGTTATTATTTAGTTACTTAGGTAGAGTTTCAGATAATATATTATATTTAAAGAATTGATTTTTTTTAATGTTAGCTTTTACAACAAATTGTTTTGTATACATATATTTGTAAACCGGTCCTGATCCTTATAAATAATATTGGATTAAGTAGACAAAAGTGTTTTGTTATAGCATACCTTTCCATCAAATATTGATGGAAAGTGAACACCTTAAAAGTGTTTTATAACACACCTAACACATGAAAATCGAAAAGAGATTTATTAGAATTTCTGTTGAGTATAAATGAAAATTTTGCATTTGACAAAAATGAGACAATTTGCCTTCTTTTGGAAACAGGGTTGCTTCTATTTGAGCGGGACTGTCCCGGACATCAAGAATCTCGCATTGGCTTTAAAAATCCAGACATAATAAAGTTTGTAGACTTTAATTTTGTATGCTTAATTTGCTTAATGAACAAAACATTGATTTAAATTTTCATGACTTAAGTTTTTTTTATCGAGCAAAAATGGCAAACATATCGATAATACAAAACAACCATAAGATATTTTATATACAAATATTTGCTTAGTAAAGTTGGTTATATTATTTCAATGTAAATTTTTCAGATAATAAGAGAACTACCGGTCAGTCCATCAAGTGGTCAGGTTTTTAAGAATATGCAAGACTCGTTATTAGTGTATTCATCAATTTTCACATCATAATAAAAACAACTACCTGTCAGTCCATCACATGGCCGGTTTGTGCAAGATATCGTTTTATTTGTCTGCAACATTAAGAATGTTTTGACAGAGCAACGAGGACTCTTTGTTAGTCTAAGTCTTAGTATTATGTAAGATATAATTGTTTGGTTTCTATATCTTATCACTTTCTTGACAAAATACAATGATTTTGACGGAGCAACTAGAACTTCTTGTTGCTAGTCTGTCCCTCTGTAGGCTTCACTAAGATAATAATATGCAACGAGCTGTTGTGTGCAATTGTTTAATTTTTGTGAATAAAAAAAAGATTAATAAAGGACTACCTGTCAGTGTCAGTACCAATCTCATTTTTGACTTTTTAAGAGCATGCAAAATATCATTATTTGGTTTATATCACTTTTCTGGCATATCAAAAAAAACTTTCACAGAGCAACGAGGACTTGCTGTTGGTCTAACCCTCTCAATGCTTTTCTAAGATATACTATAAATGATAAATTGTGGAGTACAATCGTTTAAATTTGTTGAACAAAAAAACAGATGAAAAGAGGACTACCTGTCAGCCAATCACATGGTTGGCTTTTTAGGAGAAAGCAGGATATAACATTTTATTAACCCTCCAAGGACGAGCGTCACCATATGGTCACACAAAACACCGTTGTCTATTGATCCCACTATTCATACTTTTTCTACCTGAATATCGTTGCTTTTGCTCATATTTGGTTAAGAAGGGTACGGACTACAGTAAGTCATCAGCCGTAGGAACAGGAACGGTCTCCAAAAGCACATGTGATTTTTTGAATTTCCGTTTTTTTTAATTTACTTTTTGAAACTGTTAGATATTTTTTTATAAAAACATAAAGTTTACAGTTAGTTTTACAGTTATTTTGCTAATATATTTGTTTTGAAATTATGTTGATCTAAAGAGGTCAAATTGTAAATATTTTAAAAAAAATCACGTTTAGCTATATTTCAACCCCGAATGTTTGCAAGCCCATACGGTCACTTTTGTCCTTACTTACTGTCCGTACTCAATATTACACGGTAATAAAAGGATGAGCATGACCATATAGTCATGCGGGGTTTCTATACAACGACTTTGCGTTTTTTTTTTTTTTAATTTTGGATAGGAATAAAAGTTATCCGTGACTTCAATATGGCTTAGAAAATATTTTTTTTATCGGAAAAAAGCTCTCGTCTCTGGAGGGTATAACTGCTTATCACTTGTTCGACCTCGTAAAAAAGATTATTTCAGAGCAACAAGGACTTGTTGTTAGTCTATCCTATGATATATTGTATACGAGAAGTTGTTAAATAGAATTGTTTATAATTCTTCAATGTAACATTTTCAAATTATAATAAGACCACTTGTCAGTCTTTTACATGGTCGGCTTTTTAAGAATATGCCAGGTAGACTTATTTGGCAAATATATCTATCTTATCACTTTTTCGACATAATAAAATGATGTTGAAGAAACAAAGAGGACTTTTTGTTAATCTTCTTGGCCATGTTCGCTCCCTATGTGGAGCATATGGCCGCCACGCGGCACCTCCATGTTTCCCTGTCTCCCGCCAATAGCTTTGCTTCCTCCCATGACACGCCAGCATCCCTCAGTTCCGCCGAGTACATCCTATGGATAGTACCCGACGGACGTCCAGGACGCCGGAATCCCACCGGTCGAAAGAAGAGGCAGGCAGGATCGAGGCTTTCCGGAGGCATCCGCAGCACGTGACCCAACCAGTTCCAACGTCTCTCCATAACCACTGACGTGGCGGGACGCTGTCTTGTACGCTCCCTTATCTCTGAATTCCTCACAAAATCAAACCACCTCACCCCCATTATCCGACGCAAGCATCTGTTCTCGAAGCTTAGTATACGGTTTTTCTGAGTCTTCGTCAGGTGCCATGATTCGCATCCGTAAAGAATTACCGGCAGAATGAAAGCGTTGAACAAGTGGCATTTGGTTTTTTTATATGCGATTTTATATTTTATATACGAGGAGAATTGGTAAAATATATGTCATCACTCTTTTGACTTGATAAAAAGATTTTGACGGAGCAACGAAGATTTGTTGTAAGTCTATCCTTATGTAGGATTTTCTAAGATTATAATTTACAATGAGTTGTTGAATTAATATATACAATAGTTTTAATTTGATAAGTATTAATACCCCTGCATTCATGTATATTTAACGTAGCGTTGGGCCGTTCAAAAGCCTGTTGCACCAAAAGCTCTGTAAAAGCTCATTTCTGAAGAAGCTTTGAAGTACAAAGATAAACAGATTTCTTTGATTGTTGGATATTTCTAGGGAGAAGCTTTTAATTTTGTTCATATTATCCGATACAATAGGCAAAACGGTTCAGTGGAACAAAATATATGGGTAAAAATAAAACGCATAATATTTTTTTTCACATTTTAAGAAATTATAAATAATTAATATGTACAATAAGAGACTGTTTTACAACATATATGATTAATTGAATTTACGTATGTACATATTTGGAAATGGGAATGCGTCAGGAAGGTCTTTTTAATTTAAACATAATTACTTTTCGTGTTTTTATATTATTTAAAAACATACAACTGGCTGTTAAAATGCATATTAAATATTTATATTTATCACTTTTAGGGTGTTTACTGTCAATTATTTTTTTTACTATGTCCGCTCTCAATGTGGAGCATATGGACTCTTATGGAGTTTATATCAACAGAAGTGTTTCTACGAGAACTGCTTGTTACTCAGTTGCTCAACCTCTCTTTTTCCAAAGAGAGTAGGAATATAAGGAAAGGGCTAGGAAAGGACTAGTGGTTAGCTTATCGCTCTCAGTACGCCCCGTTCATAGGATATGATGGGTGGGAGGGGGGAATTCAAGACATCACATACATCCCATGCCTTTGAACAAAAATTCATGAACCGACTGAAAAATCAATTTATAAAACTATACTGTACTGGGAATCGAACCCGTGACCTCCGTAGCGGTATCCAACGACGTTGAACACTCGACCACGCAGGCGGCTAAATACTGTCAATACTCGGTGGAAAGGCATTATATTAATAAAAACAAAATATTCCTTTGTACTTTATTCCACTTTATTTAATAGGTCAGGACCGGTTTCGCTCATTGGGAGCATTGTCAACTGATAAGAAAAATATATAAACAGTGCTATTTATACAAAATTAAATTGAAATAAAAGGTGTAAGCAACAATTAACAATGAAAAGAATTTACAAATTACACTATAAGTGCCTCTAAAATTACACAAAATTAAAATGGTTAACACCTATAACATACAATTGAAAAATCATCAAATTATAAGTGGTGAATGATGACAATTTTAAGCACAATTAAAATTTGGGAAATATTTAACAAAATGAAACTCTTCATTACTAAAGTAAATAACTTATGTTTAGTTTAAATTTTGTTGAATAAGTATTTAATTCGAAAGTAATAACGATATACATATTAAGTGTTTTATTTTTCTTCTGCTCCATTTTGTGATGTTATTTTGTGTCCGGTTATTCATCGACCGAATAAACAACGATAATCATATGGATTGCACCAGGGCATGGCTTTAGTGCTGGAAAAAAACGTCAAAAATAAATAACATTCAAAGATTTTCACAATTTTTATTAAACATATGTAAATAAAATTTTAGCACAAGAAAAAAAAAACAGGTAACGAATTCACAGCCAACTCTTCGCTTCACTCACTTGTTAAATAAAAAAAACAATGTCAGTATTGGTAAACAAAATAATTGTGAACTTTTTTTTTAGAATTATGTGGTCACTAAGTCACAATTACAATTTAAATATTTGTGACACAAAAAATTAGATATAATATGCATCTTTGATGAAATAATAGAGTAAAAATATCAACGTATTTTATAACATTAGTTTATAGCTATTTCGGCGTGTACCATCGTCAGAACTATGTTTAAACCTGTATTTGTTCAGCTATATATACTGGCTTAAAAGATATACACAAAACATTTTGTTATTTACACAAATAACAAGATGTATTGTCGCCCGTTGTGGCTTAGTTGGTTAGAGCTTGCTCTACCGATCACGCAGTTCTGGGTTTGATTCCCGGTAAGATCACAGTGAATTTGAGACTTAAAGTTGTGATCGAAGACTGAGTTTTTGTGATGTCAATTCACATTGTTTCCTCTCCTCCCATCCTTCTGATCCTTTAATAACTGAGTGTAGCAATAACTATTAGTCAACCACTAGTCCAGTTTGACTTTGAAAAAAGTGAGGTTGAGCGACTGAGTAACAAACAGTTCTCGTAGAAAAAAAATCCGTTGAGATACCTCCATTAGAAGGCCATATGCACCACATTGGGAGCGAAAATGGATTTAAAAAAAAATGTGTATCTCTTCTAAGCCAGTATATATAGCCAAGCAAATACAGATTTAAACATAGTTCTGACGATGGCGCAAGCCAAAATAGCTATAAACTAATATAAAACTGTAGAACCAAATAAGTTGATATGTTTACTCAATTACAATGGAGTTCTACCAAGTAAATGTCAATTCAATCAATAAGTTGAAGAAATACTTACATAGTGTCGGGTGATCTGACGATCGGAATGTCGATTGTCCTAGGTTGACCGTTGGGGAAGAACTTGGCGAGAATTTCTAAGTCACAGAAAGGATAATCTGGGCAGAGACCTGGGAATAAGTCTGCAGGCCACTCGTTTGCGATGGCTGAACATGCAACCAGGGATGCAACCAATAAGAATGCCTGCAAACGGAAAACATCGTATTAGAGAATGGGTGTGAAAAGTTTTGGCCATTAATTGTTGATTTTAACCACACATCAAATATTTGTTCAGAGAATAAATACAAATAATAAGACATCGAATGTTTGTGCAAATTTAATACGAACAGCACAACATTGATGACATTTTAACAATTGAAAATGTGGAATTATAAATTAATGCTGTGATATCGCTGTATAAAGTACTTACAATTTTTCCAACCATGATTGAGAATTTGATTTCACTGTATTGATTGCTATCAAATTCCTTTCTATCTTTGGAAGAGAAGACGTATCTATTTATATTGATTTGTTTCTTTTAAATAAACTTAAAAGCAATTAGTAATATATCATCAGATTAAAAGTGTATCTAAACTATATTAGAGTTATCTTCAAACAACGAGAATTCTCATAAACTATCTACATTTTGATATTTTAAATTGTTAATTGATTGCGGTGTGTGCAGGGGTGAAGTGGGGCCGAGACACCGGCCCGAAACTTCTTTTCACCTGGTCGGCGCCTCTGTACTTTTTTAAATTTTACTATTAGCTAGAAAATTATTTTTTTTAAATGAATATTTCATCCGATTTCAAACACAGATGAGTTGTTTATTATATGTAGTCGTTGTTTCCCTCAAAATGGCTGGATGCATTTACTGCGCAGTGCCAGTCTAATATAACCTTCTTTCCCTCCCAATATTCATAATCTGATTTTTTAAATTTAATTAAATTAAGGAATGTCATTTATATATAATGATTTATTTTGTTTGAGCTCTATATACTTGTTGTGCGTGGCAATGCAAGTAAACAATAGGAAATAAATATTATGTTTTATTGAAAAAATAATCAAACAGTTGAAAGAATACATCTAACAATACTACTTACTGATGTTATGAATAAGTTTTTTTAATGGGTGTTAAATTTATGTAAAATGGATCAATGATCATTTTTTAAACTGATTTATGTCATGGTCATAACTCAGGATCTGTTGCACTTATTTCTAATTTTGCTTTTATGCGCCGTTTTAAGCGTCTCACACTTTTATACAATACAACTGACCAGATAGTAATATTTTTTCATGTCATATTATATATTATATCAAATGAAATTATATAAAAAATACAATATTTACATTGAAATGTATTATTTACTGCGCGCGCACCTCCACGCTTCCATCTACTAATCTAGATTCTAACGCCAGGATTTTGATTTTGTATCTTTTTTAAAATTGTATCCTGCTGTTTTTTTCTCTTTTCGAAAACGGGACATTGAAGTTGTGTTCGGGGACACCGGGACACGCCGCGTGAAAACGGGACGTCTGGTCACATTAGTCATACTGGTGTCATCTGCCATCCATCACCAAAACGACCATACTCCATTGGCTGGGCTTCAAGTATGTGCAACCTCAAAATGAAAAATCGGATCGGAAAAAAGATATTTTAACCGTCGATTTTTTCAGTATGAAAACTATAGAACAAAAACATTTTAATATATTTAAAAAATAATTAAGGTATTGAAACAATACATATAACGAAAAAAGTGGCAAATGGGTAGATTCATCATTAAGTATTTCGACTGAGGGTGCTTGATGGAATTTCAATATCAAATTTGAATTGTTTGAATTTTGTACATAATAGGTCGGATAAAACCCTAGATTTATTTTAAACATTCCTATGTTATTATCTGGTCATTAATATTTTCAAAAAATCCCCATAATTATAACAAACCCACTTAATCCATTGAAAATTGTATACATTCAATTTTCGCTCATTTACATTTTAATAGCCTTTTAACTTAGTGATCTACTTATATTTTTGTTTATAAACGATACAAACTGTTTACTACGCGTCAGTTCAAGTACATCCGTGCACTTGGAATGCCTGAAGATGCCGAAAGGCGAAACCCGGGTCGTTAGCGACAAAACTCATGGAAAAGTACAAAATTCAAACATTTCAAAAAAAATTGGGTAGATTCATCATTGACAAAAATCGTTTTTTCAAACTGGTTCCACTGTTTTATATCATGGCCAGTACCGGTTGCACTTATCGTTAGTTTCATCAGTTGAAAAGCTCACGATAAACGACTGGAAGTCTAGTTAAATTTTAACTGTTGGAAAATCGAAAATGGAAAGTCACACTTCGAACCCCTCTAGCTGTTTGAATTTTCAATTACATCATTCGTCGTGAGCTTGACAACTGTTGAACCTAGCGATGAGTGCAATCGGTCTCTAACACTACATTTCACGGTAGAATAAAATATGTTGCACTTTTATAAATAAGTATAATGCAATTTTAGTCCGAATAAAATTCATTTATATATAAAACAATGCACTCCACAACACTGAACCCAGCGCCATCAAGATATTTCGTGAGAATTCCGGTTATTCGAAGATTACCCTAATATATTTTAGATTCATTTTTAATGTAATATAACGTATCTCATGTAAAATTACTGACTACTTTTCTGATGGCTTTATTTGACGGAAATGAATAGTATAAATAGGTCACAGCATCTCTTCCACACATACATCGAATTGAATAACATCAAGTAAATACAGTAACATCAAATTATTCGTCATGATTGGAAAAATGGTAAAGACATATTGATACTTAGTATTGCATTATCATTTCATTTTTCTACATGTTTTTTTGTAAATCGATCGAAGAATGGTAAAAAGACGTAACCTACACACAAAAAATTCAACAATAGGTTCAAAAAACGTTTTTTGATGGTTTAAGATCAAAGTGAATATATTAAATATACATAAATTTGAAGTTCACACAGATTAATAAACTGGTGTTTATATGACTCAATCTAATATTTATTTAATATGTTTGTTCAGAAAAACCTTTTTGTGAGTCCTTTTTTTAGGTCGCAATATTCACAGGCCCTTTTTTCAAACTCAAAAACTAAATTTAGATACTCGTTTAGCATTTGCAGCATATTTCCTTTTGATATAACGTGTATCAAATTGTATATATTGTAATTATCTAAAAGCAGTAAATTTTAAAACACAGTGAGTTACATTCGTTTGCCTTTTAAAGAACGATATACTAATTCATTTCACTGAGGATTAACTGTAAGTCATTTTCAGAACTTACTTAAATTGATTCGATATTCTCGTTCCATTAAAATATGGTAAACACGGTCAGGAATCTCATTAGTATTACATAGAGCTTACCGATTTTAATTTCGTAATTTAAAATGTATGCAAACATACGAAGCTTCAAAATTTATACTTTGTCAAATTGTTATTTACAACTCTTTGTCAAATATTTTCTCAAGCAATCAATCTTCAGTCAATGCGGGCAAAAAGAGTCAAAGCGTTGAACACTCATGCTCTAATGTGATGTTTTACGTTTACAGGCATTCTTGTTAGCAGTATCCCTGGTTGCATGCTCAGCCATCGCAAACGAATTGCCCGGAGGCTTAATGCCAGGTCTTTCTGAAAATTCTCAAATCCTCACTGAAATCTCCCCTGATGGTGGTCATATGCCAATTGACATTCCGGTCGTCAGATCAGCCCTCCCTAGGTAAGTTTTTCACCAACGATACATTTTTTTTAAATTATTATTTGATGTCACAAATATCTTAAACGTTAAAATTCTTAATATTATATTTGAGGCTATAATAAATTATATTAATACAGTTGAAACCACAAACAAATAATAGATTCACCTTCATTTTTTTAACCAATATTCTAAAAGTTGCCGGTAAAATAAAAAAGTTTTTTTTTTATAAATAAATGAGAGTGTAAAAAGCCAATCCTCTTCTACAATCAGCACTAGTCTTATATGTAGTGCTTAAAAAGTACAAGTTTTGTTTGAAATTGTGAAAATCTTGTGTGTTATTTATTTTGAACATATTTTTTCATTCAGCCATCCAGGCGGACTTCGAGGATGAAAGGCAACATTCAAAATGAACGGTGGACCCCGATTAAGGTACTATATACTCTATTAATATCATAAAAGAGAAATTTCAAAAACAAATAAGCATAGCGTTGATAATTTCTCCATATTATTCAAACACATATTCTTGTTTCTTTGTTAACTTTATAGTTGGAAAGTTGTCTACCCATTAACCCAAGAAATTTTGAAGAAATAACTTGAATTTTAACTGAAATCTATTTTTTAAAAATGACCATATCATGAGTATATAATTGTTTTTCTGTTACACGGAGTTGAAAATATTTAGATGTCACGCTGTCCAAAGTGAATTCTAAATCACAAACTCGTTATCAGTCCAAAATAATAATCATATCATCATTTAGATTCCAAGTTCGCTGAAGTACTTTTCCTAAACTAAGCCATCGAATCTGCATATGACAAGGAATATCTGTGTACTCAGATCTGACATCTTGACGAAAACTAATATTTTTTCTTTATTTTAGGTCCCTCGATTATATTAAATCTACAAGTTGAATCAGTCCTTTAATGTTTCAACATTTAAACCCGCCAATGTTGGTTCTCCTTCAGTTATTAGCTCACCATTTCATTTTGTAAAGCAATTTTGTACTGTTTCAAATATATTGACTCGCGTTGTTTAATGTTTAAGAGATTCCATTGAAAGGACAGGTATGGGAGCCACAGAAAAATAAGAAACTCTGATCTATGGCATAGTTTTTCAATCTTTTTATGCCTGTAGCCTCTTTTGAGTGTAATATTTTTGCATGACCCCCATACCTGTTTTGTAATATTTAATGAGTTTGTATGAGTTTTATAAGGAATTTTGGGATTTCCCAAAACGAAAAGCCGCGAGACTCTTTTTCGGTCTCCCAGAATTTCCAATTTGTAAAACCCAGGAATTTTCGAAAATGAACGCCGTGAGATCTTTTTTCTTTAACTCTTCCAAGAATTTTGAATTTAATATCACAGTAATTTAGAATTTAAAATTTAGCTCTTCTTAAACATTCCAATTTCTAAATCACAACAATCTACAGATTTCACAATTTCCGTGGCCCTCCAAAACTTAACTGTGGCCCCCTGTTGAAAAACCATATATGGTGTCAAATAATGAGACAACTTGGTCTCACAACAAAAACTACTTTTTTGTTGAACATTGTGATCTTGAAACCATTGTGTTTTTTTCATCATTAACGTTTTTCCATTTTCAGTTCAACGCCCATGGAGTCCTATATTTTTTACAAGAAAACAACCATCGCTGATCTAACAACCACCCACCACTTCAAAATATAAATATGTACTTTATGTTCATTGTTGGCAGTGGCCCTCTGCCGGCACCAAATACAACTAAACAATTTACTAAAACAATGATACAATATTATTGAGTAATTGTTCAATGCACCAATCATATTTTTTCTCAACTTTTTAAATTCATTTTGCCTTTGTAATAATAAATCAAAAAAGACCTTTCAAATAAATGTAAAATTTCAATTTACGATTTCAGATCTTTTATTTTATTTAAAATGTATTGTGATTTTATTTTACTTATACTGTTAAACTTATTTAGAAATACAATATGGCGAGCAAATGAGTAAGAAATAGTTAAATAGGAAAGTCGAGTCTCGGTAACTTCGAACACATGTGTGTTTGTGATGTCTAAATATTCACTCCCTACCTTCCAATACTTAAATAGCGGGTCGTAAAGAGAACGATTAGTTAGCCACTAGTCCTTGGCAATGGAGTAACAAACAGTTGCCATACGATATGTGAAGAGATGCTTTTCTTACCTCAGTTCACGGTGTTTTGGCGGGATGTTTTTCGCGCATGCGTAGTATTAAATAAATTTTAGTATATACCCCCCCTCGTCAGTGAATTTTATCATTTATCCAAATTCTGAACAGGTAGGTTGGCTTGTAAGAAAAAAGTATATCGCCATTGGCTTCTCTTGTGAAAATTCACATTTTCATTCTGTTAATCGATTTCCAACAAATTCATTTCAATTGTTGGAAGAGATACTGTGATATATTTATATTAATTTGTTTCAATCAAATAAATAATCAGCCACATCATAATTAAGATTACACAATAGGTGTAATGTCACATTAAAAATGTATTAGAGTAGCATTCGAACAACTTGTATTCTCACGAAATATCTTTGGTTTATTTTTAATTGCTATTTGTTGCGCTGTGTAGAGCAGTGCTTCCCAGCCTGGGGTCCACAGTAACATTCTTTGTGATATAATATGTACATGTGATATTAAAAATAATCGTGGGTCCGAAAATTTCCATCAGTTTAAACAGTAACACAGTAAAGTTTAAACGTAGTAAACAGTTTGTATCGTTTATATACAAAAATATAAGTAGATATAACTAAGTTAAAAGGCTATTAAAATGTAAATTAGCGAAAATTGAATGTATACAATTTTCAATGAGTTAAGTGGGTTTGTTATAATTATGGGGATTTTTTGAAAGTATTAACGATACAAACTGTTTATTACGCGTCAGTTCAAGTACATCCGTGCACTTGGAATGCCTGAAGACGCCAAAAGGCGAAACCCGGGTCGTTAGCGACAAAACTCATGGAAAAAAACAAAATTCAAACAGTTCAAATTTGATATTGAAATTCCATCAAACACCCTCAGTCGAAATACTTAATTTATGTAAGTGTTGTCTGTTGTACATTTTCGTCATATTTGTTGATCGGTTTGAACATTAAACGGTAGAAAATACATATTTTAATATCATGCAATAATATTAAGAAGAAAACTACACATTATCTTTATTATTTTTTTAAACAAAACACTTATAAGTTTATAACAAAATATATAAAATACATCAACGTCATTTCCGTTGTGATGATGACAAGGTTTATATTTATGAGGGGGAACAAGAAATAAAAATAAACTTATAAACAGCATTTACTTTATTTCCTCTTTAATACAAAATTTTAATATGATAATATTATTTGCTTGATCGTCTGCTTATGAAATATTTTGCTTATAGTGTAAAATCACCGTAGAGAATCTCCTGTATAGACTATGTCACAACTCACAATATTATTTGTCACATTGTTAGGAGACTCTTGTAAGTAGGATATCTCTTATTGATTGAATTGGCATGCATTTTGTATATATACGTTCCCTTAATATGATTCTCTAATATAGAAGTTCAACTTACATTCGACAAAATCATTTCAATGAGAAAGTGACTCACTATATAACCTAAAACTTGGTGGGGTTATTTATTATACTATTCACTATATTTTCTTTCAGCTGGTATGTATTCTTATTTTCTGAGAAAAAGTTTGTGTCTGTGAACCATCATTCAAAAATTCTTCAAAAAAACCTGCTCTTTTCGCAAGTCTGTAAAAAATGAACTGTAAATTTATATCAAAAAAATAAAAAGTAAGGTCAAACGAATTACAGAAAGAGAGACCGCGTATTTACATTTGAGTATTTACTCAATTATTTTATATAATCGATAGGGTAAATTATTTAATTGTATTAAGTTTATTTAGATATCTTTTCCAAATAGCTTTTTTGAAGAACTGCTCGTTTTTCCAGCGATGATACATAATTTATCATTTGGAAGACAGGGTTTCCTGAAAATGGCAAGACGTCAAACATAAATATTGTGACACATAATGATTAACATGAAGCTTAACTAAAAGATTTATTGTACTTTTTATCACTATAAGACGATTGATGCTAGAAGCGAGGTTACTTTTTGAACTCTCACTTCCTTCTCCCATTCTTACTCAGTTTTAAAAAGTATAAGAATCGTTGTCGTAAAGTATTATACAATCATATAAAGAAACTAGCATATATTAACACTATTAATGATAAGTTCCATCGTTGGTGATATACATACCTCTCAGAAGCAGGGGAAACTGATCTGACGAACCTCGGCCGACCATCGGAGAACGACTTAGGACGAACTTCAGTACTTGGCAAAGACAGTCCTGGCAATAAGTTTGCAGGGCGTTCGTTTGTGACAGCTGAACAAACAACCAGGGATACAACTAATAAGAATGCCTGCAAATGTAAATGTAAAACATAGTGTAAAAGATAAGAGCACGGCTGCCATGGTTATCCAAAGTTTTGAATCTCTTGCTCCGCATTGATTGAATATATATTGTTCTGGGCCACACATAAAATGTTTATTTTAGAAGAGAATACACATAAAAAAGCTTCGTATTTTTGCATACATTTTACATAGTGGATGTCCAAGCGCGCACGACAAACAAATGGAATATTTGACTCTGATTGTTTTCGATGGTTTCAATCAAAAATTATGCTTTGTTGTATAAAAAAATAATGCTTTAAAATTCAGTAGCGAGATAGTTTTTTCTGAGATGAGAAGTTTGAGAAAGTACTCTTAATTTTCGATTGCAAATTTACAGTTAATTTTGCAATAAACGTGTTCTTAAAGTCACATTACTTTGTGTTTTGGACCACTCAATGAATTAACTCACTTTTATTTTCACTCATATTTTTTTTCTTTCTTCAATTTCGAAAGAGAATGAGAATCAAATTTTATTGGAATCCTATTATTAACGTCGAAAATCAGTGTTATTTTTACCCTGCGTACTAAAATACCACATGTAAATTTTGTGAAATATTTGCGCAGTAAAGGAAACAGTGAATTAATATGTTCAAGAAATCTAATAAGAGCACGTCTCTTTTAAGCTCGCATATATAAATTTTACTCGTTTAATACTTAGTGGAATGACTTATAAGAAATTAACATGTGGAAAAAATGAAATGATATTCGATAATTATTATTAACTTACAATTTTAAACATGATTAAATGTTTAATACAGCTGCACTTGATACACTTATATTGAATTACACTTTATGTTGGTCGATCGACAACAAATTCGTTTATGATTTTGGAAGATATCTGTCACCTATTTATATTCATTTGTTTCAGTCATATAAAATTATTAGCAATGTCATTAGTAGTATCATATAATATGCGAAATTTCTTGTTAAAAATGTGTCGAAAACATATCAAACTAGTTATTTTCGAACAACTAGATTTGTCCGGAAATATCTTTATATTGTTAATTGTTATTTAATGGAGATGTGTGCAATAGTGGAGTGGTGCAGTGAAGTATGTAATACTTTTTATTTATTTACATAGCATTATTGTTCTGTCATTCGTTAAGTAATTAATACTTAGAATAAAAATGAATTGGTATTGCATGCGATTCTCGTTAAATATGTTTTGTTTACTTCAGTAACACTGTCTGTCTTTCAGGAATCTACGCTCTATATAGTAAAACCTGTTTTTGACGTTCATTGTAGGGGGTTTTTCTTCATTGTTTGTCTTACTATATTTTCCTCCAGCTGGCAGGATTTTAGTATTTTTACCTTTTGTGACAGAGATTGAGAGATTTTCTGTGAACCATCATTCAAAAATTCGTCACAAGCTTACATTATTTAAAAAATGAAAACAAAATACATTTGAAATATTCACGTCATCGAAAATTTATTTGAAAGGTATTTTTTTACAAAACAATTACAGTGGAAAATTGAATTATACAAAGATAGATAATATCATTGGTACATTGAGTAAAATCCAGTTATCTAGTTGTATTTAGTACCATCAGAGGACCACTGCCATCGGTAAATAGATTTTTTTATTTATATTTTGAAGTGGTGATTGGAGTTGTTTTCTATACCTCAGTTGATAAAATTGTGTTTGTTTTCACACACAAAATCCTTTATAGCATCTGAAAATGGAAAACGTCAAAAATAAATAACTTTTAAATACTTTTAGATGTAAGCCCGTTGTCCTCAACGGGGAGATTTTCGTTGCATTTTTAGATAGCCAGAAAAATTACTAGCGTGAAAAATAAATTGCAAACCTGTTTAACGTCTTGCGCTCCATTAGCCAGGATAATACCATCTGGACAACTAATAGCACGGTCCAATCTCCAGGATAATGTCTTTTGTAGTCGGTCTCTTTGAAGCTTTATTTTTGGTATTTCCCGAAATATTTCCGGGGCATAATTTTACAATAGTGCACTTAAGGGATTAAAAAATGCAATAATTTTTTTAAATATGAAAATTACAGTAGAGAGCTGCCTTATATGTTGATTTTAATAATATTTGAAGTCTTTACCTGCTTTGTATAAATAAGTTAGTTGTTTTATCTGGAAAGGCTGTATCCACATCTTGTGGGCGTTAGAGTTGTATGAAGTGTTGTGACCATCATTTTATTATGTGAAGGAAAAAGCAATTTCAACGAAATATATTTTTGACTACCATGAATCACTTGAACAAATTTTTACAGAATATAGTGATAACGATGCGTTCAGTTGATATAAGTGCACTATATGGTGACATAGTAAATAAAAATGTTGGTCATTTTTAAATTTCTGTTATGATACTTTAGAAAGCTTCCAAAATCACAGTTATAATGATGATTTATTTTTTATTTGATAATTTTGACATCATATATATTTTAATAATAAAAATACATATTTGAGCAAAGTCAGACTATGGGTATATTAATTCGCTTTTTTCACATTTCGCTTCCTTAACGATACATATTTGTATACGTTCTGACCTGATTCATGATTACATCATGAATTGTTTTCAATTTATTTAATAATTTATCTAATCCAACTCCGGGAGCTGAATTGCACTTTGAGAAAAAAGCTTTAATTGAAGACGGGAGAAACTATTTCATGTCTAAAAAATAATCAAATGCTTCTTGCTTGAAATGAAAAACGAATTGTTACCATGTAAACAAATAACGATAATATTGTAAAAAGAGCCGGCTGCGTGGTAAGTGATCAATGTTCGGGTTTGGTTACGGAGGTCACTGTTCGAATCCCAGTACTGACAGCTAATAAAATTTATAAGCTGTCAGCACTGGGACAATAATTAATTTTATACAATCGATTTATGGATTTCTGTTTGGAGACATAAACGTATATGATGTTTTGAATTCTTACCTATCACCTATCACATCATACAAAACGGAGTGAGAGCGATTAGCGTGAGTGTGTTCGAATAAAATACAATGAAAAGGGACATTGTATTTTTGTAAAACTTATGGCAACGTTATTTATATGAAAAACTTTCAGAAACACCGAGTATTTCTAAACATCAATATTGTTATCTATTCCAGCCTTTTGGGATGATCTTACATTGTTTCCAACATTGACTTCGAGGAAGTAATCAATATAAAACAAAATTTTAACCAATAATAGCAAACTGTAGGTACTATATTTTTTAAGAAGGACTGCTAGCATAGTGCGATTGGGTAGGAATGTCGGTACGTTGTAAAATTAATTACCCCAAAGACGGGCGATGTCTGTTCTTGGACCCTCACACAATACGGTGGTCGTAAAAACGTTCATGCTAAAATATTTCTAAAGTAAATCGATAATAAAACCCCATTTTTTTCAAAATATCGCCTTAAATAATACAAGAATGGTTTATTTTACAATCCGTGATAGCTTAGTGAATATTTTAGCTCAAATTAGTGGAATTTAATTACGTTTTCGAAGAAAATTATACCAAATATGATACGCGTTATTATGGTCACCATTGGAGCTACACAGATTGTCTCAAAAATACGTTTGACTTTTTGTTTAAAACCGTACTCAATTTGCTGGTAATACGAGTAAAATCTGGACCCAGAGTAGACTATTAGTATTGAGTAAATCTAGTGAGAGTGCAAAGTGTTAATGAATAAGCCAGAAAATCTAAACGTAATTAATTCTCTTAATGGATTTTTTAGGAATACACCCAATTTTTTAAAAGAACTCAAATACACCGGGACTGCAAAACAAAATATGCAAATAGCGGATATAATAAAATATATATTCATAAAAATCATAATTGAGCTGCCCTGCTGAGCTGCTATATCCAATATCGACAGCCTTGCAGTATTCATATTGTATAATTTTTGGAATAATTCAAATGTTTCAAGTATGCAAACAAATGTATTTCAGAGAAGAAGAAGAAGACCCCGGGACATACATCGACAGCTCTGCAGTATTTATATTTTTATATTTTATAGAGTAATTCAAATGTTTAAGTATGCAAACAAATATAATTTTCTGAGAAAAAGAAGAAGACCCCTGGATATTATGATGACGAACATAGTTGTGATTTGTCATTATTTTATCGGCTATTAATATGTGGATAAGTCAAGTAATACTGGTTACGCAGTAGCTTACTTTCATCAAATCTTTTCTTCATCATTCATCTTCTGCCCTCACTCACTCGTTTTTTAGTATGTTAACGGAAAGTTGAAAAAAAAAATAAGGAATTGGTAAACAAAGTATGCATACTGTTTTTTTGTCAACTTTTTTCATAATTTAACTGAGTTGAAACTATTGCTTATAGTCGTATAGAAAAATATTATACATAATACGAAAAACGCATAAGATGTTTGTAATACAAAAAAATAAATAATTTCCATCGTTGCTGAAATACTAACCGAGGATCTGATCTGACGACCGGTGTGACAATTGGCCTTGGATGACCGTCAGGCATGAACTTGGCGAGGATTTCCATATTACAGTTTGGGTAATCTGGGCAAAGTCCTGGGAATAAATCTGCAGGCCACTCCTTGGCGATGGGTGAACACGCAACCACAGATATTACAACGAATAAGAATGCCTGCAAACATAAAACATGGTATTAGAGCTGGGGTTTTTAACCTTTTCAAATTCACGCCGCACTTTTTGTCAGAAAAAATGTAGCGGTGCACCAAAATCTAACGGGTATAAAAATATACAAACATAAACTTTATTATAAATTTAGCAGATTATAGAACCTTTATACAACAAAAAATAAATCAAAGAAAACATGTACATATGTATACATGCAAAAACTTGACTAAAATTACCCTTAGCAAAATGGAGATTATATGATATGGAAATCAATTGTGTGAAACCTGAGCTTGTCGGCTTTTGCAGATTTCAGAAATAACAGTTTGAATATTTGATATAGCTACTCTTAATTCTTCGTCTTAACTCTTAAATGTTTCTCGTTTTTTAGTTTTCATATTAGTTTTTGTTGAGAAACCGAGCTCAAACAAAAATGACGTTGAAAACTGTAACAATATTTCAAGTGGTCTCATTCAGAGAGCTGGGTATTCGTCTTGGACCGAAATCCAAAATTCTTCCATAGTAACATCAGAAAATTTAATTTTTAGATTACGATACGTTGAAAAGGTGACCAATTCTTCCTCTTTGTATAAAAATACACAAATCGATACACAATTTGTCAGCTTTCATAATTTTGCGAAGCATTTTTTCGGTTTTAGCCATTTCGTAGATTTTTTAGCATTTACCATTTTGCGCAGTTAAGAACCATTGTATTAGAGAATACGCTTCTAACGTTTTATGTCCCTCGGAAAGCATTGATTGAAGATGTATTGCTTTGGACAACACATTCACTTTTTGAAATAAAACTGCATATTACGGAAGGTTCTTCCTTAGAAAAATGACTTATTATACACATTTAAACAAGTAAAAAAAAAATGATCATTTTCTGTTTTGTAATACATTAGAAATACACTTACGATTTTGCCAATCATGATGACTTATTCAACTTCACTGTATTTGAAATAATATATTATATTACACTCGATGTTAGTCAATTGCTAACAAATTCGTTTCTGTCGTTGGAAGAGATGCTGTGACCTATTTATATTATTTCTCCTTTTAAATGAAGCTATCAGCAATGTCATTACTAATATTACATTTAAAATGTATCTGAAAGATATTATGAATACCAGTTAGTTAGATAAAAATAGCGATTGTCTAACAGTAATGACTTTCATCGTTGTTTCTATTCTTCTATATTTGAATACTCTAAAACTGCATTTTATAGAATTATTAAAAACATGTGCGATATTTTAAAATCTATGTTTGATCCCAATGTGGAGCATTCGACCACCTAATGGAGGTATGCTCAGGTGAGTTGTTCAATGTATATATTTTTGACGAGAGTATAGACTTTGTAAGTACAGTCACGTCTTAAACTTGGTGTTTTGGTGGATTGAATATTTATATTTTACGGAGATAACAATATTCCAATGTGTATTAACTGAAGTTACCGCACCTTTAAGACACTTTTAGGAGTGTAGAATATCACAACCAACCCTCTACGCTGCGCTCTATGCTGCGAAATCCCCCACGAACCTGTCTCGGGTCCACGCGCACTAAAATACAACTATCCAAACACAAAATAAATTTTAAAATTGTAATAACCCTCATTTATGAATAGGATTCTCTTTCGTTCTGTCAAAACATGTGTCGAGGGTTGTAAATACGGCTTAACGAACTTTCTTTATTGCTTAACAACACAAGCGTTTCCATCCTAAAAAAATAATACATCTTTGAATGCGCCGATAAATTCTTAGAACTGGTTACTTTACAACGAAACAAAATCCAGATGACTTTTTTAAATGAATGAAATTTACTAGGCCTAAGGTATAATACATTACAGAAATCTTCCAAAATATTTTGTCTTCTTTGTGCCTTTGTAAAGTAAGTATTATGCTGTTGTTTTTTTGGACTATTAAACGATTAAGCAATATTGGTGATATAAAAAAACGTTCGTTGGCTATTATTCTGACTTACTTGGCTCTATAGTTACTATTTTAGAACATCTGTAACTTATGTTTGATATTTCTTTTTAGTATTTCTATATATTACAAATATTTTATTATCTCTTGTTGAATTTTTATAGCTCATTTAAAATCGGAATCGATTTTTATTTTCAAATTATCCAATCTTTCAGTTATTTTCTTCGCTCTCATTTCTAGCAGTAAATAAATCTGGTTTTTTAGAATTCCTGATGAATATATGCTTTCGAATTTAAGATTTTTTCAAATCTTGAGTTATTTATTTTTTCCAAATTATTTCTCGAAACTATTGCTTATTTTAATCTATAAAACCATCTCCTAATAAATTTGAGTAATTATTTCAATCCAAATAGAAATTCCTATCCAACTTTTAAAGTTTTTTCGAATCGTTGAAAACATGCTGGAGATAATTTTAAATTGATTAACTTAAAAAAAATGGTACTATATATAATATATTAAATTTTGTCAAATAGTATACCTATTTTAGAAATTATGGACAAAAATTAAAAAAATATATTTTGTGAAAATGTCGTAAAACCCGAAGAGATACGAGATACGAGATTTATATATATACATACATAGTTAAAAATATGTTTTTTGATTACATTTAATTACACAGACACAAGCACAAATTGCCCTAGGATCGACTTTTCTATCTTAAGTTTTCTTGCGATCGACTTCTCACAGGATTCTTATAAGAAATTTACTTGCGGTTTTTTCCCTTATTCAAACTTATAAATGTTTATTTTAAATGCGAAATACGTATCATTAGATAGGTATGTGCTTAAAAAATAATTAAATTTTATTATATTTAAATTATATATTTTTTCGAAATTCACGGAAGCTGTCGGGATCGACCAAGTTTTGCTTTGGGATCGACCGTTCGATCGTGATCTACCGGTTGGACACCCATGAATTAAAGCATATGTGAGGCCCCAAGGGCAAACAAATTTGGAAGCCCTGTTTTACGGGTAACATAAAAACGTCAGAAAATGTCAAGTAAATAGCAAGAATCTAAACAATAAGTAAATGGGCTTTATTTAATAAACTATTTTTCAGCCCCCTAAGATTCCGAGGGCCCAATCACGCACCTCTTTTTCTTATAGGGTTATCCGCCACTGTTTATAACAAATCACTTGAAGATTGAGTTGGTTTTTATTAATCCTCAGATATCGAAATGTTCAGCAACTCAGCGAAATATTCAAATACATCGCTAAGTTTTTCCAGAAGTACGAAAAGTTGTAAAGAATTCAAACTTAAACGGTTTCACTGAACAGTTGAAACAGAAACTCAATCCTCATCAAAAACTGCGATCGTTAATATCTTAATAATATTTGTTATAAAAACACGAAATAAATTAGAAATTGTACATTTAAATAGTATAATGGAAATTAAATTTTGCTGTTACCAGAAGAAGAAATTGATTTAGATGAAGTGTATAAAATATATGGATAAGTTGAGTAACAAGGAACGACGTTAAAAACTATGAAAAGTGGTAATCACTTTATTAGCGACTTATTATTTGTTTCATTCCGTTTATTTTTCAAAATTTTATTTTATATAAAAAAATAAATTCTGTTTCACGACTTAATTAAATGCATTTTATTTGATGCAGTTTATTAATTAAAACAATAAAATAAATTTTGATTTCTAACATGTTTTTATTTATTATGATGTTTTATTTTACCATACATATGAGAAAAAAATATTAAATGGTAATAATTTTAATTATGGAAAAAAATAATGAAAATTTGCCGCGCACTTGTTGAATTAGCCTGCTCAGCTCTTAAATTTTCCGCGCAGCTGACCCTTCGGCTTAGAGGGAACGTTGATCATAAGACAGCAGGGAGTATCAACTTCTACAATGTTGGAAAAACATACATCAGTAATGTGACAATAAACCTTTGAGATAGCAGGGGTGTCGGGTATCGAAATGTTGAGAAACCATGTAGCGAATACTACAATAATCATATAGATCAGCGATTCCCAAACTTTTTTCCCTGCGACGCAGTTATTTTAATATTTTTCCTTCGTGACCAACTTGTTATGGCCTATGTACTACCGGTCTATAGGTAAAATAAAGCAGTACATTTATGTCCATGCAGTCTTTATATGTTATATTACAAAATAGGTTAAAAGAGAGCGGGGCTTAAATTAACACGGGTTGAAAGTAACGTTCCTTCTAAGCTGAAGGCTTAGATACGCGGGAATTTCAAAGGCTGCGCGGAGGCTGCGTGGAGGCTGCGCGGAGCGATCAAATATCAATTGAGCAACTGTCTTGTAGTGCTCGCCAACCCGGAATGAGTGCGCGGGGACTTCTCAACTGCTGCGCGGCCGCGCACGCGCGCAGCTTAGAGGGAACGTTGGTTGAAAGTAACCACGATCCCCTCTCCTCCCACATACACTTTATCGACCGAGTGATGATGAAGATCAAACCGGCGTCTGCAAGCCCCCACTTTTCCAATAGATCGCCAACCGTGTCGTGTTGCGCACGCTTGAGAGATTGAGTTTTGTGAATTTTGACACCTCTTAACAAAACTTTTAACTTAACTTTTTGACAAAATACTTAAAGCAACACATTACTGGTAATCTTTAGTTTATTTTTGTAACGTCTAACATGCTTTCGTCACTAGTAGTTAGTATTCAGATTTAACCTAACCATCACCGTTTTTCAATAATTTGATATAAATCAGACAAAACGTGGTTGGGGTCCAGAGTGACAAAAAGTCCGGGGTCCAAAGTAACAGTGTTACTTTCAACTCCACGTCATTTCTGACTTCAAACCTGCCTGATGTTATTGTTGTTTCTCTTCAGAATACCTAGAAATAAAACTAGAATAACCAGGTCTCGCGCATCTGTCATTGTACGAACACGCTGCCCAAAAACACCTGAATAATAAGCTAAATGTCAGGGAGTCGGCAAAATAAACCCAAAACAAAAACAATTCTAAAAAAATAAATAGAATAAAAAACCTGGGTCCACAACATTAAAAAAAAAAAAACCAAAACCAAAGATGAAAGGGAGATTGGAGCTAGGCTCCACAGTTCCCCATATAAAAATGAAAAGACACTGATGCTGATGATGAGTCGGCAGACATGTATAATTTATGTCACTTGGTTTTGTATTTGCAACCATAGATGTTGAGTAATGTGTATTCACCATTTTGCCAATCATGATTAAGAATACTTCGATTTCATACAGTGGGAATGCCCTGAGATGACTGCCGATCGAGCAGAGTTGTTTGCTGTGGTCCGCCCTCATACGGGCTCAATGGGCCACGCTGACTTAATCTCAGAAAATACCAATTTTGAGGCATTCGATAAATATGCAACATCATATGGGAAACGGGATATTCTTGATTTCAATGCGTATTAGAGTTGACTCTTCCGCCACTGCAGATTCTCAGTATTAGGATACACAGGATACTTAATATTAACTAAATTTTAAGTCACATTCTCTTTTTTTTCTTTTAATCTTTATTTCTTTAACCCCAACAGCTCATGGTTAAAAGATATGTATTGGGTGAAGAATATGAGGAGTAAATTCGTTTATTTTCTTGATAGTATGGAAGGCGGCCGAAAAATAATGGTTGCGTACGCATAACAGGTGGTGGTGGGATGATAAAGAACCAACTTGTATTAGGTAGAATTATATTACACTGGATGTTAGTTGAAAAATACATTCGTCTTTGACGTTGAAAGCTGCTCAGAGCTATTTATAATAATCTGTTTTCCTCAAATAAAATTATCAGCAATGCCATCATATTAAAAGTGTATCTCAAATATTATAAAATTCAATAGGTACCAATAATCTTCAAATTATTAGGATTATTATGAAATATCTTTTGGTATAATTTTCATTGATATTTGATTGTGCTGTGCAGCACCCTTTTTCGAGCTAACAATGGCTTCTTAATGGACCTATTTCAATAAAAATCTTTCTGCGAGTATTGTTTGTTACTAAGTTGCTCAAGCACTCTATGCCTTAGAGAGTAAAAATAAAAGGAAACGATAGGACTTGTGGTTAACTAATCACTCTCACAGTGTTCCATTATTTTATGATTTTAAAGGTGGGAGGAAAAAATACTGCGAGGTATCGAATTACTGATGAAACGATTAGATTCTTGAAAACTGTAAATTCTTGGTAAAATGGAATTATGTAACTTTTTTGTATTTAACATTTTTTTTTATCCATGTCCGCTTCCAATGTGGAGCATATGGTCTTCTAATAGAGGTATCTCAACAGAAGTTTTTTCTACAAAAACTGTTTGTTACTCAGTCACTCAACCTTACTTTTTTCAAAGTGAGTAAGTAGTAAGGAAAGAAGGTTAAGGCTAGAACACGACTAGTGGTTGGCTAATTGCTATTGCAACACCCGGTTATTAAAGTATCAGAAGGATGGTAGGAGAGGAAGTGATGTTAATCGACATCACAAACACCCAGTCTTCGATCACAACATTGAATTGAATAATTCTCAAATTCACTGTGATCTGACCGGGAATCGAACCCAGACCTGCGTGATCGGTAGAGCAAGCTCTAACCAACTGGGCCACAGCAGGTGAAATTTCCAGGAGGGTTAGATAAATAAAAATGAAGTAGCTACGATCTCTATAATAAATTACTTTATTGGAGTTCATTGTAGGGGGTTTTTCTTCATTGTCTGTTCTACTATATTTTCCTCCGTCTGGCTAAATTTGAAGTATTTTTACTTTTTGGGATAGAGCTTATGAAATTATTTGTGAACCATCATTCACAAATTCGTGTCAACAAACAAGCTTATACTATTTATAATATGGAAATAAAATATTCAGATCATTACAAATTTATTTGAAAGGAATTATTTGACAAAACAATTACAGTGGAAGAATGAATTATAAAAAGATAGAGAGAATATCATTGGTACATTGAGTAATTTATATTTTAGTTGCACTAAGTTCCAGCGGACGGCAGTAAATAGAATATGGTGATTTATTGTTTTCTATACCCAATTTCCTAAATTGTATTCGTGTTTTCAAATACAACCGATTCTCGGAAGGCAACTGAAAAAGAAAGGTTGTCAAAAATAAATAACACACAAAGATTATTACAATGTTCAACAAATATGTATATATACAGTGAAACTCCGATTCTATATTTTTCAAAGGACAGTTATAAACAAATGAAAAATGCGGAAAATTTTCAAATAATACCACAATAAATGTTTTATTAAAAAAACCAATTTATTTAATTACACTTTTTTATTAAAGAGTATGTATATTTTTCAAAATTACCTAATACTTACTAAGTTGTTTATTTGCAGTTTGGCACTTCAATTTTAACAGAGATCCCTTAAACTCGCTTACTTTTCTAAATTAACGTCTTTTGCTATGCTGACTCGTTTTTCTCCTGGATTTTTTTCAACGACTTAAATTTGGTTTCGGTTTCTCAGCTAGAGTTTTCTTCATTTAGGCATTTTAGTTGCGAGTTGGAAAAAGTCGCAAAACGAGATGCGAGGCAAGACTACATAACATATTTATGAGCTAATAGAAGAAACATTCGTCAAAAACGGTTAATTGGGATAATATTTACCAAAAGGTTTAGATAAATTGAGGAAAGTTGAATGCGGAATTATTAGACATTGTTCTTGTGGCAGCTTAGCCTGGACCATGAAAAATTAACGATCCATGCGGGGAAACGAATAATGAAAGAACGGTAGATCAGAAAACCATATATAAAGTGCTAAAATGATGTCATTTTAGTTAGCACTATGAGACGAGTAATACAAGTTACGGAGTGGCTTTTGCACTTTCATCAAATCTTCTCTCCGTCGTTCATGTGTCTCCTTATTTACTCGTTGTTAAAAGTAAATTGAAAAAAATGCAGTAAAAATTAAGGATTTGGTAAACAACGTGATCGGCTTCTTTTCGTTCACATTTTAATAATGTAACTGAGTCGAAACTAGTGTTTTAATGTAAAAAAAAAAAAATCATAATATATATAATAAGAAACACGCATAAGATGTTTGTGACAGAAAAAATATTAATTCCATCACAGCTGAAATACTAACCGAGCAGGTGATCTGACGATCGGAACGTCAACTGGCCTAGGATGCCCATCAGGCATGAACTTAGCGAGGATTTCCATATCACAGTTCGGGTAATTTGGGCAGAGTCCAGGCAATAAATCTGCAGGCCACTCCTTGGCGATGGGTGAACACGCAACCACGGATATTACAACTAATAAGAATGCCTGCGAATGTAAAACATAATATGTAGTAGGGATTCTGTGTCGAGACGTCCCGGGAAGAAAGTCCTGGGACTATTCAGGTTTTTCGCTGTCTTGTGTCCCGGGACTTTGTTGTCAAATGTCCCGACAATTGAGACTGTGATTTGCTAATGCTAATAACATGTACATTTTAATTTTGAAAAAACAATTGTGGTTAAGAAACCCTCAAAAGAACTGATGTGTATTGAATGAAAGCAGGTATAAGAGGGTAGCTCCAAGAAAAGCGGATGATTTTTAGGATGGGCACGTGTTCACACAACTATTCTTATAGCATGAGATAACCGCACATAATTCCAAGAAACAATGGAACGGATAGCTATTTCTGGAAAATAGTGCCATATATAATATAATGTCGGATATACATGTTTTTATTAGGAACGGTTCAGCTGGGACTAATAGATTCGTAGAAAAAATTGAAAAGAATACACGAAAGATCAGTATCTCTCCTGACTTTCAGCAAGTTTGTACTTATTTTTGGTATCCGGTCTCTGGCGTGTGGCTAACAGAATGTCAGTATTTACAGAAAAAAATTCAAATGCTGTTATAAAACAAAGTACTACAAATTTTCGGGATTTGCTAAAAATTTCTCAATTGAAATTGAACGGGATCCCGGGATTAAAGACCCTAGCCACGATTGTTTATGAAACAGTTATTACGAATAAACTAAATTAGATACTAAAAACAAATGAAAGTTCTTCGGAAGTAGAATGATTTTAACACAATTGAAGAAGTGAAAAAATTTAATGATCTTTGTCAGTTTTGTAATACATAAGAAATTACTTACGATCTTTCCAATCATGGCGACTAATTCAAATTCACTGTACTTGATATATTCCACTCGATGTTAGTCGATTGCTAACAAATTCCTTTTTGTCATTGGAAGAGACGATGTGACCTATTTATATTATTTCTCCTTTCAAATGAAGCTATTAGCATTGTCATTAGTAATATCACATGAGACGCGTTGTATTGCATTTAAAATGCATCTAAAATATATTAGAGTTTCAGTTAGTTAGATAAAAACAACGATGGTCTAACATCGAGAAAATTTATCGTTGTTTTTTTTTTTATTCTTATCATCCAATACAGGGTTTTCAACGGTGGGCCATGTGGCCCCCCCAGGCGACCACAGCCTGTTCTAGGAGGGCAACAGAGGCTTATTTTTGTTTTGGGGAGCCACAACACAGCTTAGAGGGGCCACGGGTATTGATAAAACGATACAGAGAAGAGCATAATGGCGGACGTCACGCAGCTATTTTTTGTAAATCTGTAACTAAAATAAATTACTGGCATTCTAGATTCGAAAATCTCGGAAGAGCTATGAAAATAGGTGGGTTTTTGAAATTATAATTTTCATGGGAAGACAAAACAATGGTATGGGGGCCACAGAAAAATAAAAACACTGAAAAGGGGCCACGCTCCCAAAAAGGTTGAGAAACACTGATCTAATATATTTGGAACTGTATGTTATATAATATATTGACATTTGACGATATTTTATATGCCCTATCTTCCACAACCCTTTTTGTGATGACAACTGGCAGACATTTAAATGTTTTAGTTCAATTAATTGTTTTAAAAAAAATATCATGTAAGCAGTATAATCGATTGATTGTTATTATTGTTTATGACCCTAAATGCCAACACTGTTTTTTTAAACCCGAAACGATTTTGCGTTTTTTTCTTCCTTGCTTTGTAGGACGTCATACGCACACGACGTGTGGCGACGCCGCCAGCTGCTGAAAATAGTTCCCGGTGGCAGTTAGTTTTTAAATTCAATTGTGTTTTTTGTAGTTTTGTTGCGATACGTTATTCATAGAATGGCGTATTTCAAAGCTCGTCCTCCGTGATTGAAGAAATAATTCTTTTCAATCTCAACGATAATTAAAATAAAAATGTTTGTCTGATGCGCGCGCAGACGGAAGCCTATTTTTTTCATAAATTAACTATAAATTCATAAATGCAAGCCGGGTTTTATTTGTGTTAATGTAAATTCTATCTGCGAATATTATTTTTGTAATTGTAACTTTATATAAAATGTTTGCGAATCTTCAATAAAATAATTCCGTAAAACTGAGTGTCTCTACCACCGCTTGTGACCGATCGATTGTTTTTAATTAATGTTGGTTTCTAATGGCTGTCATTAGTGTTGAATTTGTTCGTCGGGTACAATATTGTGTATCTGAATTAGATATTTCTCACAATGAAAAAAATTCACTCGGAGAAAAATAACGAGTAATATTTAATATATTAAAAACTTGTGCGATATATTAAACTCTATGTTTGCTCCCAATGTGGAGCATTTGATCACCTAGTCACTAGGTCCTAGTGAAGGTATCTCAACAAAAGTATGCTCAGATGAGTTGTTCAATGTATGTATCTTTTTTTCGAAGAGAGTGTAGGAATATAAATGAAATGGTATGAAAAGAAAATTAGTAAGGTATTCGTTCTCGCTAAGCCCCGTTATTTAGCAATTGGTAAAATGGTAGTAGGTTTTTTTTCAAGTGACAAAATATTTTTCTTAAAAACAATAAAATGAAATCGAACACAAATTGAGAAAAAATAGCAAAATCAATCGAATAATCAATCGTTATAAAGTTATTACTATGTTTTATAAATTGATTTTCATTTTTCTAGTTTTTTATGTCGTCCTTATGGTCCTAATAATAGATACGATAATTCTTTACAGTAATTCTTTACGACTAAAACAAAATTCGGAAAACTTTTTACCTTTTCTATTCTAAATGTCACCTTAATTCGTTGTATGTTGTATTGCAATATATTCTCAGAATTTATTGACAGCAAGAGATTTATTGACGTTTTAAGATAAAGAAATCTGTGTTTCTTCAAACAATATAGACATGTCGATCAGTATGGTTTAAAACGCTCAACACATGGTTGGCTAATCAAGAGACAATGTTGTACACGAATTAGGATTATACCAATTTAAGTTATAATTATTATTTATTTGTATAACACGTCAACCCAGGATCAATGGACTGGGGTTTTCAAACCCAATGAGTGTCCTATATGAGTCGGCTCGAGTGGGTGTCGACGACCGCAAAGTCAGGTAACCATGCATTAATAATTTGACGATAAACCATCGAGACAGCAGGGGTGTCGAGTCTGGAAATATGTTTTTAAAATGTATCAATAATTTGATAATAAACCTTTGGGACAACAGAGGTGTTAACTGTTAAAATATTGAGAAGCCATGCCACATATAGGATGACAAAGCTCATCAAGACAGTTGAGACTATCATCCCCAAAAATGTTAGAACGTTATAATCATATAATTTAAGATTTCGACTGAAGGTGCTTGGTGGAATTTCAATATTAAATTTGAATCGTTCAAATTATGTACATTCTCACAAATTTTGTCACTAACGACCCGGGTTTCGCTTTTCGGCATCTTCAGGCATTCAAGTGCACGGATGAACTTGAACTGACGCTTAGCAAATGAAAGTTTCGTGTTTATATAAGATATAAATGCATCACTGAGTCCAAAGCCATTGCTGGCGAAAAGGATGAGCCCATGGGAATGCCACCAGATTTTAGTAGTGAGCAGTTTCAAGAATTATATAATTTGTTTGTCGGCAAAGGTTTTATGATTATATGATTTTATGGTTATATAGGGTATAGAAGTGGAGATGTGGGAAAATTTGATATTTCGTTTAAAATCGGAAGACTTTGCAGCTGTGCTTTGTTGATTTCTAAAATTTCTTGGAAAAAGAGCTTATGACTGTCCGTATTTGGGTGTAACATTTTTATCCCTTGTTCCTGATTGAATACGTGTCCTTCCGAAATTAAGTGATTAGCAAAAGTAGACGTGTCTTTTTTCAATCTAAAGGCTGCCATATGTTCTAAAACTCGGATGTTCAGTGTTCTTTCTGTTTTGCCGATATAAAACTTTGTACAACAAGAGCATTGCAATCTATAAATCCCGGATTTATTTAAGTAATGTATTTTATCTTTATTATTAACTAATTATTTGCCTAAAGAGTTTTTACAGTAAAAAGCAGGTCTAACACTATCAGCTAGCTGTTTTTTAATTTTAAGACTTGTATTTCCCAAAAAAATGATTCTACGCCAATACCTAGTATGATCTATGTCCTTTGACACTATACCTTTAAATAACATTTTTTCTGCAAGTATAGTTTGTTTTTTTGATAAAAGATTGTCTATAAGAGACATATCGTATCCATTGTTTATGGCGATTTGTTTGATGATTTTCAATTCGGTATTAAAGTTTATTTCGTTTAAAGGAACACTCACAAGTCTATGTATTTCTGAATGAAAAGCGGCTAGTTTATAAGAGAATGGGTGCATTGAATTTTATGGATTACAGTGTCAGAGAATGTTAGCTTCCGAAATATTTTAAACTCGTGAGAATGATTTTCAATGTTAATATTTAAGTCAAGAAAGTTAATATTTTTGCCTCCGAATTCTAGAGTGAATTTAATATTTTTATCTAATGAATTTATAAAGTTATGAAAGTTAGTTATTTGTCTATCTGTTCCATTAAACAGGCAAAGAATATCGTCTACATATCGGAACCAATAGACTATAGGTTTGGCCTCTGTTTTGTTTCTAAAAATTGTATCTTCTAAATAGTTTATATAAAACTCAGCTAACAACGGTGATAGGCAGTTTCCCATTGCAAGGCCTTCTGTTTGTTTGTAAATTGTATTGTTAAATTGGAAATAGTAACTAGGAACCAGAACTATTTCCTTAGAGGGAACGTTGTTTGAAAATAACCACTACCCCCTCTCCTCCCACAAACACTTTATCGACCGAGTGATGATGAAGATCAAACCGGTGTCCGCAAGCCCCACTTTTCCAATAGATCGCCAACCGTGTCGTGTTGCGCACGCTTGAGAGATTGAGTTTTGTGAATTTTGACATCTCTTAAAAAAAGATTTAACCTAACCATCACCGTTTTTCAATAATTTGATATGAATCAGACAAAACGTGGTTGGGGTCCAGAGTAACAAAAAGTCCGGGGTCCAAAGTAACAGTGTTACTTTCAACTCCACGTCATTTCTGACTTCAAACCTGCCTGATGTTATTGTTGTTTCTCTTCAGAATACCTAGAAATAAAACTAGAATAACCAGGTCTTGCGCATCTGTCATTGTACGAACACGCTGCCCAAAAACACCTGAATAATAGGCTAAATGTCAGGGAGTCGGCAGAAATGTATAATTTATGTCACTTGGTTTTGTATTTGCAACCATAGATGTTGAGTAATGTGTATTCACCATTTTGCCAATCATGATTAAGAATACTTCAATTTCGTACAGTGGGAATGACCTGAGATGACTGCCGATCGAGTAGAGTTGTTTGATGTGGTCCGCCCTCATACGGGCTCAATGGGCCACGCTGACCTAATCTCAGACAATGCCAATTTTGAGGCATTCAATAAATATGCAACATCATATGGGAAACGGGATATTCTTGATTCCTCTTTGAATTCAATGCGTATTAGATTTAACTCTTCCGCCACTGCAGATTCTCAGATTCCAGCGTATCTCGCTCAGTCCTAAGATGTCATTCGGATACACAGGATACTTAATATTAACTAAATTTTAAGTCACATTCTCTTTTTTTTCTTTTAATCTTTATTTTTTTAATCCCAACAGCTCATGGTTAAAAGATATGTATCGGGTAAAGAATATGAGGAGTAAATTCGTTTCTTTTCTTGATAGTATGGAAGGCGGCCGAAAAATAATGGTTGCGTACGCATAACAGGTGGTGGTGGGATGATAAAGAACCAACTTGTAATAGGTAGAATTTTATTACACTGGATGTTAGTCCAAAAATAAATTCGTCTTTGTCGTTGAAAGCAGCTCAGAGCTATGTATAATAATCTGTTTTCTTCAAATAAAATTCTCAGCAATGCCATCATATTAAAAGTGTATCTAAAATATTTTATAATTCAATAGGTACCAATAATCTTCAAATGATTAGGATTATTATGAAATATCTTTTGGTATAATTTTCATTGATATTTGATTGTGCTGTGCAGCACCCTTTTCGGGATAACAATACTTATAAAAAAATGTATTTTATCTCGATGCGAAGCATATGGCTTCTTATTGGACCTATTTCAATCAAAATCTTTCTGCGAGTATTGCTTGTTACTAGGGTACCCAATCCCAAAGCCTTTTTCCAATCCCGGGATTTCGGGATTGATTTATTTTGAATCCCGGGATTGAGATTTTCTCACCGAGGAATTTGAAATCTTCAATTTGCTATACTTTTTCCCGGAATCTAACGGAAACTCGTTTTTTTTTTTTAGCTCACCGAAGAATTTGAAATCTCCGATTTGGTATATTTTTTCCCGGAATCTCACAGAAACTCGTTTTTTTTTTTTTTAGCTCACGGAGGAATTTGAAATCTTCAATTTGCCAATTTCGTGTAAATTTCGAGAATTTGCTCAAAATTTCTCAATCCCGGGATCGCAGCCATCTCAATCCCGGAATTTCGGGATCAGAAAATTGAACGGGATCCCAGGATTGGATGCCCTACTTGTTACTAAGTTGCTCAAGCACTCTATGCCTTAGAGAGTAAAAATAAAAGGAAACGATAGGACTTGTGGTTAACTAATCACTCTCACAGTGTTCCATTATTTTATGATTTTAAAGGTGGGAGGAAAAAATACTGCGAGGTATCGAATTACTGATGAAACGATTAGATTCTTGAGAACTGTAAATTCTTGGTAAAATGGAATTATGGAACTTTTTGGTATATTTTTTTAAATCCATGTCCGCTTCCAATGTGGAGCATATGGTCTCCTAATAGAGGTATCTCAACAAAAGTTTTTTCTACGAAAACTGTTTGTTACTCAGTCGCTCAACCTCACTTTTTTCAAATTGAGTAGTAAGGAAAGAAGGTTAAGGCTAGAACACGACTAGTGGTTGGCTAATTGCTATTGCATCACCCGGTTATTAAAGTATCAGAAGGATGGTAGGAGAGGAAGTGATGTTAATCGACATCACAAACACCCAGTCTTCGATCACAACTTTGAATTGAATAATTCTCAAATTCACTGTGATCTGACCGGGAATCGAACCCAGACCTGCGTGATCGGTAGAGCAAGCTCTAACCAACTGGGCCATAGCAGGTGAAATTCCCAGGAGAGCTAGATAAATAAAAATGAAGTAGCTACGATCTCTATAATAAATTACTTTATTGGCGTTCATTGTAGGGGGTTTTTCTTCATTGTTTGTTCTACTATATTTTCCTCCGTCTGGCTAAATTTGAAGTATTTTTACTTTTTGGGATAGAGCTTATGAAATTATTTGTGAACCATCATTCACAAATTCGTCCCAACAATCAAGCTTATACTATTTATAATATGGAAATAAAATATTCAGATCATTACAAATTTATTTAAAAGGAATTATTTGACAAAACAATTACAGTGGAAGAATAAATCATTAAAAGATAGAGAGAATATCATTGGTCATTGAGTAATTATTTTTTTAGTTGCACTAAGTTCCAGCGGAGGACCACGGACGGCAGTAAATAGAATATGGTGATTCATTGTTTTCTATACCCAATTTCCTAAATTGTATTCGTGTTTTCAAAAACAACCGAGTCTCGGAAGGCAACTGAAAAAGAAAGGTTGTCAAAAATAAATAACACACAAAGATTATTACAATTTTCAACAAATATTTATATATACAGTGAAACTCCGATTCTATATTTTTCAAGGGACAGTAATAAACAAACGAAAAATGCGGAAAATGTTGAAATAATACCACAATAAATGTTTTATTAAAAAAAACCTATTTATTTAATTACACTTTTTTATTAAAGAGTATGTATATTTTTCAAAATTACCTAATACTTACTAAGTTGTTTATTTGCAGTTTGGCACTTTAATTTTAACAGAGATCCCTTAAACTCGCTTACTTTTCTAAATTAACGTCTTTTGCTATGCTGACTCGTTTTTCTCCTGGATTTTTTTCAACGACTTAAATTTGGTTTCGGTTTCTCAGCTAGAGTTTTCTTTATTTAGGCATTTTAGTTGCGAGTTGGAAAAAGTCGCGAAACGAGATGCGAGACAAGACTACATAACATATTTATGAGCTAATAGAAGAAACATTCGTCAAAAACGGTCAATTGGGATAATATTTACCAAAAGGTTTAGATAAATTGGGGAAAGTTGAATGTGGAATCATTTAACATTGTTCTTGTGGCAGCTTAGCCAGGACCATGAAAAATTAACGATCCATGCGGGGAAACGAATAATGAAAGAACGGTAGAACAGAAAACCATATATAAAGTGCTAAAATTATATCATTTTAGTTAGCACTGAGACGGGTAATACAAGTTATGAAGTGGCTTTTTGCACTTTCATCAAATTTTCTCTCCGTTTTCATGTCTCCATATTTACTCGTTGTTAAAAGTAAATTGAATAAAATGCAGTGAAAATTAAGGATTTGGTAAACAACGTGATCGGCTTCTTTTTGTTCACATTTTAATAATGTAACTGAGTCGAAACTATTGTTTTAATGTAAACAAATTCAAATCATAATATATATAATAAGAAACACGCATAAGATTTTTGTGACATAAAAAATAATAATTCCATCACAGCTGAAATACTAACCGAGGTGATCTGACGATCGAAACGTCAACTGGCCTAGGATACCCATCAGGCATGAACTTAGCGAGGATTTCCATATCACAGTTCGGATAATTTGGGCAGAGTCCTGGCAATAAATCTGCAGGCCACTCCTTGGCGATGGGTGAACACGCAACCACGGATATTACAACTAATAAGAATGCCTGCAAATGTAAAACATAATATGTAGTAGAGATTCTGTGTCGAGACGTCCCGGGAAGAAAGCCCCGGGACTATTCAGGTTTTTCGCTGTCTTGTGTCCCGGGACTTTGTTGTCAAATGTCCCGGGAATTGAGACTGTGATTTGCTAATGCCAATAACATGTACATTTTAATTTTGAAAAAACAATTGTGGTTAAGAAACCCTCAAAAGGACTGATGTGTATTGAATGAAAGCAGGTATAAGAGGGTAGCTCCAAGAAAAACGAATGATTTTTAAGATGGGTACAGACATGCAGATATAAAAAAAAACACTTAGGCACGTGTTTGCACAACTATTGTTATAGCATGAGATAACCGCACACAATTCCAAGAAATAATGGAACAGATCGTTAATACCAGAATCCCGGTTATGGTACTGCAATCTCTAGCCACGATTAGGGTATCCAATCCCGGAGCCTTTTTGTGATCTCGGGATTTCGAGATTGATTAATTTTCAATCTCGGTTCAATTTTGGTGACTCTTTTTTTTTTAGTTCACCGACGAATTTGATATCCTCAAATCCCTATACAGTGAAACCCCCATTTACACTATAGTCGGGACCGTGTAATTAGGGGTAGCGTAATCGGTGGTGTGAATCTCAAACACAATTAGGGATTTGGTTTTTTTCCGCGGAACACGCAAAATTAAGATTTCCCTTAGTTTTTTTAAAAAAATAATATTGACTAAATATTTATTTTTTATAGTAGTAAATATTCCGCACACAGACAGACGCCCAGCTCTGCGTGTATAGCCTGGCACGTTTTGAATACACAGACGCTAGCCAACATTTGACTGTATGCGCGGCACAGACGACCGTCTCTTAGTAACGACAATGGAATGCGACCGTGCAATTGGGGGATTTGCGGCGAATGTTTCACGCCAGCGCGTATTCGGGGTAGTGTAATCGGGGGTTCCACTGTACTTTCCCCCCAAAATATCATCGTGGTTCGTTTTGTTTAGCTCTTCCAAAAACAAAGAACTACAAATTTTTGGGATTCGCTAAAAAATTCTCATTTCAAATTGAACGGGATCCCGGGATTAGAGACCCTAGCCACGATTGTTTATGAAACAGTTATTACGAATAAACTAAATTAGATACTAAAAACAAATGAAGGTTCTTCGGAAGTAGAATGATTTTAACACAATTGAAGAAGTGAAAAAATTAAATGATCTTTGTCAGTTTTGTAATACATAAGAAGTGACTTACGATCTTTCCAATCATGGCGACTAATTCAAATTCACTGTACTTGATATAATATGTTATATTCCACTCGATGTTAGTCAATTGCTAACAAATTCCTTTTTGTCATTGGAAGAGACGATGTGACCTATTTATATTATTTCTCCTTTCAAATGAAGCTATTAGCATTGTCATTAGTAATATCACATGAGACGCGTTATATTGCATTTAAAATGCATCTAAAATATATTAGAGTTTCAGTTAGTTAGATAAAAACAACGATGGTCTAACATCGAGAAAATTTATCGTTGTTTTTTTTTTTATTCTTATCATCCAATACAGGGTTTCTCAACGGTGGGCCATGTGGCCCCCCAGGGGACCACAGCCCGTTCTAGGTGGGCAACAGAGGCTTATTTTTGTTTTAGGGAGCCACAACACAGCTTAGGGGGGCCACGGGTATTGATAAAACGATACAAAGAAGAGCATAATGGCGGACGTCACGCAGCTATTTTTTGTAAATCTGCAACTAAAATAAATTACTGGCATTCTAGATTCGAAAATCTCGGAAGAGCTATGAAAATAGGTGGGTTTTTGAAATTATAATTTTCATGGGAAGACAAAACAATGGTATGGGGGCCGCAGAAAAATAAAGACACTCAAAAGGGGCCACGCTCCCAAAAAGGTTGAGAAACACTGATCTAATATATTTGGAACTGTATGTTATATAATATATTGACATTTGACGATATTTTATACGCCCTATCTCCCACAACCCTTTTTGTGATGACAACTGGCAGACATTTAAATGTTTTAGTTCAATTAATTGTTTTAAAAAAATTATCATGTAACCAGTATAATCGATTGATTGTTATTATTGTTTATGACCCTAAATGCCAACACTGTTTTTTTAAACCCGAAACGATTTGGCGTTTTTTTCTTCCTTGCTTTGTAGGACGTCATATGCACACGACGTGTGGCGACGCCGCCAGCTGCTGAAAATAGTTCCCGGTGGCAGTTAGTTTTTAAATTCATTTGTGTTTTTTGTAGTTTTGTTTCGATACGTTATTTATAGAATGGCGTATTTCAAAGCTCGTCGTCCGAGATTTAAGAAATAATTCTTTTCAATCTCAACGATAATTAAAAGAAAAATGTTTGTCTGATGCGCGCGCAGACGGAAGCCTATTTTTTTCTTAAATTAACTATTAATTCATAAATGCAAGCCGGGTTTTATTTGTGTTAATGTAAATTCTATATGCGAATATTATTTTTGTAATTGTAACTTTATATAAAATGTTTGCGAATCTTCAATAAAACAATTCCGTAAAACTGAGTGTTTTTTTTTTCTAATTCCTACCACCGCTTGTGCCCGATCGATTGTATTAAATTAATGTTGGTCTCTAATGGCTGACATTAGCGTTGAATTTGTTCGTCGGATACAATATTGTGTATCTGAATAAGAATGAAATAAATTCACTCGGAGAAAAATTACGAGGAATATTAATATATTAAAAACATGTGCGATATATTAAACTCTATGTTTGCTCCCAATGTGGAGCATTTGATCACCTAGTCACTAGGTCCTAGTGAAGGTATCTCAACAAAAGTATGCTCGGATGAGTTGTTCAATGTATGTATCTTTTTTTCGAAGAGAGTCTAGGAATATAAATGAATTGATAAGAAAAGAATAGTAGTAAGGTATTCGTTCTCGCTAAGCCCCGTTATTTAGCAATTGGTAAAATGGTAGTAGGTTTTTGTGACAAAATATTTTTTGCGACACAAACTTGCAATGCAAATTCGACAGCCGTCAGAATTTTTGTCACTTGAAGAAAAAATTGTCTGGGAGAAATTGATCGCATCCCAAATTGGAATATTGATCGCATCCCAAATTTGTGTCGCAAAAAATATTGCATTCCAATTTTGTGTCGCAAAAAATATTTTGTCACTTGAAAAAAAATTGTCATGGAGAAAATTGATCGCATCCCAAATTTGTGTCGCAAAAAATCTGACGGCTGTCGAAAAAAAATTTGCATTCCATGTTTGTATCGTAAAAAATATTTTGTCACTTGAAGAAAAAATTGTCTGGGAGAAAATTTATCGCATCCCAAATTTGTGTCGCAAAAAAGATTGCACTCCATGTTTGTGTCGCAAAAAATGTTTTGTCACTTGAAGAAAAAAATGTCTCGGAGAAAATTTATCGCATCCCAAATTGGAATATTGATCGCATTCCAAATTTGTGTCGAAAAAAATACTGCATTCCTGTGTCGCAAAAAATTGTCTTTCAGCGAAAATTGATCGCATACCAAATTTGTGTTTCAAAAAATATTATGTCAGTTGAAAAAAAAATTGAGAATAAATTAATGATATTTTTAATATTTTGTCACTTGAATTTTTTTTTTTATTTGAAATGATTTTACTTTTTTTTTAAACAGGAAAAATTCGTCGAATGCACCTCATATGATTTATAAGTCCGAACTTAATGGTTTGGACCAGTGGTCTCCAAACTCAATAAGGATGTGAGTTACTTTCAGAAATTGAAATTGTCTGGTGAGCTACCTATGGATATTCCTTCTTAATTGTTTTTTTTTATCATCGGCCCTTATCGTACCATACACAATATTATTATATTACTTAAAATAAATTAGAGCATCGGATCTTCTAATAAAATATGAAATGCGTACTTTAATTATTTATTTGCAAACAAAATAATAGTTGAAAAATAAGTGCGTGTTAAAATAAAAATAACGAATAAAAATAATTAGTGAAAAGAACGGCATTCACTTTCCTCCACAATTTTTTTAATTCTCGGTAAGTACATTGTCACTCCCATCCGAATGCATCAAGATGTACATCTGTGAGTCTGTTTTTATATCTACTCTTAACCACCTCCATAGTGAAAAACATTGATTCACATAAGTAGGTAGAACAAAACAATGCATTAAGTTTGAGCGCAATTTGAAGTGAAATTGGATACTTTTATTTTGGGACGAAAGGCCTTTCAGATTATATAATTGAGGCAACACTATTAAGCAACAAATCATATTGAAATGCTATCAATTCCATTTCTGATGAATGGCCATCTTCTTGAAAATTTTAGAAGATACAGCTGAAAACATAATATTACAACGGCAACATTTTAAGCATTTCGTTGAAATTTAGCTCATTTTGTTCAGAGTTCAATAATATTTTTGTATAGGAAAATTTATAAATATGATAAAATATCCCACGCGAGCTACCGAAAAAGCCTCGGCGAGCTACCTTTTGGCGATCACTGGTTTGGACGTTAAAAGACGTTTCTGTAAACCTGATTAAAGACAACTGCAATCAGCTTGATTGCACGGGAGATGGTTGTCATTACTTGTTTTCTTATGTATTATAATTATATTTTACAAAGGAAGTAAAAATTGTTATCATTTTATTTATTTTAAATTTTGATAATAATAAAATAGCTGTCAGGATTTTTAAAAATATGTATTCTTTCGCAGATCCCTTGACGTTGTCCACGCACCCCCAAATAATTTGTTATTTGTCACGGACCCCCTCAGTGGTCTCACGGACCCCTGCGGATCCACAGGAACCACTTTGGGAACCACTTCTCTAAAGGTTAAAAAAATACAACCACAACCAAAATCCTTTTTTTATTTGTTGTAATAGTATAAATAATTAATATTGACGAAAAGGCATAACTACATTTGAAATAACTCCCTACTCAAAGAGTAAAGGATATTTTTCATATAATGTAATATATTCATTCAAAATAAAATTCGGTGAAAATTATACATATAATAATATTTAAGAATTTTGTTTACAAAAGATCAAAAAGTAATAATAATATTAAAAAAAAAAAAAAAAATTGTCCTTTATGAGTCGGAAATGTTGGAAAATGCTTCAAACTTTTTAGAAAACACCCTCAGCAAGTGTCCGATATGAGCTGGAAAATTCTGTAAACCTGTCAAAAAATGACTGACCATAAAAGAGCAGGGGATGTTGAAACCGTGTCACTTAAAAGATGAAAAAAATCATCAAGAGAGTGGGGGTGTCGTCCCTAAAAATGTCGGAGCCCTATAATCATTGCAATAGTCCAATTAATCAAGTATTTATAATTAAGTATTTCGACTGAGGGTGCTTGATGGAATTTCAATATCAAATTTGAATTGTTCGAATTTTGTACTTTTCCATGAGTTTTGTCGCTAACGACCCGGGTTTCGCCTTTCGGCAGCAATAGTCCAAATTGGTGTCTTTGGAAAGTGTCCTAAAAATCCTTGACAAAATATATTTTTGCCGTCGCGCATCGCAGTTGATTGGTCGTGTTTACATCGAGCATCCTGCTGCGACACCTATTTTTTTTTTGTTTTTTTTTTAGAAATTTCTCTTTGAGAATATATTTTTGATAAAACTCGAGGCTATTGGCACTTCAAGGCACTTTGAAGAAGCACTTTAACGCTATGCTTGAATGCAGTTCTATTAATTTAATTTCTAAGTTTGTGGGCCCGGATTCTACCTTCATGTTAAATAGAGTTAAAAGCTTATTTTCATTATATAAATACCAAAATGAAAAACATGTAAAAGCTGAAAACTTCAATTGTTCCGCTAAAAGTCATAGATTGGATTGACCATGCCTGATCCTAAGCACTGAAAAGTTTCAGAATGTGTAAAATCAATTACCTCTTACCTTTCAAATCTCTTCTTCGTCTTCACAATCTTGTTCTTCTGAGGTAGATATTTCTTTACTTGTTCATCATCATGACCACATCAAAATCATTCAAAATTTGGATTTCAGGATCGTTTGCATCAAAGCTTAACTTCTCGGTTACATATTCTTTGTCACATTCAAAATTTTATGCATTCCATCACGTACTGAAACAAGAGTGGACGCAATTCTCCACGTGCAAATCAGTAAATTCGTATTTTTTTGTATATTTTGAACAATCTGGATAGTTTAAAATCCAGATAATCGAAGTCCTTCTGTATTTTATATGGAATTTTCTATCGTTTTTATGTTGACCAAAAAACAGGGTCTCCAAATTTTATCACACTATTCGTTATTTTATGAGTGATTTTACTCCCTGTATTAAGATATTACATTACACATTGGATTATAGGGGATTTTTCTCAATTGTTTCTCCTGTCATATTTTCCTCCAGCTGGTAGAATCCTTTTGAGGCAGAGCTTATGACATTCACAAATTCATCACAACAAACTAGTTTCTGTTAATTATAATATGAAAATAAAATATATATGAAATATTCACGTCATTACAATTTTATTTGAAAGGTTTAAAAAAACAATTGCAGTGGAAGAATGAATTATACAAAACCATTAGTTATCTAGTTGTATTTAGTTCCAGCAGAGGACCACTGTTGTCGGTAAAGTAACGTCTCTGAGTGTCATCAAATAACAATTAACAATAATACCGGAGATATTCCATGACAATTTTAGTTTTTCGTAGATTAAAATATTTTAGATACATTTTTAATGTGCGCATATTATGTTATATTACTAATGACTTTGCCGATAGCTTTATTTGAGGAAAAAAATTATATAAAAAGGTCACAACATCTCTTTCAACGACAGAAACGAATTTGCTAGCAATCGTATAATTTCGTGTATATACAGTAAAATCGAATTGTTCATCATGATTGGTAAAATCGTAAGGACCTATTATTACTATACATCATCATTACTTTTTCAACTTGTTTAAGTATATAGATTTGCAGTATTTGATATCGACTGTAGAAAGAAAACAGGGCGTAACCAACAGTTTTTTTTTTCAATAATCACTCTAGCTCTGTTCTTCTGCGTACTTCTGGCGGTTTGCAAACCGTCAGAAGTACGCAGAAGAACAGGGCTAATGTATACAACTTGATACACGTTCTATCAAAAGGATGTCAGCTAAAAATGTCGAATTAGTATCTAAATTAAACTTTAATTTTTAAAAAAAGAAAGGCACGTGGAAATTAGTATCATGAAAAAAGACTTAAGAAAAGTTTTTTTTTGAATAAATATTAAATAATATCAGATAAAGTCAATTAAGAACCATTTTGTCAGTCTCCATGCACTTTACACAAAGATCTTTACTTTTTACTATGGCCCAAGTCATCAAAAAAAGATATTTGGGTTATGTGAGGGTTACTTCCTCTTCTTTTCCATAAATCAAGGGTGCCCAACCTTTTTTGCCCTGAGATCGACTTTTTAATCATAAATTTTCTCACGATCCACTTCTAACACGATTCTTATAAGAAATTTTGTTTCGGGTTTTTTCCCTTCTTCAAACTTAAAAATGTTTATTTTAAATACGAAATACATATCATTAGATAGGTATGTGTTTACAAAATAATTCAATTGTAGTGCTTTTGTATATTTTTAACATACAAGGTATAATTCATGTTTGAGAGAGCAAAAAGAGTACAACAAAAAAAAAACAAATTCACGGAAGCTTTCGGGATCGACCAAATTTTTCTTTGGGATCGAACTGTCGATCGCGATCTATTGGTTGAGCATTCCTGTTATAAATCATTCCACTGAATATTAATTTAAAATATGATAAACATATTTATTTACGTCGTAACGACAAGATATTTTAGAATTTTTAGAAAATAGATGATTTTGAACGCAAGTCAATAAATTAATTGCGAATTAAATTGATCAATTCGATACTCTAATTCCAGAGTGCATCGAGTTTGATTTTGTCCAACCAATGCAAAACATTAAGTCGAAATTTTGAATACCCATGCTCTAATAATATGTTTCACATTTGCAGGCTTTCTTTTTAGTGGTATCTCTGGTGGTATGTTCGACCTTCGCAAACGCTTCGCCTAAAGGTGGAAGGGTGTCGGCACCACGTGTCACGCCAAAACTTAAAACCGTCGCTAAGAACATCCCCATTAATCCTGAACTGCTTCTTGAGCTTCCATTGTACAGATCACGCGTCCCTCCTAGGTAAGCATTCAAGAAATATATTGTTTATAGGTAATTATGTATTTTTTATAATGTACAAATTTCTATACTATATAACAATTTAAAACTCTAGCTTCGACTCAGATACATAATAAAAGATGTGGCTAGGCTAGGGATTCTGAAGTCTCGGGTTTTTCAAAGTCCCGGACTCGAGACGTGATAAAGTCAAAGTCCCGGGACTTCCCGGGACTTGGGACTTTTATTTCCCCTTCAATAAAATTATAAATTTAATAAAATTAAATATTTTTATGTACGTACTAAAAAGGGATGATAACGGTACATGTATTGAAAAAATATCAATGAATTGGGTAAAATTATGACCGTTACTTCACAAAACACAATACAGCTTTTATACCTTTTTTGTCTTATTGAGACATTGGTAACTTAGTGCAATAGTGAAAAACATTTGTAAATAAATCAACATCAGGTTTAATTTTTCATTTAATTTTAATATTTTGTAATTTCTTTTTGCAACAGTTATATTTTTATACGATTATTAATCGTTTTAAACAAACTTCTAATAATATAAATGGAGATATCTTTCTCCCAATTTTTTAAAATGTTTTCTTTCAATTAAACTATTTTTTTGCGCAGCTTAAGCCTGTAAAATTTTTCGTGGCGCCAAAAGTATGTGTTAATTTTAAAAAATACATTTTTAACACATTTATTTATTAATTATGAGAATATAAAAAAAATTCAATAATGTGATGAACTCTTTCAAGATGCCTCGATAATCCAGTTGTATTTGACCATTTGCGTGTGATTTGTTTTGGACAACGGGTGCTTTTTTAGTGTTTTTTTTTTGTAATGTTTTCATACTTCAGATTGATTTATTTCCATTATGGGCTACAATAATAATATATAATAAAACGATACCACTTATTTAATTCGAGATATGTGAAATTAATAACAGCCTTTGAGAAATTTACTGGAAATGTTGATATGTACATTCTGTATCCACACGTCAGAGACCGGATACAAAAAATAAGTACGATCTTGCTCAAAGTCAGGAAACAAACTGATCCTTCGAGTATTCCTTTCGATTTTTTCAACGAATCTATTAGCCCCAGCTGAACCGTTTTTAATAACAACATTTACAATCGCTATGATATATGGCACTATGTTCCAGAAATAGCTGTGCGTTCCATTATTTCTTAGAATTATGTGCGGTTATCTCATGCTATAACAATAGTTGTGCGAACACGTGCCTAAGTGTTTTTTTTATATCTGCATGTCTGTACCCATCATAAAAATCATTCGTTTTTCTTGGAGCTACCCTCTTATACCTGCTTTCATTCAATACACATCAGTTCTTTTCAGGGTTTCTTAACCCAAATTGTTTTTTCAAAATTAAAATGTACAATTTATGAGCTCATTTTAAATCACAGTCTTAATTCCCAGGACATTAGACAACAAAGTCACGGGACTTAAGACAGCAAAAAACCACAAAGGTGCCGGGATGTCTCGACACAGAATCCTTAGGCTACATTCTTAACCAATAATTTCATATGTCAAGTGACTGTGCGTGAGAGGTAGAGGGGTGAATGTGAAATAATCACTCTTTCCAGGATCAAACTATAAAAATCTTTCAATGTGTTTTAATTTTTTACATCTTTTCAATTTCAGACGACCATCGGGTACGGTTTTTCATAGAGAATAACCATGGCTGATCTAACAATCGATACTTCAAAACACTGACCCATGAAAAGCTACTCGGAGGAGATGCCAATATTCAAATCACGTGTTTGTTTTGTACTTACTGTCATTACTTTGATAGGGATAGATCTTTATGAGATGTCAAACACTTATTCTTGCTAATAAATCTATTCAAAAGAATAATTATATATAAAATGAAGAATTTAAAAAAAACTACTTACTGCTTCAAATATTTGTATTTACTATTTTCAGTGGTCTTTTGCTGGTAATTACAAGGAAATGTTTTACGACGATTATAAAATATTACTGAAAAGTTACTCAATGTGCCGAACATATTCGTTGTCTCTTTTTTTGTAAAAAAAAACCTTTCCAATAATTTATATACACATTAAAAACAAATATAGTACATATAAATGATTGAACTCTGATATCCGAAGTATGGAAATTAATATTGAGCCAAAATTTTGATCCCGGGGTTGGTCCCGAAATTAGATTTTTCCGACATTGGACCTCACAGCTTAAAATTTCAGTACGAACAACATATTTTTAATAGATTTCTGTTCAAATGCAAGGATGTGTGCTACTTTTTAAAATTCCCCTTATGCCGATAACGGGGTGTAAAGAAAATGTTTAACCAACCACTAGTTCTATTCTAATCATATCCTTTCTATCCCTACTCTCTTCGAAATAAAGAAAAGTTGAGCAACCGAGTAACACACAGTTCACGTAGAAAAACTTATGTTGAGACACCTACTAGTAGAGCATATGCTTCAAATTAGGAGTGGGCATGGATAAAAAATGCGTTTATCAAAATACTCATTTTACAAAAACATTGTAAAATATAACACTGTAATGATGAATACAACTTATATTGCTTATCAACACTACGAATTCGTAGTATGTTTATGATAAAAATAAATTATAATAAAAATATTTTTCAAAATAAGCTTTTATTTAAGTGTACTAAAAAGGTAAGAATAATTCCACATTCTACTATCGCTAGCACTCGACGGTAGATTAGAGTTATTAATTTCGGAATAATTGTCTCATATGACTAAAAGTAAAAGCGCGCGGCGAAAATATTTATCTAAAACTAAATGTACAATATAATATCAAATAAATTAATGGCGGACGAAAATATTTATCTGAAACTTAATGTATAATATAACATCAAATAAATTTAAGCCAGGCGAAAATATATATCTTAAACCTAATTTACAATATAAAATTTAAAATAACTCAGATTGTTCCACGTATTGTGCTACAAACTGTGACACGTGTTGCGCCTCTTTCAGGAGCATCCTCAGACAATATTACTTTCACAAAGCTTGTTTAAGTACGTTTAAGTAAGTTACAATATAAATAAATATTTTCGCCGCGCGCTTTTACTTTTAGTCATATGAGACAATTATTCCGAAATTAATAACTCTAATCTACCGTCGACTACTAGCGATAGTAGAATGTGAGAGATGGTTTGTTTCCCAATTCTCTGGAGAGTCAACGATCCGACTTACTGTGCTGAAGAGTGTCATGTGGTCAGGATGTTGCTCAGACGAGGGAATAATTTTGAGGGAATAGATATCGGAATTATTTTTACCTTTTTAGTACACTTAATCAAAAGCTTATTTTTTAAAATATTTTTATTTTATGCTTTTTAGTCGTTGCGTATGTAAATATCATGCTCAATTCATATCAATATACAATTAATATTATGTTCAAATATATTTTTTAAATGAATTCATTGCAGGACTTAAAAGTCCCCTGACGTTCCAACTTGAATTTTTACTTAGGGCTCGGAACGTTCGCATAAAGCTCTGCGTCTGAGATTTTGGCTAATTCATGAGTGGATACATAGTATAGTATTACTTAATATTACATATTCTTTATTATTATTTAACTGAAAATTACGTAATCTATTAATTTTGGCAAGAACATCGGCTTTACGCGGTGCTTTTCACTTAATTAAGTACAATCTAAACTTCGGATTAGTTACTTCGTACAAAAATCCGTCGAGTGACTTCTGAGGCGACACAGGCTTGACTAACAGAAAAAGTTTTAATTCTATATATACGATCGCATGATCAACTGTACTGTCCTGCATCTTATCTACAGTAGAAAATAAGCCATGCAAAAAAGAATTGAGTATTTGCTTATTAAAAATCGTTTCATTGTGAAATTTTTATATTTCATTTATATGTAATTCAAAGGATAATGCGATCTTGGTCTTTGTTCATTTTTAACTATTTTTTATTTGACATAATATTTGTAGTATTAAGCATCACAGTCAAATCCATTTTTTTACCAGTAAGCCTGTTTTTATGAACGGATTTATTCTTCTTCATTGAAGAAAAAGCTTACTTACATTGATTAAATAAATGTTTTACGTGAAAAAAAATTGTTTCAGTAAAATATTTAAGGGCCGCCACAAAAATTAAAAAGGGTAGTATGCGGCCCGCGAGCCGCGTTTTGTGCATCATTGGTTTAAATGTTAGGAAAGATGGTGCAACCTTGTTGTCTCATGTTTTTCGTTCATTCAACTAACGTGAGCTTCCACCATATATGAATTGTGGACACTAATCTATCTGTTTGCTGGAATACTTGATTACCCCTTACCGGTGGTAATTGCATTTAATCGCCAAATAGTAATATGTTGATACCACCAAAAAATTCATAGCTGTTCAATTGTCTAAATCGGGAGTCAATTGTGCACAGCATTTCATAAGGAACCAACTATGGAAATCTCATCGATGAACAAAAACTAAACAGTTTTCCATTATTGGTTTCTGTTCTTAAATACTTACCAATCTGCATCGATATTACATGTATCCCGTTTATCCTAAAGTCGAATTTGCCCTCGTCTAAAATTCGGTCAAACTATTTCAGTGATTAGAATTATTCGAATTTTGTAATGTTCCATTGGCAAAACAGATAACTGTTTTATAGACACATGTCACCGCATTTTTGATGTTCAATCGACAGTTAAAGATTCGATATCCTGCACTTATATTCCATAACACTTTATCGTTTTAAAGCATAATCTTATAATAGAAATATAGCGCTATAATATTAAATTGTATTGAGACCGATTAATGCTTTCGTAAAGGCGTGAGATCATTTCAAAACTACTGACTTTTGCGTTAAATTTTGACATTTAAAAAATCCCGACAGCAGGGTCACGCCTTGACGACTAACAGAGCAAGTTAAGAAAAAGCTTATAATAATAATAATATGTTATCATGTTTTCAATCATGCATCCATCAATTAATTATGTGTATTCTGGTCTCACATTATCATATTACTTAAATTATCATTCCGTTACCGACACCTTGATTGTGTACATTGGCGGATCCAAGGGGGAGGCCATGGGGGCCATGTCCCCCTCTGAGGAGAATTTATTTTCCATATTTCTGTTTTATTAAAACTTTGTTGTGAAATGGGCTCTTTAATCGTTTATTTTACTATGTTTTATAGAATACATAAGTATTAATTATGTGTTGACTATTTTTATGTAGTTATATTATTTTTAAATCATTTATTTTTTAATGTATTATTAATGTATCATTAGGGCATCCAATCCCGGGATCCCGTTCAATTTTCTGATCCCGAAATTCCGGGATTGAGATGGCCGCGATCCCGGGATTTCGGGATTGAGAAATTTTGAGGAAATTCTCGAAATTTACACGAAATTGGCAAATTGAAGATTTCAAATTTCTCGGTGAGCTAAAAAAAAAAAACGAGTTTTCGTGAGATTCTGGGAAAAAGTATAGCAAATTGAGGATTTTAAATTCCTCGGTGAGAAAATCTCAATCCCGGGATTCAAAATAAATCAATCCCGAAATCCCGGGATTGGATACCCTATGTATCATGTTTATTTTCAAATTCAATGGCCCCCTCCTGGGACAATTTCTGGGTCCGCCAATGATTGTGTAACACTTGTACGATGTGAGACTGTTTGTTGCTTAAATAAAATGGATATCGATTATCAACACTTACAATACTTAATATCTTTATTATTACAGTAAAAATAATATTTTATCAAATTTGTAATCATGCATCCATCAATTAATTACTGTAATTTGGTTTAACATTATCATAAAATTTCAATTATCATACAGTTTCTGACAACTTGATAGTGTGATACTAATCAGATGTGAAACTGTTTGATGCTCAAAACCATGTTAAATCAAACGCATTTCATTTTTTTGGGATCGTTTGTCCCAAAAGAACAGAAAGCAACCAACGTGAACAAAGCGAATATGGATTCGGAAGTCTCGGCTTTTTTCATATCTTGTTAGCGATGGTTGTTTCCACTAAGCCAACATAACCTTTGAAGTGTATCGTCTGAAAATGAAAAGACCACATTTTCACGTTGTTGAACATATTTTTTTTAGCACCATAAGACAAGTGATGCTGGTAAGTGTGATATTTGTCCTCATACTCTACTCCAGGGTTTCCCAAACTATGTTCCGCGGAACACTGGTGTTCTGTGGGACCTTAATAGGTGTTCCGCGAAAATTTTAAATTGTAACATACGCTGCAACACATTATCTTCTACTTCGTATCAAAAATCGAGTGATAGTAAATCTCCAGGGATGTTAAAAACATCAAATATCTAGGTACAGGCGGAGATTTTTAATCACTATGAACTTTGTTTACTCATATTTCTATGTAAAATGTTTTAAAGATAATTAATAAATACTTAATAAGTGGTTTCGTAACTAATACTTTTATTATTAAGAATTTCCCGACCTAAAAAAAAAAGCTGTGTTCCGGTAACATTTCCAGATTTGACAAGTGTTCCGTTGAATTTTCCGGACTTGCAAAGTGTTCCATCCCAGAATAAGTTTGGTAAACCCTGCTCTACTCCTTCCTCGCACGCTTACTGACTTGTACAGTAAAACCCCCATTTAAGCGAAAGTTGGGACCGCGTGATTTGTAGTCGCGTAATTGGGGAATTGAATCTCATACAAAAATTAGGGGTTACGTTTTTTTTCGCGAAAAATGCAAAACTACCAAATCTAAGAATAAATGAAAAAAAATATATGAACGAAATATTTAGTTACCTAGTGGTAAAATACAGGGCTGTGGAGTCGTGTAAAAAAAAGATGACTCCGACTCCAGCTTTAAAATAATTAACGACTCTGACTACAACTCCGAAGATTTTTTACAATAATTTCATTTTAACACATATATATATATATGTATACCATCAGATCATCTTTAGTCAGCCAAGCATGCTATGTCAACACTATGGACTATTTTGTTTGAATACACATAATTAAATATATTTAAGAAAAAAAAATAGAGCCGCTCATTTATCACGACTCCAACTCCGACTCCGGCCAAAATATCGCGACTCGGACTCCACAGCCCTGGTAAAAGCATAGCGCTGTGTGTGTATAGCCTGGCACGTACCGAATACACAGACGGTCGCCAACGTTTAACTGTATACGCCACACAGACAGCCGTCCGGCTGTTTGAACAGCAGCAACGACCGTGGAATGCAACCGCGCAATTGGGGGATTTGTGGCGATTATGCCTGCTCGACACGTTATTTGAGGTACCGTTAATAGGGGTTCCAATGTATACACAACATAATGGGAAAAAAAGTTAAGCCAAAAGTAGCCACCTCATAGCAAGGCCATGCAATGAATAAAAGCCCAGTAAAAAGGGATCCCAAATTTCTACACATTCAATATAGCCAATTGCATTGGGTGTCTTGGGGGGTCCGAATTTCTAGCTACGCCTCTGAGTGTCATCAAATAACAATTAACAATATTACTGGAGATATTCCATGACAATTCTAGTTTACTAAAATATTTTACATACATTTTTAATCTACGCTTCTTATGTTAAATGTGTTGACTAATGACATTGCAGATAGCTTCATTCGAGGGAAACAAATTAATATAAAAAGGTCACAGCATTTCTTTCAACGACAGAAACGAATTTGGTAGCCATCGAATAATATCGAGTATATACAGTAAAATCGAATTGTTCATCATGATTGGTAAAATCGTAAGGACCTATTATTACTATAAATCAAATTATCATTTATTTTTCGGCTTGTTTAATTATATATAATAATAATTGACTGAAGATTAACCGTCAGTCGTTTGCAATATTTGATATCGACTATGGAAAGGAAAAAGGACGTAACCCACAGTTTTTTTTTCAATAATCACAATGTATACAACTTGATACGCGTTCTATCAAAAGGATGTCAGCTGAAAATGCCGAATTAGTATCCAAATTAAGCTTTTTTTTTAATAAAGGCACGTAGAAATTGCAATCAGGAAAAAGACTTAAAAAAGGTTTTCTTTAATATCAGATAAAGTCAATTAAAAACCAGTTTGCCACTCTCCATGAATTTCAAAGTTCTGTAGATTCATAATTTGCCTTTGGCCCAAAATCATCAAAAAACTTTGTTGTGTCTTCTGTAAAATTTGTTATGTGTGGGTTACTTTTTTTTCCTTTCTACAGTCGATAAGATGATGATTTTGAACCCAAGTCGATTGCAAATTAAATTGATCAATTCGATATCTTAGTTCCAGAGTGCAACAAGTCTAATTTTGTCCAATCAATGCAAACTATTAAATTGAAATGTTGGATACCCATGCTCTAATTATATGTTTCACAATTGCAGGCATTCTTTTTAGTGGTATCTCTGGTAGTATGTTCGACCTTCGCAAACGCGTCGCCTAAAGGTGCAAGAAAGTCGGCACCACGTGTCGTGATAAATGTTCAAGCCACCGTTAGTCCTGATCTGCATGTTGACATTCCGTTGTACAGATCAACCTCCCCTCATAGGTAAGCATTCAAGAAATATATTTTTAACATGTAGGCTTGTATTTCTTATAATATATATGATTCTGTATTATAAATAACTTTTAACCAATAGCTTCGACTCAAATAAAGGATTCGGCTTTATTTTGCTGACTAACAATTTCACGTATACAAGTGACTAAGCGAGAGAGAGAAATGGTGCAGTTTGAGACAAAAAGCTACCTTGACAACATCACTTGTCTGATATAGATAGCTAAAACTACATTAATCTTTTGTGTTCAACATAATGAAATTCTTCTGGGACTTAACATTTGAAGTCTTTCTTTTTTCAGAAAAATCAGTCAACCATGGGGTACGCCATCTCAAAATTGAGAACAACCATCGTTGATCTAACAACCGACACCGACCCATAAAAAGCTACTCAGAGGAGATGCCTTAGTATTCAAATCACTTGTTTGTTTTGTACTTAGTTAACTGTCATTAATTTGATGGGAAGAGATTTTTACGAGATGTCAAACACTTATTTTATACTCATAAATTTGAAAGAATCATAAGAAATTAAGTATTAAAAAAAACTATTCACCACTCAAATATGTGTATGTACTGTTTGTCTTGTACAGTAGTCTTCTGCTGGTAACTACAAGATAATGTTTTATAACGATTATAAAATATTATTAAGAAGTTACTCAATGTGCCAATCATAATCTTTCCCTATTTTTAAATTAAATTTTTGAAAATTCTATTCCGTAAAAAACAAAAATAGTATTTATTACACATAAATGATTTAACTCCAACATTTGAAATATGGAAACTAATCTCGAAACAAAATGTTGATATTGAGATTCACGTGTTGGTCCCGAAATTGGAATCGATTTCTGTTCAAAGGTATGGATTTGTGTTATGTCTAAAAATTCCCCCCAATGCCAAATCCTAAAATATTGGGTTTTAAAGGGAGTGCTTAACCAACCTGTTCCTGTTTTAAGCCTATCCTTTCTATCCGTATTCTCTTCGAAATAAGAGAGGTTGAGGAATTAAGTAACAAACAATTCACGTAGAAAATCTTATGTTGAGATACCTACTAGTAGGGCATATGCTTCAAATTGGAAGATGTGAAACTGTTTGATGCTCAAAACCATGTTAGATCAAATGCGTTTCAATTTTTATACGGATAGTTTGTCCCCAAAGAACCGATAGCAACCGACAGCAAAGCGACATGGCGAACATGGATTCGGAAGTCTCGGCTTTGTTCATATCCCGGGAAACGGGACATAACTTATTATCATCGGGATCCGAATTTCTAGATACGCCGTTGAGTGTCATCAAATAACAATTAAAAATATTACCGGAGATATTCCATGACAATAATTAATAATTCTATGATACCTATTGGTAGGGCTTATGCTTCAAATTAGGTGCGGGGCGGGCATGGAAAAAAATACGTGTTAATTAAAATACTAATTTTACTAAAAAATGGTGTAATATAATATTGTAATGATGAATAAAATTACCAGATCCCACCTGGTCGATAGTGCAAGCCCGAGCCTCTTTTCAGCGCAGCCGGCGAGCCCCTTGTTAAGTTAAGAAAATCATTCGTCTCAGATCACATCAGCACCTAACTGCAATTTCTGTTAAATTGTAATGCAAAGCCGACTTTGTTGCCCTTTTTTTCAAAAAATATATTTACCTCGGCTGCATAATAAAATAGACCCTAACTGTTTATTGTCTATTGTCTATTGTCAGACAGTATTCAAAAATACCGATTTTAGCTATTATATTGTCAACAGATGTTTTATTATGTGTAGCGTAATATTTTTATAAACTTTTAAGACTTTCATATTTGTATACTTTTTCATTTTTCGACCTTTACCGTAATTATTCGGCACACTTTTTTTAAGAATAGGTTTCTTATATTTATTTTGGTTTTATTATAGCCTTATTCTATTAACTATGAAAATATATCTGTACGTAAAAGGATAACCAAAGCAATCGCACTTGGGATTTTGTTAAAAAAATCGATTTTATGATGGGTTGAATTTTCGAAAATTTATTTATTGCTTAAAAGTATTGAAATGAAGGCTTGTAAATGAATTTTGGCATTAAATATTTTATTTTTGCTACAGTAAAAATAAAAAATACTAATTTAATATGAATTTATAAATGATTGGACCTTTGTGGTTTATGATATTTTTAGGGATAATTTTGAAAATAATCTCTTTAAGTCAAATCACACGTTACTTAAAAATGTAAAAACTTGGTATCGTTATGTAGACGATATCTTTTGCATTTGGATAGGAACAGATAGACAGTTAGATACCTTTTTACGTTATATAAATTCATTGCAAACAAATATTAAATTCACACTAGAGATCGAACAGCAAAAAACCTTAAATTTTCTTGACATAACAATAAAGATAAATAATAGCAACAGATTAGAATTTGCCATTTACAGAAAGCCTACTTATACAGATGTCGTCATTCACCATCAATCAATTCACCCGTGGTCGCAAAAGCTCTCATCATTCCATGCAATGATTAATAGATTAGTTAACATCCCTCTCACTAAAGTTAACTTTGAATTAGAGTTAAACATTATTAAACAGATATAGTGGTTACAACTAGGGATTCTGTGTCGAGACATCCCGGGACTTTTGTGTTTTTTCGCTGTCTTAAGTCCCGGGACTTTGTTGTCTAATGTCCCGGGAATTAAGACTGTGATTTAAAATGTGCTAATAAATTGTACATTTTAATTTTGAAAAAACAATTCTGGTTAAGAAACCCTCAAAAGAACTGATGTGTATTGAATGAAAGCAGGTATAAGAGGGTAGCTGCAAGAAAAACGAATGATTTTTATGATGGGTACAGACATGCAGATATAAAAAAAAACACTTAGGCACGTGTTCGCACAACTATTGTTATACAATTGTTACCCAAATTGTTTTTTCAAAATTAAAATGTACAAATTTGAATCGTTCAAACTATGTACATTCTCATAAATTTTGTCACTAACGACCCGGGTTTCGCCTTTCGGCATCTTCAGGCATTCAAGTGCACGGAAAACACTTAGGCACGTGTTCACACAACTATTGTTATAGCATGAGATAACCGCACATAATTCTAAGAAATAATGGAACGCACAGCTATTTCTGGAAAATAGTGCCATATATCATAGCGATCGTAAATGTTTTTATTAACAACGGTTCAGCTGGCGCTAATAGATTCGTTGAAAAAATCGAAAGGAATACACGAAGGATCAGTTTGTTTCCTGACTTTGAGCAAGATCGTACTTATTTTTTGTATCCGGTCTCTGACGTGTGGCTAACAGAATGTACATATCAACATTTCCAGTAAATTTCTCAAAGTCTGTTATTAATTTCATATATCTTGAATTAAATAAGTGGTATCGTTTTATTATATATTATTATTGTAACCCATAATGGAAATAAATCAATCTGAAGTATGAAAACATTACAAAAAAAAAACACTAAAAAAGCACCCGTTGTCCAAAACAAATCACATGCAAATGGTCAAATACAACTGGATTATCGAGGCATCTTGAAAGAGTTCATCACATTATTGATTTTTTTATATTTTCATAATTAATAAATAAATGTGTTCAAAAATGTATTTTTTAAAATTAACACATACTTTTGGCGCCACAAAATTTTTTACAGGCTTAAGCTGCGCAAAAAAATAGTTTAATTGAAAGAAAACATTTTAAAAACTTGGGAGAAAGATATCTCCATTTATATTATTAGAAGTTTGTTTAAAACGATTAATAATCGTATAAAAATATAACTGTTGCAAAAAGAAATTACAAAATATTAAAATTAAATGAAAAATTAAACCTGATGTTGATTTATTTACAAATGTTTTTCACTATTGCACTAAGTTACTAATGTCTCAATAAGACAAAAAAGGTATAAAAGCTGTATTGTGTTTTGTGAAGTAACGGTCATAATTTTACCCAATTCATTGATTTTTTTTCAATACATGTACCGTTATCATCCCTTTTTAGTACGTACATAAAAATATTTAATTTCATTAAATTTACAATTTTATTGAAGGGGAAATAAAAGTCCCAAGTCCCGGGAAGTCCCGGGACTTTGACTTTATCACGTCTCGAGTCCCGGGACTTTGAAAAACCCGAGACTTCAGAATCCCTAGTAGCCTAGTAGTTTATTATGTATCTGAGTCGAAGCTAGAGTTTTAAATTGTTATATAGTATAGAAATTTGTACATTATAAAAAATACATAATTACCTATAAACAATACCCGAGACTTCAAAAACCCTACTCCACACAGCACCATCACATAACAATTAAAAATATTTTATGAGAATTTTAGTTATTCGTATATTAACATATTTAAGATATATTTTTAACGTACGCTTATTATGTTATATTATTAATGACATTGTTGATAGCTTTATTTCCATTAAGAAAAAATATATATAAATAGCTCACAGTATATCAGTCAACGACAGAAACGAATTTGCTAGCAATCGAATAACATCGACTATATACAGTAAAATCGAATTGTTCATCATGGTTGGAAAAATCGTAAGGACATATTATAACTATACATCTATTGTCATTTCAGTTTTCCACATGTTTAACTTTATAAAATAACTATTTTCACTAAGGATTAACCGTCAGTTAGTCAATGTATGATTCGTTATTCTTGTTTCATAAAATGTGGTGGTTGTATTTATACAAGCCATTTTTTTTCACTACGTAAATATTTCATAATATAATACTTGATTTCTAACATAAATAATGTATTATCCGTGCATGTGGTATTTTAGGACGAAAGGTAAAAACTAAGGTATCCAATCCCGAAGCCTTTTTCCAATCCCGGGATTTCGGGATTGCTTTATTTTGAATCCCGGGATCCCGGGATTGAGATTTTCTCACCGAGGAATTTGAAATCCTCAATTTGCTATACTTTTTCCCGGGATCTTACAGAAACTCGTTTTTTTTTTTTAGCTCACCGAGGAATTTAACATCTCCGATTTGGTATACTTTTTCCCGGAATCTCACAGAAACTTGTTTTTTTTTTAGCTCACCGAGGAATTTGAAATCTTCAATTTGCCAATTTCGTATAAATTTCGAGAATTTGCTCAAAATTTCTCAATCCCGAAATCCCGGGATCGCAGCCGTCTCAATCCCGGAATTTCGGGATCAGAAAATTGAACGGGATCCCGGATCCCGGGATTGGATGCCCTAGTAAAAACACATATATTTCTATTTCAATTGAAGTTCGTACGGAAGATAAAAATAAACTTGTGAAAATAAATACTGACAATGAAGAAAATTCACACTTTTGCGACTCAATAAATATTCTGTTACCCACTTTGTTTGAGGTCAATTGTTTTCGAGGAAGTAGCACACAAAAATGACAATTTTAAACGAAATTCCTGGCGAGCAACTTGATATTTCACTAATAAATATTAACTGTTCTGATATTCAGCGACAATATATATTACATTAGTTTTGTGTTGTCCGCTTGTAGTTTCGTATTATTAAATGTATGCAATCACCCGAAGATTCATTATTTATATTAAGCATTCTCTGTATTACACATTTGAAATGAGGCTGAAGACAAATAATTTTCGATCATTTTAGAAAAATAGTAAAAATTATCGAATAGTATGCTGTAATAATTTGTTTTACATTTGCAGGTATTCTTTTTAGTGGTATCTCTGGTGGCATGGTCGGCCGTCGCAAACCCGTCGCCTGAAGATTTATTGCCTAATTCTCAAATCCTCACTGAGATCGTCACTGATAGTCATCCTGTGCCAATTGACATTCCGATCGTCAGAACTTATTATAGCTCCCCTCCTAAGTAAGGTTTTCGGAAATATATTTTTAATAGATATTCTTTCCCTTTAGTATTTATATATTATATGTTACTTCAAAACAATAACTTCGATTCAGATACATAATAAAAGATTTGGCTGATTTTTTCCCCATTAATTTATGTATAAAATTCAGTAAACGTACGAGGGAGAAGGTAAAGTATAAGTACAAAAAGTCACCCTTACCAACATCACTTGTCTTATGGTGCTAAATAAATATAATCAACATCGTATTCTTTTCATTTTTAGACGAATCCCTCCAAAGGGTATGTTGGGTTAATGAGAACAACCAATGCTAACAACCGATACTTCAAAACACCGACTCATAAAAAAACTGCTCGAAGGAGAAAGACGAAGATACGTGAGAGTACTTAGTCATCCGATAATTAGTTGATGAAATGCGATCCTTTCGAGACTTCAAAGACTTATTTTTCCTCTTAAATATTTCATTTTTCCACTATGATTTTAAATAAATGTCATAAAAAATTGAATATAGTTTTTATTACGTATACTTACATGATTTTACGCAGACATCCGAAATAAGCAGGTTTGTTTTAACGATTTTGTAAATGCTGGTTTACAGATTCTCACGCACTCTCTCAGAAAATAAAAAATACTGCCAGGTGTAAGAAAATAATCGTAATAATAATTGAAAAAAACTCTATTAAAAAAACACAATTTTTCCCAGCATGCACACTATGTTATTATTATTATTATTATACAAGTTGGTTGTTGAGTATCCCACCACCACTCATTATGTGTATGCAGCCGCTTTTTTACGGCTGCCTTAAAATGCAAACTAATATAAATCGACATATAATTATTTTAGATTAAATAAAATATAATTTAATACAGGAAATAGAAAAAGCATAAACAGCCAAAATTAAAACAAAAAAGTGAGTATGCAGAAGTACTCGTCATTTAAATATCTTGTATTCATTTAATAATTGTTTTTTTTTAATTATTAAACCTATCAAACAGAAACATCTAGCTCATAAAAAAAACATCATTTTTCTCATAGCAATATGGCACAATTTTTTTTTAAATTAATAAGTCAAAATACGTAATAAATGATAAACTGTTGATACATATGTACATGTATGTTGATACATATGTACATAAACTGTTATACATATGTACATTATAAATAAAGCTTTTGCTGTTTTCCGTTCTGAAAAATATTTGACACATTGACATAAGAAATTACAAATCATAATACAAATGTACGGAAGGTTCTGTTCACGGAGAAATCTGTGTTCGGAAGACTTTTGTTCGGAAAAATCCGTTCACCATTACAAAGGAATCATTGTGAAACAAAAAAAAAACCGCTATAACAAATAATTGTCAATAAAATAAACTCATTCGCAAAACATTATTTTCCTAATATTTATGTTTATTTTTCTATATTTAAGTACTGTATGTTTTTTCGTGTATTTTTCTCTGGGGATATTTATCCGTATGTGTAACTTGTGATCAGGGCGATTTCCTGATCCCAAAATCCCGGGATTGACATGGTTGCGATCCCGGGATTTCGGGATTCAGGAATTTTGAGCAAATCCCAAAAAATTATACGAATTTGGAATTGCAAGAGCTAAAAAAAAATCTGGTGGAATAGTACAGCAAGTTGAGTATTTCAAATTCCTCGGTGAGCTAATACCAATCCCGGAATCCCGGGATTGGATACTCTACTTGTGATGTCTATGGCTGGCCATTTATTCTGATAAGCTTATATTTTGATGAATGGGTGTAGAAAGGTACCTACCTTATTTTAATAATTGTATTAAAGGTTAGTTGTCGACGATGACAAAATTAAAAATGTCAATTCTGTGTACCTAAAAAGTTTCGTTTTGACTTTCTTTGCGAATGGTAAAACAGACAAATACAATTTCGGGACTTGTTTTGAAAGCGAAAAATATCCCACATAAACTGCATAAGGAATAACATGTTCTTTGCTTCCCTAACCTATAAATGTTGATAGTAAAAATAAATATTTTTTAATATACATATCGACTGTGGAAAGGAAAAAGGAAGTAACCCACAGTTTTTTTAAAACTGCTTTTTTTCGATAATCACAATGCATCAAACTTGATACACGTTCTATCAAAAGGATGCAAGCTGCAAATGCCGAATTAGTATCTAAATTTAGCTTTTAAGTTAAAATAAAACGAAGAAAAAAGACTGAAATAAAAGTTTTTACTAGACAATTTCTTTAATTAATATTAGATTATGTCAATAAAACACCAGTTTAGAAGTCTCCGTGCACTTCAAGGTTGTTTATAATTCATAATTTGCATATGTCACAAAATCATCAAAATACGTTTTTAGCGCCTCCTGTAAAATTTGATATCTGTGGGCTACGTCCTTTTTCCTTTCCACAGTCGATATGTATGTGTGAATATTTTTTTATACAAATGAGAAATAATACATTTTATTTTTGGTTTCCTTTGATTATATCATGCAGGCAGATTTATATCGACCTTCAACATACCTGGTGTAATCTTTGAGCATGGAGTTTTGTTTTAAAATTCACTTTGATCTTTTCGCCAACTTTTTTTACAATAATATATATTTTTCATGTGGGATAATAAAACAATTATTGCTTTTTTTAATTTTATAAATTTACTTTTATATGTAATAAAAATGTATTTTTATTTTTTGAAATAGTAGATGATTATTTTAATCAAAATAATTGCTACCTTTTTAATAAAATAGCTCTGAACCCTAGGCCCTTTTTTGTTTCGGCGTCTTTGACTGGAAAACATTATAGGAGTAGCTAACTATATAATTCAATTCATAGCTGATCAATGTTTCGGGAATTTTCTTTACCTTTTAAAATGAGATCTACATGATCACGTTTGACTCTTAGTTTTTTTTCTTTATAGTAAATATTTAGAGTTTTCTTAATTACTAATTGGATTATAATTTCCTTTAGCTTACAAAATAATAAGTATTCTTATGTTCCAACAAGCATTTGCGATTTCTTAAAAAACATGTGCTTATTTCAGAAGTCTGTGTAAAAAAATCACAGTGATAAAATGCAACGTCAAAGGAAAGAAGGAGAACGATTGATATTTAGTGGATATACTCAATAATTCATATAATCTTGAAAAGTTGTTTTTGAGACATCTTTTAAATAAAAAGTGAACAGTCGTTTTTAATACTTCATTTTATTTCATTATTATTTTGAACAGGTTTATAAGCAAGATTAAGTGTTTGACATCTCGTAAAGATCTCTTCTCATCAAATTAACGACAGTTAAGTTAAATTTGAATTGTTCAAACTATGTACATTCTCACACATCTGTGAGAATGTACATAGTTTGAACAATTCAAATTTAATATTGAAATTCCACCAAGCACCTTCAGTCGAAATCTTAAACAGTTAAGTTAGTACAAAACAAACACGTGATTTGAATATTATGGCCCCTCCTCTGAGGAATCATCTGAAAAAGGTAAAATTTCAAAAATTAAAACACAGAATAATTTCACGATGTTGAACACAAAACATTTATGTATTTTTTGCTAACAATATAAGACAAGTGATGCTGGTAAATGTGGCTTTTTGTCTCAAGCCCCACCCTCTTTCGCTTAGTCGCTTCACTTGTATACGTGAAATTGTTGAATTTGTAAAATGAAACCGAATCCTTTATTTGAGTCGAAGCTATTGTTTAATTAAAGGTTGTTTATAATTTATTTTTCAAGTGCATGGCGAATTGGCGTCAGCTGTTATGTCATATACCGTAATTTTAATTTTTAACAATAAATAAATAAATAATGCAGAAACAGATATTTATTATATAAAATACATACTTACATATTAAAAATATATTTATTGAATGCTTACCTCCGAAGGTAGCTTGATTGGAAGAACGGAACGCCAATGGCATCATATCACCATCGACGATGGTCTTATAAGTGGAGGTTTGAGTAATTGGCTTGTAAAGGTTTGCCGATACACCCTTAGGCGACGCGTTTGCGAAGGTTGAACATAACACCAGAGATACCACTAAAAAGAATGCCTGCAAATGTGAACCATATTATTAGAGCATGGCTATCCAACTATTTTACCGTTGGTCTACTAAATCAATGGTTTCTAACCTGGTATGCGAGAAAACATTTCTGGCGGTGCGTGAGAAGTTTCTATTTTGAGATATTTAAAAAAAAAACATTAATGTACGTAAATAAATTTTGAAGGAGATGCGAGAACATATTTTCGGATTCAAATGGTTGCGGATCACTAAAAAGGTTAAAATCTGCGGATCTAAATTGATCTAAAATTACTCAGCCACATATAAAATGTGTAATACGTGTGTGTAGTATGTGTTCATACAATTTCGAAAGACTCGCCAGTAATCTAATTGTATATTTATTTACTTATGTCTGACAAATAATTTCTCAAAAATTAAATAGGTAGCAGGATAGTTTACTCTGCAAAAATTTGTCTCGGAAAGAACGTTTAATTTCAACTGCGAATTGATTTAATAAAATTATTGATTTGAATTGTCCGTATATAATTATATTGACTGAAAATATAACATAGTGATTCAATTTCGTTAAGGCCACGTAATTTTCTGTTTTCTTTAAAGACGACTGATATATCAATGTGCAAGCAGATTCGGCAATTAAACGATGACTTTATCAAAGTGTTATTTTCCCATTCCCTAAAACCTATTTTTTACGATTTTTTTCCGTAAGAACTTCAATTGAATTAAAGAATGTGAATCCTAGTGTTATAGTGAAAGTATCTGTCAAAATATTTGCCTCAAAGTTCATCCAATGACGCAAACAAATACATTATATTTTACACGGACAATCTTCAGTGAATAGAAATAAACATTTGGAAAAATCAAATGATACAGCGATGTTTATTTATACATGTACTTACAATCTTGCCAACCATTATGAAAATTTCAACTTTACAGTATTTTAAATATATCAATATATGTTAGTCGATTGCCAACGAATTCGTTTCTGTCGTTGGAAGATATGCTGTGACCTATTTATATAAATCTGTTTCCCTTAAATAAATTCACTAGCAATATCATTAGTAAGATGATATTGAAAATTTTTCTAAAATATATTAGAGTGCATTAAAGATATCTCCAAACTAGTATTCTCACAAAATATCTTTGGTTTATCATAAATTGTTATTTAATGGCGGTGTTGCAGAGGTGTAGAGTGCACTCTTTTTTCGAGCTTACAGTATTTTTTTTACTCAGTTCAAATAATTATTATTAACTCTTGTCTGAATTATCTTTTTTAGGAGGCAGTCAGGACCTATCTAAATAAGCAGCACTAAGCCACTGGCCGTACAAGACAGGGGTTTTAAATTATAAACTAAGCAAAAACAAACCAATAAACCATCAAACAATTGAAAAAACACATCTTATGAAAATACTAATGAACTTAAAATAATCCATTTTGTATGTAATTATCGCGACTAGTTTCGTAAGATGAAAAGCTGGTGATTAATTGAATCGGTACTGATCTTTTAAAGAAAATGTGGAAAAAGTACGACAAAAGCTTTTTATTCTTTTTGTAAAAAAATAGTCAGAAGTTATCAATTTTATTTATTTTTATATTTCATCTGTTATTCATATCAACATTTGTTGACTGTGATCGATGTTTTTATTTTTTTCTTGAAATGCACCCAATAATCATTTCCATGTACCAGACTGTCAGGCTACACCAAATCTGTAAAATTGAGATGGAAGGATTTTTCTTCTTTTCAGTCTACCTAAGAGGTCTGGCAATGTCAAAATACTTGTAACAATTCAGATACTTATTAATAAAAAATATCACATTAGTTTTGTGTTGTCCGCTTGTAGTTTCGTAATATAAAATGTATGCAAACATGCAGAGCTTTGTTTTTTATATTCACTCTCTGTATTACACATTTTAAATGCGCCCGAAGATAAATAGTTTTCGATCAATTAAAACCAGTGATGCACAAACCGCGGGCCAAAATGGCTTTTGTTTCGGCCCAAAATAACAAGTACTTCATCAACAAATTTGTCATTGAATATGATAAAAATCTGTGTTTGATATGTAAAAAAATATGCAGTGGCAAAGGTATAAAATCTGAATCGTCACTGATAAAAAACTTAATGCTTTATTTTATAATTCAATATGATTATATTTTCACGAGTATAGATTAATCTTTTTACAACGAGTCACTCTGTCTGTGGTGCAGGTGCAGGTGCAGTTTGTTTTAAGGTTATTGTTTCCAAAACACGCATTTGGGTAGTTCTCCAAGAATTTTGTCATTGTGCGACGTTTGTGAAACGATATTAAAAAAATCTGCCACTTTTCGCACTGCAAAGAAATGTTTCACTCGCATGGCATTGATTCCAGCCCGAAGCATGTTAGTCACATCATCCGAATTCAAGAATCTTTTAAAATGTTTTTTTATGATTTAATTCATGACCAGTACTTACTTGTTTACGACATTTTCCAAACCCTTCTCAGCATCCATCAACGAGGCCGATTCATCATTTCAACTAAAGTTTATCGATTTTCGGAACAACGATCAATTTAGATCGACATACCAGGAAAGCGATTTGCAGGTTTTTACCAATGTTTTCCGCGAGAGCAGTTTCAGCAGAAGAATTGTAATCAACATTTCAGTAAATTTAAGATAAAACGCTTGCAGAAATAAATTTTAACAATGTTAATTAATCATCAAAGTTGTGCATTTTTTTCCTCGAGTAAAGCACTTTTAGTTAAGTCTGAAGCTTTTCCTTTTCAAGCATAGAATATGATTTAACGTTTAGTAGTAAAATTTCCATCATTTTCTTTATGTATTTTTCAAAATTTTCATTGTTAAATAATTTCACAGCTATTAATTGATGAGAAATGTATATCTCTAATTACAACATCGCACATATTTGTGGCTTTCTGAGACTGAGATGAAGACGATTCGCGAAAGCATTGGTAAAACGGTTTAAATATATACAAATATAATATAATATTTTTTCAATTTACTCGAGGGTGATGCAGTTCTGCAGTCACTGCAGTCGCAGGCACTCCCTCGTCTGAATCTAAATCATATTTTATCATATTGTTACTTTTTTTATTTGTATATTTTATAAAAATATTTTTTATGGAAATAGTAGGTGATAATTTTCTTTTGCTTATACCACTGAAAAATAGCTGAGGCTAACTAGACTCGTTTTTTTATTTCGGCGTCTTTGTAGAGAAAAGATTCCAGAATGGGAGTAGCCAACTATATAATTCAAAACATAGCTGATCAATTCTTCGGGAAATTGCTTAACCTTTTAAAATTAAATCTACGTGATCACTTTTAGTGTATGGTAAATATTTTTGAACGCTCATTGCATGGAGTTTTCCTAATTATTTATGAAATTATAACTTCATTAATCTGCAAAATAAGTATTCTTATCTTTCAACGGGCATTTGCGATTTTGTCAAAATAAACCGGCTTATTTCGGAAGTCTAATTTCGGTCTTAAGTCTAGAATTAAAAAATAATAATCACAGTGATGAAATGGAAATGAATGAGTACGATTGATAGTTTGTGCATATACTCAATAATATTCATATAATCTTGAAAAGTTGTTTTTAAGACCTATTTTTTATAAAAAAGTGTACAGTTGCTTTTGATATTTCATTTTATTTAATTATTTTTTTAAACAGATTTATTAGTAAGAATAAGCGTTTGACATCTCGTAACGATCTCTTTCCATCAAACTAATGACATTTAATTAAGTACAAAACAAACACGTGATTTGGATAGTATGGAATCTCTCCCGAGTAGCTTTTTATGGGTCGGTGTTTTGAAGTATCGGTTGTTGGATCAGCGACGGTTGTTATCAATAATGAAACGCACCCAATGGACCAGTCCGCCTGAAATCGAAAAGATGTAAAAAAATAAAACACAATGAAAGATTTTTATAGTTTGATCCTGGAAAGAGTGATTATTTTCACAATCACTTATATAAATATAAAATTATTGGTTAAGAATGTAGCCACATCTTTTATTATGTATCTGGGTCGAAGCTAGAGTTTTAAATTGCTATATAGTATAGAAATTTGTACATTATAAAAATACATATCTACCTATTAAACATGTATTTCTTGAATGCTTACCTAGGAGGGATGGGTGATCTGAACAACGGAGCAAGCTCAAGAATCAGTTCAGGATTAATGGGGATGTTCTTAGGGACGGTTTTAAGTTTTGGCGTGACACGTGGTGCCGACACCCTTCCACCTCTAGGCGATGCGTTTGCGAAGGTCGAACATACCACCAGAGTTACCACTAAAAAGAATGCCTACAAATGTGAAACATATTATTAGAACATGGGTATCCAACAATTTTACTATTGGTCTAAAGCAGTGGTTCCTAACCTGGGATGCGAGAAAACATTTCCGGGATTGCGGGAGAAGTTTCTTTTTCGATACATATATTTAAATAAATGTATTACAAATACGTAATTAAACTTTGAAGGGGACGTGAGTACATATTTTCATATCCAAGGGGTTGCGGATCACTAAAAAGGTTAAGATCCACTGATCCAAATTGGTTAGTTTTTTTTTTGTCTTCGGCCGCATTTAAAATGTGTAATACAAAACACGAATTAAAAATGTGCAGATTCTTCAATTATTTAACGATGGCTTTATCAATGTGTGATTTCCCATTACCTCACACTTTATTTTTACGGTTTTTGTCGTATGAACTTCAATTGATTTAAAGAATGTGAATCTTAGTGTTGTGAAAATATCTGTTTCAAAGTTTATCCAACGACGCAAACAAATATGTATATCATATTTTACACGGTCAATCTTTAGTGGAACGACTGAATAGAAATAAACATTTGCAAAAATCAAATGATACAGCGATGTTTTTATATATATATATATATGTACTTACAATCTTGCCAACCATGATGAAAATTTCGATTTAACTGTATTTGGTATATGTTGATATATGTTAGTCGATTGACAACAAATTCGTTTCTGTCGTTGGAAGAGATGCTGTGACCTATTTATACAAATCTGTTTCCCTCAAATAAATTCCCTAGCAATATCATTAGTAACATCATCATATTGAAATATTTCTTAAATATATTAAAATGCACACATGTAATCTCTGAACAACTAGAATTCTCACGAAATATCTTTGGCTTATCATTAATTGTTATTTGATGGCGGTGTTGCAGAGGTGTAGCTGTTGAGTGTATTTTTTTTCGAGCTCACTGTATTTTTTTCCTTAGCTCAAATAATTTATTATTGTTAAATCTTATTTGAATTCACGTTTATAGAATCCAAGAGAATATTTATAAGGAGGGGGTCAGGATCAATCTTGATAACCAGCACTAAACCACTGGTCGTGTGCGACAAGGTTTTTAAATTTTAAATTAATTTATATACTAAGCAAAAAAAAACTAATAAACTAAAAAGAAGTTGTGGAAAAAGTACGACAAAGGCTATTTAATGTTTTCGTAAAAAAATAGTCGAGTCTACCAGAAGTAAGGCATCGTCTGCGTAAGCAAAAATAATTCAGCCAGGTGGATGAGAGATGGACAGAATATCATCAAATAAAATTATCCACAGGAAAGATCCACCATGAACGGAACCCTGTGGACAGCCCATTGTGGTTTCTTTTTTAAAATCTGTTGTCCATTTTCATAAACCTTGAGATGTCTATGCCTTGGTCCAAAGCTACTTCAATAGCAGATCGATTTTTTAACAAATCAATATTACATAAATAAATTAATACACACCCAATCCTTTTATACACTATTTTGAATTTACTCGATTTTTTTAGACGGCACCGTTACGTTTTTTTATACATTTTTGATACTTTTTACACTGATTTGGAACTGATTTATCAAACTATATGAAAATCAGGTTTTTTTGCGCGCCAATTTCTGAAACTAATGTATCGCGTATGAAAAGATTAATTGTAGTATTAAATTACTTACATTAGAATCGGTTATTCGTCTACCTTACAAAGAGGCGAAACTCGTGACAGTCGTGACACATTCTGAAATAAAAGTGAAATAACAACGTTATCAAATTTATTTCTTTTTATTTTTCATCTGTTATTCATATCAATATGTAATAATAAAATCATCTTCTACGATGAATTCCCCTTTAATTTCAGTTTTTTCTTAACGTTTTATTTGCCGAAAGGCTTGAAATAGATTGTGCTCCACCTATACGAATATACGCGTGAATCTGAAATTTGTATCACTTATCGTTTATATTTGTTAGATTTTGTTTCTCTTTCTAGTAATGCGTTTCTGTATTTTTTATCTTCACCAATAACGTATATAAAATATGTAATATGTACCAAAAGCTATATAAAAATAGTGTCAGGGTTTCGCCACTGCACACAGCGCCATCAAATAACAGTTAAAATATAACTAGAGATATTTTATGAGTTTCTAAATTTTCGTAGATTAATATTTTTTTAATGTACTCATCTCGTGTTATATTACTAATAGCATTGCTGATAACTAGAGACACGTATTTTGTGCATCTATTTATGTCAATTTAAGCGTTTTCATTTTGCACTTTTGCGTTTTAGGGCTTTAAAAATGTTCACTTTTAGCGTCAATTAGCATCTATTTTTACTAAGAGTTGAATTTCAAATAATAAACAATTTCGATGAATTTTAATAAAATTCATATAATATTACTAGCTGACCCGGCATGCGTTGCAATGCCACACAAAGAAAGAAAGTGTTTGTGTTTTAATTATGTTTATTGAAGTGCTTTTGGATATATTTTGATTTTTTGTCTGGTGCGTATATGAATAGATCTTAAGGTTTTTCAACGCGTGAGCAGGCCAGATACAGCTGTCCATGTGTGAAGCATGGATTTTTAAAAATTAGTCCACACACTTGTAGCGATTGTCCAAATGCGAGTCGCACCGGAAACTGCAAACATTTTAATTCTAATGGTCTATCTGTCGGAATTATTGGAATGCTTGGCAACAGTACATCGTTTCCTTTAAATTTTCCATTTAAAATTGAAGCTTAGATGATACTGTTCATTAATTATTCACTGAAAGCCTGGTACCGTTGCAAAGTCGTGGTGGATTTATATTTCGGAGAAGAATGATAGGTACGCCAATTTTCAGTGTTGAAACGTGCGGTAGCATGCCTGGCAAATCAAGTGAGTTTAAGAATTCAGTTGGATAATTGACAACTTCGTCTTGATCAATTTATAGTATCGATGGACTTATACGTTGTTTCTTTGCCTGGTATTTCGTTTGGAATCCTGAAGTTGAATTTTACAGAAGCTTGGTGGCAATGTGTGGATTCATCGATTTCCATTTTTCATTACCAATATCTGACAATTGTTTTTAGAAACGTTCAGCGGATGCGTCATATTGTAATTCTACGCGCATATTAGCTTTCAAAGTCAATTTCTGCACATGTCACCATAAAACTGATGATTTGAGACATGCACTTGATTCATCAGCAGCTGTTGGACGTGGTATAACTGGTAGAGTTTATCGAAAATCACCAGACAATAAAAAAAGGTGCGCCACCAAAGAAAGACCTGTTCATTTCCTCTCAAATCTTTTAGTGTACATATAGTGAAGATTTTCCAATACCTTTTTGTGCGCCATAGTAAATTCGTCCCATTTAAAATCCCGTGAAAATTGTTATTTTTTTCAAACGGCTGCCATTTTGTAATTTTTTTTGACTTCTCCGAGGTACGGGCAATAGCGAATTTTTTATTAATTAAGAATCCGTGAGATTTTTTTTTTCAAATGACCAGAAGGGATGGAATCATGTACGCCAGGACACCACCTTTTTTTGGACCCTTCCTTTACCAACCGATAATGGATGCTAAAAAATTTCTTTGTTAACTTTTTACAGAGCTCAAAAAAACACCAGAAATTCGTGCCTCTAGACTAGAATACCCCCTTAAGTTATCTTTTTATCGCCAAGACAAATAAATATTATCTTGGGTTTTGTGTTTTAGAGAAATGTGCGAATAATCGTTTAACTGACTGGACTCTAATAGGATCAAGTACCAAGTTATAGGATAAGATTTGTATACAATTTTCATAAAATTCATTGTTTACTAATTTTTTTCACTAGCTCAAGGGTCACCAAACTTTTTAAGAATCGGGCCAGATAATTTTTTTAAAAATGTTGAGGGGTAGGACGAAAAATGTTATTGATGGAATCCTAGTAGAATTTTAAAAACATTAATATTTCGTACGTGTAAAATATGTAAATATTGAAAATCAGGTGCCGGATTAAATCTTTGGAGGGCCGAATCCGGACGTAGTTTGGTTACCGCTGCTTTATCTGCATGGTATTGCAAATTTATTTTTTACCGTCAGTGAGTTCCTTCCTAGATACATATTTGCGCACATTTTTTATTTTTCTGAAAATTTTCTGCACACAGAAGTTGATAGTCCGCACACGCAATAGAAAAATTAGAGGGAACGTTGCTAGCATGCCCTTGAAAAACGTATTGTTTTTTTTTTAATTTCAGGAATTATTAACATCATAAAAATGAAACACACTATGTTGCTTATGTTAAAAATTTATATTTCTTTAAAAACATTTATGTACCTACAGCTATATATACAAGAATTTCAAAATTTACTTATCATGAACACAATGTTTTATAAAAACGTATTCGTATTGCAGAAAATATTCTCAATTTTATCTTTCAAATAATTACATTAAAATTTTCTTATATATATTGTTGACCTTTCACTCGAAAATATCTTTAGCTACCAACAATTGTAAAAAGTTAAAAAGAATAACAAAAAAATGTCATTATTAAACGTAAAAATATTCCCAATATGTTTTTAATATTCCAATAAACAATTTGATCGTGGGTCACACACAAACAATATTCAATATTACTGGCTTTGTGCTTTTGCACCCAGTAACAACAATAAAAATTGAATATATTGTATAACATGACAAACAAAACATGCCCATATTTTTAAATATCAGAAATAGAAATAATAAAAATCGGTAGATGCTTTGCAAGAAAATATAGAATAACGCTCATTTGTACAACAACGAAAATTTGCTTCTCTAATGTCAAATATACGTCCTGCAGCACTGTTTCCGTGCACTTATCTTTTAATTATTAAATCATTTCGTTTCAATGGAGCATCACAGTATAATCTTTTTGAAGATATTTTAAACTACAATTGAAGTTACAACTTTTGTAAGCAACAACTGTTCCCAACTACCTACTCTACAACCTGCTACTGCTCCACAGAGTAATTAACCCTCTCACAGCCTCCATGGGTCGACGGCAAAAATGCAGTCACTGCATACTCGCAAAAGCGATTATAAGACATCCTGAATTCAATGACACCAGAAATGTAATAAATACATGCCTTAATCAATGTAATACAGTATACTTTAGTAACTTGTACAAAAATTCAAGATGCATTGCAACTTGATGGGGAAGAGTATGGTATAGACCAGGCGTGGGGAACCTGCGGCCTTTTGGCTACCCTGGTGCGGCCTTCTGGCCAATTCTGTAATTCTGTAAATTTTATTAAATTCGTAAATTCCTGAGATTTTCAATGTCAAAATCTTTGGAAGACCTAAAAAAAAAGGTCCCATGCTGATAATTTTGGAAAATCCGCAAATTTCTGGGGTTTAAAAATTGGCATGAAATTTTTTCCGGCCAAAGACTCCGTATTCAATGTTTACTGCGGCCTTTAGGAAAGAAAAGGTTCCCCAACCCTAGTCTATACGGACACCAATGTCTATACATTGGTGTACAATTGTACATCTTTAAGAAATCTTCTGAAACTTTGTTGTTATATCCGTGTATCCATTTTCATGGATGCCAAATTTTCAATGAAAACATGTGATAGTTTGACAAGATTTCACAAAGATTGATTGACATTCATATGACTGTTCCTAATTGATAGTCAGGAGTAAATAAATCAATAGTGATATTGTTCATGTGTGTGACCCTCATTAAAGAATGACAGGTATTGACATTAAATTTAATATCATAGCATATTAAATGGTAACCTCTCTTAAGCCCAAAACCTTCGCTCCTTACCACTATGCGCGAAATATTCAATGCACCGTAAACATCAGTTATATCATAACTACCAGCGAGGGTCCAGCATATACTACAATTGATATTTTGTCACTGAAATTAAATAAAAAATATGAAATCACAACAAAAACAAATAATAACTAACCCATGAAAAGAACTGATGGAATTTTGAGATAAGCAATTTTTACATATTGAAATTAAGTCACTAGATCTTCAAGAATTGAAACAAATATTACTTCATCGTGAAAAGAAGTTCAGTTACCATATCGACTGTGGAAAGGAAAAAGGACGTAGCCCACACATTTTACAGGAGGCGCAAAAAACATGTTTTGATGATTTTGGGCCATATGCAAATTATGAACTATACACAACCTTGAAGTGCACGGAGACTTCTAAACTGGTGTTTAATTGACATAACCTAATATTAATTAAAGAAATTGTCCAAGTTGAATCTTTATTTCAGTCTTTTTTCTTGGTTTTAACTTTTTACAAGGTCATCTTTTTCACACTTAAAAGCTTAATTTAGATTCGGCATTTTCAGCTTCCATCCTTTTGATAGAACGTGTGTCAAGTTGTATGCATTGTGATTATCGAAAAAAAGCTGTTTTAGAAAAACTGAGGGTTACGTCCTTTGTCCTTTCCACAGTCGATATGAAGGTCACACAGCCTCAGTGAGTGTAGGAAACTATTCTTTTACATTCATTTTCATGGTGATATGCTTTCACACAAAGGTTTGAATAAATGTCTTGATATAAAAATAATGCTCAAATTATTGATACAATGATCCAAGACCCACTTGCTAAAATGGGACATTAAAGTCAAATACTTTTCAGATATCTTTTTTAACATCTTGTTCCAAAACAAATAATAAAAGCAAGAATGTAGAAATAATCACAAAAAAAACTCAATTTTCAAATATCCCGCTATCCTGGACAACGGTAGCACAAAGACCCTCACTATTTACTAAGGAATAGTTGGAGCCACAATTAAACTAAATGCAGATGCAGCTGCACACGATTCAAATCAAATGCATTAATTCAATGCTTGCATTCTACCAAGGATGTTTTACAGTAGAAAATCATGATACCTGACGAAGGCTTGAATATAGATGTTTGCTTTGGATATTGCGACCAATTGGTTTGATTACGTGAGGAGCTTGTAAATTAAGGGACAGACAAGGTATTACCTATTACTTCAGCGGTTTGGAGATACGTTAGATCTGGCCAGGCTGAAAGTGTCAGAGTACTTGCTATTAAAATTGTGTTGAACGTTGATAAATGTTCGAATCGAAAATAATATTACAATGTCTTATAAAGTATAATAAAAAAAACAAAAACAGTAAATTGATATTTTCAATTGACCTTTCTATGAATTTCTTGCCAACAAAACCACCGTGATAGTTGTGATTTAGAAAGTTTGAAGAATAAGTCCCTCCTTTTTTAAAGTATTTTTACTCTATTTCGAATCAATTAGCGGCAACCCTCGTTTCGTAGGGCACGCTACTACCCATCTGTTCATTACCAGGATCTTTGTTATTTCCGTCGATTCCTTGAGTCGGGATATTTCTCACAACCCCTCCAATTTGTCCTGTAGGTTGATAAGAAGGATTAGAAGAACTAGCATGTTGCTGCTGTTGACTGCCACCCATATCTTCGTAACTATTTCTCGACATTGGAGATAAATTATCAAGGATCATGTGCGGACTGGATTGATTATACGGCGAAAGCGGCGAGCCCGGATTCACCAATCGTTGGTTTGTCATATCCATCCCTGACAGTTGAGCAATGTGCCGGCTGGCTAAAGAAGCATGATGATGATTGTGAGATCCGTAGTCTTGGACGCCGGCGGCGCCTAACATGCGATGCTGCAGGTCTCGAAAATCTCTGAAGAAGTTGTGGGGGGAAGCAGCCATCGCTGCAAAGCTGTGATGGTTATAATGGGTTTCTGCCGACGCCGTATTAGATGCGTTGCTCAAATCCCGTACACTTAAAGACGGCGAATGGTTGGTATATTCACGCCCTTGTAGTGCGTTTTGCTGTCCTTGATAGTCCCTGATGGTCTGTCTCGGAGACGGCAACTCTTGTATCATAGGTTGAGACTGCTGAATGTGGGGGAATTTCCTCCTAGAAACATCTTCCAAGTTCATCTGCCTTTGATGATGTAAGGCTGCTTCTGCGTAAGCGTTCTTTCTATCGTTATTCAATTGCAAATCAGTTTCATAATAATATTTACGATCAGAATGCAAAACAGCATCTTGCCTCTGATTGATAGATGTTAATCTATGATTAAAATTTCTAAATTGATCCGGTTGTTCAACTTCTAGGCGCGGCATGCGTAAATCACTGTACCGCTGCTTGCTCGCTTCTATCAAGTTTCGGGGCACAATTTGCCGTTGAATTTGATTGGATTTTGCTGCCAAAAACCATGGATTCGACAAATGCTCAGCAGCGTTTGGCATTTGTGGATAATTATCGAAATTCTGCCGTATCGTATCTTCAACGCTACGGTAATTCGGCGGTATAATTCTATTTTGTTGTATCACAGGTTCAGAATACGGTATTCTCATATACGGAGACTCAAAAGTCCTACTGGTGGACACCTTTAGACTCTTTACATCGGAAGACAATTGCGATGACGCCGATAGATCCCTCACTCCAAAATTACTATCTAACAACCCGTGAGGGACAATCGGCACATTTATAGGCATAGTACTCGCATTTATAGATTGAACACTACGGACAGAGCTGAAGGGTTTCAGTTCGATAGCTGGAACAGGGGAATCATTCCGAACCGAAGTGCTGCCATCGTTGTGTAGATCGTTGACCTTTTCACTAACCTTTGGAACACTATTTTCTTGAGACTTTGAATAATCACTCGAGGAACTATTGTCAGATGCAGTTCTTTCCAGACCTCTTTCAGTATCATTATGAATAACACTCGTTTTACCTTCCACAAGTTTGTCAGTTCGCGTAGGTGATTTTAAAACACCTTTTTCTATTCCTATACTATTAACTACAACAGGATATTCCTTTAAAACAGGTTTTACGGTTTCCGGCACAACTATAACCGGTAGTTCATGTATCACAGGTGCTACTTTAGGTATTTTAATAGGGTTATCTAATCTTAATTCAACATCTCTTTCTATGGCCATCTCATAGTCGACCTTTTCAATTTCTTCTTGTACAGGTTTACTTTCAGCACTTATAATTGGAACAGTGGTTTCTTCTTCTATTTCCATGTCTTTTTTTATTGCAGATTTGTCTTCTATGACGTCCGGTTCGGGTTCTTCTATGGCTTGTATCTCTCCGACAACAATAACGATATGGCTGTCTTTTAAATGGCGGTTGAGTTTGTCCTTGTGCTCAAATACCTAAAATAAAATATCAAATATGAGGGACTTAATTTGCAATAATCACGTACATCTGTAATGAAGACAGAGATAAAAATACATTTCTAATTTTAGACATAAATAAGATCTCATAAAAAGTAACGTTTTGTTATATTTAATTGGATCTAAAATATATAATTTCCATTTGAATCATTTGATTTTCTTTTTTAATCATGTCAGTTTTCTAAAGTAGAACATATTGTCGTTTTTTCTACAACTTTTGTAAGTTTTGAGTTTTTTGATGCAATAAATTCAGAATTTGAATACACACATATTACTTCAACTCGAATCCCAAAAAAAATAATATTTCATGGTTTATTTAACCTAATTCAATAACACTGGCAAAAAAATAATATGGCAAATAATATAGTCATGTGCTATGTTTATCATGAAACAGAGGGTGACATGGATGGAAACTTCTTTGCTTCCTTCCTTATTAACTTCCTCACAGATATTGATGACAAAACCATTCCAGTAGTATTTTATAACGATGGAAAGCGATAGCTGAAACATTTATGTGTCTCTTGGAAACTTTTACTTTACGACATACAAGGTAGTAGAAAATTACCAACGAAGCAATTTCAACAGAAGTTTCACTACAAGAGCTGTTTGACACTAAGTTACTAAAAATCGGGGTTTCGAAGAGAGTAAGAATGAGATAGGGCAGGACTGGTAGTTAGCTAACGAAAATTAAATAAATTACCTGTCCACAGAGCATGCACAAATGCTGCGGCGTAATCTTGGGTATGTCTTCATTCTTATGAACGGTCGAGAGATGTTTGTTCAGACTCTGCGAAGACCTGTAGCCAAGCGAGCAAACGAAACAGGCATACGGTTTGCCGGCTAAATCGTGACGAGCCACGTGCGTCGCCAGACGCTCGGCCGTTGAGCAACCTTTGTGACAGGTGTCGCAGCGAAACTCTCCACCGTGTATCAAAGCGTGCTTGTTCAGCTCCGATAATGATCCCCGAGCTGCTGGGCATAAGTCACACCGAAAGCGCTTACTATTTTCATGGTTCTGGAAAACAAAATGTTTAGTAAGTTAATTATATTTAATAGCATCTTACCTAACAGTCCTGGAGGGACCATCGTCATGTTTCATAAGTTATGTTTCAACTATTTTACTATCCGAGTAAAATTCAAAATACCTAACGCACTGAAAATTATTACTTGTAATACTAAATATCTTGAATCTTTTAAATGTAAAAGTAAAAGTGTTGGGTGCTATGGTGCAGCGGTTAGCGTTGTTGGCTTCTGTGCCGAACCTCACGGGTTTGAGTCCAAGTACGAACAGAATTTTTTCGATCAATTTATCGATTTCTGTTCGTAGGCATGAGTGTTTGTGATGTCTAAAAATTCCCTCCCACAATCCTTCAATAATTGGGTGTAGCGAGATCAATTAGTTAATCAATATTCCTGTCCTAGCCTTGTCTTTCTATCCTTACTAAGCGACTGAGTAACAAACAGTTCTCGTTGAAAAACTTCTGTTAAGATACCACCATTAGGAGGCCATAGGCTCCACATTGGGGAAATTTGGGGCACTCATGCAAACGGTACGCAAGCTCCCCTCTGTGCAATTTGTTTGTTAAGAATGTAAAAATTTGGGGCCCCAATGCATTGCTGCATTTCAGTGCACGATTGAATGTCAAACTATTTACTAACAGTCAGTTGGAGCTCATCCACACTGCCATTCCTATATTTGTAGTATTTGAATAATTATATCATTTTGTCTCCAAAGTAAACTGTTTTCAACTTCTAAGCAAACTTAATCCTTTGAAAGGGGATCTAAAACGGTTTGTTATGGACAGTTCAGTTCTTTTTACCCCATTTTTCATTTATTTACCGTGTTTAAAAAGGTAATTTTAAGAGATTGACTCACTATCAAAATCTCTTTAAGACTTGTACTGTTGAAGATACACTAACAGTACATATGCTTTACACTGGAACTACACATTTGTTTTGTTCATACACAATAGATGTCTGCACGGGCCCCGGGCCTCTACCCGGCCCAGGTAATTTTGTAAAATGTCAGCCCGTGCAGACCTCTAATACAGAATTTTACTTAAATTAATATCCATTTCGATCACATACCTTGACATGAGTTTTCAACCTAGATTCTGTATGAAACTTTTTGGTGCATATATGGCATTCATAATGTTTGGGACCACTCTGATGCATGTTGAGACGATGTCGAGTGACACTTGATGAGGTTGTGAACCGCATTCCGCATAACTCGCACCCATATGGTTTCAATCCCAAATGAGTGCCTATGTGGTATCTGGAAATATAAAATAAGAAATATTGTCAAAATTTTATAGTATTAAAATGAGTAGTGTGAATCAAAAATATATCAATGATTGCCTTGAAATATTATAACTATCTATGTGCATAGATAAAACATGCATTGCATGGTTAGTATGCATTATACAGCCATAAAATTGATATGTTCCAAATTCAAAAAATGTCATTACCTATTACAGATTTGTATTTACAAACAAAATGGATATCTCAACTCCAATGAGTGGCGAAGAAAATGTGGAACTATTCAGAGATATAAAAGAATATTTAAATAATGTACAAACCACACAATATTTAAGCAAAGAAGTGTTCGACTTTTTGTCAATAGCAAGGGATAGAGAAAAACCATTCTCTGCATTGACATTTAGGATTTTGCTTGATTTTATGAAAGTTCAGGATAACTGGCGTGAGTTTTGCATTTATACAATATCAATTCAATATATAAATAAAAAGATAAGTCTTTCTGAGACTGCAGCACTGGTTTTTCACTAGAATACATTACAAAATACCCCTACAAAGGATGCCATTTGTGTGGAGACCCAGTGTACGTGTATAGGAAAGTCAAATAATTATAAATTTTCTTTAATTGAATAGGTTAACTTATTAACAATATAAAGCAGTGCTTTTTTCCCATGTAACGCGGTGGAACGGTGTTCCGCCACCTTTCTTGACATTTTTAATGTTTCAATTCAAGTCACAAAATTTAATTTTTAATTTGCTTTGAAAACTTTTGAAGTGACAGCGATTAGTTAAGTCTATTCTTCTCATAACATAACAAAATCTTCTGTTGAAATACCTTCATTAGGAAGCCATATGCTCCACATTAGAAATGGACAAAGATAAGAAAAAAAATGTTTGACAAGATTTTTAAAAAAAAAGTACCGATATAAAGTATTTATAAAATGCTTCCATAACAATGAACATATTGTAAAATTATTTTGGATATATTTTATTGGGTTGAGTGACTAATTGGTTGCCTGAATTCAATTAACCCTGGGTAATTCAAAACTTTGTGAGTGTACATAATTTAGGACGTTAAGGAGGTGGCTGCTAATTTATTAAATATTTTGGAGTCGAGAATTATCACAACTGATATTAACACTTCTTAGTCGGGCGCTTCAAAAAATAGACTCAAGCCTGTAGCGGGCGTTTTTTAGTGATTAGCGCACAAATATATTACATTCTTAAAATCAACACAACTTCTAAACCAAACGATATTTTCGATTGAAATTTAAAAACAAATCATAAGTGACATCTAATCATTAAAAATAAAATTAGAACATTTCGATATCATCATAATTTCACTATGTTTCAAAGCTGAATATAAAACCTGTTATCAATTTAGTAGATAGCACTCCGCATGTTATAAATATTAAATATTCAAAACATTCTATATAACAAAATAGCATATTTATCAATATTTTATAATTATATAAATAATTATAATATATAATCGCCATTCCTACAACTTGACTACCACTGGAAGTGTAAAATCTAATGCCGTAAAAACTACAGCGTAAATATTCGAGACACATGTGTCACCCTTTTTGTAAATAATAAATACGAACATTCAATGCATAATAACTTATTAGTTTTATTGCTTCTTGTCAAAAAAGGGTCACTTGCGGTTGCCGCAGTTTTTTTGAAGAATTAAACTTATGAACCAATCTACGCAACATGTGTGTTGGTTGATAATCATATACTAATATGTGCATGTATCATTTAAATTTATCATGGTGTATGCTTATATATAAATACAATAACAATTGCGTAAACAAACTATAAAAACAATAAAAATACGTCTAAAAAGCAGTGTTTAACTCGTTAAACGACTCGATCTAAGCTAGCGATGGAGATCGCAAAATAAATCTATAACACAGTTGATTTTTTGTTTCTTAGCTCAAACTTCCACCCTTATAATCTAGCAAAGAATTAGGACTAATGTTAATTAATTGCGGCATTTTATTTAACGCCGACAAACAAACCCGTGATATTATGTGTCCCGCAAACAAGCGACGATATAAAAAAAACATATTATGCCGTGATCCGCATTCTACCGAAAATACGCTAAAAACGACTTTTGTCGTGATCCGCATTCTACGTACAATCCGCTAAAAACGACTTTGGTCGTGGCCCGCTTAAGAAGTGTTAATAGAGTACAATAAAAAAAAAAATATTTTTCAATGCGACAAAGTTATAAAAAGGCAACAATGTTGCATGCTGTACATCGAGGGGCTGCCATGTGCGATTCGGTGGCGTGTGTTCCTTATGCCCAGTTGGCATGTAACTGCGAGCTTTTGAGGGGTATTTTATAATTTTATGTATTCAAAAATGCAACTCGTTTGTCATAAATAGAAATTAATGTTTCTAGCACTTGTAGTTTTTTTTTTATTTAAGTAAGAAGGAACTTAATGCTGTCATTTTACTGTATTGCATGAATTAACTTGAAATTAATATGTTTTCCACATTTCAAATAGACACACTAGCTAAATGGCTACTGCTTGAGCCGGTGATCACTCGGACGGCGATCGAAGACACCATCTACATGGTGGTAGTAAAAATATCAAGCCGAGCACTGTCGGATTGCTCTGACAAACTCAAACCGAAGATTCAAAGGGGACAGGTGCACCTGCAGTTGCGAGTCAGGAGTTTTCCTTACATAGTGAAGGAATTAAGGGTCGAAGCGTGGAGGATCACTGGCCTTGGAGTTGTACGAGGAGTGCTCGTATCAAAGGAGAAGAAAGTCAAATACGTGTATGTGTCAGATTATGCACGGTTTTTTCAATTTATTTTGCATTAATTTATACTAAAATAAATTTAATCTAAACTTAGCTTTTTGTATTCAGATAGATAGCAAACTATTATTTACTGAATAAAACAAATATATTTATGTATACAAACAAAATCTTTTCAAAGTATAAATTGCTAGACAATTTCTTGTTTTCATTTCACAATTTCTTCAAATGATTACTCGTTGCGAGCATTTTAACTGATTTTATAAATAAAATGTACATGAAAGATGTTTTAAACTTAGTAATAACTTTTGGACGTTGGCTTTGTCTGCTCGTGTGTACCTTCGGAAGTACAGGCGGACCTCTACATTCAAACATTCTACTTTCGCACAATTCGCTATTTCGCACATTTTTAGAAAATCATTCTTTTTAGATTTTTTGGCGATAATGCAAAAATGTTTTGTTTCGGCAAGTAACGAATGGTTTGCTAAATTTAAAACGAGGTATTATTATTATTCACATAATATTAAATTCATTGGAGAATCGGCTAATGCGGATAGAGATGCCGGAAAAGACTTTATTTCCTCATTGTCTAAAATTATTGAAGATGGAGAATATACCCCATATCAAATATTCAATTTAGATGAGACTGGTTTATTTTGGAAGAAAATGCTTAATCGTACATTCTTATCACAGGAAAAATCAGTTTCCCCTGGGCACAAACCGATTGACATTGCTTCTTGGTGTAAATTTAGCTGGTGATTTAAAATTGATACTAATGTTAGTTTATCAAGCAGATAATTCTAGAACATTGAAAGGAAAAGATAAATACAACTAACTCTTGACAAGTTTATTAAAAAAACACAATTTTTATCAAATACATAAGTAAATTTTGATAAATAAAGGACAATTTTCAGTGTTTTTTTACATCCCTCTACTTTCGAACATTCAACATTCGCACACGTTTTCAGGAACCAATTGTGTGCGAAAGTGGAGGTCCGCCTGTAATGCATACTTTATATTGCTTTATGTTGTTTTCAGGCGTACTGTGTTATTCGAAATGGAAAATAAGAAATATCACTAAATTCCATTTATTTTTAATTTGTAAATATTTCAATGCGTAACCATACCAACAACGGTTTAGATCCTAGATTCATTTATCCGTGAAATCAACTGCTAAGCATTTAAAAATTCAATCATTAATCTTAAAAATGTATTATATTTCAGAAAGCAATACGGATGGCGGTGCCCTGAACAATGCGACGACAGTACTACAGTTTTGCCAAGAATACCACTCACAGGTACAATATAATTCCTTTACACTGTTTTCTTTCTACATTAGACTAATTGATTAATTAATGTGTTTAAAATTTTTGACAATAATTGTAATAGATACAAGAGAGCTTTTGTGCATATTAAAATCACTCTCTTCTTCAACTTTGATCAGTGAACAAATCTTAATTTTGATTTCAGCGCTGCATTGTAACTCTTGCAACACGGTGATGCTGGAGATGCCGAGGGTGAGAGACTGCGGGGACATGGCGTTGGGAACGTTCATTGCTAAAGAAGCGTTTCTTTTCACCGGCAATGGAAAGCAGTCTCGAGACTTTAACTTCGTGTCCGTCACCAGACAGATTTGGCTACTCGGTGAATATTTTTTACAGATATTTAAAAAAGCATAATTAGTATGACTGCGCTGTCTGTCATCAAGACTGTTGTCCGATAATATAAAATTATACTTAATTTGATTATCAGGGTGGCATATATATACAGTAAAACCCCCATTTACACTAGAGTCGGGACAGTGTAATTCGGGGTAGTGTAATTAGGGGTGTGAATCTCATACAAAATTAGGGATTTGGTTTTTTCCGCAAAAAATGCAAAATTAAGATTTCCCATAGTTTTGCAAAACTTAGGGAAATATTGACAAAATAATTAGTTACCAAGTGATACAATGCAAAGGGCGCCAAAATCCCACACATCCCAGAGACAGTCGCCCGCTATACGTGTATAGCCTGGCACGTGTTGAATACACAGAAGCTAGGCAACATTTGACTGTGTGCGCGGCACAGACGACCGTCTCGTAATAACGACAATGGAATGCGACCGTGCAATTGGGGGATTTGCGGCGAATATTTCAAGCCAGTGCGTAATTCGGGGTAGTGTAATTGGGGGTTCCACTGTATAATATGCATATATACATATTTTAAAAAAATTCTTAACCTTTAAGTCACGTCGGATAAAATGGAGAAAAAAAGATCCGTAAATACCCATGCGTATGATTGTCAAATGTAGTGTTGAAAAATATGACAACTATTGTTTTTGTTATGATCTTGTTAGGGTTTTAACCAGAAACCTTCTGATCTTCATTGTAATTCATGAATATGAATATTTTGCTATTACTTCTTGCAGATGAAATGATAGATGCGTCGCTTTTGGGTCATGAATATATATTACCAGTGGCTGTCGAATCGAAGGGTTTAAAAGCGTGGCACATCGAGGAAGTCGAGGCGCCAATATCAAACATCATCTATTTGCGCCCTGGCCTGCGACAATTTCTCCAACAATATCGAGAGGCCACGTGCGAGTCGTGTCCTTGGAGTTTTGTATTTGAAATGGCAAAGCGTTTACCTATTAGCGTAGATTTACCTAGAGGAACGCTGCCTCACCTGTGCTTAGGATTAATTCTCAGCGTAGCTTCTATACAGGTGGGTTATATAATTATCATATTTATTTATAATATTATATCATCCATAGTAATGCTGAGCTATTTCAGCAATTTAAGCACAGTATAGTTCCCTGGATATGCTCGGTGAAAACAAAGAAATTGGATAGTCTTCAAGTGCCAACAAAACTGTGTACTGAATTTTTCATATTCAAAAAAATGTAATTTGATTATTGCTAATACAGGTGGAAGAAGTAGGAGGAATGCCCGTTTGTATCCTGGCTCTGGGGTCAAATTCGATATCAACCGTTCGCCTAATGAACGCTGCAGCCAAATACGCTCAAAGGTGTGTAAGAATATCAGATTTATTAATTATAATAATTATTAATTGATTTGGCATTTACTTGGTAGAACTCCATTTATAACAGATTAAAATAACAAAGTATTTTAGCTCTACAGTTTTTAATAATTTTATTTGTTGATAGCTATTTCGGCTTGCGCCATCGTCAGAACTATGTTTAAACTAATGTTTTGCTCAGCTATATATACTGGCTCTGAAGAGATACACAATGCATCAAGTTATTCTTATAATAATAGTTAACAGCGTTGTATGTTTATGAAATACAGTCAAACCCCGTTCTACTGGATTCGCTCTCTTAGTTTTCCCACATGGATCGTTTATTTTTTTATAGTCTCCACCGAGCCACCGTAATAACAGTGTTAAATAATCGCGCGTTAATCGTTTCTCAATTTACCGATTTTCTCGATCTATTATCTAAATATTATCGTCCTGTCACAAATATTATCCCCATTGACAGTTGCTGTTAAATAATTATTTTCTCGATATAAAGAGATAACATAGAAAAGCACGCGAGTTTGAAAGGTGTCTGTTCACTCGACGGCTGCCACAGACGAGATATCTCATAAAAATTTTCGTAAAACTAGTCAATAACTAATTAAATTAATAATAGCAAATTATAGCCGGCGTGCTAGGTAATTACGTACTTTTTTCTACCGCAGCTAAAAATTTAAATGCCAAACTGTAAATAGGCAATTTTGCATGAATTTACTAATTTAAAAAAATACATATCGACTGTGGAAAGGAAAAAAGACGTGTTTTGATGATTTTGTGACATATGCAAATTATGAATTATACACAACCTTGAAGTGCACGGATACTTCTAAACTGATATTCAATTAACATAACCTAAAATTAATTAAAGAGATTGTCTCATAAAAACCTTTATTACAGTGTTTTTTCTTGGTTTAAATTTTTTACAAGGTCATCTTTTTCAAACTGAAAAGCTAAATTTAGATACTTGTTTCACATTTTCAGCTTCCATCCTTTTGATAGAATATGTGTCAAGTTGTATACATTGTGATTATCGAAAAAAAGCGATTTTTGAAAATTGAGGGTTACGTCCTTTTTCCTTTCTACAGTCGATATGTATATATTCTTTAATATAAAAAACATTCTTTTGTCATTATTCGAAGTTTTGCTGCATTATCGGTTTCCCGCATTGTTCGTTTTATTACTGGGGTCCCTTGAAAAGCGTTGAATCGGGGTTTCACTGTAGGTAGATAATGGAATTATATTCAATTTTCAGAGTTGTATACGGAAGTACACTAGCGTCAGGGTTCAGTATTGAAACAAAACGAGCAAATTCAGGGATCGAAGAAGCCGGACCTTTGACTCTGGCAAGGGGGGGTGTCTGTCTATTGGGAAATTGGATTCCCTATGCATCTTCTTCCAGAGACACGTTCGCTATAAAATCAGGTATACATTACAGTGATACTCGAATACCAATATTTGTATGTGTTCTTGAATGCTTTGATGATATAAAATTTTACACATTTGATAAGTCTAAATAAATATGACAAGTGTTATCTTGATTGCATATTCTACGGGTTCCTTATTCCGTGTTTATAAGATATAAATGTATTTTTACATGTCTCTCTCAACCGATGTTTTAGCTATTGAATCTGGGAAATGCGCTGAACAACCTCTCAAATGTTCAATATGGACACACGGGGAATTCTCTAAGACAGCGAAAGACAGGGGACAACTGGCAATACTGACAAAGTGAGTTACACGTGTAAATATCCCAAGACCATTTAAAAAAATTTAATAGCTCAACATGTATTTTTACTTTTAAAGGAGCAAATTTACAATCCCAAAACCCTCAGAAATATTCAACTGCATGCCCCTGTGAGCTATCTTCGTGGCAGATCTCACATCGCCTATTCTGTTTTATCTTAATTTCGTTCTGTAATTAATTTTCTGAACATTGTCTATTGTCCTCATAAGTTTGTAATTAACAAATCGATAATTGTAAATAAATATCAAATGAGCTTCTAGAATAATTTACCTTGATAATTTATGTTACATAACATAAATAATTATAATTTCCAAATAGCGATGAATTTATGCTGATGATATAAAAATGATGTATTATTTTCTTGATTTCGTTGTTGCTTTGTTTGCCCGTGTTGACTTTAAATAAATAAACTAGTTATTCAAAAAAAAAATTGAAAATATCAATAATCTATTTCAAACGAGGCAACCTTTGTTTCAGCCTGTTTGGTATGACGTTTGTAGCAGACGACAGTGGGCATCAACTCAGTTCCTTGGTAAATTACATATTGCAAAAGGCTGCCGATCCTCAATACACGGAAGCAGACATCAATTCATTAGATAATGAAGAAAATACTCAAAATTTTGCCCACGCAGCCGCAGGTGAAAGAATTTTCAATGAATATTGCAACAGTAAAAATATGAATCAATATGATGTGTATAATAGTAGAAGTAACGATACTGACCATAGAACTGTCGTTCGCAAAATTTGTAACGATTATTATGGTATTGAAGGCGATGCTGGAAGTCATGGATATAAAAAAGAGTGGAAGAATGTCGCCGAGCTGTTTAAGTTTACAACAAATTTAAACGTTGCTTTCGACCCGGAAGCTGAATGCCTACTCAGAGATTACTTTATATGCATAAGAAAAGACAGATCAGGTGAATATACATTCAACTTTAGTACTGTAGCATTTTACATCGCTTTGTTAAAAATTTCACAAATTTTAATTATGTTTGTAATTACCATCAGTCACCACTTTAAATTTATTAATCTTTGGTGATTTTTTAATTATATGGTAGAGGTGTTAAGCATTTTAATTTTGTGTAATTATAGAATCATTTTTACTATAGTTTGTAAATTCTTTTCAATGTCAATTGCTGTTTACACCTTTTGGTTTAAATTTATTTTTGTATAAATAGCACTGTTAAATTATGTTTCTCATCAGTTGACAATACTCACCATGAGCGATGCGGTCCTGACGTTTTTAAATAAAGTGGAAATAAAGTATAAAGGAATATTATGTTTTTATTAATGAATATACATTGTTTTTATTTATTAGCCTGACAATGTCTTGTACAGAAGTTGTCAATTAATGCTTATTTTATAAATACATATTAAAACAACAATTTCAGACTGCGTTCCGGCTAAGACCCTGAGTGTTCTGGGATCGCTTTCTAAAGCTCACGCCCGTCTAAACATACGCTCTGTAGCCACAGACGAAGACGTACTATTGGCAATCTATCTGCATCAACACAGCCTGTGTTCGCAGTACGGAAAGAGCGGGATTTCATTTCCAGTCATCAAGGGAGAAATACAATTGGATAAGGTTCGCATTTCTATTACATATATATATATGGATTCAACAGATATAGATTGGTGAATCGTGACTTTGATGTTGTTTTTTTTTCAAATTCTTTCAGGCTCGTGAACAAATGATTGAGTTTGGAAAATGGTTAAAGCACTACATACAGACAGTCATGGATAAAATATAAATATCTCAACCTATAAGGTATTATCATATTCTTAGTACAGCGATTTGCGGGCACAAGATTAAAATAAGCCTGTGAACTATTCCAATATATACGGCAAACAGGTGCAGCTCTGCATTTCTCTGGAGTTTTCGAAGGAGGCGAAGAAGTGTCGTTTGCTTATTCAGCTTATTGTAGTATTATGACGTTAGGTCATGTTTGAAGTGAGCTTCCTAATTTTTAACATTCACTTTTTACTGCATCGTATAAACGCAGCACGGTAGTTAATAAGGAAACTAGTGTGATTATAAAAATTAATGAATTAAGTGAATAAATAAAAAGTTATTGTATTCCTATTATTACATTTATATATAATATAATTAACATTTATATTGAGAAAAAATACTGCTTAGCATGAATAAATTAATTACACAAATAGATACTTTTGTATTTTTTTTCTGTGCGGTTGAATTTTATTTTGGCAATGATTTTGTTTAGCATATTTCTTTAATTTCCTGTTATTTACTACAATAATTAGACATCTAGTTTCTTTCTTTTCATAAATAGCTTCAGAAAACAAACATGTGCCAATTTAAAATTGCAATCATTGAAACACATAACCGAAAATGTCTCGAAGATGTTGCAAGGCGTGAATTGCTTGCTTGAAAGCATTCAACATAACATATTTCATAAAGGAGTTAAGTATGATTGTTGACATGCTCATATGTGACTTACCTGAAGTCTGCAACTCTTGAAAATTTTCTCTCGCATTTATCACATTCGTACGGCGTTTCTCCAGTGTGCGATCTATAAAAAAGACAATTATTTCCATAAATCTCTTTTTAATGCAGTAGGTCCATGGTCCTTTCGTAATTACACGAGAATTAAATAAAAAACAATTATGTCTGTTTGCTTCGATTTCTATGGATTTTGTAACTGAATTTGTAACGTAAGTAAGAATTGGAAGAATGCTTAAAGTGTATAAAGCTTTGCAAGATACAATTGCCTGCTATAAACTTATTTATAATGAGAAAAAAAATCTATCGTACAAACATCACTGGATAAATATTTCAATTAATTAAATTAAAAAAGACACAAATTTATCATCCGTAGAGCCCGACGATATTATAATGTAATAGTATGTACAGACAGACGGAGAGTTAGTAACTGTTGGCTTGATTATGTTTTTATTTTATGATGAATGAAAAAGATTTATGTAGGAAAATGTGCACTTAGCAAAACCTAATAAATGAAATATACTTCCAATGTCGATATTTTATCCTTATTCTTATTAACTTAAACATGATGTTATATAGCCCATGATATGAAAATGTGAATACAATTTACATATTAAATACATATCGAAATTTAAGTATTCCTTAACTTCCGCGGTTGTCGACCTACACTGAATCTTTCGGAACGCATTAACGGCATAAGTAGAAGACCCACTGTATTTATATTCCAGTCAAACACATTAATCATTTACCTATAATGTTCTTTGAGTTTGAATGGAGTGAGGAAACACCTATCGCATTGATCGCACTTCCACATCTCCTTGTGAAGATTCAAGTGCTGCCGCATATCACGCTCTCTAGTAAAATCTACAACAAAAATAGCAACACTAAATTAGCATTGTCACTAATGAATCTACTAAATTGTTCTATGTTCTCGAGTGCCGACTACAGATGGATAATTATGAACATCAACTATATCAGTGTTACTTAATCTTACAGCCATCGCTACAATGAAATTATTCAATTCCCAAGTGACAAGAAAATTTAAAAATTACACTATTGTTTTTATTTACATATTTCATACAATGGATTTCCAGAAGCTAAAAGAAAATATCAATTAAGCACATTATATTGTAAGTAATGGGCTCAACAGAGAAAACATTTAAATATTTCGATTCGGTAACATATCCTGAATGCTGACATGCTAAGAAGGAAACAAAGAGATCGACAGCAAGCAGAGAATCTTCGCAGGTACCATCGGCGAAAAGAGAGCGGCCATAGTCGAAAGAAAAAGAATAATATTTACGTTTTCCGCAAAGTTTACAAGCGATAGGTTTCTCTCCAGTGTGAAGTCTTATGTGTTCTTCCAAACAGGTATACGAAGACAGAACCTGAAGGAAAAAAAATCATTCGTAATTATTACGATGGCCTTAGATTAAAATTCAACAAGTAAATTCTAAAATCAATCAACGTAACTAAGTAAATACAAAAGTATTTAGTAAAAATTTGACAATGACTTCTGTGAGAGCAAAATATGATTGTGTAGTATTTAACCATTTAAGTGTTTCGTGCGCGTAAACCTGATTCAAGATATCCCGTACCAACTACAAAGATATATATTGCAAGTAAATGAAATGATAGATACAATTTTATATATTGGAAGACATACTGAACATCTGTATTAATTTTCAAATAGCATCAATACTGAGTTTTGACAGTTACTGCTTACGCCTGCTAACACTGGAATGCCAAGATGCAATAGAATGTAAGAAGTCGTTTGTTTATAAAATTCGATAGTAGTTCAGTACTATAGTAGTAAATATAATGTAATGTTGTACTAAACATTTCTCAGTATTTATGCATTTGAGTCGCCCATTTCCAAAACTCATCTTGTCCATTTTCATTGTTTTGAAACACAAAAAATGTGGAGGGAAACCCCGACATTTAAGAAATAGCCATATTTTAATGAATAAAATTGAAACGCAAAATATATTTTTCAATTTGATACAAGAAAATATGGTTATTTCAATAAAACGGTTCCCTACACGTTCTTTTGCAAGTATTTAACAAAAAATTGAATGGGCGAGGTGAATTTTGGAAATGGGCGACTCATTCATTAGGGACAGCTCTGAAATAATATAAAAAATATCAAAAACACGTATTCTTTGATAAGTCTACTAAAAATGTATTTATGATTTGCGGTATTAATTGACCTGAAAAATATGTGTTTTATATATACTAATCATTTCACTTCAAAGAAAGCAACAGTGAGAAGTGTAATCATTTGAAAGAGAGCCTTTCCGTTGTTAACATTCAAACAGCGGTTCCAACTGACTAGCAAGCATAGTATATTAACTCAGGACATAAAAATGAACATACCTTAGTACAGAGCGTGCACGGAAATTGCTTTCTTTCATTGGCGTTGCCGCTATGAAACACCTTCACGTGACTTTTTAAAGATGCCTCCGATCTGAATGACGCACCGCCTTCACAAAGGTAACAACTGGAAAAATATTACAGTATTTCTTGGAGGTTAATTAAAGTGATTTCGTCCATAAACGAACCCTCCCCCATTCCTTAGTCACATTTCATTACAAAATTTAAAATCATCCCAGACATCAAACACTAATCCAAAAATAAATTTATGAAATGGTCGGTACTGCAATTTGACCCATGTAAACTGTTATAAATACTTTATCGATTTGGTTAATTCTCATACTTAACAACTACCTTAATTCCTAACATCACAAATCATTACTATTGTGGGCTGATGCAAAGCATGTACAGCACCTATGCATCAAATATTTCTCGCCTATTAAAAATACAAATTTATTCAGCACAAAGGCTTTTTTAGTTTTTTCAAATATCTATTTATTATAAGCACAAATGATTTCAGTTATACCTGTACGGTCTTTCTCCAGTATGCGAATTAAAATGGTCTTCTAGTTTTGATTGTTTATGAAATGTTTTCGGACAGAGAGAACATGTATATGGTTTTCGATGGACTTTCCTGTAAAACAAAAACATAATTTTCTTTACTTCCTCAAAAAAAAAAAAAACATGTCAATAAGAAAACTTGTTGCCATTTATAAGGTCCTGTAGCGCTATTCCCAAATGCACAGCACTTATTTAGAATGGTTTGAAATACCCAACACAGTCACGTTTTGAATATTTTAGACCAACCAAAATGAGTGCTATGTGCGCGGGAATAGCACTACTGGCAGTAGATAAGTACAACTTGAATTTATATGATTCGAATACCAACAATATGACATGTGAACAAATTGGGTTGGGCAAAAATATAATGTTTCTCTAAATCAAACCACAGTGATCCCCCAATTACACGAACTCGAATTAAGCAAATTCTATAAATATTCGTGGCTCTTTTTTCCAATTGCAAGGACATATTCCATTGTCATTGCTGAGTGGGCGGCTGCAACAGGAGTGCTCAGCTCAATCTATATTTTTGACAGACTAATTACAAGACCGACGATGCATTTGGACGCACGTGCGCGGCTGTACACACACAGCCAGGTGGCTGCCTGTGTCGTGCATACAAGTAACTAAATATTTTATCCATATCTTATTTTATTTATTCTTAGTTTTGGCAGTTGTGCATTTTTCGAGAGAAAAAACGTTTCAGAGCTTTCAGTATCCAAACTACGCGAATCCCAATAACGCGGTCCCGACTTTCGCGTAATTGGGGGGATTACTGAGTTGTGATTTGTAATAAACTTTGGAACAATAGGATAACATTCATTTCATTAAACTGCATTTAACTCAGAAGGGAAATAAGTTATTAAATAATCTTTATATGGGTATACACCCCTGGGCATTCTAATTTCTAACTATGATGTAAAATTAATAAAATGGCAATAGATTAATTACTGATAATCAAAACTTTTATTTACTTACCGTAAGTGTATATTGTACTTTGACAGGGATTTAAATGACTTATTGCACTCCTCACAACTTGGTTTCACCTCGTTACTTTCGTCTAATGAAATATTCTCCTTTTTTATTTTCAACTTCAACTTCTTGACTTTTAACTGTTTTCCCTTTTTTAACTTTTTCCTGGAAGAAGATAAAAAAAAAATGTGAGGATAGAAACTAAAAATTAGAAACAGAACTAGTTTATGCTATCTCACTTAACAGCTTAACGACCGCGGACGCGTATTTGAGTCTTTGAAAAACAAAGGTTGCTGGCCGGCGGACACATATTTGCGTATAGGCGAAGTATCTGGAAGCTAAGAAAATTAAATTTTGTAAAGATATCTCAATTTGCTTACAAATTATAGTGAATTTAGTAAAATTATAATTTTTGCGAATTTTTCGCAAAATTTTATTTCGCCAGGTGAAATTTTATTAAAAAAAACGTGCGGTCGTTAAGCTGTTAAGATAGCGAAAAGGAAAGAAGGGTGGAAGGCTGGAAATATGGCAGACATTTGCTATAGACAGGCCGTGCTTAAGGCTACAAATTTATAAGCATGCTGTGGTGTAGTTGGTAAGAGCTTGGCTCCACTAATCAGGCAGGTCTGGGTTCAATTTTCGGTAAGGTTTTCTATAATTTGAGATATAAGACATAGGTGTTGGTGACGTCAATTCTCCTCCAAAGTGACTAACAAAAAATTCTTATCGAGTTGATCTCGTATGGTTTTTCAACTTCAAAGTATTTGATGCATTGACTTAAGCTGTAATACCAATTTTGTTTACTGTTTCAATTTAAAAATTCACATAAACCAATTAAAAAAAAATACATGGATTGCTCAACTGTTGAATGATTCATTTGGCTCCAGAGCTTAGAGCATTTTGTTATAGCATATGTATTCCAAATGAATATTGATAACAGTGTAATAAATATTAAAAAATCATTAAGTATATTGATGGTTTTAAACATATTTTAGGGCTGTAAAAGAGTGCTCCGGAGATCTGTATATATTTCTATCTTGACATGTCAATAGCGGGGAAAAGATAAAGATGTATCGACTCACACTCCCCACGTGCTGTCTTCGTCAGACGACTGCTGAGACATTCTCTTCGTGAGAGGTTTAGGTTGCGTTTCAATTGGCAGAGTTTTATTTTCTAATTTGGAAAGAGGCACATCATCTTCTGATTCTTCATCTGACTGAAAGCAAAGAAAACGGCCTACTGATAAACAAATAAATACACATACAATGAAAATTCTTATTGGAAAGAATCAATTATGTTGATAAAATATTCTTGCTTCGAAGAAATGCTACGTTGTTTTCATAGAAAGAGGTTCATTTCTTTCAATGAGCAAAGCGCGCCAAACATTGAGTATCTCCGAATGGGCACTTTCAAACATTGTTTTTTCAATGGACTCGTAGAATAATATTCTGTCTGTCTCCAATCCTGTAAATGGGAAATAGCGCTTCGGTCGGTTACAGTGTTCTCGTGTTCAAATACATGATACATAGTTACAATTCTTTCCCACATCAGATCCAAAAAAACGTAACACAAAATAGCAGAAAAACAAGTTCTCAAAAAGAGGGATACTCCATTAGGAGACCATATATTTCACTCTGGGAGCGGGCATGATTAAAAAATAAAGATTTTAATTATAAGAAAATTAATAATATGATACTCTTTTCATTTCTACGAATTCAATTTTCATTCCATGTACACAATAATAATAAAAACTTTATTTTTATTGTGAAAAAAAAAATAATAATCCTCGTAACTGTGCCAAACCTCTTGGCAATCTTATCAAAAACCAATAAAGATACGTAGGTGTGTATTTTCACGCCACAACAATAATTTTGATAAGCCTGGGGTATTAAAAAATAATATAAAGGAACACGAGTCGTAAATGTCTGAAAATAAAAAAAGATAATGACAAAAACATAACAGTGACATTGCAAAAAATAAAATTTAGTGCTACCAAAAAAGTAGCGTTTCGATTGGTTCGTAGCAACACTACACAGTGTATGATAAAGCCTAAAACCTCCTAGACTACTTCTTCACATAGCTCGGAGTTTTTAGTTTCAATGTCTACAATATATTTGTATCACTAGCAGTTGTAGTTTCACAAAATGTCTGGTTATTTTAAATACTACAATTTAATAATAAAAATCTCTGTGGAATTGGCCTAAAGTTGTTTCTCAAATATGTGAAATATTTGTCACATTTTGGGAGCTTAACCTTTTGACCGCGGCTGGGATCCAAATCGGTTAAGATTGGGCTGCTATAGCAGTCAACCGCGGTCAAAGGGTTAAAGTCAAACGACGTTATCTACAAAAGTGTTTTTCGTTTTTATTTTAATAACACAACATGTAGAATAACAAAATTATTAATTCCACAAAGCACATAAATCTATATATATAAAACAAAGTCGGGTTATTTACACCACGTATATCTCAAGAAGGGCTTGGCTGATTATAATGATCTTTGATTTATTAAATTCGTCTCCGCCTAGAATAACAGAATAAACATCGGAAAAATGGCACAGAGAAGAAATTATGAAGAAAATTAATATTCTCATACAGTTTTCAAATAACGAACAGCTTGAAATAATGAAAATGTCGTATGCCGATTTCATCCACTAGATGGCAAGTTGTTTCAAAAATTCATTTGTTTATGCTTCTTTTGCATACGATTGACTTTTAAAGAATTTTAAATTTAGAGTATGGATTAGAATAAAAAAATCGATGATATGAAATGAAAACGAAAGAAAATCGGATAATATTGAAATAAGGTTATGTTTATAACAGTGGCGGTTTGTGACTTGGGTGACGTGATCTTGGGTGGGCTAGAGAAAAGTTTAGCATTGTATACTATTTACAAAATTGTGCATGTTTCCACTGTATATTATAAATTAATCTACAAGCAAATTGACAAATATTACGACACTACTGCAAAGCATAAATTATTATATAATAAAATCAAAGCTAATGTATGTATGAAATAATAGAATAGTAAAAAAATAACCTCAAATTTGTCTCCTTCAAATGAAGGGAACTTTCGGGTTTTGTTTCATACAATTCAACTTGTCTCTGAATACAACGAACTCTGACGTTTACTTATTAACGAACAGAGATTGGTAGGAGTGAGTTTTTATGTATGGGGGGCTAATTTGGATAAGCCCGTGTGACGTATTGACTGCAGGCTGGATAGCAAGGCGCAATCGAACTATGAAAGATCTGTGCAATGAGTCAAGATATTTTGGAGGCGCAATGATTCTACTATCTGGCGATTTCCGCCAAACACTACCAGTCATTCCAAGATCGACCGCTGCCGATGAAATAAACGCTTGCCTCAAATCATCGACAAACATGCGAGTTGCATTGCTAAACGATCCATCTGCCGAAGATTTCTCCAAGCAATTGCTGACTATCGTCAGTAACGACCATGTTCTTGTTGACGAACCGAACGTATTGATTTCGTTTCTGCCGAATTTTATCAATTTCGTCTCAACGAAGGACGGCTTCATCAACAAAATGTTCCCGAACATCTAATCACAAAAATCACAATTGGTTGATTGAACGAGCAATTCTTGCGGCAAAAAACAAAGATGTGGATCATTTTAGCTTCACAATTCAAAATAAAATCGATGGTCCACTACATTCCTTCAAATCTATCGACCGTGTAACAAACGAAAACGAAGCAACCAACTATCCAACTGAATTTTTAAGCTCATTGGATCTGCCTGGCTTGCCACCGCACAATTTACAACTAAGGGTTAGCTCGGTAGTCATCATGTTTCATGTTATCAAGTTAACACAACACTTATTGATTCTGAAACGGTACGAAGTTTGTTGGGTCAGCCAGTTTTATATATTTCGTCAGTATACTGCCAGAAAACATAGAGTCAAAAAAACCTTGTATGGAGATAATCAACTTTTTCGACACTTCGAAGCGAACTGTCAATATAGTGTGACCATAAAACAATAGACCAAAATTTTTACAGCTCAAGAACGTTTAGTCATATAATCGTACTTAAGTTATTTACAGGTTTCTGCCAGTAATAGCTGCTAAAAAATTGACAGTTCGTATTACTTCTTTAAATATCTAAACAATTAAATATAATTCATACAAGTGTGCTTGTTTTTCATACAATAGAACATTTTTAAATCTATCAATCCGCATTCATAATTCAAAACACCCAATGTTTGGCTTAACTTTTAGAGTATGGACATACATGTATATCGGCGCCATTTTTCTGTAAATGAGTATAAAAGTAGTTTAAACTCAACAAAGGAGTGTCTGTCTATAAGCATATATATGCTCTAAGTATGAATTACATATATCCATTGGGGAAAAGTCACAAAATTGTCATGTTAAGAAAAGGCAGTAAATTAAAGTAAGGTCTGTATAAATCTATTCACTCCTCTAAAGGTCAATGTTTTCTGGCAGTATACCGATGATATATTCACACAACGCGTGCAGACAAATGCATAGCAAAGATCTTAAATCATCACAATTTACATGGATCCGTTCCATGCATGAAGGGTTAGTAATAAATTGAGTTCAGATGAATGATGTGTTCTATGTTTTAAAAACAGATACAGTCGGAGCTGTATAACCACCGCATGGTGCCACCAAGATATGCTGTAACCCTATTGACAATCGCTTTGCCTCCTCTCATTACATGCTTTCATCTTTAAGTTCTCTTAAGTACTTTACAGATAGTACCCTACGGTCGTAAATACTGTATATCTGTCTGGGCGTGCAACTAGAACCGAACATCATGTGATCAACGCCAACATTTACATTCTACCAGAACTGCTTTATGATAACGAATCATAGAATTGCAAAAGCACTAAACTAAAAATTAATGTGATGTTCAATTGCCAAAGTACCTTGCGATAAGTATCATCGACAACTTTCATTGAGTATTCGTCCTGGTCACTGTGGTCACTGACAACTTCCTCCTTTATTTCTTCAACATTCTTCATAACAAGTGTGCAAAATTCAAAACTATTGGTCAACTCTGATTCCCTTTTAACAGTGACTTCTTCGCTATTCATATTCTGGTGGTCTCCGTTTTCTTTCTTCTGCGGTGGACTACAATTATTGTCTGGGTAAATGGCACTTTTCGTTTTCTGTAGCAGACGGAAAAAAATATGTTAAATGATATACGTCAGTATCAAAAAAGTTAAAAAATATATGTACAATACAGTCACTTTAAATTCCATAGCTTAACATACAATGTTTAGTTTCCTGTCTTGCTTGCACTCTCTTATTGGTCATTTTGTGCTGAATTTTTGCAGTGCAAGAAGGGTTTGTTGTGAATATTTTCTATCACAACGATATTATTATGCTTGATTAAAATATCTAGTAAAACTATCAATTTTCAGCCAAAATTAAAATGGGGTTGTCACATTTCATCGACACCTATAATTTATAAACTCTTACCAATCTATTTTTGGAGGATTTTTCCTTTTTTTTCTTTCGTTTTTTCTTCTTTTTATACATTTTCAAAGGACTATTGTCGTCATCATCATCATCATCATCATCGTCATCATTACTTTGAACGCCATTATCATTGACAAAGCCATTCTCAATAACACTGCAGTCAATTTGATTGTTAGTACTAATTTTCAACGTTGATATATCTTTTATATTTATCTTCATTTTCCGCCGAGCCATCTTTCTGTGACTTAATGTTTTATTCTAGAATCAAACATAATAACATAAATTAATTATCAAACACTTTATATCAACTCAAATAATAAATACATAATATCTTTTGTATTGTCTAACTACAGTAGAACCTCAATATATCTTTCTTGGAGACATTGTTCTCCAGCAATTATCATTATTTTTTAGTTGGTTAGGAGACAAAACACTTGAACGTTAAATGCTGAAACCATTTAAATTAAAGCTAAATTTACAGAGTTTTTCCTTGAGAAATCCGGATGAATGCAGGAAAGTATAGATATATGCCTGGTTAATCCTAATTAATATTCATAATTATCATAGTATTTTTATAGTTATTAGAATTATAAGCAGGCGCGGCTCGTAGATCAAATATCTAGGGGTGCTGCGGTAGATTAAAAATAAAAAAATACATTTGGATTGTATTTATTATTGAAAACTGCTCAAAATGTACATGCGTCATTTTCTGATATTAAAACCGCGGTGTAAGATATCAATTTATTTACATATTTACATAATATTACACTTTTTTCAATTTGCCTGGGGGTGCTGCAGTTCTGCAGCGCGTATGGACGAGCCTCCACTGGTTATAAGTCAAGCGAGATAACATCAGAATTTAAATTCTGAGTAAAGGTTAGTTTAAGTAGACAGTATATAAACGAAATAATTGGGAATAATTTTAAGAGACTTACTTTGTCTAGTGATACTTGAATTAAATATTTGAACAAATTATATTTTCAAATGCATCATAGACAAATAAATAAATTACTAACCACAAATGACTAATGAATAACCATGAACAAATTTAAATGTCTACGCTCAGTGAGGAGCATATGAACTACTAAGGAACTTATCTAGACAAAGGTTATTCTACCAAAACTGCTTGTTATTCAGTTTCTTAACACTCGAGTACCGAAACGTCGAAAATAGGATCGAGGAGCAATGGGGTACAAAGTGACCCCAGACAAATCTGTGTAATATTTGCATTGCATTGATTGAGGTATCATTGTAGATAACAGTAAATATCAGGCAGATATTATTGGTATTTAGCGAATGATTGAAATAAGAAAAATTTTGAAATGCAAATGTAAGGAACCTAAAGGTTAACCTCTTTTTTTTCAGAGAAAGATAAAAACGATGGTTAAAGGATAGGACTATGAGAGGATTTCTTACCTTAGATTTTTTGCTTTTTTTTACAACAGTTTCTAAATTATGATCGCCATTTTGATTATTTGACACAATATGTATGTTTTCTTCGCCATTATTCTTCTCGTTGTTCCTTCCTTCATGCAAATCGACTATAGGATAAAATATTTCATCATCGCCATCCTCGTAGGAGTTATCTGATTCCATTTTAAAATTTCCTGATATTGAAACGTTGCCCAGTCATTTCAGTATCTGTTTAATTAATTAGATATTGAACACAAGTTCTGATATCGTAAAAAAATTCATAAACAATTTTATCACTCATTACAGATTAGCGGTGATATGAGATAAATATCTGGATTTTAATACCATAATCCTTGTAAAAATCTGCAATAAATTATCTATGAAAACAATAGGCTATTTTAATTTGATATAATCAATGTGTCCAATAAAAGATATAAATCATTTTTATTTATTTTGTCATTCGGTATCTTGATTGATTTATTACCAGATCACACAAACAAAATTATCATAATGATAATTCTCGAATGCATTATTTAAGATTGGAAGTAATAAAATGTGATGTTATTAAAACTCCATAATGATGCTACCTGAAATGAAAAAAATGTTTCATGTAAAGAAAAGCAATAATAACCTAAAAGGGAGAGATTTCTCTTCAACAAAAATATTTTTTTATAGTAAGATAGGAAATACTTTTTTATGTGTTTTCTTATATTTGTACGAAACTGTCCATATACTGAACACACCACCAGTGACTAATTCTCTCATCCAATAGCTTATATTTTTAAACATGCATATTTTACTCACATTGAAATAATATATGCAGTGGAAGAAACTGAGCACAGTTGGAATGAAACATCAAAATCAATTTGAAAAGCGACTTATTAATTTAATCACATATTTAAGCAGTTATAGGGTATCAGAATTACTAAGTGCAGCAACAATGTATTCATAGTTTAATTAGAATTAAATTTGTTAAGTCTAAAAGTATATTGTGTTTTTTTTTTGTGACAACACTAATCGAGGATTAGTAAAAACATACTAGAACCCCTGTGTTGAAGAAATCTTGTAGGGGGAAATTTTCATTTGAAACAGTAGTCATTTAAATCCATAAACTACATAATTATGCTATATGTTTTGAAATTATTTATTAATTGAATTTTGCTGGCATACAGGGCATAATTGAAGATATTACTAATAGCTGGTAAAAGGTTGGTAAAAGTGTTATATAGCTAGTCATGGATTATTTCGGCCGCACGGCCATAATGAATAATGGAGGCGAAGTACTGAAAAATATTTAATATTTCGCATAATTTATCAGTGTTCTTCGTATTAATGTGTGATTTTAATGCGATTATCAAGCCCTCAAAAAATAATTTTAAATCGTGGCATTGTTTTTAGCTTAGATTGTGAGGTTTTTCGCAGTAATAATCCATGACTAGCTATATAACACTTTTACCAAAAGGTTAAATTAATGTTCATTTAAAATGTCAACAACTTTACTGCCTAAATATACATTTATTCATGAATGTAAAGATATCAATACAATTATTGTTGATTGTTTTATCAAGCACTGTAAGAGTTAAAGTTACCTCTTTTATAATGAATTTCCTTATTTATAGAACAAAATAACATTAACAATATAAATGCAGCTTACTCCGAGGGCCGTATTAACAATCACCCAATCATAATAATAGTATGTTTTTGTGAATTGCAAGCAACCATATGACATATGTCATGATATCCAAATAATAGCAAAAATTGTTTTAATAAATGACGCTCTGTGGCATTAGTTTCTTTGAAATCAAATTCGTTGAAAAAATATTTGGAATCGATCTTCGAATGCCAGGAAAAAGCCAGATAATTCGCCATTACTCCCACATACCGAAGAATTGACTATGGATATCTGTTTATTAATGGGCGATGATATCATAGAGAGTTGAAGCCGTTGAGCGTATAATTCATATAATATTTTGTTTATCACAATAAATGTCACTAAGAACACTCACATTTAATAATTAAACCGTATTTTCGTATCGTTCCAATGGATAAAAACAAAATGGCTTGACGTTTTGACAGTTTCACTACAGTTGCCAGATTTAATTTTAAAGTACCATGAAAATAAAATAACACCATATAATCCTATATGAATGCTATTTAACAATAAAATATATTTCATCTAGATCAAGTGATATTTTATCAATATATTTTATAATGATAAAACATGGAACACGTACTGAAAAAATAATAAAATTAATGAACATAGGTTTTTATATGTTCAGGCAACTATTTTGTCTTTTAGTACCGATAATTTCCACTAGAGACTTTTAGCTTCAGTACTGCTAGCTTTATAATATTTGCACACAACAAGGATTTTTGTAATATGCAGAGATTATTTTTTTACCGATCAATAATTTATGATCTAAAAATTTTCGTCCAATAACTTTTCTTTTGCAACGAGATAAGGTTAAAAATATGAATTTATTTATAACAGTAGTGACATAATAAGTCAATATCTTTTCAAATGGAATGCACCGGATACCATAACATTCGTATATTAATAGCATAATAAAAAAAATGCCAGGTTCATGAACTTACTCTGTGACCAGAACCTAGGGTCTAATACTTTAATACTTGATAAATTGTTTTATTGATTTCTGTTTGAAGGCATGGATGGTTGTGAAAATTTTCTCCCACTTTTCTAATCCTAAAATCGACGGGAAAAATTGAGAACGATTATTAAAGCTAACCACTAATCCTATTATAGGCGTATCTTTATATCTATAATCTCTTCGAAAAAAAGAGAGATTGAACAACTTAATATAACGTAATGAGCAGTTTTCGTAAAAACTTAAAGTTTTCAAAAGTTTAACAAGAAACCAGTATTTAAAAAAAACGCATTAGCTAAGATATGGCGTTTTATCTATTTCAAGATCTTAAAGGTATAAACGTATACAAACCAATCTTTTACTAACCAACCTTCTAGTAAAAGGTTGATTAGTAAGCGTTTTTTTAAAAAACTACTTTTTTTAAAAGTAATGATGTAACTGACTTTGACATGTACTACAGATGTCAGTTAAGAACCTGAATCCTGCTTGGCTCTATTATCAACCATGTTATAGATTCCGTTATTTTGAAGGCTGGTGATAAACATTCATAGTATGTAATTAGACAGACACTGGAATGGCTTGAGAGGAAGCAAAGTGGCTGACAGGAAACAAAAAACCTTGCAGCTAGCGTGTGGAAGTCATCTGCTGTATATAATGTGAAGCATGTTTTAAATGGTTTGGTGAATGCTCCGTAATGATAAATCATGGACAAAACATTCATTATTTTGTAATCGTATGAAATTTATTCATAGTTTTTATGAAAAATAGTATTTTTGATTTTAGGGTATTATTTAAAAGTTTTTGGCAACACTATTTAATTGTAATCAAGGTCAGTTTTTTTTAGTTTTCTACTTGTCAAAACATATGCCGTAACGTCAGTTGAGTGCGTGCAGAGTAGTGTCTGGTGTGACTTGTTCGTGAAAAAGAAATAATAAATCCGTGTTGTGGTGCGTGAAATAATATAGCAAAATGAGGCTCGCAAATCCTATATTTAGTCAAGTGACTAAAATGCTGGACTTTTATTCACAATTCAGTCCTTCGCCGCTTTCCATAAAGCAGTTCATTGATTTCGGTAAGTGAAGAACTCTTTAATATTTTTTTGTTGATTGTTTACATACGGTGTCATACGTTTTAACCAGTATTTAATTAGGAAAAAAAAACAAGCACAATGTTTACATCATTCGTAAAACGTGCGGCTGCAAAAATGCTTGATTTATTTAGAGTCTCACTTAGTGAAGATGTTTCTGTACTTTGAACCCGTGGGAAACATTTCTAAAAACGCATCGTCTTATTTTTTCGCAAATATATCATTATGATGAATTGAAATTTGTATAATTTCCACAATATGTGATTAATTTTGACAGAAGTGTGTAACCGGCATTGATGTTTCATAACCAACTACACTAAAAGCGGGCATTGCTTGCTGGAATGAAATTATAAAACGTTAAATGCACTCCACTTAAGGAACTGCCTTTACACATGCATCATATTGCATCACCCCACATTATTTAAGCGAGCCATTTGGTATTTCAAAAGATGATTAAAAATTCTTTAGAATCTTTCGTATGGTTCATCAAAAATTAACAAGATAGGGATGGTGGTCTCATGGAAATTTTCATTTCTATATTCTAGCAAAGAGCTGTACGGCAAAGTATGAATAGGCTTAATTGTATTTTTTTTAATTTAAAATAAAACCAAAGAAGTAAAAGAAAATAAATTATAGCATATCGTATAGTTTGTCATCCGGTGTTTGAATACTCGTCATAGCCATCAGGTTCGGGAATATATGAGTTACCTATCCATATTTATTTACGCTGGCCCTGCTTCTAGCTTTTCATCGGCCTACTTTTCGTTAAAATATCTATTAAAGTTTGGGAGTATGTGTTCACTGGGAAGTCTGCATGGTCATTGGTGTTAGGGGTGGGCAGTGACATTCCTAGGCTATGTGCCGCCCCTAGGCAGATCCCTAAAAAAGCACCCATTTTCTTTCATTATTTCCCATTATTCTAGGAATGCATATACAAATATAGAAGTTCGAATCCTCTACTCATTTACGTAAGTACATATTCAAACAAATCTTTTGGCACTTATTCCGCTTTTTCTTTCAGATGATTCATAACATATTTGTACCTTATTAACAAAGATCCTCACGAATAAATATGATACAAAAGCCCATATCATCGTTCACCAATTATAAAAAAATAACTATCACCTTCACTACACATCATAAAAAATATTTTAACATTTAAATACACTAATATTGTATATGTATCAACTCTCTTTTAAACAATCTGTGATCATTTGCCGCTTCCCAGGACTTGCCGCCCCTAGGCAACTGCCTACTCGCGTATGCCCTCGGGCAAAGCCCCCTATAGTGAAAGCCATGCTATGGAGCTGAAAACAGGTACTTTTTTCAGATAAGCGGGCCGGCGTCATAATTTTCAAAGTAATATCACATCATTATGAAGCCATTTGTTTCTGATATATTGTAGGAAATACATATTTATATTGTAATTATATATCTTTTCAATTACATATTTTTAAAAATAAGAAAAAATCACATTTTCTAAGGTTTTTGAAGAAAAATCTCGGAGAACAAAAGCAAACAAAGAAGGCAAATCATTTTATTAAAATTATTTTTTTTACAATATTTCAATACAGAATATGAGGTTGGATAGTTCATTAAAAAAATCAACGTCATTATTGGGATTTTAATCAATTAATAATTAATCTCAAAATTTATTTGTGCACACTGGTTCGTTACTCAATCTTTCCATAGGATTTCTCAAGTCATATCAGTAATCAAAAATCAGTAAGTCAAACTAGGGTAGCACATTTCACTTCATTATTTTTTAAATATTATTATTGATTAAATCATCATTTACTTGGTATTTTGCCATTATTATATGATAAGACGCAGCATTTATTTCATAATATCACAATAGGCGTCAAAATCGTATATAATATAATATGGATTCCGCTTGCTACTGATGTTTTATGTTATTTATAATCAATATTTTATATAACTGTGATATTTAATAGTGGGAAGTTAAATTTTATTTGTTTTACCACACATCGCATTTCTTGCCATTCGCTATATTTCTTACAATCATTACTTAATTTGCATATATGACCCTTCCGATGTATCGTAAATTGTAAATTAATAACACCAAAGAATCACAGAATATCCATACAAGACATCTTTCAAACATACATGTTATATTCAACGAAAAATAAGCTCATCAATTGGAATTTAGAGTTGATCTACGTAAGTATAGCCGCCATACAATTTGTTAGGAGCGGCTGGGATTTAATGGCCCGGTCTTTTTTGCTGTTTTTTCTACGACACTGCTTGGAACTTAAGACTGCTGGTCTCTGTGGGTCTCGTTTCTAGACCAAATTCCAGTGAGAATTTTCATCTGATAATCAATCATACACCATCAGTTGAAAATATTTTGTACGCGTAAAACCTGTTCAACCTGCGTACCTGTGTTCAATTGATAATTTATGTAAACATAAATTTGATAACTGTGTTATTCCACATGTTGTGTTATAAAATGTGACACGTGTTTCGCGTCTTTGAGAAGCATCATCAGTCATAATATCGCAGGTTTGACTAATAAGCTAAAAGTTGATTCTAATTCTTAAGTTATTAATTATCAAATAAATGTCGGGGTTTTGTCCTTTTCTACTATACGCCGGATGGGGGTAAGATACATGGTTGGGTTTTTCTACGGTAGTTACGTCGTTTAGAAGCATGCCTTATTCCTAGAGTCGAAGTCGGGTGTTTTTCCCAGAGTCTGAACAATCTTGCGACTCCGACCCATTTATTATCATGTGTATTCAAACCACAAGAGTCCATAGTGTTGCCTCAGTATGCTAGGCGGACTGAAGATGATCTAGAAAAAAAAATCGGAGTCGGTTTTTGATTTAAAGCCGGGGCCCAAGTCGTTTTTTTTTCTCACCCAAAGCCTTTATTATAACACCAATGTTGTAAAAATGTGTTTATAAAATGCCGTCATAAAACAAGATGTCAAAGTAGATAGTATTGCCTGCCACGTCTCTTATTTGCATATAAATATTTCTTGTTTACAATCGATTGAACTATGATTGTATTAATGACCTTCGCGTTTATTTAAATCGATAACAACAAATAAACAATTCTTAATCTGGCATTCTTTTTTTATTATTATTTCAAGAAAAAACATAGAAAGTCGTTTTTTTGTTTACGCTTTGACAAACAATGCCGTTCTGAACCCACGTTCGAAACAATTATTTTTTTTAAATCCAAAACTTTGTGAAAGTTCATTTTTAATAGAAAATTAAATTTGATTATTCCACTTGTGTTAAAAAATGTGTTTATAATCTTTGAATCTTAGAAAGAATTTTTAGTTTAATCCCTAACCTTGCGATGTTCTGTCTGATGATACTTCTCAAAGAGACGAAACACTTGTAACATTTGCAACACAACAAGTGGAATAACAAAGTTATCTAATTTTATTTTATATTCAAAAGTTAAGTCTTTATTTAGCACGAAGTAATCTTACATTCATAATCGGCGTAATGCGTTAAATTATTGTTAGTATTTATATGACGTTTCCTAATATGTAGAAGTTGGTCGTCATCGAAGTGTCAAACCCATCTATTACTTACTTCAGCGACTTCCAACCTGGGAGGCGCGAACAGTCCAAAATATTTATTTACTCTCTAAAACGTGTCTTTATCACTATATGAAATAAACGATGGGGAGGCGCGAATATATTTTTTTCTTCAAAGGGAGGCGCAGTTACATAAAGGTTGGAAATCACTGACTTACTTAGCTGAGCACTATTGTGGATCTCAGTGTCGAATCATTTTACACATTGCAGTCATCCTAATTGAAGCAGTTTATACATGCGGTTCAAAGTTAATTAACAGTAATGAAACAATGCACATACGTATATGAATGCTTCCGCATTTGAATAAATGTGTGAAATAGGTTTTAATTATTATATCGTGTAAATTCAAAGTCATCTACATAATGTATTACATACATCCGTATATAATAATTATTAATATTTGATGAATATTCGCTTCTAAAATAATAGACGGTAGAACTTGGGTATTCAAGGTTTGGATTTAATGAGCATGGCACATCATACAAGTTATTGGAAGTTATACTATTAAAATAGAGACCCGAGAGCGAATTTGTATCATCTTGTAAACTTATATATATATATATATATCGACTGTGGAAAGAAAAAAGGACGTAACCCACAGTTTTTTTTCGATAATCACAATGTATCAAACTTGATACACGTTCTATCAAAAGGATGCAAGCTGCAAATGTCGAATTAGTATCTACATTTAGCTTTCATGATTGAAAAAGATGTACCTGTAAAAATTAAAACCATGAAAAGAGACTGAAATAAAGGTTTTTCCTAGACAATTTCTTTAATTAATATTAGATTATGTCAATTAAACACCAGTTTAGAAGTCTCCGTACACTTCAAGGTTGTGTATAATTCATAATTTGCATATGGCCCAAAATCATCAAAACACGTTTTTTGCGCCTCTTGTAAAATTTGATATGTGTGGGTTACGTCGTTTTTCCTTTCCACAGTCGATATGTATAAAAGGTATACATTCCACGCGAATAATATATGAAAACGACAGTATTTAACAGTAAAGTTGGAAGGTGCATTTTGAATAACAGCGGTGTATATAAACTTTGGTGTGAAAATATCTAGCTGAATAAATCGGTAAGAAAGTAAAATGTATTTATGTGTATTTGAATTAATTGGCATATCATCTGGTGAAAGGTGGATCGCGTAAATAATAAATTGAGAAATGACTAAACTTATATTTTTGACATTTTAAATATGAAGGATGGCTACCCTGTTATAAGTAATTCAAAATCCTTTTCCTTACTCCGTTTTTCTCATTTGTAGTATATCCCTAAGCCAAAGAATATTATTATATAAATTATAAGTAGCTCTCCACTTCTGGAGCTTTGCCCATTTAGTATTCATTCTCAGCAATTTATATTCAGTAAACTCACGGACTTATTCAACTTGATAATGATATTTGATGTAGATATATTTTTTACGGTTTTTTCATTCTGATTATGCTCTTAAACGAGTGACTTGCGAGTGCATATTCAAGAAATAACCAGTTTTCAATTGTAAACAAAATATTTAAATAAAGAAGAGTTTGCTGTTGTAACAGATGTTGTTTACTCAAAATCACACTATTCCACATTTGAATAATTTATTATCTACATCTGCATTCGATATGTCTATGCTTTTTACTCTCTGGTAAAGTAGCTCTATGGTTATTATTATAGCGTCGTTCTTAATTCAAAACATCATTTTTGTGGGTGTGTTATTGTTATCATAACCTGACATTAATTATGACGCTCGTTAGTGATTTACAAATTATGATATTTACGACTCATTATGTAATGTAAATAACATTTCATTACGGTGTTGGTACGTGACTATTCAGACAGTCGAAATAAATGCAAATTTAATTATGTCCCTTTGAACTATGTATATTAATTTTACTACAGGTCGCGTGTTCTTAGTGACAAAAATGATAGCTTTAATTGACATCGCATTATCGTAATTTAATTCCATTTAAGAATTAAATAGTGATAAGCCTGTTATACTTATTATAATACTAAGTCAAGAGAATCATAATAAACAGCTTAAGATAATATTTATAAACGTTTGATAACTGAGATTTGTTTATTTGTTTGATTCTTGAATTGAGCGAATTTCCATTTTTTAATATGGCCGCCTACATTGAGCAAAGAAAAGGTATTTCGGTAATATTAATATGAACGCAATACATAAATGTATTTATCTTTATTACCAAATTAAAAGAAACAAATGAAAAACAAAATGAGGCATCTTAAATTTGATATCGAGACCAACTCTAGGAGAATTAATATCACAAACAACCACGTCTAGGTTTTCAATTCAAATTGAAAAAAACTAAATTTGACATTGAGCTCACCGGGAATCTAACCCAGACTAGCTTGATCGGTAGAGGCAAACCCTAATAAACTAGTTGCTAGACTACACCGGGCGAAAATTAGAGGCTTTTTGCTTACGACGGAATTATTTCACATGATTTTCACATGGTTTTCTAAGATTCTCATATTTTTTTTCGTGTGTAATCGATTCGCTAAAACAGGCATGGGCAACCTTTCCTAGGTCTGGGGCCAAATTGTAATTCTGTCTCCGAGTTAAGGACCGGACCAAATTATTAAACATAATAAATTAATATTAAATTAAATAAAACACGTTGCTACTTTTTTATATTTTTTTATTTATATAATGAACGACATACTATTATATACTGATTACAAAATTTAGTGTGAAGATTGGCCTTGAACTCGAATTACGAGACTAGCAAAATTGGCTCCCTGGAACTATTAATTTATTTCTCTATTACCAGGCCGGACAAAATAGCTCGACGGGCCAATGGTTGCCCATATATGCGCTAAAAGAATGTTTTTGCAACTGCGTGAAATCGCAAATCGTGTTTTATTTTATTGTATTAATATCACATTCATGTTACATGTCATCTACGAAATAATATTATTCATCGAATTAATAATTCAAATCAGTCGTGATGTTTCGAACAAAACGCTTATAAAATATGAATGTTCGCGACAATAATAATATGTATTACTTACCATAAACAATATTGTCGATGCCTTGTTTGCCTTATATAAAGATTCTTGACGGGTCCGTATTCAACTGGTCAACGTTGTTTGAGCCGAATCGATTTATGATTTTCTTAATGACATTGAAAAAGTTTCCTCCCATCCATCAGATCATTAAACGGGATATAGCGAGAGCGATTAGTCAACCAATAGTTCTTTCCTTGTCTTATTCTTCTATGACTACTCTCTTCGAATAAACTGAATGATATGAGTACGAAAATCCCCGAGCACCTGAGTAACTAGTAGTTCTCATTGAAAAAACATTTGTTTAGATAAACTTCATCAAGAAAATGTTTGATGTCAAAACGAACTGGCAGTGAATCCACTCGAAATTATCGATATTATCCTAATTAAGCCGCCTGTGTGGTCGAGTGGTCAACGTTGTTGGCTTCGGCTACGGAGGGCCCGGGTTCAAATCCCGGTACGGACAGTTTTATAAATTGATTTTTCAATCGATTTATGAATTTCTGTTCAAAGGCATGGATGTATGTGATGTCTAGAATTCCCCCCTCTCACCCATCCTATCCTATGAACGGGGCGTATCGAGAGCGATTAGCTTACCACTAATCCTGTCCTAGCCCTATCCTTCTATCCCTACTCTCTTTGGAAAAAGAGAGGTTGAGCAACTGAGTAACAAGCAGTTCTCGTAGAAACACTTCTGTTGACATAAACTACATTAGGAGTCCATATGCTCCACATTGGGAGCGGAAATGGTATTAAAAAATATATATATTATTAGATGCTTCATTTTGTTCGTATAATTTTTCTTATTTACATAATTTGTGTAAATATATAATATTTCGGCATATGAATACACACTGTTAAAGAATGAACGACGTTTTTATATTTATATATATTGTAACATGTCTCCCGGTCACAAAAACTATTGAAACCGATACTTGAATAGGACCTTATAAATTTTTCCACCTCAATGATCAAGGTATCACATTGAACCATGCGTTATTCTTAACACATCGTAAACGGGCCTTTGTATCCTCATATCGACTGTGGAAAGGAAAAAGGACGTAACCCACACATATCAAATTTTACAGGTGGCGCTAAAAATGTGTTTTGATGATTTTGTGTCATATGCAAATTATGAATTGTACACAACCTTGAAGTGCACGGATACTTCTAAACTGGTGTTAAATTGACATAACCTAATATTAATTAAAGAAATTGTCTCGGAAAAACCTTTATTTCTATGTTTTTTCTTGGTTTTAATTTTTTACAAGGTCATCTTTTTCAAACTTAAAAGCAAAATTTAGATACTTATTCGGCATTTTCAGTCTCCATCCTTTTGATAGAATGTGTGTCAAGTTGTATACATTGTGATTATCGAAAAAAAGCTGTTTTGGAAAATTGAGGGTTACGTCCTTTTTCCTTTCCACAGTCGATATGTTTCTGAGAACAGTAAACTCACCTAAGGTACGGTCTCCTATTGCCCGGTTTCTCATCCCGGGGTCCACATCATGTTCCATGGGGACTGCAGAGAAAATATCGGTTTAGGGGCTCCACATCGGAGTTTGGCCACGGCCAGTCTAAATAAAATAAACAAAACTCGTGTAAAAATCACCTACCGCGAAAATCTTCATCGCTGACAGATGTATTTTTTTAAATTGAAGGAGCTAAAAAAGGAATTTCACTTCGGTACATCTCTGGAAAAAGTTTCAAGCCTTAGCGGGGGTTGTGGTTTTTCTTAGTACTTTCATTTATTTCATGTAGTGAGTTTTAGTTTCAGACAGTGAGCAATGTTGCAGCGTCAAGTGGATTCTATGTCGCGGGTCATGTTGTGGAACAATTTGTTCCCTAGTGAATGCACCATTTCATTCTGACAGGACGCAGCGTAATAAAGTTGATCAATTGTTTTCCTGGAATTAGTAAAAACTTATGTTGATCACTTTATGTAAATATCCTTTTGAACTTTTCACTGCATTCTACCGAAACCGTATTTTTACGGATCGCGCTTCCTATTAGCATTGTGTTTAGTATAAAAGACATTTTCTACAGACACGCTTTTGTTTGTATTGGAATGCACGCTTGGCAATTATTTGAAGAGGAAATGAGTATATTACTTTACTGGTCACACGATATTGACAGTGTAATTATCGCCGCAAAAGCGGTTTGGAGAACCGCTGGTCGACTCGAAGTGCTATTTGACCAACCAGAATAATCATCGGATTTTTTTATGCATTAAAGTGAAAATTTTATTTGTTCATACATAATAAAAAAAAATACTAGAAAAAACTATTGCACATAGCTCTTTTTATCTGTTATCTTGCATGAGTATTGTTATATCATCAAACTAGTCTATCTATTTTTTTTTATTATAATCCTAATTAAATAAACGCCTCTTTGTCACACCGCATTCAAATTACAGAATTAGATAAGGCAGTTTTTTTTTACTAAATGAGGAGCAAACATTCAAAAAGTGTTTTGTCACACAAATACAAAGCTTGGAAAATGATGATTTAAGTGTTGCAAAAGTGACGGTTTGTATGAATGTGTCAACTTTATGATTTCATTTTAATATGAAAAAAAACCTTTTTGAACACTAATTTTCATTCATAGGTTTTATTATGGGCTATCAGAATTGATATAAAACGCCATTTTGAAAAATTTGTGACAAAACACTTTTTGAATGTTTGCTCCTCAAATATTGGATTCACATTCTTCATTCATTCAACTTCATTACGATTTACAAATTAAGGTTTTGGGACTTTACATTTGAGAGTCTAGTTGTGGAGTTCGATTGACATGTAGTTTGAAATTAATTATTTTGGTCCGAAATTACAGATTATCGAACGCAACAATTTTTAATGGCAATGAATGACCTAAAGACAACGCATGTATTTCGTAAGAACAAAATTTCCAGCTTTTTCCAGTAATACGAAAATTTTTTTGGAGACGTTAGTTACTTGTTGGGTGAATGTTGAGAATTTCGCCTGTGGAAACGTCAGGTCGAGGTTTTTGCCCTCAAAAGTACATTATTATATTTATGGTGTACGTAAAAAATGCAGTTTTATTTTTTTAGTCCAGACCGGTTTTCAAGTCTGCGACCAAGGTATTAAAAACCCGGTGTCAAAAGAGATTGAGTTAATATAATATTGTACTTAATACAAAAATAAACACAGGTTTTGTATTAAACAAAATTATAGATGTTATAATAAATATTGCCAGTCAATCCTTAACCGATTTTTCTTGAATTCTGTTATTAGATTACAGGGCTCTTGTTGATCGCAAAAGATGCTATTACAAACACTGCTCACTACAATTGGCTTCAACTTGAAAGAATACTGCACTTTACACCCCTGGCCTTTGCTAGCTGTTGACTCTTCCAATATCAATATTTATTTTGAATAATATGTACATATTGGGATCTGAATATTTTTTTTTATGTATTCGCTATCAATTCTTGCCTGCCTGTGTGGTCGAGTGGTCAACGTTGTTGGCTTCGGCTACAGAGGGCCCGGGTTCAAATCCCGATACGGACAGTTTTATAAATTGATTTTTCAATCGATTTATGATTTCTGTTCTAAGGCATGGATGTATGTGATGTCTTGAATTCCCCCCTCTCACCCATCCTATCCTATGAACGGGGCGTATCGAGAGCGATTAGCTTACCACTAATCCTGTCCTAGCCATATCCTTCTATCCCTACTCTCTTTGGAAAAAGAGAGGTTGAGTAACAAGCAGTTCTCGTAGAAACACTTATGTTGAGATAAACTCCATTAGGAGTCCATATGCTCCACATTGGGAGCGGACATGGTTTAAAAAAAAAAAAACAATTCTTGGTGGAAAGGCATTATATGATATTAAAAAATAAAACACTATTTACTTATAACACATTATTTATTTTAGACCGGGAGTGGCTTAGCTCATCGCGAGCATTGCTGAAATATAAATCCTGTATCGCTTTCTAATTCACCAACTGGAAATTCTCGCTGTGAGTGAAACCGGTACTGATCCAAAATAAATATGTGGAACTGGTGGATCTTTTTTTATAACCAAATGTTCCGATAGCATATTTTGTTTCAGTGATATTTTTCTATAAATAAACGACATGATGATTTTGCATGATTTTTGTTTATTATTCCATTACCGATGATTAATTGTGTTTTATTTTTTTGTTCAAATTTCACGCGCGTATTTCACGAGAACTGTACTAGGACTATCAGATTTTTTTTTTAATTCAAATAAACTAAATTTGAATCGTTCAGATTATGTACGACCGGGTTTCGCCTTTTGGCATCTTCGGGCGTTCAAAAGTGCACGGATGAACTTGAACTGACGCTTAGCAAATGAATGTTTCGTGTTTATATAAGAAATAAATGTATCATTGAGTTTAAAGCCATTGCTGGCGAAAATCTGTGTGAATGTACATACATAATCTGAACGATTCAAATCTAATATTGAAATTCCACCGAGCACCTTCAGTCAAAATCTTAAATCATTAAATAAACTAGTTTTAGCACGTCTTAAAATATAGCCCAACATTGCATTGCATCTCAATTCTCAATCATAGATTTTTGTGATGTCCCGGTACAGCTCACAGGCGACGGAATTGTGGCATAATGTTGCATTACTAAATGTGTTCATAATTAAACATATTTAGTTGATAACACATTATTCAAGTTTAAAGACGACTGGCTCATCGGCAAAATCTAAACATCTAACCCACATTTGCTGCAAACGTGTACCGAGATATATTTTGTGATGTTAACAAAAAAAAATTGGCAACGTTGCCGCTTCCTGGTGCGTAAGTGGAAATGAACTTGTGGAATAATTTATACTGTATGTACTAAGTATCATCATCTATAAACGTTTTAATTTCTCTATTTTTAAATATTCACTGTAGATAATATTGTATATATAATACAGTCAGGTCCGCATTTAAGTATTGCTAAAATACTTCCCGGGACTATATATAAGTCCCGGGACTCGAGACTTTTATTTCCCCTTCAATAAAATTATAATTTTATTAAAATTAAATATTTGTATGTATGTATTTATGTATTACATACACTCGGCGCCTTTTGAAAGTACGCACCAGTAAAAATTGCGTTTTTTTAATACAATGTTTAATAATTATTATTTTTCTTATGTAATGAATATGTGTAATGCTTACGGCTAATTTTTACTAAGAAGAGATGATAACAGTACATGTAAAAAAATATCAACGAAGCCGCTGTCAGGGGTAAATTTATGACCGTAATTTCACAATACAGCTTTTAGACTTTTTTTTTGTCCTATCGAGACATTGGTATCTTTGTGAAATACTGAAAAAACATTTCTACATAAAACAACATCAGGTATGAACATTTAATTTTTATATTTTGTAATTTGCTTTTGTTACAGTTATATTACAATATATAAACACATAGTATTAAAAACTTCTACGAAATTATAAAACCCAAACATCTGTTTTTCTATCAGATGCCTTTTATATATGCATACTTAATTTTGTTAAAACCCCGGGTAAGTGTCACGTCCCGACCATGTCGTGTCCGTTTTTATTGGGACTCCTCTCTCATACCTGCTTTCATTCAATACACATCAGTCCTTTTGAGAGTTTCTTAACCACAAGAATTGTTTTTTTTTTTAAATTAAAATGTACACGTTATTAGCACATTATAAATCAGTCACATTTTTTTTGGAAAATGTCCCGGGACTTAAGACAGCAAAAACCCCGACAAGTCCCGGGACGTCTCGACACAGAATCCCTAATCGCTTATATGCAGTCGTCCTAGTTGGGTGCGTTTCGATTTCCGAAATCTCAGGAATTTACGTATGTATTTACAAAAAATACAGAATTGGCCAGAAGGCCACACCAGAGTAAAAGGCCGCAGGTTCCCCACGCCGGCTAAAGTTTCTAGAATAGATTCTAGTCGATTTCACCAATCAATATGATGACTAGACTAATAACTTTTCAATATCTTTAAAATATTTTTCTTCTGTTTTTCCGACATTGACTCCATCTCCAGAAAAACACCCGAATGTGATTTCACAGCCATGGTATAAAAGAGTGTTTTTTTTATTACTATCATTCCTTTCCACTTCTTTAGTGTGATGTAACTCTTGGGCAGCCCTAAATTCGTCGACAAAATCAGTGTTATTTGTTTAATATTTCCATCGAAAAGTCGTTAATTAACTTTTCCGTTTCTAAGCTCAAGAAATGCGACCCCAATACCAACATTTTCTTAAATATCTATTTTAATATGGGTGATACAATGTTTATAATTAAGGTATTCTTATATCATAGTTTTTTGGACCTTTTGTAGTTTATATAAATACGCGATAACGCTTATCAGGTGATTAGCGCCCGCGATAACGATTGTTCGTAAGATAACTTAGAACGCTGAGAACACTCCTCAGTTGTAAATTCACATGTGTGCTGGGATGACGTGTTTTTTACGTGCAACTTAAAATATGATTATTTATTAAAAAACCACAGATTTTTATAAAAAAATGTATGAGGAATGATGCAATGAGATATTTTTAAGCCCTTGGACTATTTTTTTTTTTGAAATTCATAAGAATAAGGCCAATAATGAGGAAACCACTGGGGTCAAAAAAGACCCCCATTGGCTGACAAGTATTTTTCTAGTCTCCGAGCCGCAAGAGTTAATTAAAATATATCATCGATTAATTAAAAAATAGGCGTTTTATCCGCAGTCGAACTTGTTAACCGTGAGAAAATACTGGTGCCATAAACGTGCCCTTGATGACTCGCTTCCTGCCACATGTGAAATATTATTACCAAACGCACAATAACTCACGGCCTGCATACAAAAACAAACGCCATGTTATTCTTCTGGCTTCGAAGATTTGGCGCATATTTTATGTACATGACGCCATCAGACGTTTTTGTTATAGGTCGTGAAAATCAGTCCGAAGTTTCCGGATCGTTCCGGATTCTTGTTTTCTGTTTATGCATAGCGGTGCTGGAAAGCACCTGTCAAACTTCTCAGCAAATATCGGACAGGAAAAATCATATTTAAATTTTCATTAAAATCAATTTATCACTTATGATCATTGTTCAATTTAATATATTTTTTTAAAAAAGACGATAAATTGCACTGATCAAAAATTATGTTTGTTTGACATTTGTGAAGTTTGGTTCTTACACTTTTTGTCTGGGTAAATAAATCGTTGTTACTGATGCATGGTGGTAATTATACTTATTCCTGCCTTGTTTTTTTTTTCATGAAGTTATTTACTTTTATATTGTAAAATGTATACCTTTCCACCAAATATTGGCCGTAAATACCTTAAAAGTGATAACATATGATTTTGACTGAACATTGACTGATATTAAATCATGAATTTAATGGTTAATTATGTCATCTATGTGCAAAAGGAAAAAAGTGTTGAATATACCATAATAACTACGGTACATATATATTAAGTGGAGTAAGAGAACCCGTCAAATCACAGTTACCGAATTAGTAAATTTCACACTATAGAATGGTTTTAAAGTGAAAAATGGTATTGTCTCATGAAAAAGACTGACTTCCTACTTAACGCCTGTTTTCATTTGCATATAGATAAATCGATTTTAGGGGAAAGAGAACGTCATCAAATTTCTACTTCATTTTTAAGCTAATCTGTTTAACGTCGAGTTTAACGAATCGAGTTAATATTGCTTTCTAATAGAACTTTGGTAATTCACTAATGAATATTTAAACATGAGCTTATCGTCGCTTTTTTTTCATCCACACGCTGTGTAAAAGACTGTCGTGCTAACCCATTTAGCAACTCTCTGCGACTTGATATCCCCTATGTCTACTCATGCGAGATGAAAATCTTAATGTTTATTGACATACTTATTCGCGAAATGTGACTGTCCAAAGATCAACTGCGATTTTTTGTGTTGTCGCCTTGTCGCGCGGAAGCTCCGGCCCGCGAGCTTTTCACAGTCCGTATACTTAATCACGAATGTCTGACGTTAGTCACATTGCCTTAGTCTTGAATGACTTTATAGACGCCTTCATGAATGTATTTATAAAGACCCGAGGGTGGAAAGTTTCTGTTATTTGCTTAGTAACGCCATTTTAGAAAAATAATTTCACCGTGAAGTACGTAGGCAATTTACGTACGTAACGATTGCCAAAGCGGGACGAGTACGTCAATTGCAAATATCAAAGACGCTTTTTTGAAAAACAATATTAATAAAATTGCATGAAATTATTACGGCCAGTTTGGATCTCAATGACATTCATGTCAAATACCCGTATTAAAAAGATATTTAATCAAAAACATATATTGTTTTTCTTTGAATTGAAATAATGTTCCAAAATGATTAATTTATTAACCTTTTGAGAAGTGCGTGCCGCCAAATGTTTCGTTTAGGGTCTCCAATCTCAGGATCCCGTTCAATTTTGCGATCCCGAAATCCCGGGATTGATATGGTCGCGATCCCGGGATTTAGGGATTGATTTATTTTTAGCAAATCCCGAAAATTTATAGTACACCTATCCCTCGATTTACACGGTACCTTTTTTACACGTTTTCGCTTTTACACGGTTTAAAAAAGTTAACTTGAAATTTTTAATTCTTCATATTCGTAAGTAAAAAACGAGAACATAATTTTTAATTACGTGTTTTATATCTTGAATAATATTTGTAGCCTTATTATGTCGAAAGAAGTAAAAAGAAAAGTTATTTCGTTAGCAAAAAAATAAAAATATTGGATCTTTTACAAAACGGAGAAAGAGTAATAGATGTTGCTAGATTATTATAGCATGAATGAAGCTACAATAAGAACCATTAGAAAAAATGAAAACTCAATTAGAAAGAGTGTATCAGCTGGCACTACGAGTACGAGCACAACTTCATATATCAGAGATATTGCAATGGAAAACATGGAGAAAGCATTAATGATTTAGATAGAGGACTGAACTCAAAAACGGATGCCAATTGATACCAATGCTATTACAAATAAAGCATTGCGGATTTATGAAAAAAAAAATAGAAAATACCATCCTCTTCTTCATCTGAAAAGAAGCATACTTTCACAGCAAGTCATCAAGTCAAGTCACAGTGATTTGTGATAGTGATGAATGATAAAAACTCCACCAACCGTTGCAATATTTTTTTAATGAATCTTTTGGATTTCATTTTTTTGTTACTCTATAAGCTTTACCTGTATTTAATTAATAAAAGAATACGTATGTTTATAATTTTTAATAATTTTGTTTTTTATGTATCTTATAAAACACCCAAATTATGCGTTTTTCATGTACTTTTCGATTTACACGGTTTTACATTAAAAAATATACAATTTCGATTTACACGTTTTTCTCAGGAACCTATCTACCGTGTAAATCGAGGGATAGGTGTATTTTGAATTAGGAAGAGCTAACGAGTTACGGAGATATTCCGGGGGAAAAGTGTAAGGATTTGAGATTTTCAAATTCCTCGTTGAGCTAAAAAAAAAATTACACGATTTCACGTTGAGTGCCCAATCCCGGAGTCCCGGGTTTGAAAATGAATCAATTCCGGTATCACAAAAAGGCTCCGTAATTGGATACCCTGGTTGCGTTGTCTCATATTTGTTGCCATTCTAATGTTTGAAATTAAATTTTCATTATTTCTTCGCATATGGCTAAAAACATATATCTGTGATTTTTGGCAGTCGTATTATTTTTATTATTTGTTGGAAAAGGGTATTTAATATTTTGTACACAAATCGGTAGTTGTACGTAAGTACATGTACGTACTATAACCATAGCAGTCTTAACCCTTTGAGTGGTGAGTTAATTTTGACTAAATTAGGCTTTTAAGTATATTTTGATTAGTTTTATTATTGATACACACAAAAATATAAAAACACTTTTTTTTGTTTATTGGTCAGTCTGGGAAGAATAATTTTACAACGCATAATTAGAAATATAAATTTACAAACTCATTTTTAATTTTCAATAATTTTCAAGAAGCTATTACTTCCAATTTGGGTCTAGATATTTTTTTGCTTTTTTCTGTAAACATAACCCGCTCTACTGACATTGATTCCAGGAAGGGAATCGCGCCGAAATGCAATTTTACGCTCAGTTTTGTACGGCTACCGACTTGTGTACAAATATTCACCTTTTTGAAAAACTGTTTTGCTTATTTGCAACCAATAATGAAAATAATGTGACCGCCAAAAATCATAGATATATATGTTCCTTATCCATCTGTGAAGAAATAATGACAATTCAATTAAAAGCATGAGAATGCCAATGGATATTAGACAACACAACATTCTGCCGCACGTATGCGGCGATACTACTATGGGGCTTTGACTATACGCGTATAGTGTAACATTAAATTTCGGCGCGATTTCCTTCCTGGAATCAATGTTGCAATCTTTTGATCTTGAATGGATCTACGGTCGAATTTTCGAAAAAAAACGTATGCAATCGTAATACACTAACATTATTCGATACATATTGTAATACAGAAATATCAGTAATGTCCATTTATGTAACCGGTATTTCGGAATTAAAAGCAACAAAGATTCCATGATCTTTGATTCGTTTATACCGGTTATCCCTATTCGCATGTGTATGATCGGCGTACTTTCCAGTAGTATGTATACCTGATTAGTTTGTTGAATACAAGTTGAATCTCTTAAAAATGTTTTTTTTTTTAATTATTAGGAACCAATTTGAAAGCGACGCACTACAATAACTGTTATAAGTAAAATTATGTTTTTTTTTTTTTTAATCTTTTAGATTTTTCGAATTCATGATATTATCATAAACCGGGGTGTCGTGGGTATCCCAAAATAATGTAAAAAAAAAAACAAATTATTTTCATTAATTTTTCTTTGGAATTTTAATTGTTATTTTGTGGTTTGCTCTACGCTAGCGATTTCCAAACTGGAAGTGTGGACTATTGCGAAGGTAGGCGCGAACAGTTTAAAATGTTCTTTACCATTTAACACGTGTTTTTATTATTATATGAAATAAAGGATGGGGAGGCGCGAAGTTATTTTTTTTTCAAATGGAGGCGTAATTACATAAAGTTTAGAAACCGCTGATCTACACATAAACTGTATGTATTTATGAAGATTAAAACGGAGATGGTGGCTTCCGGTTCTTTTGCAGTAAACCTAATAATTTTACTAACGGAGAAAATACCTCAAACCACAAAAACTTAGATATAATTAATAAGTCTCATTTTTTTTAAATGCAGCGAAACACGTTTCACATAGTTACACAACTAACGGAATAATAGTGCTGTTAATTTTAATGTTATGTCAACAAATATTTTTTAAAAATTAACCGCTGAATCCATCGAGGAAAAAAATGTATAAAAATATATGTCCGGTAAAAAAATGTTGTGATACACTGGTGTTGTTATTTTCTATATATTTGGCATACCTACTACATATTGAATTCAATTATTTTTGTTTCCGTTTTCACGTTTCTGATCTTTGTACCCGACTCAAGAAGCTGGGAATGCATCACATTAATAAAAATAAGCGCGTATAAATAGATTAAGCAACACTGGATCGCCCGTGTGAACGAAATTTCTAATCTGATGTGCGATAATAGCGTATCTTCGTTTCGCTTTCTTTTTGCGGTAATCGGACAAAACGGGATATGATAATATGGTAACCGGACCAAACAGAATATGACTAAACTGAGGCATGACTAAACGTAATATGATAAAACAGAACATGAATTAACATGATATTTTTTTTTATGTACATATATATCGACTGTGGAAAGGAAAAAGGACGTAACCCACACACATCAAATTTTACAGGAGGAGCTAAAAACGTGTTTTGGTGATTTTGTGACATGTGCAAATTATAAATTATACACAACCCTGAAGTGCACGGAGACTTCTAAACTGGTCTTTAATTGAAATAATCTAATATTAATTAAAGAAATTGTCTAGGGAAAACCTTTATTTCAATATTTTTTCTTGGTTTTAATTTTTTACAAGGTCATTTTTTCAATCTTAAAAGCTAAATTTAGATACTAATTCGGCATTTGCAGCTTGCATCCTTTTGATAGAACGTGTATCATGTTTGATACATTGTGATTATCGAAAAAAACCTGTTTTGAATAAACTGTGGGTTAAGTCCTTTTTCCTTTTCACAGTCGATATTTATGTATTAAATGCGTGTTCGCCATTTTTAAACACAATTTATCGACATGATTTTGATAATCCTTCACAATTATTGCCACCCGATGACAATTGTTTTCATATTTTCTTTTTCTAATGCGTGCCTATATTTTTATTTATTTATTATAATTTATTCAAAACAACCTTATGATATTTATAATAATTATGTAATGTATTCTTACAAAAAATATAATGCACTGCAATTAGAATTTGTTTATCGTAGATATTAAACACAAATATTTGCAAATAACTTTACTGTTTCTTTCATTTAATAACAGGCACTTGGTTTTTTCCTTTAGAGATTCCAAGATAACGACTAATGATACACACCGATGCAAGATCTTCTTATATTTGGATGCAAATAATTTGTTGTAAAAATAGTGATTTGTTATCAGTGGGTATTTTAACATTTGTGAGATTTAAAATAACTTTTTAATTTAGTGCATAACTTTGGGGGAATTCGGAATATTAAATAAATTAAAACAGGCATTTGAATTTCTTGAAAAAAATATAATAGTCTTACGCAGTGAATCGACTTCAACACACACTGTGTGTATGTCATACAGTGATTAAATAAATGATCTATTTATTTTATATTTAATTAATAAATATGTACGACATTAATATATATTTTAACTTGTTCTGTATTATCATATTCTGTTTAGTCATGTCCTGTTTAGACATCGGACCGATTATACTCAACATGACAAAACAGACCACTGGCAATGAACAGGGAATATAAAGCTCATATTTTTGTCGTATTTATATATTATACATGTTTACACATTGAATAACTTTTAAAGTGTTCCCTGTCAAATATTGGCATTATGTATATTAAAAACATATACTTATGACTGCTTTAATTAATTTCACATAATTTAGTTTAGGTCCGTTAAGACCGGCTTCGCTCGCCGCGAGCATTATCAACTGGCGAAATATGAAATCCTGTATCATGCAAGATGAAAAATTCATTTTTTATTGACAAATTAATACGCGAAATGTGATGGTCCAAAGGTCAACTGCGATTTTTCGTGTTGTCACCTTGTCGCACGCAAGCTCCGGCCCGCGAGCTTTTTCATGATATGAATGGAATTTTCAGAATATGTATGGAGTTGGCAGTGTTTTATTCTGTGTTAAATAAACGCTGGTATATATAATATATAGTAATTCTACTTACTTTATAAATATATATGTATGTAATGTAGAAATGGTAACCAATTTTTACAACGATAGTTCTTTTAAATTTGAATCGTTCAAATGATGTACATTCACACAAGTCTTGTCACTAACGACCCGGCTTTCGCCTTTCGGCATCTTCAGGCGTTCAAGTGGACAGATAAACTTGAAATAACTCAGTTCAAGTTAATCCGTGAGAGAAATGGAAATTCGCCCAGACATAAGCGCCCAAACAAAATACAATTTAGAAAATAAACATTTATTTATTTTTATATAATAATACACTTAAGATACTCCAATAAAAATAACATAATAATGATATACAAAAAAAAGTTAAAATTAAATTTCAATATTTTGTGCTGACCTTCTTTAATATTTTAAATTAGTAATACTTCCATACAAAGGCATTAACTCTTGCAGTCTTTTGTTCACTTGATTTTAAGTTATTACTCTATTAACAGCTGTGACGGATTAAATATCAAATTACACTGATTATCGCAAGTATGTAAATTTATATCGATATGCTATTCGAAAAACCAAAAAAGCACTTATTTTATAGATTTTGTATGTATAGTTCAAGTGGACTTGAAATAACTCGGTTCTCAGAAGTGACTCAGAACTCAGTTCAAGCTAATCCGTGAGAGAAATGAAAATCCGCGCGAGAGCTAAAAAAAAGTAAAATTTCTCATTCCCGAACCCTGATTTTATGGCGAATGTTTAATCCCGTGATTGGTAAAATTGACGATACCGGGATCACAGAAAGGGTTCGGGATTGGATGCCCCAATGCTAACTACCAACTGCTGGATAAGATCTCAATGTTGGCGATAAATCTTGTGTAATTACGAAGCTATGGTAACAACTATTACCATTATCCACCCACTCTCTGTGGCCTCTTTCTCAATTTTGAATAAAACATTTGAATTTTCTAAGTAGACCAGAATGAATGAATTGCTATTTTAGTTAAAATAACTATTTTTAAACGCTCGACGTAAGAAGTAAGATTTGAGTGTTGATAATTTTAAGATTAATAATAATTTGATAGTTATGCACAGTTATCTAAGTAAACAAATAGTATTTAATATTTCGACTGAAGGTGCTTGGTGGAATTTCAATATTAAATTTGAATCGTTCAAACTATGTACATTCTCACAGATTTTGTCACTAACGACCCGGGTTTCGCCTTTCGGCATCTTCAGGCATTCAAGTGCACGGATGAACTTGAACTGACGCTTAGTAAATGAAAGTTTCGTGTTTATATAAGAAATAAATGCATCACTGAGTCCAAAGCCATTGCTGGCGAAAAGGATAAGCTCATGGGAATGCCAACAGATTTGAGTAGTAAGTAGTTTCAAGAATTATATTATTTGTTTGTCGGCAAAGGTTTTATGATTATATAGGGTATAGAAGTGGAGATGCCGGAAAGTTTAATATTTCATTTAAAATCGGAAGACTTTGCAGCTGTGCTCTATTTATTTCCAAAATTTCCTGGAAAAAGAGCTTATGACTGTCCGTATTTGGGTGTAACATTTTTATCCCTTGTTCCTGATTGAACACGTTGAATGCCTGAAGATGCCGAAAGACGAAACCCGGGTCGTTAGTGACAAAATCTGTGAGAATGTACATAGTTTGAACGATTCAAATTTAAACAAATATTATTTTTCCGTGCGCAATTTTTCGAAGACACTTTTTTTTTTGGCAGTGCTGTGTAATTCCTTTATTTGGTATTGTGTCGCAGTTAGTGAAAAATAAAAGTAACAAAGGAAAATGGTGAAATTACACCGACTAGAGGCTGCAGTACATGACGAATATATATATCCACACCGGGATTTCATATTATCAAAAACATATTTTGAACAATCCGGATAATCGAGGTTCTAATGTACTTTAATTGGAGATCACTTTCAGATGGCTGTTGGTTAATTCTTATAAGAAAATCTATGGAGAGCATCTTTTGTATTGCATGTAGCCACATGCACATATTCTACAGTTTCTTTATGTGATATCATCATAACGAAAATTATTTACACATGAATGCCACAAATAATGAAATACGATATTAAAAGCGTAAACATCTAAATAGCCAAAATTGAATTGAATTACTGCGTTCCTTCACTTAAAATATGGAGTGGAACATCATCAATTATTTTAATTTGAAACAATCCTTGAAAAATGTCATATCTTCAAAGAGTTTGCTACGAGCAAAGACATACCGAACCTAATATATAATATTTTTTATATAATATATCATTTCCGTTCTGGTAGAAGTTGTTAAATAACAAAAAACGAGGTAAGTGCACTATGAGGTTCTTAGACAATTTTTGACAATTTCTCAGTATGTTTTTTTTAATTATTTTAACAGGTTGGTAAAAACTAGCAATTTATTTTACAAAAAGTAGGATTATCGATCCTGCACTAATACAGAATTAAAGGCAGGTACTAATTGTACCCGTATGTTAATCAATTACGTTATCTGTGTAATAATACATTTAAGCTAGAGGATTTATCCTGAAAGCTCAAACTTTCATTTGCTGTTTACTCAGAATTTCCTATAAGTCATTTATCAACTTCTGTCAATTTGTTGACGTTATTTAAATCACGTAGTTGATGTCTTTTTGTTTTTATTTGTTTGTATTTTTTCTACCATATCCACATCGAATACTTATTTCGTGTACCGTAGCTTAAAAGATGACGACATTTATTTCCTTTTATCAACATTTAAATCTTAATTACTGATGAAAACTCATTTAATAAACGTGAATTAACGGGTAACCAGAAAACAAACGACACGAAATAAACTACGAACCTTTTATTTCATATTAGAAAAATTAATATAATATGAATAACACCGTTAGGTGTAAACGAAAAATTTGACTTCAAAAGTACTTTTTTATACATTGTATAGTAGTGTCAAATGTTTGTTTCGTTTTTGTAACTTATACACATTGGGGGCGGACATGGATCGAAAAAAAAATACATCTCAATTTGACTAGAGTACAGTGCCGTAAAGAGTGACGTAGAATATTATAATAATTCATAATACAAATAAAACGGTGCATCCGAGATTTTATTATACGAAAAAATAGCACTGTCTTAATTTGCAAGTTCAATAGAAACTTTGATGTCGTATACGATAGTGGCATGTGACTTCTGTCTATGTCGTCTCCCAATCATCAAAATCGATCCATAAAGTAATCAGACGCTGCGAGTGTTCATAAATGCACGTGATTCGAGTTTATTTGTGTGAGTCATACCTACTAAAGGTGCCCATGAACCAAGGAACAAATGGTTCCAGAACAAAATTCACGTGTTCACATCGTATCGTAGAACATTTCACGTGACCCGAGATAGGTTTCCATGTGGGCAACACTCGTCAGCATCAATTCATCGGGCGTCATTTTAGAGATCTATTTCCGACTTTGAAATGTCTCCCTGTGTGACATCTGTCAAAATAGACACCATAGACCGGTCGATCCCAAAGCGAACTTTGGTCGATCCCGAAAGCTTCCGTGAATTTTGAAAAAATATATAATTTATATATAAAATATACAAAAATTGAATTTTTTTTTTAAGCAAATACCTATCTAATGATATGTATTTCGCATTTAAAATAAACATTTATAAGTTTGAAAAAGGGAAAAAACCCTAAATAAATATTTTTTTATAAGAATCATGTTAGAAGTCGATCGCGAGAAAACTTAAGATTGAAAAGTCGATCCCAGGGCGAAAAAGGTTGGGCACCATCGCCATAGACGATAATTAGTTATTTTGGAATTATCTATGGTATAAGCATAACCTGTCATCATGGATGATAAAATAATTATATATTCAATGTAGTAAGCTTATAAACATTAGTAATTAACTTTACTCGCATTGTTTGCATCCAATAAAACCAAATAACGTTCGTTCGAACGCAACACTGACCAACTTAACCTCAACGGGTGACGTTTCTGTGGCCCCTCATGAGTTCACGAACATGTTATGTAACATGGTCCTGAGACATTACGTAGATATTCAGGATCATGTCCCGAGACCTTTGTTCCTAGGTGCACGGGCCCTATTAATTTGCAAGTTCAATATAAACTTTGATGTCGTACACGAGAGCAGCATGTGACTTCTGTCTATGTAGTCTCCCAATCATCAAAATCGATCCATAAAGATAATCAGACGCCGCGAGTGTTCATAAATGCACGTGATTCGAGTTTATTTGTGTGAGTCATACCTATTCAATGTACGAAAATGTTTAGCTGCTAAGTGGACACTCAAGGAGACAATATAATTTACATATTACAACACTGCATGGATAGACAGAAAGTGTCAATACGTAGTCGGCAATCTTTGGCCCTGAATGACACTGAATTAATTTGTAAATCAAAATATTCTTCTTGTGGTAGATAAGTATAATATATTACACCGTCTTCTTTTATCAATGTCATCTCCCAATGTCGAACATTTGGCCTCCTAATGGAGGTATCTCACCAATTGCTTTGCTGCTTGTTACTCAGTTTTCCAATGTGTACGCATGCATTCGGACAGAAATCGATTGAAAAAATTACTGTTCGTACTTGGACTTGAACCCCTGAAGTTCGTCGCGGAAGCAAACGATGTTGACTACTGCACCACAGACACGACACCATATTAGCCTGAATATAACCGAATATTTTTCTTCATTAAAAACATTCGAGAATATATCATTCTAGTCTAGTGAAAAAAATACTACATATCACAGACATAATATATGTCGTGTGCTTACTGCGTAGTATGTATCGTTTTCGTTATGTATATTATTCATGTGAAGACCTGTCTGGCGCGTTTGGGTTAAGTGACGACCCAATATTGTATTCTTGTAGACATGTGGATTTTTTGGCTGCCAGTTTTTGTCCGCTTAAGCCGAAATTCCAGAACAGCACTAAACAAGGCCAGTGCAATTTCCACAAATTAATTGAAAATCGTATTTGATTTTAAACAACGACGAGATAAGATAGGTATGAAAACTTAAATTCATTGAACAGTTTTCTGCTCTCAAATATTTTAGAAATAAATAAACTTTTTTTCCGACAATACATTTTACTTGTTTGAATAAATGAAGGTATAAAATTAAATAAATGTACTAAACAGTAACGAAATCCTGGGGGTCCAGACAAAAGCGAACGAACTTAAAGCGGCCAGATATTAACGCAAAGCCATAAGCGACCAAACAAAATACAATTTACATAATAATACACTTTAGATACACAAATAAAAATATATAGGATATACAAAAAAAAGTTAAAATTAAATTTCAATATTTTGTGCTGACCTTCTTTAATATTTTAAATTAGTAATACTTCCATACGGAGGCATTAACTCTTGCAGTCTTTCGTTCACTTGATTTTAAGTTATTACTCTATTAACAGCTGTGATGGATTAAATATCAAATTACACTGATTATCGCAAGTATGTAAATTGATATCGATATGCTATTCGAAAAACCAAAAAAAGCACTTTATAGATTTTGTATTTATAGTGGGCGCTTATGTCTGGGCGTTTTTGTCCGGGCGGTATTTGCGAGCTCTGGTACGGGCGCATTTGGCTTGGCGCTTATATCTGGGTGCCGAAATCTTGATTTGATCAGATACTTTGTCCGTTATATCCGAGAACGTGATATCAAGGTTTAACTGTATTTTATATTCATGAAAAATACGCTTTTATCATTGTGATCGTTTTTTTTTCTGAAGTGACATCCGAAATACGCAAATTAAAACACACTACAATAGTATATCCGACCATTTTTGCCAGAACTTACGACGTATGTATGATAATTTATAAAAATGCAGTCATTGAGAGAGCAAAATATATGATAATAACTAACAAACAAGGACAAGGACATTGATAAGAATACATTACGGTTTCCGCAATCGCTAATATATTATATTTACCGTTTACTTCAATGTCATAAGATTTTGGTGTAATACGAAATTCTATTTGTATACTCTAATAAAATTATAATTGGCCATTTGTTTATCTCATAGGAATATGATTAAATAGGTCTTCAGTACACGTGCTCCTAAAGTTAAATACAATGGTTTTATGAAAATTGCTCGTTAATGCTTTTGCTCTACCTCTCGTAAATATAAAATAATGGGAACTAGGCAAGTAAGGGCTCTCACTACATCCCCTTTTAAGAATCATATGTGTTGAAATAGGGTTGTCATATTTATGAACATTAAAACCGGCACACTTTAATTCAAAGTATATGTCTCACAGCAGGGGTTCTCAAACTATATTCCCGCGGGCGATTGTGCGCCCGTTATAAAGTATTTAGCCTTAAAAAAAACCCAAATTCAATATCGATGTTATTTTTTTAATAATATCAGTTATTGAAACCGTATACATATTATGATACATTTATGTTTCTTTGCGAAAAGTTTTGGGTCCCCTCTAGTTATTTAGAAATGTTAAAATAAATGTAACACATAATAATGAAATCTTGTTATTTTAAAAATCCGGGGTCCTTCTCTCACTATTGTCCTAACTCTCAAATGCGCCAGTTACCGCAATTAGTAACCCATGCCTGCAGTCTACAATAAAAATGCATCTCCGGGTCGCCGAGACAATATGACTGAAAGCGGGACAATCCCGGTATAGCAGTAACCCTGGAAATCCTAGGTGGAGGGATGTGGAGCAATGCGAGAGGTTAGCTGCGCGGAAAATTCGAAGGTACGCCGGGCAATCCAACAAATGCGCGGTATAATTTCTTCGTATTTGATAAACAAATAGTAGTGTATTGTTTTACATATCGACTGTGGAAAGAAACAAGGACGCAACCCTCAATTTTCCAAAACAGCTTTTTGTCGATAATCACAATGCATATAACTTGACACACATTCTATCAAAAGGATGGAAGCTGAAAATGCCGAATTAGTATCTAAATTTAGCTTTTAAGTTTGAAAAAGATGACCTTGTATAAAAATAAAACCAAGAAAAAACACTGAAATAAAGGTTTTTCCGAGACAATATCTTTAATCAATATTAGGTTATGTCAATTAAACACCAGTTTAGAAGTATCCGTGCATTTCAAGGTTGTGTATAATTCATAATTTGCATATGTCACAAAATCATCAAAACACTTTTTTAGCGCCTCCTGTAAAATTTGATATGTGTGGGTTACGTCCTTTTTTCCTTTCCACAGTCGATATTATCATTGAATAAGTTTCACTCTATAAATAACAGAACTCGTTAAATTTATTTACGAAAAAAGCAGAATGAAAAAAATATTTAATCAGAAATCAATAAGGGATATTCCAATTAAAAATGAATGTATGTATCAACTCGAAACGAGTGCAGGGGAGTATTCAAACTGCTGCGCGGCCGCGCACGCGCACGCAGCTTAGAGGGAACATTGCTGTGGAGTCGTTCAACAAACAAAACGACCATGATCTTAGCTTAAAACACGACTTGGATTATTTTTTAGGTTTAGTTGCATGCGGTGGCCCAAAATTTGGCCATAGCGATTTGAATACACATTTTTTTTAAAGGACTCAAGGTTGTTAGTTGTTTCGAGCCCGACTTCATTAAAAACGCTGCGACTCCCCCTTCTTAGCCCTCCTTAGCGGGGTGCATTCACATTGCAAAATTCTTCTTATTTCCTTAATAATACCAATAATATCTAGCTGATGCTGATTGCAATCTTCAATGATACATCAACAAATTCAATGCAAATATTACGCAAATCTGTCCGGGGTCGCTCTTCGATTCTATTTTCGACATTTTATTACTCTGTATAATTAAGAAAAATAAAACTATTTGGCGCATTTAATGGTTTGTATGTGAATAAAACGCTTTCAATGGCTGCATTTTTTTTACAATCACGCGACCTTGACCGAGTTTTTTTTCCATATTACGACATGCAAACTAAAATATAATGTATGTATATCGTGTTCAGTTTCAACAGGTCTAAATGGCTTATTATTTTTTTTTTTAAAAAAAAACCTACAGCTATTTTATTAAACTTTCTTTTTTTGTAAATATAACGGCGGGAGTATAGCCAAATCAGGTTTATCGATGGACTGGTATTGTACGGCGGTAAAAAATGAATATATTATGCAACAAGCAACATTATAATATATTCTATTATGCTTTTTTAATTGGAGGTAACTGGGCTGTGCTCTTTTTTTAAAACTATGACTAATTCCAATATTTATAATATGCTTTAATTACTGAGATGGCACGTCACAACAGCGGCTGCCAAACTTTAAAGTCGTGTACAAGTTAGCATTTATATTATTTATTATAATTATAAAGTGTCGGGTCCGTGGTCCGCTTAATATGAATACGGTGACCGTGGGTTCGAATTCCAATACGGAAAATATTTATAAATTTATTTTCAATCGATTTATATTTTTTTTTTTGTTATTCGATGACATGGATTTCAGTAATGTCTTAATTTCCATTCCAACCAGTCGATCCTAAAAATAGGAAATAGCGAGAGCGATGAGCTAACCACTTGTCCTGTCCTAACCCATCCCTTCTATCTCCTATCCATTACTCTCTTCAATAAAGAGAGACTGCAATTGAGTCGCTAGCAGTTCTAGTAGAAAGCTTAACTAGGAGTCCATATGCTCCACATTGGATGTACTTCCAACCCAATTCTTTTTTTATGCGATTTATTTTTGCGCGATTTTGATTTTACGCGATTTTATTGGACGGCACCGTTACTTTTTTTTCATACATTTTTATATTTTTTAATGCTGATTTGGAACCAATTTAGCGCGCCACTTTCTGAAACAAATGTATCGCGTAAAAAAGGATTAGGTGTAAACATTGTTTATTTTGATTTAAAAAAAATGCTGTTGCCGTTCGACTTATAGCATTATATTTATGTGAACGTAGTAACATAATTTTTGAAAACCACTGCGTTAAATTGTACGACCCTTCTTCTCAATACGGGACGGCTGCTCTCCCTACTGAAAATGCAATCCGTGAATGAACACTGCACAAATGCGTTTTGATGAGCAATTTGATGCAATGAGACTATTGAATAAATAAGCAGGAAGTGATGACAATAAAGACCCATTGTTCGTAAATTGTAATATTGCGTGTTACATCCAGCATGCATCACGACTCGTCCCTGATTGCCCCAGCGGTACTTGATATCCGCCTTTGTGGAATTCCCAGTCCTTTGTTATTACATATGTATATTAATCCTTTGAGTAGCGAATTATTTTGTTTTTTTTTTATTAAATTGCGTTGTTTCGTATATTTTAATTATTTAACTATTACTACGCCCAAAATATAAAAGCAATGCTCCTCATTATTTCAAGTAGTATATTTCTTAAATTTTTAACTCAAAACACCAGAAAAACTCAGGCCCGACCCGGCCCGGGCCCGAATCCAATACCACACTTGTTACCCGAAACCGACCCGAAGCCCGGATTTATACTCCACAGCCCGGACAAAAACTCGTTTTTTACAGATTTACAACAATTTACGATTCTCTATAGAACTGGTAATAATTAATATCATCATGGCTGACTTATGACACGAACATAGTCTGAAAAATAAATTCCTTACCCGGGCCCGGCCCGAGCCCGAGTCTCAATTGCGTTTACCCGCCCGAACCTGGCCCGCGCAGACCTCTAGTGGCTCTCTACCGACGTTCATTCCAGGGAGGGACTCGAGCCAAAATGTTATTTTAGGCTCAATATTATATGGCTACAGATGTGACTAAAATTCATTTTAATGAAAAATACTGTGTTTTTTTTTAAATATTTAATATATTTTACAGCTATATTGGTATCACGCCATCGCAAGAACTAGCCTTAGATTTTTCTTCTTAGACATATAATCGGTGGCGGCTCGTGGGTAAAATATTTAGGGGTGCTGCGGTAGATCGAAAATAAAAAAAAATGCACATTTGGATTATATTTTAACATCTTTTTTTTATACTTAATATGTATTTGTATTCATTGTAAAATTCTTTCTTCTGTATTTTTTACTTGAAAAAATGTCTTAATACTTTTTCATTAAATTTTCACTATTAATTATTATAGTCAAATATTAGTACATTGCATTTGGTTGTAAATAACTTTTACATGCCGCATTCATTAACTTATGAAAAAGTTCTTACCAAAATTTAAAAAAAAAATGTGCATGTGCTCACTGTGTACTGCCGAAATAGCAGTACAAAACCAAGCGTTTAGCTGCAAGCTCTCTCCCCGCACCCCTCCTTCGCACGCGCGACCATATTTCATCGAAAACGGTACTGCACAAAATAAATGTACGATATGTTATATGTTATGATAACTATTGGATGTATCGGCGTGCGGGCGAGCTTAATTTAATATTTTTTTGATATTTTCATGTAACATATACATTTTTTTTTACATACATAATATTTTTTTTCAATTTGCTTGGGGTGCTGCAGTTCCGCAGTGCGTACGGACGATCCGAACTGCATATAATAAAATAAATTGACCATGTGATATCTGCATACTTACTCTTAGATTTGATATAAAATATTAACAAACTTATTCATTTTAAAAGCATTTAAATAAGTTTAATTAATTCAACTTTTTATGTTGGCTGAATTAATTTTAATGCACCGATATTGAGGTTATCCCTGTGATTATTATATATTTATCTCTATTTGCTCCAGCGATAATATTAACAGATTTATTAGCGTCCGGACACTTATAGAGTCCGCCACTAATGCACAAAACCTTCACAGAGAACGTAATAATTCATCTGCTCAATATATTTATTTTGTATTAATCGCAGCTATGCTTACTGCTGTGATTAATCGATCTGTCAAACGTCAACGATGTCAACAAACATCACCAATTAATAACCCCTAATTATGTTTTTATTATTTTAAATCATTAACGTCTGAATTGCTAACGAGTTTTTTTGCACACATTAGTGGCAATCTTAAATAACCAGAATTCAGAAGTCAAAGATTTTTTCTTTTCATTTGCGAGCTATTGGGTTTTTGAATAGAAACATCTAGATCAGTGGGGGAGGGGGGAACCTGCGGCCTTTTGACTTGATCAAAATATTAATTTAAATAAAAATATTATACGCAAGCGTTCGGAAAAACAGCGTTATTAACCCATTTTATGTTCGACAGTCGAAAAAAAGGAGAGGGGTGCTAAAGTTTTCTTTACTGCGGCCTTATGTAGAGTCAGATAAATAAATGTGGCTTTTAGAAATGAAAATTTTCCCACCCTTGATCTAGATATATAATTATTACAAACATTTTTTTTCGACTTATGTCGTTTTTTTTTGTCCGAACGGTGAAAATATTTGGTATAGTGTCAGGCCACTTGAAGTTGAGTACATACCTATGTACATTGTTTTTTTTTTAATCAGTCGGAACTGACATTAAATTTCAATCAAACATGTACAGCGCTAATCGATAGTTCTACTATTTCTATGAATTTGTGTTGGTGTTACATTTAACCGAAAAGAAGGCTTTATCGATCGAATTTTAAATTAACCGAGTTGAGTTGGAAAATGGTAGTTATAATCTTACATAATATATTAAGTATGTCAGCCTGGCGAGCGAAGTACTGAAATGTTTGAAAAGGGTTGAACTCACATGAACTTTGAGAAAAAATATGTCTACATACTTTTATTCTAGTTTGGTTACTAAAATTCTGAAGACAAATATATTTGTTTATTGTTTAAGATGCAGTTTTTTTTTGTTGCAATTTTTATTTGAATACTGGCATTTATTTACGACATATCAAACATTATATATAAATATAAACTATTATAAACATCGCGAGCATTTTCAACTGATTGTGACGAGCGAAACCGTGTTTTTTTATGTAATGCCAAGTATTCAATGCCACGCACACCCATCCTAAATTTTCACAATCTGTCACAAAATATAAAGACCCTCTCTACTGTTTAATTTCGACGCCTCTGTCAAAAAAACAGTACTGAATTAATGTTTTCGGGATTGTCTAACAAAAAATATACCGTTATTTCAATCCTTAGCTTCAACGCTAATGGTACTAAATAAAAATCTTTTATAAAGTTTTTTAAGAGGTTATAATTATAGTAAATTTAGTGTCACTTATTCATATTTTGTATCATTATCTGTAAATTTCTTTCATTACAAGTTGATAATGATTGTCATGAGCGAAACCGGTCGATTCCTCCAAGGACGAGCGTGACCACATGGTCACAGTCAACAGCGTTGTCTATTGATTCCGCTATTCATCCCTTTTCTACCTGAATATCGTTGCTTTCACTCATATTTGGTTAAGAAGGATACAAACTTCAGTAAGTCATCAACCGCGGGGACAGAAACGGCCACCAAAAGCACATGCGATTTCTTGAATTTCTGTTTTTTTAATGGACTCTTTGAAACTGTTAGTTATTTTTGTAGCAACACATCAAATTATTGACAGTTATTTTGCTAATATATTTATATTGTAACTAGCTGTAAGCCCGTTGCCCAGCAACGGGAGATTTTTGTTGCATTGTGTTTAATTTTATTTAGTTTAATTTAATTTAATTTAATTTAATTTAATTTAATTTTATTTTAATTAATTTTATTTTATTTCATTTTAATTTATTTCAATTTATTTCAATTTAATTTATTTTAATTTATTTTATTTTATTTTATTTTAATTTATTTATTTTATTTTATTTTATTTTATTTTATTTTAATTTATTTCAATTTATTTTATTTTATTTTATTTTAATTTATTTCAGTTTATTTTATTTTAATTTATTTTATTTTATTTTATTTTAATTAATTTTATTTTATTTTATTTTAATTTATTTCAATTTATTTTATTTTATTTTATTTTATTTTATTTTATTTTATTTTGATTTATTTTATTTTATTTCAATTTATTTTATTTTATTTTATTTTATTTTAAATAATTTTATTTTATTTCATTTTAATTTATTTCAATTTATTTCAATTTAATTTATTTTATTTTATTTTATTTTATTTTATTTTAATTTATTTATTTTATTTTATTTTATTTTATTTTATTTTAATTTATTTCAGTTTATTTTATTTTATTTTATTTTATTTTAATTTATTTAATTTTATTTTATTTTAATTAATTTTATTTTATTTTATTTTAATTTATTTCAATTTATTTTATTTTATTTTATTTTATTTTATTTTGATTTATTTTATTTTATTTCAATTTATTTTATTTTATTTTATTTTATTTTTATTTATTTAACAATTATTTCCAATAAAAATCAAAAGATCAAATCCAATTTTTCAATAAAAAATCAGTTGCACATTTTGTCCAAGTGTATGAAAAAAGCAAAATATTATTCTATCATATATCCATATCATAATTTGAATATTCTTAATGTATTAAAGAATTCTAACAGATTTTCAAGGTCAGACGTGAAAAGATTCATCATTATGATTCAATTGATCAAATCCGCTCCAAAAAATATTAGTCTCACATCGACTCACACGATCAGACGATTCATTTCGATAGCCCTATAATCATAGTTTGCAATAGTCGAATTAAAGTCTTTGATTATTCGAATATTATGATGTATGGTGATACAATACTTTAGCTCTACACCAAGAAATATCAAATTTTCAAACGTGGCGATATCAGAACATTCACGCCCGGTTTAAAATAAGCCGCTCCCATTGGATAGAACAACATTTCAAAAATGTGCTGTTCAGAATAAATCGAAATCATTGGTCTGTACCTTACTGCGGACGTTTTACAGACGGACCTTATCGGCTATTAATGTTAAGATTATGTTGATCTAAAGAGGTCAAATTGTAAATATTTTTAAAAAAACTTCACGTTTAGCTATATTTCAACCCTGAATGTTTGTGTGCCCATACGGTCACGCTCGTCCTTACTACTGTCCGTACACAATATTGCACGGTAATAAAAGGATGAGCATGACCATTTAGTCATGCGGGGTTCCTATACAACGTCTTTGCTTTTTTTTTTCAATTATTGTTAGTAATAAAAGTTATCCGTGACTTCAATATGGCTTAAAATTTTTTTTTTTTAATAGAAAAAAGCTCTTGTCTCTAAAAATGAAATTTGTAGAAATGAGTATTTTATTATTCAATATTATGATGTTATTTTATATGGGCGGGGGACTATCGTATGTTTTTATCTAAAGTGCATAATCCATATTATATTGACATATTGTTAATGCGTAAATGCAAGACTAATCGTGTTGCATTTATTGCCTCGACATGCACTAGGCATAATGTAAAATATGATTGTATTTTACGTCAATTTAATCCATCACGATTATCTTAAGGCGCAATTATGTTTATACTGGTGCACCGCTTAATCGGTCAATATTGCTTGATTGTTTGTTGAGCTAGAAGTTTAGATGACATTGGGACGACCTCGGCGGTCAGTTAGCATTATGGCAACGAGTGGGCTATACGGTTACCGTATAGGTTTGTACTCTCAGCTTGGCGCTGAAGCGACATCACGCTTCGTAGGCTTTGAAATCGATACCTTGCTCTCCACGTGCGCAGTTTTGGTCAGGGTGTAGATACTGCAATACTTGACTAACATACCAACGTCGGTATTTCATTTAACCGGGTGCTTGGTAGAATTTCAATATTAAATTGGAATCGTTCAAATTATGTAAATTCACACAGATTTTGTCACTAACGACCCGGGTTTCGCCTTCCTAAATAAAAAAAAAGACACGTCTACTTTTGCCAATCAGTTAATTTCGGAATGACACGCGTTCAATCAGGAACAAGGGATCAAAATCTCACATCCAAATACGGACCCCCGTAAGCTCTTTTTCCAGGAAATTCTAGAAATAAACAGAGCGCAATTGAACAGTCTTCTGATTTTGAATGAAATATTAAACATGCCTGGGTCGCCACTGTTATACTCTGTATAAATAAAGTCATAAAACCTTTTCCGACAAACAAAATAAATATAATTCTTAAAACTACTCACTACTCAAATCTGTGGGCATTCCCATGGGCTTATTATCATTTTCGCCAACAATACCTTTAAACTCAGTGATGCATTTATTTCTTAAGTTCATCCGTGCACTTGCACGCCTGAAGATGCCGAAAGGCGAAACCCTGTTCGTCAGTGACAAAATCTGTGTGAATGTACAAAATTTGAACGATTAAAATTTAGTTGATTGTGACAACACTTTTTGAATGTTTGCTCCTCATTAGTGTCGATTAGTAGTTTTGACGATTACGCACCCCTTGTTGCGATTAGCCCAGACAAAACAAAATGCTAGTTTCCGTGATTATTATTTCTAGATACTAATTATGTTCCGCTTGTCTATCATTATTTTATATCTCCGGATGTCCGAAGGCCCTCATTATCAGGTCTTTTATTTTCCAGAGTAGCGTTGATTTCCCGCTTTCGTATCAGGTTCGATCAAGGAAGTCAGTCGGTGCTCCGTAATTGATCCGTTCAAATTACTAGCAAGATGCTGTCATGTTATTAGTACATACCTTTATTTGCATCGATGGTGCATTCATTTGCATATATTTGTTTACCGCATACTTAAAACCACTGCCTTGAACTTGGCAGTGTGTTCTAGAGCCAGCAAGGCGAGAATATTCTATTTTATTGATTCCAGCCTACTACGGCTTCACATAGCCCATATCAGCGATGGCGAACCTGTTAAAACGGGTCAATTTTTTTTTTTTAAAACTCAACATTTTTTTTTCTTTTAAATATTTTTCTACTACTCTACTACTGTTTTCTACTAACCATCTGTGTACATGTTGCACTCTACAGACGTCGATTTCAGGAAGGGAATCGATCAATATTATATGACTACCAATTTGTTTACAAATGTTAACATTTAAAAAAAAATTCTTTTATTCACTTGCAACACATAATAAAAATAATGTGGCGGCCAAAAATCACCGATGGTTGTGTCTAGTATTCATATCTGAAGAAATAACAAAAATTCAATACAGAGTAAGAGAATAGTTATAGATCAGTGATGGCGAACCTTTTTGGGTCCGCGTGCCAAAAATACACAAATATTATTTCTCGATTGTGTGGCGTGCCCAAGCAATAATAATAATAAAAAATGATTATTATACGACTGTCATTTATCATGGGAAACATTTGAAAATTAATAAAACGGAATAATTTCACGGATTATTTGATCAATTTTTTTTCAAAACTTGGAAATCGTTCGCGTGCCATAGGTTCGCCATCCCTAGTATAGATAACAGATGCCAAGATACTTGGACGTACAGGTGCGGCTATACTTATCAAAGGGTTAACTCGGTTTCCGTGTCGCAGTTAGTTAAAAAAGAATCAAAATAGTTGTTTACACTAGTGACTTTTATGTTTCTGAATTGCATTTGATAAACGTCCAATTGTATGTTTTTATTTCGTGTTCTTCAGACACAAGGAAGTCCTACTATAGATGTATTTTGGTTTTAATAATATTATAAGACGAGAATACAGTCTTTACAAATAATTATATTTAATAATATTATATTATACGTGCATGGAAAAGCTTTAAGTAGGGCCATCGCTAGATTTTTCTGGGTACTAAATTGAATGACACACGTGTCATAAGTTCGCCATCGCTGGCCTATATCAATATATATATATATATTTTAAAGGAAATCTCCAAATAATTCTTTTGCTTCTTTTGAACTTATCCTATGTATAAAATTTGTTAAAACGAGGGCCAATTTATATAAAATTTATCTTAATGCAGGAGAATTCGGACACACCGATGCAAATAAATGATTGCGTCCGTCTCTAACAAATCGCCCATTCGGATTTCAACCCGTGAACCTTAAATGCTACAATTAATATACCAGCATATCCAGATTTTTGAAACTCTCACAGGGAAGGAATTCACACTGATCTACAAACATCCATCATCATTCAATCGGTTTATAGATACCTGTTCGAAGGCACGAATGTCTGCGATGCTTTATCCCCACTTTATGCTCACCCTTCTTTTCCTTAACAAGGCGTAGCGAAAGCGATTAGCTGACCACTAGCACTGTTCTTTTTCGGGGTCCGTAGTACAGTGGTCAACGTTGTTGAGTTCCGTGACGAATTGAACGATTTATCGAAGTCTGTGATGTCTAAAATCCCTCCCAAGTTTCCAATCATAAACTAACGGGACGTGGCGAGAGCGATTAGCTTACCACTGGCCCTGTCGTAACCCTATCTATTATATCACTGCTCTCTTCGAAACAATGAGGTTCAGATATACTCCATTAAAAGTCCACGTGCATTTACATTGGCGTCGGGCATGGTACAAAAAAAATGTCTTGTAATCTATTACTATTCCAGCGTTGCTTGTAACACACATAAATTGATATTTTATAGCTATACACGGAACAAGTCACTTGGGACGGCATCTGAGTGTGTGTGACCTAAAAAAAGTTTGATTGCGTATCGCCTACTCCAGTGGCGGCCGACCGTTTACAATGTAATAATATGCCATCGTAATTTCAGTTGAGTGACCGAGATATGAATTATTTTCTTTCACCATCTATCAACGCTCGTTGAAATCAATGCAGTTATATCAATATATGTATGTCATTTGTGTATATCACAACTTCACTGCGGGGTTATTCGCATGGGCACAAGGATCTAGACCAGTGGGTCTCATTCGCAGCTACCAGAGGATTTAGCTGCGGCTACCAACAGCTTCATAGCCATTATTGATATTTAAAAAATGTGTCTTGCAAATTAATTTGTAAATTTGATCCATTTTTAATATGCAACTGCTGTTTTTATCACATCTCAAAACAAACATGTGGTGCGGCCACGAGACATTTCACGTGAGAACCACTGATCTAAACCAAGGGTCGGCAAACTTTCAAGTGAGAAGTGTCAAGTTGTTGTAGAAACAAGACAATAAAGGTATCCGAGAGCCATAAATATGCGATACATATATATTGATTTTTAGAGTAAAAACACGTGATAAGTTCAAGAGTTGATGTCTGAAGAGCTGCATGTGGCTCGCGTACCGCTGTTTGCCGACCCATGATCTAGACACGTATTTTGGATGATCTGAAATACGCAACACAGTCACGGCGAACGTAATGATTTTTGTAATAGCTTAAGATTGCTATGGTTCTGTGCGATTTTTTCAATCGAAGGCATGTGACGTCTATAACATCCTTTCCCAATCTCGCAATCCTAAACAAAAATGGCGTAGCGAAAGGGATTACTTAAAGTTAACTACTAGTTATGTATTCCGTATCCTTATATCCCTACTCTCGAAAAACGAGGTTGAGAAACTGAGTAACAATCATTTTTTGTAGAAAAACATCTGCTGAAATATCTCCAATGAATCAATTTCGATTCACCGACAGTTACCTCCAAATCCATCTGCTCTAAATTTGACAATAATGCTATAAGCCAGCGCTTCCCATCCTGGGTTCCGCAGGTTTCTCGCGGGGGTCCGCGAAAGTTTTCATTCACTCAACATTCTTTGTGATAGAGTATGAAAAAATAATTCGGGGGTCCGCAGATTATTGTTTTAAGATTTAGGGGTCCGTGGCATGAAAAAGGTTGGGAAGCACTGCTGTAAGCAACAACATTTTTGCGAACAGCTGTATGAGGGGATGTCCTGTGATTCCGCAGGGAGCGATTCTGGGAAGGCAGTAGTGGTGTGTTGGCTTTTCGCAAGCTCGATTGCGTCAGTTTTCTTCGCAATTTTACAACAATAAATTCTATACATGACTCATACTTTTTCACATGTCTGATTCGTTGGAACTTTCAGCCATCCACCCGTATTTTATTTCACACAATGGCATAGGTTAAGGGCACTATTCGTCGCAAGAGTTTTGTACACATATAATGAAAATAGGCAAAATAGTTATGGAATCATTCTTTTCCGTGTGAAAAATATAATGTTCTTGCATGTCACCTTAAAAATGATTATGTTGAGATTACAAAAAACTTTTTGTGTTCACTGTCAATACTTGATAGAAAGGCAATATATAAATAAAAACACAATATTCCTTCGTACTTTATTCCACTTTATGTAAAAGGTCAGGACCATTTTCGCTCATTGCGAGCATTGTCAATTGTCAGTTGACAAAACAAAAATTTATTAAAAATCAAATTTGAATCGTTCAAACTATGTACATTCTCACAGATTTTGTCACTAACGACCCGGGTTTCGCCTTTCGGCATCTTCAGGCATTCAAGTGCATGGATGAACTTGAACTGACAAGTTCTGGAACAAGTTCAAGAATCTGAACAAGAACTGACAAGAATTGTCAGTTCGAGTTCATCCGTGCACTTGAATGCCTGAAGATGCCGAAAGGCGAAACCCGGGTCGTTAGTGACAAAATCTGTGAGAATGTACATGGTTTGAACGATTCAAATTTAATATTGAAATTCCACCAAGCACCTTCAGTCGAAATCTTAAATTATAATACAAAATATGTAAAACTAATAGTTAACAAACTATAAAAAATATAATGTTCTTGTTTGATGATAAATACAGACACAATTTTTAATTCATAGTACAGATGAATGTTCCTTGCTTTGCTTATTTTCGTTTTATTTGTACGAAACTGTCCCTGTCCGACGACTAGTGCCTTTCCCCTATCACAAATACGTATAGCATATTTATTTTTTGAAAACAGTTGCTTTCATTGTGTTTGATGCAGAGGTCAACTTAAATTGCTGAATATTCTGATTTATTTCGGTTTCAATTCTGGCCCTTAATTTGAAATCGATATTTTACTCACAATTCAGTTGTATATTTTTATACTCGGCCATTTCGCAACGTGTTTGTTTTTATGAATAAAATCATGAAATTGTTGTTTATCAGTGGCGGTTCTAGGTACTGGGCTAGGTGGGCTAAGCCCGACCTGCATTTTTCACCCAAAAGTGACAGGTATCGAATCTCAGTGACAGTTCTGTATTGCTTTTTTTACTTGTTATTTCACTTTGAAAGAGACAAATTTAAGGTCACGTATTATTATTTCTTACTTACATTAGCATTGATTGTATTATATAGTAATTTATGCTTTGCAGTAGTGTCGTAGTATTTGTTAATTTGCTTGTAGATTAATGTATAAGATGAAGTGGAAGCATGCAAAATTTCGTAAATAGTATACAATGCTATGCTTTTCTCTAGCCCACCCAAGATTTCAGGTCAGGAACCGCCACTGTTGTTTATATATATGCCTTTATTTAGTTCAAAGCGTAGATAACGGAATACAATATTGCACTGTTTCTAATAATATAATGTACGATATTTTGATTTGAAGTTACGGCTATTGATCTGCTAAACTGTGTATGTGGGTTATCTCTTCTCTGCTAATTAGTAAACAGTATTGTATGTCGACAAACGTACTTTATTATTATCTTTATATAAACTATGTCCGCTACCAATATCGGTGGAGCATATGCACTCTTAATGGAGCAATTCGACAGGTTTTTTTTGTTATTTCCTCAGTAGAAAAATTTGGTGTTAACAGTCACTCTATCGAATCTAGCTTTACAGAATTGAACGAGAGAAAAAAATATCACGCTAATCGAAATGCCACAGTGTATGTTATTGTTTGTTTAAACTCTAATCTCGAGTCATTTTGAGGTTAATAATTTATATCTAGTTGTGTTTATTTTTGTTTGTTTGCTCTTATCAGTAAATTCAGTGAGCTTCAACCTTTTTTTGCTTTCTTTCTACTCAATATAATTGGTAAACATTTTTTTGAGTACAGTGAAACCTCGATATTACGGATTATTACGAGCGAAAGGTTTATTTAAACGCCGAAAGTCCGTCGTATAATGAAGGTAGTTTTTCACATTTATTTAGTGATAATCTATACGCATTAGAGTGGAAGAAGGAAGAATTTTTAGAAAAATATAAGAACGTATGTAAACTATCAACCCTTATTTTGTCTTTTATTTCACTGTTAAATTATTATCTACGATAAAACATTGTTAATATCTGGCTTAGACATTCTATTAAAAGTTCAATTGCCCGTGATAAGAAGTGTGCTTGGATTAATTACTTGATAATCTCGTATATCAGTCAGAAGATTTCCTTTGTGCGCAAATGTTTATTACACTTTTCTGAAAATACACAATTATTTATCATATTATTCACACTCTTATAACAACACTGCATCAATCGCAAATGTGTCATGTCTCGTGTAAATCTATTTGGAGTTTTCAACGTTCTCTATTTCTTTACCTCAACTTGAATTAAAACTTAAGTGAACCTTAAATGAGGGCAAGCGTTGCTTCATATATTTTGAAAATATTTGAGATTGAAATACATAAACAATTTGGCAGTCTTGCATTATCATATCATAAATACTGATCAGGCGGTAGAATTGGCATTCATAGTTTAAAACAGTCGTTTTTCGGTTTGGTACTGTGCTATCTTTAAGAGTGCGATATTGTTTGCATGCGGCTGCATATAAAAACAGACGTTTTAATTAAATCGAAGATTCAGCGGTACATGTGCTGAATGTTTTCAACGTCTGCGAAATCATTCCGATAAAAAATATCACAGTCAAAATATTTTTATGTACAACGATGATATCGTTTCTAGTTTACAACATTCTGACGCAAGTGGCGAAGAAAAATATCAAAATGCGCATTTATTATCGGTAATTAATATTTATTATGAATTTGCGATAGTGTCAGCAAATTTATCTTAATTGTTTTTGGGTCGATGGATCGCTCTTTGTTGAGTATTTTTTCTTTTAATTGAATTAACAAAAAAAAATGTTTAAACATATCTTTTTTCTAATTAAAAATATTGATTTTTAATGAACAGATATTATCATAATTAAATATTGTTTACTGTACTTTGACATTGTCAGATTTTATCAAACGATTATCAGTTTGCATGTAGTACTGACAATACATTTCTTAAATTTAATTAGCTAACCACTAGTCCTTTCCTGGACCTATCCCTCTCTTCCTACTTTCATCGAAAAAGAGAGTTGAGTCACTTTTGTATTGTCGATTTGATATTATAATCTCTATCGACAAATTAATAAACAAATTCGTGATGACGCCATGATTCTGCTATTTATAAATGTAAATTGTTGTTTTTGTTTTTGTGATGCTTGTGCGGGCACTATCATAATAATTATTGTCTTTAATGTCTCACATACGTCATTAAAAAAATATAACTAATTATAAATGAACATCTTCTAATTTAATACCTCTTCTAATTTAAAGGCTAACAACTTTGTCTCAATTTTTGATTATTCATTTTATTTCAAAGCCTGGCATTCAATAAGTTTTAAAATATATTTTAGACGCGTTGCTTACTTATTGTTTAAGTCGTTTATTTTTAACTTTTGAATTTTTTTATGATAGAAGTTTATTTATTTATTGGTTGTATTATAAAATGAAATGCACAATACATGATATTTTATGGTCGTCACCGATGCGTCACAGATTTGACAATCATATATTTTTTTGAATGAACCAACTTTTTTCTACTTATTTCACATATTTTAGAACATATCGTTCAGGACTTCTGTTTCACTCGTAAAAAGCATAATCAAATGATTTCATATTTAAATACAATGCCCTTCCACCAAGAATCGACAGTTGACACCTGAAAAAATGACTAATATTATTTTGAGATCGCACAAAGCAAAAATTGATTAAAAATCATTTTTACTGAATAGACAATGTATAATAACATAACCATTGAAATATGTTAACAAAACATTATAAAAGATACAAAACGTTCCTTTTTTAATGTGTCCATCTTTCTAGGCCAGGGTTTGTCAGGCTTTTAAGTGAGAAGAGCCAAGTTGTCAAAGAAAAAACATGGCAAAGGTATCATAGATTCATAAATACGCAATATAATTATATGGATGTGTAGGTTTGATGTCTGAATAACGGCAAATAGCCATATGCGGCTCGCGAGCCGCGGTCTGCCGACACCTTTTCTAGGCAATGCATTGCTGAACAGACCTTACTTAGTTATTTACTTAACTTAAAAAACGTTCGAGGGCCGTGGGTTGTGCATCACTGAGCTACAGGGTACTTGTAGAGCCGGTCAGCAAAAATTCCAGTGGTAAATCACTTACAATTTCATTCTTCTCTATTGATTAGTATTATCAGGAATATGCACAAAATATGTAGGCAAATGTAATAATTTGTGAACACCAGGTGTAAAATAAAACATTTGAATATCGACAAGTTGTTGTCTTTGTATGACGAAATACATAGCGTATCATTTTCTTATTACTAAAATTCTATTCTATTTTTACGCAAACAACAAGAAACGGGTTATGCTAATATTTAACACAAAATAAACTCATAAACCAAATTTGTCGCCGTGTCAGATCAACAGTGCTATAACAGCTTAAAAATTACTGCATTTAAAATGTTCATTGAAACTAACTGAATAGAAACGAATACTTGCTGACAGTTTTTTTTTCAATATCCACAGTTGCACGTTTATATATAATAACATTGTTAAGGTGGAAACATACTGCCGACACCTGACGCCACGTAAGCGTGTTGGATGAGATCATAGCTACATATTTGCCATTGTATTGTATGGAACATGAACGCACTGTCGTCGCGTCGCGTTGGATGTTGGCAGTGTGTTCCTGTTCCATACAATACAATGGCAAATATGTAGCTATGATCTCATCCGACACGCTTACGTGGCGTCGGGTGTCGGCAGTATGTTTCCACCTTTAAAGTCATGTCTCGGACTAGGGCATCCAGTCCCGGACCGTTTTTGTGATCCCGGGATTGATCACTCACCATAAAATCGTGCCACAATTGTTTGAGATTCTTGGAAAATTACTGGATTGCCAATTATTGGCATGTGTTTTCGGGATCCCGGGATTGATCACTGGGGAAAAAGTCAGAAATTGAGAAATTTAAAAATAGTCCCGAAAATAATGTGAAACAGATTTTTTTTCTTTAGGTCGATTGACTGATTTGAAAAATTATCAATCGCTTAACATTAAAGAAAACTGGTCAACAGTGTCATTGAGAAAACGGCAAGAAACATGTTTGATGTTACACAAATAATCTATATATTAATAGTCGATAAGGTCCGTCCATCCGTCCGTCCGGTGTCCCCGATTTCACACCTTCCAGTCTCCACTTTTTTATTCATACTAAATTTATATATTAATAGTCGATAAAATAATCACTCGCTTTTCACTTTTCACAAATGTGTGCGTACTGATGTCCTCGAGTCTTTTTCTTCTTCTACGAAATGTATTTGTTTGTGTACTTGAAAATGAATAGTTAATGAAATAAAATAAAATTAAATTAAATTAAACTAAATAAAATTAAACGGGCTTACAGCTAGTATGATCTAATTTATGTTATAATACATGATAAGATAATTATTATAATATTGTATATCACGATTATGATATACGCCAGGCAACATTTGCAGGGTTTTTTTTCTCACAAAAAATTCACAGCTGTATTTTGTTGCTTCACGCCTCTCGATGTTTTTATTTAATTTTTTTCTCATTGTTAGTGTAGCCGTTACATATGCTTGCTTTGTAATTCGAGAACACATCTGTTTGCAGATATTGAGATAGGTCAAGTTACGAGTAAACATGAAAACTGAATACTGATTTGAAATTAAATAACAGTTCAAATATTAAATAACTGTTAATTTTATGTTTTCTATCGCTGCGCGTGGAATGATATTTATTATGTTACATGTCTTGTTTTTTTTCTATTCGGGCAGATGGATATTATTATATTCCTTCATCTTTATAGCATGAATGTATATTGAATCACTAGGCTGGAAAAAAATGACATTCAACGTCGCATGGTGACATAATCTATTTTATTCGTGTTGCCAGAAGTGTGAAAAAAAAAATTCGAATATTTGAAATTCCCAGTTGCAACAAACATTTTTACGTTTATAACTATTAAACCTAATCAGGCGTCATCTCTTCATTTGTCACACTTTTTTTATGCAATTTTTCTTATATTTCACACCATACTGAAAAAAATGTATATTGGCTTATATTTTTTTGATGTGTGGATTAATAAATTCCTAATCACAGACATTCATATGGGTGTATACAAATTCATAACATGATTGAAATATCAATACAAAAAATCCATATGCTACTCGGCTACGGGTCTTGCTCAGTGTAATAATATTCGTTTTCTTTTTGTTTCCAGGTCAAAATGCGTGCGAAAGAAAGTCGTTCATCTTCCTCAGGAAAGAGTTGCCAGTTAGGTGAGTGCATTGAGAATTCAACCAGTTCTTGTATACATTTATAGGTAGCCAACTTTTAGTTTGCTATTTTTTTTCAATCATATTCGTTCTCAATCGTGGAGAATATGTAGTCATAATGAAGTTTATTCTAATGGAATTTTGGGAACGGGGCTAGGGGTTGATTAGTAGTCAGCTAAACGCTCTCGCTATCCCGGATTAGATGGGTACTACGTAGGAATTATCAGTACATTTGAACCAGGACTGTAGAGTTGAAGTTGTAAAAAAATATTTTTAATCAAGTAAATGTATTTCATTAAAAATGTTGCAGGAGTCTCCACATTACGAGTGATCGTGGCAATTTTTTTAAATAATTATTTTAACTGTCCGACATGTCAAGTTTATTCATAAATTGGTACTTATTTGGTAGAATTCCATAAAGCAAAAATACAGATCAGTTATTTATCAATGACCCTTTTAACAGTTTTAGTTTAGACTGATGCTTTGATATCTCATTCATATTTCGAAATTTTTAATGATATTTATCAGTCATTCTCTTTTTTTTTTAATAGCATTGATTTTTTTGACAAATACAAATTAAATCTCTAGCACGTGTACCCTAAGTTTGCAATCCCTTAGCTCGGTGGATTGGTTTATGCCTATAACAATAGTTATATTACTATAGTATCATCAATAACAATTAAAAATGGATTTGCATTATAATCTAGACAGTGACATTATCTAACACCAAATTGGGATACCTGCTTATCGCTAAGTTATATTAATACATACAATCCAGCTTTAACGCGGAATTATTTAATATCTACCAAATAATTTTAGGCTGGCCAACATAATGAAAGAAATTGCTCTACTGCCGGAGAACCTGCTGAGGATGCCTTCGGTTGGCATGGTGAACCAGTGGTATGCCACGTCGTTTGACGAGATCATACAGTTCGAGAAAAACGACCCGAGCCTTCCCACCTTGGAAAAGTAAGTCACTTGATTTGTTACGTTTATTTCGTTATGTGCTACCGAAACTTCCAGGGTAATAAATGTGGAACCCACCATCACTTGATATGAATGAACGGTCTTTACAAGGTGTATCCCGTAACACAGCAGCGCTTAGCGCCTTCACTAGACTTGGTTGCTATGCTTTTAAGTGCATTAAAATAAACACAATTTTCCATTGAAAGCCCCTACAAATCGAAATTTTCTTCCGCTCTCCATATGATAATGCAAAGAAATTAAATGCAATACTATTTGTCTTTGCTGCAGCTAAGTTGGCATGGCAAACCGGTTGGATTGACTTGAGTAAACTTTTTCTTCCATTATTCATCTTAATGCATTTTAATGAATACACTACCTGCTACAGATTCACGGCTGTCACTGGATGTTTCCCGTAATGCAGAACCATTAAGTGCTTTCAAGTGATTGCCAGGAGTGTCTCAGGAGCAACTTAGTTACTCCTCATCTCTTTAAAAAGCATACACAGAATATCGCATGAAAATTATAAATTACTAAATGAAGGTCGACTATAACCTTTATCTCCAATATTACTAATTATTGTCATAGTCATTTTTCTCACACTTAAATTTTGATGAATGTTGGACTGACTCTATAGAGAAAGATAAATATTTCTTTTGCTCTACCATAAAATCCATTTTTTTCAGATTCTGTTCAGCTCTTGTGAAAATAAGCAACAGGCACACGGATGTAGTGCAGACAATGGCACACGGAGTTCTTGAGATGAAGGAAAATCATGAGATAGACCACCAGACAGAACACAGTGTTCAATACTTCCTCGACAGATTCTATATGAGTAGAATATCAATAAGAATGTTGATCAACCAGCACAGTGAGTATGATGATAACTAATGCCATCTATGTCATTTTCCGACAACACCATAATCTAGTTTTAGGCAAGACTCAAACCATTCACATATTCATTTTAATGTTATGGTATAATATTTTTTTTAAAAGAGATAGAGATAATTTGAGCGAATGTTTATGTATTTCGAATAATATATATAAAAAAAATAGTTCTGCATTTCTTTGCCTTGTTAATATAATTGGAATTTTCAGTCACTTTGTTTGACAGTGACATCTATATTATTTTTGTGTAACCATGACATTGATTCTCGAGTAGTAATTTAATAGAAATATATTTTTATACTCAAGATTATATGGCTATATATTATTTTTAAATATGCATTTTTTCCAAAAAAGATCTTCAATCTATCAACCTTTTTGTCACAAAAAAAAAATGTAATAATTTTTTTTTCTGGCTTAAATCATGTTGAAAAAAATTGGGTGCATGTTAGTTAATAGACTTGAAAATTTAATCTTGACCACCTACAAGATGAGGAAAATGATTGAAATTGAAAACGATCTTGTAAAATTACAGCATTCACAAAAAAATTTTAGACTACTCTGCACCGAATTGATATAAACCATGCTATTTTATATAACAGCGTTACTCTTCGGAGAACAGCCCCCTTCAACCATATGCAGCCGTCACGTTGGATGCATCGACATCTCCTGTCATCTGGGTGACGTTGTCAGAGACGCTTATGAGAATGCCCGATTCCTCTGCGACCAGTATTACCTTACATCGCCAGATTTAGTCCTCAATGAACACAATGGTGAGGGATTTCACATAACATTTACCCTTCCAGCTCGGCAACCTGAAAATGATTTTCAGTCCCAGGGACGTAACATATTTTTTTTACGAAGTCAGCCGCACAGTTGGTAGTAATATATATTATGTTTTATAATAAATTTTTATTCGATAAACACTTTGAGAGCTTCTGGAACTTCGATTTTTTGGTTCCAATGAATAACATAATACGTCCAGCACGAAGGCATCAATTAAAAGATAAATGAATTGTTTTGTTTTGTTAAATATATATTTTGTGATATTCATACAAGAAAATTTTTTAAATATCTCTCAGACTACCTAACTGCCAACAAAATTGACTTAGTTTATATTACTTTTTTAAATATCGAAATAAATAAATGTTATATGAATGAGCTTGTTTCATCCGACGATATAGCGTGTTTAAATCTATCGATATGCATTCGTAAATCAAAACACCTGATATTTGAATTAACCTTTTTTGGCAGTATACCGATGAAATATTTTTATAAATCGTCTCTTAGAAAAGGGCAGTAGTAATTTTGGATATTGTCATTCCACAAAAATCATTACTATTGTTATTTATACGTGACTTAATACATTTTCAGAATTGGAATCACGCGATGATATCCGGATAGTGTATGTACCTTCACATCTTTATCATATGCTGTTCGAACTGTTTAAGAACGCCATGCGAGCCGTAGTTGAAAAGCACGGCTCATCATTGGAGCCCTGCCCACCGGTGCAAGTCACAGTTGTCCGAGGAAAGGAAGACATATGTGTCAAGGTGATTTACATGTGCATTGCTCTTTTAGATTGCAGGCCGATCATGCGTCCAGTAATATCTTCCTAAATCATTACGTATTTGTCTCCATTGATAAATGAATAGCGTTTAGTTACACATTGCCTTGAGGGTAAACTAACCATTTTCGCATTTGTAAATCTTGAGAAGTGGCCCTTTGAAAGTTTTGAGTCCTATTTTATCCATGTGGTTTTAATGATAACTTCCTCACACTTCATAGTCTTGCTTTTTACAACTGGCAATAAAATAAACAACATTTACCAGTGGCGGTTCCTGACCTGAAATCTTGGGTGGGCTAGAGAAAAGCATAGCATTGTATACTATTTACGAAATTTTGCATGCTTCCACTTCATCTTATACATTAATCTACAAGCAAATTAACAAATACTACGACACTACTGCAAAGCATAAATTACTATATAATACAATCAATGCTAATGTAAGTAAGAAATAATAATACGTGACCTTAAATTTGTCTCTTTCAAAGTGAAATAACAAGTAAAAAAAGCAATACAGAACTGTCACTGAGATTCGATACCTGTCACTTTCATAGAATACAAAGATATTGGTATGTTTGTATGGGCCATGGACTAATTCCAATTTAGCCCCCGATGAATGACAGAAGCCAGTAAATTTAAAATACAGTCCTGTGTGTTTGATGACGTTTCCGTACATACAAATACAAACAAAATCGAATCGTGCTAGATTGCGTTCCAGTGTAAAGAAATATTGTCTATGGTTTTGGGCTAGAAAGCCGTAGCCCCTGACCAATAGCATGTACATAGGTGTTGCCAGACTGACGTCACGTTGAATGTTCTCTATGAATTATTTATAGGGTTATTGTTTTTTTTATGCCGGCTCAGCTTAAAATTGTAATAAAAAACAATCGAGAATATTATTGTAGGTAGACATACCATTGTCTTATATTGATAGAGGAAAATTTAAACAAAGATATTATATTCATTTGGGGAAGGTTAGTGACGCTTATAAATGTATTTATTTTGTTCAGCGGCCGAATTGCTGTTCATTTTTATTCAGCCATCTAAAGTTTTGGGTGAAAAATGCAGGTTGGGCTTAGCCCACCTAGCCCAGTACCTAGAACCGCCACTGACATTTACTATAATAATAATAATTGACACAACTTGAACAGTTCTAAGATGCATAGACTTCTTTTCAAAAAGGTATGTAAAATTCTTGAGCAAATAAATTATTTTACATTGAAAATATCACTTTATTCCAGGGCTGTGGAGTCAGGTAAAAAAAAGATGGTAATGACTGGTTATAAATAAAAAACTGATTTTTTCAAATATTTCCGTTTAACTAATGTATCTATATACCATTAGATCATTATAGTTACTAAAATAATTCTAATAGATTTCACCAATCAATATAATGAATAGATGTTTTTCTCCGGTTTTTTTGACTCCACCTCTGGAAAAGCTCCCGACTCTAACACCACAGCCCTGCTTTATTTTATTCACTAACGAAAAATTGAACATTTATGTTTGATCAATATTACCCTAAACAATATTATACAATAAACGTTTCAAATAATATACTATAATACAAAGTAGCATGCATATTTTTGAGTTCGATCATTAATAGTTGTAAATTATTTTTTTGTTCACCCCGATCGCAGATGTCCGACCGTGGCGGTGGTATTCCAAGAAGTGTCTCCGATCAGCTATTCAAGTACATGTACAGTACGGCTCCACAGCCATCTAAATCCGACGCACACACTGTCCCCTTAGCAGGTAATTTCATTTATTTAATAACAATCTGTATACTAATGACGTTTACAACGTCATTTGATTATTGATGCCTTCTTGATTGATACTAAATCTGTTTTACCACAATGTGCATTCATAGATTGACGGGTATCTGTTTTAATTGATTCGCAACTTCTCTCCCTGCACAATTTATTTTTTGTCACCAACGCGAATGGCGGTAATTGTTGCATATCGAACAGCAATGATTCCTGTTTTAACATCAAAGTTATAGTCATGATAATCCTGAAATTTATGTAAAATGGAAGGTGCCGGTTTACGCATGTATCCAGTCACTGAATGGACCGATGCAGCTTTAGAATGAATTAATATATCATACCGAATCACAAATGGCTGGTTGAGTCAATGGATTTAAATGAAATAATAGTAATTGTGTGTATCGGCACACTCAATGTACCAAGCAGCAACACACTTTTTGCAGGAGCAAATACCTTGGAATTTATTGGAATAAATTAAAGTTAAAACCACTTGCTGTGCTGAAAAAATCTTCAGTAACAACCATTTTTATACTATTTAATTATAAGTAATATATACGGTAATTAACACATTGGTTACGGATGACTCGTATACGAGTCTTTTCGCCGGTCTGACTTACGCGTTGAAATATATACATCCAATGCGACAAATGTTTTAGATTCTCTATGCAGATGGCGTAACAAATGATTGATGCATCATTTAAAAAATAAAATATTAAAATATATGCACAAATATTTTTTTTATTCGGTGATTTCGGCGATGAAAAATCAGCAGACAGTTAAAATGAAACTTTAAAAAATAGGCCACCAAAATATAAGCAATTGTAGGCTAAAAATAGGCTTTTATGTTTTCTTATTTTGTTTTGAAATAAAATAAACAGGAGTAAATGTTTATTTGACTTGTTATTTATTACGTTTTCGATGAAATATATAATTCTATGTCAAATACCCGATTTTCTATATTAAAAAATACAAAAGATGAGTATCGCTAATAAAAGCAGGCTAAAATATATAAAGTATTATGCAACAAAGTGTTGCACAACTGGTGTCCAAATTATTTTTTTGAATGTCAAATAGTTTTAAAGTTATACTATTTTTTCAAAAGTACCTAATTTTTTTGCAAAATTTCGCAAAAATGCCCCGATGCGAATGAGTTAAGACCAATAGCTCTGCTACAAAATTAACTGATGCGAGTTACTGCATTGTTTGTTGGTAGTGTGAATATTTTCTAGGATATTTTATAAGAGTTTGACATGAAATTATGAATTCTTACCAAAAAATATCAAGAATTGAATTTATCAATAGTGATTGTTTGTAAATAACATATGACAAGATATAGATATGTTTTATGGTACACTCCTCCTTTCTCTGTCACATTTCTCCGCAGAAACTATTACCCCTTAAATACAATTATATTATTACACCTTTCCCTATCCGTTGATATTTTAATGTTCTCAATAAATATCTGAATTTTTAAAAGATAATGTTGAATGTTGTTGGTTTTCCACGTGTCCCCTTTGTGAGTGACGTTAGGTATAGTTGGCTCCTGCAATTTTTTTAAATTGCAAAATTTATACTGATTTAAATTGATACATAAAAAATACATTTTATGTGTCCCACTAATATGTGTTTAACATGCCTAGACTTGCTTGATTTAAATCTAGGGTCTTGTTTCAATAATATATCTAATATTTCTAATAGGCTTATAGAAAAATTCGATTTCATCTTTATAATAAAACATAGCTATAAACAAATTTTCACTCATTTTTCTTTTACTAATTCTTTCGGTATTCTATTAGCTTTTCAATTGTTTTTATTTTATCATTAGAGTTAAGCCAGTCGTCACTCTGCCTTCTCAACTCTAGAGAACAATTGGAGGCTGGTAAGAGATCCAATAGTGAACAATTTGGAGGAATTTTTATGTACAAAAGTAGAGGACAACCAATGTAGCATGTGCTAGTTTTCTGTAATGTGCCAAATTTTATTGTCAAAAAAATAGTTCCTTACATGTCAATATAACTCGTCTATTCGAAACCTTTTACTAAAAAAAATGTATATATATATACTTACACCGCATTATTGTTTAAAAATAATACCAATACGTCACCATATAATCAAAAATTAAGTTCATAACATTATATTATCTCTACTTGTTTATATTACAATTTATTGTATTGAACTCTTTTACAGCATTTCATCGTCGTAAAGCCACACACTTTCAACACCTTGTACAGATTAATATTGTCATCTATTATCTATTGCCATTCTCATATTTTTTATTTATTCAGATAGGGATACTGCACACTATCTATCAGTGATTTTTGGCAGCCACATTATTTTTATTATTATTTGTTGCAAATGATTCGGTAGCCATTATTATATTGATCGTAAAATACCGTTTTGGCACGATTATCTCTTATAATCAACGTCAGTCAGTAGGGAACCACATGCCCACCGATGAATTCAATAAATATTTTAAGTCCGAATTGGAAGTAATGGCTTCTAGAAAAATATTTCATTAATAATTTATTAGTTCATCAACAATTTTAACCTTTATACTCCCAGCGGTCCCGTATGTGACCGTTGATTATGGTTCATTTCGCTATCTGATTACGCTGATTTATGATAATATTATTCAAGATATAAATATTAGGTTACATAAATAATGTCTTTGAGATACTGATCCATAATTTTATTTTTGGTTTCGATAAATATTTTTGTCATACGAGTAATATAAACATCTGTCCATAATATGTCCATTTTGTAATTTTAGGCAGACCGTGGTAAATCAGTTCGGACACAAATAAAGCTTTTGTTAATAATAAACAATCTTTTATTTTGATAATGCTTTTTTTTTTACTCAACCAGGATGACTGGTTTTAGAGATATAATTTTTTTAACGGATACGTTTGTCGCGAAAAAATGCTCGGGCAGTGTGCTACTCCTTTTGCACACAGCGCGCGAGCGGATAAAGGATAACTATAAATTTTTATATTTTGAAATAGTAAGTTGTATTCTTCCCAGATTGACCCATAACCGCAAAAAATGTTTTTGTGTGCTAACCAACTTAATAATATAGATAAAATAATACGTTACTCAAAGGGTTAATGGCAATTGTCAGCAGCTTGAAACTATCAGCGCTTTTTAGAATGAATGTGTGTCTTATATGAGCTAAATTAGTGTGAGCTTTGTCGAAACTTATTGATAGCATTGTTATTCCACTATTTCGACTGTGTCACACATCAGTTATATAAAATTTCACATTATATTAAAAATGGGTTGACTTCTTCTGCACATAATTATTCCTCCAAGATGATTAATTAACTTCACAATGGACAAGGGATCTGTTTTACTCGTTTGGGAATCATTATTTTTACAATTACTAAATCCCGCTTTAGACATAGTTCCAAATGTGTGCTTATTAAGAATGCCGTAACTAAACCTTCAAATTCTATTATACATTTCTGTCATATTCTCACTTTCTTGAAGACTTTCTCGCTTAACATTGAACTATTCCTTCACAGTGCACCACTTTTTTTTAGGTGTATTAACCTTCTCAGTCACCGAGAACCAATTATTGGGTGCGCCTAGAACTCTAGCCAAGTGGCCATGTTGTTGGCTTGGGTAACGGTGTTCATGGATTCGAATTCCAGCCAGTTTCTTAAATTCTTTCAAAAAGTATTTTTCAATTGATTTATGGATTAATTTTTGAAAGCATGGCTGTCTGTGATATCTTATATCACCCATCTGGTCTTTTAAAAAGGAGCTTAGCGAAAGCAATTAGCTAATCACAAGTCTATCTGTCTTAACATTAACACGTTCACTGCTGATTAAAATACACCAACACTGATGCCATGTTAAAAAGTTCTGATGCATCATTGTACTGTTGTACAGTGATGTTTACCAATACAGACATACGCATCTGAAACGACATAACCATACAAATTTCTTAGTAGTACTGGCTCGATGTGTTGTGCTAGTGTTGTTTTTGTGAATTTTCAACGGTGATGAGGTTATTTTTTTAAGCTTAGCAGTCAATGTATTAATCTCTCCAAAAAAGAGAGGTTAATTAACTGAGTAACAGGCAGTTCTCATAGAACCACCTGTGTTTAGATGAGCTCCTTTACGAGATGGCTACGAAAAAGCCTATGCCAAAAGCTTGACAGCACTTTTACGACAAAAACTTTTATGTATTATATTGTAAGTAAATAAAGTTTGTGTGTATTATTAGCACTGTCGTAAGCAACAATAAATTAGCCATCTTGGGCTAAAAAAGTTATCCATGAAGGGATTCAGCTATCCATGTATGATGTCGCATCCTAAATGGGTAACACCAATCCCTCTAAAAACTCATTTGAACCCTTTCCCCGCCCAGCCAAAAAACACAATTTATCACTCTAACACTAAAGTTTTGGAGAATGAATTGTGCACTGATAATATTAAAATGGAATTTTTCAGTGAAAATGTGAAACGAATATTCACTTGTATGCAAATATTATGTGGTGTATATATATTATATTTGTGGTAGGTGTTTGGCGTTCAATTTTTGATCCTGTGTACATACAGCATCAAGTTCGTTGCCCATCTCACTTACCACTAGAATACAGAATGGAGTTTTACGGCTGCCATTTATGTAAATTCTACAATTTCGCTTTCAATTGTATAATCATCACCTAGTCTCATTATTTAGCGCACCACTGATAATCATAAAAAAAATTGTTATTAAACCAACATAAAATAAACTTGCACAATTCGCAACTGGGCGTATTAACATTTTATGGGCAGGTCAAGGAATATTCCGTTTTTAATAGCATGTGTGTTATCAAGCGGAGCACCGATCATTTTATGCTTCTAAGTAAACATTAAAGTTAAGTTACATTTTTAGGCAGGCTTATCCTAAACAAATATTTTTTTTCTCAATGATTTTTAATGTGAACATACTTTTTACTATTTGCTAAGTAAATATTTTCCCAGCTAATTGAACGTCATTAAAATCAAATCATTAGTAAAATTAATCCATGTCGCCATCAATAGCTTTAACTTAGCTATACATATAAACACGATACACTTATTTACTAAACGCCAGTTCAAGTCCAATCGTGCACTTGAACTTCTAAAGATGCCAAAAGGCTAAACCCGGGTCATTAGTGACCAAAATTGCGTGAACATTCATGTATAAACATAATTTGAATGATTCAAATTTAAGTGTTGTCAGTTGAATACTGAATCCATGGCATCTATATTTTGAAACATTTAACGGTAAACGAAGTCGAATAATATTCATTTAAGGCTTTTTTCTCAGCCAATAGAATCTTTAGTTAGAATACTTAGAATACATGTGGGGAAGGGATTTCACAACTAAGTCTATCTCCCTTAACGCATCCTCCCCCTCAATAAATTAGTCAGGAATCTGAGAGCAAACTACTTCTAATCCTTTTATTGCATCTGGCACAGTTTAAAAAAAAATGCTCTGTTTGCTCAAAAACTATATTATTCTTCGCTTAAACTTTTTCTCGTACTTCTCTCACCATTAATGACTATTATATTCTTCATTATAATTCACGACTGAACAAATAACTGAAAAAAATACACTTTGATGCTGCAGGAAGACTGCGAAAACCTATACTATATTGTTTTATTTTGTTTCCAGGTTATGGATACGGATTGCCAATATCGCGACTCTACGCTCGGTACTTCCACGGTGACTTGGTGCTGATGTCTTGCGAGGGATACGGCACGGATGCCATCATTTACATGAAGGTAAATAATTGTTTTATCACTATAGAGTAGGAGATATCGTGTTCGTTTATGATTAACGAATGACACATCTTTGTTTGCATTCCCATTTATTTTTGCTTCTCTTTTGTCACCAATAGGAAACATTCCCAAATATTTATTATCGACTTTTACGTGCCGAGCAAAAATACATTATTTTACACAGCTTATAATTTTTTAAATTACAATAGGGTTTCGTAGAAGTAATTACACTATTAAAGAGTGGTTGACAGAGTTGCAAAACAATGTATCGACACTTGTAGTTATATCTCATCTGCGTGCGGTCTCCATCTCCATCACGCGGCTCCACTTGTGTGTGATCAATTAGGATAAAAGAGCAAACACCAGCATACCTTTATATCCCGCTCACTCCTTTCACAAACTAGAAAAATTTACAACACGCCATTATTGGCTTTGTAAAAGTACGCAAGAATGAGTTTTATTTCTCAACATTTAATTAAAAAAAGAAAATCGACAGAGATATTGTCATAAAATATAAAGACTATTTAAAACTGCAGTGAAAAAATTATTCACGGATGTATGCAGGACAAAACGTAGCATCAATTTTAAAATTTAGATAATTATTTATTAAAAACAACTTTAACATTTAACAATTTTAAATCTATGTTAAAAATGGATTTACGCAAACAATCGAATCCAACAAAAAAAAATATTCTGTTTGAAAGTTGCTCAGTATAATATTTTGTCTTACAGGCCCTATCAAATGAAGCAAACGAACTACTGCCAGTGTTTAACAAAACGTCGAGCAAGTTCTACCGATCGAGCATACAGATGGGAGACTGGTCTGGAAGAATTCAATCTAAAACCAAAATGAACTCAGCGCATCAGACATCGACGCCTACAGGCTCCAATACGTCTCCGGACTCGGACAGAGACACCGCCATGCAGAGATAGTGCCCAGGATATTCCAGAACTCGATCTGGAAACAACGCCGAGGGCAATGTAGATTCTATAAGTATTTGTGAGGAAAACTGCGAAGCCCTTTCTAAGATAAATAAACTTTCTGACGACGATAAGCGGGGCGATGCTACATTTTCGACAATGTCCGTATGTGATGACAATGATATTAGGAAAATTGATCGGGTCGTAAATACCCGCACAAAAAAAATCGATGACACTTTAAAGGATATCAAACCTTTCGGTGGCAATGAAGTATTTTTAAATGAAGATTTTAATAAGAAGGATTTAAATTTGATCAGTATCAACGGCGGTACCGACGAAAAGTTTTCTTGCGTTAATTTGAATGATAAAAACTTAAATTGTGCTAACGTGCACGCCAAACGAGAGGCGCTGTCTCTGATTCTGGGTCGAAAGCAAAGTCTAGGGATCGATAAAGATTTTTATGGGCATTACGGCTTCAGTGATATGCCAAAGTCTACCGACGGTCACGATTTCGGCGTATGTTATATTAAAGATTGCGATAAAAGGTATAGGAACGGTAAAGATAATCGAAAGAACAAAAAAAATGATTGCACTATTCTCTAAATGGACACTTTCATAGTAAGACAATAGACGTCAATATATATTGTATACAAATAATTTTTGCAGCAATGTTGAATTTTTTCAATGTAAATTTGTTTTAGCGAAAACCTAATTGAAATTGTTGTTCAACTGGTTGTATTAGTACTTGTGACACGTGTTTCACCTCTTTGAGAAGCAACTTCAGACTAAGGATAGGCGTATGCTGAGATGCAGGCAACAGAGCGCATTGCAGCGCAGAGCAGCATAGATTGTATATTACATAAAGAAGCGCAGACCTGCGTATTCTGCAATGCAGGCGCGTGCGATGAACACATGCATCGGCCCTGCTTTGCGCTCTGTTGTCTGCCTTGCGTTTCAACCTACGCTTAACTCACTATGTGGTGCTTCTCAAAAAAGCCAACCACGTATCCGTAAAATAACAAAGTTATAAATTTTTATTTTATATTTGTTTTCTTCATCTCTTAATTGCAAATGACCATTACTGATTTAATATTTCAAGATGGTCTTAATTTTCTAAAAAATCACATTTACTATTCAAAAAAGATCGATTCTTTAAAAAACAATCTGCTCATTTATACTGCACTTGTGTTTTGCAATGAATTTGAATTCCGTTTAATTTTTGCTCGCAAATGATATCAATTATATTTCACTAGAGTCTAGTGACTATAGACAATCAGCAAGTCTTCAGAGGAAAATAGTATAGTCTATATCAGTGATTTCCAAATCGGGGAGGCGTGGACTATTGCAAAGGGAGGCTTGAACAGATTAAGTTATGTATTTACCCTTTAAAACGTGTCTTTATTATTATATGAAATAAAGTATGTGGTGGTGCCAAGATAATTTTTTCAAAGGGAGGCGTAAGAACACAAAGTTTGGAAACCACTGGTCTATATTCGAGATATAATAGTTGATTACTAAGTTCATTTATAACTTTTTAGAAGTGTTAAAAACGTAAATTAAATGACTCGACAGTAAAGATCTTAAATGGTGAACCTTGCTTTAAACGTTAAAATACTAAAGGCATCACGTTTCATATGAGCGATAAAAGATTGGCATATTTCTTACACATTCCTATAATATAGAGACAATTACATTGCTTAATGCAGCAGTGTACATTTGTCATAAATAAAATGGCAGGTAACAGACTACTCAGAGCAATGATTCATAAACTCTGTTTTGAATGGTTTCAACATTATAATTTTATAATGTTTCGATTCACAATGTTACAAGTCAAATCAATCAATAAAACATAAAATAACAGTTTTTTTCCACTCAAAATATGCTGTCTACCATCCTCTACCATAACAGTATAGAGAAAAAAATATTCAAATATTTAAAATGGATATCCATAATGAAATATAATATTCACTGACCGTGATCGAGATTAAAATTTATTTTCGAAGCCATTATTGGAATGATTAGTTTCGCCACTCACCTACTTTAAAGTTTTTAATTTAACATGAATATCCCACAATTCAACACCTCCTTTTCATTGTCCAATTTTCACAATCATTAAATGCTCAATTTTATTCGGATGAAATCGATTTGTATCGCTTAGAACTTGATTCGGTTTCAAATTATATTGATGACTTCTTTATGTAACCACTGTATGTCACAAAGTTATTTATTATAAATTATTTGCATTCCTAAACAATAGTTTGTCATTGTTGCTATTTATAAGTTTTATTTATTATAGTGCTCATTAGTTTTATTATCACTTATTGCAGTGAAGACTGTATTTGTATGCCATCTGTGTTTTTTTTTTTATTAGACCAATTCACGTTAATAAATTACACATTTAATTGATAGATGGCAGTGTTTTTTTAGTATTTACATTTTAAAATGCATAATGAGTGTTATTAAAATAATGTGCTTAGAGTTGTAGTTAAATGTTTAATAAATAACTAGCCGCCCAGTACTGCTCTATTCGGAGCCATGAGACATCTCGTACAGCTGTTGAGTTTAACTGTAAACTGTTGCCTTTAGAACTAGATTCGCGGATCACTGTCAAATGACTGGAGGATGATTCAAGTAAGAAAAATTAATATGCAGTCATTTGTATTATAAGTAGCCGTATTCCGGCGGAAATGCTCTAAACTTACTTACTTACTCTAAACGCATCATCTATTATGTCGTCATGACAACGGTAACTATGATGAAGTCCCATTACTGTCAGTTTACATAGCAACCCAATAAACATAAAATTAATGTCGCAAATAATAAAATACACTGGACTCTCTTTTTACATGGTGGATTCGGTCCACGTACTAATGTGTAAAAAAGTATATTAAAATTAAAATAATGGTGGATAGGTTTCCTTGGATATAAATAAAATTAATTATCATATCTAATTTTATTGAAAAAAATGACTTGGTAAATAATTTTTTATTTACTATATCAGACAATAAACGAACCCGTTTACCCACATTTAGTAACATCGCTACCATAGTAGTAAGTACATGCAAGGGATGTAACAGAGTCCAGTACATTTAACAAAAATCGTAAGTTTCTATGCATTTTTGCCGTATCAAATGATTATATCTGTGGACAAAAAAATATCATCAAAAAACACGTGACGGCTACAAATATATATAACACGAAATACCCCTTATAATTTTAATACATACATATGATCGATGAGCCTAATAAAGAAAACTACGTCAGTAAATGATTATTATTGTTAGACTTGTAGATAGCCGTTGAATAAATTGTAATATGGCAAGAGTGGTCTTAAAAGATGGTTGTGTGGGTGTGTAATTTTTATACAAATTTAGTATTTGAAAATATCCTGCTCTTCCCTGACGCGTCAGAATATAATCTAAGAATATTTCGTTCGAGGAGAAAAACTGAGAACTATTTTTCGTACGGATCTAACTGTGAAACTGAATCCTTGAGATGGGTAATGAAAATGGTACAAGAAAAATGTTAATCGTAGGTAGATTGTATACCTATAGTACTGTAATTTGTTGGATGTTAGATGTTTAGTCTGACCAATTGCACGATTCTCACCCCAGGTACATTTATTTCTGATGTACATTCAGTGGTATAGTTAAAATATACCTAAAATTGATTTTGAATTGACAATACCTTTTCTGATTGTTGATATTTATTTTGTAGCTGTGAAATTATAGACTGTGCATATTGCATATTTTGAGCAATGAAATATCAACCGTGACTTAGGCCATACTGTAGAAAACATCGGTACACTAATGCGAATATCTCAAATAATTTTGCATTTCCTGAAATTATATATCTTGCATACCTGTATTGATATTGCAGCTACACTACTGAATATTCAAATTCACGTTATAATATTTGTATTCTGTATTATTTTATTAAAGCATATCTTAATCCTGAAGCACTGTAAACAAACACTAATATGACCTTAGAGAAATGAAGATTTTTAAATCGCTATCTATAAAACAGTATTACCACGCTTGGCCATATATATGAGACCTTTTTAATACACACCCTAATGTTATTGATTTATTTAAAAATGTAATCTAAATGAATTTAATGTTATGTTTTTAAATAACAGCAAATAATGCTACACATTTACATCCTTTTTGTTCTGAAATTTTCATTTTATTAAATTTTACTTCTAACGTATTATTGCATACGTCGCCATATTATTTATTGTATATTTTTCTTATATTATAACTTTGATTAAACATTCGTAAAACTTGTTACATTTCTTAAATTTACCACATTGTTTTTGATTGCTTGTTTTCGTAAAAGTATCGTGAACACGTGCATAGAATTGAAGACGCAAGTGGATGGAAGAGCTATGTTGTTAATTAAGACTGAAGGTTTTTCAGCTAGCGAAGTGGTCACTTATTATATCAAACCAAAAACAAAACAACGATGATTATTATGGATAAAGGGAACAGTCAATGACACCTTTGTCCGTTTTCAAATTTAAAAAATTGGCCCGTTCATTCGTTGTCGCGACGATCATTGAAATTGAAAGATGTCTGTTAATTTTTCTCACAAAAATGGGTACATAACACCTTCATCGACTCGTGTATTGAATTGAAACATCGTAACACAAATGATATTACTTTTTAAATCAATATCTGTTTTTTTGAATGCCAAAATGTCATTTGTGCATAAACTGTGCCTGGAATCGCTCATTGTTCTTCTGTCCGTGTGTTTACTTGTAAAACTATTGAGCGACAAAAAATACAAATTAATTGTTTTTAGATTTAGTTTAGCATTGTGAAATCTAGTTTATAATATATAGTAGTTAATATTATACATAGATTGTATAATTAATTTAAAGACTATAAAATCTGTGGTTGATACACATGTATGTGTTTGCTTAGTGAAATATAAATGAACTGTTCTTGATGTTACTAACAATGAATGTAAACAATGTTATTTTACAGTTCTATAAAATGGTCTCTGGAATTACAATTTAGAAAGCATTTTCATCTTTTCAGATCTAAATATATTCATCTTTAAATGCCCATTAACCAGTCGCCTAAGAAATATTCAATATTTCATTATTTTATTTCCAATCTGTTGTTTTTGTGAATTTCCAATAGCACTGCTGTTATTTTGTTTAATTATAACTATTTTTAATGTGTCCACATCATGTGCGGTGATGACGTTTCTAGAGAAACTATGTTTGTACCTTGTACGGGCAGTCTTAAGTGATCATTTATCAATGTTTTATGCAGTGCTATTGTAAAGTATTGTAGTCTAATTGCAAAATGTACAATACTTGCTGATCTCTACGCGGACAGCCAGGCACTTGACGACAAAACCTGCTGTCCCTAATGGTCTGCCGGGCATTTAGAGGTTAAAAAAAAAAATATTCTATCTCAATTTTTTGTTTAATTTCATTGTTTGCAATCAATACTGTGTCAGTTTTGTGATAATATTCCATTTTTACGTTTGTAGTAGGAAATATATTTTTATAATGCCGTTGCTTTCATTAACTAATAAATAAAGAAACCATATATTTATTTTCTTTTAAGTCTTAATCAACATAATCAATAAAATAGCTCAACAATTTGTTTCTAATTTAGTGCATCCAAATTTTTAATTATATATTTTTATATACCTACCAAATATTGTTGAAATTAGAAACATTTTACGATTTCATATTTAGATATTTATAATGACCCACCTAACCCACAAGAACTTTTTGACTACATTATATTTTAAAGCTTCATTGTGTTTGATATACAACCAAATAAAGATCTGAAAAGAAATGAAAATAACTGAAGAACTGAGGATATAGCCAAAAATTAAAGCTCCTTGCTTTTCAAACACAAACCAAAACAAAAAATAGATTGATGAAACTGCTGCACTAGTGACATCTATTAACAATTAAAACTAGTTTTGATAAAATTCATGTAGCTAAAATGTTACAAATATTTCAGTCGACTTGAGTTTTAGAAATATTTTTTTCTTTCTGTAATGTGTTTTATAAGCAATGATTTTGTGTGACCTAGTGGAAAAAGCGTTGCGCCAATAATCAGATGATTTGTATCCTGCTTAGATTTTTCCAATTTATCAATTTTTATTTTAATCTGAAATATCCTAGGCATGAGTTTTTGTGATTTTTAGTATCCTGGAAAAAAATCTTAAAAATACAGAAGATCATTGAAGAATTAAAATAATATGGTATACCCAAATTGCAGTAATATTTTCATTATTTTAACTTTTAAGAGATGTCACTAACAAAAAAACCTTCAGCCCTAATTTTTCCATATAACTATAAAATTCGATAGTTTACAACTATTGGTAAGTATGATGTATTTATTATAGAGAATATTTGGTTTGAAGAGCAATTTACATCAATATGATATTGCCTTTTACGAAACTACGAGTTCTAATAGATATCAATCACATTGTGTGTTATCGAGTCTGTATGAAATAAAAGACGCTTTCGAGAAAGGCGTAAGGTACAGATTGCAATTAGTATATCGACCGCTCAATCTGACAGATGGTCAAATTTTTTATCAATTCGAGGGCTTAAAGCAGTGATGCACGACCTTTACCTTCTAGCGGGGCGCATAAAACAAATTATCGTGGGTTCGGGCCGCAAAGAAAAAAAATGATTTAAAGTACGCTCAATCCTTTTTTATACAGAATATATGTACGTTCTATGTAAAAAAGCCTTAAAATCGTGTAAAAAAGATTTAATAAATTTAGATAAATGAGTAATAGGTTCCGTTATATTATTTTGACCGTGTTATTTAGAAAATAAATAAGCCATGCAAAAAAAGGATTATGAGTACTTGCTTATTAAAAATCGTTTCATTATGAAATATTTATGTTTCATTTATATGCAATACATAAGTTATTGCGTTCTTGGTCTTTGTTTAATTTGACATAATATTTGTAAGCCTGTTTCTTTGAACTGATTTATTCTCCTTCACTGAAGACAAAGCTTGCTTACATTTATTAAATAAATGTTTTACGTGAAAAAAATATGTTTGAGAAAGTGATTTAAGGGCCGCCATAAAATTCAAAAAAGGCCGCATGCGTTTTATGCATCACTATCTATAAAAGCGTAACTTTTCCGGAAAGCCATTACTTTAAAACTCTACTCTAATGCAGTGCTTCCCAACCTTTTTCGTTCCACGGCCCGCTAAATCTAAAAAAAATAATCCGCGGCCCTCCTCAATTGTCTCCGTAACTCGTTTTTTTTTTTAGCTCACCGAGGAATTTGAAATCTGCGATTTGGTATACTTTTCCCTCAGATTGTCACAGAAACTCGTTTTTTTTTCTTTGGCTCACCGAGGAATTTGAAATCCTCGATTTGCTATACTTTTCCCCCAGAATCAAATTTTCTATCCAATCCAATCCGGCGGCACCCTTAAGAAATTCCGCGGCCCCCCAATATGGGAAACACCGATTTGATAGACTTAAATATATAGATTTTTGTACTTTCTACTGAACTTCGCGGCCTCCGCAATAAATCCTACGGCCCCCTGAAGGGCCGCTGCCCACAGGTTGGGAAGCACTGCTCTAATGTTCATATTTTATACTTGATTGTAAACTGTATGTTTATAATACTAAAATTTTTAGGTAACATCTTAAAAAACATTAAAAACGGACAACTTTACGTAGTTAGCGTTAAACTTCACAGGTGACTTAAGAAGAAAAGATTTACACAATGCTGTTTAACTATTGTGTTGCCGAGAATGAAAAATAAAGCAATCAACAAAAAAAGAAAAAACACTTTTTTGTAGATAACATTGTTTGACTTTATTAAGCCTTCAGAAAATAAATTAACATACCCTTTAGCATGTAGAGTTGTCGAGTATGTAGACTTTAGTCAATATGCCAGTTTCCTTTCAATAGCATATCAAAAATGCAAACATGCTTTTTGTAGTTTTAATTATTCTCTGTTTATTATTAAAAAGATTATTGATTGTATACCTTACCCTTCTTCTGGCACTGCTGTACAATATTACGATAATATTATTTTATAATAGGCTACTTTTCTAAGTTATTCATAAATAATTATATCTTTTCATATCATAACAAGTATAGATTTATATAATTTATTGTATAGTGCTTATATGCTCGTTTGACAATACTGTAGTATATTTTTAGAAACATTAACATGTTTATGTCACCAATGGAAGGGTTGGTTATAAATTCTTATTGTATTTCAACGGATGAATTTAATAATAAAATTGACACCAATGAAAATATTTGTTTTATTTAATATTTGAACTAGTAAAGGTGTATACAAACCTTCTGAATTTACTCTGAGTTCCCAACTTCTGTAGCCGGCAGAATGTTGGTACAGTATCCCTTGTTATAAGCATGTCAGTCCTGGTAAAGAAATTGCTGAACTCTGCAGAAAAAAATTGAAATAACTGATGGTTTTTCTTTTATTGACATTTTTTTTAATAACTCCTTCCTTGAACAGATTAAAAATATAAAAAAAGTGCAATTACCTAACCGCCAGTCTAGTCCTGGCTCTATTCTTTGTATCTCTACTTACTTCGAAAAAAAGAGGTCGAGCAATTGAGTAACAAGCAGTTCTCATAGAAACATAGTATGTCAATGTGGCAGTCAATTCAAAATACTTTTTAAATCGATCGTTTCTCAAATTAAATATGAATCGATTAAATTATGTACATTCACACAAGTTTTGTCACTAACGACCTGGGTTTCGCCTTTCGGTATCTTCAGGCGTTCAAGCACACAGATGAACTTGAACTGACGTTTAGTAAATGAATGTATCGTGTTTATATAAGAATAATTTGAACAATTCAAATTTAATAATTAAATTCCACCAAGCACCTTTAGTCGAAATCTTAAACATATCGAAATATTGAATTATCTCAGAATGGCACATGTGTGGCTTGGATCTTGTTTGTAAAGATACGACCAGTTTCATCAGTTGATTTTTAAATCTTTACATAGATTTGTGTTTGAAGGCATGTATGTACAGGGCATGGAGTCGTAGTCGGAAATATCTGACAACTCCGACCCATTTTTTACAAGTTGATGCTGTATAATCAGACCACAAGTGTCCATAGTGTTGCCACTGCATGCTAGGATGACTAATGATGATCTGATGGTATACATAGTCGTTTTTTTTACCAAACTCTACAGCTCTGTCTATGTATGTAATATCAAAACTCCCTCCCACCCATCTGTGTAACGGATTCATTAGTTAACCATACGTAATGTAATTATGCCTTAACCTTATATTCTTACTTCCGAAAATGGAGAAGTTCAACGACTGTATAACAAGCAGTTCTCATAGAACAATTTCTATTTGGATAAGCTCCATTAGTAGCTGATGTACTCATAAGGACAGGCCATGGTAACAAAAAAATATAATATAATTTCTTACTAAATCGTCTTAAATGTATGCCATTTAAACATTTATGAAAATAAACAAATGTTTTTATCAAGAACATGAATTAATTATATAATATATATAGTCGGTTTGACGCAAGAAGTCATTAAGTGACAAAATGTTGACTTAAGAGTTTCAACTACATTTTATCAGTGACATCCAAACATGACTAATAAGTCTTTTGCCAAACATAGTGACTTTTTTCCAAAAATAATGCACTGAGTGACTAGTAGTGTTCAATTTAGCTTTAAAAAACGTGTTTTCGACATAATGATTAAATGAGTTACAAAGTACATAGATTGTGACATCTAACTCAGTTTTGACCGCCATGTCACATAATGACTTTTTGCAGCAAATCGAGGTAGATGGGCTCCAAGAAATGGTTTTCGGATTAAAATATTATGTAAGATTAACAGTTTTCAAATCTGGTCTAAAATTTTGTTTGTTGAATTCGAAATCTTTTATATCAAGGTTATTTGTATTTTTAGATAATCTCGATACTACATGCCAATTTCCAGATTATTATTTGTGGATTTTTTTTCCATATTTTCTTAGTCATATTCGCTCTCTATCTGGAGCATATGGCCGCCACGCGGCACCTCCATGTTTCACTGTCTCCCGCAATTTTTTTGCTTCCTCCCATGACATGCCAGCATCCCTCAGTTCAGCCGAGTACATCCTGTGGATAGTACCCGACGGTCATCCAGGACGCCGGAATCCCACCGGTTGGAATAAGAGGCAGGAGGCATTTGCAGCACGTGACCCAGCCAGTTCCAGCGTCTCTCCATAAACACTGACGTGACGCGGCGCTATCTTGTACGTTGCCTAATCTCCGAATTCTTCACGGAATCAAATCACATCACCCCCATTAACCGACGCAAGCATCTGTTCTCGATGCTCAGTATACGGTTTTTCATGAGTCTTCATCAGGTGCCATGATTCGCTACCCTAAAGCAACACTGGTAAAATGCAAGCGTTGAACAAATGGCATTTTGTTTTAATCGTGTCCAGCTGTGTGTCCTAGGCAGTCCGCATTGACTTAAATATGGCTCCAGCCATTCCTGGACGAATGGTGAACTCCTTTTTTGTGGTACCGTCTTCCGGAATATGTACGCCGAGGCATCTGAAGCTGTCGACCCTTTCGATGATCTGTCGCGCGCTGGTCATGACATGTTTGGTGACACATCACCGTATCTTCTAAATATTTGAATTTCCAATGAAGCACCTAAACAGAAATTGATATTAGTTAGATAAAGATGAGTCTTTAAAAAATACTTGTGATCGGCTAATCGATCTTTCTAGGTCCTGTTTTCATGATTGGATAGAAGGTTGTAGGGAAACAATGAAAACGTAACAGCCAACCATGCATTTGGACGAAAATCTACGAATCGATTTATAATTTAATTTTTTCATTCAGGGATTTTTTAAGAGTCTTTACTACTCTGCTACGACACCGACTTGATTTTTTGTACATAGTCTAATAAGATTGTAATTTTAAATGCCACTAAAATAAAAATATCTTACCATCTATCATTGGTACAATTATCATTATTTCGTACCTATTTAGTAAGATGTAAAAAAACTATACATAAATCATAATTAAATGTTCATATTTACCGATTGGTTAATGTCTCCCGCAAAATACGAATACCTTTATAAATAAGTTTTTCAATCATTGGCGAGTTTTTAATTTTTACTACTACAAAAAAAGTATACGAACTATTCTGATGTTCCTTTGTTTTACGGAATGTTTCCTAATAATTTTAAATTTACTTGTTAATGCGTTTTAAAAAAAATAAAGCTTACTGAGTCATATTAAACATATCGACTGTGGAAAGGAAAAAGGATGTAACCCTCAATTTTCTAAAACAGCTGTATGTATACAACTTGACACACATTTTATCAAAAGGATGGAAGTTGAAAATGCCTAATAAGTATCTAAATTTAGCTTTTATGTTTGAAAAAGATGACTTTGTAAAAAAATAAAACCAAGAAAAAATACTGAAATAAAGGTTTTTCTGAGATAATTTTTTAAATTAATATTAGGTTATGTCAATTAAACACCAGTTTAGAAGTCTCCGTGCACTTCAAGGTTGTGTATAATTCATAATTTGCATATGTCACAAAATCATCAAAACACGTTTTTATCGCCTCCTGTAAAATTTGATATGTGTGGGTTACGTCCTTTTTCCTTTCCACAGTCGATATTAATTTATTGATTTTACATACTTTTTCATTTAGCATTTTTATTTTTATTGCATTTGTTCAACGTTGTGTATTTCGAAAGCCTAAATATATGTATATTTTTAACAATTTAATATCGTGTACATTCTATTACGATTAGGGCTTTCGAAATGAGTAGAACCGGATCGGGTACCCGTATATTTTTAAAAGAACTGAAAACCGGGTAACCCAGTCATTTACATTTTTCTATAATAAATATACCTACTCAAGGTGCGAAATTCTTCGAATATATTTCTATTTTGCTAAGCCCATATCGAGATTAATTGAATTTTGAATCTATTGGTAAAGTATTATATAATGCTAGAAAAGCTTTTTAATTGCTAGCCTACATAGCTATTCAATCTACTTTAATGGCAAATGGACGCGTATTTTCCGTTGCTAACATTTTTTATTGGTTTGATTTTGTGAGGAGTTCAGAGATAAGGGAGCGTACAAGCCTCAATCCTGCCTGCCTCTTCTTTCGACCGGTGGGATTCCGGCGTCCCGGACGTCCATCGGGTACTATCGAGATGTACTCTTCGGAACTGAAGGATGCTGGCATGTCATGGGAGGAAGCAAATCAATTTGCGGGAGCTCCACATAGGGAGCGAACATGGCCAAAGAAGAAGAAGAAGAACATGTTTTCATAACGAATTCGGAGTTCTATGAAATACTAAACACTGAATGCATTAATATTTTTGAAATATTACTTTTAAAAATGTGTGTACATGAATATTTCGATTAAATCAAATATTAAAAAATATAGATCTGCTAAAAAGAATTTGTTTTAATCAGTATTTAAACTGTTGAAATAAAATGCTTTTCATACAATATACTGTAATCAAATATGTTTGTTTGTATTATAAATATACAAACTATTATAAATGTTTAACTCAAATAGTTAATATAAAGTTAGAATAGATATTTGACGAAAAAATCCTGGAACCGAATCGGGTACCCGGTTAGTTTATGGAAAAATACCCGAGAACGGGGTAATTACGATATATTATAAATATTCTTATAGCTATTTCAAAATTAATTTATGTAATAATTGTATCTTATAATACCTATATGGTGCACTGTTGTCGAATAAAATATAATAACTCTATATTATACTCCATAAGAGTATCTGTCATACCTCTTTGTATGTTTGTTTATCCTACCTCTACGCCCGTAGCACTTGCCGTATGCGCTACGATTTTGCGACATACGTTGATAAAAAATAACAATTCACTATAAAGCAAATAAAAATTGTGTTATTAGTTATTTTTCTTTAGATCAAAATTTTAAAGATCAATGAATAACTTTAATAACCAGTGACATTATTTCGAATTAAAAACTTTTTGAATAATTTCACTTGGCATTGTTTCAGTCTTACCATATTGATAAAATAGTTATTTTTTGATTATTATATGGTGCCGCAAAAAGCTATGATTTTATATTTTTTATTATTATTTAAAATAGTTATATGGTAGTTATTTATTTTTATAATAGGTACACTCATAAGACGATTTACTGTAATGATATTTAGTATCAGATATTTAGGTACATCGGCTACCTAAAGTTCAGTTTCATGAAATCGATTTAAAATTGATTTCGTGATAATATATGGCATCGTGTAAATTTTTCAATGAGTCAAATGAGAAAAGAAAGCTAAAAGAAATATTTATAACCGGCGTTTTATCACAAAAAGTAGTTATAATACATTCGTTAGCCGTTAGAAAAAAAAAAATATGCCGGAACACATTTGAATTGTGAACGTTAAATTTCCCTCCAATATAATTTTCCGACGCGCTGCCGTTGTTCTTGTGCGCACGCGTCAAACATTGCACCAAACCGACGCCCGAAAGAGACGGAAGAACAACATTCGGGCGCTCATGTATGAATTAGAAGGAGACGAGTATAGGAACTGAAGCTAGTCATGCTTCGGCCGAGCAACATGTCGGGACAGGGTCGGACACACGCAGATTTCCCGATCAGGGATGGCTTTTCCGGGCACGTTTGTGAACTTAACAGATCCTTTGAAATGTCCATGAATACGTTGATTCAAACGTACGCTATTATTTTAAAATATAATGCAACTACTAATAAATATACTTACTTCAATCCTTTTAGAACTATCGGCAGAATGTAAGTGTGATATGATTTTAAAGTTAAACAATAATAGTCAAACTCTGAAATAGAACTAAAAGATTTTGTATCATGTGTTGTGATCTGTCGAAGAACATTTTTTATCGGTATCTTGTGAAAAAAAGATTGTTATTCTTTATAAACTTTAATGTAAAACTGCTTGAAGTATATTTCAGCCATAAAGATATGTATATATACTTTCACGGTCTATTTTTGTACACATAATAGATCCAGAATTGTTAAACAATGCTTCTTTCAATGTGTACAAGTTTTCATTAAATTAAAAGTTGAAAACTATAATAAATATTAAATTGAATTGAACATAAAAACATTTTAAATTGAACCTGTACTGATCATTAAGGTTTAATGTTCAAATTTGTATTATATACATTGTATATTTTTCTTTTGAAAATAAAGCCCTGTAAATTATTGTATTATAAAACTTACTGTGCCATTTTCATGCATAGCGTACTTTTTAAAGTTGTGTGAAAGCAATAATGAAAATAATAACATAATATTATGCTTTCCTTATCGCAGATCAAAACCATTTTATTTTATTGACTGACTAAAACTATTTTTTTCAGAGTGAATTTTTCATCCTTCAAGAACTTTAGATCTGTACAATAAATTTCATGACAAGTATTTAAGAGACGCAGGTAAACTGTACTTAAAAATAATCCAATGTTAATTGTATATATTTTTTAAACCATTTCCGCTCCCAATATAGAGCATATGGACTCCTAATAAAGTTTATCTCAATAGAAGTGTTTATCCAAAAACTGCTTGTTACTCAGTTGCTCAACCTCTCTCCCTGTTTTAAAGATAGTAGGGATAAAAGGATAGAATTAGGAAAGTAATAATAGTAAGTTAATATTTCTCGCTAGGCTCAAAATTTTAAGGATAAGATGGGTGGGAGGGAATTCAAAACATACTTCCATGCCTTTGGACAGCAATCCATATTTTAATTGAAAATCAATTTATAAAAACTGATCGAACCGGTGACATCCGTTAACGAAGCCTGCGATTCCGCAGTCGACCAAAATGTATAAGCTCACATAATATTCAAAGAAAATAACAAGTAACCATTGCATTTATATCATCACCATTACATGGCCGTAAGTTTATTGTGTATTTTGACTGACTAAAAGAAAATCCCCAACGCTTTTAATTATAAAAGTATTTTTTTGCTATCACTCTTAAAAGAAAGCGATACTATAAAATTTTAATCACATAATCGATGTTGAATCGCTTTTAGTAAATATCACTGTCAGAGCTTCATCAAATTATTATGTGCCGAGGAGCAAAGAAGAGTATTAACAAATAAATAATAAGTGCAGAATGATCTTTAAGATTGTAATACGTTTGAGACAATAGGCAGCAGTGTGTAAATTTTATTATTCAAGTTTATGAGCGTAAAAAGATGGCTGTTTTTTTATTGATTTCACCCCAAACAAGCTATCATTATTCGGAGATTATTAATCAATTATCACTATTTAGGAAATTGACGCATCGTTTTATTATGCGTTGGCTACGCTTAAATCCTTGGGCCCGAAGCCTACCCGTTCGCCTCTGCCCGAAACCGAATAGACCGGCCAACCAGCGGGATCAATATCTTCAGTGGCCAGTGTTGTTCCGCGCTGGTTGCATCACGTTCACGTCTCTGTCACGCCGCTACCGAAAAAAACTGCGGATGCGAGCTTAATCATTCGAAGCGTCAATAGTAATGCAAGAAATAACCCGTGTATTTCACATTTTAACTAATCTCTTTCAAGTGTCCAGTAACTCGACCGAATCTAGCTTATTTTCGGCTAAACGCCCTGTGATAATGCGTTTTTTACCCAGTGTAAGCAAGCGGTCGGTCGATCTGACACTATCATAATGCAGATATTTTTGCGAACGTCTTTAATATGTCAACGATAAAACATAAAAACGATCGTTTAATATTTTTAAAACAGTGCATGCTATTTGGAAGTGATTTAATTAAAAAAAAACGTGCATTAATTTGACAGCATGGTTGTTTAAAACGAACAGAATCATCTAAAATAAAATCACCCTTTATGCGAATAAAAGTCAATGAAAAAAATACACGAAAGTTCTTTATTAAAATAAACTAATTCAGCATCGCTTTTTAATAACAAAAGTGATAAACTAAACTCACAATATTAACAAAAAAGCTTAATTCTGGAGCTTTTTTAATATTTTATAATGTTATCGTGAAAAAAATAGTTGAGTTTTCAATTTATGCAAATAAGTGATTATTTTGAATAAAATATGATAGTTTAAGCACTGCAAAGCTAAAATATAGATTTGTAAAACAGTATAAGAAAGAAAATGTTTAGTTTTTTCAGTACTGTAGACGAGTGAAAATTTTTGTCAGAATCTTTTGAAAATAAAATATCCAGGCAATCTTTCACACAAAAGTTTACTATAAACAATCAAAAAATATGTATAATAATACACAACTGTAATTTTTATTTAAAAATAATTGAAATCGATGAGTATCAGTGATATAAGCTGTCAAGAAATATGAATATTTGCTTAAACTTTTGAAAATCGCAACTTTGACATTCACACAAAGTTTCTCGATATAATCGTTCCAAAATCTAAAAAAAATATATTAAAAAAAATTCAACATCACGGACATAGCTCAACTTTCAAAAGATCTTGTTACATATGAACGTTTATAATAAAACTACAGTCATCTATAGTAAAAAATAATATTATCCACATAGTACTAAAGCAGCTTAGTCCAATGAGACGTCAAGTATCAAACACGTACATGTCATTAAGAAAAAACACAATTTTCCTTTGTACTTACTTTCCACTTTTTTATTTATCAAGATCAGGACCGGTTTCGCTCATGCCGAGCATTGCCAACTTAATATAATGCCTTTCCACCGACAAAAATTGTCAGTGAACACCCTAAAAACGTACATGTCAGATTTGTTTTCGACGAGTGCCGGAAGTTTGACTGACAACTTTTAAACGAAATTTTGTGACTTTTCGGATCCATAAATAATAAATATCCGGTTTTGTCATAAAATCAGTTACATATATGACTTGACCGTGTTTGATTCTTAAGTGTATGTTACCTTATGCGTTTATTAAATTAAAATAAACACTATATAATAATTTTAAATAAAAATTAATCGGTCGACAAGTTTTTACATTAATATATGAGTTTTTATAATGTATGTACATTAAAAAGTGTGTAGATCTTCAACTCAATAATATCTAGGCTTATTGGTGAAATCTTTCGTTTTGTATTTTGTCGATGAGGCATCGGCAACCTTGACCAAAATCAAAAAAATCAACCAAAATGTTATTATTAAAAAGTCGCTATACGCCAGTGTAATAATACAATGATTACAAGATACTTTTAAAACTTAAAACATAAAAAAAACAAAATTATAATCATAGTGATTATGAAAACAAATATAAACGTCATATTTTACTTTATTTCTTTAATACACCTTTGATTTTTTTAAATTAATTATTTGTGACGTCAATTTAGTAAAATCTGGTCTATATACTATTTCATCACATTAAAACAAATATAAGTGTGTGATTTGTTGATAGTTAATCTGCTTGTGTTAGTTAAAATAAATAAAATATTTGATCTCATTTTAAGTAAAACCAAACGCGGACAAAATGTCAGTCAATTTCTTTCAAACATTTAAACTTCGTATGTGGTTGATGCCCATCATGCAGTCATTTGTTTGTATATACTATTTATTTGTTGTATGTTGTCAAGTGGGTCACTACAACTTATCAAACGGGTCATTAGCTGACCTACAGGTCATATGTTGCCGACGCCTGGTCTAACTACTAAAGACACGTTCCCAGGGGTTGGCTGGAGGGGGCTCAGAGGGGCTCGCGCGAACCCCTTGCTAAATTTTACTAAGGCCGGCGAGCGCCTTGTTAATTTAAGAGAAAACAATATTCTCAGATCAAACTGGTACATAACTGCAATTTCTGCAATCTACGACAGCTTCAGTATACACAGTAGAACATTTTTAGCTAATTACATTGATTAGTTTATGGTAAATTGCATATTGCTACATATTATAAGTGTATTAAGTAACAATCGATTGCTTATTTAAGTATTGCATATAATTGCAAAGGAGTGATTAAAAAAATAACTCCTTCCCCAGATCACCGAGAATTATTTTGAGATTAAGCGAGCCCCTTGTTAAGATATTGGCAACCCACCACTGCGTGTTCCCCATTCTAACTCTACTTTTGAATTGTATTATATACAACGTTATCATAGTTTAATCTCTATTTTGTTTGATTGTCTATAATTTATGCCATCACAACAAGAAAACCACACAAAATTGTTTTGACGAAATTATTGGTTCTGAGTATATCTACCAAATATTATTATTCATGGAATAACATATGCGTTACCAGCTTAAATATAAACTTATTAAATGTCTAAATTCACAAGTCGGTGTATATATTGTTCATTTAAGCCAGTTACAGTATACACAAGAGAAACAAATAAACACTTGTTTTCATTAACTTACTAAGAAGTAGTTAAATTTTTAACAACACACAAAATATTACACTTGCTCTCATTGTCGCCCTCTTTCTATTCTAGATATTTAACGATTAAAGTGTTTGTGGGTACTGTTTATATTGAGACTTAATTATGTTTATATAAGTTATTTTTATAGATCAAACCTAACATCACCGAAGTTGTTATGGCATTTCTACTTTGACTAGCGCATGTCAGTACACTTCTTTGGCCATGTTCGCTCCCTATGTGGAGCATATGGCCACCACGCGGCACCTGACATGCCAGCATCCCTCAGTTCCGCCGAGTACATCCTATGGATAGTACCCGACGGACGTCCAGGACGCCGGAATCCCACCGGTCGAAAGAAGAGGCAGGCAGGATTGAGGCTTTCCGGAGGCATCCGCAGCACGTGACCCAGCCAGTTCCAACGTCTCTCCATAACCACTGACGTGGCGGGACGCTGTCTTGTACGCTCCCTTATCTCTGAATTCCTCACAAAATCAAACCACCTCACACTCATTATTCGAGGCAAGCATCTGTTCTCGAAGCTCAGTATACGGTTTTTCTGAGTCTTCGTCAGGTGCCATGATTCGCAACCGTAAAGCATTACTGGCAGAATGCAAGCGTTGAACAAGTGGCATTTGGTTTTAATCGAGTACAGCTGTGTGTCCCAGACAGTCCGCATTGAGTTGAATGTGGCTCCAGCCATTCCTAAACGAATGGCGAGCTCGTTTTTTGTACTACCGTCTTCGGGGATATGTACGCCGAGGTATTTGAAGCTGTCAACCCTCTCGATGATCTGTCCCGCGCTGGTAAGGGTCCTATCAGAGACATGACAGGTTTGGTTACACATTACATTGGTCTTACTAGTATTAATTTTTAGACCAATGCGACCTGAGTTAGTTCCTAACCCATCAATAGTCTCCTGGATGCCCTCAATGGATTTATCGAATATGACAGCATCATCGGCATATTCCAGGTCACACAGCTTCAGACCGGGACCAACAGCTACACCTCGATCAGGCGGAATTGACCTGCGAAGTATGAAGTCAAAGATAATAATAAACAGGAACGGTGCAAGAACGCACCCCTGTCCCACTCCGGTTGTGACCCCGAACCATTCGGTATTTGAGTCACCGATTCTCACACAACATGCAATATTCTCATGCAGGGATTTGATAATGGCCACAATCTTTGGCGGAATCCCGTAGGCATCCAGTATCCTCCACAAAGAGGGTCTGTGAGGACTATCAAATGCCTTCTCATAGTCGACGAAACAACAAGCAAGAGCACTGTTAAATTCATTGCTCTGCTGGAGGAGACATCAAAGATTGTGTATTTAGTCCGCACACGACCTTCCAGGGAGAAAGCCCGCTTGATTTTTCCTAAGTATTTTCATAATGGGACCTTTTATTCTCGCCAAGAGAATGTGTGCCATTACCTTCCCAGGAATACTGAGAAGAGTGATGCCTCGGTAATTGTTACAGCTGGGGGGATCAACTTTTTTGTGGAGTGCTAACACCTCACCGTCCACCCAGTCCCTAGGACAACGCTCACCGTCTCAAATTTTTCAAGGTCAGCTTCACTGTCCTTCAGTGCTTTTAGCCTGGCCCGCTCTTCAATTCTCCTCCACGTATTTTCGGACATCCATTTTGGTTGCCCCTCCCTCCGGAATCCAGAACATCTTCGGCCGATGATGCAATAGCACGTTTGATACAGCACCAGTCCGCCTCAATGCGATCGGACCCGGATATAGGTCGCACGGAGACACGATCTATTTCCTTCCTTATAGCAATCTCGAATTTTAGCCTCGTGTTCACGTTTTCTAGCTTCTCGATGTCGATCTTTTTCCGCGCTGGATTTTGAGCTATGCGACTTAGTTTCAGGCGGATTTTGCCGACAAGAAGTTCGTGGTCGCTATAAATGTCGGCACCTCGATATGTGCGAACATCGAGAAGTTCAAATCTATGTTTCGTGCTGTAAAGAAGATGGTCAATCTGCGTCTTCGTGCGACCATCAGGAGAGGTCCATGTGTATTTATGGATGTCTTTATGCGGGAAGATAGTTCCGCCAATGGTGAGCTCATTCATGATAGCGAATTCAATCAGTCTCCCACCATTGTCGTTTGCGATGCCCAGATCATGCCGTCCTATCACTGAGGGCCCGAGAGCCGGATCAGCCCCTACTCGCGAATTATAATCCCCCATTACTATCACGCGATCCCTACGGGGGATTTGTATTTGTTGAAGAGGATTTTTTCTTCTCGGTTCATGGTTGTGCTGGGTTGTCTATTTTGGCTTTCGGGTGTCCGAGGCGCTTGTGGCGGTGTACTAATCGGTGTTGAGTTTAAGGATGCAGGGTGATCAACCCTGCGCTCCCGAGGCCTGGGTCACACGGGCTCTAAGGGTCGGCTCAACCCTGGTTTTTCTGTCGGGGATTTCCTTCCCTTAGCCAGTGGCCCAGTTTTGAGGCGCCGGACATTCGCCTTGCGACCCCTGCTGTTAGCTACAACATTGTTGCATTGCCCGATGGACGCCACGGGGAGGCCAGCAGATGGGAATTGCTGGTGTGCGGCATTTACCACCATTTTAGTGTAGGCACGTCAACTGGCATTGACATCCCCACGTGGGACCCCCAGCCATTGACAACCGACTACCATTGTCAGTACACTAGCATAACGTAAACCAGGGTTTCCCGATCTATGTTCCGCGGAACACTGGTATTCCACAAAACCTTAATAGGTGTTCCGTGAACACTCATATAACTTAAAAACCACTCTTTTTTAATATTTTTCGAAAACTAAGAATTATGATTCCTTAATTCGAAATCCATTTTCCGTTCCGTAACGTGCTTAATTCAGCTCAAGTGATTATGAAAATCAGTGATTCTGATGTGAATGCCATTCAATTCTTTCATGGCGAGTTTTTCAGAAGAATCCTTCAATATGTTAAAACAAATAATTATTGCTTTATTTCCGTTTTATACAACTTATTTATGCGAATCGGGATTTCTTTTTTACGCTGCAACGATATCAAAGTGTAGGAGCACACTCGACGCCATATAATTTAAAATGTTATTAAAATTTAAAAATTGTTTTTATACTGTTATGAATTGATTTCATTAAAATTACCGGATTTACAAAGTGTTCCATTGCAGAAAAAGTTTAAAAAACCCTGACTTAAACTATAATATTATTTATACTTTGCTTAGCACTCGACGGAGAGTTTATACACGTACTAGTTGATAGTAATGCTGTTAGCTCAACTGTTAGTTAACGTATACATCGAATAGTGAAGGTGTAAATTAACGAAATTTCGCAGTTAAACTATAACATATATTTTTTTTAAATATTTGACATTACAGCTTACGCCAATGCGTCAAATATTTAAAAGTTTTTAAGTTAAAAGATCATACGAGATATACTCGATAAGAAATTTTTGTAAGTCACATGAGATTAACTCAAGGAGAATTGACGTCACAAACACGCATGTCTTAGATCTCGATTGAAAAATTGAAAAAATCTAATTTGACATTGACTTCACCGGGAATCAAACCCAGGCCCACCTGATCGGTAGAGCAAGCTCTAACCAATTAGACCACAGCGGGCATATATATTTATATGTTTTTCTATATCCAAAACTAATTTTGGATCATTTTGATGTACGCGAAAGTTATGTAAATTTAACTTTTTTTTACATTTGGGTCAGTCATCCAAAGAAAATAAATGATAATTTTCACAGTACTTACTTTGCGTTGAAGCCTTATTCAAGGTAAGCATGTATATTCATGAAAAATGTCGACGTTGGGTTAGGTCATTGAAAGTATTTGACAACCCAAGACGTCAGTGAGGAATTTGATTACTGTGCTAAAAATAAGGTTCAACATTGTTTGAAATTTATTATTGATGCAAACGAATTGGCAACGGTAATTTTTTTGATTTTGTAAATATTGAATTGGCATGAGCGGATATTACGAATTGAGATTCAATTTTCTCTTCCGAATTGAGTTTTTACTCAATTCTCGGAAAAAAAATTGCAATAAGATATTTATTTACATATAGCAGGAAGTAACGTGATTGTATGTACACTAAGTAATAAATGTAAATAAAATATTCGATAACGATATACAATATTTTTGGATGAATCTAAAAGTAAATAACGAAAATTAAGTGTTGGTTAAGTATTCAACTTTTTATAGTATAGTATAAATGAATTATTTACTTATTTATACTATACTGCCATATTAAATAAGTGAATAAGTTGTTATGTATACACAACATTATAGCATAGAGTGCTATGTTAAATTATCGATGACAACTTGTAACAATAAACCTTTCAACTAAACCGATATCCTTTTCCTTTCTCGCCAGTTAAAACTGAGAGTTAAAATCTAAAGGTCGACAGCCTAGTAGAAACTCCTCGATACTCACATCGATTTTATTTATAAAGTTTGTAAATTATTTAAAGGAATAAAGTTGAAACAACATTGAATTTAAATTAAGTGTTTTAGTAAAAATATATCCATAACAAAGTATTAAATATTAAATAAGCGAACTTCTTCGAAATATTTGTTTACGTCAAATTATGTTTATTGTATTAATACGTTGTACAACAATTTATAAAATATTTATATAATATAATTGGCTCCGTTTTGTACTTTTTTAAAGGACGGTTACTCGTTAAAATTGCATTAATATAATAAATATTTTATGACAGTGAGATAACACAGAAGCACTTTGTTAATTTGTAAAACAATTATTAATATTTACACTATAAAATATTCATCTATTGACAGTCCATTGTTTCTTACACTTCAAATGACATTAAAGCTGAAAGCTGAGTAAAAAGTTAAACTTAGAAACAAAGTCATCTACTATTTAACGAAATTCTAAATATTTTTTTTCAATATTTTTGTAATTGTCAAAGTAAAGAACTAAAACTAGTATTATTAAGAAATGTTTAATTTGATTAAGGTATGACGTGATTGCAATACAAGGCGAATATGGTGACAGTTAGGACTTGTCGGTTTTCGAAAACCGGCTTTAAAAACCGTTTTTTTTGGCTAAATTTGTGACGTTTGAAAACCGGTTTTTCAACTTCGTAACCGGTTGTACTGAGTCTATAAACAAAAGGACAGAAAATTTGGATCTTTTATTTGATGGCTTAAAGACCATATGCCCCACATTATCACCCAGCGAAAGGGTATTTTCGATATCAGGTAAATTTGTTACAAAACGATCAGTGGACGCTTTGTGTTTTCTTAAATCATATTATCTGAATCGTAGCACCAAATAATTTCTTGTTGTGCATTATTATGTATATAAATAAATAAACAACATAAAAAATAATCTTTTTCTCGCTATTTTAATTGAATTTATGACATTACATATTATGCTGATTTTTAGTAAAGTTTTCGAAATTACATATATCGTTTAAGTTGAGATGAATCAATTTATTGAACAATATATTATACTAAGCTTTTATTTAAGTACGCCACTGCCGTTTCGCCTTTCGGCATCTTCGCCCGCTGTAGTCTAGTTGGTAAGAGCTTGCTCTACCCATCAGGCGGGTATGAGTTCAATTTCCGGTAAGGTAAATGTCAAATGAGATTCTTTCAATTTGAATTTGAGACTTAAGATATGGATGTTTGTGACGTTAATTCTCCTCGAGTTGATTTTGAGTGACTTATAAAAAATTCTCATATAGTTTTTCTCGAATGATCTATCAACTTTAAATATTTGGCGCATTGGTATTAGCTGTAATGCTTTATATTTTATTTATTAAAAATCTAGCATTAAATTTAATTAAAAGAATGGTTGGAAAAATAAATATATAAAGCTTTTTCCATTCAAAGATTCTACTGTCTCAGAAGCTTAACGTTTTCATTTACCCATGATAAAATGATTCTGATTATATAATGGTAGTCTGTTGGATAAAAAAGTGGGAAATGGTAGTCAATGAGATTGACTTCTGTCAAAGCAGTATATTAAATTTTTCACGCACATTTTATTATCTATGTCCTTCGGAAGTCAGCTTAAAGCGGCAGGGTTTAAAAATAAATAAACTTTATTGCAGCCTAATTTATATACCAAAAAAAAAATGTGTGCAAACGAAAGCTATTTTGCATTCAACTCATCAAGTGTTATTTTAGACCACCTTTCCACTACAGTGCTATAAATTTCTAAAGCTAAAGCAATCAAATGTATCACAAGTGTGATCGGTTAAATTCTTTCGTCTAAATTTTCCTCAAAATTTCACTTTGTATGCACGCATTTCGCAAGCTTTGCTGACGAACTTAAATTCGAATTATTTGTAATGAAATCTAAATTGAATCATCTCCGTATTTGTATTAAGTTATATACTTTTTACGTTATTTTGAAAGGAGTGTTACCTGTTAATTAATTATGAATTTGAATATTGAAAATGACTTAAACAGGTAAATAAAAACTGACCACGAAAACCGCCGGAAACACAAAAATGGTGACAGCAAGAAAACCTCGCAGGTTCGCACCCCTTAGGACATTTCAAATAAATACAAACAACAAATTATGATTTATTATAACACTTAACAAAAAACACGTGGCGTGTGAGCAAAATTATGCATAAATTCAAGTGTAAAATATGAATTCGCGCATTGTTTATCGAGTCGTTGATTGAGTTGGATTTGAAATGTTGGTGGAAAGATGTTTTTGACAATCGCGCTGAGCGGTGGAGTGGCAGCAGTTGTGTGTTGAATTCACAAAATTAAATTTAAAAAAAATGCACTGACTCTTATTGTCGAGTCATGCCTTTTCTTCTATTAATTAAACTCTATTGAAAGTTTTCCAACCACATTCCAGCCAAGATGAACTGGATTATCCCTGTGCCAGGTACGCAAAACTACGCATAATGAAACAAGATGTCCCAAGAACATGTATATACATACACAATCGTGTTAAAAGGTCATGGTTTTTGTAGTTGTTATTTTTTTTTTCAAACAATCTCGTCCCCAATACGGAGAAATTAACTGTATACAAAAGGAAAAGGTGGGTTAAGTCGAGCATAGGTAATTTTCATGACGACCAAAATTTGTTTCATTGTTTCAAATCCAGCGTCGTTAATTCGATTGGTTCCTTTTCTAATTTTCTATTCTTACTTAAATGTACTGTGATTGTTTTGATATATTTTTATTAATTTAACTCCTCATTTTTTCGCTCACAGATATTTGTTTTAAATATAAATTATTGAAAGGGGGTACCCATAAACGCATACTGTTGGTATATCTAGCAGTTGACAAGTCACTATCGTTGTGCCACGTTTTCATTATCGGATATAAGTTGTTGGGAGGAATTCAAATTCACAGACAGGCATGTATTTGGGTGACGACGAAAATCTCTGTTGATTCTTTTGAAGGTTAAAAAATGGGCTTTAAGTACACACTTCATAAATATTCAATATATGTATGTACATACACATTTTTGGGACATTTTTATATACTAAATTATATTTGATAATATTGTTGAGTAGAAATATTTTGTTCTTATATAATATAATATTAAATATGACGTCCGACTTCCTTTCATTGTTATAAGGTTTGATTACTGTCTGATTATTTTATAAATAATCATTTATCTAAAATTAAATTACATTAAACCATTTCTAATATATACAATAAATCTATTTTTTAACTTGACGGCTGCCACGGACGAGACATCTCACTAATTAATTAAATTTAGAGTTGCAAATTATCGCCGGCGTGCTAGGTAATCACTATTAATTATATACGGCAGCTTAAAGGTTAGTGGTTTCAGAAAATTATAGGTCAATACAAATAATGAGGCTTCTTATACCTTATTATATTTAAATCTCTTTGTAGCCTATCGGTATGAACATAACTCAAATATTAAAATAATCCAAAGTTCAAGACCCGGTAATTTCAATATGAAATGTTATTTATACAATTCAAGATATTAGAAATAGACGTTCCTGGTGGACTTTCTTGAAAATTTCATAATGATTGATAAAAAATAAAAGAATGTATACAAAAATACACGAATTTAATTAAGAACAGAACACTTTCATAAATGTCGGAAGAGTGGAAGCAATTTCCATGAGGATTGTTAACTATTCTTCATTTGACAGTTACTATTCCACCATTTTATTAGATATGAATTAAAAAATACTTATAAACGCATTATTAGGGAGTTTTGTGTAAAAACATTTGTTTTATTAGGGACTAACTTCAAACTAGCCCAGCCTTACTTTTTATTTTTAATAAACACCCACAAGAGAATTCGATATTCTGTAAACTTGTAATAGGCTAGTTACGTTGTACGTAAAAAATAGTTTTTTTTCGTTCATACAGCAGCCGAATTCGTGTTTGTTTGAAACACACTTTGGGCGAAAATTACAGATCAGGCTGAGCCCTTCTAGCCCAGTACGTAGAACCACCACTGCAGTATTTAGAGCTTTTTGGAATTACATGAACATTATTTATAAACATGCTTAAGCTTTCTGAAATACAAAGTAGAAGTCCCTTGTAAACGGCATGTCAATTAAAAAATAACAGCGATGGGCAAGGCATGTACGTGTGTTATGGATACTTTACCGTAGAGTCTATAGAATCCCTTCTCCGAAAATTGATACCATCATCCTGGATGTTCATTGATACTCGACGGAGTGAAAGTACACGTGTATGACTTGTGACAAGAGATTGGTGGTGCTTAGAAAATCTCAAAAGCACTGTGTGGTGGCTATTGGTTTGGAAAAGGATACGGGGTGGGTATAGCTTAATGATGGTGATATTTCAAGAGCTAATCGAATTTTTCTAACAACTGAATTGATGAGAGATTAAAAAAACAAGACAAACTTAAAAGAAAATCTTGTGTGGCTTCTATCAAAAGTAATAACTGTTTAAAGTACACAATCTTTCTCGTTTCATTCTTCACATTACGGTATTTACAACATATCGACACTAAGTCATCGAATTATCATCTACTCCAATATTTAATTCTTTTCGAATATAAATTGGCGAATGGAGAGATAACTAATGCACTGGCTTCTGATTTCTAAGCCAGTGTATTTATAACTGGCCATGGTCATTTCGCTTCCAAACTCTTCTAGCTCGACCTGTTAGATAGAAGCCCAACATAAATAAGTAATATGCTTCAGGATGATGAACACATCCTTTGGCAATATCAAAACATGGAAAACGGTGAAATTTTTTAAAGACGTCAATTTTATTATTGTCGGACATTCTAACTTGGTTGCGTGTAGGGCTTTTTTTTAAAAATATGCTTTGTCGTGTAACTTTGAGGACTACATTATCAATTTAAGTGTTCATTTTACTAAATTAAATTTACTAAACAGTTTAAAAAAGATGTTATTTGTTTGGAACAGTAATAACAATATAATTGAACTTATTTTTCAAATCACAGAATTATAAGTAGGGTTTTCAACCTGGCTTAAGCTGAAACCGGTTAACCGGTTTGTTGTATGTTTTACGAAAAACCGAAACCCGGTTTATTTTGCTCGGTTAACCGGAGTTTTTTGAAAACCCCTTTTTGCCTTTGGACTTTAATTATATCGGGTCCGTGGATCAGTGGTCAACACTGTCGGCTTCCGTGATGGATTTCACAGATTCATGTGCCAGTACGAGCAGCATTTTTTCATTTAAAGCCGTGGGTTTTAAGAATTTTAATATTACCTCCTTCCATTCCAATCCTAATAACGGGGCGTAGCGAAAGCGATTTGGTAACTATTGATTCTTTTCTAGCCCTATTTCTATATCCTTACTCTTTTTGAAAAGAGAGCTAAGCAATTGATTAACAAGTAATTCTTGTAGAAAAACCTTTGCCCTCGATAAACTTCATTATCAGGCCATATGATTAGTACTAGGAGCGGACATTGATAAAAAAATCTTTTTATAAACCTTATTAGTTCATATTGACTGTAGAAATGCAAAAGGAGGTAACCCACACATATCAAATTTTACAGACGGCGCAAAAAACGTGTTTTGATGATTTTGGGCCATATGCAAATTATGAACTATACACAACATTGAAGTGCACGGAGACTTCTTAACAAGTCTTTAATTGACATAATATAATATTAATTAAACAAATTGTCTAGGAAAAACCTTTATTTCGGTCTTTTTTCTTGGTTTTAATTTTTTACAAGGTCATATTTTTCAAGCTAAATTTAGATACTAATTCGGCATTTGCAGCTTGCATCCGACAGAACGTGTATCAAGTTTGATAAATTGTGATTATCGAAAAAAACCTGTTTTGATTTAACTGTGGGTTACGTCCTTTTTCCTTTCCACAGTCGATATTTAAGTTGGCAAATTGCCCTGTATTTTTTTTTTGTTTGTTGTAATATAGGTTTTGTGGTACTAAAATTGTTTTTTTTGTAAATAATTCTGGTTTAAGCCGGTTAGCCGGTTTATTTGTTTAAAAAAAACCGAAAACCGGTTAGATACTTCGGACGGTTATTTGGATGCCCTAATTATAAGTTGAATTTTCAAGCTCCGCAGGTTCGCGCCTATTGAATAAATTCAAAACGTTATCAGTTCTTATCAAAAACGTGATATAATGAAAAATGTGTGCAACTTCAAGTGTGAAACATTAATACGCGTAGTCTTCATTGAACTGTCGATTGCGTCGTATTTAAAATGTTTGTGTAAAAAAAAAAAATAGACAATCGCGCTGAGCGGTTAAGTGGCAGCAGTTGTGTGCTTTACGAGTTATGTTTTATTTTATGCTAATTAAACTCTATTAAAAGTTTTCCAAAAAAGCCAAGATGAACTGGATTATCCCCCTGCAAGGTAGGCAAAGCTACATATAATAATATATAATTTTTTTTTAATCCATGTCCGCTCCCAATGTGGAGCATATGGCCTCCTAACGGAGGTATCTCAACAGATTTTTTTTCTACAGGAACTGTTTGTTACTCAGTCGCTCAACCTCACTTTTTTCAAAGTGAGTAGTAGAGAAAGAAGGATAAGGCTAGAACAGGACTGGTGGTTGGCTAATCGTTATTGCTTATCAGAAGGATGGGAGAAAAGTAAATTACGTGAATTGACATCACAAACATCCAGTCTTCGATCACGACTTTTAATTGAATAATTTTCAAATTCGCTGTGATCTGACCGGGAATTGAACCCAGATCTGCGTGATCGGTAGAGCGAGCCCTAACCAACTGGGCCACAGCAGGCGACATAATATATGTATAGGTAGCTCAAAAAATGTCTACACACAATCGAATAAAAAAAAACTCGAAGTAGAATTGTACGAAAAGTGCTGTATACTATATATTCTCACTCTAAGCATTTTCCACTCTAGCACACACTCCATCTATTGATATTATTTATTTTTCAGCTGCATACCATAATTATATTGCATAACATTCGATTGTTTTATAATTACTGTGATCAATTGAACAAGAAAGATAAAAAAAAAAACCCGCTCTTTTCCCAGAACACCACGAATAAGCTCTGAGATTAAACGAGCCGTTTGTTACCGTATTGGCAGCCCACTGCTGGTCCATACCTACCCTAGAAATAAGGAATAAGTTAGCTATGAAACTCAAATTTCTCCTTACAGGGTTAAAATATTTTCAATAGACAAACAACGAAACCACGAAAGAAATATTGCATTGGCAATCGCTTCATCTGCAATTGCAGCAACTCTTTTGGATGGTGGTCAAACAGCGCATTCAGCAAATAAATTGCTTTTGAACACCAAAATGCAATATCAAAAAAAGTCCTGAATATGTGAAGTACTTTAATCATATCAACTCATTAAATGGGACGAATTTACTATGGCGCACACAAAGGCATTGGAAAATCTTCACCATATGTACACTAAAAGATTTGAGAGGAAATGAACAGGTCTTTGGTGGCGCACCTTTTTTATTGTCTAGTGATTTTTGACAAACTCTACCAGTTATACCACGTTCAACAGCTGCTGATGAATCAAGTGCATGTCTCAAATTATCAGTTTTCATCATCAATATGCGTGTAGAATTACAATATGACGCATCCGCTGAACGTTTCAAAATACAATTGACGGATGTTTTAATAGAGCTTGAAGAAACAAAGAAAATTATATGCATAACTCATTTTATGAAAAAAATGTCGGTTCTGTGTTGTCAACTTATGGCATTCAATATGTTCCTTCACTTATTAACGAAAACATTTCAGAGGGAATTATTTCCACAATAATAGAACATTTAACTTTATTGGAAGAAAAGATTGCACATTATTTTCTTTCCTTGAATATAGACAATTATGACTGGATACGAAATCCATTTGCTACGATTGGTACATCGTATTGTGGATTTTCATACGCAGGAGAAGAAGAATTAGCCACATTGTCGACTGATCGTTCTCTAAAAATTAAATTTTCCAAAATGAACATGGTGGACTTTTGGATTTCTATCCAAGAAGAATATCCAGTTTTTTACATGAAGTTACTGAAAATTTTGTTACAGTTTTCAACATCATAATTGTGTGAGCTTGGTTTCTCAACAATTACTAATATGAAAACTAAAAAACGAGAAATACTTACGAATTTAGACGAAGAAATGAGGGTGTAGTTATATCAAATATTCGACCTAATTTTTACATGAAGTTACTGAAAATTTTGTTACAGTTTTCAACATCATAATTGTGTGATCTTGGTTTCTCAACAATTACTAATATAAAAACTAAAAAAACGAGAAATACTTACGAATTTAGACGAAGAAATGAGGGTAGCTATATCAAATATTCGACCTAATATTTCTGATATCTGCAAAATCCAACAAGCTCAGGTATCATATTAATTGTTTTTGTTAAGCAGGGATGTCATTTTGGGTTGAAAACGGGTGGAAAATGCCCCCCCCCCTAGATTTGCCACCCAAAGAGCACCTTTAAATATTAATACAAATATTTTTAATAAAACGACTCTACATATTTTTTATCTAGGGAAAAATTAACCAACTTAATTTATTTTCAATATTAAATATCTTTTTTACAATTTAACTCGAAAAGTAAATACGTAAAAAAATGTAAGTACATTTTGGATGTAACTATATTTTTTTTTAAATATGTAATACAAATTATGGCCACATATTTTTTTCGACTTCTGGTGCACCGCCACTTTTTCCCATGATCAAAAGTAAACCGTGACTTCAAAAAGGTTAAGAGCCACTGGTATAAGTCCATCGATACTATAAATTGATCAAGACGAAGTTGTCAATTATCCAACTGAATTCTTAAACTCACTTGATTTTCCAGGCATGCTACCGCACGTTTTAACACTAGAAATTGGCGTACCTATCATTCTTCTCCGAAATATAAATCCACCACGACTTTGCACGGTACCAGGCTTTCAGTGAAAAAGTAATGAACGATATCATCTAAGCTACAATTTTAAATGGGAAATTTAAAGGATACGATGTACTGTTGCCAAGCATCCTAATAATTCCGACAGATAGGCCATTAGAATTCAAATGTTTGCAGTTTCCGGTGCTACTCGCATTTGGACAATCGCTACAAGTGTGTGGACTTAATTTTAAAAATCCATGCTTCACACATGGACAGCTGTATCTGGCCTTCTCACGCGTTGAAAAACATTAAGATCTATTCATATACGCACCAGAAAAAAAAACAAAATATATCCAAAAGCACTTCAATAAACATAATTAAAACACAAACACTTTCTTTCTTTGAGTGGCATTGCAACGCATGCCGTGTCAGCTAGTAACATATATATATGTCATAAATTATTGTTATTACAACAAAAGGCTTGCCAGCCTCAGTAAAACTTAACAAAGGGATTGCGCAAGCCTCTTCCAGCCCATCCCTGATATGGAATAACTAATTCAAAATGACAGTTTTTTAACATTTTTTTTTGTTGAATTATTTATAGCTTTTGTAGTAAAATTAAATATGATAAAAATATTAAATCTTTTGTGAAAATTCTCAGAAAGATAATTTTAATCAACAATGAAATTTAAAAGGGCGATAATATTGTTATTTATTTATAGAAAATATATAACATGTAACGTAATTTTTTATCCAATTCCGCTTCATATCTGGATCAAATAAAAAAAAAACAAATTATGACGTGGGAGTAAAGCCAATATAGCTATCAACTATATTATATAGTAGAACATAAAACTAAAATACATTATCATATTTGACTGCTTTTAGAATAAAGATCACTTAATTACATTTCAGTGAATTGATTGACATAGCTGTAAAAATTAAAATTAGGTTTGATAACTTTGTTATTCCACTATGTGACACGTGCTTAGACTCTTTGAGAAGCATCATCAGACTTAGCAACGCAAGGTTTAGAAATAAACTAAAAAAATATTCTAATTCTTAAGTTCTAAATTACAAAATAAATGTGCTGGTTTGTCGTTTTCCACTATGATACAAACTTTGAGAGAACTAATTATAATCTAATTACTGACATTAGATGTGGTAGCGAAGCCTTGTCTTTATGTAAAATTTCTACTCAAACTGTATGTTCCTTATTATCCCACGGCAGGGGTGTGCTGGACCCGCGCGAGCCCTTTGTTATTTTTAACTAAGGCTGGCGAGCCCCTCGTTAATTCACAATATTCCCAGGTCAAATTAGTATATAACTACCATTTCTGACTTATGTATTATCTACGACAGCTTCAGTATACACGGTAGTACATTTTTAGCTATTTACATTGATTAGTTTACGGTAAATTGCATATTGTTACATGTCATAAGTGTGTTAGTTAACAATCGATTGCATATAATTGCATATGAGTGATAATAAAATTCACTCCTCCAGAACACCGAGAATTGCTTTGAAATTAAACGAGCCCCTTGTTAGGGCATTGGCAGCCCACCACTGTCCCACGACTGTGAGTAAATTTTAGACATCAGCGACATCCATACTTGTTAATAAAACTTGATTTGGGCGTGTTTGATGGCAAGCTCCTCTTATAATATATTATAACATGTTACGGATGGAGAATTTAGACGGTTATTTGAACCGACTGCAAATCGTCTTGATACCTTTTTTTATAGATTTCGATGAGTTTAATATAAAATGACGAAATATTTGATAGTATATTTTGTTCTGTTCTGATTCCAATTTTGTAAAATAGTCAGAACATTAGTTATTTATTTTTATCAAGAATCAACAGTAATTTAAAAATGTTCACAGATATCGTTACATTTAAAAAAAACTTCGGTAATCGATTGAAAAGTCAAAGTAACGAAGATTTGTGTTTTGAACCCGTGGTCGCGAAAATACATTGCAATAGAGGTCACAGCTAGGACTTGACGGTTTTCAAAAACCGTTTTTTTTTGCTAAATTTGTGACATTTGAAAACCGGTTTTTCAACTTCGTAACCAGTTGTGCCGAATTTTCCATAACGAGTCTATAAACCAAAGGACAGAAAATTTGGATCTTTTATTTGATGGCATAAAGACAATATGCCCCACATCATTACCCAGCGAAAGGGTATTTTCGATATCAGGAAATTTTGTTACAAAAAAATCAGTGGATGCTGTGTGTTTTTTTAAATCATATTTTCTGAAGAGTAACACCGAATAATTTCTTGCTGTGTATTATTATGTATGTATATAAATAAACAACATAACCTGAACATGAACCCTTTCTCACTATTTTAATTGAATTATCCACTATTTGTAAAACTTCGAAAACCAAATAAAACCGGTTTTCGAACAATGTTAACATTTGAAAACCGGTTTTGTCAAAAGTCGGTTTTTGTATAAGCCCTAGTCACAGCGTTTCTTTTCGACTTCGGCGATCAAAATAAAGAAGCCTCCACAGTTTGTATTCAAGTTGAGCCTGATTGAACGATGATATGGAATTATAAAAATTCAATCAAGTGATACGATTTAGTCTTTTATAATATTTTTCTACGTATGTACATAATAAAAATGTCAAAAGCTTTCCAATCCTGTCTACGTTCTGTTCTTCCGCATTGCAGAGGTACACGGCGTTAGTGCGCGATGTCCGTGGTGGCAAAAAAAGCTCTACTTGCCCTGGTTATATTATTCTACAAGGCGTATGTATATGCGATGCGACAAAGCGGCATGGTACAGACAAAAGTACATTTTTACAATTTCATTTCGCTAACTTGTGGCAGTGAAAATGTATTATACAATGAATACGAAATTTAACTGCCCAGCGAAAATATATTTGACATCAACATGTGTTTGTCGTCTGTCACTTTTAGGAACAGCATTCACCAAAACAAAAGATAATTCATATTTTAAATTTGGAACAAGAGACGGTGTAATAAAAAGTGCTTATACTAGATCCGCGATTCAGTGTCTGCTTTGAAAATGGGATTTCTTCTCTTGAAAGGGAATCAAAACCTCGTTCAATTGCTAATATTCATTCATTTAGTCCGAGAAAAGGATTTACGAAATGTAATAAGATAAAAAAATATCAAAGTATTTTAGCTCTACCAATATTATTTTATATATAGTTAATAGCTATCTCGGCTTATTTCTTCATCACTTATGACTTAGAAAAGATACACAATATATTCTGTCATCCACTCTAACATTCTATATATCAAATTATATTTAATAAGGATATATAACCAGAAATACTAAAGTAAAGTTATTAAATATAATTCAGCAATTCGTGATATTTGGCTCTTTATTACAATAGAGTTCTAACAAGATATGTGCCGATTCAATCAATTTATTAAATGTGGCTGTGAAAATCGATGCGATTCTAACAACAACCTGCATGAACACGGTTTGAATATTTCATCGGATAAAATAATGTAATTAGTTATTTCACAACTTTCAAATTTAGTTTAAATGTCAATTCGAAGAAGAATATAATTTCAATAGTAACTGTCAGTGAAAATATGTTTTCCATTGTAGAAATATGATAAAATATGCTAGGGTTTGTCACTAAAACGCAAGAGAAAAAGAAGCGTCAATCAAAATACATTTTCGCTATTTCATCGATATCTCAAATGAAAAAAGCAGTGTAACATTATGAGAGACACCAACATGTTTTAATTGGGTATGGCCTATATATATTTTAATGCGGACCTGTTGTTATAGATAAATAATATAATATAAAATGAGCGTATACATTCTCTAACTACCAATACGGTATATTCAGAGTTATCATGTAAAAAATTAGAAGTTGTTATTTATGTACGGCCACTGTAAATATTTCAGCGTAGATCTAAATAGAAATTTCGTTTTGCGAAGATAATTCTAGGCAACGCTAAATTTATAATAGAGCACTTTTGGTTTCTATCATTATCGATAATGGCGCCCGATTACTTAACGAGGTCCCATTATCACGGGCACCATTAACAATCGCCATCAACTCCTTCCACCTGTCCATTCTATTCATAAAACGGAACAAGCCATTTGAAAGCATTTAGACGCTAATCGAGTTAAGGTCAACAGTTAACATTACAAATTTCCAAACTTTGAACCAATTAGAAAAACTTAAGTTGACAAACAGCGGTGGTAAATGAGTATTGAGGCACCTATACATACGTACATTTTAAAATAATGAAAAATATTCATAGAATGTAGAATTATTTTGAGATTCTATTCTCTGAATCTGCGATTATTTCATGATTCGATTCAGCGAATCCGCAAATATAAGATCTCCCTGTAACTGTTAAGTCTGAAAACAACAAAATTAAAATCAATCGTCAAGTTCATTCATTAGTCAGTCTGATATATGAAAATAGCCTATTTTGAAAGAATGAGAGAAACAATATTAAAATAGTCACCAAGTTAAGTATTATTCATATATCCATAAGTTTTACCAATAGTTTTTTACATATTAAATAATAAGGTTGGGTTCAGTGGGAGGATGTTAAGAAATATTCGTGTGATAACCATTTAGCATTTTTTTGTGTTATTTATTATTTATCTAAGTACTGGACTCGATAAATTTTACATTCATTTAATTAATTGCATATTCAACTACAAGTTATAATTTATAGTTATCTTAGTAATGAACTTGACGATCGGTATTAACACATTTATTTGCCATTTTTATTTGAAAATAAAGCCCGTTCTTAAAAGAAATCAAAACATTAAAATACGCACTAGGGCTTAATTTCAGGGGATATCTTATTTCCTATGTACAATTAAAAAACATTTTTTTAATATAACAATCGAAGCAAAAAAAACATATTATATTAATTTGTCAACACGGTGGTATATTTCGAACATTCATATTGTAGAATCATTACAATTCTAATATGTATTCTTTAACTTTATAGCGAAACAACATTCCATGTTATCTATTTTTGTAACATGAAAATGGCACTGAGCACAAATTCCTCCGGTCCAAAATTTTCATATTCTAATAAATAAATAATCAAATAAACTTTCATTTCTGCTAGCATGTATCAATATTATATTGCGTAAATGACATTGTTTATTGTATTGTCCTCCATGTAAAACGGTATCGATGGCAATTGTTTAAAAGAAATTGTTACACTGTTCAAAATATCTTACATTACCACCACTATGTATGTCACTTAACATACCGAAACAGATATATACTCACTATAAAAAAAGATGGCAAACATATTAATTTTAACCTATACTGAATAACAATTTACGATGCAATACATAAGTATAGCGGCATAATTATATTGATATTACATTATAGCACGGCCGGCGGCAGAGATCGGAACTAAAAAAAAATATTTTCGTGGTGTCGGGTGTTGTAGGCTAAATAAAAATGTTCCGTGACTAAATATCGTTGAAAAGAACTAGTATTATGTGAACTCGATATTACCAAAACGTTGATTGCTACCTACCGACTAACGGTAAAGTAATTTATTATCGATTACCAACTGTATTAAAATATGAAGCTATGTATTTAACGAAAAATGCATTTTTTTATATTTATATTTTATATATATCTAGTCGAAATGTTATGTATTTGAACATCTTACCAAGCATTTAATTTTAAACCGTCATTTTGTCGGTCAAATAGCGGAGGGCAACGCAATGGAACATGAAGGATGCACAAACAGAGTTTACAACTCGGCAACAGCATCGGTTACAATTACAACTAATTTTGGTTTTTCGTCTAATATTAGGTACTTGTTAAATTAACTTTACTAGTTTCTGACATTCCGACAGTTGCAACCATGCAATTCCCGCACAATGTGTAACCGGTTTTAGAAAATGTGACTTCAATTTTCGATGGAATAAAAATAAATATCAGCGAAAATTATCTATAATAATACCAATATGCAAATAGTTCTCTCGCTTCGTTTCTTTCGTGTGACATTGCATTTCATATTTTCGTTTGGCGCCAAACAGCTTGCCAACTTGAGAAAAATAACAGCGTATAATTTTTCTTTGTATTTGGGACACATCGAATGACATAATAAATTGTCAGTGGGGGTGATAAATAGCTTGTATTGGATAAAAATTGGCACAGTACCAGTTAAGAAGTGGATGCATTGGACAACGATTTTAACAATATGTAATTATAGACGAAACACTAAATATACAATGCAAATTTGAGACATTTATACATCCATCTTATGGAAGGTTTATGCAATTTTGCGCGGCTTAAAGAATATAAATAATCTTAAATTTTAAGTGTTTGCGTTGATGGACATGACATTCAATATATCAACGTTAAAGTTGTATGTTTACCACACAATAAAAAATACTTTGATAATGCAATTATTCGTAGAGAAATGACTATAAATAAAAGGCAAACTTTAGTTATACATTTACACACAATGGTAACTTGGAATTTGAAACATTTCTTGCAATAAAGATACCGACATTGAACGATCAATTTTTAAGAAGAGAAAAACCGTTTACCGTAAAAGGCAGCATGAATAAAATATTATTATTTTGTTGTGTTGTAAACATCAACTTCTACTTATATTATATTATCAAAACAATGTTAGATAGTATTTTAGTATGTACCTACTAGGGCAGAGTTTCCCAAACTATGTTCCGCGAAATACTGATATTATGTGGTACCTAAATAGGCGTTCCGCGAAAAATTGGATTGGTAATCTACACTGCAACAGATTTAAACATCTGCTACTTCATATTCAAAACCGAGTGATGATGAATCTCGATTGATGTTTAAATCCTTAAATATCTAGGTACAAGCAAAGATTTTGAATCACCAAGAGCTTTATTTATTCGTATTTTTATGTAACATAATATTTTTTAAATGATTAATTAATAAATAATAAGTGATTTAATAAAATATTTTTACTATTCTGAATTACCGACATAAAAATAATCTGTTTTCGGTATCATTTTCAGATTTGCAAAGTGTTCCATTGCACAATAAGTTTGGGAAGCCCTGTACTAAGGAATCCAATCCCGGACCATTTTTGTAATCCCGGGATTGATCATTCGCCATGAAATCGTGGAGAAATTCGGGATTGAGAGATTGTAGGCAGATTTCCAATATCATTCTCGCGGGGATTTCTAAAATTTTGCCTGGTTGCCTATTTTCATAAACTTTTCGAGAATTTTGCTTTTCGTCCCGTGATTGGAGACCCTAATTATCTCAATCTTTCCATTGATTAATACGGTATCATGTTTCCTTAAAGTATTGAATAATTTAAATCCGTTCTGATCGAGATCCGTAAAATGATTATTTCATTGATAAAAACATTTATTTTTTTGATTTAAAACATCTAAATTTAATACAACGGTAAAGAAATGATATATGTGTTTTTTATTGTCCCTGAACCTATTCTATTGACGATTGTTAAAATGGAGATTGAAAAATTGCAGAACGATTTTTAATGATCTAACATTTCTTAGTTAGTTGCTCGTGAAAAATGCGCCGCCAAATTTTCATAGGCAAAACACGGTGTACCAAAACGACCCGCGCATGAAAAATATAACGCTAAAAACTTTTTTTTCGCCAATGAAACAAATATTTTGAATAGTTCAAAAGTTTTATGTGATTATTAAGATTGGTTAATTGACGCACCAAAACCGGTCATAATTAAAATGGCAAAATGAAATTGGTACATAAATATTGTACTATATTTTCTTTCGGCCAAGATTTTATAGTAACGAGAAGTGAAGTAAGCCAAGTGGTATTTTAAGAAAAATGATTCACATGCGTTGTAATATTCTACATGACTTAAAGTATTGTAAAAGTAAAGTGACCCCAATAAGTACACACTGCAATAGTGTCAGTAGCTCTGTTCTTCTGCGTACTTCTGACGGTTTGCTGACGGTTTGTGTCAGAAGTACTCAGAAAAATAGAGCTATTGGCAGATTAAGCACATGAAAGGCCCCAGGCGCAATACAATTTGGAAGCCTTTTTTACGGATAACATAAAAACGTCAGAAAATTCCAAGTTAAATACAATTTTATTTTTCTAATCTGAACGAAAATTGTATTATGTAAGGTTATATTATATAAGCTTATTTTGAGCCCCCTTCGATTCGGAGGCCCCAAGCGAGCGTCTCATTTGCTTATAGGATAATAATCCGCCACTAATAATGTTATCTCTCAAAAATAAAAATATTCAATCAACCAAAACACCAAGTAATTGTGCTTAGAAGTCCAATAAAAATTTTCACAATTTTACTACTTAGGTCACTTTACCTCTCAAGAACTCAGTTAACACCGTAAACGTGGATAAAACAAATTTATGAGTCTACAAAATTAATAAAAAAACAAATATAATATATATATTAATCACGTGACATAAGACTTAAACGAAATGATCTATATATTAATAGTCGATAAAATAATCACAAATCACAACCCACAAATGTGTGCGTACTGATGTCCCAAAATTAAAAAAATTACGACATCTGTTCTGCTACTACTGCAAAAATTCGATAATTCACGAAATTTCTGCTCCTACGAAAAATGGTTGTTAGCAAACTTGAACATTATTCCAAATATTAAATAATTTACGAAATTTCGGCTACTACGAAAAATGGTTGTTAGCAAACTTAAACTTTATTTCAAAAATTAAATAATTTACGAAATTTCTGCTAACTATAAAACTAAAATAAAATAAAATAAAATAAAATAAAATACCATAAAATAAAATTAAATTAAATACTATGCAACAAAAATCTCACGTTGCTGGGCAACGGGCTTACAGCAAGTTGTTTATAATTCAATCAAAATGGTTCATGAATTTTATAAAAAACAAGTTTTGATAAAATCTGAAATGTCTATTTCTATTTCTAAATATATAAATCTATTTCGTTCATTTCCTCTAGGAAAAAAAATATTTTAGCTGAATCTGTTTGGATCCATTTCCGCCAAAGATCAATTAAACAACATAAGTCTATCAGTATGTTCGTATCCGTAGATATGCAATGCTATGTTTGTAGCCATTAAGTGTTGTTATTCTTTATTGGCCGGTAAAAAAATGTTTTTTTAAATCAAAAAATCAAATTTATTTACATCTCACTGATGAAGGTGTGCGTCTCGACTAAAATAGATGCCGAATTTCGGAAGCCCCACTACACTGCAAGTCGGATGATTTGATTAGAGTTAAAAATCATATGAATTCATTATGAATTTGAATTGTTCAAACTATGTACATTCTCACAGATTTTGTCACTAACGACCCGGGTTTCGCCTTTCGGCATCTTCAGGCGTTCAAGTGCACGGGTGAACTTGAACTGACGTTTAGTAAATGAATGTTTCGTTTTTATATAAGAAATTCACGAAACATTCATTTACTAAACGTCAGTTCAAGTTCATCCGTGCACTTGAACGCCTGAAGATGCCGAAAGGCGAAACCCGGGTCTTTAGTGACAAAATCTGTGAGAATGTACATAGTTTGAACAATTCAAATTTAATATTGAAATTCCACCAAGCATCTTCAGTCGAAATCTTGAATTCATTATGGTAGATTTCACCAAAACTTGTTTTTACTTGAGCTGGTTGTAAGGTAGCCGCTCAACCTCTCACTTAAAAATTAGGATAATGCCATACATGTTTTAAGCATTGGGTAGGATCAGTGCCAGCCCGAAGTTATTTGGTGCCCTAGGCCAGGGTTTTCCAAACTTATTGTGCAATGGAACACCCCGAAAATCTGGAAATGTTACCGAACACAGCTTTTTTTTTAATAGTGAAAAATCGTAATTTATAATCGTAAAAATATTGACAAAAATATATGTTATTAAATCAGTTATTATTTATTGATTACTAATTTTAAAATATGTTCCATAGAGAAATGAGTGAACAAAGCTCTTAGTGATTTAAAATCTTCACCTGTACCTAGATATTTGATGTTTTAAAGATCAGTGGAGGTTTTCCATCACTCGATTCATAATATGAAGTGGAAGATGCTTAAATGTATTGCAGCGTTTATTACTAAAATTCGGGATCATTCAAAATATTTTTTATATACATCAATGTCAGCTCTCAATGTGTAGCATATAGTCTCCTAGTGCAGGTTTCTCAACAAAAGTTTTTCTACGTGAATTGTTTGTTACTCAGTCGTTCAACCTCTCTTTTTCGGACCATAGATATAGAATACGATACATAATTACAACGAACAAATACAAACATCAAAATAAAATGTTTTATTATTTATTATAGTTAGAGTATATAAAAATAATTTTAATACTTAATTTATGCGCCCCCTAGCGGTTTGCGCCCTAGGAGGTTACCTATTTGGACTGTATTGTGGCGCCTGCCCTGGGTATGATTAGGGATTGCAACACCGGTATTACCGAAACTGGAAACCCGGTATTTATCCCGACCACGCAGGCGATATTTAAAATAGATATAGATACAATCGAATGTGCCAAAAGAATTAGTCTTCCAAAACGCAAATGTCTAACATGTCTTTTTGAGTAATATCGCTTTCTATACGAAAATACTTCGGTCAGTATTTTTGCTAAAGTTAAGTGGACTGCGCATGCGTAAACTGCATTGCGGTGACAATGTAACTTTTGAGTTTTGGAAAAATACTTTTTTAAAAAAAAATAAAGGTGCTTTGTCTTTACAGCTGTTAGACATAATAGTGATTATTCTAAGCATATCCATGCAACACAATTCGTTTACTGAAAGCAACGATGAAAAAAAAACACTTTTTTTTATTGTGCTGTAATTTTGTTTAAAATAAATAAAGTCAGCGTGTCGGGCCGGATGCACGTCATGTTCGACTACGGTCACAGGTCACATTCACGGTACTCGATGACCGTGAATGAATAGCACCCTGTGAAGGTTAATGCTTGAATCATTGAGTTACAAATACCATTCTGGACGATTTTTTTGAAAATTACATATGAATGCTATATTTTTCTTTAGCTTAAATTTTAACTAATAAAGCGGGCAAGAGCGTCAAATCCATCATATCAGCAGAGGAAATCATTTCGAAAATTTAGGTAATTTAAAAAAAAACCATAGTTTGAAAAGTTGAGTTTTAAAAAAATCAAACTTTTCATACACGTTATCTGCATACAAATTAAATGGTTATATTACGTTTAGTTACACATATACAATGCCAAAAATAATAATACATTTGATGTAAAGCAAATTCAATATGCACAGCAGTTTTTCGTCTTACAAAACTTGAAAAAACTTCCAATGATTTAATTAATATATTTGTATTAATAAAAACACAATATTCTTTTGTACTTCATTCCCACTTTATTTAAAAAGGTCAGGACCGGTTTCGCTCATGACGAGCATTGTCAAATGAGTCAACCGGTCTTGACCTTTTCAAATAAAGTACAAATTAATATTGTGTTTTTATTGATATAACGCATTTCCACCAAGTATTGACAGTGAGCACCCTGAAAGTAATATATTTGTAACCATGTCCTTTTCCACCTTAAGTCATTTGGCAAGGAGTCCTAATGAAGCTTATTTAAACAAATGTATTATAAGAAAAATGCTAGAATGAAAATCGATAAATTAATTGAAAAATTGGGGTTCCAGCCCGTGACCGCCGTGACCGAAGCCAATGGCGTCAGCTATTCGGATAAATACCCTCTTAATTTTGTTGATATAAATGATTTCAATCACCATATCGTTTCATGAATAGATGTCACTAAAACGGTAGCTTCATCATTACAATTCTCCTTGATTTTAATTTATGGTTGTTCATTAATTAACATAAGACAACTGAAGAGCGTATTTTTATTGTTTTAAAGATTAACGACATTTCGTAAATATTATTTTAATTTAAGCGTAATTAATAATAATACACAGTCACCCCAAATTGACTGACACCTCCGCTTCCCACGTATTATTTTTGTCTCTATCGTGCGTAAATAACTACACGGTGTTTCACAGCGTCATTGACGTCGACAAAACGATTTTTTTTTACTCTCTCAGTGGTCCATATAATATTTTTGCTTGTGTAACCAACTAAATGGAGAGCACGGCATCGTCGCTTCGCCGGGGACGCCACGCTTTGTGGACTTGGGACTGTCGAAACGGGCCGATCTGACCCAAATACGGTGAAATATTGTAAATGCATAGACAGAATATTCATTCACGTCCATTGAATCTATCAACCCGAATTTGAATACGTCTTACCATATTCTTTAATTATACTTTAGTTCCGATGTATAGACAGATTCTTAGCCTCCTTCACCTCTTCCCTCCATTCTATTTGGTCATCAGTGCTACTTTTCATGTTGGATATTTTAAAAATTCTTCTGGCATTTGTCGCCATCTCATCGCACTCACAGCTTTCTCCTGTCCTTTTTAATTAACGTTTGAACATTTTATATCACACGAATTACTACAAATTTGACAAAGGAGACAATCAAAAACATTTAAAATCGACTATTACATATCGACTGTGGAAAGGAAAAAGCACGTAGCCCACAAATTTACAGGAGGCACAAAAAACGTGTTTTGATGATTTTGGACCATATGCAAATTATGAAATATACACAACCTGGAAGTGGACGGAGACTTCTAAGCTGGTGTTTAATTGACATAATCTAATATTAATTAAATAAACTGCCTAGGAAAAACCTTTTTTTCAGTCTTTTTTCTTGGTTTAAATTTTCACAAGTTCATCTTTTTTACAAACTTAAAAGCTAAATTTAGATACCAATTCGGCATTTACAACCTACTTCCTTTCGATAGAACGTGTATCAAGTTTGATACACTGTGATTATCGAAAAAAAGCTGTTTTGAAAAAACTGTGGGTTAAGTCCTTTTTCTTTCTCACAGTCGATATTTATATATTACGTATTTTGGAATATTAAGTAATTTACATATAATATGAGGCGTATAAAAACAAATGCACCAAACTCCAATGTATTTCAAAACAATGTACAAGTTGTTTGTGCTACATTAATTTCAGTTGTATAGTACTTACCTAAAAGTTTTAGTTTGCGAATCATGCCACCTGACGAAGACTTAGAAAAACCGTATACTGAGTTTCGAGAACAGATGCTTGCGTCGGATAATGGGGGTGAGGTGGTTTGATTTTATGAGGAACTCAGAGATAAGGGAGCGTACAAGACAGCGTCTCGTCACGTCAGTGGTTATGGAGAGACGTTGGAACTGGCTGGGTCACGTGCTGCGGATGCCTCCGGAAAGCCTCAATCTTGCCTGCCTCTTCTTTCGACCGTCGGGATTCCAGCGTCCTGGACGTCTGTCGGATACTATCCATAGGATGTACTCGGCGGAACTGAGGGATGCTGGGATGTCATGGGAGGAAGCAAAGCTATTGGCGGGAGACAGGGAAACATGGAGATGCCGCGTGGCGGCCATCTGCTCCACGTAGGGAGCGAACATGGCCAAAGAAGAAGACAAGTTTTATAGCGCTGATTAATAACAATATTTAATGCAACTGCAGTGATCTAATTTCCACAAGCAACAAGTTTCCAACAAAACTTTCTTGCAATACAATATTACAAAAATAATTTTATTATCGTGAAATTTTCAAATCATCTAGAAAAGGTGTGAGAGCAATGACCCCACACGTCCTCGCCCCACTACACTACTGATTGATTGGTTTGGCATTTAAAGCAACCGTAAACGGTAATTAATACATGTTTTAAAATCATGTTAATAATATATGCAAAAAACTTCACAACTCATTCGCATCGGGGCATTTTTGCGAAATTTTGCAAAAAATTAGGTACTTTTGAAAAAATAGTATAACTTTAAAACTATTTGACATTCAAAAAAATAATTTGGACAACAGTTGTGCAACACTTTGTTACATAATATTTTATATATTTTAGCCTGCTTTTATTAGCGATACTCATCTTTTGTATTTTTTAATAAAGAAAATCGGGTATTTGACATAGAATTATATATTTCATCGAAAGCGTAATAAATAATAAGTCAAATAAACATTTACTCCTGTTTATTTTATTTTAAAACAATATTAGAAAACATAAAAGCCTATTTTTAGCCTACAATTGCTTATATTTTGGTGGCCTATTTTTTAAAGTTTTATTTTAACTGTCTGTTGATTTTTCATCGCCGAAATCACCGAATAAAAAAAATATTTGTGCATATATTTTAATATTTTATTTTTTAAATAATGCATCAAACATTTGTTACGCCATCTGCGTAGAGAATCTAAAACATTTGTCGCATTGGATGTATATATTTCAACGCGTAAGTCAGACCGGCGAAAAGACTCGTATACGAGTCATCCGTAACCAATGTGTTAATTAATCGAACTGTTGATTTCTGAAAAACATGCTGGAGTTTGCTGCATTTATTTTTAGATGCATCATAATAAATATGTCTGAAAATGCCCAAGTTTAGTAAGTTCTAAGACTGGTTGTGCTAACATATATTTTCATCGAGACAGAAATTTTTATGGCATCGTTTGACATTCGCGTGTTCATTTTTCAATAAAAAATGTAATATTGAAAGAGTATTAAAAGCGTCACGATTAACGCAAAGCTTTTAAAAAACTCATTTTTCATCTTATGTGCCTACTTTCTTTGATGTAAAGTTCAAACGACATAAAAAAAAAACCAGCGCCGGATTTAGACGTTCAGACTTCGTTGAAATTCACTAGGTGGTTGAAGTTTTTTTTGTATCGTAATAAGCAGTGCTTTTTTTCCATGTAACACTGTGGAACTGCGTTCCGGCACCTTTTTTTTCTCACACTTTTGAATGTTTCAATTCAGTATTCGTAAACTTTTATTTTTAAATTGCTTTAAAAACTGTTGATTTTTTTCCCATGGAAACCATTGTCCGTTGTTCCAATATAAGGTTTCTTTTAAATGTAATGAGTAAAAAAAATACCAGATCCATAAACTTACTCTGTGACCAGAAACAGGGGTGTAGTGATACAAATATTGTTGTGTTTTACAAAATTCTCTTATTTAAAAATAAATCCCAACAGTCGTGTTCATAGCACAGTAGTCAACGTGGTTGGCTTTCGTGGCGGGTCTCACTGGTTTGAATCACAGTACGAAGCAAAGTGAGAGTGATTAGTTCACCAGTAGTCCGGTCTTAACCCTATCCTTCTATCCTTACTTACTTCGGGAAAAAAGAGAGGTTGAGAAACTGAGTAACCAACAATTCTCGTGAAAAAACTTTTGTCCAGATATTCTATAGATCAGGGGTGGGCTGAAAGGAGCCCGGAGGGGCTCGCGTGAGCCCCTTGTTAGCTTGAGAGAAAACAATATTCTCAGATCAAATTTGTATATACATACATAGCTGCAGTTTCCGACTTATATATTATCTACGACAGCTTCTACATGCTTAGCCATTTATATTGATTAGTTTACGGTAAATTGCATATAGTTTATACAGTAAGAACCGATTGCTTATTTAAGCATTACATATAATTGCATAGGAGTGAAAAAAGTTCACTCCTTCCCCAGAGCACCGAGAATTGCTTTGAGATTAAGCGAACGTATATAGTTTCCAATTCACTGTAAAATTATTATTATTTTTATTTTTTTCCACCATTTCACTCCTAATTTGGAGCATATAGACTCCTAATGGAGTTTATCTCAACAGAAGTGTTTCTACGAGAACTGCTCGTTACTCAGTTGCTCAACCTCTCTTTTTCCAAAGAGAGTAGGGTAGTAGTAGAGTAGTAGTAAAATTATAATTTTTATTTTTTTTAAAATTTGCATTCAATAAATACTGTATAACTGCAAAGCCACATTAAAAAGAATGTTTGTAGTTTCATGAAACAGATGTAGTCACAAAATATATTTGACGGTGCATTTTATCAACTATTAACTAGGATCCAGAAATTGTCCAAGGAGGGGGCCATTCAATTCGAAAATAAACATTATACAAAAATAATACATTAAAAAAATACATGATTTAAAAATAATATATGTATATAAAAGTAGTCAATACATAATTAAGTATGTATTCTATAAAACATCGTAAACTGAACGATTAAAGATCCCATTTCACAATAAAGTTTTGATAAAGTAGAAAAATCAAGAAAAAAAATCTCCTCAGGGGGGAGGGATGCCCCCATACCCCCCCCCCTCCTTGGATCCGCCAATGGCCCATTAGAGCTGAAGTGAGCCAAATGGTATTCTAGAGAAAAAAGTTAGATACGTAGTAATATTCTACATGTCAGTTAATAAACATTGCAATAGTGCTATCTCCGTAAAAAATATGCAATCCACCAAAACACCAAATGAAGACGTTCAGAAAAAAGTTTTACCATTTTAATAGTTGGCTTACTTCACCTCTAGAGGGCCCAATATGTCTTTCTTGTAGTAATTCCATATTTCTTAATCAAGACTGCGGAGCCAGAGTCGCCGTCGAAGAGTGGGACTCGAAAAAAACCAACAACTTCGAGCCCTTTGAAAAAATGTGTATTGAAATTGTCAGGGTCGAAAGTGGTGGCACTGCATGCTCCTAAACCTAAGAAAATAATTAAAATCGGAATCACGTTGCCTTTTTTTCAACGAATCTACGTTGTCAATAAAGATCAGGGCCAGTTTGGCTCATCGCGAGCTTTATCAACTGACGCTTGTGATGAACGAAATCCACACTAATCTTTACTAAAAAAAAGTAACAGAGAATGTTTTATTTTTTAATACAATGCCTTTCTATCCAGAATTGACAGTGATTATCTTAAAAGGTATTATATAATATTATACCGATTAAAATTCACTCACGACGCACATACAAATAGTGTGTGTGTGTTCCAATCCAGACATACACTTCGAAATAATTTTAACCTGATCTGTGCCGTGCGGTATTAATATGGCCGTACACGGAGGGCCGCGGTTTTCTTTCAAAAAATAAATCCTAATAAATATATATTTTTGGACATATCCTAATAGTATATCATATAGACTTACCATAAAAATACACGATGCGCCATTTCCGCTGACATTTATCCAAAAATGTCCGAAATAAATGATCCACAAAACTTCAGGGTTGTCACACAAAATTCACACACGGAAAACACAAAACACACGATCGTATATCAAAAGTAATTCTATCATATTAACATTGTATCCTAAAAACATATATAAAATACGGCGAACAGTTTAAAACAAATTAATAGTCTTCTACCGTGTGGTATGCCTCAAAACAAGGTTCTACGCAAAGAGCCACTTTACATTGTTTGCACATATACCTAGATTCCTTTCTTAGTTTTTTTGATAAACAAACCACACATCTCGCAGCTGTATTAATTTTTTTCTCACTTGGAGGAAATTTCATCATAAAATGCCTTTCTGTGAGGCGGGAAGGCAATTCAGAATGTCTTTTTTGTTTTACAGATTTGGTAGGCTCAACACATTTATATTCATGAATCAGTTGTCGAATAACTTCCAACTGAAATTTTTCTAGCGGAATCCGTTTTGCTGTTTTTTGGCATAGCAGTGTATGAGCATTCAATAACGAAAGATCCATTAGGTGGAAAAACATTTTTTTATACCACCTCATAGTCTTTCGCGATGAATGCACGCTTGATAAAATCATGTCCGATCGGTCAACGGCCCCCATATTTTTATTATAGTCTTGGACACTTTCGGGCTTTATGATGGCTTCATTCCGATGAGTGGTTTTTCCTGTGTCGGTGAGAATAGCAGGATGAAGAGTTGTCAACATGGAAACATCCCTTTTATCCTTCCATATTTGTGCCGAAAGAGTGTCCGTATGAAAAGCTTTCATTTCTCCCTTCTGTAACTTATCAGTGTGCTTGGGCATTCCTTTACGGTTTCTCCTTACGGTACCACAAGCATTTGTTTTCCGGTCATGGAGCTTTTGAAACAAAATGGGACTCGTGTACCAATTATCCACGTATAAAGTATGTCCCCGATCCAAATAGGGTTCCATTAATGTCATTACTACACTACCCGAAATACCAACGTGTGGATGTGGAACATATTCCGTTGTTTTTCCAGTATATATAATAAAATTTAAGACATATCCAGTTGCACAGTCACATATTACAAAGAATTTTATTCCAAAACGGCTTGCTTTTGATGGAATATACTGACGAAATGACAAGTTACCTTTAAAAAGCAGCAAACTTTCATCAATGCATACATTCATGTATGGATACATACATTGCGTGAAAATTTTTTTAAAATGTTCCACAAGGAATCTTATTTTGTATATTTTGTCCCCAGCTACCTGCTGCGTATTGTCGCTGAAGTGAAGCATGCGTAAAATTATTTGAAATCTATTACGGGACATGGTATCAGAATATATTGGTGAATAATACAATATATCTGTAGACCAGTGGTCCTGTATTTTGTTTCGGGAATTACAGGGCATCAATAGACACACAGCAAGAAACACGTATAACTCTTCCACTGTAATGTCTATCCACTGTTTCAATCTCCAACTTAATTCACTGCATTGATTTTTAATGTATATAAACTGTTTATTTGTTTCAATTGTGATGAAATTCATGAGAGAGGTTGTCATAAACATCTTGAAAAAATCTGATTCTCTATTCCCAAAATTTTCAATATCCGCTCCTGACTTTGAACTTTCGAATGAGTTAATTTTAGGAACAAAATCACCTGTTTCCCATTCAAAAACCGGTTCAGACTCATCAATTAGTGGTACAAGTTCATCATTAGGTGCTGATTCGGGAACATTGGAAACCAAGCCTTCTTGTTCCTCGTCTTCAAAATCGTCGAAATCACTGTCATCGGATTCGGCGGTGAAGCCAACGCTATTCATCAAATCTTCAGTCAGTTCTGCATTTTCAGATGTACTTTGTTGTCCTTCCATTCTCAGGCGTTAAAATAGTAAAATGTAAAAAATCAAATATCCAGGAAACGTAAGTTGAAAAAGATATATAAACAATCGTCAAAAAAGTTACGACACAGGAAAATCTTATAAAATAAACAGACACTCACAAACAACGCAGGTTATAAAGTTTTAAAACACAAAAAATCATTTGGTAAATAACGAAAAAAGACGTAAATTTAAAAATAAACTGTTAATGTATCTAGTTATAAAACTGTTGTAAATGAAATACTTAACAAAAACGATATTCTGGCCCACAAAACCAACTAAGATGTGTCAAACATGAAAACAAACACATAACTGACCATTTTTCCAGGATCATTGTTACTTGCAGTGAGTATTCAGAATAGAAATAATTCCCCGTTTATAAATATAATACTGGACAAACATAACGTAAGAATAAATGGGAAGTCCCGGTATTTCATTAGTCACTAATAATATGTATGGCGTAACCCTATATAGTAGCGCCGCATATTAACAAGACACGAAAACTTTTGTCGATGTCAAAAAATCGATGTATTACAGATTAAAATTCAATATCCTTCGAGTTCAAGTATTACAACACAATCTCAAAAGATGTCACTATATGCGAGTTAAATTTAATTATTTAAGAGAGGTACTGGTGACTTGTAAATTAAGTACAAAGGAGAGCGTAATATTACGCGCATTTTGTATGGACGGCCCCTTGAACACGGACTTGTAGCGCGTAAATATACGCTCTGGGCAGAGATCAGGTTAACTAATAGAATCACAAACATATCGCCGAAGCCTCTGTTTTAAGTATTATCAAACGGATCTAAGCTTTTATCTTCGATTGATGTTTTAACAAGAACAAAGATATGTTCATGGATTCCCCGTGTAAAAAATAGATACGGTTGACGGTCTTGTATCGTTGTTTTATGTAGAGAGGGTAGATTTGTTTGTTTTCTCTTATTATACAGATCCAAAGACATCAAAGGCTTTCTAAGCACTGCGACAGTTTTAAGTTTTTCTGCTTCACCGCTCAAAGTATCTGCATAGAACAGTTTGCTTAGATGCCTTGGGTATCAAAGTGTAATATGCAACATATGTACATACAGCCTGCACTGAGTATACTCTCATAATAAGGGACCAAAATGGGAAACTTCAAGAATCAGAACGCTTGATAATTTATAAAAATATATATTGAAATTCGCATCGATCAAATTTTGTGCATTTCCATTCGTATTGACACTTATGGTCCGGGTTTCGCCTATGAGCAGTTTCAGGCATTCAAGTGCATGGTTGAACTTGAAATGACGTTAAGTAAGTAGTTTTTTACCGTGTATATATTATGTAATATATAATATTATAGAATAATAAAATCGGTAGGCATTACCATATTGTGATCTGGCGAGTCCTTGATAATTATTGAGGGATTCGAGTTTTTGTCGCCGAGTTAACAAAATTAACCATTCGGCAATGTGAAGTGATTTGATTAAATGTTTCAAACGATTATCAGAAGCGCCTTAAAATATACACTACAATGGGCTAAAAAATACAGTTTTAAATTGAAAAGTTTCTATTAGTTGACATTTACTGTCTTTCCGTGATTATTTCAAGTCTTATATGATGCATATTTATATATTACTTTTTTTCTAAATCACTTTAAACAGGGATAGAAAAATAAAATGGAGCTTTACCCGTCCATGGTGGGATAAAATAAGAATTTAATTAATGCACATTATGACAATTCACTGCGGTTGGTCCATTTGGAAGGTTGCCTCAATTCTCATCAATTTAAATTCAGTAAAATGATACTGACGCGAGAAATGAATTTGAATTATGTATATCGTATTTTAATGGCAATTAATACTCACTAAAGGGAGTCAGTAGTTAGTTTAAAATGTTTAATAACTTATTCACGTTTAAGCTCAATATTAAAACGTTCAACTCAGACTAATACATCAGGCCTTGAAATTGCAATTTTCATTTAAGCACCAGTTATATAGTAAACAGGAAGTTGATGATCAATGCTTATATATTGTTCAATTGTACATTATTAAAATGTCTGTTATTGAAAAATTGCAACAATTTACAAGTTATTTGTGTTGTAACTACGACGATAGGATGTTGGAAACATCATGAATTTATACAGCGAAGAAATTATACAGAAAAGAATCTTCCTGATTTATTAATCCTGATAACTATTCCAATTATTTGTTTATCATCAGATCAAAAGCCTAGCTCATCGTGATTAATATTTTGTTTCAGTAAACCATAAATCTCAAATCAAATTGAGATGAACACACGAAAATCAATTAACGTTCTTGAGTTATTGAAAATATTGTGTACGTTCATAACATATTTGATTTGAAAAAAATGACATCAAAATGACGGATGCGTGGTCGTTTCGTTTATTTTATCGATACACGCACAAATTGTAAAGAATAATTCATATTATATAACATATAAATAGTATATGATTTTACTGCCCAAAGTTAATTGACATACACTAAACGTCATAGATTATTTCATGCACTGTCCATGGACGTCATCTCTCGTGTAACTAGGGTTGCCAGGTGTCCCGGAATTGAAATCGCTGTCCCGTATCCCGGATGAGTAATAAATTGTCCTGGAAATTTAGAGAAAACTATTTATCTTCGATTCGAAAGTCTCGGAAATCTAAAATCGGTAAATTCCTGGGTTTTTGGATTCGAAAGTCAGCGAATCGGACAAATGTCCCGGATTCACTTGCAAGAAATCTGGCAGCCATACTAGGGCATCCAATCCCGGGATCCGCGATCCCGTAATCCCGGGATCCCGTTCAATTTTCTGATCCCGAAATTCCGGGATTGAGATGGCCGCGATCCCGGGATTTCGGGATTGAGAAATTTTTAGCAAATTCTCGAAATTTACACGAAATTGGTAAATTGAAGATTGAAGTTCCTGTGAGATTCTGGGAAAAAGTAAAGTATACCAAATCGGGGATTTCAAATTCTTCGGTGAGCTAAAAAAAAAAAAAAACAAGTTTCCGTGAGATTCCGGAAAAAAGTATAGCAAATTGAGTGAGATTTTTATTAATTAAGAATCCGTTAAATTTTTGGTTGGAATCATGTACGCCAGGACACCCCTTTTTTGGACCCCTCCCATTACCAGCCGATAACTTTTCGAGTTTTGAATTTATTTATTTTTTAAAATTTGTTATTTATTTTTAAAATATAAATAAACGAATGTTAAAAAAATGGATACTAAATATTTTCTTTGTTTATTATTTACAATGCTCAAAAAAACACCCGAAATTGGTTTACACCTGTTAGCAAACCTCATCGATCATTTACTTTTGCCTAAATCTCTTTTTTAATGGTTGCATTTTCACAGTTTTTTTATGCTATGGTATATATTTTTTCATGGAAATAGTAAAAGTTTCAAGCCTGCATACCAGAAAGTTGACATTTGCTTTAAAACTGCTTTGCACCGTGGCCGTTCTAGAATTGATTATATGCCTACTGAGATTTGATGTCTTTATACATACTTAATTATGTATTGACTATTTTTATATAGATAAATTATTTTTCAATTATCTATTTTTTAATGTATTATTTATGTATCATGTTTATTTTCAAATTGAATGCCCCCCTCCTGGGACAATTTCTGGACATCGCCAATGTGTCCAGCACAAGACTCATAGAAATACAGAACTGTCAAACCAAGAACTTTAAAATATCCTAGTTGATAAAGGCATTCACTATCATAATATTCCACATTAACAGTTTACTGTAAGTGTTAGTGGCAAGTTTTATAACAATCTCTTATTTTCTTCCAATACATTGATTTATCTCAATCAAAAAACTATTTATTTTTGAAAATTGCATTAAATATTAGCAAAATGAAAGATATTGATGTAATCATTATCAGTACCTTTAATTGTTCAGTTTTCATTAGACATTCATAACTAATTAAGGGTTAGTGTAGCGGTCTACAGCGACACTTATAATTAAGACAAACTATTAAGTGAAAGTTTTACCTACGTTCGTGTAATTGGTAGAATCTAGCTTAATAGGATTTTCAAAACATGCCAATTGAGTTAAGCATTATTTTATATTATATTCCAACATTTTTTTCTGTAAAAAATGAACCAGGATCCAGTGGCGTGTTTGAAAAGTAATCTTCTATTTTTTGTCAATAAATACTCTATATGACAGTTACTGTTTCAAAATTTTATTAGCTATGAATGTCGGGCCCATGGCTCAGTGGTCATTGTCATTGGTTTCTATGCTAAACATCACGAGTTTGAATCCCAGTAAGAACAGCATTTTTCAATTGGTTTATCGATTTATGTTTGAATTTCTAATCAAAACGAGTAAGACAATCTGAACCGTGCGTTAGTAAGCTGTATACAGAAATAATTCCTATTGATTTGAATACTGTACATAAAATGTTGATCGAAACAATAAAATGAATTAAATATTTCTTGTTTTTTTCCAGTTTTATTATTTTCGTGGCTCGGCATCGAAAGAGTTATGGCAAATTCCTGCATCAAAACGGGTCAGTTATGTAAAATTGGCACGTTTAGTGTTACATCGCCTGTAAATAGGGCTTGTGTTCTGTTAACATGAAATTTAATATTCAATTGAGTACGTTTAACATCCATAACAATAACCACTTAGCGTTGGTGTCATAAACTGTATAATTATTTTTAACAAATATTGATGTTTTTGAAAATGTTTTCATCAAAAACTAGTTATAATAGCATGGAACGTGTTTTGTTTTCATAACATCCACCAATTCCTCCCTTAAGCTGTCAACTTAAAATATATTTTACAAAATAACATTTGACTTAATAATATATGATCTTTTTATTTAATGCTCCACAAATTTTTTATATATGATAGGGCAGCAACGGCGGCGGATTACCCAATAAGCAAATGAGGCGTGTGCTAGGGGCCTCCAAATCTTTGGGGCCTCAAAAATAGCTTATATTATATATACCATATAATTTTTGTTCAGGAATTCTCCAACGTTTTTATGTTATCCAAAAAAAAGGGCCTCCAAATTATATTGCACTCATAGGCCTAATCTGCCACTGGGCAGAAGACCAAGAGCTTTACCAATAAGATGCGGGAATTTGATTTGATAGATTAATATATGCGCCCATAATTTTCCGATGCTTATAACTGTGTTTAAATAATTAATATGTAACGAAATCGTAGTGTTGGTGTTGTGCTTTTTAACCCCTAACATTCGCCTTCTATTTTATTTTCAGTGCTACTGGCACTAACGACTGCACCCCTAGCCAAGGCCGAATGCCAGAGTGAGTATTTAACACCTTATTTAACTACTAAAACTATGCCTAGGTTCAGGTCATGTGAGGTCTCAGTTTCTTGGCTATTTTTTTTAGGTTTGGGTACAAATTAAGTCTTAACATGACTTTCCTACATGCATTCCAAAGAAAGCTTGAAGAAATTTGGCCTTGTTAAAGATTTGCTCATCCAAAAGCTTTGATAGAAGACCAATAAAGAAATCCCTTACGAATACTGCTTCTGAGTGTTCAATTCTTATCAGGAATTGTTTATAATGTGGTTTAAGCACCCATAACTTGAAATCAAGTATTTTTTTTTAAAATCACATCAATCTAGGAGGGTAATAAGTCTTTTAATCATTTTTAAGGTGTTCATTGTCAACACTTGATAGAAAGGCAATTGTATAAAATTATATAAAAATAAAACACTCTTTTGTACTAATTCCACATTTATTTAATTCAATCAAGATTGGTTTCGTTCGTATAAAATAAATGTGGGATTTAATTTAAAATTTCGACTGAAGGTGCTTGATGGAAATTCAACGTTAATTTAGAATTATTTTCATTATGTACACTTCCACAAAAATCTTGTACTACTCAGTGCGCAAATGCACTCGAACCGATAGTGCATTCGTGCACTGAGTGGTACTGGAAGATGCCGAGAGGCGAAACCCGGGTCGTGTTCGACCAAGATTTTTGTGGAAGTGTACATAATGAAAATAATTCTAAATAAAATGTGGAATTAGTACAAAAGAGTGCTTTATTTTTTGAAAACTTTAAATGTTAAATGCCAAATTATATGAACCGTAATTTATAAACACCACTTTTAAGAAACTTCAATTGAATGCGTCTTAAAATACATATAAACTTATTCTGTAAAAATCTAACAATTCAAAATATACATTGGACTTTAGGATCAGTAAATACACAAATAATTATCCCTTATAATGATTAATGAATTCAAAATCCTTACGGTTCCTCAACCATGAGCTGGACTATAATTTTCAATGTGCAGTACTGGGCTTTTTGAAAAATATTTTCCTCGGACAAAGCCTTAGGCTAATTGACTTTCTAAGCAATTAAGTGCTTGGCTTGACTTCATTCCGGGAAGGGATTTAAGACTCAATCTTTATGCACACTACATATAAATTATCCAGGAGAATGAGAAGACTCCGCCCAAGTTTGAGAAGGAAGGTTGGGTTTTTTATCATACTGTAAGCTTCAAATTATTAAAATGATTAGTGTTACTAATTGCATAAATTATGTTTTTATTTCTGTATCAGACAGAATATAACATCAGGAGTAAGGTGCAAAAGTTTAAATAGTGTAAATGATGCAATAGAATCAAACAATCATTAGTATTTTTCGATAAGTACAACAGTTAATTAACTTTTCTTTACCAATAATACAACACTATGAATATGGTCCGTAAAACTGATTTCTCCTAAGATAATTGGACCAGAAACATTAGAACCTTACTGAAAACCATCTTTCTATCGATAGTAAATGTATTTTTTTTGGATATTATGATTCTAATAGAGCAGTTGACCAGTTAGGTCTATAATATGCAATATGCATAAATAAGAACTTGTACAATATGTGTTTCAACTTCATTGACCGAGTCAGTAACTTTCAGTGACTTCAGTGACTTTTGCACAATAAACAAAAGATATAACTTTCTGAAATAATAATTGTCTAGGTTCTGTGGTTTTCTTTGAAAAAACTATAAACTGAATATATTCATATCATTAAATTAAGGCTGTGACCATAAAATAAATTTGTATTCATTTTCATATCGACTGTGGAAAGGAAAAAGGACGTAACCCACAGTTTTTTCAAAACAGGTTTTTTTTCATAATCACAATGTATCAAACTTGATACACGTTCTATCAAAAGGATGCAAGCTGTAAATGCCGAATTAGTATCTAAATTTAGCTTTTAAGTTTGAAAAAGGTGACCTTGTAAAATATCAAAACCAAGAAAAAAGACTGAAATAAAGGTTTTTCCTAGACAATTTCTTAAATTAATATTAGATTATGTCAATTAAACACCAGTTTAGAAGCCTCTGTTTACTTCAAGGTTGTGTATAATTCATAATTTGCATATGGCCCAAAACAAGCAAAACACGTTTTTTGCGCCTCCTGTAAAATTTGATATGTGTGGGTTATGTCCTTTTTCCTTTCCACAGTCGATATGGTTGCTTTATACATGTAACATAATATAATAATTCATGACATAATTTTGTATGATTTGTGTGTGCGTGGCCAACAGCTCGCTCCATATACTGTTATGAGTGCGACAGCTGGACGGACCTTCGCTGCAAAGACCCCTTCAACTATACGGCGCTGCCGAGGGACCAGCCTCCTCTCATGACCTGCAATGGATGCTGTGTCAAGATGGTTAGGCATTCCAAGTCACGTGAGTATCAATCCTTCACCATTGTCAGCAAATGTATTAATAAAATTGTAGTTATTAGTTCTCCGGATGCACTTGTATTCGAGAACGCCTTAATAAATTGAGCTGTTTTTAAAATACTAGTTAGATGGATTTAATCTATTACACTTTTTTGTAAAATAATCATATGGCAAATTTTCTCATTTATAGATGTCGCTGTATCGAAACCTGAATCTTCTTACTCATCCTTAATGGGCATTTTTGGGCAGTAATTGTTTTCTGCTTACAATGATCCTTTGAGCGGTGCGAGTGTATTTTTTGGTTGACTAATTTTCTTGACTAACTTTCCAGCGTACGAGGTAGTCCGGCGGACGTGTACGTCACAGCTGCAGATCAACCTCTTCATGGTGGACCACGTGTGCATGATGGAAAGTTCCGGCACGGGGCACATGTGCTTCTGCGAAGAAGACATGTGCAACAGGGCGCCGAGGCACGCCCGTCCGCCCCCTCTCCTCGCCGTGCTGGCCATATTGGCTGCGGCCACCGTGGCCAGCGCGGCGGCCAGTTGAGTCGGGGGCAACGCGGCCGGCCACGACGCCCCTAGCGATCGCGACAAGGCGCTCCTAATTCACACTGACAGTATTAATTGTCAAAATCGCCGAGCGGAACGGCTCCAAGCTGATCCGTCCGGCGAGATGGACTATACTTCTGTGATTGTTCCGCGAGTTGTTTCGTTCCGCCGGCAAAGAGACCCTAATCTCGAAATACGAAAAAGAATTGAACATTTTTTAAAAAAGTGGTCTTTCTTTGTGGTCTTTTGCCTCTACGCACAGCTCAAAGCTACAATCTTTCCAAGCGTATATTTCCACACTCTTCCGAAACCCTCAATTTTCAAGAACGAAAGTATTTGTTTCTTTTTTAAAGGTTCTGTCTTTACAGAAGACTTTTATGGAAGATACTCAATAACTATACCCATACAAAAATTATTCCACATTTTTCCAATATATATTTACTCCACTTTCAATCATTACTACACAGTTCTTAAAAAAGCCATTTTTCCTTACAAAAAATGCTCACTTCTAACATACAGCAATGTGGAGAAAATGCTGAATGCACTATCTTCTGTCAAAAATTTTCATTCTCCTACAAAAGATCCTATATCCAACTACAGCCTTTGTTACTTCATCCTTTACAAACCTGTACTCTTATTTGGTAAAACTTTCCAACCGTTCCTCGGTCTAATCCTGTCCCGTGTACTTTTCATAAAGTGGACCAGTCCACTTCTCATAGATTGTACCTGATAATTACAAACCTGAGACAAATTTCCAAAATATTTGTCCTTTGAAATCCTGGTGATCGTGTGCAATTTTGCATGTTCTCGGTGAATACAGGATTGAGAACATAGTTACGAAGGTCCATTTGATAACTTTACTCCGGTGAATGTGTTAGAGATATTCCACTTGGACAATGAGTATTGATAAATGTATCATAAATAAACGCCTGAATTATTTTATTATAAATAATAAGCTTTTAAAAAAACACAATAATTAATATAAAACAAACTTTTATCTCTCAAAGCAGCGTAGATAAAGTTATCAAGTGAAATCTTTTTTAGTATACTCTCTTGGAATATTTACAGATACCCTAGCAAAATTCCACATTCGCATCAAATTAAAATAATATTACAATTGACATGGCGTTTACGCTTTGGCTTGGGTATTTGAAAAGACGTAATCCAATAGTGGCTGACACTTTCTATCATGAGTCACAAAACGAACTCTGTTTTTCAATCATCAATAATTTATAAGATTGCCATGATACACTTTCAAAGAAAAAAATATTAACAAAACAGTGAGTAACTCTCAACAAATATTTGTAAATTTCATTGAAAAATTTTAACTGTCAGTTTTAAAGGTTATCAAATCTCATTATATATTCCAAAGATCATGCTTTTCAAAGGTTGAAGAAATTTTAACAAGATTCTTGTAATACTTTTATTGGATTTCGTAAATTATGAATTCTATTATCATAACCTTTTTACAAGTTTGTATGGATTCAATTGCAAAGATTTGAAGGCTTTATAAATTCATATGATCTTCAAATCAATGAAGTGAATATTTAATGCTTTTGAGCCATCTATTGATATATAGTTGTGTATCGTATTATATGGACAGGCTTTTAATATAGATATTAATTATGTTTTTATATAAGTTTCTTTCAAATTTATAAAAAAACTTTATTTATAATTAAACTAAATTTAAATCACTTTAAAAGTGATTTAAGCCAACAACCCATTTACGATACTTGTAATCGAAATTAATTAGTAAAAACCATCATCTGATTTTACCATTCCAATGACAGTATTTGAACAATGGTTGAGAAAGTTACAACAATTTTATACCAAATTAAATGAAAAAGTCAAACTAAATTCAAATTACAAGGAAATAAACTAGACAGCAACGATGAATGGATTGTTTCATGTAAGATATTTAAATGTCATTTAAAATTTTAGATATACGCTATTGGCGTAGTTAAACTCAAATATAAACGTTTCCATAGATAGAAAGTGTTGCCAGGTTGGACTGCGTTAGTGGCTATAAACATTTTTACTAGAGTTATTAATTAATAATGTAGTTGTGCACGACGCATGCGCGAAATAATTTTATATTAAAAAAAAACGAAAAGGTGATTAATAATATTAACATGATATTAACAAACAAAATGCATGTTTTTTTCCTCTTCGTCAACGTCAGTGTCTCGCTACATTGCAAAACAAACACTAAAGTTACCCATTTAAACTTTTTTAATATCTAACTCACGCCTTATAATATAATACCTTTACTTTTTACTGATTATACATAAGAAGTCTTTTGAATAGATAATATTAGAGGCTTGCAAAGAGATATTTCTTTTGAAAAAGAAATTAAAATTCTTTTCATCATTGCTTATAGTCAATATACATCGTTGCTTATCCCGCTTTTAGGGGATTATGAGTAAGTTTTTCATTTATAGCCGCACTGACGTTTTTGAAGATTAGTCGGTAGTGAGTTAAAAATATTTTTTATGGTAAAAATAAATCGAAAATAGCTAGGACAAAAATCTAAATAAAATCTACCCATATACTGATAGCTCAAAAAGAAGAATTTGACATAAACATAACCATATGAATTTGAAACTATACAATGAATTAGGCTTGATTCTTCATCTAAATTTTATTTTTTTTTGGTTATCAGTGTATGGTTATCATTTTATACTGTGTTTATTAACCGCGATATATTTAATTTAAAATTGTTCTAAAGTATTTAATTAATTAATATTTAGAGCTATTGAATTTGGTCAAAGATGTCATTAACAAAAAGAGAATTTATGATTATGTTACAGCTTAATTTTCAAATGAATAAATGAATAGATCAAATTCATTGTCATATTATTTTCAAATGACAGTAATATTTTATTTGAGCAGACAATATTCTTTTCGTTTTATTTTTGTAGAATATAATCATGGTACTGCAAAAATATTTCTAGAGGGGGTCAAATAAGACGGTAATAACCGTCTCAATTCAAACGTTCAACATTGACAGTATCCTGTGATTTACATTTGCAATATCAATATTTTAATTCGTTTGTTTTTCCCATTCTAAATCATTAACGATCTGTAAAAGAAAGTCCGAAGTTGTAGAGTATTGAAAATATTGTGATAAATTAGATATCTAGATTTCTTTAGAGCATGCAGTTTGTAAACATTATTTTCAATCCGGCTGCCAGTATTTTATTTTTATTATTTTTAAGTTCCTCTTTGACAATGGCGGTATCTATGAATGGCAAGTGCAACTTCGCACCGGTGCTTTGACAAGCCATTCACAGACGCCGTCGTAAAATTGGGCAAACGAAGAGACATTTTACAAACACGCTTATTAAAATTTTACAAAAAAAAATGTTGCTGGCAGCGGGAAATTTTTGTTTTGTTTTTAGATTTAATATAAATCATTATAGACATAAATTAATAATTACTATGCAAGGTCGCTTGCGGTTGCATAAAACTTTAATATATTATTAATAATACTAGTAGATTATAAGTTGTAAACCGAAATAGATTTAAGGGGCCATAGTGTGGCTTGCTCACTAGAAAAGAATCAGGGAAATATTTTTTACCATAATTATGTAATTTTAAATTATAATTTTGTTATCATTATAATGACAAACAATAATGTTGCTTTATACATTTAGTTTAGATATTATTTTTTACTTAGATTTGACTCATACTTGTGACCATTCAACTGTTTTCGTGTTACTTTTAATCGTTATAGCATATCATTAGCCAATTTACGTCCAACACGAATTGTATATTGGTTTCGTATTTTATATCATATTAAATTTGTGCATAGTTTTAAAGTATAATAATTTTCTAAAACTTACAATAATACAAATCGCTCTTCCAAAACGATTCTTTTTTTTATTATGTATTTTTTTTCATATAAAAAATCATCTTTTAGAATCAAACCATTAAATAAATTTTACAAGCTTTCAATTTTAACATATTGTGAATTAATCCCTAGATTTTATTTACAATACACAGGCCCGGCTTTGGACACTTGCTATTTTACTTTAATATAACATTTCAAATCTCTCGATATAAAATAAAACTTTATGTATTCATTTCATTATCAGCTTAACAACTGCGATTTAAATGCCATCATATACTTTTGAAATGATTTTATAAATTACCTCTTCAGTCGCTGTGTTGCATAATTCAAATTAAAAAAACAGACTCCATAAAAATAAAAAAAACGCATTTTTAAATAACAATTAAGCATAATTTTTGTATTTACCTAAATATTTTCAGTAAACAAAAACAGCTAAATTTTCCTCTGCAATAACTATTTATAAAAGCTTTTAAGAATTTTTAATAATTTGTTTTTATATAAGCAATTACGGCTATACTTTTGTTGTTTACGTAATCACATTGGTTGTGATATAAATTTAATAAAATGTTGTAACTCGAATAACAACTTATGTGAACAAGTTTTTTTAAGATACAAAGCCCACTGCAAATAAAGTGATTACTATCTGGCTTTAAATGATCAAGTTTCATAAATATAATGCATTAGATTATTATATTGTAGTCATAAATATTAATTATTATAATTGTCGCCATTTTTCACAAGGATGAAAAGTATTCGGCAGCGCATTTAATGTGAATAGTGCTACTTTCGTGAAATAAAAAAGACATCTCTGGACAAAAGACAATAGGAAATTAAAGTATGAGAAAATATTCCATGTGATATTGTAAATATTTGTTAATATTAAGTTGAATTTGTTATTTATTGTCCATTTTTGTCTACAACAGTACCAATTTCAATTTTTTATCTGATTCTTATAAATAATAACGACGTTTTCATTTCTGCTTTAACAAAAAAAATATCATACACTCGATTGACTCGTAAATTCATTTTTAGTATAAATTAAAATTGACAACTTTGTTTTCAATTTTAATCTTATAATGCAAATGTTCGGTTACAAATCAATTTTTTTCACCGATTCAAATAAGTTAAATGAAGTAAAGATAATGATTTATTATTTTTCATAGTCGACCACGTTTAGTAAAAAAAGATAAATAATATGCCCTATTTAGTGATAGATAACTTTGATTCCTTTAGATTTTTTATTCAACACATAAATTACACTATAATCTTTGTAATCGATAATAATCAAAATATAAACAAACTTATCTTGCTAAAATTTTTCTCAATATTAGGATAGATTTAAAATGGTATCATTTGTCGAGTAAAATAAAATTTCCAAAGCCTGTGTATTCACCCTTGTAACATAAAATTGAAGTGAGTTTTTTTCATTTCCATGATTTAAATTTATTATCGTTGATTTCAAAAAGTTTTCATTTCATACATACAAAAGCAATAAATGCGAATAAATAAGATTCAAATACATATTAAAATATTCCTTCCAAATAGTTCATTTAATTAAATTCGTGTTATTATTACTAGATATTCGCGCATTTCGAATGAGTAAGAGGATTTTTGTATAACTAGTGCGTTTCCAAACCTATTTGTGGACAAAGATATTAATAAAATAAATTGGCGTATAATCGAAATTAAAAATAAACATACGGCAGTATATTCGCAGAGAAACTTTTGACGTATTGTAATTATATATTCAGTTGTGGAAATGAGAATTTTATATGAATTCTTGGTCATGTATATATTAAAATAATTCTTCGAGCTATCTCAAAAATTAGGTACCTAATTGTTTTCATAGTTAAGCAAACTATCGATACGAATGTTTTTATTTGATTGTGAAACAGTTACGCTACGAAAAATATCATTATCTCAATTTACCGAACGGATAGACTATGCGGGTATACAATATCTGAGCAGTTAATTCATTTGTCTCAAGTTACACTCGACTACCGTTATTGTACCGTTATGTTTAACGTTAGATTTATTCCGACTCAGAAAAACAGACAAAACAGATCTTATGAATATTTATTTAATAGTTAGGCATTCATTTGAAAAAGAGTTGTTAAAAATATTTTATTCATTTAACATTGAATAAATTAAACGCAATCAGCTAATTTTACTCTACGGTAATACCATAAATAATAAATATAACTTACTCAAAACATTTAACATGCTAAGCATTGATTTGATATTTGAAATAAATAGTTTGATATAATCACATATTAAAAGTATGATATCGCTGCATCAATGCAACAGTAACACCAATCAGAGAATCTTAGTTTCGCGATGACATCTAATTCATTTTTTATTAGTGTCACTGTGTAAAATAATATCCATGTCGGTCGTATTTCAAAATTACATTGTATTCTAGCATCGCTTTGGATTCATCAGAATATATTATCTATAATGGCATTCATAGCTCATAACTATTTTTGTTTCTTGTCATACTGTTGCATTGATGGGGCGATATGCACCAATAAAACAAGTTATTATTTTTTCGAGGATTTTGTGGCTTCACAATAGACTTATCTTCAACAGCGGTTGAGAATTCATATTTACGTAAAACTATCTTAATAATAATGTTATCTGGACGGTGCACGCAGCGAAAGGTTAAATGAAATGCTTCTCTACTGTATCAATATCAACCAAAAAAATTATAATATAAACTAGAGTTTGTTATGTAGGTTAAAATTTTATATTGAAAACAATAATAATTAGCTTCTAGAATGAAAAAATCAATTGAAACACCATTTATCATGTTTTCTTTTATAATATGTCACTTTTGTTATGTAAATATAATATTATATTTTTTAAGAAGGACTCGTCAGAACAAAATTAGAGCAATTTCACAGTTATAAGTTTCTACTTCAGTGATGACTCTAGTTTTTTTCTGCCGTGTTTTATTACAAAGCTATAAAACAGTACTAACATTCGATATCAATAATTGCATGTGTATATTTTCATGCAAGGAAAGAAAACAATATTCAGACATTCTATTTTTCAAAGACTAATAATTTTGATCATAGATGTCGAATATGTATTTATTTTCCTGATGAAACAGAAATACTCATCTTAAATGGTTCAAAATATTAGCATTATAAACAAAAAATCATTAAAATTTATTATAATGACAATGTTCTATTCACATTACTTATATTTTTTAATGTAATAAATTGAACCATTTTCAATAATACATAGTAATACTTTATACATTTGATTCCACATTATAAGAATTTATTCATCCATTGTATTTTTAAACAAGCCTTGTTATTTTTGGAAATATTTGTTTCCACATGCCGTGGACTTTATAATGATAAAAGATGTATGTTCACGAATGAAATGTTTTGTTAAGGTTCAATTAAACTCAATGAAAGGATTCAAAGATTATTTTTTCTATTCATTTTCCAATAGTGAAATTTATACTATTGCTTATTATTCTACATTAAAAATTATGTAAAGTAAATGTTATTTAAAAGTAAAAATAACCACCTGAAAGTTATATCAGTTTAAGTAAAATTATAAAAAGAGATTGTTGTTCATTTTCAAGGTTGATGCATATTCACTATTACGTTGGGAATAATAATCAAATCAATTTCATTTGTGAACAGACATCACTCAGTTTAGATTAAAGCATGAAATCGAGACATCCAAATCATTTTGCAACAAATTTTTATTTACTTCAACACCATACTGTAGAAATCACTAGGGATAACAACTTTTCTGCATTCAATACTAACACCATCGCAAAGAGCACAATAAATTTGGACAACTTGTTTCCGTAATATGATAATGTAGATCTTTGTTGAAATCTTGTAATATAACTTACTCGCTCAAGTATGTTGAAACTCTACTGTAAGCGGGGAGCTGTTGCAAGTATTTTTATAAGCTTATTGAGTACCCTATTGTAGTTAGAATATTATTCAATACTTTTTATGGAAATGAAGCTTTAAATAACTCGCTCCACGATATTTTATAAATTTGTGATATTCCCAGAGAATTTGCCAATTCAATTTTAATAAAAATATAATTTATTTCAAAACACTCACTCGCTGAACAACATTGATTCGGCAATGAAAAAAATGAGGAATATTTACTTATTGTTATTCTAACCATAAAAATACATATTATGTATTCTGTTTTAAAAAATTACCTAATTGTATTTTTATAGGCAACACCATGTAATACTTGTAACATCTGACTTCTTTAATCTTGAAAATAAAAGTTAGTTTTTACAATGTCAACGTGAGATTTAAAAAAATATGTGACATGTACAATCCATGTTTATTTAGGTAACGTTTATAGCACCCAAGATTCAGAACAACTGTCAATATTATGAGAAACATTTGAATTCAAAGTTTTTTTGTTTGTTTTGGATGCCGTAGTAGATGGAATGTTTGAGGAAAATTATTGATTGAGTATTGAATACACAAAATTGTTTGAGGAAAGTGGTGATTTTGGAATTGACATTTAGCTGCCGGCACTCGAGCTAACAAACAATTGATAATATTCATTAATTATTTCCCTTTTCACGCTTTGGTCTAGACAACAATTTGAAACATGTTGGCCAATTATTTTTTAATATATTTTGGCGTCCACATCTTAAGAGAACATTGTGTATCCATCAAACTGTAATAAATAATTTCACTCAATATTGTTTATGTGCACTATTTAATACCCACTTACAAACCCCACGGCTGAGTAAACACTGAACACATAAGATTTAAATACACATAATTTATTTTAATGTTGCTATTTCACTAGAACAGGTACCGATCAAACACAGTAATAAAAGTACCCTTTTCCTTGGACATTCATGAAAAAATATGAAACACGAATAATTTTGTTACGTTGCAGAATACACATTGTAAAAAGAATGTGAAGACATAGTAATTTTTTATATCTACAATGTTATACACCCTTGAGAATGCAAGAATAATATTTTGCATTCAATCTGTTTTCGGGTCCTCAGTGTCCGAATGTTCACTATCCAAGTCTCTACAGTTAAGAAGTTGTAAAAAATATATATTAAAAAAATTTGAAATAGCGCAGTCATTAACTGTCATGTTAAATCCTACGCATTACACTTTGCATTGCTATCTTGTTCACCCACTCTCTTTAAATACACTCATTATTTTTACCATATTTACTAAATAATTCTGGTCCCTATATTAACTGCATTCTCGCAATGAGCTTTTTTTCACTTACTCTCTGATAAAGGAGATCTCCTATACCATATATGATTGTTTTTATTAACTTAATAAAATCAAGATCAACACAATCCAATGTTTAGCATGTATTTAATGATAAACTTATCTTTGAGGTACATTTATCTCTTACATGAATGAAACGTTTATTTATACATGTTAACTAAGTTAGTACTTTGAAGAGACACCATCTTATAATAGATGGTAATTACTAGATGTTTCATTGACAGATGTATTCTCAAAATAATAGCCAAAACAAACATAATGATAATATTTTTTACTAAGCCGCGACAGAACATCAGATTTTATAATTTTTGTACAAAACACGATAAATACACAAACATTAATGTTTACTACAAATAAATTACTGTATTATTGTTTCATGTGACAATATGTGTGTGCTCAGCATCGTTACCTCTGGCAAAACATCCTTATATTCATTTTTAATATGCATACCTACTTTTCTAAAATTAGTGAACAGTTAGATAAAGCATGGCGCCTGATTTAATAAAGGCTTAAGCTTACAAAATTTAAATTATGACACTTTAACCTGATCTGTGCCGTGCGGTATTAATATAGCCGTGCACGAAGGGCCGTGATTTTCTTTAAAAAAAAAAACCTAATAAATATGTACTTTTTGGACATATAATAATAGTAAATTACAAACACTTACCATATAAATACACGATGAGTCATTTCCGCCATCATTTATCCAAAAATGTTTCAAAAACGAAAATTACCGCCATATTCGCTTAGCCCTGCTAGCAACACATTTGAACACAACAAAAAAGCTTTTTTAAAAATCGATGTATTATAGATTAAAAAACAATATCTTTAAAGTTTAAGTATCATACTATGATTGCAAGATATGTCACTATATGCATGATCTTTTAAAATTATTAAATACGTTTCTTGTGGCCTTGTAAATCAAGTATAAAGTAGAGGGTATTAATTCGCTCATTTTGTATGGACGGCCCCTTAAACACGGAATTGTAGAGCGAATAAACTCGCTTGCGGCAGAGATCCGGTTAATAATATCACCAAATTATCTATTAATTTTGGGAAATAAGTTTAAATGTAAAAAGAGTTGAATTTTGTGAAGATTCCTTTTTGATACAACAATTTAATAGCAACGAATAACTTTCATTACATGTCTTCAATTGATATCTGAATTATTTAAACATGGTATGTTTCCATAGGTTTAAAGTCGTAAAAACATACCTAATTTTAATTAAAATATCAAAACCTATCATTTGCAGATAAAGTTAAAAATTATTAAATAATATGTGATTATTTATTGAATATTAGGCAATGTAAATATCTACATGATAAGAATGTTTCAATTAAGTGAAAACATAGAATGATTTGAAAGTTGAATGTAATTTTCTAGATAGACTCAGCTCTTTTTATAGTTATTTCCATCACAAAAAATTTAGTCATTTCTTAAACCATCAGTCAAAACACTTTTAAATGAGAGAGTTTAAATTGAATACAGAGTTGAAAATGATTCTGCTTTGGTAAACTTTAAGCAATATTCTATAAACTATAAAAGTCACGAGTTGTTTGTAAAGGCAACTTCATTTTCAGCTTTGTAATTTTCTCTCTCAAATTTTAATTTCATCCCTTTGTATAAAATTTCCTTCCCTGTCCCCAATTTGAAGTTTGCGGTAAGCATACTGAAGAAAACAAATACATGGTCAGTTTGAAAGAAATGTAATTGGAGCGTCACTGTCGCAGTATCACAAGGCGACAGTCGTCTTGCAGCAAATGCCCCGGCTTTGGTCTTTTTCACGTTGCACACGTGTTCCTTCCGCAAGAAAGATCCAGAGATCCTCGCACTCGAAAACATTTGGAGATAAAGAAACCATTACCTATGTAGAAAAAAGTGTTACACAAACTTAACAGTGCTCCAGTGCTACAATTTAAATTGGGGATAAGTCATGAAATAAAAAAAACTAGGGTGTTGTTTCTTTGTGTATTTTGTTATATTAAATAAAATTCTTACAATGACATTGTATTCTAATCCATCATTGACTTGTATATAACATGGCGAAATGTATTATATTTTTTTCAGTTACTTTCTCTATATCACAACAAAAACAATTCATGCATAATATTCTGCAATCATAATTAAACTACAATTTTCTCACAATATTTTACAATTTTACAGTTAACGTTATTGACTTTCATTATTTCACCATGTACCACGAAATAAAAATTTGAAGATTGTTTTGTATGATATAATATGTATGAAAAATGTTGCAAAAAAAATATTCCAAAGGTGGCGAAATATTCGATATCTGATATTTTTTGTTGTTGTTGATCTGAAGTGCTTATTTTCAATGGCTACTTTGAATAAAATTGGAAGATTTGATAATTTATTATTTTGTATGAAAAAACTCCTTCAAATATCTCAAAAAAGCAATATTATATCTTCGAATTCTATTTTTATGGATCTATTTTCCACAATTCATAATAGTTTTTCAAAAATAACATTTCACTGTCAACCAAATAATGAGAATTGTACTCTTATACCAAATATAAAAAAACATTTCTGATGATTTCTATTACTTTAGTCAAATTAAAAAATATCGATAAAAGAAATTCTGCGGTGCCATCTGTAATTCATATAAGTCATACAGAAATGTAACATGCTTTACAGTTTATTTATACTGAGATTGACAAGTGAGCATCACCTGACTGAGACCGTATTAATATTATATATGAGATGGGTATTGAAAGAGTTTATACATTACGAAGGGATGTACACTATTTTTAAATCAATAGGGTTTCACGCATCCATTTTTAAAACAAATATTTTTTTGATCGTATTGCTATTGGAAATAAGATCTTAAAACTTTCAAGCGCATTTGATTTTTTTTAAATAGTGCAATATTGATAATAGACATATTTCTGAATAGTTAAATATTTTATATCGAAGTAAAATAATTCAGGTAAGTTTAAATATAAAATTTCCATTACAATAATCTCGGCACATAATATTTATTGCTTGTAATAAAAAATCTGCTAACTTTAATTCTATCCTCAGCATATTTATTATCCATAGACGCATTAAGTTTGCATATTCTCTAAATAAAAATATCTTAATTTCTCTATGGATTTTTGTAAATATTACACAGCAGTGTGATTATGGTTTTTTTATAAAATTTCTGACGTGTTTCGACTAACCATTAATTTTTATATTGACACTCGAAGAATTTAAATAAGCTTAGCTATGAAAATAATTAGGTAGCGTAAAGCAATTTTTATGATTCATCATAGACAGTTTAGCATATCATCAAATAACAATATAATCACCGTATTTTGATTATTATTTTTAAGTATTTCTTTGTCTTGGTTTTTGGTACTATAATGTAACGTTTTTTAAAGCTTTCAATTCAAATGTATTTTTTTTTACAGAACATATCTCTTGAAATGATATATGTGAACGAATAATTAAAGCTGAAATAAAGAAAGCTTTAACTTTAATTAATTGAAAGATATGTTATTTGGTGATATGTCTGAGAAGATTTGTTTTATTTTTGACAGTTACACCTAGTTCATCAAAAGGTTCCTAGACACATTATTTACCCATACTTTGAGAGGATGAAAAACAGTGCCTGATCGTAGATGAAAATGACCCAAAAATGAATACATAGTGCTTGGATTTTTGTATTTTACGAAATATAGGAAAAAATATTGTTTCAAGCAACAACAAAACGTAGACCCTTTGACTAAAATATAATGGCTGTTTTTGAAACATGTGTTCTTTAAAATAGGTCTTTTTATACGAAATTCAAATTACATTAGAGATTCAGTCAAATATATTTGTCAATGGCAATCTTTAGAGGAGTATTTCATAATGTTTTCTAGTAAAAAAACGCGTACAGCAGAGTTGTAAAGGTTTACCAATATTTGTTATACTAACTTCATCATACTTGACAATGGTAACAAAAATTTGTAGATAAGTATTCGAATGTAATCTTTTTAATCAGAATAATAACAAACTGAAATAAAATGTTGTTTTTATAAATTTGTTCTTTTGATTCTTTATGAGAAAGAAAATCTGTTTTCTTTTTCATGAAGAATCATTTAAATGAAACTCAATCTTATATGTAATTTGAATTTGTCGTGTTGTAATGAAAAAAACCAAAATCAAAATATGCAATAAACTGGCGTCTTTTTTCCATCAATTTTGTTGTAGACACATACCTAGTAATAATTTGTTAGAAAAAATGCAATTTTTTTATGTTTATTTATTATACCAAAATTATTTAAACAAAATAAGCCCTTATGCATTATCAATTGATTTTGATATTGAAATTCCATCAAGCACCCTCAGTCGAAATACTTAACCTTATGCATTAACTGTGTGCTTCAAAAAGGATTTGATATGATTATGTTTTTACGGAGAAAGATGTCAATTATAATTGAGAGCAAAATTGAAATAATTCCTGTCAATTTTTGAAATCATACATTATTTAAAATAAAACGATATTTTATTGTTATCATCTATCTATGATATTAATTTATAAAAAAATTAGATGTTTAATCATTTTTAAATATTTGATCGCTATTATATCCTCTATGGAAATGTAAAAAGCATTTTTTCTGATAAATTATGTAATCAGGATGAATTATGTATATGACAAATTATGACTTGAAGCAAATAAATTATTCAGTTTTGAATAAAATTAAAAAATATGGATCACATAAAAATGGTGTCCTCATTTTCCAGTGAAGTTCAATGTTTATACAATGAAACAAAATTATGTCTGTTCTGAACAGGCACTCATTTTAAAAGGCCAAACTTTAAATGTCTTTTTTTAACGGTAGTGATTCATTAATTTAATCAAAACAAAGATGAACTAACCATTAATGTCATTTTTTATAAAAAGAGACATCTGTGTTCTAAAAAAATTACCATCCAGAACAGTAATCAAGGAATTTAAAAACAAAAATGAATATTCATCAGTTATAATATAGAGGCCTACATTTTTCGACTTCTTTCGAAATAAAATCAAAAATATATTGTATAAGGCTTTTGGTAAAACAAAATAGCTGCTTAGGTTTCTTTCTCCAGTAAAAAATGCAGAATTTGACAACCATGTTTTGAAGCAATGTTTGATTTAATTAATAAACTGTTGTTTGAAATTCGAAAATAATTCATTCAGTTGTATTGAACAAATATCATCTGACTTATAATAGTCTATGGTATTATTTAAAAGATACATCCTTTTTTTCAACAATAACGTAAATGTTTTATTATGGCATACTGGAAACCGAAACCTAAATAGAATATTATGACGCTGATGTGTGTAACACAAAAAGTTCAGAGTAATAAATTATTCTTTATTATATTATACTAACTGCACATTAATTCAGGAAATAAAAAACTAGTATGATTAAATGAAATGTTTTGAAATATGGTGATTCTACATATGTATGAACTAGCAAAATTTAAAAAAATGATGCACTTTCATTCTAATGTTTATAAAAGTCTATCAAACAAGAAAAGATTACCGTGCAAATATTTATGAGAAAACAGTAATGACTTTAAAAAGGCTATTTATAAAGGTTATCAATAAAAATATTAAAGAGCTCGGTTATTCTGAACTTTTTTATTGGACAATGATCATATAAGCTTAAATTCATAATAATTTATAAGGCTTGTAAGAAACTAATGCGAGATGCCCTAGAATTATTTACTTGGTAATCAAACAAATTCTACCAGTAGAGATTCTAGTTTTTAAAAAGTCAGTGGTTCTGCATCCACTAAGACGGATTCCTTTCATCGGTTAAGATAGATTTACACGAGACGCATGGCGAGTCTGTAACAAAACACACCATTATTCATAATGGCCTTAATAATTAAACAAAAACAAAAAAATGTATATATTTATTAATTTTTAATAATATAATAATTAAATCTACATAGCAAACAATAATAAAACGATGGAAAGGCTTAGCAGAAAATTGATATAATTGCTATGTCGGCGCATTTTTTTCTATTATAATAATATTGTAATATTATTACCATTATTATTTGTATTATAGAATGTTTATCGAAATAATACATTCGCCCATATGATATTGGAGTTTTATTTTATTTCACCCCAAAATTCTCAATTCTCAGAAAATTCAGGTGAGAAATGTTATGAAAATATTACCAAAAAGCTTTGACTTTAGGATGTTGGCTGTGGTTTTATTAGTTTAATTATTTTGTAGGAGCTGTTTATGGTTGATGTAGGAAGTATTTCCAACTCATCCTAAAAGGAAATACATACTGAATTGCTAGTCTGAAAACATATTTCGGGATACTTTGTTAAATGAACAAAAATTTTATTCTTCGAGGCAAATTCATTTTTAAAAATCTATTTAATAACCGACGGTTTGATTGTTCTCAATATGAAAGATGTAAATGTAGTGTCAAACTCTTTATTTAAATTAGTCGATCGCAGTGGATACATTCTGGAAATGGTCACTATAAGCATAATTTCATGATCAACGAAGGATTTTTAAAATAATCATTTTCAATTATGAAAAAACACTTTAGAAATAAAATAAACATTATTAAAAACAAAATAGATCGTGTACATAAAACAAAAGAAATAAAACTTTAAAAAAAGATTTCCATTCCATTTTGTATTTCAAAAAAGTATCTACTTTCCCTAGCATATATAGATTGTTAATGTTTAATATGTGGTCTTCAACAACTTGTCTGAACAACTTTTTCCAAACACCATTCACACACCACTGGGTGACTTCATATATTTTTTTTTCATTAGACCTGTATGGCATCTCTATAAACCAGTTCCTTCAATCAGTTGGCGGATCCTTTTTCCCAAATAATAAGCCTTGAATGCTGCTATTGGGCATTGATATATGGGCTGAGAGACGGCAGTGATATTTGGAAGTAAGAACACTATTTCAATTGGAAAATCATTGCACAGGGTCTTAACCGGATCACTGCTATAAGTGGTTAACGTGCTTTATGATTCCTTGCCTGCAGGGCTTTCCATACAAAATTAGCGTGTTTACGTGCTCAACTTTTAGCTCATTATCTGGACCATGATTATCAAAAAAGTAAAAATTCACACAGAGACGTCTCTTAGAATGATACTGACAAATTATAAATATTACCAATATAACATTGATTTCAAAAAGTGCTTCGTCGGGCAACCAAAACGCACTGCTATGCAGGGTTGGGAAATGCATCACTGCTTGTAGACTATATAATGATTTGGGATACGTTGCAATCCCAACATAAAAAGCTCAAGGCCTTACTCCAATTATTGTTGAGCCAAAAAAATATCTATGCAGCCCATAAATAAATTTTGTGGCAACCCAAAGCTTATAGTTACTCCACCAAAAAACTGGTAAATTGTTGTTGAAATAAACTTTCATGGTAAGGAGTTCCTGATTGATAAATCAACAATAACTTCAATTTGAGTTTCCAGATGTATTTTCGCCGAAAAGAAGAGTTAATCTAATTCTAACCTATGTTATTATGGGTTTATAAGTATTTTGATCAGAGCTGTGGAGTCGGAGTCGCGGAGTCGTGGTATTTTGATTGGAGTCGGAGTCGTGAATAATGAGCGGCTCGATTTTTTTGTGAAAAATATTTTTGATGAAGTGTATTCAAACAAAATTGTACAGAGTGTTGACATTTTATGCTTGGCTGAATACAGTTGATCTGATGGTATACATATATATAAGTTAAAATGAATATTTTGAAAAATTTCCTCGGAGTCGGAGTCGTTTTTTATTTTAAAGCTGGAGTCGGAGTCGTCTTTTTTTTACACGACTCCACAGCCCTGATTTTGATTGTTTATTTTATTATTATTTGAATAATTGATTTGCTGTTCAACTATTCCTAACACTAAAATATATCGCTTGGCATTTATAGATGTTATGAAGTAGCCACAAAGCTTGAATGTAACAATATATTTTTTGACACTTGATATTTTGACATTCTGTTTACGTAGTGAAGTTATAATTGAGAGAAAAATAACTAAATATGAAATAAAGGTTAATCATAATAAAAGAAGAGCAACCCTTGAAACTCAATATTACGTCATTGAAACAATTAAGAAGCCTTGTCGATGCAGTAACTTAGACAATAATAAACTCCGTATCGTAAATACTGAATATGAATTAGGTATGTTTTCGAATTAAAGCATCACCAGTATCTTTTCGAGGTGAGCTATTAATAAACAAGAAAACATCCTCTTTTATTATTGATATTGAATTAAGCTTTTTGTCTGATGCTGCTTGGTGGCGCAATAAACTAGAATAAGATTTTACGTGATAAAACCATCATCTCTCGATTCTATCTAGAAGATATCGATTTAATAAGTGTATAAACACCTCAACATTTATACCATTCACTCATTTTAAATTCTTCATGTATTTATTGTCTTATATTTATTATATTTAAGATCATTTTATTTTAGACAATAAATACATGAAGAATTTAAAATGAGTGAATGGTATAAATGTCATGTTTGAATATTATTTCATGAAATATAACCGCCCCTGAATATAAAGGGGTGCATTGATCCAATGCCACATTGACCGGCCGCCATTGTTCGTGATTATCATAAAATAAACAATAAAATATAAAAAGGGAAAATAAGACAAATTAGCGGTAAAAAAAAAATATCGAGCTTATTTATGGCTATGTCGTAACTAAAAATAAAACAAGCAGATTTTAAGGAACATTAATTTATTTTAAGTACTTTTTAAATTATATTCATAGATAATAAACATTTTTTAACACTCGTGCACTATATTAACATGCATGCGCATAGAGTTGTCTTTTCATATTCGATTGCTATTACATTGACACGGTTTCTAGTGTACTCAGACAGATGCCACCTAATCCCTCTTAACTGCACCCTGGTGTACAGGCGTCCAATGTGCCATACACTTGACAAACATATTGTAGACTGTAAAAAAATGCATATATTATTCATAAATAAATGATTAAAATTCAAAATTTATACCTATCATAATATGTCAGGCATGATTGTTAAAAATGTTATGTGACATATCTTTGTTTCCTGGTCGAGAGGAGGAGTCTTTGGCTACTAAACCAGTTTCACAACTGTATAAAATGTGACATTAAATATATAATACTCTAAAGAAATAATTTGTAATTTTAGATTTATTCTTTGGAATTAAATTAGAATGGCAGGACCGGAAAAACCGTTCTCTTGCTCAGCTTCTGGGTGCGGGGAATCTTTCACAAATGAAGACAGACTTGCTGTCCATGCCAGGAGGCATGATATGGACCTGCAGTTGGAAACCAAAGGAGTGACATTTGTCGGTAAGTTTCACATTTTTAGTCATCAAATATATGGATATATAGAACCGTAAAAAATGTAATGTGAGTAAACCTAAATTATTCTTGTATGTAGAAAGACATTATAATAAAAAATAATAAATCAATGTTTGTTTCGCTCGTCACAGGCATTTTCAACTGATGAATAAATAGCATTTTACTATTACCTTTCAGCTGATCAGACTCCCACACCAACCCGATTCATCAGAAATTGTGAAGAAGTCGGCCTTTTCCAAGATTTGCAGAATGTTAATCCATTTGAAGAAACATTTAAGAGAGCTATGGAAACTAGGTATACTCAAATTTCAAACTTATTTTATTACTGTGAACTAAAAGCTTGCATTGAAGTTTAGCATTGTCTTATCACTTGCCAGGCTCGTAGTTCTGATTAAATTATCGTCATTTCTTAAATAAATATTACATTAGATTTAGTATTTTTTTTATTATTTGTGTCAGTTGGATAAAAAAATATATTCATGTATTATTATGCACTGAAGCCCATTTCTATTTGATTCGGTTTCCTTAATCATTATCAATAGGACCACATGCCTACAAATTAATTCAATTAATTTAAAAAGTGAATATTTTTTTGCAAGAATTTGTGTATCTGGATTGCTACAATTTTGAAATGTCTAAGTTGATTAAGCTATTTCCAATAATACTAGTTCAATAACTTTCTTTTGTCTCGAAAAGATGAGTCACCGTAGTAGTGTATTTTAAAACTGTATCGAAAATTAAATCTCTTTTTAAGATATCCAATCTATCTGCAATTATAACATAATTTTGAATTCGCTTTCAGATCAGGAGTAAGCCATCATCACTTGACTCTAGATGAAAATTTGGTCACCACCGACGATACATTACACACGCCCCACATTTTTCCGCACCTGCCTGATGAAAATGCTCCTACGACCATTTACACTAACGCAGAACGAAGATCAGAATTGAATGTCAATCGCCAATCGAGTGACGAAGGATCGGACCAATTAAACAAATCCATGTCATCCAGCGTCGAAGACAACTTAACGTCGGTCTGTTTGCAGGATACGACCGACAAGCACAGCAATTCTATTGACAAAAAAATGGCTGCTTTCGTCGGGAGAAAAATATTCAAAAGAATGGATAAAGGATCGACAAAATTGAAGACATTGATACGACAGAGATCCGTTGATATTGAGGATATCAACTCGTCTTCTGTTATAATGGATGCAGATATTAATTTGAGAATTAGGAAATCGGACATTAATATAGATATGAATTCAAGTAAAGGCGGCTTGACGAGCGATGATAATATGTCCATGAGAACTTTGCAAATTCCTATTATATCAATATCGGAAACCTCAAAAGTCGACGATGACGACCGAGATTTGAATTCTAGGGAAGATTTGCAAGTCGTTTTGAAAAAGACTTATTGATAGCCAATACTGTCAAAGAAAGTAATAAATTAGATATAAAAGCTACAGTTAAACAAAATTTCTCCAAGATTATATCCCAGCGATCGATAGATTTAGCCCTGATACATTTTGAGAATGAATCTAAAAATAAAACAATGGATTTAAACAATATATCCATTGAAGATATGCCTGAAAGTATGGACGATCAGTCGTCTGTATTAATCAAAGGTGACAGTTTATGCGACGACAATGGCGGTTCGCATCTTTCAGAGCGTAGCTTAAAACGACATAACTTTAAAATGACTGAAAATAAATGTATATCCATACACGGCGACGAAGGTGCTGTTGGAGTTTTTCAACAGTCGAATATTATCAACCGAATAGAATCTGTAAATGAATCGATAACCGTAATCAATGATGGTAATCCGTCAGATATTCCAAGCGTTGAAATGATAGGAGGTAAAATACTATCCGAATCCCAAGAAAATAACGCTAAAGGATACGAGTTACTACTGAAGTGGCCCGACGGTAAAAAGGTTTATCTGAAAGAAGTTTTCAGAGAAGTCGATCCACAAAACGATTTAAACAAAGCGTCCGTAATAATTGAAGGAAATGAAATAGTTGAAAATAGTGTAGTACAGAATTCTAATACTTCAAATGTGAAACAAAGGTTGAAAGAAGTCATTCAAAGCAACGCGAAACAACGTTCGGTCGCTTCTTATCAGATCACAAAAAATGATAGAAATTCACCGAAAATTGCCATAAACAATCTGCACGTTAGACCGAAATCTGCAACAACCTTGCCAGAAAACTATGTTCTTTTTCCTCAGGCGACTCAAAATGGTATACCCACGATGGTGAGGAATAATATTCAACTGTTAGCCAAACAGCCACAGACAAATCAACCGATTATATTTGCAAACAACAACTTTGGAGAAATTTTGTCTCACGACAGTAGTAAACAGATTCCTTTCAATCAAAACATCGCGGAGCCGAATAACTTTTACAGTTCAGGAAGCATAGAGACATTTAAAGGAAAATTTAACTCGACTGATTCACCGCTGACAGTGAATTTGTTACCGAAAATATCAAATAATTCTCATAGTGAAATCATTACCTCCAGCCTAACAAATAGCAATGATGCTTCCAAAATCTGCAATGGAGACCAGCTTAATTTCAAAGGCAGGAAAAGAAAAGTTGATAAAGAAGTTTTAGTCAGTAATGTTGGTAAGGAAATGAGTGGTAAAGATGAATTTGCGTGTTCAGAAAATACAGAAAAGCGAAATAAAAAGGAAACTAGCAAATCATCTGACGCCCAGGAAAGAAATAGGGCCGCAGTATTAAGATATAGGTGTGTATTGCCATAATTTTTTCATCACTACCTCTCGTTAGGTTTATCAGTTTGTCATTTAAATAACTCTTTGTGGCTATATTATTGCAGAAGTATGTTAATCATTCTTGTTGATTATCAATGGTCAATAGTTGACTACTTATAACTCAGATTCATTTAAGAGTTGATTACTCAATGCCACCATTTTCATTATTTTACAGCAGAGCACTAAGACTGGTTAAAATTAAAAGTATTGAAAGTAATACAAAACCAGAAAACCATTTGTTATAATAGTGAAGCATTCTTATTATTTATTAGAAAATGGTTATATATCGACGAAAATATACTACTACATAACGTTATATAGTTACATAACATGATTCTGCATTCCGAGTATTAAACATTGACCATTAATATGTTAACACACTTCAAGATGGCAGGAATGGAGGGATAAGTGGTAGTAAAGATTATTAAGATAGTGCCAAAGTCACGTTAAGTAGTATTTTTTTTACCATGTCCGCTTCCAATGTGGAGCATATGGCCTCCTAATGAAGTTTATCTCAGTGTTTCTGCGAAAACTGCTTGTTACTCAGTTATTTAATCTCTCTTTTTTTACAAAGAGAGTTCTAATAAAAGGATAGGGTTTAGACATGACTAGTGGCAAGCTAATCGCACTTTAAAGATTTCTATACTTTAATCACTGAATTGTTTCCAATGGTCGCTTGCTAATAATTATGATAAATATAAATAGTCATATCTTTGTGTGTTTTAGAACTAAAAAAGAAGCCATGAACAAAATGGTGAAAGCAAAGAATGAAATGCTCGAAGATGCAAATCAAAAGCTGAATGAAAAACTGTCGCAGGCCATGCAGGAGGTCCGAAGACTGAGAGCGGTGCTCGCCTCACATGTTGATTGCAGCGTCAGTAAAGCAAAAGGAAACAGTCAGATATTGGAAATCATATAAAAGTTTATAATACTATATGTATTTGTGAACATTTCAAGATGAGAACCCTTGCTAACTGATGAATATAAGTAGTGCTTGATTATGCATACATTTTTTTATATCAATCAATCAATGGCAAAACTTAATTACAATTGGTTAAAAAATAAAAGTATATTTCATTCCACAAGGAATGCTAATTAATTTTCAATAGCCTTTTTTACACTACGCCACCATCATCGTGGGGCCAATGGGCACTTGATTGTTTTATGTCTTGAAAAATGTAAAATGAAAAAACTTTATTTAGTAAAAATAACTCACTACTCAAAGGATTAAAGATTGACTATCAGCAAAAGAACGAATTCTCGACTTATTTTGTTATTTACCCTGGGAAAGATATGTAAAGATAGCTGACCCATTTCTTATAAAAAATATTATGAGTGTTTAAATCACCAAAAATTCAATAGTATTTATTTTGCCAGTAAAAATATTGCATATCGTATTGTTCAAGTGCTTATCTTTTTCATTAATTTAGGATATTTAAGGTTGGTTGTATTTCACCATAATTTATTATAAAAAATGACAATTTCCATGACCATTGAAAATGACACTTTTCTAATGTTTTCCTCTATTTAATTTTTGTTAATTCCATGTATCATTTAATTGCTACTGTAATCCTTAAAATTCAAACTAATATTCCTCAATATAAAGTAATTGCTTGAAATTTACTTTTAGTTTTTGCTTTGTTTTATTTTAGTATATGATTAATTCAGTTTTGTGGTTGTATTTTCAAAATAAGTATGTTAGATCATATTTCTGATGCAATTCTATTGAAAACAACCATAAATCATCTGTATTGTCATTTTCAATTTGCTAGTGACGACATTGTGCTTAATTAATCTTAATTTAAAAACCCTAGCGTTTTTCCGCCATTTAAAATATCTGAATATTGGGCGTGCGCTTTCAATTTGTTTCTTTCTCGCTTGAGCATATTTTATTGTGGATTTGAACTCTTGTATATATATTTTTTTAAATATTCTTTAAAATTTACTTCTGAAACTGTATAAGTATGTCAGTGTTAAAATTTCAATCGATTTATTAACAATATTTTTCGGTTTCTTTCAAAGTATTGGTTGAATACTTGTAGAACATAAAACTTAAAGCTGTTTTTCACTTGATTGTAACATATTAATTTTCCTGTTTCATAAAGAGGTTTTTTTTTATTCAAATTACTATTCTAAAGTAATAATTAATTCATTAGTCGTTTGGTAAGTCATGGTACATTTATTATTGCCTTTGGAAAAATAGTGACTACTGCGAACTGTCTGAAGTGCTTCTTTGTAATAAAAGCTTTGAATGTCAATTCAAAGTCGGTTTTTATGTACTGTTTTTCTTCTTGTTTTTGGTTGGCAGTTGGTAGTCTAAATGCGCAATATCTGGTGTGTATGCATGAAAGGATACCATTCAATATCACATCTTATTATGAAGACTTTTATTCTGTTTTTCTGGTTGATATTTTTGCTGTAGATTTTTTATTTATGTTACGTATTCAACTTCTATCAACCAGTTTTTTTAATGTTCAAACAGTGTTAAATGTTCATATTCAGTTTGTGTCCAACATTCTCAACATATAAATTGTAAATTTTCTCATTTTCAAAACAATATTTCGATTATATTGTAAATTCATTTTTAAATATTTTCAGCAATGAATTTCTACGATGTACAGACAACGTTACACCCATCCAATCCTTACAATGAGGTGTAGCGAAAGCAAATATTATAATTGATTTACTCATTCCATCCTTTTATGCCCTTTCCGAAAAAGAGACTGCATCCAATTTTCAAAAGACTGTTGAGATGCTCTTTTAGAAATTCACAAGCCCAACATTGCGAGTGGAAATATAAACACATTAATTCTCTGTTTATTAAATATTTAGTAAATTTGCTTTATCTGGGGTATCTCATTTTTCTCTGTGAAAAATAACTTAATACTGTTAAAAGCAATGTTTTTATTTAGAAATTTTTATTGCAGATTTGATTTTTGCAACAAATCACACATAGTGAAGTGATTTGTTCTGTATTTTCTGGAGCGTCTGGATGTGATGCATGCCTGCGTATGCATATTGGGCATGCGTAGGTCATGATCGGACGTGTAATCGCGGTGTACAGGAGTAGCTTGCTGTTTATTGCAAGTTTACTCCTGTGCCCGATCATTGGGTAGAGATGACCCGTGACTCGGGATGCCTATTTTTTTTTTACAGATATGTGTCTGCTAAAGTTTAAACGCGAATCAAGTGTGAGGCCGAGGTATTTTACCGTTCGTGCCCACGGGATGTTTGTGTTTTGCATCCCGATGGATTTGATGTTCTTATCATGTCTATTTGGCCTGCGACTGAAGGTTATTGCAGTGCTTTTTTCGGGATGTATTTGAATGCGTCAGTTGGCGCACCAGGCTAGAATGTCCGCGCTTGCGTTTTGTACAAGTGCGGTGGCTGTGTTTCTGTTTAGCCAACGTGCTAGGATCGCTGTGTCGTCTGCATATTGTGCGACGATTGTTTCGTTTCTCCCGGGTATGAAGTCGGGTATTGGAATGTCGTGAGTGGAAAGGTTGTACAGCATAGGCGATAAGGCGGACCCCTGAGGTACACCGGCTGTCGGCGTGCGCGTCGTCGATTTTTCGCCGTTAACTTTAACGCAGAAGGTTCTGTTTGTCATGAATGAGTTTATTATTTTTAACATTGGACTTTTGAGGCCGGCCTCGGAGAGCTTGACTATCATACCTTCTAGCCAGACTTTATCGGAAGCTTTTGCCATGTCGAGAAACAGGCCAGTGGTGAAACATCGGCGGTTGAAACCTTCGGAGATGAATTCAACAACTCTAAGTAATTGGTGGTTGGTGGAGTGTCTGTGACGGAAACCGTGTTGCTCATCCAGGATGAGTTTCTTTTCCGTCACATGTCCTGCCGGTGTTTGTCGGGAGTGCGGGCCAGTTTTCGGCTCGCAGTATAGGTTTGCCCGTTTGTGGGTGACGGGGGCAGCCCCGGTAGTTCGCCAGGTGCTGTCCTGAACAGTTCGCACACGTGGCTGGGCCGTCCTCTTGTTTTCTGCTGCATGAGTCCGTGCGGTGGTTCATGCCGCACTTTATGCATTTCGGCGGTGCGTGGCATCCTGTCTGGGAGTGCCCATACATTTGACAATTATGACATTGTCCAATTTCGGTTTTTCATTAACGTTAAAACAACCATAGAATAGTTTTTCAAGAATGGCAGCATTTTTGTGAAACGATTTCGAATAATTTATCAGTATTCTTCTTAACAATTTGTGATTTATTGCAAACATTAAATCCATAATAAAAAATGACTGTTTTTAACAGCAATAAGTATTTTTTGCAGAGAAGAATAACACCTTGAGTAATGCATATTTACCAAATATTTTGTGTGAAAACATAACATACACCATAACTTATCAAACAAATTAATACCCAGTGTGTTGTGAAAGAATATTTATTATGTTATTTTGCTCCCAATTTGTTTCATTATTATAATTTTGTATAGATAGCAAAGAAATCTGTGATATTTATATTTTTTTATATTTACAAATAAAATACCTAATCTAAGAAAATTAGTTTGAAGTTTTATTTCTTCTTTTTCCTTCAATCGATTATTATTATTGCGTAGAACATTTATTCGAAATCTGAAAGGCGCTGCTGAGATAGGCAGATTCATATTTTTCCGTTGTGTGCAACGTTCCCTCTAAGCTGCGCGCGTGCGCGGCCGCGCAGCAGTTGAGAAGACCCCGCGCACTCATTCCGGGTTGGCGCGCACTACAAGAAAGTTGCTCAATTGATATTTGATCGGTCCGCGCAGCCTTTGAAATTTCCGCTCATCTAAACCTTCGGCTTAGAGGGAACGTCGGTTGTGTGTAAGAGCTATTCTGCATTACGTTATAAATTGGCTTTTATTTCTATACATTCGTTATTGATGGCTTCAATAATGTTAATTACACTAGTGTATTAAGATACTGTCTCTAAAAATATACATATTGTATTTTGTTATTTTTTTTTCTTTTGGGTTTTTTTTCAGAGCAGGAACTTTTTTTAATGTGTCAAAAAAAATATTAGTCAATTGTCTTTTTTATTATGTTTGGAGGAAAAGTGGCAAATTATTGCTATTATTATAAGTATTCATTTGACAAATAAGTAAATGAATTTAAAGTTGTAAGTTAATTCATCACAAAAGATACCAGATTTTATTTTGTAAACATGACATTTGGGAAAAAAACATATTTAAAATTTAATTTTCTGATTTTTCTCTTCACAAAATCGTTAGTAACGTTATCAACTTATATTTTATCTGGCAGTTAAAGTTTTATTAAAGACATGGTTGTAGAGTTGGAGTCGTTAGTCGGAAAAAACTAACTAACTTTTTTTTAATTTTTTCGAGTATACAAATCGCTTAAGTCAAAAGCCGCCACTGGTCGATCTGGTATGATTGTAAATTAAATAAGAAAGAGATTTTTTAAATAAATTGCAAAAGTATAAGAGTAAGTATTTCAATTTTCCTTCATATCTCTGTTTAACAGGAACAGCATCAAAATTTTTCCCAAGCAATGTCATCACAATCATGTTTTGAGTGTTTTACAAAGCATAATCGTGCGAGGAAAAAATGGTGAATTAATTATCGCTTGCATTGATTCTTTATATGAAACAATTTTTGTTTATTACCTCTGAAGTTTTTTTCTATTTCTTCAAAACGCGACCCCCAAAAAGTTGTGTTTAATCAGTAAGTCTCAAAGCACAAATTAGACGAAAGAAAGCATAATATTGAAATAAAAGTTCGAATTGATTCTATATCCAAAACAATTTGTATTTGTTTTTTTACCTTTCATAATTTCAAAAATGCCATCTCCAAAAAAGTATATATTGTCAATGGGCGGATGAAAATATAGTGAAAGTGATATTGCTTAATAGGGTAAAAATATCAACGTATTTTAGTTCTACAGTTTTTTATATTTATGAGTTGATAGCTATTTCAGCTAAAAATACAGAATTAGTTCTGACGATGATATTTTGATGACATACATATAAAAAACTGTAGAACTAAAATACGTTGATATTTTTACTCTATTATAATGGAGTTCTACCAAGTTAATGCCAATTCAACAAATGATATTGCTTACATTGGTTCTGTATACATATCAATCTTTATTTTCATATTGCTTTCAAAATTTTCTGTTCCACCCACAGGAATGTGCCACCCAGGGAGGTCTGACACCCCCCCCCCCACTCCTTGCTACGCCAATAGTCTTATTTAAATACAAATGTAAGGATTTGATTTGTAAAAAAACTCTGAAGGTAAACCATGACAAATTGAATTTTCCCTCCCGTAGAAAATGTTTAATAACAGAACTTTGTGTATGTAATCGATAAATTTGCGAACATAAGGAATTAATATTACGTTGCATACCCGAACACGCTGCTTTGACACAAAAAAGTTGCCAAGCTGAGAAATTTTCCTAACATAAAAAGAATTCTTAACAAATTTAATATGAAAAATATCGAAAAATATGTTTTCTAAATATTCCATACTTTTTATGATCAGAAAATAGTTCTGTTGCAAAAGACATTTCTCAACTTAGAAAAAATAGTCCAATTACATCATATCAAGCAACAATATATCTTCAGCTTTTAAAAAATACAGTAATATTATAATTTATCCTTACTATAAAAAATGTTTTTTCATGTAAAAATTACAATTTTAAAAATCATGCTTAAGGCATAATGTAGAATAACTGTTCATAGTTTCTATTAATGTTATTCATAAATCACAATAATATAAAATAGAAATAACTTTTTTTTGCAAATTAAAAATACAATTTATTAATGAATACAAATGTGGCTTCAAACATAATGATGGATCTTCACAGTCTTGATTATAATGTCAATGAAATTAAAATAACGGGATAAAAGAAATCCGTCATTTTGAATTTTTGATTGTTGGAATATGTAGATCGCACACAAATTATTCAGCCCTTTAGAAGTAATACATAAATATGTATCGACCGTGGCAACATTCTTGTGTCTTTATTTCTGTCTGTTGTTCTCTGTCGTGGTAGAATACATTTTCTCAAGCTAGCTTACAAGTGCAATTTTACTAAGTTCTTTTTCATCCTGATGCAGACATGTCGTATTCGGGAAGAAATAAATTCGAGGTGAGTTTGAATAACGAACTATAATCAATTTGGAAGTGTTTATAAAAGATTTATACTGTGTATTTGTTTTTCATTTTGACTTGAAACAGCTGATTCCATTTCGAGCAATACCGGTGGTATTTGCCTTTGTTATGTTTTTTCGAATGAACTTTATAAATAGTTCATGCATACCAAATGTTTATATTATAGATTTAAACGAAAACATACACATTGTTTTCACAAGTGAAACAAGTTTATTCATAATATTTGTATTTTTGACGTTGAAAATGACTTTTTTCGAATCCAACTAATACGCAATATCTTTGGCGTGCAGTGTTTGATGCACTTGTCAAAACACGTTTTTTAATGTTAGCGTACTGGGAAGATAACATCTCGTGTCTTTATTTAGTAAACACACATGGTGATTATGACATTTAACTATTTAATGACATTGAGAGGTCCCTAAGCCTCCATTGCGTGATGCACTTCAGATTTTTCTGCGATTCCTTTGTTTAGTTAAATTTTATGTACACTTGGAAGGCTGGAATGTTGATCATACACTAGTTGCTCCAATTAGGTTTCGTCATTTCTTCGAAAATTATTAACCACACCAATTTTATGAACACCCAATTATTATGTGAACGTTCCAGGTTTTTTATTTTTAAGTAAATATATCTATTTGTTTTTGTATTATGTAATTAATATAATTTAATATTTTCTTTGATATTAATTACTAGGTGTATTATGATGTCGATGTCTTTGGTATTAATGTCTATGTGGTCGAGTGGTCAACGTTGTTGGCTACCGCTACAGAGGGCCCGGGTTCAAATCCCGGTACGGACAGTTTTATAAATTGATTTTTCAATCGATTTATGATATCTGTTCAAAGGCATGGATGTATGTGATGTCTTGAATTCCCCCCTCTCACCCATCCTATCCTATGAACGGGGCGTATCGAGAGCGATTAGCTTACCACTAATCCTGTCCTAGCCCTGTCCTTCTATCCCTACTCTCTTTGGAAAAAGAGAGGTTGAGCAACTGAGTAACAAGCAGTTCTCGTAGAAACACTTCTGTTGAGATAAATTCCATTAGGAGTCCATATGCTCCACATTGGGAGCGGACATGGTTTAAAAAATTATGACCGGGATATTTTAATATTCGTCTATTAACCCGCCTTCCCGGAGCATGAATAATTCTTTATCTATAGTTTGTTGCAAATTAATGATATGTATATAATATAGCGAAAAAATCGATTGTTTGAATACTTTTGTAAATAAAATAATATTTAAATAGAACAGCGATTTCAACTAACGCAGTGATTCACAATCAAATATTTATAAAAAAAAACAATCAGTTTTTGTAACATAAGTATCTAGGGTTGAAATACTTACTTTCTTATCAACGCTTTGTCTAAATATATATATTCTCTTAAAATATAGCATTTTCATTAGAAAATATTTAATACTTTTTCAGAGCGCATTTTGGATCGCTCGACTATTTGTTATCATTCGGTGTTTTTGTTTGACGTTTGATTAGAAACATCCACATGTGTGCGGATATTTCTAAATTTATTAGGATCTAGATATCCATTAAGCCAATCTCTAATTCTCAACATGAGTTTTGTATTTGGTTCTTACGGTTTGTATAACTTACCTGTTATAATTGCACTGTTGTTATATTATATTCGATGTTTTATGATTTATTCGACCAATCAAAAGAGTGTACAGCGCGCGGTAAAGCATGTATGTTTCATTACTTAAATATATATAAAAAAAAAACTTGAAAGAATAAAACAAAATTCTGTTAATCGTTGGCGTTTGACAGATCGACTATAACAACAGTGACCATAGCCGCAATTATAACACTTCAGTTGTACCAATTATTAGAGACCCTCCCTAATCAGGGTTACAATAAATTTATGAATAGTCCCGGTAGAGCAGTCATAATATTGTAATGTAAATAATTATCAACCACCTGCCCCGCCCCGCACCTTGCTGAATCACGTACATCTTGATCATTCATTCCATGATCATTGTTTGTCTTCTTACCTATTACATATTTCTAATTACTGTTATAAAGAAATTTTCGTGCTTCGAGTTGGATTTAAACTAAAGTGACATCGATCTGTTAAATATAAACGAATCCTGCTTATTAATCACCATAGTTACCATAACACACCGACTTTCTCTCAACTTTCTGTTTTTTCTATGTATAATTAATTTCAGCCGATGTCAATCATACCAAAGTAAATTATTTTAAAGACATAGTAACCCCAAATATTATATACCACGTTAAATCTGTAAATTTCATTGCCTCGGATTATGAAAACCCTACCTCTACAAGGCTGGCAACATATAGATATAAGCATTTTTAGCGAAATATCCACAATGATTTAAATATACGCATTTGAAGGGACGGTCATTTTATTTTTTCCGATATTTGTGATATGTCGACAAAACATTTTTTATCGTGAATGCTGTGGCGTGTTACAATAAAAAAATTGCCTTACGTCGATGTTATCGATTTACCGTTGTCATCATTATCGCCAGCTCTTCTCAAACAGTTTTTCATATACTACGTATTTATATAAATGACAGTGTAAAATATAAAAAGAAACACCCTTTTAAGCTTCACGTTCATAAAAAAAGATATCGGGACCGGTTTCATTCATCGCGGGCATTATCAAATGATTTAATTATTCATATTTTAAGTAGTAAAAAATGCTTTCTTTTTCATTAGGATTAAAGTGATGCATGATCGTGCATTACAAAAAAGTTATATCGAATTTGAAACCAATTTATATTTGAATATGGTTTCGCGACGATTCTGCATTATCTTTCTCATATTGATGTATCCTGTGTAAGTTAACAGTCTTATTAAAATAGCCTATGCCTATTACATTGCTCGTATGCACTATATATATCACTAAGGGTCTTTTAATTTTGTATTGGTTGACATAATAATTTTCTTAAATAAAAAGACATAGCCAAAAATCACCACACAAACGAATCAAATTTATCAACTAATTGTGTTTCCGGACGTTCAAATAACTCGTTTGCGTTGAAAACTTTCTTCTTCTTTTCCGACGCTGTAGTCCAGAGTGAACCTTGACATCTTTTTACACTCCATCCATCTGACGTAGTCACTGTCTTCCCGTAGAAGTAGGAAATGTGAGGCATTTCGGAGGATTCCACAAATCATGCCCGGCCCAGCGTAGGCGTTGGGTTTCGACAAATTTGTCAATGTCTGGCTCAACATTGAGGTTATTAAACTCATGGACTATTGGCTGACGCATCAATTTTTATGCAAAAAAACTTAAATTCTATGAAGTGTAGGTTTCTAAAATTTTGAGTGAATATAGGTGGAGATATATTCTTTTATATAAATATCCAAAATATGTTAAGCAAAAAAAAGTATGGTTAACATCAAAAGCCACTGATAAATTGACTATCATGTAAACAGCTAATTCTCTTTGTTGTCATATTGCGCGCCGTCAGCATTGAAAGAGAATTTGATACACAAAAAAACGCTCCACAGTCTTACGGAGGATCATATTGCAGCTTCTTAGAGGTAAGCGTTCAGATATCTGGATTTTTGTCCAAAGCTATGAATGTCTGACGTTTTCAGCACTTTCCATACTCCCAACAGAACGATTAGCTGATTTCTGTTAATTTCCTAGACACATTCATCTATCTTCACCATCGTCTCGAAAACTAAAGGTTCAGGGATGAACTCACACTTCTAACAGTATTTTTTGCTAAAAACATTTAACGTTAATTTGATAAAAGTCCGTTTGTGTTTTTAAAAACTATACGTTGAGTAGCTTCATTGTTAGAATCTAAATAATTATTGTCAAGAATAAAAATGTCAAGATTTACACAAAAAACATTTTCTTGCCGTATTGAATCTTGGGGAACGCCTTTTCGGACATCTTCGACACCAACTTTGCGAACAACTGATTTACTCGTGATACTTACAACTGTGATTTTATCGTAACGAATATTTTTTAAAATTTCACATTAGTATCTATCAAATCGATTTCAAACACGTTTAGATCTTGTTAAGGACGGCCAGCTTCACAAGTTAAGTCAATTGCCAAGCATGAATGACAATGCCTCTAATTCAGTATTAAATTATTTTTTTGTAAAGTTAAGTAAATTTAATAATCAGTAACGTTATTTCAAAATGGCCAGTGATTTATAAATGTATATATGATCTCAAAGAAAAAGCGTTTCTCAGGGTACGCGTTTTTTTTAAATCTCCAAATGAAAAAAATATTAAAATTAAATTTATAAATATCGGAAAATATCCAACAAACAAAAGCTTGCGAGGCCCCTGACAGTTTATCCCTTAACCCCCTCCCAACTGTATAGGCCCGTATGCGGTCACTTACTAAATTATAAACTTTCCTAACCAAGGTTTAATATATTAAGTATATTTTAACTGACCGTTTTTACTGCGGCGTTACTCATAGGCGCAGCAAGTGACCTAGTGTGAATCAAACCCGTTTTTTTTTTAAAATCTTTTATGACTAGGTCGTAAAAAATACTTCTTTTTAAAACAGTACCATTGGGGTTCTATTCCCGCGTGCGCACACTTATTTTGAACGGTCTGAGATACTCAAAACAATGACGTTTTGAGTGTACACCGCTGGTGTCGGTCTTGGTTACTGAGCAGTTATAAGATTAACGTAACATACTGACAGCTTTATACATTTGGATACTGACTTAATAATTATTTGCATAAAACACTAATATCAAGCTTACATCTTTATGCCGGTTACTAGATATTCCAACATTTAAATGCGGTAATATGATTCAGGACGCTGATCATATCATTGGGAAATTCCAGCACACGTACAACGAGCGGGAAAAAAATTCTCCATACCAGGGGTCATCAAACTTTTCGAGAAACGGGCCGCATTTTTTTTTTCGAAAACGTTGGTAGGCTGGGTAAAGAATATTCTTAATGGAATCCTATTAGAAATTTAAAAAATCAATATTGAAATATTAAAAATCAGGGGCCGGATTTAAATCTTTGGAGGGCCGGATCCGACCCGCGGACCGCAGTTTGGTGACCGCTGCTTAAGACGATACGAGCGAGTGTCGGATCTGTCTGTCATGCCGACTTGGTTGCGTGTAAAGAAAAATTACAAGGCACCCAAAGAGTTCGCGGCGTCACATGGAAGGCGAGTGGAACTGACTTGATGAAATTTATTTCATAAACTATTTTTTTTGTACCCAACCTTGAACACACTGCGGTGCATGTAATATGTACATTGAGAAAGTTCTCCTCAGACATTAATTGTAACACGAATAATGCTGCAGAATACACCCTGTAACTACGGTATCCGATCCAGGATCCCGAAATCTCGGTAATGAGAAAATTACAGGAAACTTGGAAGAGCTAAAAAAAAGCTGTGGCGCTGATCACTTTGGGAAACCCTTGGTTTTTGAAACGGACATGAAATTCTTCTGAAAAATACCAGGATTTCAAAATCGCCGAGCAAAATTTTTCTCGATCCCGAATCCCAATTTATAAACGATCTTATGTTGAATGTTCAATCGGGATTGGAAAAATTGTCAATTCCGAAGTCCCGGGATCACAAAAAGGGTCCGGCGTTGGATACCCTGTAACATGCAAGGAAAGGTAGTCTAGACCAGGGGTGGGGACACCGCGGCCTGTTGGCCACTCCGGTGCGGCCTTCTAACCAATTCTGGAAAAACGAGGTTTGGAGATATCTGGGAAGAAAGTATAGCAAATTCAGGATTTCAAATTCTTCGGTGAGCTAAAAAAAACGAGGTTTGGAGATATCTGGGGATAGAGGAAAAGTAGGGTAAGAGATTGAATATTAATCAATCCCGTCCTATGCTTACTGCGGCCTTATGTCGAATCAGAAAAGGTTCCCCACCTCTGGTCTAGACTCTAGGGAATATATAAAATATATTCTGGTTGAAGAACTGCAATTAAATTTAATACTGTGTGTGCTGGGAAAATTTAAAAGTTCACATTTATGTGGTTTAACATTTTTGCCGTGTCGGAAAATTAACGCGTAATAAATTGACACGAGTACTGTACGTAAATAAAAAAAGTGCTGTGTTTTTTTAATTCATTTTTGACCATCGTTTACTTAGATTCTCTCGGGCATAATCAACTGAATGTAACTTCATTGTTTGCTTATATTTTACGCGTAATTGTTTGCTAATTATGGAAAAGAGGCATTCGTGTCTACAGAACTTTACACTAAATTTCCACCTGCTCATTCGCCTCTCGCTCTTGCATTTTTTTTTTAAACTTATTTCGGAGTCGGATGTTTGTAAGTATGCAATGTCGGAGCCGCTTTTTTTTTCGCAGCCAATTGCTAATCTTTACGATGTTTTTTTTTTATCATTTGTCACACTGTAAGATCAATGAAAGTATAAATGGATTTTTTTATGATGTTTATATATATTTTTTTTATCCATGTCCGCTTCCAATGTGGAGATTATGGCCTCCTGATGGAGGTGTATCAACAGAAGTTTTCTACTAGAACTGTTTGTTATTCATTCGCTCAGCCTCTCTTTTTTAAGTTAACTAGTGGTTCACTAATCGCTGTCGCTACGCCCAGTTGTTAAAGAATCGGAAGGGTGAGAAGGTGGGACATTTTAGACATCACAAACGCCCATGTATTCGAACAGAGATCGATAAATCGACCGAAACAATGCTGTACATACTGGGACTCGAACTCGTGAGATCCGGCACGGAAGCCAACATCTCTAACCGCTGCGAACCGTGTATATACATATCGACTGTGGAAAGGAAAAAGGACGTAACCCACACATATCAAATTTTACAGGAGGCGCTAAAAACGTGTTTTGATGATTTTGTGACATATGCAAATTATGAATTATACACAACCTTGAAGTGCACGGATACTTCTAAACTGGTGTTTAATCGACATAACCTAATATTAATTGAAGAAATTTTCTCGGAAAACCCTTTAATTCAGTGTTTTTTCTTGGTTTTAATTTTGTACAAGGTCATCTTTTTCAAACTTAAAGGCTAAATTTAGATACTTATTCGGCATTTTCAGCTTGCATCCTTTTGATAAAACATGTATCAAGTTTGATATATTGTGATTATCGAAAAAAGGCTGTTTTGAAAAAACTGTGGGTTACGTCCTTTTTCCTTTCCACAGTCGATATACATAATATTAAATTGATAAACATGAATCCACTAATTTCACATTGGGAGCGGACAACTTTCCGTGATGTACACCTAACTCTTTATGCGCTGTTCATAATTTGCACGGTCCAATGTTATGCATCTTATATTTATCCATTTGGGTTGACTCCAGCTTTTTTTTTTACGCGGAACTTATCCTCTATGTAAAGAAAAGGTTGAGTGGAATACTTACTGCACGGCCAATCATTTCAATCGAATAAAACCGTAGCAACTCGTTCCGTTTCGATTTCGCAACCAAATAGTATGCAAACGGCCAGCGAAGTAATTTACTCAATTTATATTATATCGAATGAAATGTATACATACATACATATTCAAATAGTTATCACAGAGAATGGTGCGAAGACGTCACTTTTTTATTACTGTCCGCGTAACCATGGCAACGTGTAAACACGGATAATATTTCTTTACCCTTGTCTATTTATCAGTGTTTCTATCACGCCGATACGGTTGCAGTACCGGTAAAAGAAAAACGTAGACTATGTATTATGCCTGTATCTGTCCTTAATTTGCGATGCTATATTTGTCGGTAATTATCGTCTACTTTACTAATTTTCCGGTATTTAACGAAGGTCGATTTATCGGTAATGCAAGCCACTAGTTGCACTCCATAATATTTGATCTATTGTATCGTTCTTCTCCGCAAACGTCAAAGTCAAGCTTCAACCGTTGGTGGCGATAGCAATTGAATGTTTGGTTACTAGCATCTTCGAAAATGTCCGCTAAAATTTCAAATGTAGAACAGTTGAACGTTCAAAATTATCGGATAAGCGAAAATCTTTAGATTCTGCGAAGTGTCATTTAATTCACGCTACGAAACATTTCGTTTATGATTTTGGTTTATTAACTCTCGTAATGATCCATACACACGTACATACGTGCAATTTTAAATGATATCAATAAAGATTATCTTGAACAAAAAACTCAAGGCCATAAATGCACGCCAAAAATGACGTTGAACACTGAAACAATTTTGAATAGTGTTTTTTTATGCAAGCGGTGTGATTCCGTTTTTCTTTATTTGAATTTTCATAATGGTTCTTTTTCAAAATGTCAAGTCTTTATTTTTAAATGGCTGCATTTGTGTTGACGACAATAAACATAATTCAAAGTAGGATTGGTACTGTCTTGTTTTTTTTTGTATTAAATTATCCATTATGTTTTTTTTTTGAATTTCGAACAGCACCTCGTTTTCATTGCATTAATTAATACTCGCTTTACTTTGGGCCTTTGTTTAAAATTGAAAGAGTCTTGAAAGCATTGTTGAATTATGCGATAAAATGATTCATTTGATTTTTTTCACAATGCAATTAAAGTATTAATTGATTTGGCATTTACTTGGTAGAACTCCATTTATAACAGATTACAAATAACAAAGTATTTTAGTTCTACAGTTTTTAATAAACTGGCTTGCCAAAATAGCTATCAACGCATAAAATTATTAAAAACTGTAGAACTAAAATACTTTTTTATTTGTAATCTGCAATTAAAGTACATCTTTCGCGGGCATGCTTATCTATGTTGATTCTTGCAATACAAGAGTCACACATTTGCAATGTGGAAAAGTTATTAAACATTATTTCATACATTTTTCTACAGTTTAAAGATTCCATTCATATACTTCTAAACAACTGCTAAAAAGTCAACATTACATTATTCTAATTTATAATATTTTAAGTCCGTATTAATAGGAGGGTTAAGTGTTCAAAGTTTATGAATTTTTACTTATATTAAGGTTTACTAAAACACGAAACAAGTTTTAATTCGGCGTCTCAACGAATCAATATAGCCCAAAATATTATTATAAATTATATAGCAGTGGTGCGCACGATTTTTGAAAGAAGGGCCAATTTATCCATTTTCTATTTTTACACGGGCCGAGAGGGTAGAATGTTGAAAAATAATGATACGAGATATATGTACATTTTACTTATTTATTATTTTTAATTTAATTGTTAAATAATTTTATCGGCTGCTTCAATCACTCTCCACTCCACATTGCGTGCATGACATATCTGCACGATGGAACTTGGTAGTGAGATTTCTGACACTGCATACTGGCAGCAAGCGTTTTGATGTCGTGTTCAAAGTTTGTGGTTGCTATCATCAGTACAGCACAGTGGTTATCATTGTTCATTTTTATCATATTCAATGAAAAAAATGGTGATGAAGTACTTGTTATTTTGGGTCGTAAAAAATGCCATTTCGTTGTTCGTGTTTGTCCATCACTGTTATACAGCCCGAATATGTGTGCGCTAACCTAATTGCATCAATCTGCTTCTTTATTACTGGGTCTCGTAAACATTATTTACCAGTCCTTTATTTATTTTTTTGAAAAAAATAGTTACCTGAACATACTTGCTCATGCTTTTGACCAAGTTTTTTTTTATCTATGTCCGTTCCCAATGTGAAGCATATGGCTTCCTAATTTACGTATCTCAACATGAGTTTTTTTTTGTTAGCTGCTTGTTACTCAACCTGCCTTTTTAGCCATATCCGTTATATTTTAACATCTAAAAAAAGAAATGTTAAACAACTGATTGATATTTAAAATAGCCCATATTAAGAGACCATATACTCCACACTGGGAGCGGAGATGGATTGAAGAATATAACTCGTTAGCTTAACATAGTATTAATGACCAAAACAATCACTATAATGCCCCCTTGCAGTTTTTTACTCGCAGTGTGTTTGCAATATTTATTTGAATGAATTTCTGCCCCCCCCCCACTCGCTTGATTCTTAATTTTCATTTACATATCGACTGTGGAAAGGAAAAAGGACGTAACCCACACATATAAAATTTTACAGGAGGCGCAAAAACGTGTTCTGATTATTTTGGGCCATATGCAAATTATGAATTATACACAACCTTGAAGTGCACGGAGACTTCTAAACTGGTGTTTAATTGACATAATATAATATTTATTAAAGAAATTGTCTAGGAAAAACCTTTATTTCAGTCTTTTTTCTTGGTTTTCATTTTTTACAAGGTCATCTTTATCAAACTTAAAAGCTTTATTTCGATACTAATTCGGCATTTGCAGCTTGCGTCCTTTTGATGGAACGTGCATCAAGTTTGATATATTGTGATTATCGAAAAAAACCTGTTTTGAAAAAACTATGGGTTACGTCCTTTTTCCTTTCCACAGTCGATATTATATTTACGCGGGTATTTTCCGGGCCCGAACTTGTTTGAAATGTGCGCTCGTATTTGCGCCGTATTCGTGATACTGATATTTCCGAATATCAACCCAGGATTAGCCGTTCATGCGGTGAATCCGATTATATCCTAAATCCTATCGGCCGCAGCGTCAGTAAACAGATCGTCTGCGTTGATTGTCTCCTCCATTCTTTTTCGTTTCGGTTTATTAAACTCGTATAATTGGATTATCTAGATTAAAGGTTAAATCCCCTTATGATTTGGGAAATTTTAAGTAATTAATTTATAGCGAGCTGTAAATGTTTTTATTTTGATGACGGATAAGAAATTGTTGATGAATTCATACACATGAGAATAAAATCACTGGCATGAGATGTAACACAATCACAGGTGGCAACCAACTAGGGATTGCAATAAGCGTATTACCGAAGCAGTGATCCAGGTATTTTTGGTCCTTTTTTAATTCTGAATCGTTTTATGCATTTGTGGTCGAAGACTGTAATGTTTGAAATTCCCTTCCACTCGTCCTAGCCATTAGTCCTGCTCAAGCCATATCCTTACTCTGTTCGAAAAAAAAGTTGTTGTGCACGACGTCACAGGGCATAATATGTCGCACGGTTCCGTGATTCTTCCGAACATGAATTCTTCGTATACGATGTTTCCGTACACCGAATCTTTCGACCAAAATTATTCCGGACAGAAAAATTTCCGTACGCTTTGATATTCTTAATATTAAAATTATTGTTTTTTTTTTATAATGGTAAATGTTTCGCGTCAAGGGCGCCAGATATTTTTCAGGTTGGAAACAAGCAAAATGAAAATAGTATTTTAGTAACATTTCTCATTACGCATTTGAATAAAAACATATCTTTCATAATAAAATGTACGGAATATTCTGTGTCTGGAGTTTTCTATGTATTACTCCATAAGAGAAAGAGGCGCGCGCTTAAGGCCTCAAAATAACATATATTCTATAAAACTCATGATATTTCAAATTTAGTTTTAGATATTCGAAAAACATGTCCCCCAAATTTGATTGCGCCTAGAGCCTATTGAGTGCTTAATCCGTCACTGGGAAGAATCTAATGCGTAACAATCAGTGTACAGAGAATCCGTGTTCGGAAATTCTTGTGCGGAAGATATCACACCAATATGACCATGCTATATTTTGCCGATGATTTTTTCCAACTCTGTGTGCAAGAATATAATCTGCTATATTGTGTCGAAGCGTCCGCTGAGGTACGGCTGGTGTGGCGCGAGGGGCGCTATTGTGACCGCGTTTGAACCCACACCGTGTAGCCGTGCAGCGTGATGACTGCGGCGGGTGAACGCCCCTCCGGCCCGATAAAAACCGTTTGACTGTCTTGCGTCTGCAATTTACTTCTCGCGATACCTCCTGTATCTTCGCGAGCCGCTTAATTTGACCTTGTTTAACTCTCAAATTTTATAATATTGTCATTATATTTCGCAACGAAGAGTTAACAGGGCCTAGTGTAAGCAATTGTATCTTATTTTATTTTAATCTTACACACCATTGTTTCTCAAATTTTTTGATGCCGTCACCCTTTTTACCACAAAATTAAAATTATTTAAAAAAAAAAACAACATTAACTTCCAATGTCGTTTTTAATTATATTTGTATTGAATGTAATTTCTTTGGATAAGTACCTATCGATTTTAATGTAGAAGAGATTGGTCCACGGACAGAAAGAAACGAGCGGGGGAAATTCGTAGAGATGGCTAATTGCACCATCGCAATATGCAATGCTACAATCGTCCATTCGGACTTCAGCGGCGTCTTCCAAATTCTAAGAACATATTATGAACGCTGCCCAAATATAAGTTCAGCGGTCAGCAACATTTTTACTAAGACGGGCATTCCGATTGGCTTTTGATTATGACAGCCGACTATTTAATCGTATTGTCTTAAAATTGTTCTTAGAGAAAAGGAGGGCATCACATTACACATTATTCGCCTATTTTAAAAACATGGTCACTTATCACAGATCACCAGTGTTGGGCACCTTAAAACACCGAGTCACACACGTGCACGCGAGTCTCCATGTAGCCGAACACTGATCGAGCTGGTTCTCAATGAGATTTCTTGTTATAAATTGGTAGATATATATGTTACAGTGAAAGTGGTTTTTAAGGGATACTTCATTTTCACAAGTGTAAATATATTGTCGCTAACACAGGCAGTGAAAATGGATTTACAATTTCACTACTCAGTATCAGTGAAACTATATTTTACTGATACGTACATGTACACAGTATGTGCTGCGTGTTTGTGACTACGGTATTGACCTAACTTAATCCAGCAGTAGAACCCTTTGCCTGAACACTGGGATGCTTTCATTGATCATTTTACAACTGCCGAGATTAGTTTTGAAAAAGAATATAATTTCACTAGTTACTGTCAGCGAAAATGTAATAATATTTCTATTTGTAGAATATTGTTAAAAATATGTTTGAATATGATTGTGATAAAATGCCAGTGAAAATGTAGTTTCACTAAAATACACTTTCGGTATAACATATTTTAATATATATTTTTTAAAAATCATTTGTGCTACCTATGTGGAGCATAATATATACTTCTATTAGAGTTTATCTACTAGAAGTCTTTTGTTACTCACTAGATCAATCTCATTTTCGAAGAGGGTAAGGATATAAGAGTATGTATATGAAAGAACTAGTAGTTGGCTAACAGTTCGTGCCACCTCCCATTTTATTTGAATATTAGACATCACATACATCCATACCTTCGAACTGAAATCAATAAATCGAATGAAAAATCTGTTGGTGTTAGGGATTCGAACCGTGAGCTATGCAACTGAATCTAAACCACGTTGACCTCTCGACGATGGAGCCGGCAAATATATTTTATATAATGTGGCAAGATAATATACCGAATGTTAATATAATATATTGTGGGATGCACGATCTCCGAGCACATTAAAACTCGCCAAGATAACTGAGCAACGATCATTACGACATAGATATAATGTAATATTATTTACCACAAATTTGGCATGACTTTATAATTGTCGGTCCGCGGGAGGTCGGCGGATTCGCGCTATATTCACTATACCCATGTGGCGTTTGTTGTGATATTTCTGGAAATCCAGATGACACTCGGCGCTAACTTCATTCCGCATAAATTATGTATGCACGGCATTTGCCAACTTCTACGTACTCGCATTTGAAACGCGTGTTCTGGTTTAACTGGATGCAGGTTTTTACCTCGCCTTTTACTATTCAGTGTCGTCAGATAATAATATGTCAGCTGTATAATTTTCCACGTCAAATTTGAAAATGGAATTTTCGCATCATAGACTCTTGCAATAAAGACGCCATAGATTTTATTATTATTCTAAAGTAGCGTGTTCGAATTTTTAAATATTCTATTTTATCGTGTACATTTTTGATTAATCTATTCGGCGAGAAGTGTTTTAATTAATATTATTAATAATAATAATAATATATTTAAGGGAATTAAATGAGCGTTTTTCGAAATAAAAAGTTAAATTCAATCGTTAACAAAATAAAGAGTTTTCTGCATTACCATCAATAAAATATAACTAGTATCATATTTATGTACAAGCGACATTTTTAAAGTCGCTCTTAACGATTTTTTAAATTTAATACCACTAAGCAGAAATTTAATACATTACATTAATTTTTATTCATTGATAAAATTCGCAACGTTTATTTTTTGTGAAGCATCGCTTGTATGTGCTTTAAGTAAATTTAACAAGTTCAAAATTCAGCGGAGACTTCATAATGAATATTTGCAGTGTAAGTTGTTTGTATTTTATGACTAATAGAGCGTGAAAAATAGTTGATATTTAATTAAGAAATGTGTCTCTTTAAAAAATTCGACGATAACTGTGGAAATTATTTTTAACACAATAAAAATTGATATCTTTGTTGTTCCACCGCTCTTGTTACTTATTAAACAGTAATTCATATATCATGCAACAGATTTAGTAGGTTGTGTTGTATTTTTATTTAGAAGCATTTATGCATGTAACACAGTTATTGTTTGTCATCAAAAATGGCAACGCCAATGCACCATGCATTTGGCAAATGAATTGCGGAAAACTAAAACCGATAAAGTCCACATTTTGTCAAACCCTAACAAAACATTCACACAATATGGAATGATTTACTACCAACTTGCAAAGCTCTACAAAAGCATGCGAAAAAATGATTGAAATTTTCGCATGTCACGAAAATAAAATCACACAAAAAAAATTGCCAAAAATGAATTTTTCTTATAATTTTTACACCGGTTGAGTGGCGTTAAAACTAGGATTATTGTTCTCGATCGGAAATACACTGCGATGGAAAAATTGATTTTAATCTAACGTAAAATTTAAGCGTGAAACATCAAAACGTCGTTCACTACTACCATCGTTATGTGGAAATATCGGCGTTTGATTTTAGAGATCTCAAATATAATGTTGAAAGTAAGTAGGGCTTATCGGTTTTCAAAAACCGATTTTCAGTTCAATTTGCGATGTTCGAAGGCTGGTTTTTTTTCAATTTGGTAATCCGGTTTCAAATGTTAGAATTATTGTTGATTTTTCCCTAGTTTACAGTACATAACAAACAAAAAATATAAGTACAATAGATTCTTTGTATGTGTTTGTTTTGCTTGCTTATTTGTCGCTTTTTTTAAAGTTTGTTGTGCAATTTAAAAACAAACATCGCGGCTGCCTGAGATTACAAAAATATCACGGAAACGTCATAACAGTTGTTAGTCTGAAGTTGTTTAGCTACGATCGCAATATAGATTTTTTTTATAAAGAATGTGTGTTTTTTTTGTTAGTTTGGCATGACTCAACAACTGAAAGACAGTTTGTTTATAAGAGTTTACACCATTAATGTATTTAGCTTTTTTTATCTAGCGTAACAACGTCATAACTTCATATAGGGCCTCCCTGAGTATCTAAATTTGACTGTCAATATTCAATATTCATAGTTTTAACTCTTTTAAATTACATCGTTGCTGGGAATTTGATAACTACGTGACTGTCAGAACTAGAGTGTGCTGTCGCTAATTTCACGTTGGTCATCCGTAAAGTAATAACGATAAAAAAGCAAATAAATTAACCACACAAAACCACCTTCTTGCCTCTTCGACTAATGGTGTGTTGAATGGAAATTTCCGGGAAAAAATTGAAAACAGCATAGTATTTATAATTTTAAAGCGATAATTATGAATCATTCTTATCCTTTCCACAGATAAAAGGTTAATATGAATGTTATGATGCTATGCGGGGTTATTGTTAAGTATATTATTGATCTATGACTAAGGCTAGTCTATAAGTTTGACCAGTGACATCTGACATCTATCTATGAGGTATACTTGAATCCGACACAAAATATTTACGGAAACGTTCCAATTTTTATGTATGAAATGACATTCGATGAAACGCACATATTAGTGCATGCACATGGACTTATGTTGAAAAAACGACGGAAAATATCATTTAAATAAGTAGTTCGTAATATTCTACGTTTTCCCCCCCAATCTTTTGAGTTTTTTTCTCGTTTTTTTCCGCCATTTCAAAATTCAAAGTTTTTTTTTGCATCTCTACTAGTTTTTGAAATTGTCATATTTCTTACGAATTACCTTGCTTTGAAATATTCCTTTTTTATTATTTAAAACATCGTAAAATGATAATACATAATATCTGGCAGGAATCTTTTGGACTATTTGACCAATTTAATTGAATTGATATCGATATGATACTGGTTGAAAGAATGAAAGCGTGACCATTTTCGATGCATGCGAGTGGCTCTCGGCCGTTCTCGAAACATTCGGATTCGCCGACCCCAGTTTGAGGGGCACTGGCGCATACAAATTCATCCCTGCACGTCTAGACTAGAGCCAGACGCCTTCATAAACATTTCATTTGTTAAAAATTTCACTCTCACGCTAGTTAACAACAACAAAGAGTTTTTCGCGAACGGACTTATTTATGTTATTGATTTTTCATCCCCTATGATTGATTGAAGAACTTCTTATATCAGTCTCAGTGTCATTAATAAAGTTTGGGACTTATCGCGAATGACTGGTATTTTCGATCTTTTTCTTGCGTGACGGGCGTATAGAAAATGCTCAGCAAGATTCTTTTCAACCCTACATCTCACCTTCAAATTGCAGCATCACCTTCAAATATATTTGAAATTTATTATGTTATTATCGCTGACAAATGGGTTACAATGTCGGCAATCTGATAATAAAAGATGCAAATTTTATTTTTTGTTTCTTTGGACCGGCTGAGCTTTTGAACGACTTATATATTTTCATTGGTCAGTATTTGAATACGGGATTGGTCGGTATACAGTCAATATTTGGTCCGTATAAATATTATGTTTGGTCAGTATAAACAAAGAAAGATCAATATATTTTTTTGAAATTTGGTAAATTGTCGTGATTATTAAAGTGTGGTGAGGTTAGGTTAGGTTGTGTTTGGTTGTCAACATAAACCTGGCTTTTAGGCTAAAATACGTTTTCGACACTGTCTGCTACCAATGTGGAGTGAAATTGATTGCTTTTCAGAGTCGCTTTACCTCTCTTTTTTCATGTACAGTTTGAATATAAGGAAGAGTCTGGGATAGGATTATCCGTAAGCTTTGTCTTGCTAACAACCAATTCTCGTAAAAAACAACTTTAGTTGAATTTGAATCATTCAAACTATGTACATTCTCACGGATTTTGTCACTAACGACCCGGGTTTCGCCTTACGGCATCTTCAGGCGTTAAAGTGCACAGATGAGTCAGTTCAAGTTTAATATTGAAATTCCACCAAGCACCTTCAGTCGAAATCTTAAACTTTAGTTGAGATGTTGTCTGCTTGCTGGTGGTCCACATTGGGAATCGAATTGTTTGAAAAAAAAATACTTTGCCGAGATCTAATGTATCAATTTATTATTTTTGAAATTTATCATTTTTTTTTACTGAAAAATAAATTAAATTTGATTATGAAACGAAATGAAATACATGCACACAAGACACATATTTATTTTACCCCTTTAACAAATTATAGTCTACATATACATAGTGTGGTAACACCTGAAATTCTATACATTTGACACCCCTTATCTTGGTAAAAAAAAATCTTATTTATTATTATTATCCATATTATCATTTTAAATGTTGGAATTTTGAATTGACTTCAACAATTTGCTTCACACTAGAAAATACAACAAACGTTAGACAATCCTCCAAGGGTAGCCTATGTATGGAACTTGGATTTGTGAAAATAATGCTATTTGTTTTGTTTTAGCTGTCCCGGTTTATGGGTGACGATGATTGCCAGATCAACAAGAAGCTTCCCAAAGAGCTGATACTCCGCATACTTTCCTATCTGGATGTCGTGTCACTGTGCAGGTGTGCACAGGTGAGATGCGTATTTATATAATTATTATTACCCCTAGGGTCTCTTATTGAGAATGTAAGGAAAGTGATGAAAAATTACATTAGATTCAAACCTGTACAGCTGCATTTTCTCGACAGGAAATAAACTGATGACATTTGATAAATGCTCACCAATGCCGTTTTACAATAGTGAATCAAGGCACCTGTCAACTTTGATAATAGATGCTTGTGTCGAACATTGGGGGTTAGGTGGTTTGATTGCATTAAGAGATCCGTGGTCCTGGAGAAGCATTGAGACACGTCCTGCGGATGCCTCCGGACAGCCTCAACCCTGCTTGTCTCGTTTATGTCTCTTGGGTGGGATCCGGTATCCTGGACGAACGTCGAGTATTATCGATGGGATGTATTCAGCAAAACTTTAGTTTCCTTTAGGATGCTGGTATGTCATGGGAGCAAGCAAAGATATTGGAAGGTAAAGGAATCCTAGAAGCACTGCATGGTGGCCATATACTTTTGCATAGAGAGTAAATATATAACCACAAATAAAGCAAGAAAATTATCACAATTTATTAATGATAACGATATGAGAACATATGTTATATAGTAAATAAATAAAAGCTTTTCGTGTGTTTGAAAATTCGCTTAAAAGTACAGAGTAATCCAAGGTAATTTATGACGTTTGAATGTTTTATATTAATGCTATATCTATTTCTTAAAAAAAAGACATTTTAAATCAAAAAAAATATAAAATAATATTATATTCGATGTATATAACTTTCGACTGACGCGAATACCTTCAGATCGAATTAACAACTTAAAGACTGACGGTATATAGATGAACCTGAATTATTTTTGATAAAAAATACTTTATACATTTATGAACATACCCAATGCATCATTTGCCGGTGTCTGCGAGCATCTTACAGGTTAAGTTGCTTTCTCAGTAGATTCTAATATTCGAATTGATGTTATAAATTATGTCATATATTATTATTGTGGTGACTAAGAATTCTATGAATGTTGTTTATGTAAAAGTATCGAATGAAATATTTATATTGTTTCAGGTGTCGAAGTTATGGAACGTTTTAGCCCTCGACGGATCCAATTGGCAGAGAATCGATTTGTTTGATTTTCAAACGGATGTTGAGGTAGATTAACTTCATATTTATCTATAGTATCTGTGTTTACTTATTGAATATTATAGCATTGCTTTCAAATTTTATGTAGCTAATAGATATTTAATACAAAACTGCACTGCTGCATGCCGTGGGGCATTATATCTTATAATATATATATATATGTCGTCGGTTCGGTCATAACTGAATTACATTAACCTTTAAACATCCAGCAGTCCATACAGGAACCACAGATTTTCATCGTTCGCTGCCGAGCGGTCCTGTCCCTAGAGGGACCAGCGTGTATAGCGAGATTCGCGACAGGATTACATTGATTTACAATAACAATATACAAACTATTATTACATCAGATTAAATAGTAATGAATTCAATTGAGATATAGTTATTTTTGTGACTGACCAATTGCTATTGCTAATTTTGCGAAAAACTATTTAGGCAGTGAACTACTCCTTATGCCCAAAGGGCGTGGGCAGGTAAAGGTTAAACAGAGCCCTTTATTTCTCATCTTGCTTAAACTCAAAAAGTTACTAAAGCTCTGTTCTTCTGCGTACTTCTGACGGATTGCTGACGGTTTGCAAACTGTTTTCGAGTTATAATCAAATTGAAAGCTTTTAGATTTTAATTCGAAAACAGTTTGCAAGCCGTCAGCAAACCTTCAGAAGTACGAAGAAGAACAGAGCTTAAGTGTACTAATATCAATCAATATTGTCCGATGACATATTTTAAAAATTATATTGTATTTCATGCACATACCTGAATAAAAGACATCATTTACAATCTCATGTTATTCTTACGAAATACATTTTACTAACTTCTTGCACCAAACCGACGATATATCTTATTTCAATAACCCTTCTTCGCCTATAAATGGAATATATTGTCACCGCGCCAAGTTTCTCTATCAATTTTCATCAATTGGTAGTCTTCTCGCAAAGCAAGCCCACAACATGCGGTTGTGAGCTAATTTTTCTTGTACTCTTTTCATAATAAACATAACACTGTACGGAAAAATAAATTTTGATGGATTTTTTGGCCGCGCTCCAATTCCAATTGCCCACATGCAATGCACATTTTGTATATAGTTGATCGAACCTGTGTTCATATCAAAGATCATTCTCTTAGAAAAATATACAGTATGTATACACGAATATTTTATGCACAGTTTAAATTCACTTTGATTGAAACTTCCTTCTTTGTAAATAACTATTATTATATTAGAATAATTATTTTTTTTCGCATGAGTCAATGTATTTTATTAATAAACTTTTCCATTTTTCAGGGTCCGGTTATAGAAAACATCTCTCGGAGATGTGTCGGTTTCCTTCGCCAGCTTTCGTTGAGGGGATGCGAGAGTATCGCCGACGGATCCATGAGGACACTTGCTCAAGTATGATGTGTATTTTTTTCTTGCTAATGGTTGGTGAATACTCTCAGCCGAGAATGTTCTACTATCCTGATTTAATGTGTTGTCAGTAGCATCTGTAGCATCCTAATGAAGCCTAAGAAAAGAATATATGAATATATTTGTTTAAAAATCAAGTTATGAATGATTCTCTGGAATTTAAACCTGTGACTTCATAACAGAGTGGATGAAAGCCCAACTGTGCTCGTCACACTTGTTCAACTCACCCGTTGACAAGACAATGTGAGTTAATGATGATTTTGAATGTCCAGAATTCAAACCTCGTCTGTGAGATAATTGTATGTCGATGAAACTTATCGTCCCTTTAAGGTATTTTCTATTGCATTGTTTAATATTTTTTACTTAAGTTTGCCGTTAATATATCGACTGTGGAAAGGAAAAAGGACGTAACCCTCAATTTTCCGAAACAGCTTTTTTTCGATAATCACAATGTATATAAGCTGAAAATGCCGAATTAGTATCTAAATTTATCTTTTAAGTTTGAAAAAGATGACCTTGTATAAAATTAAAACCAAGAAAAAACACTGAAATAAAGGTTTTTACGAGACAATTTCTTTAATCAATATTAGATTAGACACCAGTTTAGAAGTATCCGTGCACTTCAAGGTTGTGTATAATTCATAATTTGCATATGTCACAAAATCATCAAAACACGTTTTTAGCGCCTCCTGTAAAGTTTGATATGTGTGGGTTACGTCCTTTTTCCTTTCCACAGTCGATATGTATATGCAGAGATTATTTTGTTGATTGATACAAAATTTGATTTTATTACAATAATTTCAATTGTGTGTTAAATGTAAAATTTGCTTTATTCCAGTCTTGTCCGAACGTGGAAGACTTGAATTTGAACAAATGCAAGAAGCTGAGCGATCTAACCTGTCAGTCAATTTCGAGGCACTGTTCAAAATTACTTCGGTAAGATGATTTTACACTTCAATCTATAGATTTATTCTGCATCTGATGTCTGTACAGCGGCTATGTTTTCATAGGTTTATTTGAAAGTGTCTAATATACGACAATACAATTTTTACAAAACTTTAAAGTAAAGTCAGGAATGTAAACATATGACCAAGCTCATCATTCTAAAGAGAAATATAAATAAACTGTTTGGAAACTGTGTTTTCAAATGCTGCAGTTCGAATGCGTGGAAATGATTCCTACATTGTTTTTTTACACACTTTAAACGAATAAAAAAAGATATCAATTTTGATTTCTTATTGTTCCTTTTTTTTAAATAACATTTTATGTTTTGCAGAATAAATTTGGACTCCTGCCCCAACATTTCTGACATTTCACTGAAAGCCTTATCCGATGGTTGCCCTGTAAGTGCTACAAATTGTTTGTTTTTTTTTTTGAATAAACATGTCTGCTCGTAATTGTGTTTCAGCAGACGATGGTTGTTTCTGTCCAATTGCTAAACCTATTATTGGATTTTCAGGATGTACAAAAAAAATAAATGTATGTCCTAATTTACACTTTATGTGCACTGATTTTACATGCAATATCAACAGCAGCTGATGTATGACTTATTAAAAACAAGATTGCAAAGAAACCGAATTTTGGAAAAAATCAGATAAAAAATTGTTTTAAAATTGGGCAGCAGAGTGGGCTGCTTGCCAGTTACTCGATCAATCTTTCATAAATTTTAATGAGATAAGAAGACTAATTGTTGGCTTACACTTCCCTCTGATGTTAGGCGTTATTGAAAACATTGGGTACATCACAGATATACGTGGAAACATATAACGACAGAAACCCTTTAGTGCTACTATTTAATTACGGTATCACATCACATTGTCACTTTTAACGTGTCGACTGTCAATGCTCGTGAGAAAGGGATTATTTGATAAAATAAAACACAATTTTTCGATGAACCGAAACAGTCGATGAACCGAACCAATTGATTATGTTTGCGAGGAGCGAAACCGATCCTCATCATTATATAAAATTGATGAATTTGTAAATAAAAGTATTTTATTTTTTATCAAAATAACATCACATTATTGTTAATGATTTAATCTTTTACATATAGAATACTGTGCGCTTGTGACGTAATATTTTTTTTGTTGATTTCTAGCTCCTTACGCACGTCAACGTGTCGTGGTGCCAGTCTATAACTGAAAATGGTGTTGAAGCACTGGCGAGAGGATGCCCAAAGCTCAAGAGTTTTATTAGCAAAGGTGAGTTAATTGGGTTTAAATATAATCCATTATTATGTTTATGTTATTTCGTTCATGGCCCATTTGTTGTTCAAACAAATTCCTAGTTGTTCTCACTTATTAGTTCATTTAGCCTTTTGGCTGGCGTAGAAAAAAGTACGTTTGTACCTAACATGCCGACTATAATTTGCAATTATTAATTTAATTATTTATTGAGGAGGTAACTCGTCTCTGGCGTGTTGAGCACAAAATATTTGACGAGGTATCTCATCTGTGGCAGCCGTCACTTCAATCGACAGCAATCGATACTTGATTTGAATAACTTAACTTGCAACCCACTTGGGACACAGTTTTTCGATGTCTCTTGAGAAATCGTAACCATCAACCTTTCTCGTCTTGTGAGGTTTTTTGATATTTGATCTTACGGAACATTTTTTTGTAAATGTTTGGAACGGTTCCACCTGCTTCAATCAGAATTCCCGTAGGTAGATTTCATCAAACTGCGTTTCCATGCTTCCGGAAGCACTTTATGATAAATTTCCTATGTTGAAATATTAGTCTGGGTTCTCTCATAATTTTTAGTAGGTTAAAACTAAAATGCAGGCAAAATTATGCAATTATATCGTAAGATTATTATATTTTGAAAATTTGCAATTTACCTAAAACGATTCAACTTAGTTCTGTATTCAGATTTTATAGTGTTAAAATTTGTACAAATTATTCCTCTAAAAGTTTAAACGTTCTTAAATATCTCACTATTTATTTGTTTTACACTTATCTTCAGGCTGTAAGCAGGTCAACGACAAGGCAGTCACCTGCCTGGCGACCTACTGTCCAGACTTAGAAGTTCTGAATGTGCAGGGATGTGATGTGAGTATTTGAGAAGTACTGTAATACCCGTATATCACTCGTATAACAGATACATGTAATTTTATATTTCTCTATGCTTGATTCCAGTCCCTGTCAGACGATGCCGTGTCCAAACTCGGCAATCACTGTCCTGGTCTGCGCAGTTTGTGCATATCGGGATGCTCAAGACTGACGGACGCTTCTCTTTCCGTTTTGGCAATTAAGTGTCCGGGTCTGGCGACCCTCGAGGCCGCTCAGTGTTCTTTGTTCACCGATGCAGGATTCCAGGCATTATCAAAGGTAATGTATTTCATTTCTTCAAAAGGATCACCTTACATTCGGACTTGCATTTCAACAGTCTAATTAAAAGATATTTAGGCACTTAGCATATTTTTTTTACAGAGACAGCGGAAAGTTGATATTAATATTATGTTTTATAATAATTTTTTATTCGATTAACACTTTGAGAGCAACTCGAATTTTGTTTTTTCGGTCCCAAAGAATAATATAATGCACTCAGCTTGAACACATTATTTGAAAGGTAAATGGATTTTTTTGTTTTGAAAAATATGTTTAGTGACATTCGGGCCAATCACTGTATACCAACAGAGGTTGTCAAGTATTTTTCTTTTTAAAAATATCACTCAGACCTGACCAGTAACTCTAAAAAGCTTCAGCGGCGACTCATAGGTGCTCAAAAAAAAAATTGATTGACTTGATTTATCAGGTGATAACTTTATCGAATCAAATCAAATACGATAAAAAATAGTCACAAGTCAAATTTGAATTGACTCGTTATAGTAATCAATTTATTTAAACGAAATCGGTTGACTGTTGCTCGTACAAATATAAGATAAAACAAGGCATTGTTTTTGCGTGCAAGGTAGTGGTTTTTGTTCCGTGTGCACAGTACTTCAACAAGGCTTGAAGGGTTGCAAAACGTGATGCGTGCAAACACAGTTAAGTTTTAAAAGGATTTGGAGTTGGTCGTTTAATGATGTCACCGACTTTGCTTAAAATACAATAGATCATCAGTAATTGTTCAACTCCGCAGCCTTGAATATTTAATAAAAATATAGGAAAGAGATAATTGTACTGCTTCTTATCGTAAGGTCTGTGACAGATATAGCAAGACATACAAAAGACAATAAGTCACGTTATGTCCGAGAGAGTAAAGATACAAAAACAACATTCACCGATTGCGATCTGTCATGTCTTTCGAGGGTATGTATAATTTGATGTATTAAACCAGGGGTGGGAAACCTTTTCTTCTCTAAAGGCCGCATTCATTTTACTGATTCCACATAAGGCCGCAGTAAACATTGATTAGGGAATCTTTGGCCAGAAACAGGAATTTACGGTCAGAATATGTCTGGAATTTACGAATTTACATAAATTTATAGAATTACAGAATTGGCCAGAAGGTCGCACCAGAGTATCCAAAAGGCCGCAGGTTCCCCACGTCTGTTTTAAACGATTGGTTGAACGTTATTGACTGAAATTTTCAGAATTGCCGACTTCTAGAACGAATGGATTTGGAAGAGTGCGTTCTCATCACCGACTCAACTCTCATAAATTTAGCTATGGGATGTCCGAGGCTTGAGAAATTGGTACGTTCACTCAGTCTTGATTATTTATTATGCAATATTCTATAATGAAAATAGGGCTAGAAATTGTTTTTTTAATTTTATAAGTACACTCGACTCTGTATTACAGTAAAAGTTCGTTGATTCGAAATTCAAGGGACCGGATTTCCCAAAAAAATTCGAATTACGAATTACACAATCACAAAAAAAAAAACGCGGCAATTTCCCTTCAACTTGAAACGCAGCCATTTCTTCGCTCTGTCAAAATAAAAATTATGTATTTCGGCAATTTTACGATAATAGAACATATTCAAATGAAAAAAAAAAACAAAAAAATATAGACAATTATCTATACAATCTCATACGAATAAACTATATACGGACTATACATATTCAATGTATTTGTCCGGGCACGTGCTATAAAATAGAATGACGTCACTTACTAACAGTGTACCATTCAAAGTTTTAGTAAATACCTAATATATAGATGTCTCTTTTGCACTAATGTGCGTTCGAATCAAAAACGGATTTTTTCTCATGTAATACTTCACTTTATATTGATGTCTCCCTTACGCTATTTGTTATTACACGGGTTTGTTGTGAAGACACAACAGGGGCACACATTCCTTGGTACATTCCAAAGATGTTAGAATAACTCAAATAAAAAATGCATAAGGTGTAATTTGCTTGGCAAGTTCGTATTCAACATAGCCTTGAGATTTTTTTTGTGTTTTCCGTCCCTACTTTCTTATTACCATCTGTTTACCACATTAGTGTGACAAAAGCCTCAACAAAAATTTTGAATTATTAAAAATCGTAAGTACATTTCGACGAATAACATTACGAATGACGAAATATGCGATATTTCGAATTATCGGTAGAATTTACTTTGAACTGTCAATTTTGGGACAGAGAAATTACGAAAATTTCGAATTACGAATTATCGTTGTTCAAATTAACGGACTTTTACTGTACACGATTTTGAAACAACACGGTCATGGTCAACAAAAAAAAACAACTGCTCTATTTTTACACGAACTATTTGTTTTAACACGATTCTCAGACCCAAAAAACACGGAAGCAGATAATGGATTTCCTAATAACAAGAAGTTCAACAACACAAGACGGTTATAACAAACATAATGCTTCATATCTTAACTCATTAGACGTGTCAAACATTTCTAGTATATACACATGAATAACATTTTGTGTAATTTACTTATTGATTCGTCATATTTTTTTTTATGTCAATGTTTTTCTTTTTCAAATAAGACGGTTTTTTAAATTTAAGCAACCAATTTTTTCAATTAATTTTTTCACATTGGTTTTTTGTGGAACATCTCTACTGTGCAAAACAGTGGTTCCTACAGACCCCCAGGGGTCCCTGAGACCGCTCAGGGGGTCCGTGGCTGGTCAAAATTAATTTGGGGGTGCGTGGACAACGCCAAGGGGTCCGCGAAAGGTTAGATTTGAAATAATATTTGTAACACATTTTCAGCATTATGAAAGTTAAAATAAATAGCAATAAATAATTTGATGATAATTTTTAGGTCTTGAGTAAAATGTACACATTGTATATTAAAAAACAAGTATGGGCAAATATTACACCCTGCAAGAAAGCCAACCGCGGCCATATCTTTTATGCATTTTCTAAGAGGAACGGACCTCGCCGTGAAGCATTCAACTAATTTTCCTTTGTATTTCTTATCAGTTGACAATGCTCACCATGAGCGAAACCGGTCCTGATCCAATAAATTTTATGTGGGGAAAAGTACTAAAAATGTTTTATTATTTTTATTATAATGCCATTCCACCATAAGTATTGACAGTGAACACCTTAAAAGTGACTAATTTAAATATCAAAATGTTTTATTTATATTTTATTAACACCATTTACCATTCAAGGTATCAAAATAAAATTTATATTTTTTTCTCTTATGAAAGTTATTTATGAGAGTTATTTCACTTGGGGGTCCGTGGTCAAATTTTTCTCCATGAAGGGGTCCGTGAGCATAATAAGTTTGGGAATCACTGGTGTAAAATAAGAGTTGAGTGTATAACTCCGTACAAACAAAGGTACAGGTCCATAAATTAATTTTACAATTTTAAGTGTCCACTGGGATTGGATGCCATGGACATCGTACCGCAACTTGGCAAAAAATAGTGCAGAAATAGAGATTCAAATTTTATTATAAAGTTCTTAGTACAATTGTATTTGTTTTCATTCATTGTAATGTAGTAATGTCATATGAATGTTCACTATATAAATAATATTTTGGACAAGAATGCCATTATGAAAGTCTTCTTTATATTTTCAGACATTATCTCACTGCGAGCTGATCACGGATTCAGGAATCAGACATCTGTCGATGTCGCCCTGTGCCGCAGAGCATTTGACAGTATTAGGTAAAAAAATACTAAGATTGAAATGATAGATATGCATTTGTTCTGGAGGTTGTAAGATTTATTTAATTATAAACACGGTCTTCACTTGTGTAAAGTAATGTTTTAATTAAGTTCACATTATTACATAGTTTTTTATAGGAATATTAAGCCTTTAGAATAAATTGTATATTTATTCATGGATTGAAATGTCAAGTATTGTATGACTTCATAAAAATGAATTGGCATTTGGATGGTAGAACTTCTCTGTAATAAGGTGAAAAAATTTCAAAGTGAGTCGTTAAGTGTAGCGGAATTAAGTGTCGTTTTTTTAATGAAACAATCTGATACGATAAAAACATTTATTTGTCAAAAATTATTCGATTATATAATTTTCATCGTTGGATATAAACTCTCTCCGTCTATCTGGCAATTTTTCAATCCCTCTGTTATAAAAATCACCGGGTATTGAATTAAAATATTCGGATATGCCCATTTTGACCTCTTCATAACTGACATATTTTTTTTACAAAAAAAATGCTGCATCTATCTGAATAGGTGATAATCGGACGGAGCAATGTCTGGTCAATATGGTGGATGTCTGATAGTCTTCCATCCCAGGTCCTTGATTTTTTGATTGGTGTGAGGCTGTGCATTGTCTTACGGCACCCATCTTCCCTGTCTCCAAGTCTTGCCGATTTTTTTTAAGTGTTCCTGTACACTCGACCATGCGTATCCGAGTTTATTTGTCAGTTCCTGAATCGTGAACGTTGGATTTTGTTTTTTTGAACAAATACTTCATTTGGTACAAAGCCCTCCATTATAAATACGGTTACTATTTTTTTTATTCAATCATCACAATACACATCTGGCCGCCTGTGTGGTCGAGTGGTCAACGTTGTTGGCTTCGGCTACGGAGGGCCCGGGTTCAAATCCCGGTACGGACAGTTTTATAAATTGATTTTTCAATCGATTTATGAATTTCTGTTCAAAGGCATGGATGTATGTGATGTCTTGAATTCCCCCCTCTCACCCATCCTATCCTATAAACGGGGCATATCGAGAGCGATTAGCTTACCACTAATCCTGTCCTAGCCCTATCCTTCTATCCAGGTTGAACAACTGAGTAACAAGCAGTTCTCGTAGAAACACTTCTGTTGTGATAAACTCCATTAGGAGTCCATATGCTTCACATTGGGAGCGGACATGGTTAAATAAAAAAAAAAAAAAATACACATCAGGTATGTATGACTAACGATACAAATTCAAATATGTCGTGAAAGATTGCCTGGCGAAGCACAACTGACCATTGAAGATCGAGAACAAAAAATACGACACTTAATTCCGGTACACCTATTATATAGAGTCAATGTAAGTTTAAACGAGGGCTGTGAAGTCAGAATTGATTTTTTCAATCATTTTCGCTCAACTTACATATCAGTCAGTGTACCATCAAATCATTCTAGTACAATCTAGTCAATCTAGTACACCGATCAATACAATAAATAAACTAGTAATTTTTCTAAATCTTTAAATTATTTTTTACTGATTTTTCCGATTCCACCTCCGGTAAAAACACCCGATTGATTCCACGACTCCTGACTCCGAATCCGACTCCACAGCTTTGTCTTAAACATAATTCTTATCAAGACATAAACCGAAATAGCCATCAACCACCAAATATAAAATAGTATTTGTAGGTCTCGAATACGTTGATATTTTTTCACCATACTCAAACTGTGGTATTTTATCTCTCCGCTACTAAACCTACATTTGAAATAACTGTCAATACTTGCACATCAATATGTTATTGACTGGATATGTGTCGTTTTGGGAATAAACAAACAATCAAATCTTAAACATATTTCACTTGTTCTAACTAGAAATAAAAGAATCATTCGACTTGCATAACAATATGAAAATATCTAATATTTATGAATTGTTTTTGCATTAGGTTTGGATAATTGTCCGTTGATAACTGACGCAGCCTTGGACCACTTGATATCTTGTCACAACCTCCAAGTGATCGAACTCTACGACTGTCAACTCGTAACTAGAAATGCCATAAGACGACTTAGGGTGAGTGACGATTGAAATAAATTGATTTCGTTGAGTCGGTATAAAATATTTTTGTTCATCGTACTGATTTTGTCGAGTGATGTTTTCAGAATCATTTGCCGAACATAAAGGTGCACGCGTATTTCGCCCCCGTGACACCGCCTCCGTCTGCCGGAGCCGGGCGACAGCGGTACTGCCGATGCTGCAACATCATTTGAGACGCGCCACCGCACAGGTTGTCGCTTATTTCTTCATCGATAAATATGTTTCTAACTCGATAGGTTTGATGGCGTGTCTCGTAACTTTCTTTGACAAATGTTTTGTTTCTTTGAGAAGTATTCTCTGACTGAGGTCATCGTAAAACAATATCATTTGGTATTAATTTCAATCGCTTACTTATTGAATTAACTCAAATAGAGCACATATAATTCTTTTGCCAACAAATGGTTGTAATTCGAAAGTAATGGTGTGCTAATTTTATGGTAATTTTAGGATGGTAGTTGAACTGAAGGAATTTTACGCTCAATATTATATGGCTACCGATTTATTTACAAAAATTAACTTTTTTACAAAATTCTTTTGATAATTTGCAGCAAATAATAAAAATAACGTGACTGCCGAAAATCACTGATAGAAGTGAGAAGTATCCATATGCGAAGAAATAATAATAATTCAATAAAACATATGACAATGACAATAGATATAATCGATGACAAAATACTTCACCAAACCGGTACGGCAATACTAATGAATAGGTTAAATGTTAATACGCATTAATTTCCAAAACCATAATGCTAATTGTAAAGATAGTATCTTGAGCAGGAAGTGTAATCAGGTAATAATGTAAAAATTTATATCCACGGAAACCTTACGGGAATGATATTTATCTAAACACTATAAATATATGAAGGTTGCATTTCCTGAGACCGCTTTTCCACCTAATGTTATTTTATAATAATCGTTCTTGTTTCAGGTGCTGCTAGCCAATAAGGTTGGCAGCCAGCCTGTGCCTCTCGTTCTGCCGCCTCTCCTGCTGGCAACACTTCAACTGTTGCTGCAGGAGAGAATGCGCCACCTTTATCTGACTGTGGCCCGGCTCCAGTGCCGGTATCGCCGTACTCGGCACTTGTCGGGCTGCTGTAGGCGCGCGATGCCTCATGATCGGGAACCGCTGGACGATAATCGGAAACCGCTGGACCATGATCGGCAGGCGCTGGATGTTGATAGGCAACCGGTGGACCCTGATCGGTATCCGGTGGATGGTTGTCGGTAACGTGTTCCCGTGCCCGGTGCTGCGAGGAGTGTATCACGTTTGTTCCATCACCGCTTTGGTGCCGTGTGAACTTTGAATAATGAAAAGGGGACGACGATTGATATGCATCGGTACATCGAAGCTTATTGTGTATCTGTGAAGAAAGTGGACTATAATAATTATCGTGGTGCGTTCAAATGGACAGTCTTTTTACGGAGTGTCGTTCGCTGTGAACTTCTTAATGGTGAATTGCGAACGGTTACAGTGTTGTATTAATGCATTTAACGATTGATTCGAGATGAAGACTTTCAAATTGAAAATTATAACTATTGGCATAATAATATATTCTTAATCAGAGATGTCACTCTGATATTACATTATTAACTACTATATCAACTTTAAAAGATTTTGTGCGAATTAAAAAATGTGCCCACGGTGATTTTGTAAAATGATTTTCAAATGTATTACAAATTATTTTGTTGCATGCACATTAAAACTTGATATAGCGAACCTCAATGCAATGGAAATGGTGAATAACATCTTTTAACAATTTTCTGTGTACGGTTAGTACAGTGATCGCACAGCTGCGGCAGTTCCTTTCACAAAGAAAACTTCGTAATTTTCTTTAAAATACGTAAACTAATGGAAAACAATTCCTCTCATGTACAAAAAATAATTTTATGCAAAGTTTGCGTCTGGCTTGTCATGCACATGTTAATAAAAATACTTTGATTATATAATGGAGCCGACACCTCATCGTCTGCACCAGTCCGTTACATTGAGGTTCTACTGTACGTACATTGCATTTGTGTATTAAAATTTTCCAAAATGAACGCTACTTTTAAAATCGTCGTATAATTATCTACTATATACTCAATTAGACGATGCAATTTTTTAAATAATTCTTTATAGCCAATAGAATGCCCATTGAGACACTTTGTGAGATAATAATACTTTCACGATTTTTACAACAAAACAAGTTATCCCGCGAGGGAAACGGAATCCACAGTACATAACATATAAGCAATATCCACCTGTACATATACCATAATTTTATATACATTGACGAAAAAATTGAATTTTACGGTAAAATTGTAAATAATTAATAATTGACGATTATCGAGGCAATGGTATGTTACAAAACTACATTATATACAATTTTTTTTCTATTCCTTGTGAATATGCAAAGTTTCTGGCAAACTATAAGTCCAACAATATATCACTGAATGTAATATTTTAACCACTCAATTAAATATGTAATATGTCCAAAAATAAATAAACGCTGTTTTTTATAATGCTCGCATTTATATTGTACATTGGTATTTATGTACTTAATTAATATCTGTTGGACTTACTCAATTGAAGTTCATGTTTCGTAATATTGAAGTAATAATTCTAAACGTAAAATTAATCGACGTTTAAAAAACGTAATAATTACTCTGACTAATAAATATTATCGTCTACTTGTTTTAGTGTCTGGATTGAAGGGTCTTGTCATAATTATTTGATCGTAGAAATGGCACTGCTTGAAATAATATCAAATCTGTAAGCACAGCAGGCTCAGGTTTGTGGATAGAGAATTGACTGGAGGATTTTGAAAGTCTTGATGCCCTTATGCACAAAATTTATTTCACTTTTAGGCAAAAAAAGACAATATTTGAAATATGTAAATTCAAACCCATACGATTACACAAACCGTGTGGTCATCGGCTTATCTTCACCATTTGCATTTAATTTATATCTTCACACCGCATCTATAGTGTGTCTGCACATCAAAGTGTCGGTGCGATACTGCAGATTTTGCTCTTTTGCTGCGTATTTTCAAGACAATTTAAACAGTACACATTAATTAGATTGAAGAGAAATATGTCATATTTTATTTTTATTTCTGAAATATAACTTTTTTATAGCTGTCACGATATATACGGTCAAGTCCATTTTTATCGATTTCTGTTTGAAGTCTAGGGTGTTTGTGATATTTTTTCTCCAACCCTTCCAATCCTAAATTAATGAAGTATAGCGATTAGTTAACCACTAGTCCTGTCCTAGCCCCTATTATTCTATTGTTACCCTCGTCAAAAAAGAGAGGTTGCTCAACTGAATAACAAGCGGTCTTCTAGCGTAGAAAATTTCTATTGAGATATCACCATTACATGGCAATATGCTTCATAATGGGAGCAAATCAACAAATATTAATGTCTATGCTTGTAGGGTGCAAGCCTATTTTCTATTTAGCTATTTTTCAATTTAGGTGTATTTTAATATTCCAGAACATATATTTTATTTAAGTATGTGCTATACGCTTCTATTAACTGTGTAAATCATGGGATGTGTGGACTCATATGTCCTTTAAACTCTGGTTTTAGTTTAAAGCTAATATCGTCAGCTGCGTAAATCTTGTCTACACTTTCTTACTTTCGTTATATATGTAAAATCACGCACATTACTAATGTATGCAGAGCTTATCAATACTATTTAAATAAATACTCTGAAATTAGTATTATGATCTATAGATATTAACAAGATTGTAAAGGACATAAAAATAAAAGAAATATGAATTTGTTATTCCACAACTAATCAAATAACAATCTTAATTTAATGTTGGAACTGTTGAATGCCTTTTGCATACATGGCCTTTTGAATACATGGCTTTTATTTCGGTAGTCAATTATCCAGTTAAATCAATCTCCCATTCACTACTCCTCGATCCAGAGTCTGCTGTTGTATAAAAAAATGTATATTTGTAATTACAATGATGATAAATATGTAAACTTAAAGAGTACTCGATAATAATGTTGTGATTGTTGGCACAGTGTTATGCGCTAGATAACCATAAACCGTTGAATAGGGTAGACTCTTCTTAGTCAGTTTTAATTAATCAATTTGTACCAAATCTCTGTAATATTATTTGCAATTTTGACAGTCGATGGCTTGATATCATTTCTGTTGTATTCGTTCTGTTCTGTGTGTTTGAATATTCGAAACCAACATTCCACGAAATTAAAATGTTGCCCTCAATTTAACTTACGATGTGTTTATGTAATAATCACGGTCATACGATTTTATAAATTAAGAACCAAAGAAGATAAAATACCACTGTGATGATTATCACAGAAGAAGGCCTTAACGGTCCGTGACGTTTTCATCTGTTTTCATCTAAAAAGTAAAGTAACATAGCACCTTCGTCTTTTGCCGTAGTGACAGATCATTTAATTATGAAAATGTTTCATACTTCCATATGGAAGATGCGTTCATAAAATCCCATTGTATTTGTAGTGATATAATTTTACTTTCGTCGTATGTATGGAACGAGTAAATTGTTGCTGTATTTTTTTTTGTTTCGATGACAACACGTCAAGTATACAAATTTAATGCCTATTGTTTGTATACTGACGAGGCTATAATATGAATTATATTTTATTAGGGACGGAAATTTTGCGATTGTCTGATAAAAACATACATATCGTTGTTTTGGGTAAACATTGTTCCATTTGCATTTTTTTCACAAAGTTTTATTCGCATTCAAAATACGATTCTATCTGTATTTAAAAAAATCTTCAAATTCTCATTAAATCCATCAATATTCAAAAAAGAAAAATGTTCCATCTGAAAAACATACAAATTTTTATAGAGCACCAAAGTTCCATCTGAATGCATAATTAAAAAAAGGTTTTTTCTTTCATTCGCATACGTGTGTTTCCCAGTGTGGGTATCCCAGGTGCGAATGAAACAAATGTTGTAACGTTCATAAGAAAGAGGGAGACATAATATTATCGAGTGTTGAGTTAGTTAAATCCTCATACAGATTGTTTATAAAATTTAAAAAATGGCTTATGCCAAAACGAATCAGTGCAACAAGGTTCTATCTGCAGATTTCTTTCAGCAATTTAACAATATGTGAGAGCACCGAAGTTCTATCTGCAGTTTCGTCTATTCTAAATATGCTAATATAATTACGACATTGAAATAAAATTAATATATAAGATTTAATTCTGATAGTAATAATTCTGAAAATATCGTTTCTACAAAAAGTTACATCATCTGAAATGTTAATTTGCTTCTCCTGCACAGTTTTAATTTTTCAAGGTGGAACCTTGTTTACCCAAGGTGACGATATATTTTCTTAACTGTTAAATTTGGTTAGTAAAATGTTCAATTTGGAGTGTAAAATCTGTACTTCTTTGACCATATTCGCTCCCTACGTGGAGCATATGGCCGCCACGCGGCACCTCCATGTTTCCCTTAATCTGTAAACAAAAAATGATTGGCAGCTGTCTTTTTTTAAGCGATGTTACTGGAGACTGTTTTGTACCACTTAAAATCATAGCGTGTGATAATTTTTTTTGTTCGTGAATATATTACGAAATAAGAAATGAGCGGCGAAATTCAATAAAAAAATACTACCTGTGTTTATATTAAACCAAGCAATATTAACTGAGAAAACATAAAAATCTCAATGACTTCTTGTCTTGTAATTATTGAAGACCGTAAAACTTTATTCTCACGTGGATCATTTTTAGTTCTCAAACGTGCAAAGAGAATTTCTTGTAGAAAAACTCAACTACAGATAAATTTATCATAACATTGTTAGTTTTTGAGCAAAATAAATTGACGTAGTAAGTGAAGAAAGGTCTTCAATGTTTTCCAGTTATTGTAAATTGACATTACCAGTCTTTCTGTTAAAAACTGTCATTTCTTATCTTAATAATTATTGTATAAATTTATATATATAGTATAGATTAGTGAAGTTGTCATACCAATAAATAATTTTAAGTTTTGACTGTGTCTTACCCCCAGTATGGGTATTTTTGGTGCTTAAATAGTATTTATACAAACAGATACATGTATTTATTCCTGTAGGTATTGGCGTAGAGGTGGCCATTTTTTAAATATTACACAATTCTTTTACGAGCGCCCCTCATCGTTTTGTCCAGACGTTGATTTATTTTTTTACTAAATTTCCATAAAAGGCAGTTGCATTGACGGTAAAACTTCATTATTTTATACAGTGCTAGTTTTATTACTTGGCTCGGATACATTCAATCGCATTCTCTATTCATTAAAATCACGCTTGCATAAAAATAACTATTCTGTTCTATGAATAGAATAGATGGGTGTACCATCTGGGTTTCCCGGTGGTTGTATTGAACTTACAAACGCCAACAATATAAATATTTGCATCTGCATTATAATGGCATTATTTTGGTGCTAGCTAATGTCCAATGATAGGAGTTGATAGTTGAAAATATCACCTCATGTAACACCAACAAAGTTTAGTCCATCGGTTAATAATAATGTTAAAAAGTTGAATGTTGAATATAGCGCCTGGAAATGGCATATTCTGTTCACTGTTTGGTAGGAGTGTTTGTGACAGACATACGTGTATTATCAGTTTTATAGTATGTCATTACAGTTGTACATGAACTTTTATCGATCACTAGGAAAAAGACAATGAATGGAAAATTTCATTTTCTGAGAAATTCAAAGCTAGTAAACAAAAAAAAATATTGATTTTGGTTCATGATGCATCGTCATGAGTTGAATTGACTATGTAATCTATAAATTGTAGATACAAATATCAAGGCTACTCCGCTATCTGGAGCGGAGTAAATATCATCCGCATGAGCCCGGGCGCATTGCAGACACAGGCACGCTGAAGGGCTTAAGAATACAGTTACGCTTTCACTGTCATACGGATGGCACGCACGGACGACCAGCTTGTTAAAACAAACCTGGACACGAGAGATTATTAACGAAGTGTGACTATTTACGATTTGCGTTATTTGATTATAAATACAATTTATACAAAAATAGAGACACTCGTTTAGCCACGTTGGTGTAAATTTCTAGAGAAACTGATGACAAATTATGATGAATTGGATGAGGAAGAAATCTTCCCAAAATGTAATTTAAATGCACCCCTAATAAGTATGTTTCCAATGATGGGTGTTCATGTACGCTGCATTTCTTTTGTCGTTTAAAAGGTTATGTAAGTGATAATTACTTTTTTTACAGCAACGCCAACCATCATACAACTAAATATACACGCGGACAATCCGCATTACATTAAAAATGGTATCATGTGTGGACTCCGCACTCCCGGTGACACGCATGCTGATTGCGGATGGAATTCATATGTAGAAGTGGGAATAAAAAAAGGAATTACCGATGGAAGGAAATGAGTATGCTATCATTTGATGAATGATTTCTAAGATTGTGTAATATTTAAAAATGTTATTTTAAGTGTAACACATTAACACAATCGTAGATGTTGTAAAAATAAAATTGTTATTGCTATAACTTGTAACGTTTAACATATTGTATAATATAAAATAATATAACCACAATGGCACTGCAAATAATAACCTTATGCTACTTAAATTTTTTCAACCTACACGTTGAAAACAGTGAGATGAAATTATAAGATAAAATAACTTTACCGCTAAGCAACAAGAAATGTATGTTTAAAACTTGTGTAACCATTATGACAAAAACATTGTTAACCTTTAGAGGAGTATGGACGTACACGTACGTCGGCGCCATTTTTCTGTAAATGAGTATGTAAGTACTTTAAACTCAACACAAGAGTGTATGTCTGTAAGCATATATATGCTCTAAGTATGAATTACATATATTCATTGGGAAAAGGTCGCAAAATTGTCATGTTAAGAAAAGGCAGTGAATTAAAGTAAAAATCTATTCACTCCTCTAAAGGTTAATAACCGTCGTCTGATTCTTGGTGTCGCTAAGGCAACAATGCTAAATACATATATGGTGTTTTATTTGTGTTTTTATTTATATAATACTTGTGCAGAAAACAAAAATAGTTAAAACTGTAATTCAAATCTTGTTAAATTTTCTCAAGAAACTACGTGTTTTTCACTTGAAAATATTACGAAATACCTTTACTAAGGGTATGATTTGCAAGGAAACTCAACGTTAATGAAAGGTTAAGTCGAATAATCTTACATAAAATTCAATTGAAAGTTTTGGGAGTGACTTTTCAGTATCCTGATTTCATTTATTTCTGGATGAAAGACATAACCGGGTTAACTTATTCATTAAATAGCTTAATGCCCTGAATCATCACAATTAATATTAGGATATACGTAATATACTATTCTAACAAATTTTAAAGATAGGGCGTAATAATCCTTTGTTATCCGAGTAAAACTGCAGTTATTCTAATGTATGATTATTTGACCTTATTTATTACCATTGAGTTTCTACATGAATGGTACCTGCTTTAGGGTTGTTTTGTAACCTTTTCTAGTAAATTATGCGTGGATGCATCTTGGGAAGGTCCACCCAAACCGCTTGTATTTTATGAAACCAAATAGATGTGTTTTAGTAATATGTCCTATATGTCAAACGTAAAATTAAGAATAAAAATGCAATCCAAACAGTTGTAGCCACACAGATTTTGAATTATCACTATCACTCTATGCGACTGCAGGCAATTTGAGAAACACTGATATATCTTATTATTTGACCACTTCTTACAATGTTTTCATTGATGTCCTGCATATTTCAGTATCATTTGACAGTTTGACGATTAAGGAGTATTTATATCAGACAATAATTTGATAAATTCCTAAAGTGGCTAGCTCATTAATCTAGAAATGTATTTTGTGTAATAAAAAATAAAATTATGGTCTCAAGATTAGAATGCTGCTATTCAGATTAAAGAAATTTATTATATTCATTTTTCTTTTTTGTTGCGCTACTATTTTTCAAGAAAGTCCACAGTAAGCATTATTATTAGTTATGCAAACTAAAATAAAATATTTCAAATCTAAAATGAAGACAAGCACAGAATGATTCAACAGTTCTCAGTTGGTCCTTACAAATGTCAGATCTGAATGGTGTGATAATTCAAAATACGTTAATGTTTTTTAAATATGTTAAATCACAATTTCTCATTGATTTTTTATATACTCTCAAAAGTTCAAGAAAGTATGTCGTGCATCAAAACCACTCCAAGGGACTGGCACATGCTCTCCAAGCGCAAACAATGTTCTGTTTTATCGTAGATTTATTTAAATATTTTTTTACCGAAAAGTTGGATAAACATCTGGTTTCAAAAATATTAATTATCACATCATAATAATGGAACTTGTATTCAACATGACCGGTGTAGGGGTCATGATAATATATACTCGTCTCTAGGAAGCGCCGATCAGTCAGCAATTTGGCATTTTGATGATGCCATAAAACGCGATAATTGGAAGTCTAGGAGTAATAATTTTAAAACACTCGAAAACCATTGTTGTCAAAAATCTGTTGGCCCACAATGTCACTAGAGATATTTTTCAGTACAAAAAATCGATAAAGCTTTTATTTTTATCTTCTAATAGACCCTATTCTGTTTTTCATTGGAATTTAGAATAAAATTCCAGTGGACTTCAAATTCTTGATTGAATAAAATTTTCCTGTTTAACCTAATATTTTGTATCATGTCCATTTTACCGCTATCTGCATAAAAAAAAATATGATCCATCCCTGGGACTAAATGTATTTCAGGTTATTATTTATAATTTTAAATGTACATTTTTATTATATTTATCGTCCTGTATATATTTACATTATATTGAATATTGATTTTAATTTAAATGACACCATATTAATTATAATAATTGATACTATTTATATGCTTAGAATATTATAATATATCTTTATTTCTGAATTTACAATCTTACATTGTCATATTTTACTTGAACACGATCTGTTATTGAAGCTCAACTTAAGAAAACATGATAGTTTTGTACGTAGTCATATTTATATGATAAGTCATAAGATATAATATTTTTTAATATTTTATGACTAATTTCAGTGATTTTCATTGTATCAATTTTTAAATGCAATGTTTTATTGAAAGCACTGCCCAAATAATAATGTTGTGCATTTTGAATGTTATTTTTTCGCTATGGAAACACCACTTCAATAATTTTTTGTAGCTGCAAAAAGAATAACATACATTGTAATCTAGGATTAATACTGATTACTTAAGTTAAATTTTGTACTACACGTAGATATCAAAATAAACTATGAATATTTATACCAACTTTTCTTCTTTTTCTTTCGTCATATGACCGCAGTTGTAAAGATGACCTATCTCCCCTCGATATCACTAATTGCTTCACTCCACATAACCAGCATTTAACCCATATTTCTAGAGCGGTGTCAATTAACCTTATAAATTTAGTTATTCAAAGTCAGAGTGAGTTACTACAATAGCACAGAATTCTAGACACCAGCGATTTTATTCCAGGTTGCATACACTTATTTGAACGATCTCAAATACGAAACACCAACGACTACGGCACAATCACACAACTAGTATTTCAGACCGTCCAAAATAAGCACTCTGGAATAGTACCGCAGGATAGTGTTTGGCATATTATTTTCATTTGTGAATTGAGCTAATACACTATTTTAACTGATTGTTGAGCTATCAAAAGATATTCTTATGAAACGAAAGACAATTTCAATATTCAAACAATGTTTTAGGTAGATTTTAATTCAATTAACTTGTTGAAATGAAAAACGAAAGTTACTAAGTAATCATTTTTATTCATGAAAAACACACCTTCCGGATTTGCATTACAAAAACCCTCATTTCTCCCTACATAAACGGCTTTTATACATGTATATTTCATCATAATATTAAACAATAATACAATATGTTTCACATGAAAACATGTACCGTGCAAGAAAAGTTTTCAGTAAAAAGTAAGCATATTCAGGTAAGTACAAATTTATGCAATCATACAATTATAGTACATTAAACATAATATTCTTAGTATCTCGAATGTTAAAGAATTGTCACCGAAAACTATCGAAAAAGTTGTGCTTAATTTTTTAATATAGGCCAGCTAAAAAAATCAAACAAATAATTTCTCTCACCCATTTAAAGTTATATGAGCCAAACTGTAAAATGATGAATATTCTGTGTTTGAACACATTGATTGCTTTCCTGCGTTTGATTGTGATATATATGTTTTTCACGATTCAAAGAGTGAAAATGAATAGGTGAGTATTTTAATTGTTGGACTTTTGCCATACATCACTAATTGAAAGTTTTTTTCACAGATGGTATTTGAAATAAATATATTAAATGTTAGACTTCAGTCAAACAACCCTACTTGAAACTTTTGTTCACAGATGGTATCTCATACATTCATTCCAGTTGGGGACTTTATTGTGAAAAATAGTAAGATAGGTAAAATAACTGACAAACTGCTTAAAAATAGTTGTCAGATGATTCATTGAAGAGAAAGTATTCCGTAGAAAAGTGTCTGAACAATTTATAGCTAGAATCGACCGCGGTTGACTGCTATAGCAGCCCAATCTGAACCGATCTGGATCCGAGCCGCATTCAAAAGGTTAAAGATCCGTAATGAAGATTTCAATATGCTCCGAATGAGGCAAGTAAATAATAATAGATGTTGCTGTGTTTCAAACCTAATATGCAATGGTCACAAAGCCAGTGCCATAAAAAGATAACCTCACTTCGCTGGATGGATGGAGTATCACATGATAAATCTTGAGAAGGCTGAGTGTAGTAAAGAAGACAGATTGAGGCGACCGAGATTCACTGAGGAAAGTAGCGCCAGAAAAGAATGTTTCAAACTATTTTATTTGTACATGTATATCAATTTTAAGCGGATATTTTTCAAATCATATTTTAAAGTTTACTCGGCGTGCATATTTGAACTGAAGACAAAGTATCTAGCTGTATTTGACGTCACAGTGTTGAATAAATCTCCTTTCAAAACAAAACATCAATTATTATTATGCTTATTTAATGTTCGAAATAACAGTAATATTTCATTTATCTGTGAGTTTATAAATTTCATACTGTATCGATTCAAAAAAATTATCACTCATAATAAAACAATGTCTCATATTACACAACATTAAAAATAATGAGCGTTTGATATATTCAGCTTTACAATAAAAAAAACACATGATATATTTTGATCAACAAAAAATCTCTTGTTTTTCAACGTGAAGCATTACGATTAATTGCCTTTAATGTTATTTTAATAGATGCAATATTTTTTATCTGATATTAATAAACCAAATGTGATTGTTGTATGTATTAAAAATTATCTAAGGTTAATGATTTTAGTTGGTCTGTATACTGCCAGAAAACGTTAAGTCAAAAATTGAGTGTTTTGAGCTATGAATGCAGATTGGTAGGCTTAAACACCATCTATCATCTTAAAAAACAAGCTCACTCATATAAAATTTATTTATTTCGATATTTAAAGAAGCAATATATGCAAGAAGAGTGAAAACAAAGTTTTTTCATTTCCTATAAATCTGGAATATGAAGTATTGTTTTAATGTGAGCAATCTCTAATAAAAAAATATTTATTGCTATTTAAACTCCATCTCATGTCTGAAACATTGCTTTGTTTGAAATACAAATTCACATGAATATAATATGCATATAAAAAATGATGAGTATTACCAGGGTGCAAAATATTTGATTTTAGTAATTTTCACACACATAATTACAACACAGTGCAATAATTGACTAGAATAAGGTCGGTGTGATAGTCTACGATTACAAAGTGCAAGTCTTATTTTAACCAGTCATCGCTAGAACTAGAAATACGATAGTGTAATATACTGTCTTCAGTAATGTTAGGCAAAAGTTTATATATTACTAATAAGAGTTGCCAATAATCGAAACAAAAAAATATTGTTTTTTATAGTTTCCTAAAATATGTGCTAGTGCCATCTAATGAATTAATTTGACTTTGAGTTTATTTAAAATAACATTCACTCCCTGACCGCTTCTTTTTGTTTGTTGAATCGACATGGTGTTTCAAATACCTAGTGAAATAATACAATGCTATAAATGTGCCATTTGACTAAGTGCTAAGTGCCAAAGCTATGTCTCATTTCTATGACATAGATGCGGCCATAGACAAATACTTGTACTACAATGCTTTTAGAACAATATCTGGCCTTGTGGCATAGTCTAATAGTACCTCAAATCAAATAAGTGTGTTATGTTTTTTTTAGGTCAAGTACCTGATTTTTTTGGTTAATTTTTAGGTTATAAGCATCTTGTCTTTTTAAATGCTGTCAAAAAGATATTTTTATAAAATAATAGGCCTACATGTGTCTTGCACGTTATATAATACATTTTCCTACATACTTTTGCATTTGTCTATGATTTTTCTATCATATCTTGTGATATAATATATTATATAATATTACATATTTTCTGTCGTTTGAGAAGCTGATTAAACACATCAGACTTGTGACAGTTTATAAATGCGTAGAAAGTCAATTTGTTGTTTGTTGAATAATGAGATTTATCATCTGCTCCACAGATGGCTGTAAGCATATAACAATTTCATACGAGATATAATAAAAGCATGAAAAACAGCTACGTCACTGTTTTTCTGTATTTGCATAATAATTGTACAACGTATTAAAAAAATCATTATCATTAATATTTCAGAGTAATGGCTGTGTGGCTGGCTTATGAAGATTCAAACTATGTTTATGCAAAAATTGTATAGAGCTATTTAAATAAAAATGTTCATTTGCTTAAACTATAGTTACCACCTGGCAAAACACACAAAATAATTTTGAAAATTTAAAGCACAATAATAGTATTTGGAAAATTAATAGATTTTTTCTCTCTTTTTTCAAGTAAAGTCGGTATATTTTTAAAAATAAATCATCTTGAATTTTATGACATTGCACTGTAATTTAATGCTTTAAGTATCAGCTTTTTAAATATATAATATATATCGTCGGTATACTGCCAGAAAACGTCAATAATTGGGTTTTTTGAGTTATGAATGCAGATCAATAGACTTAAACACGTCCATCACACTCTATCATCTGAAAAAACAAGGTCACCAATATTACATTTATTTATTTCAATATTTCAATAAGTAATACTAACTTAGTCAATAGTTAAACGCATTTTAGCTGTACAGATTTCTTATTTCTACAGCTACTAAAAGACGATTAGATGATTAAGCGTTTTTGAGATGTGAAAATTTTGATTTATTGTTGTTAATTTATTTGTATTATTTTCTATTGCCACATAACATTGACAGTTCTCTTCATGATATTCGAAAAACAAGATTTTTTTGACTTGACGTTTCCTGGCAGTATACCGACGATATGGAAATAATAATAAATAGGTAATGATAAAAAAATATTTGCAAGGAAGTCTACCAGATAAGTCGAAATAAAATTGATTTAAAAATGTATAAAATAATTTCACACGACCATGCGGAATGTGTCAATATTTGAAAGTAATATTCAATAATATTCAACTCGATTTATAATATTTATTTTCATTTTTGCGAACGAGTTTGCTTGCAAATGTTTTTGTGGATATTTTAATGGCTAATTTTGCTTGATTGTTTTGTTACATGAAATCAAAAACTATGTAAAGATACTTAATTACCATTTCGAAACATAATGAATAATTAAGCAAGTATGACTTCGAAATTTTTCACTTCTATACCAGTGGTACTCAATATGTGGCACATTCAGTAAAATGGCACATTGTAACTGGCACAAGAAAGAAGTTGATGTTTGTAATGATAAGAATAATATGGCGTGATTTTTGATGCAGTGAATATCTGGTGAAATAATATTCGCATTTCAACAAAATCGGACAGCACATACAAGTTTGTACACCCATTGAATCATCAGCACTGCTCAGCAGGTCTACTGACGCTAATTAGTAATGGCTTAACACTTCGATAAATTGGCACTTAGGGACGAAATGTGTTAAAATAAAAAAAAGGTTTTTTTGAACCGAATTCCAAATGTGAGACAGTTCTAAAAAGAAGATAAAATGATTGTTTTATTTTAATTACAGAAAGCTTTTTTAAATTATTAATGCTTTTTATACATAAAATGAAAGCAGCATATTTTTAATGACAATAAAGTGTATCGAATGAAAGAGGGACTTTGCCTCAAAAATAATGGCACATTTAATAATCTTTGAGAACCACTGATATAGGCTATATAGTATATAAAATTAGGTTTTATAATTGTAAATAAATCCAATACAGTCATATAAACAGTACATATTATTACAATTAGACACATTTTTAATGTTTATCTAAACATTCATATTTATTAAATTCTTAAGTATAATAATTAAAGTACACTGAGAATAAGTATTTGATTTTTTAAAATATATTTTGCAAATAATTTTATATTTTTTGTGGTCCCTGGTGAGAAAATTCTTTATCTTTGAAACCTTTACTTTGAACTCTTCCTTTTTTTTTTATTTTTTAAACGCAGATAACCATTTAATTTGCAATCTGGCTATCTCCACATGGTCAAATTTTTATGGATTCAAAAAAAACTTCAATTATAAAATACAACCGTTATTAATATATTAGGTTCGCAACCAAAGTCAACATCATTGACTAAAAGTTCAGGACTTGCAAAAATTGATTTAAAAACTTATGTTTTACACAAAACGGTTTATAAACAAACATAGGTAAATAATTTATCAAAAAGGAAACATGCCGTTTTGAAAAATCAATCGCCATACATACAAAACACATTGATTTTTATTTTGACAAGAAGAATATATGTTTTTTAATTACACCATTGCACATATCCTGTCAAATAAATGACATTTAAGTTTGTAAAAAAACAAACGTCTCATTTTAATGTATGGGTTTCTCCTCGAAATAAAAACTTGATCATTTAAACACTAGGGCGAGAGAAGATTGATATTTTTACTGATAGATCCCACTCAAAATGATTAACAACTTCTTCCTGATATCTATTTTATATTAATAAATATCTTTTTTCTATTTCAATCAATGAAATAATTTCCCAGTCCAGCTGGAGTTTTTGAAAAAACCGATTCTTCAACAGATGGTTAATTCGTAACCTTATCATTATAGCCAGTAATTTTTTCATCACCAGAGACGCACACAAGGAATTGCATTGATATTTCGTTTTACATTTATTATAGCACATTTATAATGATAAAATATATATTATTTTATTATATTATATAAAAATAGGTCATACTTAGGACAATCTGCGTCGTAATTCCAAAATATTTTCATTTTTTATATCCGTAAAAAACTTTCACGAAAACATACTTTCACACGTACAAAAATCTTTAGGCGACATCAAAAATTTTTCATATTTTTTTCAATGCTTGCAACATTTTTGTTTTTATTTTTTTTATACGGTAACATTGAACTTTTTTGATTGGCAAAATATTTGTGCTGTAAATTAATGAGATTTTCGTACAATCGTAAGCCGTCTTCAAAAACTGGCTTGTGATACTGTTTTGTTGAAAATCCGAGCCGCTGAGGAGCCCTGGACGCAGTGACGTAACTATGATATTGCCCTGTCATAAAAATCCTTTCAAACATGAGTCGGTATGGTATCTTCCCATTTTCAATGAAACATTAAAGCTAGACCTCTCACCCTCTGTGCCCAAGTAGCATTGATGTTTGTATTAAGTCTATGTAGAATTATTCTTTATGCTTAAATGTGCTCCAATGTGTTCCACTTATGGATTTCAATACCGACCGACTATATTAATATCGGTGTTACAAAAAAATATGCCCAGTTGTTATCGATGAATGAATACGGGTGATTTTGATAAATAGCTAACGGTTTCGTAAAATAATACCACATGATTGAAAGGGGCATCGATTCTGGAACCTGATATTGATACAACTGTTAGCAGACTTAAAATATTTCAATTCATCACGAGCAATTTTATCAAAATATGTGATGGTTTCTGTACATTCAAAATTCACTCGGAAAGAGTGCGACCAAATACATCATTATTCATATGTTTCTTTTTCTCTCACATTATACTGGTACTGCTCTATTTCCAGAAAACAAACAATCCTAATAATACTAAACCAATGACATGAGGACTGGTTTCAAAAGTTAAAAATATGATCGATTAACGTTTGAATTAATGAATCTTTGCCAATGCGACAGATATATTTTGAAGTAACGTGACATAAATTCGTTGAGATTTTTTCAAGTCACCCGAGATCAACTCGGGGAGAAAAAAAAATCACAAGCACTCTTGCTTAATATTTCAAATGTAACATTGAAAAAATTTTCATTCGATATATGTAGATCTAGCTGAGACTTCAACCTGAAACCGTCTGATTGATAGGTTAATTTATTAGCGCTGGATTAATAGAGAGCAACAATGCAAAGAAAACATTGAATTATTGAGTTGATGCTGTCGATGATTCCAAATAAGTGTCAATCCAACTCGAATGATATTTAATTTATCGGGTCATTTCTGGACATTCCCAGCGTAGATAAAATTCCATAACTATAGTGTCATTGTGAAGTATTCTTTGATACGCTTCTCAATGTTGAATAGTTAATTCTCTGTGTTGAAAGGACGTGGTGTTGATAGTTACGTCACTGCTGAGAGACCATTGTTTCAATAGTTTATGAAAGCGTAGGTATTTCAATATCGAATGCTTGAAGCCAATAATCAATTATTCCAATCATTCAGACATCCTCAGGGGCGGCAAAGCACAACAGTCTACCAATAGAAAAAGTCCAACTTCCTCACAGTATGACACACGCAGGTGCAGTCCCATGCCCGAAGACTTCGGAAACAAACATGGGGGTGCCGGCGCCGAGCCCACCGTCTGTCTTGCCGTTTTCGTCGGCGGCATCGTAGCTGCCACACTCCAGATAGCCCCCCTGGCAGTCGAGGCACCTGCATTGGTCGGACATGCGACACTGGATGCCCAATTCTCGCGCCATCGCTGCGTACATCTCTTTCGAGGTCTTGTTTGCAACCACCTGGAGGAAATAATAATCGATTTTCATATTTTAATGCATGCCATTTTATTGTATCAGATATATTGCACACACGCGATACACGCACAAAGCAACAGTGAGATAAAATGGACAATGTTGTTTTTAAAAAAAGAAAACCCAGGTTACATAATGGAAATGTAAAATATTTAAAAAGTTTTGATACCATCATTTTGAAGCAAAATCTCACTTTTACATTTATTGATAGTGCGTCATCACTTTAAGGCATCACTAAACCATTTGGTTAATAAATTATTGTGTGCTATTAACCCTTTGCCCGTATCACCAAATTTAGGGAACATGCCCTGTACGCGGCTGCTTTTTTGCGGATTTTATTATCGCGTTTTCGACTATAAATATAAGTTGTAATATTTTTTTAACTAATCAAATATGTTAATTGCCCACCCAAAGTAACTTTTTCAATAATAAAATACAATATATTTCTTGTATTTTCGGTTTAATTCAACAATAATCATTTTTCATACAATTGCGGCGTGACGTCGCCAAATTTTGTAAAATACCACCATGCGAGACCGAGAACACTGCGCCACCACCATACCATGCTTATAATATTAAATTCTCGGAACAATTTCAATTTCACCCGCACTCGATCGCTTATTTACATTATCCCAAATAATATAATGATATATGCATATTTTGTAAATACGTAGCGCACAGTTCTTACGAGAAACGCCATAAATCAACGGCGGCCATCTTGCATTGGTGACGTATGTTCACGGCGTGTTCCAGTAATAAATTATTTTAGCCTATATTGAATCTTTTATGACATCTATATGCGTCACACGCGCTGAGGGCATGTTCGCTAGGACATGCATAGCGGTCATACGCGGTGGAAAGGTTAGTAATTACCTTTATTAAACCAAACATACTGTATTTTTTAATGTCTTTGTACCCTAATGTGGCTCTCTTTGACAAACGCTTTGATGACGCCTGCCTTAGAGTGTTGCCACTTTTTCAATCCTTGGTTTGAAATTGATTTGGTATGAATAAATAATGGCTTAATCTTATCTAGGGTGTTTGCAATTTGGCTTAATGAATAAGGATAAATACAACCTTTATCTAACGAAATGCATTTTAATCACCTCTATTATGTCCTCCTGCTTCCTTTGGGGTGGTCTCAGCCTGCAATCATACCTCGCAGAGTCTTCATCCGTCTGCTGTGGCGATTGAAGCCTGCAATCATACCTCCCAGCATCTTCGTCGTCATCGACTTCCGCGATACCGTCAATATCGTCGTCGTCATCGTCAGAATCCGCAATCGCCAGAGTGGCCAAGCTTGACTGATCGAACGTCTTCGGTGAACCAGCCAAGTATGATGTCGACGGCTCCTGATGATCGATCCAAGATGCTGAAGAGCCTTGCATCTGATCCATGAGAGGGTGATCGAGGATTGTGGAGCATCTGTCAGATGATGACGAGGCGGACGTGTGGTGGTTTGATTCTTCAGAGGAAGATGGCGATGTGGCGTGGGAGTCTTGGCTTCTTCTCGATTGCTGTTGTTGGCTTCTTTCATCTGATGAAAGCGCTGCCAGTCTTGTCTGGAAAGTAAAGTTTGTGAATGTTTTCAGAAAAATACTGCTTCAATATATAATTTGTCGCTCGTTGTGGTCTAGTTGGTTAGAGCTTGCTCTACCGATCGGTTGGGCCTGGGTTCGATTCCCGGTAAGGTCAATGTCTAATTGGATTTTTTCAATTTAAATTTGAGATCTAAGACATTGGTGCTTGTGACGTCAATTATCCTTGAGTTAATCACAAGTGACTTACAAAAATACTCATTGAGTATATTTCGTATGACGAATTGGCATTAGCTATAATGTCAAATATTTTTTTTTATAAATACTAAATTAAAATAGGGTGAATTTTAATCGATATATTTTTAAAAGCGAGACACTATTTAACGGGCTTTAACGGTGTTCAAAAATATTGCTTCGGATGTCAACATATTCCACGTAGACGTAGGTGAGTTCCGATGAATGCAATTTTTTGTGTATTAAAGTATAGTTCATCGGAGCTTACTCAGTTGACTTCCTTGCCATGTTTTCTTTAATTGTAAAAGTTTTGAATTTATAATTTGTCAACCTTATGCAATGTTAATTAAATAAATGAAATAAATAACTATCATTTATCCACTGTCTAATTTATAATAGGTATATACAGTGGTGTAGTGGGACCAGGTGGGGCCAGGTGGGGCTGAAAATGAGGAAGGCGCCTTGCCACCTTTTTGACTTGTCACTTTATTTTCAAGTACATACATGTTTTCAAAATCATTTTTTTAATTGATTTAATTGTTAAAACTTGTGTTTTTTTTTACTTCGGACAGATTTAAAAACAAACAAATAAAATAGTGACGAAATCAATGACCGACCTGGTACCTATTTATTTACTACTTCACCACTGGGTATATATAAATATTATAAATATATTTTTACCTCTTCCAAGACATGTTGATAAGACGGAGGTGGGCTTGAAGGTATTGAATCTGTACAAGCAGGGTTCAAATATCCATTGGAACCTAAACAGAAAACAAAATAATAAGGACACATTAAGCACTGGATATTTTAGTAAAATATTTGTTTAGTGTAAGTCATTTTGAACACTGTATATTTTTAAAAGGTTGATTGAAAAGGTCATGATTTTGGCAGTGACATCTATCTATTAATGAGATAATGATTTTTTTATGATATTAGTGTTAGAACGATTATAACTGTACACCATTAACCACATTATTAAAATTAAGTGAATTACCGATTCTCTCAGACAATCCATCGTCACAGGATTCTCCGTCGGTGCTCTCCGCGAGCAGATTCTCAGCTGAGGAGTTGGTGTCTACATTCGATGGGCTGCTCCCGCCCTGACCCCCCTCCCTGTCTTGAGACGACGTCATGATCTTGGGGCGCGAGTGGACTTTGAAGGCGGCCACGATTAGTGAAGATAGATTATTGAAGATCTTATTTATATCCTGAAATGAGACGAAACGGAATTGTTTAAGAACTCGGGATTACGGGATCGCTAAATTGATCGGGATCCAGGATACCGGGATTGGAAGCCCTAGCTCAGACGTCATCATTGAAAAAGTATTCGATATATTAACTCCAACATTTTTTTCAGAGGTGTGTAACAGCTTTGCCAAAAATAAATATTTCTTTAAATTAGTCATAGGAATAATTTTGAAAACAAAAATATTTGGCGGGTAATCTTTTCTTTTTAATAGTTCATGTTTTTAGAAAGCATCAATAAAAATATTATATATATATTTTTTTACCATGTTCCCTCCCATGGAGTATATGGACTCCTTTTGGAGTTTATCTTAACATAAGTGTTTCTACGAGAACTGCTCGTTACTCAGTTGCTCAACCTCTCTTTTTCCAAAGAGAGTAGGAATAGAAGGATAGAGCTAGGACAGGACTAGTGGTAAGCTAATCGCTCTCGATACGCCCCGTTCATAGGATAGGATGGGTTGGTGGGGGGAATTCAAGACATCACATACATCCATGCCTTCGAACAGAAATTCATAAATCGATTGAAAAATCAATTTATAAAACTGTCCGTACTGGGATTCGAACCCGTGACCTCCATAGCCGAAGCCAACGACGCTGACCACTCGACCACACAGGCGGCAAAAACATATATATATATAAAATAAATAATAATCATTGTATTTATGCAATTGTTTGGTTGAAACTAAATCCTGCAATATAAGTTCAGATTTAGTAGAAAACGAAAAACAGATCCGATGTGGTTGGCTGCTAATTTTTTACGATTTATTAAACATATTGTAGGACAATTTTGTTCAAAATTATAAATATATATTTCCAAATAAAGAAGCTACTTGATGAGCATGTTTAATAACTGTCAACATGTTTTATTTCAAAAGTAATTTTTAATATGAAGATAGTATGAAGAAGAAATAATAATACCTAGATTTAAAACAAATCTCGCGGGACACATGAAAAAGTAACGCAGGACATAATTGGCCCTAGGGACACACTTTGTGAAACCCTGATCTACATTGAGCACACGCTCCACATTGGGAGTGGACATGACTTTATAAAAAGAAGACCGTAGTCAAAACCTATCATTACTGAAACGTTAATACATAAATCCTTACTTTAATTTAATAATATAGACGCTATTAGCATTTACGAGGGACGTGTTACTGAGTGTCCAAAATGTCCAAAATGGTTTCTCATTAGCGATGCTGCCAAATTGTTAAAGTGATAGAATTTATTTACAACGGACAATGGACAATGGACAATTCCGCCGGATCTTTCGATCGTTTGGCAAAGCCAGCAAAACAGATTATCTTTGTTTATAATACCTATCACTGGTCTGTTTTTCCTGGCACACTAACAAGTAAAACAATCAAGCCACGACGGGATGCTGTAATGCACTTTCCGTTTTGTTTCCATAATCTATTCTAACAAATAAAAACGAACTTACTCATGTCATTAATTTTTCTTTTGGCAATGAACACGAAATTTTTTATTAAAATTAACCCTCCAAGGGCGAGCGTGACCATATGGTAACAGTAAACACCGTTGTCTATTGATCCCACTATTCATCCTTTTTCTACCTGAATATCGTTGCTTTTACTCATATTTGGTTAAGAAGGGAACAGACTTCAGTTATTCATCAGCCGCGAGGACAGAAACGGCCATCGAAAGCACATGCGATTTTTTGAATTACCGTTTTTTTAATGGACTTTTTGAAACTGTTTCTGAAACTTCTAGTTATTTCGCTAATATATTTGTATTGAAATTATGTTGATCTAAACAGGTTAAATTGTAAATGTTTAAAAAAAATCACATTTACCTATATTTCAACCCCGAATGTTTGCGAGCCCATATGGTCACTTTTGTCCTTACAACAGTCCGTACAAAATATTACACGGTAATAAAAGGATGAGCATGATCATATGACTATATGATCATGCGGGGTTTCTATACAACGACTTGGCGCTTTTTTTTAAACAAAATATTAGGAATAAAAGTTATCCGTGACTTCAATATGGCTAAACAAATATTTTTTTTATCGAAAAAAGCTCTCGTCTCTGGAGGGTTAAATAGAGTTTAATCAGATTGTAATTATCTAATTATTAGATTCTAATACATGCTAAAATATTTTGCCAGAGCTTCTTTTATTATTATGTATTACAATTTAAAAAAAGCTATACACTTGCCAGGCTTAAGGTCGAATAGAATAGAATATTTGAATTAAATAACCAATATTCATTTGTTTTTAATATTGAAAGTTAAACGGAATTTTCTTTTGTTAAAGTTGCATCCAATTATCATTCGCCGTGGCGTGAAAAGATTATTATGTATAATAAAAACTTATAATGTATAATGAGAAACTTAAAAGAAGCATGTGTGAAATGAATTGAAGAATTTTTAAAAAAGGTGCCATGGAAGTATTTCATTTGTTTCTAATACCTTTTAATGTTATGTTTTAATGCCCTGTTTTTCAAATAACATGATTCCATGTAAATATAATATGAGGTTCCTAAATTTAGGAAACACCAAGAATGCCCAAACGAAATACAACTATTGAAGTTTGTTCTGATCGCATCCTTTCCGGTGATATAATAAAATTATACAGGAATAATTTATAAGACCAAACTTATAAAAAATCAATTTCGTGCTACAATCTAAAAAAAATGCCAAATACAAATAACGATACCAGCGGTCTCTTATGCCTGCAAATGCAATAAAATATGCGATTGTTATTTTCCGAGAGGCGGAAACTCTCCAAATTGGTATTTTCCAAATATTTGGCAGACTTTGTTGTTCGGATGCATTTTATATTTTTGGCAAAGCACTATACAGGATTTTTCAGTTAACCCAACTTTCGCATACACAACACGTAGAGGTACAGTGATTTTCCATCCTCATGTGACTTGCATAGTAAAAAAATATTATGCACAAAACATTTCTTCGTTTTAAAACCGCCGTTTTTAAAAACGGTCGTTTTGCAATCATTTGGCGCGTATATACAACTATTTTAAATTAAAAAGATTACATACAGACAAAGCTATTATTATTTTTAGATTAAAGTTCAATTTGTGGGTATTGTAGTCGAGTAACCAACGCTTTTATGTGTTCTTCCTATTAATATTAGTGTCATAATCATAGAAATGATTATTTTTTCGTATATTTTATGTGAAGTGTTGAAGTAAATATATGTATTAAATGTTTCTCCAATCAAAAGAAGAAGAAAAATCTTCTGATTTGGTATCTAGCCTTGTAAGTGGCTTAATATTGAAAGTTTGACTGAGTCAAGATTAGGGATCCCAATACCGGTTTTACCGAAACCGCAATTCCGGTATTCATAGTGTTTTTTAAATACCGAAGTATCGATATTGAAAATTAATCAAAACCGAATTTTGAATGTTAATATATCGACTGTGGAAAAGAAAAAGAACGTAACCCACACATATCAAATTTTACAGGAGGCGCAAAAAACGTGTTTTGATGATTTTGGGCCATATGCAAATTATGAATTATACACGACCCTGAAGTGCACGGAGACTTCTAAACTGGTGTTTAATTGACATAATCTAATATTAATTAAAGAAATTATCCAGCAAAACTTTTATTTCAGTATTTTTTCTTGATTTTAATTTTTTACAAGGTCATCTTTTTCAAAATTAAAAGCTAAATTTACATACTGATTCGGTATTTGCAGTTTGCATCCTTTAGATAGAACGTGTATTAAGTAAGATTCATTGTGATAATCGAAAAAAACCTGTCTTGGAAAACTGATGGTTACGTCCTTTTATTACATATTTTCATAAAACTGTTTGTAACCAATTGTTTCAGAATTTATGATGATGAATTAATGGTGTGTTAGTATTTTAAGAAACCGTATGTTAACTATTCAGGTATTTTATGTGAAAAACATATTTAAGAATACCGATGTGACATACCCGTGTCCGGAATAGCAACCCCTAGTATTACTTTAATAATATCTACAACTCACTTTGACCACACACGCATATTTGAGCTACTTTGACATGTTTATATAAATTAAGAAACACTTGAAGTCTAATTAATTATTCGATAACTCGTCTTGAAAGATTCAGTCTTGATTATTAAATACTAAACGATTACAAGCAATTTTAAAAGATGTAAACTTTCGCCGCAACCAAGATTATACTACTATCAAATAAAAATTGCATATTAATCGCGAGTTAAATATAATAACTTGTTGATCGAATAACGATGGAAACTAAAATCTATTTTTGATAATGCCGGGCTTATTAAACAAAACGTCTAGACAATTTGGGTACGTTCATTAGTTCGTGAAGTATGCGTTGATTAAACCTATTTAATCTTTAAATACATCAAATAATATTTTTGATTTGAGTTGTAACAAATTATGTTGACTTTTATCTTTTATAGAAAAAAATACTTTTACACAAAAAACTGACCGGTAACTCATAGAAAATGATATTTAAATATATTTATTACACAATTTTATATAGTAACTTGTCAATTTTACGAATGGATGATATATTGATGGACGATTGTTTTTAATTTCCCTTTTTCTTTTATGGAAAACAATATATTTTAAGCCGTGCTTAAAAGTGTCACAAATAATAAACATGACACCTTCGTAAACTCCGCTAATGGCGTATTTATAAAGTGATTATATTTATTATGCTCAAGCCGAACTCATAAAAGGTTAATCCATCACGATAGACAAACAAATAACGGAAGTTTGCCGTTTTACGGTTATGGTCACGTAGTTGTTTATGGGAGTTTATAATACGATGCGACTTTTAATCCGAGTTCATCGGCTGACCCAAAGGCCGAAGTTTTCTAGGCCGGTTCAACGTTGAATAGGTCACCATATTATGGCTCAGGAAGCCTTAAAATGGACGAGTCCAGTGGGTATGAAAAGGAAAAATAATTGAGCAATTCGGCCAAGTTATAACCGAGCTACGACAAGCAATAAAGTTACAGAAAACGGAGAAAGATACGGATTGCCATAAACTAACTGCATATTAAAGAAAAGTAGTTAACCGTATTCGTGCCAGACGCTTTTGACCGTACGGTATATCAAAATGATATTTTTATTATTTCATACATGGACAAAGAGTAGAACAGCTTTAACCACTTGAATACCAAGCGGACACAGGTGTCTGGAACATATGCAAGCGAACACGGATGTCAGAGACATTGAAAAAATCAAAATACTTGGTATTCTATTAGAACATAAGCAATATTTTGATGAATATGTGTAGTGCTATCTATACTGAGTCAATATAAGTTTTAAAAATATCGAATTCGAGTGTATATTAGGCAAAATTATTTTTCTCAAAAACACGCAGTATCTCTGGGACATATTAATGATTTACTTGCGCGGTATTCAAACGGTTAAATATAATCAAATTTATATACGCTTAATCGTTAAGCTGATCCAGTTCTGAGCTTCTAATAAGATAAGGATTATACACCCTGAAATGAGTCATTTACTAGACACTACAGAAATGAGTCATTTAAACAGTATTATGACATATATTGTACATTTTTAGACACTGTTGTATTACAATTAGTGTAATGAGTGCGGTGAGCTAACTGCTAGTCCCGTCCTAGCCCCACTATATTCTAAAAATAAAGGCTGAGTAACTGAGTAATAAGTAGTTCTCATAGAAAAATATCTGTCGAGATAAACTCCATGAGGTGCTCCACATTGGGAGTGCACACGGTTAAAAAAATTACAATTTTATTTATCAGGACCCGATTTGTTAATCTTGAAAATTTTCAACTGATGCTCGTAATGATCATTCTGTAAAATTGAATAAAAAATGTGTTTTTTTTCCATAATAAATAATGCTTTCCCACCGGTAATATACTGTATTTTATTAAAAGCGATCGATCACTTACCGTTTCAAAATAATAGGATTGATTACAAATTATATTTCCACTTTCTAAAACGTAAATATTAAACATTTTTTTTAAGTGTGCACACATTCACATATAATAACAATATGATAGCTTAAATTTCTGTAGGATTGCCCATTGATTGCTTTAAGTGCACATTCGTAGGTATGTTACGATAGCGAAAATGAGAGAATAGCCTGTTTGTGTACATTCCACACCCTTCGAGTGATATAACCGAATGATTATAAGAAAAATGAAATGATAAATATATTATGTAACCGAAAATCTGTATTATTGTACGTTACATTAATTAAATTTTGATGGATATATCGAGGAAAAAAATCCAGTGCAAAAAAAAGCCATGCTGTCACTTTTATTATGACACAATTGGAAAATTCTGCAAAAGCGCTTGTTGACAATAAAATATATCAAATTTTACGATTAACATGGATATTAATAACACAGACCGAACAATGTTAATGTAAATTAAAGGTTTTTATTTATATCTCACCTGTAAATGATATCACCAGGAAAATCCTTGAAAAACATACAAGTAATTAACCCCTCAATATGTTGACATGGATATATTACGACTCAATTGTTTCAAGTCGAAAACCACAACGAACAGTTACTACAGCGGTACAAAAGCAAAACACAGACTCTAGAACTGTCACGAAATGTCTTTTTGTGCACTTTCTATGCCGGGAATGATTGATATTACATGGTTTTATAACGGGTTTTCAGTTTGTTGACAGACGGGAATGACAGTCCGCCATTTGCAATTTCATCCTTCTTCGTTTTCTTTCAGCGCATGCCTTTTACGGAATAATTCTTCACTAGCCTGCTGTATATTTTTTACTGAAATAATAAATGAAATTAAAACATTGAATACTTTTTATTATAATAATTAGATTTCATTTATATGAAAGTAAAAAAATAATATGTTTGATACTTAAAATGACTGACCATTTACCGATGTATTGTACTTTATTTTTCATCGTATTTTTTAGATAATTCATTTTTTATCAAGAAATAATATAGAGTAAAAACATTCTATACTATACATTCCATAAATATAATTTGTTGAATGTTTCAAATGACTGACGATTATTTAGAGATTTATTGTTATTTATTTTTCGTAGTATTTCATAGATATATAAAAATATTTTTGCAGTTGATTATCGAATTATTTAAAAAAAACTGGTAATGTAAACCGATAAATTAAAAATATTACAGGTACAAAGTGTTTGTATTTTCTTGTTTGAGTTTCCAATTCCTTGGTTGGTTTTCCTTGTAATTTAGTTTGGCAGACATCCGCTAGGTGTGCTTAGGACTATGGCGACAAGCATATCGAATTTTCAGGATATAGTAAACATATTATATGGTTGCCAATGCGACAACCTACATATTGACTTTAAAGGTTGTCGATAAAAGCTAAGAATATTTTATTCAATCATTCTTATTGCCAATTCAAATAGCAATATTATTTACATAATTAATATCATATATAAAAGGAATCAAAAAATTGTTATAATTTATTAACTTTACAATTAATTTCCACCTAGATAGTCGTAACAGTCAATATCACTTGTTAATGTATATGTTTAAAAATGTTTATGGTTTGATTTTCATTCAACGTCAAATTAAAATTGATAACTTTGTTATTTCACAGGATGTGTAACAAATTACGACACAAGTTTCTTCTCTTAAAAAGCATCTACAGGTAAACTATCGTAGGGCTAAACACAACAAACGAACAAACTAAAACTTGATTATCATTCTTAACTTGTAAATTACATAATGAAAGCTGAGATTTTTTCCCTATTTTAGCTTTGATTGATTCAGATTATTGGAATTTGTTCAAAAATATCAACCACATACTTAAAAATAAACTAATTTACGTTAAATATATATAATATTGATTTTAATATACTGTATATATGATAATTCAAGCCTCGCTCTTAAAAAAATATCAAATAACATAACAAATCAAATTATATAACAAAGAAAATCTTCTAGATTGTTTTCTTATCTTAGTTTACTTATTATACTTTTTTTATTAAAATAATAAAAATATGGCCTCTAAATTAGCAAAAGCTACTAATAAAAAATAAATTCGATCTGTAATAAATATAATTATTATTGTTGACAAACTGACTCAACTTGTTATCGACGGCTGTCAAATAATCAAAAAGGTAAATCACTACACTGGCTAAAAAAAGAAGGAAAAAGTGGTTGCTGTAAGTTATTTTTTATTCAAAGATATCGTGCCAAAGATGATTTTCTTTGTCGTTAAAAAAATCAATAGCTCTAGTAATTTTCTAAAAGTTAATACATGCCAATAGGAAGACAAACAAGTTTATGTTGCGCGTTAAATACATCTGGCAACTGGTTAGAAAACATATAGACTAAATAAATTGAAATGTGCGTTTGTGGTAAATTTTCTCTTCGCGCTGTTTTCATGTGATTTTTCTAATACTTAAAAAATATCACATCATTATTTGACGTCCGTAAAACTAGCTTAGATTGAATATATGCTGAATGTTGGTAATTCAACATAAAATTGTTCATTAATAGTTAACAGGTAGTTTTATTTTATTTTAAATCTCATAATTTTCTGTCTATTTTTCGTATGTCCTATTTTGAAATTAATTTTATAATTTGACAACATCCCTCTACAGAGATTGACAAGAAGAAAATTTAAGTCCAATGAATTTAAAATAAGGCTTGTCTAAATGTTTTTCTTTTACAAAACGGAAAAGATATATAACCATTATTGGCAACCATTTTCTAATGATGAATTCTACCTGTGTCTTGTGACAACCCTGCGCAATGCAGTCATGCGCACTGGTACGGACAGGTTCCGCCCCCTAGTTAATGTTTTGTTTTCTTCCAAAAGGCAAACTCGCTTGACATCCCCGTACTAACAAGGATGAGCGAATATCGCATTGGTTCCGAATCACTGCCAGCGCATTTCAAACACGCTATAATATATTTATAAACCTCTATTCATGTCATTACTTTCATAGTGATACTTTGTTCTGGTGCAGAGTTTACGCACCACTGTTTTCATAATAATTTTTAATACGAAAAACAAGAATTGTTTAGATTTACGTTTGAATTAATAAGATATTATAAACTAGGTCTGGGAAAATATTTTGCCCGAAGGGCCACCTTAGGAATCCACAATAAACGGCGGGCCGCAAGTAAAATACTATTTTTAGATAAAAATCATGTTTCATTAACATGAAATAGAATTATTAAAATACACCAATAAGACATTAATCTAATTAATAACAATTTTATGAGCCAAATAAACTACACAAAAATACGCATTGAGTAGTAATTTTCCCAGATATGTTCAAGACTGTAATAAAACTCACCATAATATAATATCATCAGACAGAAGTTATAATCATCAATCTTCAAATATTACGAAAATTAAATAATTGTATTCAGCGATGGGCTGCCAATACGTTAACAAAGGGTTAATCTCAAAGCAATTCTCTATGTTCTGGGGAAGGCGTGATTTTTTTATCACTCCTATGCAATTATATGCAATAATTAAATTAGGAATCAGTTATTACTCAATACAATTGAAAAATGCAATTTACCGTAAAATTATAATGTAAATAGCTAAAAAGGTACTGCTGTGTATACCGAAGCTGTCGTAGATAATATATAAGTCATAAATTGCAGCTATATACTAATTTGATCTGAGAATACTGTTTTTTCTTTAATTAGCAAGGGGCTCGCGCGAGCCCCTCCGAGCCCCTTCCAGCCCACCCCTGATTGTATTAATAGAAAACTACAACTTATCAGTGAAAAAAGTAACAATTTTTTTTAAAAATATTATGAAACTATGTAGATTCTTGCCCATGAATTCACAAAACTAGCTCTCCAGTGTTTTGTATCTTTTAAGTTACGAAATTAGAAGTCGTACGTGAATGTAACGTTAAAGTATTTTTCTGATTGAGTCCCAAACACGATTTTGTGGTCAAAGGTTCGAATCCCTTAAGAAAAACAATTATGAATGGATCTATGAATTCATATGCACAGGCATCCTGTGATGTTTTCGTGTATTTTTCCTCACCTTTCCCCATTCCGAAAAACATACGGACATTGCTTTCATGGCATTGGTGATATTTTTTTACCTCCTCAAAAATACAATCCAGAAAGCAATTGACCTACTACAAGTGCTTTCAAAACTACAGCCTTCTTTTTCTCCGTTTATAAAAAGAGAGGCTCACAGTTAGTTGCCACTTCTTCAAACTATGCTGAGATGCTCAACATTGGCAGCATATCTGGTTAGTGCAACATGCTTTTTAAAGAAAATCATTTTTGAGCAAAGTGACCGAGTCATAGGCAGCGACGTAGCCACCTTATAACAGGACTATACAATGCATTAGGGCCCAGTTAAAACAGAGGCCCAAATTTATACATACTCGAGATAACAAATTTTGTAGAGAGCCATGTGTTACGTTTTCACGAGGGCCCCAAATTTCTAGCTACGCCACTGGTCATTGGTAATTGTCGTTTCTGTGATCTAATAGTAAGAATTGTACTCTAAAATTTGGGTTAAGCTACTGGGGTCGATTTGAATTTAAAAAAATTAAATCTTGAAAATTTTCATCGAGTTGATCTTATGTGATTTAAAAATTTGTGAAGTATCTGCCTTTTTTATCCATGTCCACTCGTAATGTGAAGGATTTGGCCTCCTATTGGAGATATCTTAACAGAAGTTTTTTCTACGAGAACTATTTGTTACTTAGTTGCTCAACCTCTCTTTTCCAAAAAGAGTAGTAGGGACAAAAGAACTAGGCTGGGAAAAGACTTGTGATTTACTAATCGCTCTCGCTACGCTCGATGAATTGATCGAAAAAATGCTATTCGTTCTGGGACACGAACCCGTGAGGTCCGGCACGGAAGCCAACAATGTTAGCCGCAAGGGTATAGGACCCGACTAGTTGGTTATTATTTATAAATTGTGATGCCAAGATTATTTTACAATTAAATATAAAAATGATACTTAGACACTCCTGCCAATCATTTGAAAGCGGTATTACAAGATATCCGATACGAGGTGTAAATCCCCAGATATTGGTGATGGGTATGTCGTAATATACTAGGAAAATAGAGAGATACAATTTTGTGTCTCTCTTTCTTTGTAAATAATGGCTGCAATGTTTTGTTGACAATATTTATTTGTACTACAAAAATTGATCCTGTCATAATAGATATTACCAAAATGATAACGGGCAAGACGTCAAATTGTTTATGGTTGGTCGGTCATAAAGTGCAAGTTGTAAAAGCGATATAAAACTACTCTATGATAAATACTGTCATAAAAGAAAAACAATGCATATTGATCGAAGAAGAAACATAAACATATCCGCAGTCAGGAGATAAAGTTTTTACTGTTGGTGAATAAAAAAATGTTATAAAAGAAGGAAACAATGTCGATAAAATGTCAAGACGAAATGATTGGCAGTAAAGTCTATTTATTATGTGTCATTCATTTTAATTGGATTCGGAGTTAATTAGCGTGCTATTTATAAAGAGCAGCGACAAATTGTGTAGATTTATTCACAGAATAACAGCCCCGTTTTTTTTGTTGTAAATGTGGATCGATGAAAGGATTTCTAGACCAGTGCGATCGCAGTGTACGAATAGGGACGATATAAGCAACGATTCTACAACTTAAGCGTATTTGTTTATTATTTTAAAAAAGCACTAATTGGGATTTTGCAACAACAACAAAAAATGTTGAGCTTATAAGATACGACAAAAAATTTGACAGATTGATAATTCAAACAAAAATTATAATGATGATACTAATTGAAAAAAAAAATCTCTAGTTAATTGAAAATAGTTTTACAGATATTCACAATAATTAAATTCTTATATGAGAAAATTAAAATACGTTTTTTCTACAAGAACTGTTTGTTACTCAGTCGCTCAACCTCACTTTTTTCAAAGTGAGTAGTAGGGAAAGAAGGATAAGGCTAGAACAGGACTAGCGGTTGGCTAATCGCTATTGCTACACCCAGTTATTAAAGGATCAAAAGGATGGGAGGAGAGGAAATTATGTGAATTGAAATCACAAACACCCAGCCTTCGATCACAACTTTTGAATTGAATAATTCTCAAATTCACTGTGATCTGATCGGGAATCGAACACAGACCTGCGTGATCGGTAGAGCAAGCTCTAACCAACTGGGCTACAGCAGGCAGCACTTAAATATATTTTATTACTATGTATATATTTGTAGCTGTTGGTGTGATATTTAATTTTGGTTATAATGAAGACTGTTAGGCGATTTGTTTATTAGCTGATTTGATTGACAGATTTAAAGCGAGTCATTTCCAAAATTATTATTAATAAAATGTACACACAAATTGTGTAATTGTATAAGGATACACTGTATTTTTAAACTCCACACAAATGACATCTAACAGTGACACTTGGAAAAAGTTCAATAAACTATTAATGCAAGAGTAACTCCAAACGTTATTATTAATACAGATATATTATATAGTTTTTAATTTGATTGATACAATTTGGTCTCTCTGTTCAAGTTTACTATAATATAAGAAAATACTAGAACTTTTCTAAAACTGCATGTATCTCAGTGGAGGTTCTAGGTACTGGGCTAGGTGGGCTAAGCCCGACCTGCATTTTTCACTCAAAACTTTAGATGGCTGAATAAAAATGAACAGCAATTCGGCCGCTGAACAAAATAAATACATTTATAAGCGTAACTAACCTTTCCCAAATGAATACAATATCTTTGTTTTGATTTTCCTCTGTCAATATAAGACAATGCTATGTCTACCTAAAATAATATTCTCGATTGTGTTTTGTATTACAATTTTAAACTGAGCGAGCATAAAAAAAAACAATAACCCTATAAATACTTCATAGAGAACCGGCAACGTGACGTCAGTCTGGCAACACCTACGTATTAACGAGTCAAGGGCTGGAAAGATCTAGCCCGTGTTTTTTCTCTTACACTGGGGCGCAATCTAGCACGGTTAGATTTTTTTTGTATTTGTATGTACGGAAACGTCATCAAATTCACACGATTGTGCGTAAAATTATCAAATTTCTGTCATTCGTTGGGGGCTAAATTGAATTTTCCCATGACCCACCCATACATTCAAACACAAATACCAGTATCATTGTATTGTATGAAAGTGACAGATATTGACTTTCAGTGACAGCTCTGTATTGCTTTTTGTACTTGTTATTTTATTTCACTTTGAAAGAGACGAATTTAAGGTTATTATTTTATTATTTCTTACTTACATTAGCATTGATTTTATTAAATAGTGATTTATGCTTTGCAGTAGTATCGTAATATTTGTTTATTTGATTGTAGATTAATGTATAAGGTGAAGTGGAAAAATACACAATTTCGTAAATAGTATACAATGCTAAACTTTCCTCTAGCCCACCCAAGATTTTAGTTCAGGAACCTCCACTGATGTATGTTAATAAACAATTTATTAGATTGTGTCAACACTAAGCTGTTATTATTTTGAAACAAAGACTTTCGGATTATTCATCGGTTGTATTGATGCAGCGATATGTACGCTATTAAATAAGTATTAACGTACATATAATAAATCTGTAAAAATAATAATATTGTTAAATTTAGTTCATTGGGTCCTGAATCAAAATATTAATTTTAAACTATCTCTTCAGTTCGACAGTAATCTGATATTTTGTTTGTGTTCTTATTTGCAGCCATATTAAATTTTAATTAACGCGTGTTATTTATGAGGGTCGAAAAATAAAAATAACAATCCATTAGCGAAAACGAAAACTTAACCGATAAAGGCATCAGGTTTCGGTAAGTGCTTTATGGTATACCCCTAACATTCCATGTATGCATATGGCCAAAAATAACTACACATACAAATATATAACATATCTATGAACTACAACGTGTTTTAAAAGATGTTTCCTTTTTATGTTAAATAATTATTATTTACCAAAGCTAAGCATGCGCAAGCTATTTCTTCTATTTTATGTAGCGGACCGCATAAAAAATATACTAAATTCGGGCCGCAAGAAAAAATAAAATTTAAGATACTCATTTAAAAAAATAAATATTTTGAAATATGAATACAAGTTGTCATTATGGTAATTTTTGTCTTTGTTAATTTGAGTATAATTCCTTAAGATTTGCAGTATTAAGCCGCAAAATTGCATCTTAATTTTATTCATTTGTTCATCTAGGCCCAAACGATATCAGAAAAGATTTGTAAAATATAAACTGTGATTCTAAAATAACGGCTTACTCTGTCTTACCACTAACACACGGCAGTGCCAACTTATTAAATTCGCTGAATGCGGACAATACGCAGACATAGAGATATCGCTGTGATGTGTTGTGCATACTTTTGGTGTTACAGACAGAAAAACAGATGTATAGTATTATAATATAGTTTTACGGAACTTAAATATTTAAAAATAATAAAAAACATTTTGTACACATTTCCTGAATTATTTATTAGAACCAGGATATCATAACCGATGAGCAAAACTGGTTCCAATCGACGTTGAGGGTAATCTAAAATACATACATATTTTTAGTATATTTAATTAAAGTTTCTTGAATGCGGTGTTAAGACATATTATTAATTTGTCATTGTGGCAATAAATGGTGTGCCGCCCCTGAGTGAGTAAATTTTATCCAAATAACTATTTAGTTAGAAAAACATCCGACGATTCTCGAATTACCTTGGCACAGAATAACTAATAATGATTGTTCTTTTTGTACGAAATAATAAACAAAAAAAAAAAACTCTATCTGGCACAAGGTGATGTCGGAAACAGAAATATTTTTTTGGGACGTATTTTTTTTTATTAATTTCAATAACAAATACAATGCAAAACTCCTCGCTGAACGTAATAAATTATATAGACCGCTGAAAAGGGCCCACCCGCTGGGTAGAGTGCTTTATGATTGATATGACACCCTCGGTACAGTCTTTTTTTTCCTCTGTGACGTGAGAGAATCAAGCTATCACAAGTGGGCATGGAATAAAGTGAAAATCGAATAACAAAGAGATGGCTTTTCTTATAAGCAGGACTGAGAAAAATCGCTAATAAGACTACCTATTAGGAGAAACTTTTCGCCGTTTCACTCCTTCCATCGTAGGCTCACCATGTTGTTTTTATTTGTCCGCAAACGTTACTGTTTTTTTTCTAACCGGGAAAATAAAATTATTTAAACAGTAAAAAATTAAATGTTATAACTGATTTTTTCACAACATGTTCTTCGATTTACACGGTAGATTGATGTCTCTACAAAATACTGTCAGTTCCTAGTGTAGAGCATATGAATTCTTAAAAGAGAATTCTAGCAGAAGTTTCAACATATATTTTTTGTCCTAATTCTGCAATATTCATAAAATATTACAACCGGTTCCACTCATTACCACTCATTATATTAATAAAACCGGTTCATAGATTTAATAAATGATTTTTTTAATATAATGTCTTTCCACTAAGAATCACCACCATCAAAATAATTAAAAGAATTTGTTTTTAACTTACGGGTATAATAAAGAATAGTTGCATTTTAAATAGAACAGGAATCTCAACATTGTTAATTTATTTTACTTGGATTGACCCTTTTTAATGCAAATAATTTATTTGTAATTAGTAATATTACTGTTTGTGTTAATTCCTCCGCGTACCCAGTAGAAAAGGAAAAGACACCGACTTTTATTTTGTTATTTATAAGCAAAGATTTTCTAAGATTAATTTTAAGTTTATTTTAAACTAGCCTTACGAAAGTTTGTCTGAAGATACATCCCAAGAGATGAAATGCGCTTCACAATTATTTACACAATCTGTGTTATTAAATGTAATTTTCAATTAACAAAAAAAAAAATTCTATCCAAAACAGTTCATCGTAAAAATGAGGAAAATAATATGTTTATTTATCGGTTGTAGATCATTAGAAATTTTAGCTGACACATTTAAATGTTTTCAAATAATAGGCTATCTTCCCGGTATGCCAAAATATCAATTATAAATCCAATCAAATAATGTTGATCATTAACAGAAGTAAAAACAAAAATAGTAACGTTTGGTGGTTCTACCGTTAATGGAATGGCAAGATGGCGCAATGCCTATAGACGAAAATTAAGGAAAATATTTCTGAAACGGAATTATCATTGAATTCATATACGTAGGTGTAATTTTCTTTTTGTGTTTGTATTTTGTTGGAAAACATCACCGAATTTTTGCACGTTGTTCTACGTAATAATATTTATAATTCCCGATAAATGGTTAAACTAATTGGCACAAGAAATCTTTTGAAACGATTGCATAAATGAAATTGTGCTTTTTTACAAAAAGTTTCACGATAACAACAACGTTAAACAATTTCGGATTGTGTAGTGGAGCGCTTAAAACTCCCTTTGGCAAAATAAGCTTTTAGTCTTAAAAAGCCTTTCCTGCTATAATTTCAATTCGTTTTTAATTGTATCAAATAAATGGTTGCTTTAATTATCTTAAATGTAAATTATTGTCAAATGATTAACATTAAAATCAATAAATATGTGTCAGTTTAGTTTAGGTAATTCTCACGATGATGTGATGCAAAAATATCAATCTAAATCTTTAATTTGTATCAATTTTTGCTCCTAATATTAGGTATATTTTATAATTCTAATGGAATTTGTATTAAAAAAAGTGTTTGAAAGACTAAATATTACTATATTTTTTTCAGATAAAGTAAAAATAGTCGGAAAATATCGGATTCGTGAATAGATAGCCGCTGTCACTAAGCCCAGTTTTAAAGATTGGATGGGTGGAAGAGTATTTAAAACCCAGAAATACAAGCCGATAACAGTTTGTTAGTCAATCTAGCAACTTCAACAAATATATCTGTTTGGTTTTTGATCACTAATTCCAACAATTTTTTTGAAACTAATTCTTGAATATAATGCTAAACTTTTTGAAGACGGTGCGTGAATCTTTGCAGGATTAAAAGAAATAGAAAGTTAATAAAAACAGTATCTTTCATAAATATATTGTCGACGGTGGCGCAACGGTTAACGTCGTCAGATTCCATGAAGCATCCTACCGCTTTGAGTCCTAGGACGACTATCATGTTTTTAAATCTCGTTTTGTTTGAAGGCATGGGTGTTTGTGATGTATAAATAATCCTATCTAAATAATGTAGATTCTACACAGCGGGAAAGATTTAAAAAAAGATACACTATTAATTACACTAAGATATTAGGTTCTTTGTTAGTTTCCAAAACGGTATGGGAATTTTAGAGCTTTGTTATTTGACCCAGATTAATGTCACAACTAACTAATATTAATTTTAAAATTTCAACCATACGTAACGAAACATTCTTGCGTGGTAAAACAAATTTAATACACTTCCATGCAAAAGAAAAGATGTGGTGAAAGCTTTCCGCGAACACTTACGAGCTTACCGCTGGGAGCTTTAGGGTTGGTGACAGCGATAAAATAAATCATCGCGCGAAAACACGTATATCATTATTGTCTTTGTCTCATTCTATGTAAGAAAAAGGAGAGCCTTAAAAATAACAGCACGGTGTGTTAACTTGAAAGTGATAGTAATGACTTATAGCTGACCTTTCTTCAACATCATCCCTTTCATACTTTGATTTGTACCATTTCTTATTCAATAAAGTATATAATACGTAACATAGTATAAAAAAGGTTTTAAGCTACACAAAAAATATGCCTTTTTACTACACTTATTTATTACAAAGATTGAAAAATTATGAATTTATAACTTTTAAATGTTGAATAAAACAGAATATATATTATAATTGAATATTCAAAAGTAGTCAGGAAGTAATAATGGCAAGAAATTCAATTGAGTTAGCTTCAAAAAATTCTAATTTAATACAAACAATAGTATTTGTCAGAACTCACTCACGTTCACGTGAAATATGTCGACCATGTCATGTCCGCTCCCAATTTTGAGCATATGTACTCCTGATGGAGTTTATCTCAACAGAAGTGTTTCTACGAGAACTGTTGCTCAACCTGTCTTTTTCCAAGGAGAGTAGGAATAGAAGGATAGCTAATCGCTCTCGATGCGCCCCGTTTATAGGATAATATGGGTGGGAGGGAGGAATTCAAGACATCACATACATCCATGCCTTCGAACAGAAATTCATAAATTTATTGAAAAATCAATTTGTAAAACTGTCTATACTGGGATTTGAACCCGTGACCTCCGTAACTGAAGCCAACGATGTTGACCACTCGATCACATAGGCGGCGAAATATGTCGACACCCGAATCAATTGTTTTTAAACTGTTAAAGCTCTCTCCAGTGGCATCCTGATTGGAAGATAGTTAATTAAAATTTACAGTTACATTCAACAAGTTTAAAAATGATTGTATATAATTGTATAAGAGTGACAAAAAATCCACCCTTTCCACGGAACACCGCTAATAAAGTTGAGATCAAACGAAGCCCTTGTTAACGTATTGGCAGCCCCACCCCTGAAGTCAGTTGACAAATAAACAAACTGGATAGTTGATCAATAAAGAAACAGTAAAGGTTGATTAAAAAAGCTATTACTAATATTTGAAAATTGGCATAGAAGTAAAGAAATGCTTTTTCATCTTCGTTTGCTTTGTTTTGAAGTGAAAATAGCAATTCATTTTTCATCGGCACACACGTGCGAACATAAATGTTTAATTAAGCATATTTTTACTGAAACAAAAGTAATAATGAAAACCAATAAATTAACAACATGTGGCTACAACATCAGCCCGTTCGTTATTACATCAAGTTTGCTTATTAAACTTGTATAATATAATGATGGGATGTTGCCAGTAACACGAAAAATATTGCATAATTAAGTTAATATTTAACGCTGGTTTTCGACAAAAGCGACAACACCACCGGCTACCACTGCCATCATGGTTAATTAATTTATTTATATTTTATTGAACACGCATATGTTATATTAAGGCTGCTCAATTCAATCATGTCACCTTGATTGAGCCTGTTCTGCAATGTAAAGCATATACAAAAATGACTATCTTACGAATCGAAGCCTTTTGACTTATCGTAAAGGAACCTAACATCATGGACTTTAGTTAAGTTCTCAACGTCTTTGACTCAAGATGCAGTGTTCATGAGTTGAAATCTCAGTATCACCAGTTTCATAAATTAGCAACAAATGAATAATGTTTGATTGAATTTGATATACGTAAATGCGAGATTCAATAGCTGTTTCAAAAACACTGAAAATCAAATCACCTATTTGCAGTATTGACGTAGCGATTTGAAATACTAAAATACCGGTTTTGATATATTCGTCTGGCATTGAAACCTCTATCAAGAATGATGTGCCCATCAGTCACACGTATAAAATATTATTTGAGTGTATAAAAAAATATTTTCGTTTTCATGAAGTAGTAGAATACGAGTGAGTTTAACTCGGTGATTGTATGGTAGGCAGCTGCTGTTAAGGGTAGTAAATTAAATTATATCCAGTTTTCCACACGCCAAGTAAGATGGATTGTACATAATATTAGTGTCTTTAGTACGCGAATGTCGCTGCTTTTACGCTAAGTACCCTTTTGCGCCATTTAAACTTTGGGGATGAAAAAAAGCGCCGACGAAAGTTTCTACGTCGTACTTATGTACCATATATGTATGCAAAACAAAAAACGGAATAAAAACATAGTAAATCGACGCCAGAACTAGAGAAATACACGTTTTTAAACATTTATCTTTCGTATAAACGATAAAAACGGGAATCGAGAGTTTTTCTACGGTCATTAAAATACCATTATTATTTTATTTACCAGTTGTATTCGTCTAGCAATCAATCGTCACTGTGCTATCAGTATTTTTTCAGTAGAAAAAATGTTAAAAATAAGTTAATTATGAGATTTTTGGAAATCAGTTTTTAATTTATAAACCAGCATTTTTATAAATGCAGATTTAAAGGTGAGCAATTTTCACTGCTTATATCTGAACATTACACGGAAGGTAAACAACACTTTGTCAATTTTGGTCAAACATATTTTAATATCAAATTTATAGAGCTTTCAGCACGTTTGCGACAGTTCTCTGTGTATCATTCATCGCTGATGTTTTCGTCATCTGCATTCATTTACCATCGCTGCCGATAGAAGTTCGTGATCGTTACAGAGGTGAGCAATCCTCAGTGAAGCCAGTTCACGGGGACACCATAAGCAAACTATATTATATACCTTCCCACATACTATACCTACTAAACTTCTGGGGATTCATCGAAAAAAACTGCTTTTGGTCTAAAACGGTTCTTGGGTATTGTTGCAGTTTGAAGTCCCCCGTGCACTTGTCCCAGGCTGGCGATCACTCCAATACTCGTTTATAATATAATCAATTTTTAAAATTAAAATAACCCCTAATAACTAAAATAAAATAAAAATTGAACATTTATATATGGAATATAATTTGACTTATATCTTACCTTTTATCAGAAATTGATTAAGATGAAGTATACTCAATAATATACAGTTAGTCGCAAGGAACGACGTGGAAAACTAGACAATTTTAAATAAGCTTATAAAATATGTTTATAATTTTATTAGAGCCTGATTATTTATTTAATTTTGCTTGAGTTGTAATAATTTGTAATTGGTTTTGTTTATACAAAAAAATAAATTCTGTAATTTTTTCATTATGAAAAGGAAAACAAAAAACATGTTTTTTGTTTTAAATATTGATAACTTATGCCACACATTTATTGGATTGGCCTGTTCAGCCTTTGAATTTTCCACGTAGGTAACAACTTATCTTAAGATTCATCACGTTTCAGAATATTGGATAAAATAAAGTAAATGTTTTATGAACGAAAAATACTTAATTTTTTGAAAACGAAAATATAATTGTTTTTAAGGTAGCTTAAATATAATTTAGTGGAGTAACTTTATCTCAATCTCCTGAATCTCAGCGTATCAATCCGTTTGGTATCAAATGTATGCGAATAGAGGGCTGTTATTTCCTCGTCTAACCTTGGCCGGCGCCCAATTGAAAAGCTCTATCGCGGGGGTAGACAAATAAAATGTTTTATTCATACCATCCACTTGCTACTACCCCCGACTTCACCGAACCTAACAATTCAAATAGAATTCACTTATCGCCTGTCATAAATAAAATATTTACAAAGTCAAATGGCTTTTGGGGAATGCCAGCCGAGTGGTAATTCGGCGAGCTGGATCCTTCACTGCTGCCAATATTATCATATATTTTGCACCCCCGGAAGCACGCTGTCATACGTCGTCGTAGTGAATTATTCTCTCGTTAACGATGGCGTAGTGGTGGCGCAGCAACGGCGTAGCACTCCGAACTAGGCCTTGACATTATTAATATTTTGATATCATGTAAACATTTGAAAGAGTTAAATATGTCGCACCCAAGAAATGCATTACCAGATAAATACGCTTAATTATCAGTATTTCGGCGGTAATTTTGTGGAAATTCATTTTAATATAAAATTAGAAATAATAAGGAGGGGAGAAAAACAAACAAACAATAATGATACTACAAATGACATTTACATTACAGAAGAGTAACTAATGAATTACATCAATTTGGAAGGATTAAACCCATTGAAAATATATTTATCAGTGCCGAGCAGATTGCCCTATTTAGGATACTATTAAATAATACTTCTTTTTTATAATACTTTTATAATATATTTGCCGCCTGTGTGGTCGAGTGGTCAACGTTGTTGGCTTCGGCTACGGAGGGCCCGGGTTCAAATCCCGGTACGGACAGTTTATATAAATTGATTTTTCAATCGATTTATGAATTTCTGTTCAAAGGCATGGGTGTATGTGATGTCTTGAATTCCCCCCTTTCACTCATCCTATCCTATGAACAGGGCGTATCGAGAGCGACTAGCTTACCACTAATCCTGTCCTAGCCCTATCCTTCTATCCCTACTCTCTTTGGAAAAAGAGAGGTTGAGCAACTGAGTAACAAACAGTTTTCGTAGAAACACTTCTGTTGAGATAAACTCCATTAGGAGTCCATATTTTTCACATTGGGAGCGGACATGGTTTTAAAAAAAAATATATCATGTTAGAATATTAAAACTAAAATCATTCGTACTTAAGCAAGCTTTGTGAAAGTAAGATTGCCTGAAGATGCCTCTGTAAGGCGAAATACGTGTCACAGGTAGTAACACAATAAGTAGAATAAACTAAGTTATTTTAAGTTTTTACTAATTTCTCGCACTTAGATAAAATGTAAATACTTACATTACCCAAAAAAACACTTAAACTAGTCTGTATTATAAAACTGTTTCAAGATTTTTTCAAATAAGAGACGAAATTTGTCTTTGGCGTGAACTATAAAGCAATTATTTAAAAAAAGCTTTTAGTTTTCTTTGTCAGGTATTGCGTAATTTAATAAAATTAGAAAGCTTTTATGCGTTAACCATTTTTAAGGAAAAAACAAACACCTGTTCGACCAATTAAAAGTCAATATTTCTTCAAAGTTCGAAAATTTATTGCTTTTCTAATAAGCGACGTTATTATTTTTTGATCTTGTTAAAAAAAATCTTTGGTATTTTTCAGGTATTTGGTAATTTTTATCAGCTCAAAGGATTTTTTATGACTCTAAATAAAAAAAAAACCAAACACTATCAAATAATATTTATTAAATCGAAGTTTGTTCTCAGAAGTATAATTTCATCAACATTTTTAACGGATCAAAAGAAAACTCATGTTCAACATGTATACTTTTCAAACAATCCACATTAACGATGTAGCGTACGTACTTACTAACAGTGGCATTTCAATATTTTACGATATTGAATTGTGTGTTAGTTTTGATAGCAATCCATAAATCAATGTGTGAAAGTTTGTCAGCAATTTGAACTAGTGAATAACCATAGTAGAAACAAATCTCCTCTTTTAAATCCATGTTCACTCCCAATATAGAGCATATTGCCTCCTTATGGAGGTATCTAAGCAAAAAAAATCTACGAGAACTGTTTGTTACTCAGTCACTCAACCTCTTTTTTAAAAAAGAATAGTAAGAATATAACGACAAGGCTAGGTCAGAGCTAGTGGCAAGCTCATCACTCTCGCTACCCCGTTATATTTGGATGAAAATGAGAGAATTTATTATTGTACAATTACCCAAACCTTCGAACAGAAATCGACATATTTTTTAGAACGATTGCAAAAAGCTGTACGTACTGAAACTTGAACCCATGAGATTCGTCACGGAAGATATCGGCGTTGGCCACTGCCCAACGGACTTGAACTCGACCAGGCTTATTATCCCATATTTGTCACAGTTACTGGAAAAAAATGAAGTCTTAAAATATTACTATAAATAATATTTTTTAATATAAGTTATAATGTTAAAATAGTTGAGAAGCTGTCTCTTTTAAGCCAGTATATATTGGAAAGTTAGTGTATGTATTAACATGTAGTTCTGACGAGGGCGTAAAGTCAAAAGAACTATCAACTACAATTGAAAAATAGTACTTTGTTTAAATAAAGTTTTATCAAGTTAATTACAATTCGATCAATATATTTAGAACAATTGTTAATAAGATGCGTAGATGCAAAGGGAGAGAAAGAAAATCCTGGCTTCTTTTGCAAACGATAATGATCGATTCTAAAACAATTACCCAGAAACAAGCGTAGCGTTGTTTTTTTAATAAAAACGGAAAATCACTCGGTAAAAAATCCGCGATTTAATACTATGCGGAAATATTTAATTATGTCGATGTTTATTAACAAAAAATTACACAAAAAATGCTGACATGAGACGATAATAAGTTGCCAGAATGGAAAAAAAAACAAGACCCATTTTTATTTCAGAATAATCTTCATCGGCATTTTATCCCCGAGCCCCACCCCTATTGCTCCACCATCCCCCGCGGCAACCCCGTCATCGTATTTACGCAAACATGTCAAAAATGTCGACTCAAATATTCAACAGTCAGACTTGCGTTTTATGAGTGGGTGATTAATAATTTTTTTAAACTTATTGTTTACTTTGATCAATCTATTAGTAATCTCATAAAAGCAATACACTCTTTTTTATATACGTTATTGTCAGTGGCGGATTAACCTATAAGCAAATAAAGCGCGCGTTTGGGGCATTGAAAATAGTTTATATTATGTAACCTATATACTTTTTGTTCAAACTTTTATTATTTTACATGGAATTTTCTGAAGTTCCACTGGTTGTTTTCATACACGCCGAGGACAGAATCAAAAGCTTAAGTCAGGGAGAAAATATCACGAATGGATTCCGTCATTTGGGAAGACCACTGACGACCATCCGTGGGATATATTATACTAACGTACTAGAGCTATAGAATTTATGGTATACATCGGGAGTAAGCTTTTAGTTTGGCGGATGACTGATTATCTTGGAGCCACTAAGGCCTGTAGCAAGCGCTTCAAGCAAGATGTATATAGATATATATTTTTTTAAACCATGTCCGCTTCCAATGTGGAGCATATGGGCTCCTAATGGAGTTTATCTCAACATAAGTGTTTATACGAGAACTGCTTGTTACTCAGTTGCTCAACCTCTCTTTTTCCAAAGAGAGTAGGGATAGAAGGATAGGGCTAAGACAGGATTAGTAGTAAGCTAATCGCTCTCAATACGCCCCGTTAATAGGATAGGATGGGTGAGAGGGGGAAATTCAAGACATCACATACATCCATCCTTTGAACAGAAATTTCATAAATCGATTGAAAAATCAATTTATAAACCGGTCCGTACCGGGATTTGAACCCGGGCTTTCCGTAGCCGAAGTCAACAACGTTGACCACTCGACCACACAGGCGGCATGTATATATAGTTGAGAATAAAACAATTTATTTTATAATTCTTGTAGAACTGAGAAGTAATATAACAATGTAGTTTTTTTCCCAATTAAATCCAAATTAAATTAGTAAAAATAGTTTTCTTATCAAATTTGAATCGTCAAACCATGAAATGATGAGTAAAAATTCAAAAAGTGATTTATCATACAAATAAAGAGCTTGGAAAATGATGAGTGTTGGAGAAATCACGCATTGCTTGAATGTATCAACTTTATGATTTAAATTTTTGGAAAAACCTTTTTTGAACACTTATTGTGATTTCCATTCATAGATTTTATAATGGACTGATTAAACAGCATTTTTCAAAATTTGTGACCAATCACTTTTGAATGTTTCCTCTTCATTTTTATGGTTTTCGGTTTAAATAAGACGCAAAGATATGATTTTTTTAAAACGCTGTATATTTTTAATGATACTATTTAAAAAATAGTAAATCGCTCAACGTGCGACTTGTTTCAAGATGAGATATATATAAAGAAACTATACAAAAAATTATGCTTTTGAAAAAAAATCTATACCAATGTACTAAATGTGTTTTTATCAGAGATTTGAACACGTTACAAAATAAGACAAACGGCCAAGAACGTTGAACACTCGCTAAAGTGGTCTGAGGACACCGAGTGAAACTAAGATGCAAATATCTGAATCATCATAACCAAAATTGACTTTCACCTAGATTAAAATTGATGAAAAATAAACAGCAATTAAAATGAAGAACACCGTGTAGAGCTGCAGGTTTTATATTTCATACTTTAAAATTTGTTTCTCTGTCGAAAAATGTTGACCCCCTTAAAAAAAGTTCATCTTGTAATGGTAGTGAGTGTTTCAAGCGAGAGAGCGCTGCTTCATCCCTTTGAGATTATTGCACAATATCACACCTTCCCTTACATTGAATTCCTTTTCAAGCCTACTAAAAAAACTCCTTTGTGGATTATATTCTTTTTGAACATTTCACGATTCTAGAATTCTTTCATTTTTTAGATTTAAAGCTTTGTGTAACATGAAACAAGCGTTTATTAAATATTCCACCATATTAGAAAGATTTGTTTTTTTTATAATTATTTACACATTATAAAATGATAAATAATAACATGTTCTTCAATATTTTTTAATGCATATAACAAACAAATTAAATAGTGTATTTATATGTAAAATTCTTTTTCTATATTGTAGCAAAATGCTAAAACTTTTCATTGGAATTACAATGACGGAAGAAAGTACAATCACGTCTTTACGTAGTTTTTTTGTGGATTACATATTTTTAGTTTATAAAGAAAACATTATTTTGGTATGTATTTACTAAGCTAATTTCACTTTTATGATAATTTAAGACTTGTAGACTATTATAATGGATCTAACAACCTTTTTCTAAAATACCACTTATCAGGGACACACATCATCTATTTTATTTAAAAGTATGAAATTTATATTTGGTACTGGAGCGCTCAGGTGAAGAAAATAATCTAATATCCCTAGCGCAGGGTAGATATTTTTTTCCAATTAATGTCAAATTATTCTAGGTATAAAATATAATAATCACCCAGTAATGAAGTTGCTACGAAAATTTTCCAAAAAAGTATGCTGAATTTTTATCAACGCCGTTATTTGACAGTTTTCCGTAATTTTAGCAAACATCAACCTTGATTTATATTGATTGAATCGGTATTAACTTTGTAGAAATCTATCATTATATTAAAGAATTTAATTGTACAGGAATAAAAAGACAGAGATTCCGTCTTTGAGCTATCTTCAGAACTATGCTGCGATGGTGTGAAGCTGGAATATGAGTCTTAAAAAAATTACTATAAGCTAGTCACGTCTGAAAATTAATTGCAAGCAGATAGTCGCTGGATTAATTCTCTGCTTAAATGTTTCATCTTAAAATTAAAATATAAAATATACATTTGTAAGTAAATCGATAGATTTAATGTAATAAATGTCAGCAAGATTTTTCGTTGATGTATCAAAATTAGGTTCATAGAAATAAGTTTACTGAAGAAAATTTGGATTTAATTTTGCAGCATTTTTAAATATTGAGTCAAATTCAGCTCAAATTTTAATATGAAAATTGCATTGAAGTTTGAATTATAAATATAACATTTTTACCTAAATATTTAACAATAATACCATTTTTCTTATGTTTGCTTTTGTCTTTCCAATGTCGATATCAATCAATTTTGTCAATTGGAGTCGGAGTCGTTTTTTAATATAAAGCCAAAGCCGAAATTTTTTTTACCCGACTTCACAGCCTCATTTAAATCATCCGCCTAGAAAATATACATCGTTACAATATTATAATTACAGGAAAGAAGATTGTTTAAAATGAATATACAAATATAACGTTGCTTATTATAATAAATTTTTAACACAAAACTCCGCGGTTCTAATAAGCCAAGCCAAAGTGATGGTGAATAAAATCAAATCGAAATTGTTTTGGTTGTAAAAAGATCTAGCGCGAAAAATGAGAAACAATGCCTGAAACAATAACTCTTTGTTTTAAAATGGTTTGTATTTCTTTCATGCAAAATTATTTGGCGCCAAAATAAACATTGCCGGCTGAAAAACATTCTTCATTCTTCATTTAAATTCGAATTCAATTTATTTAGCAGAGGAACGCCAATAATACAGAATGGTCGAGTAATAACTTGAAAGAATAACATTTCATTTAATTAATGCATTATTTTCATTTCATATTTGTTTAATTAAGAATTTAATAGACAGAATAATTAAATTAAATTATCAGGTTGAAAAAAACCACTCCGGAAGGTTTTTATATTTCAAGTAAATGACGAAAACAGATGCCTGTGCCGAATACTAGGAGTACGGTGGTTCGACTCTGTTAATTACGTCCAAAGTGAAGAAGCGACGATGAACCTGGCTTGGACATGTGATACGGATGCCTTAAGAAAGCCTGAATTCCGCTTGTCTCTTCTACCAACCGGATGGATTCCATCGAAGGCCACTGATGACCATCTATTGGATGTACTCGGTGGAGCTACGGAACACTGGAATTGCATGGGAGGAAGCAAAAATACTGGTGGGGGACAGAGAATTTTGGAGGAATCATTTTGGTGGACATATGCTTCGACTATTGAGCAGATATGGAAAAATAATAATATGACGAAACCTGTTATTCATATTACACATGCCTGTAACAACGGCAATTCGATATAAATAAATGTAAATGAATTTTGATAGTTATACAAAATTTGAAATTATTCATTTTACGAGAAACTTCCGCAATATATTTTTAATTTTTAGTAATAGGAAGAAACTGATAACAAAAATTACAAATTTTACAAAAATTGGCTGTACAGCTACGTGAAGAAGTAGGCAGGAACTGGATCTGTGACAAACTTTGTTTTGAAAAATATGTGTGTTTTTACTATGCATCAATTTTGTAGAAAACAGACAGTAACTGCAAGAAGTATGTTAACAGCCGTCAATCTTTTATTACTAAAAAAACTACAGTTGTTTTATTTTAGTAAAGATTCAGTTTATTAAATGAACAGCATAAATATAAAACTTTAAAACATCTATCAGACGAAATTCATAATTGAAATTATTAAATTTTAGTATTTACTTATATTTTCCTTGGAAAGGCAATATACCGCTCGTTTACGGGGCATTGATTAGCACGACAGTATTGTCAGAAGTAAAGTAAGCTTACTTTAGTACTATTTTTGAGCCACAGTACATAAAAAAGTTACAAAGAAAACTCTACAGTAAATTCCGAAGCGAAGAATAAATACTTCGTTTGAACAAATTCTAAAACAAAGGTTTAAATTAAATTTTAATCCACAAAAATAACTCTTTGCTTCTTAAAGAGCCAATTTTGTTTACGTTCATTTCGGTTTAGTATTATCAATTACTGATCACTGCTCCATGTTACTAAAAAAAGTATTTTTATTGCGTATCTGTGGTTACGAAATGAATTGTCTACAAAAATACAATTTATATATCTGCAGTAATATTTTTGTAAGCGTCTACTGCTTTCTAAGGCTATAAAATATATTCAAAATCCTTCAACTTTACGCGTATTAAATAAAAAAAATATCAGGGCCGTATTGAATACTTTGGTTGGGTCCATATATCATCGATATTGTTTTGACATTTATATTCTCAATTGACCCAGATAACGATCTTTAATGTATTTGAATCCGGGTAATGGATGCTAGCGATGACTTGTTTTGATGTACTAAGTCACTTTTATCTTACCCTTAACACTTGACTGACAGAAATAGGACATTGATATCAAACTACCCACTGGAAACAACAGTGAGATAAAATAAAAAAACGCCTACGTCCAGGTAAATCCAGGACACTACGCGGGAAAAGCAACATCAAAATACACCAGATGAAAGGGTAATTAGAGCTCCACCAGCCCCAGAATTTAATGTATAGATATCAATCAAATAAAAAAAGTCGATTTTGAGATACGTTTGCCAATCGGTTTATGCGTTGTTATTTTTCATGAGCATATCTATATAGATTGATGCATTTATTTTAAGCGGTCTGATTTTAAATAGGGCATAATTTAATGTTAAATATTGTAGTTCAGTGTGTTGTAAGTTATATCACAAAGACTTAACTTTGAGCGGAGCGTGGCTATTCTCATGTGTATAAGAATCTATCTAGACACTTATTTTAGATAGTCTGAAATACGCAACACAGTCACAGCAAACGTAAAGATTTTTGTTAAAAATATGTTCAATAAATTGTGCATATAAACTATACTGAACTGCTTTACATTTGCTTACCTCTTAAGCAATCATGCCCTTCTATCTAAAGCAACGATGGAAAATAAATGCAAATAACTTATAACATCAGACATAAAGGAGACTAGAACGTGTCTTGAAATTTGAAATTCTATTATTCTTCAAGCCTTATTGGACAATTATTTAATTTAAATAGTAAGGTTATTATATTTTTTATTTTACATTGGAAATAAATTTCTACTAAATAACTACTGAATACATAAAAAAATAACATACTTAATACAAAATTGTTTCTTTATTTTTTCGCGTTGTAAGATCGGAAGTTGTTTTTCTTATATAAAACAATCAGGAGTTTCCTAAAAACAAAATTTCCGAGCATTGTAGCTTTTTGTTTCCAGATTTATTTATACGAAAGTCTCATTAATTACGAGGTCCGATATTTTTTTTTTATTTTTCCGTGGGCGATCAAAAATAAATTGCGAGTTTGTTTTTCAGCCAGTGAAATATTACGTTGTACGGAAGGTTAAGACCAGCGTTTCTTAACCTCCGTGCGGTCGCGGCCTCCTTTATGTTAACAAAAGGACGCGTGCTCGTAGTCTTGTACATTAAAAAAAAACACTTTGATTTAAATTATACATTACCTTCATATGTTCACGACGAACATTTTCAACTGATAAGAATATACATATTAATACATGGCTAATTATACTTAACCAAGTACAAATATCAAAGGTGTAACAAGAAATTATCGAATAAATAAATTAAATTAAATACGAAATCAATTCACAGAAAAAGAAAATATGAATAGATGGCTCAATAGTATTGCATATAATTGCATAGGAGTGATAAAAAACTCACTGCTTCCCGAAACATCGAGAATTGTTTTGATATAAAGAACCATTGTTAACGTATTGTAAGCGCATCGCTGGATTTTATAATTCAAAAACCTTTGCGAGCGTCTGCAAAACGACTCACTAAAGTTTTATTGCAATCGGATGTACGATATAGAAACGCATACGGGACAAGCAAACAAACATTCATTTATGTATATCGACTGTGGACAGGAAAAAGGACGTAACCCACACATATCAAACTTTACAGGAGGCGCAAAAAACGTGTTTTGATGATTTTGGGTCATATGCAAATTATGAATTATACATAACCTTGAAGTGCACGGAGACTTCTAAGCTGGTGTTTAATTGACATAACCTAATAATAATTTAAGAAATTGTCTAGGTTAACCTTTATTTCAGTCTTTTTTCTTGGTTTTAACTTTTTACAAGATCATCTTTTTCAAACTTAAAAGCTAAATTTATATACCAATTCTGCATTTTCAGCTTCCATCCTTTTGATAGAACGTGTGTCAAGTTGTATATATTGTGATTATCTAAAAAGCTGTTTTAGAAAAACTGAGGGTAACGTCCTTTTTCCTTTCCGCAGTCGATATGTAGATAGATTCAGGATCACCTCGAATAGAAATTGATTGCATCACGAACACTCAAGATTTCTAATTTAAATTTTAAAAAATATTTTGAACTTACTGGTACTTGACTTGAGACCGGACTAATTGCTACGGGATAGCTTTTACTAATATTGCCACAGAGTAATATAAATATATAATATTACATATGTCTCTGTCGCAGTCTTTAAAAGCCCCAGTGTGCCGCGCCACGTTTGTTAAGAATCAGCGTCTTGGACGATGTTTTCAGACTTTAAAAAATACATAAACGCTGATTGATATTGTTACCGAAAACGTAAAGAAAGTATTGAAAATAAAAATCCGTTAGAAAATTATCGAAGAGTAATGGCGTTCGAAATAGACAATGAATGATTTGCCATTTAAAAAAAAATATGCCAAGCATTACCCCACCAAATCCTTACAAATGCTTTTGTTTATCATGTTCTTTATCTTTGCAAAAGTTTAATAAATTAGCTTAAATTAATTATTGCCATAAATTTGTACGCATAGCAGCTGCAGTGGCTTACTTTCTCACTTACTGTCTTGTAATCTGGGGCTTAAATCAACTTATTAGCGAGTAACAAATACTGGTGTCTACAATTAATATACATACGTTAGTATGTTTGTTATTTATCGTTTTGTAACATACTGAACCATGCGAAAAACAAAATGGACGTAAGCGTGGTCAAGGATTTGAATCTTTTTTACAGAATTTACGGATTTGTGTTAAATTCATGGATGTCTATGATGGAGAAATTTGTTTCAACCTCCTATTCTGTATGTAAAACGGGATGTAGAAAAAGCTGTTTGCAAAATACTTTTCTGTTTTATTATTGTATTCCGTAACACAACAGCTTTCAGCGCTTTCAAACGATTGTCATACGTGTCTAGGGCACCCAACCCCGGGATTCGGGGTCCTGTTCAATTTTCTAATCCAGAAATTCCGGGATTTCAGGATTGAGAAATTTTGAGCAAATCCCGGAAATTGACACGAAATTGGCAAATCGAGAATTTCAAATTCCTCGGTGACCTAAAAAAAAACGAGGTTTGGAGATAATCCGGGGAAAAAGTAAAGTGAATTGAGGATTTCAAATTCCTCGGTGAGAAAATCCCAATCCCGGGATCCCGGGATCCCAGGATTGAAAATAATGAATCCCGAAATATCCTATATATTCTATACGTGTCCTATAGACTTTACTATAAACTTGTCAAGACTTTATTTAATTATTCTGATGTTGTGAAATAATTAATAATAATTAAGCCACCTGTGTGGTCGAGTGGTCAACGTTGTTGGCTCCGGCTACGGAAAGCCCGGGTTCAAATCCCGGTACGGACCGGTTTATAAATTGATTTTTCAATCGATTTATGAATTTCTGTTCAAAGGCATAGATGTATGTGATGTCTTGAATTCTTCCCTCTCACCCATCCTATCCTATGAACGGGGCGTATCGAGAGCGATTAGCGTATCACTAATCCCGTCTTAGCCCCATCCTTCTATCCCTACTCTCTTTGGAAAAAGAGAGATTGAGCAACTGTGTAACACGCAGTTCTCGCAGAAACACTTCTGTTGAGATAAACTCCATTAGGAATCCATATGGTCGACATTGGGAGTGGACATGGTTTAAAATAATAATAATTAAATATTTGAGAATTGTAATTCTAGTCCAAAAAGTAGTAGGTTTTTAAAAAGAATAGACAATGTTTCGATATCTCTAATTTCAGACAAACGGTAGCACAGTAAATTTTTTACTTAAAATGGTATTTTAATATAATTTGAGTACGTAAAATGCAGCGTCCTATTACGTCAGTGGTCATTGAGAGACGTTGGAACTGACGTTCTGCGGATGTCTCCGGAGAGCTTCAATTCTTCTTAAACCTTCTTCCGATTAGTGGGACTCCAGCGTCTTGGGTGATGTATGAGGTGGAATCTTGGGAGTAGACGGAGCAATTGGTGTCAGCAAGAGAATTAAAGTGCCGCCGCGTGTTGTATATACATATCTTAGATAAAACCGTTTTTTCTTTTAAATCTAAAATCCGACTTACGCCACTGCAAAATTAATCAGTTTATATGGCAGGTTATCTATTTTTTCGTGTTTTATTTAGAGATAAGTAACTTAATATAATATAAAAAAAACAATATAACTTACATACAATATTTTAAACGCATTCATTGATGTATACTGACTATTAAATTAAATATTTGATCTGGCTTTATTTGCAGCTATGGCAGTTTCAAATCAAAATACTTTTTTTAATAATTTTACAAAATATTACATATTTAGTAAATTTATATAATGTATCAGGGCTGTGGAGTCGTGTAAAAAAAGACGACTCCGGCTTTAAAATAATTAACGAATCCGACTCCAAGGAAACTTTTCAATAATTTCATTTTAACTTATATATATGTATCGGATCATAGTCAGCCAAGCATGAAATGTCAACACTTTGGACTATTTTGTTTGAATAAACATACATCATTAAATATGTTTTTCAAAATAAATCGAGCCGCTCATTTTTCACGACTCCGACTTCGGTCATAACAAAGCGACTCCGCGACACTGACTCCCACTCCACAGCTCTGTTATGTATTCTCATATTAAATATCAGGTTACCACGTTGAAAAAACTTGCAATCGAATTTCGAAATTTTTTCTAAAAAAAGCAACAAACTGTAGCCAGTACGTCATTGAGTCGTGTTTTCCGTAGACGGTGAGATAAAAATTGAACCCCAGCGAAAAAACGATCCAATAGATTATTTAGCAAAACGGTGTCGGGAAAAAAAATGGATAAACATCAGTTTCACGGATGGTCTCAAATTTTGACAAGGCTTTCGGAGATTTATCGCGATAAAATATCAACATTACGAACATTTAAAAGTTTTTTTTTCATCTCCACTCATCCGTATAGATCAGCGGTACTTAAACCGAGAGTAATAATTCTCAAAGCGAACAAAAACTCAAGCCGGCTTAGTGTAAATTTGTAAATAATGACGGACTAATTGAAGTAGATTTCTGTTTTATTTTTACGGCCTAAATATTTTTATTTTTGTCTCCTTTTAATGATTTATATTTATACTGACGTTGGTCGAGTGATGTAACCAGTGGCGGATTAAGCACACGAAAAGCGTCAGGCGCAATACAATTTGGAGGCCATGTAAGATAAGAACGTTAAAAAATTATATGGGCTATAATATAATACTAGCTGTAAGCCCGTTGCCCAGCAACGTGAGATTTTTGTTGCATTGTGTTTTGTTGCATTGTATTTTATTTTATTTTATTTTATTTTATTTTATTTTATTTTATTTTATTTTATTTTATTTTATTTTATTTTATTTTATTTTATTTTATTTTATTTTATTTTATTTTATTTTATTTTATTTTATTTTATTTTATTTTATTTTATTTTTCTTTATTTTATTTTATTTTTTTTTTTTTTTTTTTTTTTATTTTATTTTTTTTTTTTCTTTTTCTTTATTTTTTTTTTTTTTATTTTATTTTATTTTATTTCATTTTATTCAAAAAAGTGGAGACAGGAAGGTGTGAAAACTGGTCGGACAGACATACGGACCTTATCGGCTATTAATATATAGAAGATAAAGCATTTTTGAGCGCCTTTAAGATTTGGAAACCCCAAGCGCGCGCCTAATTCGCATATAAGGTTATCCGACACAAGATATAACATTAAACTTTTGTCATATAACAGTTTTATAAGCCAGAATTTGAATTCACTAGTCACTATTAGGGTATCGAATCCTGGACCCTTTTTGTGATCCCGGGATTGAACACTCATCATGAAGTTGTGTATAAATTGGGATTCGGTATTGACAAAATTTTTGATCGGCGATTTTGACATCATGGGATTTTTATATTTTCAATAACCCAGAAATTTACGAATTTCGCAAAATTATCAGCGTGAGACTATTTTTTAGCCTTTCCGTGCTTCATTTTCTCAATCCCGAAATTGCGGGATTGAGATAGTACCAATCCCGGGATTATATTCCATATTCACTATCTCATATGTCTAATGATATTAATATTATGATTTTTTTCTGCCAACTCAATCATGGAAATTAGTTGGTTTTCAGTGAGAGTGTGCAACTCGTGAACAAATATTCTTATCAGTATAGGATCCATGTATCCTTATCTCTCTGAAAAGGGAGGCTAGGAACTTAAAGCACACTGAAAGTGCAAGCCGTCGAGTCTTGGGTATCTGCTCTTGAGACAGACTTAGCACTAAAAACCGAACAAACGCATAACTTTATTTCACCACAGAAAAATCTGCTTTTATCAAATATATGGCCACGGTGGAAATCGCTGTTACTTACATTAGTCAGTTCTCGTTTAAGAAACTCTTTTATCACCAAGTTGAAGCTAAGCTAAAATCGAAATACTAAATATTTTTGATGGATTCAGCAGTAACTTTGTGATAGTTTATTTTTAAAATAAAAAATGTCTTGTTTTATAACACGTATTTTGCCTCTTTGAGAAGCATCATCAGACAGAACATCGAAAGGTTTACGAGGAAATTAAAAATTGGTTCTTATTCTTATGTAATAAAATACAAAATAAAAAAATACGGATAAAAAATGATAACAAATAAATTACTAACATTATGTTTGGTAAATCTCAATAGAAATAAACTCAACAGTGGTGATCAGCTTATCTTATTCAACCTTCTCATCGCGTATGACATCTATGCATGTCCTAGCGAACATGCCCTCAGCGCGCGTGACACGTATAGATGTCATGGAAATTTCAAACCCTATATAAAAGCTATCTATTGTGTTCAAATTGTATAACTTGGTTGAAAATATTATTAAATGTATATTTTACCAAATTCAATAGATGGCATTAGTCAAAAAAGATTCAATATAGGCTAAAATAATTTATTTCTGGAACACGCCGTGAACATACGTCACCAATGCAAGATTTTGGATAATGTAAATAAGCGATCGAGTGCGGGTGAAATTGAATTTAATATTATAAGCATGGTATGGTGGTGGCGCAGTGTTCTCGGTCGCGCGTGGCGGCATTTTGCAATATGGCGACGTCACGCCGCAATTATATGAATAATGATTATTGTTGAATTAACACGAAAATACAAAAAATATATTGTATTTTATTATTGAAAAAGTTACTTTGGGTGGCAATTAACATATTTGATTAGTTGAAAAAATATTATAGTCTATGTTTATAGTCGAAATCGCGATAACAAAATCCGCAAAAAAGCAGCCGCGTACAGGGCATGCTCGCTAAATTTGGTGACGCGGGAAAAGGGTTAAAGTGTTATTTCCTAATGCTTCATTTCTAAAAACTCTAAGCTATTCATTTTGTTTTGTATAAATAACATTGTAATATTGTATTCTCCTATAAGTTGAAAGTGCTCTTCACGAGTGAAAGTGCTTCGAATGCAGTCATCACTCCTGACTATTATAAGCTTTCGAAGTCAAAATCTTAAAAATATTACACGTGTATTTTTTCTCAACGATATTTGTTATACTGAAGTCGTTTTTCTCGGTATGATATCACGAACATGTAATATGCGATTTAAAAAAGATCTCTTTTTAAACACCTAAATAATGTTTACTGTAGCAACAAAAAAACAACACGCAGAATCCATAGATAATAGCAATTTACGTAAACACACGTAGGCATAATGGAGTCGCCGATATTTATGCGTTACGTGTTTTGGCGCCTTTTTCTAAATTTCCGGCATTCAACGTTACCTGCTGTCTTTTTTTACGTTTTGGATTTTTCTCCGCGTATTTATTGCTACTCTTTCCTGCTCACACAGGGCTGGATTAATTTACACACCTGCCGTATGAATGCTTTATGAACAGGTGTGAATTCACAGTGAAACAGTCTTGGAAAAGTGAGTGATTTACAACACACATAACTCTCTTTTTACACGGTGGATACGTTCCAAACAACACCGTGTAAAAAAATACTTAAAAAAGTACACTAAAATAAAAAAAAATGATGGAAAAGTTTTTTTTTTGTATTAAAATCAATTCTGGATATGAAAAAAACATTCGTTATTGTCTATTGTATTTCAATTTAATTTAAAAAATACACTTTGAGAAAATCTTAACAAAGATTATTCACTTTCAATATTAGACAATAGACAAATCCGTTTATGCACATTTGGTACGTCATTGCTTTCTTCACTTGAAATTTTCAGAGCCTGTGTAATTTTCTTTTCAAATTTTCGGGCTTACTGAACTAAAATTCTCTGTGCATAGTACGGAGTAGTAAGTTGCATGCAAAGAATGCAGCACCGTGTTATTTTAAAACCATGTACAAAGGGGAGTCTAGTTGATACTATGTCGTCGGTCCTTTAAATAAGTGGTGAATGCTTTGGAGCTTTGTCCACTCTTTGCGAGCTTAAATTTTGAATTCAACCATTCATAAATAACTGAAAATTAAAGATTTATTATTAACAAAGAAAATCTGTTATTTATTATTCAATATCATCTTTATCTGTAAAAACTGTCAATCGAGGGCGCGATTCGTTCTTAACCCATTCTTTTCCGTACTCTTTTCGACTTGTAGGTAGATTGATTGATTTACATTTGAATTAAAAAATATATTCGGATCTCTTCTAATTTATACTGTAGCAAATAAATTAAACAATTAATTCCTTAAGGTTAATGCTGTTGAATATTGTTACCATGAACCATAATCATGGTGTTAATATTATCAATCATAATGTACCATCTAAAATAGCCTTTTGATAGTTCCTTTCAACCAACTGCTGCCTCTAGTATGTATAGCATCTTTGTAAAACCATTGGATGAAGCTTTAGCTGAATCCAAACCTATGAATTTAGTTCATAGGTTTTGTAGATGGTTATTAAAAAAAAATCACTCTTTTGTACTAATTCCAAAACGACACAAAATAACTTTCATTTAAAAATGATTGTAATGAATAAAGCCAGTCTTGATCATATTAAATAAATGTGAAATTAGTAAAAAAGATTCTTTTTTTTTAAATGTAATCCCTCTCTACCAAGTATTGATAGTGACCACCTTAAAAGTGGTTAGGTTTTACGTTAAAAACATACAAAAATATCTGCGTTTTTTTAGTATAACATGGCAAATGAAGGTAACATATGTTTTTATGTTTAAACAGCAGAGTTGTTAATTCGTGATAAAAACTGCAACTACTACTCCGACTCCGGCGTTAACAAAAAAGACTCCCACTTCACAGCCCTGACCATAAGACATTTTGTAAGATATAGTCATTTCTAAAGTAAAGGGGCGTAACCTGATCATTTCTATTCTTACTCTCTTCGAAAAAGAAGATAGATTGATCAACTGCGTAACAAACAGTTCTCATAGAAATAATCTGTTTGGATATCTTAGAAGGCCAAATGCTCCACATTCGGATCGGACATGAAAAACAAAAATCTACGCAATGAAAAACATGCCTTTTATGTCGAAATGTGTGTGATAAAATTATCTGCGAATAATGAATGATTCCCGACAAAGTTGATATCAAGAAATTTCATTTTGTACTTGCCTTAGTTTTGACAATTTTGTTACTTACCAACTTTTGCCAGTACGGTGGCGATATGCTTCACGCTCGTGGTGATCAAATTAATTAATGCGTATTTTTAGATGCGATAAATTAAAATTCCTCATGCGTCCCTGCATGCACCGTAGCCTTTTTGCGCCATTAGCGTAGCATCAGGAGAGCAGCGAGTATATTTATTGCCCAAAAATTGGCGGGAAAATCGAACATGTAATTTATTATCGCCAGTGCCGTATTCGCAACGAGGCACGTGAAAAAAATAAATAATATAAATGTGCTCTGAACGAGAGGTGAATATATATCACGAGAATTATTGCTTTGTTATACAGAATACTTACGATCATATGAAAATTATTTAACATTTTTAATAGATCAGATCACAGTGAATTTGAGAATTATTCAATTCAAAGTTGTGATCGAAGACTGGGTGTTTGTGATGTCAATTCACATCATTTCCTCTCCTCCTATCCTTCTGATCCTTTGATAACTGGGCGTAGCAATAGCGATTAACCAACCGCTAGTCCTGTTCTAGCCTTACCCTTCTTACCCTACTACTCACTTTGAAAAAAGTGAGTTTGAGCGACTGAGTAACAAACAGTTCTCGCAGAAAAAAACTTCTGTTGAGATACCTTCATTAGGAGGCCATATGCTCCGCATTGGGAACGGACATGGATTAAAATAAATTTTAATATTCCTTTTTAAGATAAATATTTAAAAAAATATTCGTATTTTTATATATATCTTTCGATTATAATTTTGATATAAATAACAGCCTCACCGTCGACGAATCTCATAGTTTCCAGATCCTGTTAATCACAATTTTTCAACCGACTTTTGTTCGATGGCTTGGATGTTTTTTTATTTAATACTAGCCGGTTCCCGGCGAGCGTTGCAATGCCACTCAAATAAAGAAAGTGCATGTTTTCATTATCTGTCTGTTTGACGTTTGCTGCCGATTGTCTATGGTACGGCACACGCGTCACCTACTGTAAGTTAATTGTACTATAACCTTCGCGCAAGTGCAAGCATACGTCGTCAAAATGAACTGTATGACAGACATACAAACATTGATTTTTATATATAAGACTTACTGTAAATTAATTTTACTATGACTATAACCTTCCCGAAAGTGCAAACAAAAAGTTTTATTACAATCGGATGAGCGGTGTGGCAACGCATAAAGTACGAACAAACAAAATTTCATTTTTATATATTAAATATACACCATATGGTAAAATTTTGTTTGATATTCATATTATGTGTTCAAGTGAATAATTCCACTAAGAATTTCCGAAAGAAAACATTAATTTGTGTTTGCTCGCTATGTCACTTTCTTTCAAATACATACACAGTAGTATACTCACATTGTCTTTACATTGCTTGACAAAGAATATTGGTTATTTTTTTAAGCAATTTCACCCATAATATACTGTAGTTTATAAGGTTTTTAAATATAAATATTATATTTTAACTGTTTGAAAAAATTTACGTCGCTCCCAATCTAGAAATATGTTGCAGAAGAGAATTTGGTAAGAAAAAAAGATGTACACAATGAGGTTCATATTCTTAAATAACTCAGAAAGTGAGCAATTTTTTTCTTGGTAATTATTATACATACAGATTTGAAGGCAGAAAATTTTCTCGACCATTGATTTATAACTTTATTTGTGCTAGACCGTCATAAATCTATCTAGTAATATTTTGATTAAAAGCTCATTCTTTTATTTGCTGTTTACACACAACTTGTTAATTACAAAAAGTTCTACCGATATGGTGGCGATAGACTTTCCCAATGAGACTTATTTTAACAGATTGCTTTGAATCAGAACTACTTTTTACTCAGATTTGTCAATTTTTGTCTTATTTGAAGAGATTAGACACATATATAAAGCTAGGGCAGGAGAGCTTTTAGGATTGGGTGAGTGGGCTTAATAAATGAAGGTAAATGAGTATAGCGCTCATTTAATAAAACAGCTTGCATGCACAAGACGATCGAGCAGCCCAGCTTAATAACGTTAGAATAAAACAGCAAGAATTTCGTGAGTATATTTATTTATGTATTTCATGTACCATATGATAATAATTTAATAACAATTTTTCTCCTGCCAAACATACAATGGTTCATTATCAACAATAATTATTATTTGGCACACATTTTAACCCTACAAAGATTTTTAATAATAAATATTAGTAACAGTATGCTAAATATTATACAATTCATAATTCAATTAGTAATTATAATAATGTAATTCAAATGAGCATATTTTCATTTAAATTTGAGAGGTTTTAAAATTAGAGAAAAAAAATACCCAGATGCAAATTTAGCCGGTCAGATTAGTTAGTATGTATTGAATATATTCGATATATTTGTTTCATGTTACGTCCTCTTTTAAAACAATATTATTTTGTATCATTTATCATTGATTAAAATAGCGTATCTATATTAGGGGTTGAAAACATTCAGGGATAGAAACATTGAATGATAAGGAAAAATCTTTAATGAAATAGTTTGTTAGAATTTTAAAAAGTCTCAGTTGAATTAAGCATTTTTTATTATACTATTCGGCTTCTGACGTCTGGAGTTATTCTGTAGTGGTTTCTTGTTTTTCTTAGTGAATTTGTTACTTTATTTTGAAAACTAAAGCAATACAAAATATAAGCAACTTTAATTAACATTTCAATGTATTCAACTAAAACAACACATTAATAATTACGTATGTCACTGTCAAAGAAAGTTCAGGTTTCCTTTATCGTATTTTTTAATACAAATTCGAATCAATAAAATAATTAGACAAACCCAGCTGAGTTTGCAATGCGAATTGTTGATACATTGAATAATTTCATAGTTTTGTGCATGGTCTTAGATTAAATTTGAAACAATTTGACCGCATAAATTTGGCGTTTAAAATTTACGTATTTATATCGACTGTGGAAAAGAAAAAGGACGAACCTACACATATAAAATTTGACAGGAGGCGCTAAAAACGTGTTTTGATGATATTGTGACATATGCAAATTATGAATTATACACAACTTTGAAGTGCACGAAGACTTCTAAGCTGCTGTTAAATTGACATAACCTAATATAAATTAAAGAAATTGTCTCTGACAAACCTTTATATCAGTGTTTTTTCATGGTTTTAATTTTTTACAAGGTCATCTTTTTCAAACTTAAACGCTAAATTAAGATACTAATTCGGCATTTGCAGCTTGAATTCTTTTGATAGAACGTGTATCAAGTTTGATAAATTATGATTATCGAAAAAAACCTGTTTTGAAAAAACTGTGAGTTCCGTCCTTTTTTCTTTCCGCAGTCGATTTGAAATGAATGTTTAAGAAATATAATACAAAAACATTATTCATAATATATTTTACGAAAAGCGTTTTACGGTAAAGTTAAACACTATGTATCAAGTCGAGCAAATATTTTTTTCACGTAAATATAATATGATGATTATTGGTTGAGTCGAGAATCTACATACTTCTAAGAAAACAGTACACACTTTAATCACCGTATCATTACTAATTCTGTATTCATATACAGATTATTTTTTTACTATTTCGATGCAAAAAGGGATGTCAATACCTAGATTTTGATAGTAAGTACTTTTTAAAACCGAAAAACCAGTTTTAAAAATGCAAAATGTATATGTAAGTCATATATATAAATTTGACTATTTAATGAGGGTTCGTTTAATAAGCGTTCGAATTCGAGAAAGCTCCTACAGCCGAAATTATTTTCACGAAAATCCGACCAAAAGCAACAGATGTCAGTATTGACGAACTTACTTCTGGTTATATTTCAATCTATAGCAAAAATTCATTTAATTTGTTTGTTAAAGTAAGTATGTTATGCTTATGATAATTATTATTTTTCATTACTGAAGGTTACAAATAGTTTTTCAATTTAATTTTTGACACTGGTATTCATAATTTAAGAACTGGTATTGCAGTCCTTGTTCGCAAATGCATATTTACTTTGGTATAACTATTTTTATTGATGTGACAGTATCCATATAAATTCGGCACACATTAATATGTACTTGGCACAGATTCTCAGCGCGCCTTTGCACTAAATTCAAAAACAAATATTCCTTTACAACGAAACATCAAACAGTCTCTGTGCAGAGTGAAATATATAGAATGTCGCCACCTTTATTTCAAAGTTACAATAATAATAATTAATATGTAATACATTTCATAACCATGTTACAGTGAAGTTTCAACAAGTTGATTTAAATTGAATTGTAATTGTATGTACTTGAATTCTGCTGAAGTAAGTTATTTAAACAAATAAGAACCACATTTAAATACGAGTTTGTGAATGCTTAGTTTTGTTTGACAAGGAATGAATACTCACTTGGCAAAAGTTTTCAAAGAGAATTACATTGTGAGCAAAAGTTAATATGAGTAACAATGGATCATTGGCTTAAACGCAAAGCTCATTAATTTGACATTAAATTAAAATTGATTTTTTTTAGTGAAATAATTGTGACGTGAAAGAAAACACGCGGTATGCATTTACAAAGGAACGTAACGGCAATGCTTTGATGGTCTTAGTGAATTGATGATAACCTATATCTTTGTTTATATTTTGAAATAATTGTAGATTTAGGGTCGTTTTGTTAATCACTGTGCTAAGAGTGGTTAAAATATTTTGGCAACATTAATACCAACACGCTTTTGATAATTGATTTGGTGACATCAATGCATACATCAACACGTGTTATATTTAGAGTTCTCACTGAAACAAGAACTTATATAGTTGAAGACCTTCTCAACGAGTAATGATTTTTAAATATAATACATTTCATTTTTTTCATTAATTTTATCAGTTAATAGAAGAAATTTTGTAATTATTTTGGCAAAATCATATTTTTCAATAAGTCGTTAAGTTAATTTTGTAATGTAGTTTTGTTTCACAAAGCCCCGCTTAAGAAACGTTGGGCTAAACATTTTTTTTGTGGCAATGCTTTGTTCAACACAGGTTATACCTAAATTATTTTCCGATATTTTAACAAATCTATACACCTCCGTGTTGTGTCTAGATCAGGTGTGGGGAACCTGAGTCCTTTTGGCTAACCTGGTGCGGCCTTCTGGTCAATTCTGAAACTCTGCATTTTGGATTTAAAAATCCTTGATAGACATAAAAAAAATACGCTGATAATTTTGGGAAATCCGCAAATTTCTGGGCTTTAGAAATTGGTATGATTTTTTTCCGGCCAAATATTCTCTAGTCAATTTTTACTGCGGCCTTATGTCGAATCAGAAAAATGAATGCAGCCTTTAGAGAAGAAAACGTTCCCCACTCCTGGTCTAAACGAGAAACATTATATAATGGAAGTCTATTATGTAATTTAAAATTAATAATTGAATATTTTTTTCTTTAATTTTTTAGCGATACAATAATATGACTACAGATTCGATATAAATTATATCCAGAAGAAATATTTATATTGGTTAAATATTTTAGACGAATTCTTAATTAACGACGTTGCGTTTGTCATTTCGGTAAATTTGGGCGTTCAAGAACACGGAGGTACGGAAGACAATCAAAAAGTTTATTTTGTTACAATTTCAACTTTGCCGTTGAATTCCTGATTTGAAAAGTGAATCCCGTAAATGGCAGAACAAATTAAAGCCCACAGAGTCTGGTTTAAATTCGATTGTTATATTTTGTTATTAGGTCCACCTAGTATAGTTTGTCAAAATTAATATAAACCTAAATTAACAAAATAAACAAAAGAAACCTATTCAAGAATGCTTTTAAATAAAGAACTGCAGCTTTAAATTGAATTCGTTCTATTCTTTGTTTCTGATAATATTGATAAATTTTTGAGGTTAATTATGAGTGATAAAATATGACTGTAAATGTTTATATCGATTTAAATTGTAACAATACGTATACAAAAAAATTAATGAAACAACATTTGTATCTTGTTGAACTATATTATAAAATTTCCTTTGATTGATTCAAAGTAATATTGTGCACATCGAAAAACCATTGGCAAAGAAAATTAAAAGTATGTAAAACTCGCTGTTTCGATATTTGCGCAAATTTTCCCGTGATCGGTTTTTCATGCAGTAAATTGTGTGCTGTAGATTTTAAGCGTATTGTTTTCAATGCAACAAATAAACCACTTAAATGTGTATTGCAATAAGTGATATGCGTAATGGAACTAATTTTTAAATTGCTTTAAAATTTAATTTTAAATAAATTGAAGACCATGTTTGAATCAAAAAATTTAAAACAACGACAATATTTACTTTAAAAACTTCAAACAAAGAACGTGTCTGCCTGCAATTGCGAAGATAGAGATAAAACAAGACACGCCACAACTGTCCTTTGAAGGTTTTTGCAAAAGAATAATAAAGATTACCGGACAAAGAAAAACTTTTTCATTAGGGTCTTATCAGACGGACCTTTTCTACATAAGTACTTACGTTACAAAATCAATTACTTAAAGATTTAAGAGGAAATAAATTATCATTTCTGTCAGCCGCGTACAACATTTTTATCACCAGATAAGAAAACAAAATGTAGAATCAATTTTCGGATAAATAACGATCATTTTGAGCATTCAAACATTAAGCATTTTAAGAAAAAACACATGAGTATCTTATTCATTACGTTATGCTATAGTTAGATTTTTTGTAATATAAAAGTTAAATAAACAAGAATAATACTATTTATATTAACAGCTTTAATTACGTAAAATAAATAATTTTCCTTTTTGGTTTATTTACAATGCAGAATAAATAAAAGCAAGCTTAAGTTAGACAGACAAAGTTAAAATAAACACTAAGCTTAAAATTTCACTCTATTTATTATATATAAAATAACATATCGTAGTCTTACATCAGAAAAGTAGTAAGTCAATATATTGTATTTACAGAGAGACTGTATGTAGTTAACTAGTAATGTAAAACTGCTAGTTCTTTGATAGATTTTTTGATGTGGAAAAATAAATATTGTTCAACTCAAATGGTAGGTGCTGTGTAAAAAGTAAGCGACACACACTGTGGCTGACTAACATCTGATTCGTCTTTTAGCCTAACCATTTTAAATTTCTTCATTTAAAATATCATTGCTCGATTCATAGACGACTTAACAAGATTTAGAGAAAATTGTCGGTCTTATTCACATAGAATATGACGTGTCTTGCAATATTCATATAATGTTGTAATTTAACTTTAAGCCCAAAAAGAGTGAACACTTTAAAATTGTAAGTGAGTGAAATTTAAAGTTAATAAAATAATTTCAGCTTACATCCGAATATTTCATATCTATAAAATGATGTCTAACTATTTAAATGATTATCAAGAAACATAAATATTAGTTGTAAAACTCATATATCAATTAGTGTACACTACTATATATTTAGATTGTTCATCTCTGACAAAGGTTTTTGAATATATCTCTTCAGAATGGATTTCATAAGTGGATGAAGGGTATATACCTACAAGAATAGTAAAAGTACGTACGTTGATATAGGACAGGCATTATAATAGAGTAGGATAATGGATAAACAGGGAAAGTTCTGGACCAAAATGGTTTTTTCTCGTAATCGCGGGTGAATTTCAATGGGTGACCACAATTTGAAGGGTTTTTGTATCTATATTTGAATTATTAAGATTTGAAATAACTGATATTGATTTATTTTATTGAGAGCGGTGTTTCTTTATTTATGTAAATAATTGTCACCTTTGCCATGTGTTTCAAACCACTTTAGAAAAAACTTTCCCAATTACGCAGATAAAGTAAAAAATTGTCTTTATACAGAAGAAAGAGGTGAAGTGTAAAACAAATTGTTTTAAATAAAAAAAAACCCTCATATTGTTGAAAGTAACTGATTTAGTTTATTTTGCATTTTTGGGTAAAGGTAGTTAATAGTGATTTCTTAAATTTGTTTTTCAGTTTATCACTTTCTCTTGTTTGAAAATGATATAAGAAACTATTGACTTGAATTGAATTACGAAATATTAAATACAATATTTGTTAAACGTCTTCCATTTAACTGATACTAGTCAAATAAAAGTTATTTGATTTTAGATGCCGATGGTTTTGAATACACCGACACAATGTTATTATGCTGATACCTTCAATGAAAAGGAACATAAAGTTGATTGCATATTTCATCGCAATAAGTTATACTTGGATGTTAGTTGTATAAAAATGCCAAATAAATACAAATTCACAGCGGGCATTTTCAGGCTCCCCATAAATAAATCATGGATATTAACTAATACATATTATATAGTACATGAACTAATTATATTCAATTGTATGACTGTTTTTTATTGTATTATAAGAGTATTTAAGTTAAAACATAAAGTCAATCTCTTCTATTACATGCACATTGCTCACAGTAGTAAAAAAACATTGAATAATTAATAAAATGATACTGTCATGTTCTTCCTAAGCGAAGTCCATGTTGCTTATATGAGCTTGAGTTTATTTAATAAAGATCTTTGTTTATATGTATAAATATTTTCTAACTCTCTAATATAATATATTATATATATAATTTATTAAACATGTGAATAATTGAAATCCAAAGTCGTGTACCGATACTTAATTATTTTAGTACTATTAACATGCTTATTTTAACAAGAAGAATAGTATTTATAAATAGTTTCAATATTTTTTTCATTCCTATTATTTTTATTACTTAAATGTGGCATAGTGTGGTCACCCTAACATACCTATAAGCGTTTATATTATATATGTAGGATCAAAATTAAGGTCTCTGAGGACGGAATTACTAAATATATCTAGATAATAGGAGGTCAAATCCCTGTATCATAAAGTTAGGAAAGAAAGAACGCAATTAGGTCGTTTGATTTTAGGGCTAGCTATTGGGCTCAGTATAAATTTGACAGCGTAATTCATTTATCGTTTGTAACATTCGTATTTTAGATTTTTTTTATATAATGGTATTTCATAATCTAGAAATATGACATATTTTATATAAAAAAAACAGACAACATACAATTTGATCAACAAAATACATAGTAACATTACAATAATTTAATAAGTGAACTATGTTACACTAAAAGCAGTAGAATTTTAAATATTTGAAAGATCATCTTAAATTGAAAATATTCCATTACAAACACTGATATAAACACAACAATGGATTTAAAATTGAGCATAAAGATTTGTGGTTGTTGAACTGATATATCCTATATGACCTTAACATTTTCTTTGTTGAAGCAATTTTAAATCTTCTTATAGAAATGTTTACAAAACTTCATTTGTATTCAAATTCCATTTTAATAATAGTCTAAGTCAGCTGTTTTATAAACTATTAGATTATTCAAAAAAAAATAATAACCGAAATCTTTCAAAGTGACTGGGAAACTTTTGTTTATTTATGTAATAGACTTTCTTAACAAATAATTTCGTAGAATATTGCATGAATTATTTAAAAATTAAATTGAGCTTAGTTTTGAGACATCGTTTTTCAAGTATAATTAAAACATCATTAAAATTATAACACTCTTTAGTATTTTACATATATTATAAAAAACTATTTTTTCTTAGAGTATTAAATTTATTTAAACAATTTAAAAAAAACGTATTAGCTCATAATATAAGATTCTAGTTCAGGGACGCACAAGAGTGACAAATTGACAGGCCTGCAAAATGTTGCAACTATCATAAAGATAAAAATATAAATACAATCATAGCTAATATTCTAATCAAAAAAATTTTACTGTCAAACAGATGAAATAAAATGGAAATTCACTTAATACTCAAGGTGCGAGTTCTCGTTGAAAAAAAATAAGTAAATATTTTCGGCTTGTCAGAATTTGTAAAATATATTTTAATCTTAGACATATTCTTCATCGTATTGATTTTAGACATTTTTTTTTCATTGAAAATAATTGAAAATTGTCTATGAAAACGATTTGCTATTATAAATCATTGATTACAAAAGAAAAATACTTGTGACCATCGAAAAGAAACTACATATATCATCAATTGAGTTGGGATTAACTTATAACTTCAGAATAAATACCAAACGATTAACATTAAAAATAAAGTCCAAATAAAACAAATCCTTTTATCTTTTACAAATGCTCTATTTCATAGAGTTGTGAATAAATAACATGAAATAGACTCGTAGTAGCCCATTCATTCTTGCCACGTCTCGTTTTTGGGAAATTTCGCACGAAAGAGATGAAATTTAGACATCGCATATTTTTTTAAAAGCTAATCGATAAATCAATTAAATAATAATGACACTTTCCAAACGGAGATCTACGACTGATAAGAATGAACCTCCAAAAAAAAGCCTTAACTACTCAAAAAAATCAACCCCAATGATATACAATTGATAACTGTTTTTATATCGTGTTATTGTTTGTCGTGATCTTGAAATCCCGGCAACGATCTAATATACATATCTTCTGCCAAACTAAATACGGTGCTATTTTAACCTTTATCATCTTACTAAAATCTTCTAAGATTTTGTGAAGTAAATGTTTTACTTTAGCAATCAGATGGGTCCAGGCTCAAGTCCTGGCAAAGTCAATATCAAATTTAATCTTTTTTGATGTAGGGTATGGGTGTTTGTTATGTATTTTCTCCTCGATCTTACGCTACGAGTAATGTTAAAAAAAACTATAAACTGTCATGCGATGTAGCGTTAAATATTATTTTTAAATATCAATAATTAATTTTATTCAGAGATGTGTTCAACGGTTAATAACCACAAATCGCTTTGGTAGATAAACTTAAACTATTTTAGTATGTGCCAATATTTGACAATAGCGAATATTTACATAAATTAATAAACATAATGCGAGTGTATCGCATGTTAAAATTAAAATTATTTACATTTTGTTAAACATATACAATAATTACTCTGTTATAATATATTATTACAATCAATTAATAAATATATTTTAGACCTTTTTTGTTTTGACCAAATTAAGCGAGAGATTCTTCGAATAGATAAATACAATAGACACTATGTTAATGTTTATTTATGGTTAGCTAATATAAATATTGTATTTTAAAAATCGCCACTACTTGTGCTTTTCAGTGGGTACATATATTTTTAATAAAACACTCTTACACAGTACTCATTGTGGTTTGTCTGGTGCAATGTTTTTATGATCGATAATATTTCCGAGAGCCAATGTCACCATATTTAAACATTTTATTTTCTTCGTCATAAAATTAAATACAATGCATTGTGCGCTGTGCAAATATAATTATTTCCTATTGAAATAATTTACTTGTACCAATCAGTTTCCAACTTATTTCATCGTTATCAACCGTCATAAATCGTTAGGTTAAAACAGTGCTCTACAGTCTACAACACTGTTGATGTGCCGTTGATGAGAAAATGGCAAAGCACTGGCTTAGAAAATTATAGCAAGCTCTTAGCCATTCTACGAAAATTTACTCTTTGTAACTTTAAAGTTACTTAAAACGATAAAAAAAATATCACCGAATTGTTTAAAGTAAGAATACAAAAATCAATTGAAATATCTGTCGCACTCTTTGCAAAATACTGTAATAACTGTGAAATTATGTTTGGTATCCGAATACTTAAATGGTTATTTCTTTCCACGATCAAAAATCACTATACGCAATTTTGAATATAAATATCATATTACATACCTTTAAATAAAGTATTCGCTGTCATTTCTTAGAAGAAAGACGTTGTGTTTAAAAAAATGAAGCATTTCTTTGTACTTATTCGAACTTTGCTAATCAGTTGATAATGTTCGTGAAGAGAGATACTGGTCTTGGTTTTTATATTTAAAAATGTGAATAGTACAAAAAAGTGTTTTTTTTTTAAATATAAACATATAATTTTGATTAAAAGTTGTCTTTATTTCTAGAATTTATTTAAAAATAACACAACTACCAATATCGTTTTTGTATACTAATAAATTAATAGTTATGTCGTTTCTGCCATAAAATGTTTTACTCTTATGAGAGGAAAATTATCTTTGTTAATCTATACTAAATGAAAAATGTCGAGATTGTGCTGTTAATTAACAAATTCAGAGTTTTCACAGTATTGAACGAAGTTTGCTACAAAAAATACATTGCATTTTCATTTAAACGTTGTTATGCAAAATATAAAAAAATAGTAATTGCTTAAAAAAAAATGTTCAACTAAAATTTCTCTGCAAATCAGATGTAATATTTTTATTTATTTGGAAGTAAAACACTACGTTTTCTCATATTGTTTTTATTGATTCATAATACTGAAAATAAAAGCTAAAATTATGTCGACAGCAGACATACAATTTCTGGTCGCCTAAATTATCAAACACTATTTTTATTTCGATATTCTATTAACAAATTTAAATAATACTGCAATAAAATATTGTATTATCCTCTGTATTCGACTTTGTTCTCCGTTTTCGGTGGAAATACAGTGTATAAAAATATACACCATTTGCAACAAAAACGATTATTTTTCGTCAAATAATTCAAAATAAATTGTGTTTGTAACAATATTCATGAGTTCATTGAATTTATTCAAAAGCTTTCCAAGTTGAGTTTAAGGTACTGTAAATATGATTATATACCACGGATTCTTTTTTTATTGCAAAATTTTACTTTACAATTCTACAAATACAATTCTCATGAAAACGTGCCGCACTTTGTAAACGATGAATTTTATTGTACCAGACAAACCAAACCTTTACAATTTTAAATTTATTCGCATTATATTAATCAAGCTATTTGCATAGGTTTTGTTTTATACATTATTTAGGACCACAAAATCGGTTAATATACATGGCACATATAAATTAATGTAGACACAGGTCATTAAACTGATAAAATATTCTATTATATATTATATTACACCGTACGAGAATTTCAGACCTTTTATTTTAGGGAAAGTTTTACGAAGTTTGACAGCCCGGCCGTGTCATTGTTCTTTTTTTTTGCCCGTCGAGTTCCAAATTTGAATTATCCCTTTATATTATTTTTAAACGCTTTAGGGCTATCATATTTTTTCTACATAGCCACACAACACTTAAATGTGAAAGGTATAAATATAGGGATTTTATTTTATACAAGAAAAAATAACTTTTTATGGTTATTGCATTCAATTAGTTAAATATTTATATTTTTTATTAGCAACATTCTAATATTTCGGAAGTCGTGGTATTTTGGCACATCATTTGTTATGATTAAATATCATCATGTATGTAGCTTATATATATAATAAATATTATTTAAAATACCTGTATGAGGATTACGAAGTGGGTTTTTGAAGGTAAAAACGAAAAAAAATGAGATTAAGATAAGTGACATTTTCAGATATATTACAAATGTATTATATAGTTTTATAGAAAAATTTGTGAATTGTTTTTTCTATCTGTTTATTGATTTGTGTTCAAATGATGGATGTCTGTGATGATATTTACATTCTCTGCTACCAATTCGATCAAAAAAAGTGGTTTTTAATTTAAACGATATGCTAACTAACAGTAAATTTGCATTACTTTCTCAAGTATTTCTGGTGGTTGAAAGACTAAATAAAAACCAGTTCTCCTATAATAAATAATGTTGAGATGTTCAATATTGTTAAAAATTATGCGCTCATATGAAGATGAAACTTTAAAGAGAAGCATTATCTCATAGAGACCTAAAATTAAATATCATATAAATTTAACCGAATGGTTTTAATGTTTTTCCTGGAGGTGCGATCAAGTGTTTACATCATTGAATAGACAATTTTATATAATTATAAAAATAGATCTTTTATAATAATTTAATATTATAACGTTTCATTGTCATATATTGATGATCTTTCTTCATTCTGTCTTTTCATTATTCTGTTCTGCTTATTGTAAGTACGTAGAAAGAGCGATTAGTTTAAGACTGTTTTTCTTTTTAAATATCCTATTTTCCATTTCAATCAATGAAAAGAAAACTTAAGTGACTGTTGCGGTTATTGTTTTATCAATTTTAATTTGAAAGATTCCAACAATCGTTTGGATATGACATATTGCTGAAAGAGCAATTAATTTAATTTAAGTAATTGCTGCCTGTGTGGTCGAGTGGTCAGCGTCGTTGGCTTCGGCTATGGAGGGCCCGGGTTCAAATCCCGGTACGGACAGTTTTATAAATTGATTTTTCAATCGATTTATGAATTTCTGTTCAAAGGCATGGATGTATGTGATGTCTTGAATTCCCCCCTCTCACCTTTCCTATCCTATGAACGGGGCGTATCGACAGCGATTAGCTCACCACTAATCCTGTCCTAGCCCAATCCTTATATCCCTACTATCTTTGGAAAAAGAGAGGTTGAGCAACTGAGTAACAAGCAGTTCTCGTAGAAACACTTCTGTTGAGATAAACTCCATTAGGAGTCCATATGCTCCACATTGGGAGCGGACATGGTTTAAAAAAAACAAAATTATTAATAAATGTTTTTTTCATTATTAATTGTTTTATACGAAAACGAGAAATAGTTTATTTTTAATTTCAAATAGGAATTTTATCTGACATCTATACAATTGTTTATGTACGGCTGATATTATTATGAAGGTTTCAGTAGGTTACTTTGATATAAACCCAATTTTAAAATAATCAAAATGGCTAATGACATTTCAATACACTTTGATTGAAACAAAAAGCCATAAAATATAAGACGACATCCTCTTTAAAGAAACTTTTTCTTTTCACAATTTACGGAGAATTTGACAGGTAATGGCAATGTTCTAAAGGCGTTCAATATTTTTCATCGATATTCCAAATTTAAAATAACAGCGGCGATGCGTTTAAATTTCTTTTTTCAATTTAAAGGCTGTTAGATATTTTCGCAAACGGTTTGGCAAATTCGATACATATCTACATAAAAATAGGTGAAATAAAACGATATCGAGTGAGTAATATTTCGAATTTTCTTACAGACGCCTGAGGCAAGGGTATTTATTTTACGTCTACTCCTGATAAATGGCAACACAGCACATTTCACTGTATAGACATTAGATACTCAGACTGTTTTGATCATAATAAAATCGATATCTTGATACGTTTGCACCGTAAAATTAATTGAGTATTTTGTAAATACTTTGCCAGTTTTCTAAAAAGCAATACACAACAATTTATGCCGTGCTATGTTATGGTATCTTAAATTTTAATATATTTTTAGATTTGAATGGACTCGAAATTATAAGCCCGTTTTATGCGGTACAACGGAACATAATACAATAAAAACCTTTCACTAAATGATGAAAATAATAATAAAACAAGTTTATTTAAATTTTCATTGTATGGTTTGAGTTCAATTTAAAACAGATATATTTGAAGCAAGGGTTTGCCAAAAAATATATATTTTTAATTAATTGATATAAATGAACAGATCACTTTTAAGGTGTTCACTGTCAATACTTGGTGGAATGGCATTATAATAAAAATAATAAAACATTTTTAGTACTTTTTCCACATAAAATTTATTGGATCAGGACCACTGTTTCACTGTTTCAGGATCACTGTTTCATTGTATTTCTTATCAGTTGACAATGCTCACCATGAGCGAAACCAGTCCTGATCCAATAAATTTTATGTGGAAAGAGTACTAAAAATGTTTTATTATTTTTATTATAAATGCACAGATTTTTCATAAAAAAAAATACGGCTATCATTTTATACAGTTTTAACACATTGTTTACGGCTATACTTTTTTAAAAATCTGACTTGCCGCGGGTGATAAATAATCGAGACAAAAGGAGTTTAGATAAGCGCTCCGCGCTAAGCAACCGACCTTAATTACTTCAGTAAACTTCAAACTGTGAGGTGCGTATCAATAAAACGAACTTTGTTTGAATAAACATAATAATATATAATGGAAAAAATATATTTAGACGACGTAAATTAACTGTTTTCATAATATACAGTAAAACTTTTAACTATAAACATCTTAGACTTGCTGATCCACAACGATTTTTTTTCGATAAAATCAATATTTGCAAAATATATTTTTGAGCATTTAAAAAAATCTTAGCAGGTGTCCCATTCTGAGCATGCTTTTTTAATTCTCGAATGGTTACATCGGTTCATTTACGTGCATGGGCTGACCTCGGACGGTTGTGATGATTTTTTTCCCTATACGTATTTGTATCCTTGACTCTTTTTTAGAATAAATCATCTCCTATGAAGAGTGATGTCACATCCCCTACACTTGATGGATTTTCAGGGAAAATTTTCAGACCCGGTACACCTTTAAAATCAGGCAAATCCCTAGGAGTATCAAACTCTGCCCAATCCAACGTTATAACTGGGATTTCTGAAGATTCTTTAGATGATGATGATATACGGATTACTCGCGGTCTTGAAGTAGTACGTAGCACTGGTCTATCATCGTCTTCACTGTTATCTTCTTGAGCGTCATTATTTTCATCTTTAACGTCACTCGGTATATCGGAAAGACAGTCTTCAAAATTTTCGTCAACAAAAGTATCCTCTCTCCCATGCATTTTAAATAAATAAAAAAAATCACACGAGTCCCAAAAACTAATCACAAAAACCCTAAAAACAAATCACTTTTAAGGTGTTTACTGTCAATACTTGGCGGAAAGGCATTATAATAAAAATAATAAAAGATTTTTAGTACTTTTTCCACATAAAATTTATTAGATCAGGACCATGAGCGAAACCGGTCCTGATCTAATAAATTTTATGTGGAAAAAGTACTAAAAATCTTTTATTATTTTTATTGTAAAAACAAATCACAAACATGCTTACAAAAATCTAAATAGTAAATATTTTCAAATACACATTACAATAGTATACGAATACGGTTTAAAAATCTCTAATGTCTCAAAAACAAATGGCAAAAGTTCACAAATTATTTAGTATAATAAATAATAAAGTGAAATACACTTCATATAATATTACACAATAACGCTCGTTAGTATATGTAACACGGTTTAACAAACGCTGCAAAAAATAACTCGGCGCGGAGAATATTGATAGGTAATGCGCTTCGAAAGAATGACGATTCTAGCATAATTTTCATTTAACTATTTAATTGTGTTATTGAACCAACAAAGAATCGATAATCGAAGTGTTGCCTTTGGAGACATCTTCCAATCACACAGTAAAGTAAATATGCCAAGAAATAAGGTGTTTGACATGCGTTTTTTATATATGACGATGAAAAGCATAAAAATGTGCTCACCGCGGCAATACAAAGTTACTGAAACACACGAATTTGTGCACACCGTACGCAACGTGTTAATAAAGGCGTGATGTCAATACAGAATAACCATCAAGTAATAATTTGTTAAAATAAATATCTGTTAAATATTTTCCATATTTTAAATTTGAAAAATGTGAAAATATTATGAGTACTTAAGACGTACATATAATATTTTTCGCGGTATGTTTTCGCCATCTTGTTTCGTTAGTTTACGAGGGATGAATTTCAAAGTCTAGACATTCATCTGAGAGATTATTCTTAGTCTAAAAGAATAGGTACGTGTAACGACCTCGATGCCTTAACGCGGCCCAGGTAAAATAAATTAGATAAACGGAAACAAAAAAATGTAGCTAAGCGAGACAGCTTTTTTATAAAAGTCATCAATATTAATGGGTATTGCTAAAGTAAAAGGCAAGGCAATTAAAATTAAGACTACGCTGTAATTTATATTACTCTAACCAATTATGTCAAAATGATTCTTGAGATTCCTTTTTCAAATGAACTAAATGCCAATTTACACAAAATGGCGTGACGTTTACTGTACAAGATGACAGAATATTGATTGATTTAGTGTTATTAAAGGTTTTGTTATTAAGTATTGATGGATAAATGAAGTTAAACGCTAATTGAATCTTTTGTCGTCTCAAAATGCTCATCATTGTATCCACCACTGATTTAAAGTGCGTAAAACTTGGTGTATCACATACATACAGTAGTTTTATTGACACGCATGTCGCACGAGAAAAAAATCTTGAGCAACAGCTAAAAAACAATTTAACGCTACTTTTAATCAATCAATCAATAGTTTGGGAGCTAAAGGTGACAAAGGAGAAACAACCAAACAAATATATATTGAACAAAATGTAGAAACAATTTATGTCTACATATCGACTGTGGAAAGGAAAAAGGACGTAACCCAAAGTTTTTTCAAAAGAGGTTTTCTTCGATAATCACAATGTATCAAACTTGATACACGTTCTATCAAAAGGATGCAAGTTGCAAATGCCGAATAAGTATCTAAATTTAGCTTTTATGTTTGAAAAAGATGACCTTGTAAAATATTAATACCAAGAAAAAAGACTGAAGTAAAGGTTTTTCCTAGACAATTTCTTTAATTAATATTAGATTATGTCAATTTAACACCAGTTTAGAAGTCACCGTGCACTTCGAGGTTGTGTATAATTCATAATTTGCATGTCACAAAATCATCAAAACACGTTTTTTGCGCCTCCTGTAAAATTTGATATGTGTGGGTTACGTCCTTTTTCCTTTCCACAGTCGATATGTAATTTTGTACTTTTTAAGGTTATGTTTAACGGAAAAAAATACAGTTGAGAGATGAAAAATTTGTCTTTTGAAAAAAATATTGCACCTAAACAATATAAAAAGTTAATGATAAAATGGACAATAAATAAATATATTTTTGTAGTTTCGTTCTTGTCACCATAAGCACTCAAATTGTTGATTGATTTTGAATGTAATCATAGTTTATTTTCCTTAATATTTACATGTTTTCTCAGTAAGATCAAAAGATGATTTCGTATATATATATAAGTCATAATTATTCTTGGTAAAATTGTCATACTTCACCGCACGGACTATTGCGGCGGAATCGGTCCAGGTATATATTTTATTGTTTGATTTGATTTGACTATTTTTTTTATTTGATTATTGAATTCCTGCTGTACATTGTGCTCAAATATGCACTTACTTATTCAAAATCAAATCAAACAAAAAATATATACCTAACCTAACCTAACCTAACGCGATTCCTCAATGCCTCAATAAATATTTTAAATTGTGGCGTTGTTTTTAGCTTAGTTTGTGAAGTTTTTCACCGCAATAGTCCGTGCGGTGAAGTATGGCAATTTTTCCTTATTCTTTAAAAAATCATCAAAATTCGCCATTTTTGCTGTAAAATGAAAAATACGTTATCATGTTAACCATTTAACCACGCTCTGCGTAAATTATTAACTGTATTTCACGACGACATGAAAATATGCTGCGCCAAAAAATGTTTCTTAGCAGTAACACGCGTAAGAGGGTAAAAGAAAATTCATTTGTTTAAAGAAAAGTTATTTATGGGCCTGTATAAAGAGGTGAAAGTGTTTCTGACAGTGTTAACAGTACATCATACACACATGGGTGGACACTTCTTAAAAAAGAGAAAGAAAACAATGCCGCGCGTGGGTTTGTCTCGTGCGTCAGATTGCCATTATGTTTCCAAATAGAAAAATAATGGCAAGAACAATGCGCCGGCACCGGCTAAATAACCGCTCGGTATATTCACCCCTCAGGGCACGCCTTTTTATATTTCGCATTATTACAAACTCCCAGAACAAATGATTTTTCTTTTAACACGAATCTTGAAAAAATACACATATTTTCAAAAAAGTTTGAGAAACCCTTGGTAGTTAACATCAGTTAGAAATAAAAATCGTCAAGGGGTCGACATGGGGTCGTAATTGCATATAGCAGTGTACATTCGTGTAAAACAGTAGTGTAGTGAAAACTAAAAAAGTCTGGGAGCTCTGTTTAATTATATTATTTTAATGTTCTCTAAACGCAGTGATCCAAATTTCACACCAACAAGTTTCCAACAAAACTTTCTTCCAATACATTGGACAAAAATCATTTTGTTATATTTGCGTTAAAATAAACGTTTATCGCAGTTTTTCAAAAATCGTCAAGTATAATTATGAGAGCGCCGACCCCACGTGACTCTGCCCCACTACACCACTTCTGTAATTTTGTATGTAAAGTCTGGGAGCTTTGTTTAATTATAATACTTTAATGTTCTCTAAGCGCAGCGATCTAATTTTCGCACCAACAAGTTTCCAAGAAAACTTTCTTCCAATACATTTGACAAAAATTATTTTGTTATTTTAAAAATCGTCAAGTATAATTGTGAGAGCATCGACCCCACGCGACTCCGCCCCACTACACCACTACTGTAAAATTCTTAATATTTTAGATGGAAAAGCATTTTGATACCTGACTGCTTGACCCTAGTGATCAGATGGTCACGGTTTTGTTTGTGTTTTCATAGGGCTTTTCTATGTAACCAGACATTAAAAATCTAGCTGCAGTTTTCATAATAAGATAGATGATGTGGGTAAAGTCCAATAAAAATATCATATTTTTAAGAGGTCTACCTAAAAAATATACAAATAAATTAGAGTGGCATTTGTCATAAGTATTGAATGCGTGGTGGAAAATTGAAGAGGCAAGCTTTTATAAGAACAAAATAATATGCATATATTATATAAAATTGATAAATGCATTTATTTTTACTATTGAAAATGTTACTCTTTTACACTAGCACCACATTTATTTAATATTACCAAGACCGGTTTCGCTCTCGCATTTTTTTTCAGCTTCAAAGTTTGAGAGATTGGGACCAAATTGTTTTTTGATGCGATTGCATATTAATATCATTTATTTGTAAGGCGTATTGAACATTGTAACTATTGTCAATTGAGTGTCACTTATTCATATTTTGCATCAATATCTGTCAATTCTTTTCATACATATATCTACTGCCAAATTGTTTGGTAACTGTTAGTTATTTTACTCGGTTTAGTATAAATAGCCTTGCTTGAATATATTTTTTATCAGTCGAAAATGTTTGTGACGAGCAAAACCGATCGTGAATGCTTTAAATAAATGTGAAAATATTACATATTTTGAATATATTACTTTCCCACCAAGTAAGTATTGACAACGAACACTTAAGAAGTGATAAATTATATGAACTCATAATAAGCAGATCTTAACAAGAGTTTCCAGTCGTTAAATCTCTTCTTTTCAGGAAAAGCAAGGATACAAGGGTGCCGGTAAGGAGCCACTCTAGCTAAGCTAGTTTTATCCCTTAAATGCATGTACTACGTAAAGTAAAAACTTTTGTTTATTTTCTTAAACAACCGAAGTCAGTTTTAATATAAATGTGTATAACCAATGTTAAAGTACAAATTATTTCTTCAATATTTTTATAATTAATATTGAAATAGTTGTTTTTAGCATGAGTTTTTAACAAAACATTGTATGTTTTTATCATTTGAAAATGCTCGTAATGTGCGAAACCGATAAATTTGAAGCTAGTACAAAGCAGTGATTTATTTTTTGAATATAAATAGTGTCTTGTCGTTTCAAACCCGATCATATCACGATAAATTTTGACCAATCCTGTTGTATACATTGTATAATATAATAAAATAAAATACTATTATAAACGTGATTATGTTTGTTTATTCTGCGAGACACTGAGTCCACAGCATATTTTATTCGACGATGTTGACGGTGGTGACCTTTTGATGTTTACTAACTGTGTTTGGCAACCTAATGATTTAGGACAGCGATGACAAAGTTTGCGACACGAGTGTCACTAACTGACAAGGAAAGAATTCTTACTGACATCAGGTTTTATGAAAATGTACAAGGGTTGAAAAATAATTCAATTTTCTTTACCTAATGAATTCCGTTAATACTTTATATATTAATAAAACCGAAGCTCACTGCAAACTGTGCATTCCGAACTGTAAAAAAACTGTGATTTCACGTATTTTTTGTGATAAATTATGGCTTAATTTGTTTAATCATGTTGCGGTGAATAATTAAGATTATATATTAATGCTTTGAAGAACGATAATTTAATTATTAAAAGACACGAGAAAACAATGCATCGTTAAACTTGTCGTTTTCTGCGACAAAGTGATGGATTTAGCGAAAATTTTAAGGAATTATTTTTTTATGTATATTTTTTTATTCCACTGGTTGTGTAACTGGATATGGCACGTGTTTTGACAACTTGAGTTGCCATCAAATAGTTACGGTTCGAATGTCGAAAAAGCTGTCAGTATTGATTTGGTATCAATTGAGATAGCGATTGATTAAAAAATGATCAAATTTATATTGTTTTTTTAAAAAAGATATTTGGTGCATTGGAAATTATAAAAAAATATTAAAAGTATGTGTAAAATAAGTCACAATATAGTGTTGAATATTCAATACATTATGAATGTATTTAAAAAAGTATTATGTTTCAAAATGTACAAGTTCCTTTGTGATCTCCATGCTTTTACATTTTTGTTTCCTCTACTTTATTTTAGCCCTAAAGCTGTACAGTGAAATAATCTACCTTTTCTTTCTCCTCAAGAGGGATGTGTCGTTTAACGGCCATTATCGTAAAAAGCCTTTCACTTTTATGAACACACAAAATCCGCCTTGGATAAGAAATGGAAACCGCTTCTGAAGAAATCTGCATCACAGCAGAATCGATGACAATATAATACTATTCAATATAAATACCAAACTCATTGTCATATTTTAACACCTTTAAACGATAAAATACAAAATATTCGTATATGATCGTGAGACAAAAACTTTCAAACGTGATACCATGGTCATGGGATTTAAACAGTTTATTGTTATTCATAATACATAATATAGGAAGTTAAAATTCAATATTTATTTAGTATTACATATATGATATATATATGTACAAAAGGTGAGAGTATTGAAAAACAATAATTACGACCGATTGAGTTGGCAATACCGGTAGAATAAATCAATACGGATACATAACAATTATAAGATATATAAAATAAGATTTACCGAAAGCAATAAATGGCTTTTTTTTTTACAAATATTTTTAAAAAATTGTTTAGTTCAATTAAAGTATAGCCTCTTCTCATGATGGGTCACCATTCCTAGCCAGTGTGGCAAAGCTATAAATTTGGGGCTCCAATACAAACATTACGCAATTTGTTATATTGAATATGTAAGAATTCAATGTTAGTTGATTAGTCTAGGAAAATACTAGTATTTAACTAATCGCTCTCTTTTTGCATATTTTTAAATATCGGACAGTAGGTGGGTGGAATGAAGTATTGATATAGCTAATCCGCCATGAAATATTTTTGTAGGAATCGATGAAAAAATATTAGAAGCAGAGTAACGTAGATTGGAGTCATAAAATTATATTTATTTCAAGTTTGTTTAAAATAATTTTAAAGGTCTTCAGTTTATCATAAAATGTATATTATTTTAAATGTCAGTATTAAATGTATTTAAATGGAACGGTACTGCAGAAAAGAGCACTCAAATACCAGGGTGACGTGAATTTCGAGCACGTTAAATCGAAGTTTGAATGTATCACACAAATCCATGACTTTGAACAAAAATCTATAAATCGATTGAAAAATTTATGACCAAAAGCCTCCCAGTTTAAAGATACCACAATCGTAAAGTCGAGTGCTTTAATACGAGCCGGTGAAACCTTTATTCATGTAATTAAATTTTACAAGCTTTGCCAATGAGCAATATCAGATCTATTTCAATAGAAATTTATCTATTTCGAATAATGTTTAACCATTTTCAATACAATTAACAAGTGAACGTTTTGTTATCGCGCCTTTGAAACTTGAAACTGTGTTTTCGCAGTCGTTTGGCAGATCGGGAGATATTCTTGCTATAACACAATAATAATGGGTTTGTTTACCTTCTTGAATGAAATCTGTCTACCGTGGAACCTTTTGTTTGGTTTGATGGTAGCATAGGTATTATTTGGCACACGGGTCTTTGTACGAAATATTCTAAGACAAAAAGACTTTTCCATTAGCATTTTAGTCAATTAAGAGCACTTACATTGTGCTCGTAAATGGATCGAAGATAGTGTAGTTTTTAATACGTTTAATTTGGCACAAAGTTTATTTCAGATTGACAATGTATTGTTTCATTAAAATTCATTGAAAATTCTTTCATAATGAAGTGTTATAAAATAAGTCTTGCTTGGAAACGGAATGTACACAACATAATAGAGTCCATGGGAATCCGTTTTACCATCAGATTTATCTAATAATCCGAATATTTCACTAAGTATTAGAGTATATATACAACAAAACGTTGAAAAATGCTAATTAAAAAAATATATAACACTATAAATCGGTTTTCAAATTTCTTTTTCATGCCCAATTGATTGGTTCCGTGATTCTTTCGAACACCAATTGTCAGTACTCAGACTCTGTACAACTTGTAAAAACTATTGTTTTATTATAATATGTAATGTCTAGGGTACAATGTATTTTTCACAATAAAACGAAGCAGAAGTTCAAATAATAATTTATATGAATAGTTTATCATTTAATAAGATATAAAAAATTATGAAAAAACAATATATTTTAGATTTTTAATGTACGTACTATTCTGGGTCTCGAGTTTCCCATGTATGTACGGAGATTTCGTGTAAATTCTGTACGTTGAATTCGTGTTCGAAAGAATCCGTTCATTCATTAGATCATGGCTAACAACTGTATGTTTTCAGTAATGGAATACATGGCAATTTTCATATTGTAGTGAAATATAAAAATAATAACTAGCTTAGCGTTTAAATATTTTAGATGAGTAATATTTATATAATGAAAAAAGGTTTTTTTTGTGCACTCTTCTACGAGGTTTTAAAAGTTAAAAATACTACCCGAGTATTAATAATGTCTGGCCGTTAAACATCCCTACGTGAATATCATACGTCGACAAAGGAAAGGCTGTATTAACGAATATAATATTAATTTCAAAGATTTTTTTTTAGTCAAATGTTTTATTTAGGGGCACTTTAAACACTTCTCATAATATGGTGACCATGACATGTCTTTTAAATTGTTCACGTAATATTAAGTTAATTGTTGTGTGTTTATACCATTTAAAGTACTAAATATTCGAGCACAATTGCGTAAATTTGCAATATATACTAACTAGGCCAATACATTTTAGCAGCCTTACGTTTAATATAATATATAATTTAAGTATCTGAAAAAATCGCATTCTAATAATATAACATAACCGCACATTTTCACAATCTCATATCACTGCAATACACATGTCATTGGATTATTGAGTAAATGATCTAATATGACAGGCGTCCCGGCGGCCATTTCGTTATTGCAAATTTCCGCTTCCTCGTCGTCGCCATCTTGTTGCATGGTGATGCAATCGCCCGCCAAATCGTCCTCGTCGGCCTGCAGTCTCATCTCTTGATCGAGGCACTCGCTCAGTGTGTTGTTCTGTATGAGACTATCAGGTATTTTGAGGATCTTGGACTCGATCTCGTTGATGACTGACGTGTCGGGAAGAATGGATGTATCCACGCGTTGCCAGTCGTCGGGTTCGCAGTCGAATAAGTTTATTGATACGTCGCTAGTGTCGCTTTCTGTGTCACCACAGTCGAAGTAGTGGCACTGTTGAAAAAACAAGAAAATACATTCAATATTTTCACATATCTCATAAGCGGAAGACCTTTACTAATAAACTCAAATTTACTGAAATTGGCGAAAAGGATTTATGCTTTTTAGACCAATTAATCAAAAAATATACTCCTAACGTAAAGGTGTTATTTGACATGGAAGCATAAATATGCAAAGAGCATTTTGAATGAAAGTGGTTGTTTATGACCGGATATAATAAATTTTGTTCACAGGTGAGCATATATCCCGTCCAGTGACATACCTAAGGGGGGTCATATGTCCAAGGCCACCGGATACAGAGGGCGCTAAAATGTGACAAACACTTTTGATTTTAAATTTAAATTTGTCAATGTACAGGTTGTTATATCACTCTATATTTGTTACATTGCACAGCTATCAAAACTCAAGTTTTTAATTGTAAAGACAATTTACCCGTGTGTCACATTTACTAACCCAAAAAGACGTTACTAAGTTTTTTTTTTATTACAATACCAGCGGCCAATTGAAGAGGTAAGGATTCATTTATATTATGTTAACAGTATGTTATAAATGATAAACAGTTGCTAACCATGAATATCATACGAAAGAATCAGTATGAAATTTCGTAGCACTTTGTCACAAGTTGTATACATAACGCTATACAATACTAAAAGAAGTATTAACGTTTGTTAAATTTGCTTATCAATCTCACCTGACATTCTAGACATCGACACGAGTCTGTCAGCTCGCAGGGAATCCCCAGAGCAAGCGATGCCTCCCTGTACAGCTCTTCACTAGACTTCCTCTTCCGCCATCTTGCGATTTCAGCACCAGTTCCTGCCGTCCATCCGCTGAGGAAGCCGCTCAGCAACCTTCTCAAAATATCACATTTCTCATCAGAAAATCTTCTGTTGTAATGCCGTTTCATCACATCCTTTTCCGAGCTATATTTAGTAATTTTGCTTGTCTTGTACATGACTAAATCGGCGCCATCTTGTTGTGTTTTATTATTAGGCTTGGTTTCATGGCTGTTCTCTTCGGCGTTCAATGAGTGAGATCTGTCTAACGGCGGTGCTAAAGTGTTGCTATTATTATTAACTTGATTACTTTCTACGTTATTTCTATTTATGAGCCGCCTTGTCAGCTGAGCGTTCGATTCAGAATCTCTAAAATCGTCCCCCTTTACCGCGGCACTTTTAAAATTGGCTGTCTGACTCGAACTATTGCTGACAGTGTTGCCATCACGAAAAAAATCACAATTATTCACGATTTTTGTGTCCGTTTTTTTATATTCCGAAATCCGTCCCTCGGACTTTGAAAGAAACATGTTTTGTGTATTGTTGATATTTCTCGTTTGCAAATCTCCCGCGATCAAATTTTCGGGACTCAATACGAATTTGGTAACGTCACTGTGTGTTCTTCTGTTTTGGCAGTATTGAGGTCTTGAACTTGAAGTGGAGTTGCTTGAGATTACTGCTCTTCCAGCTGGTGAATTGAAAACGTTCACTACTCCCAAATCCTGCAAAAAAAGAATTGTATGTCAATTCAAGAATATTGATTTTAATTTTGTTTTTCACTCATCCAGATTGTTATAAAAAATATTTAATTAATCACATTTTTAAAATGGTATTTTAGTAATTGACCACCGGTTACTACAACCAGTATTGTAACGCCTACATTGAATGTTTTAAGTTAATAAGGGTTTGTCCAATAGCAATGACAGCAAATTTGCCATTTGTCAGAACTGCCTTTTGTAATTATTACAGTCAACATTTGGCAATCATTGAGATCCAAATCAAAATTATTTGTCTTATATTATAAGGGTATAATTATAAGTGATCATAATATCGTACAATAAAAATTATTTTGGCAGTAAACAGTTAGCGATTAATTACTGGCGCTAAATTGTCCGGACCTTGTTTTCAATAACAGTTTATTCTTATTTCACCATTTAAATAACAGTAAACTTGCTTTCTTCATAATATGTTTGTATGTAAACTAAAAAAACTCAGCTAGCTAAATGATTATAGCAAACAACGATTGTCACAATCTAGATTTGAATTTTGATTTCATAATCTAGTTTTCAATATTTTGCATTCGTAATAATATTACATATTTGTATTAAATTATAAAAAAAAATGATAATATTCAAACCCTACAGATATCACTGATAAAAAGCAAAAATCTAATAAAGATTAACTTTTGTACGCCACCTCATAACATATTTAACGTCGGGGGATGAAAAAGTTGGGCTAACTTTGCCTCGGAAGCCAACTTTTTTCGACAACTTTCCCCTACGTAGTATAAATTATCTATTTATTACGATTGCCAGAATTAAATAAAATCTGGAACGAGAGATGGAGAGGGATTCTAAAATTAGGCAGTCATTACCAGTTCATTATGAGAGCGCAACGCTATGCCGTTAATTAAAGAGCAAAGTTAATAATTGTACACGCTGAAAAGTATCTAGAATTTATTAGGAATTCTAAAAATATCTACAGTTAAGGGCTGCTTAACGTATACTACCCTCTGGAGAAAATACAAAGAAATTCTGTTTGCAAATTCCTTGAAGCACTAAGGTAAATATCTGGTTTTTGCTAAAGAAATAAACTATTTATATTTTAAATCTTAAATACACCGTTAAATACTGTAAGGAAGTAAGTATTGTACTTGAATTTGTATTCTGAGAACCTTTAGCTATATTTTGGTAAAATTTATTGGACCTTAAAGCATTAATAATATCAATGTTAGTGTTAAAAAAAATCTTACATTATGACTGTTCTGGAGAAAGCGATATTTTATTAGAATTACTGGCTCTGTGTGTTATATTGTATATATATATATTAAAATGTGTTAAGCTTCACAAAAATGATGTAAAACAGATTATTCGACGTTTTGCCGTTGTAATAATTGAACTCGAGCTAAAGTTAATGATTTCGATTCTACTGCAGTGACATCTTACAATAAGAATAAGTGGTTACTTAGTTGCCTGCACGAAATATTCGATCTAGTCCTCCACCATTAGAACCATTTTAAATCGTTTACAAGTTGATTTGACTTACATGCACAATTTGTTGTCTCAGCACATAGTGCATATTTATTTTTAGTCAAAATTTTGTACACCGAATGAAAATTAGTAATAAACCATCGATTTTTGTCCAGGGTTGCCACAATTTATCAATTTATACATGTTGTTATGAGGTTTTCAAAATTATAATGTATTACTGCATTTGAAAAGCCTAAATCTGTTCATAAAAGTCACATATAAAAGGCATTGAAAAAAATACGATTCAGGTATGCCGTATACAAAAATTGGTAGATAGTCCTTGCACCGTTGGGACCGTGGCACGGTGGTAATTTTTGTTGGCTTCCGTGAAACCTCACGGGATCGAGTCCCTATACGAACAGCATTTTTTTAAATTGATTTATCTTTATCTATTTGACGGCATGGTTGTTTACGATGTCTAAAAACTTCCCTCCCAACCTTCTGATCGTAAAATAACGGGCATAGAGAGAGAGCGATAAGGTAACTAATAGTCATGTCCTAGCCCTATTCTTCTATACTTACAAATATTTTTGAAAAAGAGAGGTTGAGCAATTGAGTAAGAAAAATTATCGTAGAAATACGTTCTGTAGAAATGCCTCTGATGGGTGCTGATAAGAAGTCATATGATTCACAATGAAAGCGCACGTACATAGGTTAATATATATGGCACAGAAGCCTGCATCGCTATCCGCTGCGGCATATGGAGTTCATCCTAAAAGAATAGATTATACGAAAATTGTTTGTTACTCAGTTGCTCAACCTTTCTTAGAGAGTAGGGGTAGAAAGATAGTTTTAAGATACGACTAAGAATTAACTAATCACTTTCGCTACGCCCTGTTTAATGATGCCGGATAGAATTGGTGGGAGCGGAGAATCCAAGAAACCACATATGTACATCCATGCCTTGATTGATTGAAAAATTAATCTATAGAAACTGTCCGTAATATATATATACAATACTATATTAAAATCGGGGGACGGATGAAAAACTTTGGAGAGCCAGATCCAGCCCGCGAGCCGTAGTTTATTGTCCACTGCACTCGACGACAGAGGTCGGCAAACTTGACTTCAGATATTTATATTTTCGAGTGGGCCGTTAAGGGGTTTAGAACTCAATGAAGAAGGTTTATAATTGAAGCATTCTACAATATCATCAAATAACTAAACTGATATTACATCCCTCGCCCGCTTAAAAATAAAAAGCAATGGCGAAGATAAAATTTAGGCCCGAAATAATTTCATTTTAGAGCACGTATCTCCTTAATGTTGTATGTTTATATTTCAAAAACAGATAAAATAAGCGATCCGGAGTAATTTTATGGCACTTTAATATGCGAGAGCGTCGCTTTTATATGCCTGGATCAGTGATTCTCAACCGATGCTTTGCGAGTGTGAAACGTTATAGATAGAAAACATTTGCCGCGGTTATTGCAACTAATTAAGAATTTTAATTTTCAGTACATGTAATTCGACCCAACGTCGTTTTTCATGACCTTTCAACTAGGGCATCCAATCCCGGAGCCTTTTTCCAGATTCTCACGGAAACTAGTTTTTTTTTTAGCTCACCGAGGAATTTGAAATCTTGAATTTGCCAATTTCGTGTAAACTTTCGGGTTTGTCATTTCAATCCCAGAATTTCGGGATCAGAAAATTGAACGGGATCCCGGGATTAGATGCCCTACTTACAACGTTGAACGTTTGTTCAGTTTTTGTGCTGAGATTGTCTTGAGTATTCAATTTCGGACCCTTTTTGTGATCCCGGGATTCCGGGACATAAAATCGTGTATAAATTGGGGTTCGTGATTGGGAAAATTTTTGGTCGGTTTCATGTAAATTTCAAAAACCCAGAAATTTGTGGATTTCCCAAAATTACCAGCGTGACATTTTTTCTTAGCTCTTCCGTGTTTCATTTTCTCAATCCCGGAATTGGTACTATTACGGGATTCCGGGATTGAATACCCTTGTCAGAATTATATATTTGTCAGTTCGCTAGGACGGTATGTCTTATTCCCGTGGAGCTTGATACTTTGTCGTTATAAAATTCACGTCGTTCAAGTTCATCCGTGCATTTGAATGCATGAAGATGCCGAAAGACGAATGCAAAACGTACACAATTTGAATGCTTTTAGGGTGTTCACTGTCAATACTTGGTGGAAAGGCATTATATTAATAAAAACACAATGTTCCCTTAGATGTGTTAAATATTTTAATTTTGTGTTATTTTAGAATCACTTATTCAATTGTTGATTAAACCTTTTCATTTATTTATTTTTTGTAACAGCATTGTTAAATTATATTTCTTATCAGTTGACAATGCTCGCAATGAGCGAAACCGGTCCTGACCCATTAACTACAGTGGAATAAAATACAAAAGAATATTGTGTTTTTATTAAAAATTTTAATGATTCAAATTTAAATTAATTTATATTGAATTGACTGGTTAACTGACACGATGCCATTGTTCGACACAACGCACTATTCCAATTGGTCAATTTGGAATATTTTTTTTAATAATAACACTGTTTTGGAGTTGATTTTTTACTAAATTGGAGGATTTGAAGTTCTTTTAAACAAAAAAAAAACGATTGTTGAATCTTTTTTCCAAATTTTCAACTCTACTCATTTTCGTCAAGTAACGGAATAAATTCACGTTGAAAATATCACGTATAAAATTTGCCACCTGTGTGGCCGAGTGGTCAACGTCGTTAGCTACTGCTACAGAGGGCACGGGTTCGAATCCCAGTACGGGCAGTTTTATAGATTGATTTTTCAATCGATTTATGAATTTCTGTTCAAAGGCATGGATGTATATGATGTCTTGAATTCTCCCTTCCCACCCATCCTATCACGTGAACGAGGCGTATGGAGAGCGATTAGCTAACCACTAGTCCTGTCTTAGCCCTTTCCTTCTATTCCTACTCTCTTTGGAAAAAGAGAGGTTGAGCAACTGAGTAACAAGCAGTTCTCGTAGAAATACTTCTGTTGAGATAAACTCCATTAGGAGTCCATATGCTCCATATTGGGAGCGGACATGGTAAAAAACAAAAAAAATCTTCCTCAATTAAAGTAAGTTGTCTAAAATAAATGTTTTGTATTTTTATTTATTTTTTCAATTATAAAAAGTGCTACGTGGCTTCAAAAAGGTTAAGATCGACTGGCCTAGATAAACATTTTAATTTAGAAACAGGCAGGCATGCAAGTTTAGAGGAATGTTGGGATTTAAATGGATTATTTCGGGGATAAAACTTGGCCAAAATAATAATCTCAGTTAATTTCGCATTAGCTTTTCCAGGATTCAATTATGTTTTGGATAAAGTTTTCAAAACTCGACCGGTAAGGTAAAATTCTACAAACAATTATCATAATGTGGATAAAGTCTATTCTATGTTAATTGAATATTATTATGTTAATATTTTCGATAAGTTAGTGATTACTTTGTGGAAATTTATTATACACACAAAATTACAACTAATTGAGGAGCAAACATTCAAAAAGTGTTTTGTCACACAAATACAAAGCTTGGAAAATGATTATTTAAGTGTTGCAAAAGTGATGGTTTGTATGAATGTGTCAACTTTATGATTTCATTTTAATATGAAAAAAAACCTTTTTCAACACTAATTTTTATTTCCATTCATAGGTTTTATTATGGGCTATCAGAATTGATATAAAATGCCATTTTTCAAAATTTGTGACAAAACACTTTTTGAATGTTTGCTCCTCAATTACATTTTTATTTCATTGATTTTGAAAGCAAGTGAGACAAAAGCAGTTGAATAATAAAAACATTAACTTGTAATCATTATTATTTTATCCCGTTGGTTTATATATATTTTTTAAGTCCACTCCCAATCATATGAACTCCTAATGGAGAAACCTCAACAGAAGTTTTTCGATAAAAACTGTTTGTTACTCAGCCGCTAAACCCAGCGGTGGGCTGCGAATATCTTAACAAGGGGCTCGGTAAATCTTATCCATAATGCCTTCAAGTCATGGAATATAGATGACGCATAAACCGTGGCCCGCGAGCCACGTGCGGTCAGCTAGGGTCTCTTTTATTATGCAACCGAAATTGATGTATTTTTTAAAATAAATAAAAGGGTAACCAAGTCTTGTTAAATAATAAAATGTAATCATCTACAGAAATTGCAGTTAGATGCTGATTTTATTTGAGACAAATGACTTTATTATCTTAACAAGGGGCTCGCTGGCCGCGTCGAAATTTATCGAGGGGCTCGCGCGAGCTCCCCCGAGTCCCTTCCAGCCCACCTCTGGCTAAACCTCTCATTTTCAAAGAGAGTAGAAGGGATAGAAGGATAAAGTTAGGACAGGAATAGTGACTAACTAATCGCTCTTGCTACACCCAGTTATTAAAGGTTTGGAAAAGGTGAGAGGGAATTCGATCCAAAAATGAGCCGTAGCCAGAGCAAATAGATAACCACCCCATCGTTCTATCTTCACCCTCTCCAAAAAGATGGTCTAATTAAGGAAGATGAAATATTGAGGTGAGTCCATATGCTCCACATTGGAAGCAAAGATGATTGGGAATATATTATGATTATTTTTGTGGCAATCAATTTCGGTTATTTTTAACATTTTGTTTGTTGAAAATTTTGTTTATAATTGCATTTTAAGTTTTTGATATTGAATTAGTTTGAATTTCTAAATTTATTTTACCATACCACGTCATTTTTACAGTGTTATTCGGTAAAATGTTTGAAATATACATTTTCAAAGTAATATCAATTTGGCCATTTGCTTCTTTTATAATCTAGTGCATTTTAAACCCTACTTTGCCAACAAATTAGCGTTAAGAGGGGTCTTGTAGAATCTGGAGAAGGTCGGCAGACAACGGTGTCTCAAGTTTGATGATGCCAATGAAGTTTAGGATGAGTTCAGCAGTGTCGTATTAAGGGTGAAGAAAATAATATGAAATATTGGCGAAGAGATTGATTGTTATTTAAATGTGGTAAAAAGTATTGCTGATACAACTAGTCAAAAGTCGTGAAAAATCGTTTAAATAACCAAGCAATTCGAATAATTTGTAATTCGAGAAATTTCCATTCGAGCAATTTACCGGCTCCCTTGGCAACCCTATGTTTAACCGATTATGCAGTTTAGTAAAAAAAACCAACTACTTAGTCTTAACAGTTTTTTTTAAATTTTAAAAACTCTATGGTATTAATTTGTTCATATTACCGTCATTAATAATCCGTTTTCCTCAGTAAGAAAGATTGTTATGAATTGATAAAAATAAAAAAAATATTTCACTTTAAAATAAAATTCTATCTTAAAAAAAGAATCTGGTCATTCGTAGTCAACCCTTGTTCTATAACAATGTCATTAAATCACTCTTCTCGCTCAGAATTGGCCAATTATGACGCTGCGGTCTCAATAGATATGTCAAATTGATTCCCTAATAGACGAAAGCTGCTCGAGAGTGGACTTACAAAATTAAATTAAAGGTTTAATGGCTGTCACCCTAATTGGGCAGAGTTAGTTTTAATTGGACTGTTCCGGGCAGTTCGTTACGCACGGTCACCCCAATAATGCGAGGTCCAGCTAATACTATCGAAGTCGTGGACATATTAATTCGGAAGCCAAAACTTTGACCGGAACCTAACTTTTCAAATTATTTATGAACTCTCACCACTTTGATAATTACCGGTGATAGATATTTTTTATTTCATAAATTCTAGCTGTTGACTTGGAGTTTGAAAACTTGATAAGAATCCTTTTTTTATTAGACAAATATATTTTTTTAAAAGTTGATTTAGCCCTAGCCTGAGTTTTTAAATGAAAATTCTGACATGTTTATGCTATGTTATGTCTGATATGTTAAAAAATGAATTCTGTAGTCTAGTTGATAAGAGGTTGCTCTACCGATCAGTCGGGTCTGGGTACGATTTTCGGTAAGGTTTATGAAGTCAATTATCCTCCAAATGATTGATCTGGGACGACTTAAAAAAATATAATCTGTTTTATCTCGTATGATCCTAAAACTTATAAATATTATTATTAAATAAAAGCTGTAATCCAAAACAAAAAATATTTTTTAATGTTATTAAAATATACATAATATTATGCACTGTCCAAAAGTTGCCATAAATACTCACCAGATAATTAAAATAACTATTAAAAATAAAAGTATTCTTTTATTTTGATATTATTATATGAACACATCACAAATAATTTTGTCCGGTGGCTAAAAATACGTTAATAATTTTATGATATTTAATTAATTTTTATGATTTTGATTAACCTTTCCCTTACTATCCAAAAAAAGCACAAGCTACTGAGCTGTGTATCCGTTACACATCAGGAAAACGGGAGTGAATCATGACAATTATATGTAGTACTGCTGTAGTAGTGCTATAAATATAATTGTCATGATTCACTTCCATTTGTCTGATGTGAAACGGATACACAGCTCAGGAGCTTGTGTCTTTTTTTGCATAGTAAAGGAAGGGTTAACACAAAAACGTCTTAAAAAAGATTCCTTCTTTATTGTTAATGTTAGAGATCTTTACTATAATATTTACACTGTGTGAAAAAATCTGATGAATCTCCGACATTAAACTTCTAGTACTTAAATCAAAGCATTCATTTTCACGTGGGTTTTCCGCGCTTTGAAATAATAAAAAAAGAAAGGTTTTATCGCGAAAATATGAATTTATTGGATTAGACTGATGGGCGTGAAGCAAATCCACTGCGAGATGAGACACGGTGGGCGAAAATCTGTTTTACGATCGCTCGGGGATTCCAATGATATTTTTATGCAATTCTGCCTTTGCAGCTCTGAGTTTCTAATCCTCGGAAAGAAAAATGGCAAAGCAACCGACGAAGAAAAACAACACAACTAAATAAATCGTAGACTACGAATGAAAAATAAATATCACTGCGTCAGTTTTGTGTTTTTAGAAATAATATGAGTTGATTTATAATATTTAGTTGGTATTAATGAGTTAGATATTAGAACAGTGGTCGGAAACCTTTTTTTGTGACTGGGTAAAATAAAAAATGTTTTGAAAAGTAAATTTGGTAAGCGGGTTAGTTAATTTTTTAAAAAATCATATATTTTGTGATGACTAAATATTCGAAATAACAAATGGTTCTCATAGAACAAAAATAAGTTGAGATGCCTAGATTAGAAGTTCATATACTGGGAGCGGATATGGGTTTAGAAAAAATAGCAATCGACTAAGCTTAACTGGACACACAGCTGTACTCGATTAAAACCAAATGCCACTTATTCAACGCTTGCATTCTGCCGGTAATGCTTTACGGTTGCGAATCATGGCACCTGACAAAATCCTTTACTGAGCTTCGAGAACAGATGCTTGCGTCAGATAATGGGGGTGAGGTGGTTTGATTTTGCGAGGAATTCAGAGATAAGGGAGCGTACAAGACAGCGTCCCGTCACGTCAGTGGTTATGGAGAGACGTTGGAACTGGCTGGGTCGCGCGCTGCGGATGCCTCCGAAAAGTCTCAATCCTGACTGCTTCTTCTTTCGACCGGTGGTATTCCGGCGTCTCAGACGTCCGTCGGGTACTATCCAAAGGATGCACTCGGCGGAACAGGCATGTCATGGGAGGAAGCAAAGCAATTGGCGGGAGACAGAGAAACATGGAGGTCATAGGGGGCGAACATGGCCAAAGAAGAAGCTAAACTACTAATCAATTCAACTAATCTAAGCACGTCTGTTGTAAGAGTGAAAAGCTAATCTTTATTTTTGATTTACTCAAATATTTTTTTTCTTAATTCTCATTATATCCGAAAAAAGAGAGGCTGAATAACAATAATGATCGTTGAGATAATTGCAAAAGAAGTGGGCGTAGATACAGAAAACGTTACTTATATTTTAAACCTAACCTAACCTGACCTTACCATTATTTTTGACCTTCTTCAATTCCTTTATTCTTAATTTTTACTATCTCCTAAAAACGAGAGGCTGAACAATAATAAAGATTGTTGAGATAATTACAAAAGAAGTAGACTAAGTTAAAAAAAGTGACACATTTTAAAGCGTCATTGATTATAAGATAAATTGTCACTTTTTTAATCGAATAGTGATATCTTTGAAAACATAATTGAGCAAAAGTACAAAGTTGTAGTAACGAGTAACCTTTATACTTCTGCCGATAATATTGATTGATTGAAGCCGTCATGTCAAACGCACTGATTTTTAACGGACAGACGTGACGTATTATTTAGAAGTCTATTTTACAGGAAAGTCCCCTTGCGATGACACAGCATTTATTTACCGCAGCCACGATGAAACTTTTTTTAAAAAGATAAATAGATAAACGTGATAGAAAAAAAAGTGTCAAATGTTCATACCACCGAATGGACATTTTTATACATTGAGTTTACAACCGATTTACGGGATTGATAAAGGATACAATGTTTTTCAAAATCTCCCCCTATTTTTGATGCAAAAAAGAAACGATTGCAGTTGATAGTTATTTTGGCATCACGGGCGAGACATTTGGCGGTACCAAGCAAATCAAACCTGACAAATGTGTGACATGCATTAGATGCAATGAACTTAGCGTTCATCATTCATAATGATTAAAAAAAGATTGTAACACAAATTAACTTGGTATATTTTTTGGCTGACAGACCATGTGTAAGCTCTTTTTAAAAGTTAGGACGAAGGAAACCTTTTGGATTGCTGATGCTGAAGTAGGTCACCGTAGAATATACATCTTCGTCAATTCGTTGGTTATTCCGAACAAGATCCTTCCAAACACGAATTCTCCGTACCGAAGATTTTCTAAATTAATATCACAATTCAAAATTTATATACATACATTTATTATTTAATCTCAAGTTTGTTTCAATATTGAAAAGTATTTGGCATCCGTGACATAAGATAATAAATATACAATAAAATGATAATTTAAGCATACACAAAATTCAACGTACGGTGTCAGGAGTATTCTATGTACGAAAGTGTCTGTGTACAGAAGAATCCGTTCACTATCATCGTATACGGATGACTGATTTCACTTTTTTTGTATTCGAGTTGCAAACGCTATTAAATATTTGGTTTCGATAAGATCTCCGTAGGAAAAATATCATAAATTAATGTTTAAAATTAAATTTTCTCTTATCAATTCTATCCTAAAGATGAGCAATGTCCTTAAAATCTTTCTATATTTCTGAGTATAACTACAAGCCGTTTCCTACCGCCATCTTTCTAAGTTAAAATATCTTGACCGTTTGAATAACAAGCATTCTTGGTAAACTTAACCCTCCAAGGACGAGCGTCACCATATGGTCACACAAAACACCGTTGTCTATTGATCCCACTATTCATACTTTTTCTACCTGAATATCGTTGCTTTTGCTCATATTTGGTTAAGAAGGGTACGGACTACAGTAAGTCATCAGCCGTAGGAACAAGAACGGTCTCCAAAAGCACATGTGATTTTTTGAATTTCCGTTTTTTTTAATTTACTTTTTGAAACTGTTAGATATTTTTTTATAAAAACATAAAATTATTTACAGTTATTTTGCTAATATATTTGTTTTGAAATTATGTTGATCTAAAGAGGTCAAATTGTAAATATTTTTGAAAAAATCACGTTTAGCTATATTTCAACCCCGAATGTTTGCAAGCCCATACGGTCACTTTTGTCCTTACTACTGTCCGTACTCAATATTACACGGTAATAAAAGGATGAGGATGATCATATAGTCATGCGGGGTTTCTATACAACGACTTTGCGTTTTTTTTTTTTTTTAATTTGGATAGGAATAAAAGTTATCGGTGACTTCAATATGGCTTAGAAAATATTTTTTTTATCGGAAAAAAGCTCTCGTCTCTGGAGGGTTAACTTTTATAATGTTATTAATGATTAGAAGTTCAAATTTTTCACTGCATAGTAGAGCATTTGAACTAATTTAAAAATGGTTTGACCTACGTACATCGAATTACAATTATAACATGACAAAATTGTAGCGAAAGAAGCCTTAATTATCCTTGGTATCTTAAGCTTTGGTATCGCGTCTAATATTTGTGTTAATTATTATTTTTTCGCACATGCGTATAAGAAATACGAACATAGTAATCTCCTCCAGAATCTAGACACGTCGTTTATGATGACGTGGCATTTTTTTTACGACAGTTGTTCCTAAAATTTTTCTTTTAAACGTTTAATAACATGAGCATTATTTTTAAGTTTTTTTTGGTAAGTATATCTTCAAAGTGAACCTCCAGTTCTACTACTTCAGTCTAAGCCATGAATTTAGTCATGAAACTTATTTCATAGTCGACAAATAATGAGACTTTTAAAAAGCTACAAAGGTTCGAGTGTAAGCGCTGTAAAAGATTTTCGGTCCTGTTGGTAAATGGTAGTATTAGACCTATCATGAGCTAATTGAAACTCTTCTGTGGGCCAAATATTGTCCGGTTTGTTAAGAGCAAATTATAACATTAGCCCGAATACAATATATTAAGAATCGACGGGAAGAAGCATTTTATAATCTTTATGATAAGCATTGTTATTGTCAGAGAAGACGGAAATGAACGGATGGAAAGCTGTGACTTCATTGGGTGGTTTGGGTGTCACAAGACTTATAAGTGCTTATATCCACCATTGTGGTGTAAGTTGGTTTAAGATCGAATAAGGTGGAGGAAACTAAACTGGCCAAGACAGTCAAAGTTCATCTTGGACTGAAGTGGTTTTGTAAAATTATCAACAGTGTTGCCTTCGGACGTAATATAAATAATTCCTGCTGGGCTAAATTATTATTGCAAAAGTAATGTTCCATTTTACAAACACACAAATCAAGTTTTTGCCATGTTACACTGATATTTTATAGCGGCCAACGAATGCTGTAGGAAGGCAAAGAACCAAAATTAATAGACGAAATAAATTAGGAAGACAAAAGTTCAATTTGTATTGAAGTGTTCAAATAAGAAAAACTGATAATTATACTTTTGGCAGACTAAGACAGAAATAAACAATTAGTTATTTAGCAAACGAAATTATTAAGAAAAAAATTCTGTTTAAAAAGAAGTCACCAAGAAATTGGTGTAACGGTCAAACCCCCGATTCACTCGAAACGCGTTTCAAACCTACCAACCGCCATTAACTTGATAAATATGTAGTATCCAACAGTTGCAAACAACTGAATGATTTGTGCTCTCGCAGTGTTTTCGGTCTAATTTATAAACTGTCACCAGAAGCAGTTACCTTAAACGGCCATTTTTTGTGTAGAGGGCGACCTATTCCGATTTATAACAAGAGATATTTCATTTATCACACCACCAGCCGACTATTTCGACAATATCTCATTTATTTTTCGCCTTCCGCTGCAAGCCGAACGGAAGCAAATAAATTCGTAACATATTGCGCGCCAGTTTGTAATTATTTATCGCTCTAAGTTGGCAATACTGTAAAATGGCTGAAATTGAACATAACAATAAATTTGTCGTAGCTTATTGTTAATAATTGCGGTATTAAATTATTGGATTATAATTGAATGTTATGTTTTATTAATTAAGGTAGAACAAACAAAGGTCAGCGGATTCATTGGCCTTTTTAGGACGATATCGAATTTTAGAGTTGATAGTAATAAAGCTGATTGGTTAGGGATTGCCATAAAAATATTTAAAAATACCGGGAACCCGGGATTTTTTTTCAATATTGAAATATTTTAAATCTGTTAAAAGTTGTATTTCTAGGTTCTACGGCGCAGCGGCTAGCGTTGTTGGCTTCTGTGTTGGATCTCTCTGGTTCGAATCCCAGCACGAACAGCATTTTCTCGATAGATTCATCGATTTTTGTTCTGAATAAACTGAGGACTGAGACTTCAAGTGGAATAACAAAGTTATCAAATTTAATTAAAATATTAAAAATGACCACTTTTAGAATGTCCACTGTCAAAATAGTAATTTTACTACTTCCCACATTTATTAACCGCTTGAATACCGTGCAAATAAATCATTAATATGTCCCAGAGATATTGTGTGTTTTTGAGAAAAATAATTTTGCCTAATATACACTCGAATTCGATATTTTAAAAACCTATATAGATAGCGCTACACATATTAATCGAAATATTGCTTATATTCCATTAAAATACTAAGTATTTGATGTTTTAAATGTCTTGAACATCCGTGTTCGCTTGCATATGTTCCGGACACCGGTTTCCGCTTGGTATTCAAATGGTTAAATAAGATCAGAACCGTTTTGCTTGTGGCTAGCATTGTTACTCGATGAAATTTCACAAAGTAACCGCTGAATCTATTATTATTTTAAGAGACCGAATATGGTCAACGGAAAAATCTCAATCACTCAACTTTTCGTTTTCGTAGTCCGAATAGAGCTAGTTAAGCTTAACGCTATCCCCCATTTTCAAGATCATATGAGGGGAAGAAGTTGAGAAATCATTTTCATGCATAACTTAAAGCAAAAAAACGTAAAGTTAGTAAACACTAGAAGTTAACAGCTTTGATCACTTGGTTACATGTCTGTAAATAAAATATAATACTCAATCTAAATTATTACCTATTTAAAAATGGAGAATATTGTAAAGCAATATTTTGGTCCACAGAAATAAAAGCATAACGTTGCCGGTATAACAAGAAATAATTTGTTGGAACACTAGGAACAACCGACACGTAAGTATTATAATGAGATGCTTGTTAGAGAGGAGCTCAAACTTTTAATGAACGCTCTAAAAGATTAAAAATTTATAACAGACTGGCAACATTGCGATGTGAAGGTAAGCACATAACCGAAGCATCAAACTTTGATATCCATTACATACTTGCAAGTAGGGCATCCAATTAACCGTAAAAAGCAACTAACCGGTTTTCGGTTTTTTTTAAAAATAAATAACGGACTAACCGGCTTAAACCGGAATTATTTTTAAAAAATTAAAGAAAAGCGCATTTTGTTTACTTAAATATGAACTACTAAAGTGCATTGAAGAGTAGATTAACTTATTTTATTAATTTCAACCAAGTCCGCTTTTCATGTGAAACATATGGACTTCAAATTAAGTTTATTCAAATAAATGTTTCTTTTCGAGAACTAATTCTTACTGTTGGTTAGAGCTTGCTCCACCTATCACGCAGGTCTGGGCTCGATTCCCGGTCAGATCACAGTGAATTTGAGAATTATTCAATTCAAAGTTGTGATCAAAGACTGGGTGTTTGTGATGTCAATTCACATCGTTTCCCCTCCTCCCATCTTTCTGATCCCTTAATAAATGGGTGTAACAATAGCGATTAATCAACCACTAGTCCTGTTCTAGCCTTATTTTTCTTTCCCTACTACTCACTTTGAAAATAGTGAGGTTGAGTGACTGAGTAACAAACAGTTCTTGTAGAAAAAACTTCTGTTGAGATACCTCCATTAGGAGGCCATATGCTCTTCATTGGGAGTGGACATGAATTAAAAAAAGGGTTCCCGGTAAATTGCTCGAATAACAAGATAATCAATTTGTTTCCGTTTATTCTGTCCGTTTGTTCTGTCTTAGCCCTAGTCTTCTATGCTTTCTGGAAATATATAGAAACAGTTTGAGTAACTAATTAATAAGCAGTTCTCGTAGAAACACTTCTGTTGAGATAAACTCCATTAAAAGATCATATGTTCCGCATTTGGAGTGAACACGGTTAAAATAAATACTTACGAAAATTATTTTTATATTTCACTTTCTAAACAAGTGTCGCACAAGATAAAAATGAAATTCGTAGAAAAAGTCGTGAAAATCGGTTAAATAACCAATCAATTCGAATAATTTGTAATTCGAGCAATTTACCGGCTCCCTAAAAAAAGTAATGTTACTCAGTTGCTCAACCTCGTTTTTCGATGAGAGTAGAGATATAAGAATAGAGCTAGGAAAAAAACTGAAGTTAACAAATCGCTTTCTCTAAGTCCCGTTAATTAAGAATATTTAAGTTACAGATACTAATGCCTTCCAATGAACAAATGCTGTTTGTACTGGCACTTGAATCTTTAAGATCTGACACGGAAGTCAACGACGTTGACCACTGCCCAACGGAACCGACATATGAATAGTTGTATAAAAAAAACATAGTACTAAAGGCGAAAAGATGTTTTCAATAAACCCCGGTTAACCGGTTTCGGTTTAAACTGGGTTGGAAGCCCTACTTGCAAGAGACTTTGAAATGGCTTGCCTACACGAAGAAGTATTTTGCTTTATGTGTTGTAATAAGATTATTATGTTTAAGTTCTGTGCTTTTTACTAGATATAATATTATATCGACTGTGAAAAGGAAAAAGGACGTAACTCACACATAAAAAAATTTACAGGAACATACAAAAAACGATTTTTGGTGATTTTGAGCGAAAGACAAATTATGAAAATACACGACCTTAAAGTGCATGGAGAATGATAAACTGGTTTTAATTTGACTTTATCCTATATTAATTAAATTTTCAAAAAAAATACCTTCATTCAATTATTTTTTCCTGATTTTCAAACATAAAAGCTAAATTTAGATGTTAATTTGGAATTTTCAGGTTACATTATTTTGAAAGATCAAGTTGTATACATTGTAATTATCGAAAAAAGCTGTTAGAAAAAAAATGGTTAGGTCTCTTTTCCTTTCCACAGTCGATATACATCCAGTGAAAGTAACACGTGTTAAAACGTATTTTTCTTCATTTAAGCATTTAAGGCAACCGTCTGAAATCTGTGTAGTTCTGTTGCCGAACTAAAATAGCTTAAAACTTTTTAATTAATCAATTTATACATTCCTACCATCCAGTTCATAAGTCAGACCAATCGGAAAATAAAAATCGACGTTATATTATCTATGTAATTTTTAGTAAATTTTGCAATCTATCAGGTCCAGTAATCAAATGATTGAAAAATGGTTATGCCGATAAATCTCTAAAGCACAATGTTGGTATTGTATAAAGTTATTACTCGAATATTACTTGATGTCTTTCTACTGAACCCGACATTATTTATTTATTGTTAAAAATTAAAAATTAAAAGTATAGTACATGACATAGCAGCTGACGCTAATTCGCCATGTACTGGGAAAATATAACAAGACAAAATTTAAAAAAACTACATAAAACATCAAAATCAAGAAATAAAATAGTAAAATTTAAGAAATAGTTCACAAATACTATCACTATAAATGTCCACTTCTCTAGGCAATGCGTTGATCAATCGAACGGCTCTTGGAATTGGTGACTCACACCTACTAAAAGAGGTATAAGTTTTTAGAAATAAAAGTTTTTGCTCATAGTTTCGCCCACGTAAGAATAAATTGGGAGCATGTAAATTAATAGTCATGAGAATTTCAGGATTATTAACTCGGTCCCGATGGAGAAGAGAAAAATACTTCAAACTCGAAAACGATCTTCGAGCTTCAAGAGAGTGAAATGATAACATTCCTAAAAGAAATTTGGTGGGGTAGTATTCCTTTAAGGAATTATCAAAGGGAAAGAATTTAAATTTTTTGTGGACTTTCCAATTGCAGTTTGTATGAACTTTCATATGGACTCCAAATGATGGATCCATATTCAAGCGTACTTAAGACCAAAGAAACATAAAGCGTGCGAAGCACAGTTGGGTTTTCAAATGGTTTGCTTTATAACCGAGTATGTACACACCTGCTGTAATTTAAAAAAAAGTAAATGCATACATTGACAAAATTTCCCACTTTAATTCTCTATTTTGACTAACCGAGCACGCGACCAAGAGAGTGAACTTTGGCCGAGTGATCCGACGAGTGATTCGAGTGACCGAGTCAAAAGAAACCGTTTTTATTTCTGTTTTTGACAAGTGTTATTGAATCAAACAAAAAATTCGTAAAAATGAACTGAATCATCAAAAGAACTTTTATAGACGCTTACTTGGTTGCTCTAAATGAGTACCTACTAACTTTAAAATTATACAAGTTATTATATAGTATAACACGAAAAACCTTTTACGATTTTAATATATATATAATACGATTTTTCGGTAAAAAATTACGACCCTAGTGTTAATTACTCTGAAAGCTTTGACGGCGGTCAGTTTGTCATAATTACCTTGCCTTTATTAAGACGAATGTAACATGCCAAACTTTCTTGCCGTAAATTTAAAGTTCGCCGCTTAGCGTTATTATAATCACAAAGGACGTTCCCCGTCTTATAATCTCTGACTCGGTAAATTTCAACGGAGAAAAGCACAATAGTAACAGGTAATTCGGGGACAGTTTACGTGGGAAAAGTTCTCCGACGGCATTTTTGTGAGGCGGAGGCACGTTCCAATTCTTTATTCCTTTATGTGTACTCAAACGCCACGCGAATACCAATTTGTTCGCAGGAACGCTGCACGAATTCGGATGATACTTAATAGACCAAAAATAAGCTTATATCACCTTATTTGAATAAATAGTTACGCCCCTGTGCGTAATGGGTGAAACGTTTGACTCTCATAAGTGGTGCAATCGAGGGATTACAATCGCGGTATTAAACAATACTGAAAGGGAATAAATTAAAAGGTCAGAATTCAAATCAATTTCTGGTCAGAATAAAAATATTATACTGTCAAAATATTTTATAACCATTTTGGTTGGGTTACGTTAGGTTTTTTTTTTAAATTTCTTTTAAATCATAACTATTTTTTTGTTAAACCATGTACGCTCCCAATGTGGAGCATATACTCCTAATGGAGTTCATCTCAACAGAGGTGTTACTACGAGAACTGCTTGTAACTCAGTTGCTCAACCTCTCTTTTTCCAAAGCGAGTAGGAATAGAAGAATGGGGCTAGGACAGGACTAGTGGTAAGCTAATCGTTCTCGATACGCCCCGTTCATAGGATAGGATGGGTGAGAAGGGGGTATTGAAGACATCACATACATCCATGCCGTCGAAATCAATTTACGAACTGTCTGTACCAGGATTCGAGCACGGGACCTCCGTAACCGAAACGAACGACGTTGACCACTCGAACACACTGACCAATATATTATGACCATTTAATATAAATTCTGACCGGAAAAAGACGAACCTTACTGAATTCGTAATCCAACTATTTTGGTATTTAAAAGCGTTTATGTGAATTGATTTATTATTTAATATAAAATATGAAGAGTTGCTGTGCTTTTATCTTTATCGGATGATTGGCTGCCAAGCAGGGCTGTGGAATCGGAGTCGTGGAGTCGCGGTATTTTGGCCGGAGTCGGAGTTGTGAAAAATGAGCGACTCAATTTTTTTTTGAAAAATGTATTCAATGATGTGTATTTAAACAAAATAGTCAAAAATGTCAACATTTCATACTTGGCTGACTAAAGATGATCTGATGATATACATATATATATAAGTTAAAATGAAATTATTGAAAATTTTCCTCGGAGTCGGAGTCGTTTATTATTTTTAAGCTGGAGTCGGAGTCGTCTTTTTTTCACGCGACAAGTCACCGTTGTTGGTTTCGGTGACTTGGCTCACGGGCTCGAATTCCACTTCAATCGTTTTCATAATAGAAAACAGTAAATCGATTGTATTAAACATCAAAGGCATCGATGATTGTGATGGCTAAAAATCCCTTCCACCCATCCGATATTAAAACACCGTTGAGTGGCGAGAGAGATTAGCTAACCACTAGTCCTTTCCTAGCCCTTCTATTTTCAAAAAAATAATTTGTGGTAAATAATATTACTTGTGCATTGTTCACTGTGAATGAGAGGATATAAACGTCCTTGTTTCCTTTTTTATTGACATTCTCAAAGGTATTTAGAACAAAATTATTCCAGTTGTTTTTTTTTATAACGATAGCCGTAGAATAAAATACAATTATCTGTCTTCTGAAAACTTGTACTTTTTGAGATACGAGGTTGTATAAAATTACTGACGATGGGATAGGAATTGTCATGTTAACGAAAAATGTTCTTTTTAATATTGTCTCAAAAATTGTTTTGACCATATATTTTTTACGTTCATATTTCCAATTTTAAAATGTAATATATCGAACCAGACGGTAAAAAAATATGACGTTCCGCTAGCTAGAGTGTCAGAAACTTTAAATAGCCATACCCGGGATAATCTTATGGTGACATAACATAAAGAACTGTTATTGTAGTTTAATCAATCTCATAATACTCAATACCTTTACGACGAATTGATAGCAAAACAATTTTATAAAAAAAATATGTTTATCATAAAATTCTTACCACTTAAGTGCCATTTAAGGTTTTCAAATATAATTTAGTGCACACATTAAATGAACAAGCGCCTTCTTTTCGTCAACACTATTCGCATCAAATAGACAAAAAAGCATTCAAGCCAGTTGAAACATGTAAGCACTTTAGAGTTATAATGTTACAAAAATTGGTCACATTTCTTTCAATCAAAAGGTTTAAAAAAGCCCAAGAAAGAAACTCTTAAAACAAAAACAAAAAAAGCCTTTGTAAAAAAACCTTTGAAAAAACTTTTTAAAATCTTTCTAAGTGACGTGGCTGCAGTCATAATTCGCAAAAGTGATTGATGGTTATCGAATTTGGATAAAAGAAAAATCATTTAATTGGTAGATAATGGAGTAAAAATAAAATTATATTTAGTTATATATGATTCATTGAATATTGCTATGCTTAGTAATTTATACTTCCAATAATAATTTAAGCTTGAAATATATTTAATGGAGAAAATTTTAAAAAAATACACTATTTTATTGTCTTATAATTACAAAAATAAATATCTATGAATATCTCAATCAACCGCGCCTTTGAAACAACGGCGGGCTGCCAAAACGTTAACAAAGGGCTCGCCTAATTTCAAAGCTATTCGTGGTCTTTCGAAGAAGAGGTGGATTTTTATTCACTATTATACAATTATATGCAATGCATATCGACTTTGGAAAGGAAAAAGGACGTAAACCACATTTGTCAAATTTTACAGGAGGCGCTAAAAACGTGTTTTGATGATTTTGTGACATATGCAAATTATGAATTATACACAACCTTGAAGTGCACGGAGACTTCTAAACTGGTGTTTAATTGACATAATCTTATATTAATAAAAGAAATTGTGTAGGAAAAACCTTTATTTCAGTCTTTTTTCTTGGTTTTAACTTTTTACATGGTCATCTTTTTCAATCTAAAAAGCTAAATTTAGATAATAATTCGGCATTTGCAGCTTGCATTCTTTTGATAGAACGTGTATCAAGTCTGATACATTGTGATAATCGAAAAAAACCTGTTTTTGAAAAACTGTGGGTTACGTCCTTTTTCCTTTCCACAGTCGATATTTAAACAATCAAATATTATTTAATACATTTATACATTATTATTTTCTATTTATTTGAAAAACATATTTGGCATTGTAGCTAATACCAATGCGTCAAATATTTTAAAGTTGAAAGATCATACGAGAAAACTTGATGAGAATTTATTGTAAGCCACCCAAGATCAAATCGAGGTAAATTGACATCACAAACACCCATGTCTTAGGTTTCGAATTTACATCCATGCCTTCGAAAAAAAATGGATAAATCGATTGAAAGAATGCTGTTTGTATTGGTAATCAAACCCGTGAGGTCCGTTATAGATTTCAACGACGTTGACAACTGCACTACGGATCGACAAATTCATTGACCGGTTGATTAATCCATTTAGGTAAGTGAACCCATTAACTTGTGGAAATAAGATTAACCACTATTAGACTACTTATTTACAAATATCTTAATAAAATAAAACGACCTGCTTTCACTAATTGAACTTTATTTACAGTGGTATGTTATAATGTGTGATTCGAGAGCTTTGGGGAGAACAGAATATCAACTTTACCTTACTTTTTTCTCTAAGCCTTCTTTCGTAAAAGTTGTTCACTAAGTATTTAGACTTTAAAAGGAGCCATATTCTTCTTTGTTTATTTGTCGACCATTAAAAAAACTTCGGTGCTCATATGTACGAGTTTTCGTATTTTTCCATTTTAGTATTCCTAAAAGTATTAAAGAAATTACAGAGTAAAAATATATATCGACGGAAAATTGGCAATAATGTTTTTAAGTGTACACACACATCATTTATTTTAGACTGCTTACTGACGAGTTTATTTATTTATTTACATTACGAAAAAAATACAGCTTGATTGCTTTTGTAATATTGACATAATTAGGGAATCCAATCCCGAGGCTAAATGTTGATCCCGGGATCCCGGGACTGGTCCCGGGATCAGTACATTTAAAAATAAAATAAAAAATGATAATATTGGTGAAAATTAAATTTAAAAAATTATTCTTTATTATATTACCAGCTGTAAGCTGCCAATATGTTACCAAAAAGCTCTCTTAATCTCAGTTATTCGCGATTTAGAGGTGAATGATTTTTTAATTACTTGTAAAAAGTAAGCGAAATCATTACTACATTCTTAATAATTTTATTGAAGTAAATAGACGTCATTTAAATATTTAAATATTACCAGAGTAACAAAGCATCGATTGTTTCGCCATTTAATCAAAGATTTCGGTTTACGGTACAAAATGAATGTTTATGAATAATAAATTCCAAAAAACAAACACTATTGATATCTGGTAACATTCATTGATGTAGAAAACAAAGCGAAAAATAAATTTAAACAATATCGAAATATGAAGCTTTACAAACAATAAATATTGTCGACAAATGCATTCAAATACAGTACACTTGCGTACATTTAATAATTGGCATCAAGTTACCTTTTCGGCTGCCACACGCTCTTATCGTGGGTCTTAATCTAAATCGCAAAGATAAAGTCTTATCGTTTATTTCATATGCTTGAACTGCCGACTTGAAAACCAACACGTTTCTGTTTTAAAATCAATCCCGAAGTTTCGGTATTATGTCTTCTAATCCCGGGATTGAAATGTATCGAAAACTGTACGGGATCTCGGATCCCGGGATTGGATTCCCTAGACATAATGCTGTAGAAAACACTTATTAATCATTTGAAATTAGCAAAGGATGTGAACTGAGTAATCTCCAATAAAGTGTACTTTAAAAGATAAAAAACGGTATTCGTATGAACTTACTAACGCGGAATATATGTTGCCAATGCGCCATATATTTTAAAGCTGAAAGATAAACTCAAGGAGAATTTACATAAAAAACATCCTCTTCTTAGGTATCAAATTTAAATTGAAGAAACCTGTATTTGAAGTTGACCTTACCGGGAATTAAATCCAGAAATTACAAAATCGAATTGTGTAAAAAAGTTTCTATATATCAGGCATGCCCAAACCTTGAACCGCAGGCCACATGTGGCCATATTGAAGGTTTCGTGTGACCCTTTCGAGATTTTCAAATTTTTATATACATTTTGCGTACTGATGAAGAATGAAATACATTTATTAGTGATTGAAAAAACTATTTTAAATATGCTTATGAAGTTACAAAACTAATCAAAGCATGTGACGATAGATTTTCATTTATCCAAAAGCTTGATTACATGTTTACAATTTTCTTATTTTCGTTTGATGTAAAGGTAAATACTGCACCTCCAGATTTACAAATGGAGCTTTCAGACATGGAATAAAATATTGCAATGAACTCTATGTTCGAAAAAAATTAAATACAAGAATTTTATCAAAAATATGTATCCTTGAAGATAAATTTCCATAATAAGGCAATTGGCAATGAGCACTTGAGTCATTTTCTCAAAGTTAAAAGTCGTAAAATCGAATTGTCGAAATGAAAATTATTTTAATTGTAAGGTGTGTGTTTATTATGAATATAAAAAATATCATATTATTATTAAGGACTTTTAAGGTGTTCACTATCAATACTTTGTAGAAAGGCATTATATTAATAAAAACACAATATACATTTGTACTTTATTCCACTTTATTTAATAGGTCAGAACCGGTTCCTAAGGAATTAAGAATTAAGGAATATTGTGTTTTTAATAATTATTATTAAGGCTTAAAATTATTAAAATATTAAATTATTATTAGCCACCTGTGTGGTCGAGTGGTCAACGGTGTTGGCTTCGGCTACAGAGGGCCCGGGTTCAAATCCCGGTACGGACAGTTTTATAAATTGATTTTTCAATCGATTTATGAATTTCTGTTCAAAGGCATGGATATATGTGATGTCTTGAATTCCCCCCTCTCACCCATTCTATCCTATGAACGGGGCGTATCGAGAGCGATTAGCTTACCACTAATCCTGTCCTAGCCCTATCCTTCTATCCCTACTCTCTTTATTAAAAGAGAGGTTGAGCAACTGAGTAACAAACAGTTCTCGTAGAAAACACTTCTGTTGAGATAAACTCCATTATGAGTCCATATGCTCCACATTGGGAGCGGACATGGTTAAAAAAAAAAAGGCTTAAAATATTTATGTGTGGTCCATCAGAGACATGCATTATTTTACTTGGCCCACTAAGTGATGTCAATTGGGCATTCCTGGTATATATTATATTATAAAAAACAGAATTGAATTATGAAAATAATATCATATTACCTTATACTGAAAATGTGTGTCGAGTACGTATACTGATGAAAATTGCTCCGTTCGTATCATATCAGCCATCTCTTTCTGAAAGTAAAAGAAAATATACTGCCTTTCAATAAATGAGAAATAAATTATTTTATATATGTTGTATAATAAATCTCAGATTTACAGAGAGAAAAGTTTGGAGGTAGGATGGGGCTAGGCGTTTACTGCGCGTGGATGTTTGTTATTTTGTCCGGCGCCAAGGTGCTATGAATCAGATTGCAAATAAAATATCATATTAGAAAAAATGATAAAGAAAAGACTTTTTTATGATATATTTTCATGTGAAGCAGAGAAATTTATTAAAATTATAATCCTATCTAAAAAAAACACATAGTGGATTCTATGGTACACCATTTGCCATTGTTTGGAAGGAGGATTTTTTTATAAAATCATGTCTGTTTTCAATGTAGAGAATATGGTCTACTAACGGTGGTAGTTAAACTAATGCTGTAGAGTCGGAGTCATGAAAAATGAGCGTCTCGAAACATTTTAAAAACAAATATTTAATGTGTATTCAAACCACAATAGTGTTGACACCGCATGGTTGGCTAACTTAAGATGATATATAAGTTATAATGAAAATATTGAAAATTTTCTTCAGAGACGGAGTCGTCTTTTTTTTACACAACGCCACAGCCCTGATTTAGACATAAGTTTTCCTTAAATACTGCTTGTAATTCAGTTATTCAAACTCCCTTTTTTTGATGTAGAGATAAGTAAGGATAGAAAGAATAAGGGTAGGACAGGATTGGCGAGTAGCTAATCGTTCTCGCTACGCCTCTTTATTTTAAGATTGGAAGACTGAAAAAGAGGCTGTTCATACTGATATTTGTCACGGAAGCCAACGACGTTGACCACTGTCTCACGGACACGGAAATATTATGTTTATTATAAAGTTTAATTTTACAGCGAATGACAATGTGCCAAATGTTTTTTAATTGAAACGTGATGTTTAAACACCTATTCCCATCATTTCATTTTTTTTTTGATAATGAATTTGATAATAAACTTACAGACTTGAACCCAGACCCTACTTAACTCTTCCGTACCCTTGCAGCAACAGCAGCGGACTTCGGCTTTTAAACCTTTAAAATACCCGTGTTATAGGTCTCTAAAAAATTTGGTTTTTTTTCTATTTGTCAATAAAATAGTTTTACATATGAATATAAATTTTAAAAAATATACATTCAACGTCTTCTTTGTATAATTATACATAATTTTAAAGTCTCGTCGATTTTATCATCGAAAAATATTGAATTATCGAGCATGAGATAGACATATATAAATATCAATATGTAAGAGTAACAAACACTTTAAGTTTTGCCGAGCGAAACAATCATATGAATTCCACGAGTAAGACGGAGAACGCAAAAAAAACAATATGCGATTGTGTTTGAACAATCTTATTCCTTGACGCTTATCAGCTCAGACGCGCGATCACATTCCAGACAATAGTGTTCCCGTAACCACATTCCAATACACATATCCCGTTGCTAACTTCGCGATAATTACTTTGTTATATTCATTTATTGACTTGGAATTTACTTGGTAGAACTCCATTATAATATGGTAAAAACAGCAACGTTTTTAGTTCTAGTTTTTTTTTATATATACGAGTTGATAGTTATTTTGGCTTTCGCCATCGTCATATCTATGGTTAAACTTATTTTTTTCTCAGCTATATATTCTAATTCAAATTACAATTATAATATTACACTAATTAAATATGACTCTAGTGTTTCGAAGAGCGATAAGCAATCTGGGGTTTTTAAACGTTAATTAGGATAAATTTAACTGGTATTTATTATTAATTACATCACATTAAATTTACTAACTATGGCGTTAGTGTTTCGAAACATATACATATTTTGAACGATTTTTTCACTCAATATTATGTGACCGTGTTTATTTGATAGAGTTGTGTACAAACTCACTAATAGTACCAATATATATTTTTTTTCTTTTTTCAATCGGTGTCACACATTACGCTGCGTAAATTTATTTACGTATAAACCGCCGAATTTTAGGTTTTTTGTAATAATTTTAAATATGTTTGTCAAAAAGTTTTATTTTCTTAGCATGTTTCCAAATACATATAATGTATCAAAAATGTTCATTATGTTTTTTTTATATAATACATTATTTTACTTAGATAACGTATTTACGCGTGTGATTGATTATTTCCTTATCCCTTCCACTAACCGCTCACCGCCCGACAACGATTATTAGTTGCGTGACGCTTTGTGTATGACTGTATCGTTTCAAACGTGATCGAGACACGTCCCGTCTACTAGCTGTTGCACAGAATTTTGATTCTTGCTCCTTTCGACAATTATGCATGATTTGTATAAGTTTTTCAAGTTTTAGCCACAAATTATGACACAAAACAAGTACTATACACTATATTTAATCATATGGCGTTTTTTGAAAATGTCATTTTGCTTTAGAAATGCGTCTATATGGCAAATTCTAGACGGTCACAGAGCGTTACTGCATGGTCTGCGAAGGGATTTTTTAGCACGGTAAGGGAAGGGTTAATTGCTTTTTTTAAACAAACTTTTAACCAACTTGGCCAAATAGGATGACGATGTCTTTCACGCTTTAGTTAGTATAGCTTTTTTGATGAATCTTTAAATATTAATTTTAATATCAAAAAGCTGTTGTGTCAATTTTTTTAAATTAAATTTTATTTTCATTTATTAATATGAGTAAAAACCACGGAATCGTTAAAGTTACGTATGTACGTTAAGCACGTTCTCTGAATACTTAAATCCTTATCAAGCACTATCAAATAACGAATTCGTCGTCAATTAATCATTACTGCCAGGCATTCGTTCTACACGTGTATATTCGGGAGCATTCCCTGGACGCTTTCGTTATTTTTTAACACTAGAAAACGCCACGAGATTGCAAATTCACAGAGGTACAAAACCAGCGGGTCACTCTAAGTACAAAAAAGGTTATACCCTACTTTCAGCCACTTCCTATCTTTCATAAAATATTCAACGCCTAAAAGAAAATTGTACGTACGAAAGGAGAACAAATACACTTGGGAAATGTGACAATTTTCTCATGGATTTGTTTTCTTTTCTTTTTTTTATATTTTTGCTTTTCGTGTTTTGTTTTCCACAGACATAACTTCGGTGTCACGATCTCGATTGCTTATTAGCCTATCTCGTGTCTTGGTTGTATACAATATTAATACCAAACCTTTTTTGTATTGAAATTTAGTGCTTTGCGGGGAAAAAATGTTCGTATTTAGGTTTGTTCTCCAGGAATTCTGCAATACTCTCGATAGAAGGGCATCTAATATCAGACCGTTTTTTTGATCTCGAGAGTTTGGGATTTAGAATCTTGCAATCCCGGGATCCCAGGATTTTTTATGTATCCTTAATTTTAAAACAAAACAAAACTGTAGTATTACGTCTAATGACCACGGAAACTGACATTTTTAAAGTTTAGAAACTACAGTTGCTTGAGGTCAATTTGAAAAGAGATATCAAAAACATCTGTGTCCAATATCTCAAATCAAAATAGAAGAAGATCTTTTTTAACGTTGAGATTGTTGACTGTTACAAGAGATGCTGCATTGGGATTTAGTACACCATAACAACGTCTTGGCTGCACTTTGGAAGTTATAAATGAATGTATTTTGAAACACTTTTCATACTTAACTCGATATTGTCAAATTCAGTAATAGTGCACTCCGGAACTAGGATGACGATATGTTACTGCGAAAATGTATTTTAAGTGAAAGTTTATTTTTACTATTTTTAATAAAGTTTCAGGTAGTGAAAATATATTACAAAAATGCATTTATAATTTTATTGCTCAGTATCAATTAAAATTTATTTGAAAGGTATATTTATTTGATTGATAAAATATCGTCTCTTTGTGTTGGCGTAGTGCAATATGTAAAAATATGAAAATAGCAGTCAAAAATTAATAGTACTTCACTTAAACTATGTCTTAGATCAGCCATACTCAACCTTTTTTTCTTCCGGGCCGCATTCCGATTTTTTCATCTCTGAAGCGGTGGGACACAACTAGCGATTCTGTGTCGAGACATCCCGGGACAAAAGTCCCGGGACTTTTGTGGTTTTTCGCTGTCTTAAGTCCCGGGACTTTGTTGTCTAATGTCCCGGGAATTAAGACTTTGATTTAAAATGTGCTAATAAATTGTACATTTTAATTTTCAAAAAACAATTCTGGTTAAGAAACCATCAAAAGGACTGATGTGTATTGAATGAAAGCAGGTATAAGAGAGTAGCTCCAAGAAAAACGAATGATTTTTATGATGGGTACAGACATGCAGATATAAAATAACACTTAAGCACGTGTTCGCACAACTATTGTTATAGCATGAGATAACCGCACATAATTCTAAGAAATAATGGAACGCACAGCTATTTCTGGAAAATAGTGCCATATATCATAGCGATTGTAAATGTTTTTATTAACAACGGTTCAGCTGGGGCTAATAGGTTCGTTAAAAAAATCGAAAAGAATACAAGAAGGATCAGTTTGTTTCCTGACTTTGAGCAAGATCGTACTTATTTTTTGTATCCGGTCTCTGACGTGTGGCTAACAGAATGTACATATCAACATTTCCAGTAAATTTCTCAAAGGCTGTTATCAATTTCACATATCTCTAATTAAATAAGTGGTATCGTTTTATTACATATTATTATTGTAGCCCATAATGGAAATAAATCAATCTGAAGTATGAAAACATTACAAAAAAAACCACTAAAAAAGCACCCGTTGTCCAAAACAAATCACATGCAAATGGTCAAATACAACTGGATTATAGAGGCATCTTGAAAGAGTTCATCACATTATTGAATTAATTTTATATTTTCATAATTAATAAATAAATGTGTTCAAAAATGTATTTTTTTAAATTAACACATACTTTTGGCACCACGAAAAATTTTACAGACTTAAGCTGCGCAAAAAAATAGTTTAATTGAAAGAAAACATTTAAAAAAATTGGGAGAAAGATATCTCCATTTAAATTATTAGAAATTTGTTTAAAACGATTAATAATCGTTTAAAAATATAACTGCTGCAAAAAGAAGTTACAAAATATTAAAATTAAATGTTCATACCTGATGTTGTTTTATTTACAAATGTTTTTCACTATTGCACAAAGTTACCAATGTCTCAATAAGACAAAAAAGGTATAAAAGCTGTATTGTATTTTGTGAAGTAACGGTCATAATTTTACCCAATTCATTGATATTTTTTCAATACATGTACCGTTATCATCCCTTTTTAGTACGTACATAAAAATATTTAATTTTATTATTTTATTGAAGGGGAAATAAAAGTCCCAAGTCCCGGGAAGTCCCGGGACTTTGACTCTATCACGTCTCGAGTTCCGGGACTTTGAAAAACCCGAGACTTCAGAATCCCTAGACGCAACATATTTATAGTAAACTGTAAATATAGCACATACTATACTGCAAACATGATGTACAATGGCGTCGCGACTAGCGACTGATTAGGCGTAAAATACAGTCACTAGCCGAGCCGGCACGCCAGTACTGCGGTTTTTGAATGTAAAATATTTGGTGACTATAATTATTTTGGGCCACACATAAGAGCTTACTGGGCCGCATGCATTGAGTATGGCTGTCTTAGATTATGGAAAACACTTAATTATTATTATCTCGAAATTAGGATATTCAAATTGTTCTACTGTTGCATTGATGTAGCTATACAATATTGCATAAAGAAAACTGCTGATTGTATAAAATGGCGTTCTTTAGCAGTGAAGTAGTTTTTTTTGTAAATATAGATCAGTTAGTCTCAATATAAAATTTAATTTGTTATATTTGAATATTTCTGACGCCAATTCCATTGTCTCGTAAAATCAAAAGCTTTTCTAATGCCTGACTTCAAGAATAAGGATCCTGGAGCTAAATGTGTTTGTCGGTATTTTGTGTCCAACTTTTTTAACATATCACACAAACTAACAATAATTAAAGTTTTAGGTGTAAGAAAAACACTTCTGATGAATTATATTATTGTTTGGGTAGCCTCACAAAAGACCTCCTAGTGTGTGGGTCAGCGTCTGAATACAATACGGCTTTGAAAAAAATATTTTTAAGCTGACATCACTGAAATGAATGCCATTTTAGTTTTTATTTAAAAAACTGAAATATATTTACCATTACAGCATAGATTGCTAATGCGCCAAGTGTTTTACCAAATTTTATAGGTATTTTCAATCTATACTCAAAGGGAGTATGGATTAATTAAGTATTTCGACTGAGGGTGCTTGATGGAATTTCAATATCAAATTTGAATTGTTTGAATTTTGTACTTTTCCATGAGTTTTGTCGCTAACGACCCGGGTTTCGCCTTTCGGCATCTTCAGGCATTCCAAGTGCACGGATGTACTTGAACTGACGCGTAGTAAACAGTTTGTATCGTTTATATTCAAAAATATAAGTAGATCACTAAGTTAACACTTTGCACTCTCATTAAAATGTACATTGAATGTATACAATTTTCAATGAATTAAGTGGGTTTGTTATAATTATGGGGATTTTTCGAAAATATTAATGACCAAATAATAACATAGGAATGTTTAAAATAAATCTAGGGTTTTATCCGACCTATTATTAATTGTATTGTATTAAACGACTATGGATTGCAAATACCCATGTCGTAGATCTCATATTAAATTGAAAAATAAACTAAATTTATATTTCTGCCGCCCTAACATGAACTCAAACGAGAAACTTTCAAAATCTTCCATTTATTGAATCAAATAAAATATACCCACTGTACGTACGTATAGCAGATGCTTGCTCCGATAATAACAAAATAAATATGTAAATTATGATGATGTGTAATAAAGATTAATTTAAATATTTACAGTACAATATTTAACTTAAAAAACTCATTTGGATGAGTTTTGAGTTACCAACAGTGTTTTAGCATAGAAATATTCGATACAATATTAACTTGCTGTATGTATTATATTATGTGGAGCATATGGCCGCCACGCGGCACCTCCATGTTTCCCTGTCTCCCGCCAATAGCTTTGCTTCCTCCCATGACATGCCAGCATCCCTCAGTTCCGTCGAGTACATCCTATGGATAGTACCCGACGGACGTCCAGGACGCCGGAGCCCCACCGGTCGAAAGAAGAGGCAGGCAGGATTGAGGCTTTCCGGAGGCATCCGCAGCACGTGACGCAGCCAGTTCCAACGTCTCTCTATAACCACTGACGTGACGTGTCTTGTACGCTCCCTTATCTCTGAATTCCTCACAAAATCAATTACATATTGGATGAGTTTTGAGTTACCAACAGTGTTTTAGCATAGAAATATTCGATACAATATTTACTTGCTGTATGTAAAGCGAATGCAAAGCCACTCTGTGCGGCACGAAAATATCAAATGGTATCCGCCGCTATAGAGTGTCGACGTGACAAAACGCACGCACATCAGTTTGTTTGATATTTTGATTCGCATTAAACCGTCTTTCAATCGCGTTCGCGATGACTTCGCCCAGGTCAGACTTAGCGTAAGAGTTTCGGGAAGCGACAATTTCCCGGGACATGACAATTTTATGTCTCGTGTCCCGGCACATGGAAAAACCGAGACTTCGGAATCCCTAATGGGTAGTCAAATGTCTTTCTCGGTTATCCGACATGTACTCAACCTCTGGAATTTTCTCGCTAGATATAAGTGTGTATCGTAAAAAAACAACGTTAGATTGATATATGTGTCATACTGGAAAAAAATAGTTTTAGATCAGGTTTTCCGAACAGCGATTAAGTATTCAGTTGGCCACGTTTCTCCATGATGTTGAGTGCCAAACATTTAAATAAGTATATATGGGTAGGCTATTTGTAAAAAACACCCCGCTCGACTACTCAAAATTAACAAAGCAATAAATAATGCAAGTTGTTTGGACGTTTTTGGTTATCTTCGAAAAGTTTTGAAGCAACCCCAATACCACACCGTTTTGTGGAGTTATGACAAATAGCCGACGTCGCCTGGTTCGTTAGGAGCAAGAAAATTGGACCGTAGATAAATCCTTTTTTGTGAATGCGTTTTTTTAATGGATATTTAGTATGCTTTGAAAAAAAACAATGTAGAAAGAATAATTGAAATCGAAATTGTATTTATTATTGCAACAGTGTATTTTTTTATTTATTGGTAGTTTTGTTTTGATTTTACAAGCCATTTTCTTTCCCAGCGTGAAGCAAATAGTCTTAGGGCAGAACTAGTGTTAAGCTAATCGCTCTTGCAATACTTCGTTTTTAAGATAAGGTGGGTAGGAGGTATTTAAATCATATATATATATCCATATTTTCAAATTTAAATCGATTTAAAAATTATTTTATGAAACTGTAAATGTTGAAAAGGTATAGGTGTTTATTATTTATTTAAATTACAGTATTATATATTATACAATTAAGTTTTTTAATTTTATTGTAAGAAAAAAGCTTTTGGAAAACACACAGAATATATGTGTGTGTATACAGTGCTTTCTTTCTCATGTAACGCGGTGGAACGGCGTTCCAACAAATCAATATTCTTTAAAAAAATATGATTATTCTGATTCGAAAAGTTTTTATTTTTTAAGGAGAAAGAAAGAAAATTAGAATTGTTTAAATTTGAATCGTTCAAACTATGTTCAAACTATACATAGTTTGAATGATTCAAATTTAATACCAAGCACCTTCAGTCGAAATCTTAAATTATAGAAATGTTTAATTCGCAAAAAAATAACAGAGCTGTATGTAGATTATAAATTAGCAACGGAAAATTGATCTTTTAATGTTTTGAAAAGTGAAATAAATCTCCAAGAACCAATGCATCCAATGAACCAAATGAAATGGGTCATATTTTTCATTTAATAAACGAAAAGGTTCAGGTCTCTTTTAAAGTTCTGTTGAGATACATCCATTAGGAAGCCATATGCTCCACATTTGGAACTGAAAAGGATTGAAAAAGAAGCTTTTAGTAAAAAGCTTGCAAATAATTGAGTTTCGTAATTTTTTTTTTTAAAGCACTGTATTATATAAGAGGTAAAAAACGAAAAAGTATTTTCTTTCACAAGAATTACCAAAATCTTTCTATAACTGTTTTTATAACTCTTTGAAAAACTTTGCTATTTTTCACTAAAATATTATATAAAATATATTGATTTCTCTATCAATATCAACTTTTGACTTTAATAGACACTCTCGCCCGCCTTAGTTCGTTATATAGATACAATTTATTGAAACCAATTTATTAAAGAATTACTTTCAATTGATTCCTTTGCAACTGTGGAATTCTTTCAAGTAACTATCAATTCATCCTTCATCAGCACGAAGACCTGGTGAAACTTTTCCGAGAGTAATGGCCGACTATCGTTATTCTCATTCGCTAGAAGAATTCTCCGTTCCGCTGGACGATTATTACCCTCGTTAAAACTTTTTTTGTTTTACCAACTTTTTGCCAGCGCACACCAGACCCACGCACCACCAGAGTCGGTGCAAGCAGATGAGGCTTTGGTATCGAGTTAAAAGTTTAAAAGCACTTCCCATATGTTTCACGCCCACGTTGAAAACCGGTATGGTGCTGATACATCAATGTCATTCAACGAGCATCGTCTTGTATAAAAAATCGTGTTTTAAAAAATATTTTTCTAACGTGTGTGTATATTTTAATGGGATGATTGAAATTTAATGCTTACGACGACAAAGACAAAACATATTTATCACTATTAGTCACCACTTTAGCTTAATTACTCTTTGTTGAATTTCGTATTTACATTATAGAGGCATTAAACATTTTAACTTGAATCAATTTAGTGTCACTTATCCATATTTTGTACTATAATTTGAAAATTCTTTTTAATGCCAATTACTTTTAGGGTGTTCACTGCCAATACTTGGTGAAAAGCCATTATATTAATAAAAACACAATATTCCTTTGTACTTTATTCCACTTTATTTAATAGGTCATGACGAGGGCATCCCGGGATCCCGTTCAATTTTCTGATCCCAAAATTCCGGGATTGATACGGCTGCGATCCCGGGATTTCGAGATTGAGAAATTTTGAGCAAATCCCGAAAATTGACACGAAATTGGCAAATCGAGAATTTCATATTCCTCAGTGAGCTAAAAAAAGAACAAAACACGAAATTTTGTGATAATCTGGGAAAAAGTATACCAAATCGAGGTTTTCAAATTCCTCGGTGAGCTGTATTTATTATCTATTTTATCATCTACTACGAATTTTATTTAGTGTTATATGATCTTCTGAGGGGAGAAGCGAGCTATGTGGTATTTTAGGAAAAAAATGAGTTAGATGTGTTATGCATTTGTCAGTTGTCATAAAATCTTAGCAATGAGTTAATCAAAATGGTTAGTATTATCCGCTTGAATACCGCGCAAATAAATCATTAATATGTCCCAGAGATACTACGTGTTTTTGAGAAAAATACTTTTGCCTAATATACACTCGAATTCGATATTTTAAAAACCTATATTGACTCAGTATAGATAGCACTACACATATTCATCAAAATATTGCTTATATTCTATAAGAATACCAAGTATTTGGTTTTTTAAATGTCTTGGACATCCGTGTTCGCTTGCATATGTTCCGGACACTGGTGTCCGCTTGATATTCAAGTGGTTAAAATCAAATAGTAACTAATACAATTAAATGATTTTTTTTTTTTATTCAAAATAACCTAATTTTACCTCACTGACGAAATAATTATATTTTATCCAACGTTAATAGTTTTTAAATACATTCACACATATTTGTAAACAGTTTATAATTAGTAACAGCATATTTTTTGAAAACATTACTGATCGTTTATTCAATTAACTGTTGGCCAAATAAATAATTAACTTTCTTTTGTTTTTTATCACATTCTACTGACATTTTACATTAACTCTTTGAATAAGAACTCTATTATTTTTTTACTGCTATTAATTAATGTTTTATCTGTTTCAAAGGATAAATATGGATAAATTTTTCGAAATAACTAATAAAACAATACATTTATGAGTAATACTTTTTCGATCCAGCCCTGCTTAAAAAACAGCATTCTCGACCATTTGGCAAGATAAGAAATGGCAGCGTTTGAATGAAGTGATTTTCGTAATAAACGCTTTGTTTATAGGCTTCATAAATAATTATTACCTTTTCCACATTTTTGAATGCTTCCTATAAAAATAATATTTATTAAATTTTATCTTCACTCGAATATTGTAAGTCGATGTTTTTTCCAAAGTGTTCAGACAAATTTATTATCAAATTAAATATTGCTTGGTTTTAATCTTGGTGAAGTAAAAATTACATGGTATGAAATAAAACATATAAAAGGTCAATTGCAATATTGTTGAATCTCACTAAATATCATATTTCAAGGTTATCATCATTAAACTGGTCTTGATGTTAACATTCAAATTAATCATAAAAATACTGGGTATTCTTTATAAATAATAACCATTTTATATAAATATCAGTATATCAGATTTTCAGACATCTAATATCAAATATGACTGATCCATGGCACAGCTGTCAACGTCGTTGGCTTTCGTTGCGGATTTTGCGAATCTAAGTACCAGTGCGTGCAATTTTTTTTCTCAATCTGTATTAATGAATATATTAACAGATTTCTGTTCGAAGGCATGAGTGTTTGTAATTTCTAAACATTCCGTCTCATCTTTCTAATTCTTAAATAACGAGGTGTAGCAAGTACGATTTGTTAACCACTGAAAAAAATTCTGTTTGTATTGGAACTCGAACCTGTAAGATCCGTCAAAAACGTTGACTGCTGCGACACGGACGCGTCATATTTGATATTAGATTTTCATAATTTAAAAAAGAAATGCTAGTAATTTTATTATTGATCTGGATGTGAACATCGAGGTCAATTTTATAATGACAACCAAACCTACCATAACGGAATCACATTTTTATAATCACGGCTATTGACTAAATTATTAATAAATACTTATTTTACCATATGCATAATAAATTACTAAAAAATATACTATTTTAATTCCGTTCAATTAAATACCGACTATGGAAAGAAAAAAGGGTTTTCAAAACAGCTTTATTTCGATAATCACACTGAATCAAAACTAATACACATTATATAAAAATGATGTATGCTGCAAATGTCAAATTAGAATCTTAATTTAGCTTTTAAGGTTAAAAAAAGATGAGCTTGTGAAAATTGAAACCAAAAGCCAAGACTGGAAAAAAAAATGTTCGATTATGTCAATTAAACACCAGTTTAGAAGTCTCCGTGGACATAATTTGCATATGGCCCAAAATCATCAAAAAATGTTTTTGTGCCTCCTGTAAAATTTGCTTTGTGTGGGTTACGTCATTTTTCCTTTCCACAGTCGATATATAGAACTAATATAGGCGAATTATTGAGAAAAAAATCGTTTTTATAAGTAGGTCATAAAATCAAAAAAATAAAGTTTGACCCTAATCTGATGTAAAATTATAATGACATAAATTACAAATTCTTCAATTTTATTACTTAAAAAGAAGCCCTCTTTCTTCGATAGACGCGCGTCATTTATTATGATGTTTTCGTAGCGAAAGCATCAATTTATTACGGGAACATTTTTAATATAAAATGCCCCAGTTGTATAATAAAATATATTGGCAGTGGAAGAGAAGTTGTGATTGATTTTGGTACGTCTTTGCGGAATACTGATAGGCAATGCCAAACTGTCTGCGACAATATATCTGCAAAAAAGTGAAAAGCTCATTTATTACTTTTCTTATTACCAGCGCATTTTTTTTCACAATGACAAGTGAAAATAGACCGCGCATCTTCAAGAAGATAGAAAACTTTTTCTTATAGAAGAAAAATTGGAAACACTGACAGCCTTCATTGTCGTGTGCTATTTTTGAAACAATCAAAAGACTTTCTAATAATAGCTCAAAAAATTGTCTGGGTTATAATGATATTTCATCAAGAGTACTTTTGATTTCGTGTCACATCGTTTTTGTTATCGTAATGTAGTCAATAAGAAGGTAATAAATAATGGTGGATTTGTTTTATCGATTTCTATCTTTCGTTCTCAACAATATCACATCGACTGTGGAAAGGAAAAAGGACGTAACCCACAGTTTTTTCAAAACAGGTTTTCTTCGATAATCACAATGTATCAAACTTGATGCAAATTCTATCAAAAGGATGCAAGCTGCAAATGCCGAATTAGTACTAAATTTAGCTTTTACGTTTGAAAAAGATGACCTTGTAAAAAACTGAAATAAAGATTTTTCCTGGACAATTTCTTTAATTAATATAAGATTATGTCAATTAAACACCAGTATATAAGTCTCCTTGCACTTCGAGGTTGTGTATATTTCATAATCATAATCAGCGTCGCCCGCTGTGGTCTAGTTGGTTAGAGTTTGCTCTACCGATTAGGTGGGTCTGGGTTCGATTTCCGGTAAGGTCAGTATCAAATTAGATTTTTTCAATTTTAATTTGAGATCTAAGACATGGGTGTTTGTGAAGATAATTCTCCTTGAATTAATTTCATGTGACTTTCAAAATTCTCATCGAGTATATCTCGTATGATCTTTCAATTTCAAAATATTTGACGCATTGGCGTAAGCTGTAATGTCAAATATTTTTTTTAATTAAAAATTAAAATAAAAAAATAATAATGATAATTTGCTTATGGCCCAAAATCATCAAAACACGTTTTTTGCACTTCCTGTAAAATTTGATATGTGTGGGTTACGTCCTTTTTACTTTCCACAGTCGATATGAAAAGGACTCATCAATATGGGCCCAATAGAGGTGTAGAGAACCATGTGGTATTTTAGAAGAAAAAAAAAATGATGCGTTGTAATGTGCCAAAACACCAAATAAAGATGTGATTGTACTTAAAAGTCTAAGAAAAAAGATGAACCATTTTACTAGTTGGCTCACTTCACCTCTAGAGGGTCCATATATTATGTACATTTGAAAAATCTTCGTCTCATTAAACATCTGTACTTTTTCATTATTGGATTTAAATAATTGCATAAATATATGTTTTAATTATTTATTATCATTTTATCATTTTATCATTACTTAAAAATAATCATATGCTCAAAATATTTAAAAATTGGAAGATCATTCGAGATAAACTGGTTGAGATTTTTTATTTCAACTCTATATGAGAAAATACATCATAGTTACCTATGTCTTTGATCTCGAGCTAAAATTTAAAAAATCTTTATTTCAAATTGACCTTACCGGGTCTTGAACCTTGCTCGTTTGCCAACAAGAACCAGTATTGCACTTTAAGCCTCAGCCGCATTACAAAATAAAATCAAATTATGAGTAGCCATTTTTTTATTATATAGTTATAAAATAACAATCATACAAATATATGTATGTTGAAAAGTAAATATAATCTACAAAATCTATCAAGAAAGTAAATTAAATTCTTTTTTTGAAGAAACTTGACAACGTTTTTGTCAACAAATCTTCGAAATTGGATTAAATTCGTTGATATAATTGTGAGTTCAAGTTCATCCATGCAGTTGAACGCCTGAAGATGCCGAAAGGCAAAAACCGGGTCGTTTGTGACAAAATCTATGTGAATGTACATACTTTGAACGATTCAAATTTAAATTTGATGAATTTGAATCGTTCAAATTATGTACATTCACACAAATTTTGTCGAAAGGCAAAATCCGAGTCGTTAGTGACAAAATCTGTGTGAATGTACATAATTTGAACTATTCAAATTTAATATTGAAATTCCATCAAGCACCTTCAGTCGAAATCTTAAATTAAATTTGTTGAGTTAAAGTTGATTTTAAACGATGATCAGTTGATTTAGATTTTTCTGCAGTTTTGCGATTATTAATTATCACTAATGGCCTCAGAAAATATGTCAACTGACCGCGTGCTTGATCGCTACGGAAAAGTAAATTACAGAAAACGTTTTTAATAAATGTGTAAAAAAGTTACCGCCGAATCCCTAAAAGTTATTCCGAAATGTCAGTTTGAGAAGCGTCATATCCCCAGCATTGGAACAGTAGCAAAGTTTTATATTAGATTCGCAAGACGAATGTTTTGAATTCATTATTCTAACAATATTCCTGAAAACAGAATGAAAACAACGAAAAAAAAACAATCACGTTTTCCCCTTTTCCCGAGAGGTTTTTTAAAACTATTTCACGTCCTTAAATAAAATGGGTATACTTGCACCGTAATTACGGCGATAAATAATTTATCGAACAAGGAATATATCGAGTCGTTTTTTGTTAATATGTTCCATGTTTGAATTTGTTGTTATTATTTATACTGGCAACATTTTATTATCACTTAGTTATTTATTTGTTTTATTTTTAGGTTTTGGGAATCGTTTTATGGCCTTAATCTTTCGGTTTATTTATTTCATATCGGTTTTGCTGTTTTATGTAAATATGTGTATATATTTTTACATGCGTATCGCGGCCTTTTGAGCACTTCAAAGTTGATCCAAGGGTATAACAAAACATTTTATATTTGGATCAAAAAAGAAGCCAATATATTATTTTTTTACTCAAGTGTAGGAAAAGTAACAAAATTCTCCGGGTTCTACAGCTCTACAGTTCACCGGAACGACCTCGGGACATATTATTATTTACCACTCGATTGTGGGAATAATTATTACTTTCTTGAATAACGAGGAAAAACTATGGATGTTGAAAAAAGTTTGGAATAATCATGAAAATGTTTATTTTTATTTGAAACATATGCATCGCTTCCAATGTAAAGTATTATATAATACTATGGTCTCCTACTGAAAGAGAACTGCTTGTTACTCAGTTACTCAAACGTCTTTTTTTTCCAAAGAGAGTAGAGGTAGAAATGTTAGGACTAGGACAGGACTAGTGGTTAATTATCGCTCTCACTACATCTCGTTTTTTTAGGATTGGAGATGTGAAAAGATTTTTTAGGAATTACAAGTATTTCAAGTATTACAAGCATTTCAAGTGCACGGATGAGTTCAAGTACATTCGTGCACTTGGAATGCCTGAAGATGCCGAAAGGCGAAAACCGGGTCGTTAGCGACAAAACTCATGGAAAAGTACAAAATTCAAACAATTCAAATTTGATTAAAAGCGTGCTGTTCGTACTGGGATCTGAACCCGTGAGATTAGTAACGGAAGCCATCGACTTTGACCGCTGCACCAAGGACTCAATTTAAAGCGATGATTTTATATTACCAAACTTTTAAATTCAGCTAGGGACACGTTTGAAATGACAATATATTTTGTAGTAACCACGACCGCTCCTAATGTAGTCATATGGATTCCTAATAGCGCTTATGTCAGCGGAAGTTGTTGCTTGTTCCTACGTCTCTTATTTTATAACGGAGTGTAGATATAGTTACGATTTTACTAACGGTTTTCAGTGATCGCTCACGCTATGAAAAAAAAATATTACAGACATCCATGTCTTTGGTGACACATCCATAAATCGATTAACAAAACTGTCCGAATTGGGACTCGAGCCTATGAACAACGCAAACGAAGCCAATGACGTTAACTACTGAAAAAATAATTGATAATAATAATCAAGTCAGCACGAGTTAATCTGTTTTGTTTTTTTAATGCATATATTAAATCTAATGACAATCGTTGAAGTGTTTTGAAAAAAAAATAGCAATTCAAGTTAGCGCAAGATTAAGAACCCCAAATGATTTGACTGGAAATAAATGAGCACTTGAGATAAAAAGAATTATTTCTTTTGTATATTTATTGACCCGTGACATTTTTTGCTATGTCTTAAGTCTTAAGAAGGTCAGTATCCGACCCTGAAAAGTAATAAAGCAATATTCCAATACAGAGCCGCCAATGGGATAATTTTGTCCCACTATTATAATTTATCAGCCAGAGTGGCATGTTAATTACCAGCTGGGCGAATTACACCGAGCCAGTAAATTGTTTTTTTGCCCGAAAACCAGAGACATCTACATTTCCACAATTTCCACAAATTACGAATGAGGGAGAAGAAATAAATGACTTGTCTATGTCAGTTGTGGAAAAAATTTGTTACATGGCACTGTGGGGCGTTTCTGAAACGAAGAAGACACCGAGTAATATGCAATTAATATCTAATTACAGCGTAGGTAACCGAATGATTCTATCTTACACAATTCTTTTTCACTTTTAACGTATTCACTGTCAATACTTGGAGAAGAGAAAATATAATAAAAAAACACTATTTTTTTACTACGTTAATTCTAATACTTTCGATGGATTCGGCGGTAACTTTGTGGAAGTTCATTTTAATATAAACTATAAAATAACTTAGATTATTCCACGTATTGTGCTACAAACTGTGACACGTAAGACAGGCATCCTCAGAGAATCCTTACTTTCACAAACGCAGTAAAGTAAGGATTGTTTGAGGATGCCTCTGAAAGAGGCGAAACACGTGTCACAATTTGTTGCACAATACGTGGAAATTATTTTATATTACGCTAATTCTATATTTATTGATTATGATCAGAAACGGATCAGTTGATAATGTACGTAACAAGTAAAACCGGTCCTGATCATAATAAATACACGTGGAATTAATACAAAAGAGTGTTTAATTCTTTCTATACAATTATGTTTAAATGAGCAGGTAAATCTACCAAATTCCCCACTTTTGTATCCTATATGCAAATAAATACATTTCAATTTCATGAAATAATTATAAATTTTCCAGCGATCCAAAAAAAATATATGATTTTTGAAATTAATGACCATTCACATTTGAACGATATTTACATTAATTAAAAAATAAATATTTCCCCAAGCTAATTGAACGTAATAACAATACAGTCATTAGTAAAGTTAATCCATTTTTCCATCAATAGCTTTAAACTTAGTGATACATTTATTTACTAAGCGTCAGTTCAAGTTCATCCGCGCAATTGAACGCCTGAAGATGCCGTAAGGCTAAACCCGGGTCGTTAGTGACAAAACTTGTGTGAATGTACATAGCATATTTATCACTATGATTGTTTATAATAATTGTATGCATATTTATCATCCAGATATGTAACTGAAGAGCTTTTTTAATACCATTTCCGTTTTCAGCATGAAGTATTAGGACATTCAAACATGAAGCTTTTAATAATAATGCTTAGAATAAATAAGGTTTTGAACAATTGCTACCGAGACACTCACGGTTACAATTTTAAAACTGTACAAAAGCATAGCTTTTTTAACGCTTCTTTTTTATTTAATCCATGGATATAAAAGCAGTAAAGAAATGGGTGGAATTAGATAGGGGATTCTAACAAAAGCTGTTTAACGATAATCGGTTCTAAATCTAATGTCGTTGCTCTTTCATTTCAGATACTGTCAAGATAAAAGGTTGTGATAATGACAGGACTGGCAACCAGCCCATACAACGATGGGTGAGGGATTATTAAATCAACAGATAACATAAATCAATGCCATTCCATGAAACCTATGAATCAATTGAAATTCAATTAATAAGAGTGTCTACTTGAAGTTTGGTACTCATTTGGTCAGAAAGTATAGTTTTGTATTTCTAATTTAAATGGGGATAGCATGAACTTTTCTGAGTCCCCATACAGGCCATTTTGCATTTTATGAAGCATTAATATGTTTCCTATATTGTAATCGTCTAATTTAATATATAAAAATGAATGTTTGTTTGTTTGTTCGTATTTTATTCGTTGCCATACCGTTTATCCGATTGCATTAAAACTTTTTGCTTGCAATTGCGTGAAGGCTATAAGCGTAGAAAAATTAACTTACAGTAGGTCTTATATATAAAAATCAATGTTTGTATGTCTGCCATACCGTTTATTTTATCAACGTATCTCTTGCACTTGCGCGAAGGTTATATGCATAGTACAATTAATTTAAAGAAGGTGGCGCGTGTGTCGCACCATAGACAATCAACAAACGACAAACAGCAAACGTCAAACGACACATGTCATTCGTAATTTTATCGTACAGTGAAATTGAATCGAAATTATTTACCGCAAGCGTTAACTTTTTTAATTGCAACATAGAGAATCGAAGGAGAACGTTCACGAGCTACTCGATCTCGACGAACAGTACATGTTGATTTGAATTTTGCTGCATTTTAATATGATGTTAACTAAATTTTTAAAATCCATGCTTCTCACATGGACAGCTGTATGTGGCCTGCTCACGCGTTGGAAAACCTTCTGATTTATTCGCATACGCTCCAGATAGAAAAATAAAACATATTGTGTATCCAAAGCCACAATTAAAACACGAACACTTTCTTTCTTTGAGTGGCAATGCAACGCTTGCCGGGTACCAGCTAGTAATAATATAAAAGCAAAGCACTCTTTGAGGAGCACTGTTTATGTTAATGCCAGCCGTAGATAGACTATAAGAAAATGGTAAGTTCTTAATATTCAAAGCTCTTTGAAAGCTTCACCCTGAAAAAGTTTGTCCGACTCAATTAGACAAACATATCATGAATACTTGCTTACTTCTTGAATAGAAATTAATGCGGCAGGGAGTTAGTAGCGATAATTAATTGAGAGTGGAGTTTTCGAAAGGATAATGAAATAAATATGTTAAACTATTCGACGAGGTTGTGTTGGTTTTCTTATTACTTAGATGCTTTTCGTGTTCAGTTATTCATCAATGAATTCTTTCATTGTTGTGTTTTTAACTAAAAAGTTTGTGGTATTTTATTTATTTATTTATTTAATTAACATTGCACAAGGTTGACAAATTATTAACTTAAAACTTTTACAATGGAGAAAAAAAAATAGTACAATTTAACTTTTCCGTTTCTAAGCTCAAGAAATGCGACCCCAATACCAACATTTTCTTAAATATCTATTTTAATATGGGTGATACAATGTTTATAATTAAGGTATTCTTATATCATAGTTTTTTGGACCTTTTGTAGTTTATATAAATACGCGATAACGCTTATCAGGTGATTAGCGCCCGCGATAACGATTGTTCGTAAGATAACTTAGAACGCTGAGAACACTCCTCAGTAGTCAATTCATATGTGAGCTGGGATGACGTCTTTTTTACGCGCAACTTAAAATATGATTATTTATTAAAAAAACACAGATTTTTATAAAAAATGTATGAGGAATGATGCAAAGAGATATTTTTAAGCCCGTGGACTATTTTTTTTTTGAAATTCATAAGAATAAGGCCAATAATGAGGAAACCACTGGGGTCAAAAAAGATCCCCATCGGCTGACAAGTATTTTTCTAGTCTTCGAGCCGCAAGAGTTAATATTAAAAGCAGTAGGGAAAAAAATGGCAAGGAAGTCAAATGAGTTAGCTCCGACGAACTCTACTTTAATACATAAAAAATAGTATTCGTCGGAACTCACCCACGTCTACGTGGAATATGTCGATATTCGAAGCAGTATTGTTGAACACCGTTAAAGCTCTCCCCAGTGACATCCCCATTGGCAGGCTGGTTCTACACCTTGGGAGAACAAACAATTCATGTCCGCGATTTCTCAAAAAATAATCAGGAACATTTAGATTCACATTATCAAGAATGGTGGAATTCTCATTTTGGCTTCGTATAAGTCGAAAGAAATATATGGCCAGATACATTTCTCTTCGAACGTTCAAGCTATTGAAGTTAAGCATGCCTAAGAGAAAGTCAGTTGGATAAAGCCATGGGTAATATCCATACACCCTCATATAGAGAAGTCTCAAAATTTTTTTCTGAATCTTCTTCACCATGAGGGTATATTTCGATCATCTTGGGGCTCAAACAATTGACCCACTATCAAGTCTGCTTCGAACCAAAGCGTTGTACATTAATATTAGAATTTTAACTCCCGAAAAGACTTTGGTGGTGCGGATGATAAAGCCCAACATTGCATTTATCAATATTGTATTATAGTATTAGTAGTATCATAGTATTGACTATGCGTGGTATGATTTAAGCAATCACCTTTAGCTAGTCCTGTAGCTGAGTGATCAACGCTTTCGAATGTTTATCTTATTGGGTTTAGGCGTACACGCAGTTAATACAATTGCAGTTATATACTAATTTGAACTGAGAATATTGTTTACTCTTAAGATAACAAGCGGCTCACCGGCCATAGTATTAATTGTCAGGTTCCAAAATTGATGAGCCATTTAATGATGTGTTACAATTTTTAAAATCCGTAAGCTATTTTTGAAAAATCATCCGTTTATGATTATGATATTTTTAAACCACAGTGTTTTATATGAAATATCTAAACACCGATTTTTATGTACTCTCCCGATATTGTGAATTATAATTGGATGTATTTTTGTTTAATTCAAACTAATAAGTTCTAGTAATGTAGAATTAATGCTTTATCTATTTTCAAAGGCATTGTAATCTCTTATCGTGTGTAAATGTATTTTTTTTATTCTTTATTATGTATTTAGAAATTAAATCCAGCGATAAACTATTTATACGATATCGGTACGACTGCCTTTTCTTTTCGGTAACTTAAAAATTTGGTCTAAATCTTTTTATTAAAATTTGAATAAAACTACACTTGGAATGGAGATAGCTAAACAAATATCAAAAGACTGTTTGATTCCACGACGGCGCTTTTTTTATTTTTGGTCAAATATAATACATAAGATATCTCCTCAAAGAACCCGAAACGTGTTAGATAAAAAAAAGCTGATGATAGATTCCATTAGAGATGTCTAAATTCCAATATGTTGCAATATTTCGCTAGTCGCACGTGTCAAGTGTCCGGACTCACGTGTGCGCCTGACCCAAAGAATTCCACGTAAAGAAATCTTTATGGGTGTCGCGCATCCCTTTTCCTCGGTGCGATTGGATAAATAGCAATGATACATCCCTTTCAATTCAAAAGCCAGGATATACATTAGTTATCTATCCTGGGAAGGGTCCGTAAAGGAATTTTGGGTCGTATATCTCTCGACCTCAAGGCTGGATACTTATTGCATGCCCTTTCTCTGCGGAACGACTCAAAATTGGTAACTATGCAAGGTGTTTGAGAAACACGCGAACATAAACAAGGTTAATAAAGTCAAGTAATTGTTACAGCAATACTCTTTCATAAATATACATTTATTTCTATTATAATATATATTTATAACATACAAGATTAAGCTTATAAGAAAAAACACTTTGATCTTTGTTCCGAGTCTGAGAAGCAATGCCGGGTGTGTAGGGAAGTGATCGACTTATTTCTCTTCTGTTACAAGTAAGGCTTCCAAGCCGGTTTAAGCCGAAACCGGTTAACCGGTTGATCGCCTGTTTTGAAAAAACCCGAAAACCGGTTTATTTCCTTCGGTTAACCGCGTTTTATCAAAAATACTCTTTTCTTGTTTTTCATTGTTTTTTTACAAAAGAAAAATGTTTTACAATGAATTTATTGCGTAATATAGGAAACAATTCTAAACAAGTGTCTAAAAATTGGATGTCTTGTCTTATCCAGGTGATATGCTTAAAAAAATGAATGCATTTAAACATCGTTCTTTGGGTGACTTTATAATCAAGCTTTATTTTTTTTACATGATGAATATTTTTTTATCATAAAATATTTTTTCACATGTTATATAATAGTAATTGTTACATATATTGCCTTCTGTGTTCTATTTGTAAGTTTCAAGTTCTAGTATCGTTATTTTGCCATGGCAATCAGGTTGGTAACTAGAGTCCCATTAAGATAAATTAAAATAAATATTTGTAATTGGAGTATAAGCTGTTATGCCAAATATTTAAAAAAAAAATACATTTTTTTTGCACACCCACCTCATCAAAATATATGATATTTCGGTTTAAACCGGTTACCCGGTTTATTTGTCAGAAAAAAACCGAAAACCGGTTAATTTTTAAGTCCGGTTAATTGGAAGCCCTAGTTACAAGTATCCACAATCTCGGTTCACGTATGGACACTTTCAAAAAAAAAATCTATCGGTCAATACGTTTATATCCAAACGTAGGAGTGTTTATGATTTCTACACTCCCTCTCACTCACACACTCGATCCTAATTAGTTACAAAACTTGTGTGAATATACATAATTTGATCGATTCAAATTTACTTATTGCTATAGCTCTTTTCTTGTCATTTTAAAACTTTCTAGACCCATGTCCTTTCTCTCAAAAATAGACATTATGTTAAGTGGCTAACAAACAATTTTTTTAAGCAATTTCTTTACAGATGAGCTTTATAAGAATTGCATAATATTATGTTCCGCAATGCGATCGGACATGGTTACAAAAAAAAAAACACTTGATGAAGTGTTTCCGATAATTAATTGACGCGATTATAACTTTAAATAAGGCGTTAATAGTTTGCGAGCACCCAGTGACAAATATATTAATTGGTGACACCCAGACGTGCAATTAGGAGACAAATTTATTACACACAATTTGTACATAATAGGCGAGATTTATACTACTTACGCAAGCGATAAGTGGTTGCCTTAACTCTGAGGACGGGGTTTTGTGGCAACTGAAATTGATAGTTGGTAAATAAATTGTTATTCCCGGAGAATTTTATTCGAGCAAGTTTCGTAGTTTTAAGATGTCGTTTAAATTTTTCAAGTTTTTTTTCCTATTTGAAATAAACAAGCGTGTTGTTCTGACACATAAACAGCGAAGAAAAACTTCAGTTCTGTGACAGACGCTACGGAATGTTTCTTTTTGTTAGTGCTTATTATGTCCTTTTTTTAATATGAATTTTTAGTTGTAATGAATTTAGCCAAGTCATATTTTTACCAATGTAGACTTATTTATTCCTTTAAGTTAAGAAGTTTTAAAGCAGCAGTTTTCATACTTCGAAAGTGCTTCATATTAATAAAAATGTTATTTTTATAAACACATATGAGAAAGGCAATGATGAATATTTTAATAAATATTATTTTTATTGATTTTTAAAATCTGGTTATTAACTGTCGTATTGTTATATATGACTAATGTAACTTGCCGCTTTTGTTAAAAACTCGATTTTAAGTGCTTAAAAATGTACAATTTTGAGTATTATTTTTTTTAAATTAATCTCACTACTATATGCGTTTTTGCCAGCAATACACGATGACACGTTAACTTATTTTCAAAAAAAAAAAACACGGAGACCGCCGTGTTTGTTTTCAGACCCCTCAATCAATACAATATTTTAAATTTTAAAACCCGTTTTAGAAGTGTATGAAAATACACTTTATGTTAAGATATTGGTTTTACTATCAAAAGTGGCAAAGTCAAAGGCATCTTGTTATCATACTGGTGATATCATTGATAGTCAATCAATTAAAGTCAAGGAAATTCATTCAGAGAAATCTCTTCGTGTCATATATATATATTTAAGCCATATCTTATCCTAATGAAAAGCATATGGATTCGTAATGAACTTCTTGTTACTCAGTTGCCAAACATATCTTTTTTAATAGTACATATATAAGAATGCCTTACGGCTGGGCTACTAGTTAAATAATCGCTCTCAGAACGCCCATTTTGTTTGGATTAGGTAGATTGGTGATGGGAGGGAATTCGAGATATCACAAACATCTATGTCTATAAGTCTAGTAATCCATAAATTGACTAAAAATCTGTCTCCGCTTCAAAAGCTAACCAAAACAGCACGTTGCATATGTTGTTAAGTCACATTTAAATTAAAGCTGTTTTATAGTCTCATTTTTTATTTATTCTGTTTTTATACTTCGAAGCAAATATTCTTTCGCAAAAGTTTTAAAGAAAAAAATAAGTTTCACCGGTACCGCAATGTTTTTTTGGTATTGAATTGAATTCACCAACTACATTTAAATTAATAGTTCATAAGTAGAGTCGGACAGCCTTAATAAGAAAGGGCGTTGTTTATTCCAAAGGAAGTCTCATGTAATTTAAATTGACCGTAATTGCTTTAGCCCGGTCATTATATTCTAACGAAGTATCAATTAAATGGCTTGGTGCCTTCCACCGGACCTAAATATCTTCCACTTAATGAGTTTTTTCTCCCCCGGTTTTATCTCGTTTTTCTTCCGAAATTGCTTTTCCTCCACGCTCTCATTCTGATTTAGTTACATTTTCCAGTTGCGCTACACTTACAAACATTTCATATAAAGAGTAGAAAGCAAGATTCTTAACGAAGAAATTCTTTTTTATTTCATATTTTACTCCCTGTTTTTTTTGGACAGGCGCTGTTGGAACTGTATGTAGGTACTCTTTTTTTATTATTCAAAGTAAATTTATATCTTTCCTGCACGTGTTGAGTAAATAACCAAGATTTTTATCATGAACTGCTAAATTTATGCATTCAGAGTCCTGATTTCCTAAAATGAGTGTCTGGAAATGCTTTCTTTGTGTACTTTGAGTTTCAAATAAGAATTTTGTCACTTACATGTCATATTACGAACCTAGAATGTAAAAATATAAAGCGATCATTTGTTTTATCGTATTTTATTATTATTAGATTCAAAAATCTCTGGTTATGTAAATATTGTATACATCAGTGGTGTGTTGGTAAATAAATAGGTACCATATAGGACAGTCATTGATTTCTTACCTATTTATTATTTTTGTTTTTTTTTATATCCGTCTGAAGTTAAAAAACCACAAGTTTTAACAATTAAATCAATAAAAAAACGATTTTTATATATGTAAGTACTTGAAAATTAAGTAACTAGTCAAAAGGGTGGCAGGGCGCCTTCTTCAATTTCAGGTACCAGGTCGCCGACCTGGCCCCACTACACCACTAGTATACATATATTATATATGAGGAGCAAACATTTAAAAAGTGATCTGTTACAAATTTTGAAAAATGACGTTTAATATCAGTTCTGATAGTCTATAATAAAATATATGAATGGAAATCATAATAAGTTTTCAAAGAAGTTGACACATTCAAGCAAACCGTGATCTCTCAATCACTCAAATCATCATTTCCCAAGCTCTGTATTTGTGTGACAAATCATTTTTTGTATGTTTGCTCCTCATATATGTATATTTATCACTTTCCTATTATATATAATTATACATTTAATTAAAGTTGACCGATTAGGGATAGCAACCTTTTACATAATGTGGAAAGTCTAAAACCAAGTACTTCTTGTTCAACGCATGCATATTGATAGTCCTGCTTTACGGCTGCAAGTCATGACACATAACGAAATCGCAAAGTAACCGTATACTTCTAAGACTTATACCATGGGTGACAGGTGAGGTAGTTTGACTTTTTCAGGAATACGAATATAAGAGAGCGAACTGACCAGCCCTTTATTATGTCCAAAATAAAAATAAAACTGACAATTGACCTGGCATGGACACGTGCTGCTGATGCCCCAAAGAGAGCCTATACTATAGTATGCCAAGTGGATGGAACCCTTTGTCGTGGAAGGCAACTGAGGAACATCCAAATCTAAGATGAACTAGGAGAAAGCAAAGATACTGGCAAGGGATAAAGAATGTGGTAGGAGCCATGTAGTGGCAGTTACCACACTACCATTTACTCCGAATATCAAGCGGATAAAGGTTAATAAAATATTGTTGTCAATATAGTCGCTAGGGATTGCAATACCTTTATTACCGAAACCATTATAGCGGTATTAACTGTGTATTTTCAGTACTGAAATACCGGAATTGATATATTAGGTGTCGTGTAAAGGCGTCAACAGCAAGCTGCTAAGTTTCTAAGCTCAGTGAAAATCAGTGGCGAATTAATCGCTTTGGAGGCCCTAGGCGCAATGAATTTTGGAGGCTCTGTTTTTTGAATAACATAAGAGTGTTGCAAAACTCTTCGTAGAATAATAATGAATATTGAAAACTGAAATTAAAATATAAGGATTTATATAATTTATCGTATTTTTGAGGCACCTAAAATTTGGAGGCCCCAAGAGCGCGTCTCTTGCGCTTATGGGATAATCCGCCACTTGTGAAAATGTATTGCTTAAATTTATTATTAAAATAATGCTCAATAATTTTTAAGTGTATGCAATTAATGTTTTTTAATGCAACTTTATTTCGTTACAGATAAGAGAATGCAGTATTTGAAAATGACAAAGTTCGAGACCCTTTTCATAGTGTATTTTTGTAAAACTGAGCAAGGTGGTCATTTTAAAAGATGACATCGACTGAAATAACAAAATTCTCGTATAAAACTTTACTGTCACATTTTAAGGGTTGGACCGCAGAGCTTGCGCACGATTTATACAAATAGCAATAAATTCTTCTTTGAATGACATAATATCAAGTTGGGGACTAAGTAAATGCAATGCCTTACATTGCAACACTAAGTCTTGTATATTTTTTACTGAGAGTCGGAAACGATGGCTGACAATTAAAAAAATATTAAAATCATTTAGATAATAAGATTTTGTTTAAATGATTTTATAGATAAAAACATAACTCTGTATACAAATAATTTCGTCATGATTTTTAAGAACTCTCGGAAAAACACATTTTTTTGTAGTAATTCAACACTGTTAATTTAAATCGAAACCAGTTTCGCTCATCGCGAGCATTATCAACTGTAGTGATGAAAATATAAATGTTGATACACGGTTATATATAAAGAAATATGAAACGATTTTTTTTAAATAATTGATACTTATTATAAATTATCCATAATTCGAAAGCTTTAAGTCCAACAACGTTATTTACAAAAAAATGTTTTTTTTTTCTGTTGATTAGTTCATTTTTTATTGTCAGCTACACGACTATATCAATCTTTCTTCTTGAATCACATATAGTTAACTACATTATTTTTTTATTATGATACTTACAAATTTTAGCATCACTATAATAAATGTAAACATACAGTTCACAATAAATTATAAAATAAAATATGAACATTAGGTATTAGGCTTTAAATTGACATCTGCTTTGTAATGTTACAAAATAATAAATATGGTTTATTGGCTTTCCTGAAAAGTTACACTTTTGCAAATAGTGTTGTTTGACCTTAATCCTTCGATTATTAAAATAATATACGAAGGAATTCTAACGAATAAACATTAAAAGCTTTTAATCAAAAAATTTACCAAATTAAAAATAGGTTACATAATATAATGAGTTCATAAGTAGTTCTTAAATATTATTATCCTTTTAAATCCATTTTATTTTATTGTTTATAAATATTATATGAGTGACTTAAAAAGTGTTTTAAAAATGATGAGATATCCATCCGAAAGTGATATAAATATATTATAGAAAATAGCAAAGCTTTCACTCGCTAGCTTATTCAATACTTTTCGATAAAACGTCCCTCGAAAACCTTCCATCGAACATCGACATCAAAATAATATTTATTAAAATAATTATTTTATGTTAATTTCTTTCGGATACAATGGTGGACCGTACGGTTTACATAAACGGGTACAAAGCTCGGAAGAAAGCCGCCGCTTCTAAGCAGGTCGTATAAAAATTTACCGTCCCGTATTAGCCCCTAACCGTATTTAGATTTTATTTCTTTTCAAATACATATAAAAGGTGATGGCCGGCAAGCCGAGTCCATTTATTATTATGTGGGTCAGAAATTATACTACGGTCGGCACTGACGATTCTCGTTAAAAGATATCGCTTTTTATTCAGATGTAATGTTTTATTTGAATTTGTATTGTTGAATTAACCAAAACCGCACCGAGGAGATAAGAAGCAACAGCGGCGCATTACCACAAATTAGAATCTTATTTTGGATGTGCGTTGTTTCATTGGTTAAAAACTAGGGATCCTGTGCCGAGATAACCCAAGAATAAATTTCCGGGAAATCGACGCTTTTTACTAGTCTCGATTCCCGAAATTTTGTGTATGAAGTGGAATGCAATAAAAAAGGGAACTTCTTTAAAATCTTCATTTTTTTTTAAATAAATTACTGACCCAATGTATTATTTTTCAAAAAAAATGGTTTAATCGGAAAAATCAAACGAATCCCACGAATGGTGTGTAATAATAAGCGATATTAATATTTTGTCATCTTTCGAATTATTTACATTAAAAAATAAGTTTGCATGAGTTTTGGATTACCGACAGTTTTCGTCCGTATTTTTTTAATAAAAAATACTACAGGGACATGCAAATTTTATTTCTCGCTTCTCAGGACATGAAAAAAGCTGATACTTAGAAATCTCTATTCAAAACCCAAGTATAATGTAAAATCAACAACACATGGTGTATGTTCATTTTGGTCTACTTACTAAACTTTAATAATTTTGAATGGTGGTTGATTTCAATAATCACAAACACTAAAACTGTAAGCGGGTGTTCACGTTTATATGTTAATGTATAACTATTTCATCGCATTCAAATATCATGCTGTGTTTGTAAGATTGTGAAGAATAAATAAATTGTGTCGATTGTCGAAGGGTATAAGGGGATATTTCTCAATAGAACCTAAATTATCCCTATCAAGCTTATCTACGAAATTGTGCTGATTGGAATTTCTCTGCATGTGGTTGAAATCAAAGTTTGTGCCGTTATTATGATGTTGAATAGCTATTTGAGTGTGGGAAATAAAACACGCCTGCATGTAATACAGTGATCTACGAGACAATTTCAAGGTTTGATAAGCAATCAAAGACACAAAGACAGATACACAGGTAATGTAAAAAAAATGAATCCGTAAGGAGACATGCTGAACGGTAAGTGTTTTATTATTAATTGCAAAGTGACAAGCAATAAAATTCAATAACATTAAAAAACAAAACAATCTTCAGGCAAACTGTCGTAAGACAATTTACGAATGAACTTAAACTTGATTCTAATTCTGAACTTATAAAACTACGAATTTTAGGTTAGGGTTATTTTTCATTTCTAGTGAAGCAGGGTTGGAAACTAGGTATGATACAATCATTAATATTTCTAATTACAAAAACTAATTACTATATGAGGATGGGTAAGTCTCAAAGGAAATAAATTTTATAATGGTGAGCTGCCTTTCATATTTAAAATATTATTAATCGATTTGACTTCAAAGACAAGGATATCTGTGATGAAACGGAATATAGCAACATCAAGCAGCTCACTTCGTATCCCTGTAAGCCACAGTCTCCTAGTTCTTATTTATTTCTAGTAAAGTAATTTCTTTACAGATGCTCTATTAGGGATTCACCTGCTCTACATTGCGAGCGGACGTGGTTGACTTGCAAACTTTAACATAGTATAAAGTCAGTCTTATTCTTTTAAATAAAAGTTTTCTGGAACGAATTTGAGTCTCACGATGTAAATTTTTATTTTAAAATAAAGTGGCAAATATATGGCTTTGACAAAGCAATTCTTTAAAAAGGTTTGCTTCTATTTAAACAATTTAAAACTGTATCAATGGTTTTACGAAACTCCAAATATGTATAAGGTTTTCAGAGTTTTTAGCTTGCTGTATATCATATAAAAGAGTTCAACAATTACGTATATTTAAGATATACTGCTATAGAACACCGTGACACTTTGAATTTAGTATCTTCATGCATTTCGTAAAGTTAAAACTACTTATTTTCTAGTAACTTACTTTAAGTATTTTCATTGCATCTGTTAGTTGGCACACTACCAAAACGTCTATGATGCATTCAAAGAAACTGAAAATACATAAAAATATACATACCTATCCCATAAGTCATTTTACACAATATGTAATGATATTATAGTTCGCAAAAAGACTGAAAAAACATATTTCTGCATGCCCCGGAAATGATACACAGAAACGAATTAATTTGATGTCGAGAAATATGTTCAATTTTATTTGGATTTAATTTACTGCAATTCACGGTTGACCGGTTCGTCAAAGTAATCAGATTGGTTTTAATTGAAAATGCAATACGATGGAAAAAATCACCATCAACACGATTACGAATTTAAGCGTGAAATAAAAGTACCAATCTAGTACCAATGCAACCCCCTAATGAGGCGCATATAGAACGATTCGTCAACGAATAAATTATTGTTTGCTTGTAACTGACACATTGCGGTGCCATAAGAAGAGCGAAGAGTAGACTGCAACTTATAGAACCTTTTCATATATCTTGAGTAAAAAGTTTTCTGCTCGCCACCACGTACGTACTGGACAATTGCTCCTGAGACAATTCTAAAAATTTATGAATATTTTTCTTACACTACTGGAAACTATCGTATAAAATTAACAGACGGCAAAACAGTGCTGGGTGGAAAAGGGTAAGCAAAAGAACATAATACACTACTTGAAAATACTTGCGGTAATCTAAAATGTTCCTGATCATTATATAAAATGAGCACTCGAGACGTGAAGTGAGCCAAGAAGTACAATGGTAAAAAATTCTATTGGACTTTTAAGTACAAATCATGTCTTTATTGGTGTTTTGTGGATTGCATATCTTAATTTTAAAGATATAAAACACTGTTGTAGTGTACATTTATTTTCTGAGCTTAATTCTTTTTTCCGATTCTATTAAAATAGAATATTATAACATATCTAGATATTTTTTCCTCAAATACGACTTGCCTCAGGGGATCAAATTGTTTTATTTTTATAAACATTAAAAAAATGAAATGAATTGATGGTTTTTAGTATAACAATATTTCACAGTCTTTTTGAAACTGAATACAAATGAACTTTGATATAACGGACTTTGAATGTGAAGAAAAAAATATGGTAAAATGTAAAAGCTGTTAAAAGATTTAGTTAATGCTGTACATGTCTAAGTCCATGCTTCACCGCTTGTAAATATTGTTACTGTAATATATTTTAATCTAAGACTAAGCAGCTGATGGTAAGTACACGCTATAAAACGATAGTTTCATTAATAGCCGTCTAAAATATTCAGCAATGAATTACTGCTACTGCGAGAACGGCAATGCATTCAAAACTACCCCCTAATACTATTTCCGTAGCAACGGTATTAAAGCCTGAATGATACCTCTACCCTGCACCCTCTACACGCCCGAAATGCTCATTGAATAGTTAACACTCGACAGTATGGACTTCGTGAAGGGTTTCACCAAATTACCTTCGTGCGGTTATCAAATTGCCCAAGCCAATCGTTTGCATCACGCTTTTCACTTCAGAGGAGGGCATTGTGTATGATAATTTCAACAATTGACCCTTCATTCAGCAGAAACTTGAACCTTTTTGAGTGAAAGAATGAAATGATGTAAACTTTTATTAGAAATTCATTTATTAATAATTTTGGTTCTATTTTAACCGTTTCTATTATACAATGGAATACAGGAAATGTATTTCTTGCACAAAATTATGCATCACACCGAAAATTATATCTCCTCAATGATACAGTTAAGATACATTTTTAATAACAATTTGATAGGGAACAATAAATAATAATTAAAAATATATAGATATCGACTGTGGAAAGGAAAAAGGACGTAACCTACACATATCAAATTTTACAGGAGACGCAAAAAAACGTGTTTTGATTATTTTGTGCCATATGCAAATTATGAATTATACCAGTTTGAAGTGCACGGAGACTTCTAAACTGGTATTTAATTGATATAATCTAATATTAATTAAAGAAATTGTCTTGGAAAAACTTTTATTTCGGTCTTTTTTCTTGGTTTTAATTTATCTTTTCAAAGATAAAAGCTAAATTTAGATACTAATGCGGCATTTGCTGCTTGCATCCTTTTTATATAACGTGTATCAAGTTTAATATATTGTGATTATCGGAAAAAACCTGTTTTGAAAAAACTGTAGGTTACGTCCTTTTTCCTTTCCACAGTCGATATTATAAAGGTTAATTAAATAAAATTGGTATAACTATAAGTAATAAAGAAATTAGGTAATAATAAGCAATAATGATAGTTAATGGCACTAATAAAACAATTTTTAATTTTGAAACAGATGTGATTAGGATTGAATGGTGAGGGGCAGGGACGGTAATCTTTTTTCCCAAAAGAAGTAGCAAATTGTTAGAAGTTACAGAAATTTTCTGGATATGAAACTAGATCTGGATGCCCGATAGGACCATCATGGTTATTTATACACAATGAAAACAATATACTATATAAGCATCTAAAATAAGAGATTATAAGCATCTTAAATTTTTCGATAGATTCGGTAGTAACTTTGTGGGATTAAATAACATATAAGATATAATTTAAGATTTCGACTGAAGATGCTTGGTGGAATTTCAATATTAAATTTGAATTGTTCAAACTATGTACATTTTCATAGACTTTGTCACTAACGAAACGGGTTTCGCCGTTCGGCATTTTCAGGCGTTCAAGTGCACGGATGAACTTGAACTGACGTTTAGTAAATAAATGTTTCGTGTTTATATAAGAAGTAAATGTATCATTGAGTTTAAAGCTATTGCTGGTGAAAAGGATAAGCTCATGAGAACGCCCACAGATTTGAGAAGTATGTAGTTTTAAAAGTTATATTTATTTGTCTGTCAGCAAAGGTTTTATGATTATATTTATATAGGCTATAGAAGTGGAGATCCCGGCATATTTAATATGTCATTTAAAATCGAAAGGCTTTACAATTGTGCTCTGTTGCAACCCGGGTCGTTAGTGACAAAATCTGTGAGAATGTACATAGTTTGAACGATTCAAATTTAACATATAAGATGTCTTAAAAGTAAAAACTTTTCAGGGTTTGCCAATCACTTAATAAAAAACGACCATAATTTTAATCAGAAGATCAATGTAGAAATACTCTGTCGTTAGTGACAAAACTTGTGTGAATGTAAATAGTTTGAACGAATCAAATTTAATATTGTTTCAATTAAAACAATAAAACAATAGTCTGAGGATTCCTTTGAAAGAGGCGAAACATGTGTCACAGTTTGTAGCACAATACGTGGAATAATCTCAGTTATTTTATATTAAAATAAACGTGCACAAAGTTACCGCCGAATCCATCGAAAGTAATAAAGCACTCTTCCGTATGTACTAAATCAACATCAATTAAATATGATTAGAACTGTTTTCGTTCATTGTGATCATGTTAAATAAATGATGTTTTATTTTTTGTAGAGTATAACGTAAATAAATTGTTTTTTTATGTATGATTATGCCAAAAGAACATTGTGTTTTCTTATTGTGTTTCTTAAATAAAATTATATTGCTATAAAAAGGGTTTCAAGCTGTCTCAGGTATTAGTCGGTGCTACACTTAATAACACAAAGAATACAGCAACATTGTATGTTGCTTCATTTAGTGGTGATTTGTGGAACTATTAAGATTATTAAATTAATATGCAAACAATTAATATATCTCTATAAGTAAAGCCCCAGACAGCCCTGTTTCAGCCCTTAATAAAACAATGCCAAAGATTGCGCAGATCAAGATTCGCCGAATCTCCGACTGGGCGCAGTGGTGTTTGGTTTTAATTAATGCCACGCTAAAAGTTTTCCCATCCGAAAGGAGCGACAAAATAATAACAACGGAATTATGAGGAAGGGTATTCCCGGGGGCTTTCGTGCACCCCCCCCCCACATCTAATAAATTTTAATTAAATCCAGCTAATTGGGGATTAAACTGTTTGAAATCAAGAATAACGCGAGATTCGCTGATAATAATTCAGACGTTGCAAACTGTAGTTAAATTTTTTTATTTGAATATAATTCATGTTTTAATTTGTTATTTACGTAGTAATAATTCTTATCTATAAATCGTTTGTCAAAATTCAGTCAGAATTGGTAATATGAATTGAGCAGTAATCACCTATATATTTTTATTTTTACAGCCATCTTTGCTACCATTGTGTAGTTAATGAGCTTCTATTGAAGCGTATGTCAACAAAAGCTTGTAATCAGTATTCTGATATTTCTTACAAAATACCTTCATTAAAAAATATATTATAAAATCATAAACGAGTGATGACTTACGCTTTCTTAAAAATAATTATCACTTAAAAGCTCATTAATTTTGGAACGCGTCGATATTCATACAACTTTCAGCAGATTTGAAATATTCCAATTCATCACGGATTTTTTTAAAATAAGTTTGAGCTAAGCAGAAAAGAACCAAATGGAGTTTTTATGCATTTTGAGTGATGAATAAAAACATTTCAAACTTCAATGTAATAAAAAGATTGCACTAAAATTTCGGTATGGTTTCTGTTTTATTTGCGTTATTTTCTTTTTGCTTTGCAAGCAAATTCTCTAAAGTTGATATTTTTTTCCTTGTAAAAAAGAGACAAGTATCCGTTATGTTTTATTAACAAGCAGTGTAAGTGTGTTTTAACAAAACATGTATATTCACATTTTCATAAAGTATCTACATATAAACTTGTCAAAACTTTGTAGTCCTTCATTTTGCAAATTTGCAGTTGGTTACATTTTGTTTAAATTAACCCATACTCCTCGACTCGACTCTACTGCCATGATTATGATGAAAGAGTAGGGATATAGCTAAAAAGCGGTTAAACAACCTCTCATGTTCTGTATAATTTTAAAGATTGGATTGGTGGTAAGAAACTAAGAGATCCTAAATATCCATGTCTTTAATAAATCGATTGAAAAATAGCACACACCAATACCCGAGCCTTTGGACACTGCAAATGAAATTAACGACGTTGGTAAAGACCAGGAAAATATAATATAAAACAAGATGTTACAGAAGTGTCATGTCATCATAATTTTATTTGGATTAGCTTGGCAGAAGTTCATTACTTTAACAATAAAAATAACTAACTTATATAAAAGTATTGTGGCGTATTTGATAAGATTCATCTGAAAGAATGCAACAAATATACTCACTAGCTTTATATAAACCTATTGTAGTGATGATTCCTTAAAATTGTCAGCAAAAAAACAACCCAAGAGAATCGCTAACAAAACAACTGGCAAAAAAACAATGGCTTAGATTTGCGGAAAAGTTAAAAGACACCCTATTGACAGAGGCCACATAAATGTTTGTTAGTTGGTCATCCGATCACTCCCTCCGGAGAGCTTTTTAAAGGATGAGCTTAAAAACGACTGGTGATAAGCTAGTTGCTTCACCTTCAAATTGTATTCTAGTCTCTGTGGTCTTATGGCAACCGCTGTACTCTAGCTATCACGTGAATCTATATATATGCTCAAGTCGTGGCAAGTTATATGTGAAATTTATATTTTTAAATCTTATACATGAGTCGGATCTGTGGCGTAATGGTTAACGTCGTTGACTTACATGGCGTATCTCACGGGACTTAAACAATTTATAATTAGCCGATTTCTTTTCAAAGACAGGTGTGTTTGTAATGTCTGAAAATTTCGTCACATCCTTCCATTAAAAAAATATCGGGGTGTAACGGAAGCGATTAGTTACCCACTACGCCTGTTATTATATCCCTGCTCTCTTCGAAAAAAAGAGTTTGAGCAACTGAGTAACAGACACTTTTTGTGGAAACAACTTATTTTGAGATACCTTCCATTACATGGCCATATTATCCACATTGAAATGACATGGATTAAAATATATTTATATTTGTGTTTCTCGATTTGCGCTTTTTCTCTGGTAAGTAACTTTAAAAATTCTCATCAAGTTTTCATAATTTATAATCTATTTCTTAAAAAAGTAGATTGGGAGAGGGGGTGGTATAAAGACATCTAAAAATAATTTGATAAAAGTTTTAACATTTAAATAGCATTGCATTAAAGATTCCATCGCGTAAACCAGCAATAATCACAGAGTAATTATTATGTAAATCACCGATCAAATAATTTAATAGTTGCCTTAAAGAAATATCTTGATAATTTTTGGCCGCTCTGTATAAGATAAAATTTAACGTCGCTGTGTTCGTAAAAGCCGCATTTTATTTCAAAAAAATAATATTCCGACAAATCTGAAATTGCGATTATACGCATAAAAGCACCGTAAGCCTGCGTGACAGTTTTTTCATTGGGTTTCCGGTTTTTTTTTTGTACGCGATATCTCTGTAAGTTGTATGCTACCCGCATGGATGGATCTAATAAGTCACACTTGGGATTTTTCCCCACATTTATCTGGCTTTCCTTTTCCTATCTGTGAGCAGCAGCACAGCCACCAAATCAACCGATTCCTCTCTTCGAACGAAGTTCTCTGATACGGACATACATGATTGAATTAATGTAGGATAAGATCCGTAACAAAATAATTGCTATGTTCGCTTGTGAAATATAACATTACTTTTTGATTTTTTGAATTATAAAAACCAGGTTGAATGCCAGAGGTCCGGTCCGTCCACCTCTATTTCTACAGACTTGTAGCAGTGTACATAAACGCTTTTGGGCATTGGTCATTTTATAGGAATTGTAAAACCGGAAAAATATAATATAAATACTTGTATAACAATTGTTTTAAAAATTAATCAAACAATGCGGTCCGGTATTTCTTAAAAAATACTGTCATTAAAAAATATATTAAAACTATAAACGGGTGATATTAATTGATAACTTGCGGGTCTTAAAATAAATACATCATTGCAAGGCTCTTATTTTTTTTCACCAGTTAATACTGATGCAATTATAAGCAGATCAACAAAAAATACATACATTCAAAATTCAATTTCGGTTATCTTTCAATACCAAAATTCAAGTATTTTAAAATTTAAAAAACGGTTTGAAAAATGTCAAAAGCACCATGCATAGCGGCATTTAGGTTTCGGTTATACCGGCAATGAAATCTCCGGTCGTACTCGCTTCTTCATTCAAGGGTTCAATGTATGTTTCCATATCAAAAATGTATAGTTTTTTTATACTCATACACTTTCTATCCAATCTGGGAATGAGAAAAGGCTAAAGAAAGCTAGATTGACATATTTCCATAATTTTTCTTATCACAAGAACAATAATTGACGTAATAATAAATCTCGCTGCAATGTTTATTTATTTATTTATTGTTAAAAATTTAAATTACAGTACATCACATAACAGCTGACGCCAATTCGCCATGCACTTAATATAATAAGACAAAATAAAAATACACAGTACATCAAATTCAACATAAAAATCAAGAAATACAATTTATCAAACAGTTCACAAATACCATCACTAAAAATGTCCACTTCTCTAGGCAATGCGTTGATTAATCGAACGGCCCTTGGAACTGGTGACTCATACCTCCTAGTGAGGTATAAGTTTTTAGAAATAAAAGTTTTTGTTCATTGTTTCGCCCACGTAAGAATAAATTGGGAGCATGTAAATTAATACTCATGTTAGTTGTTCAGATATTCAATTGAAAGTATGAACACATTTTTTTTATATTTAATAGTAAATTCAAATCAAAAAACATATATACATATCGCCGTACGTAAAATTCAAGATGAAAATTGCTAAAAATATTTGTCAATCACAAACAACTAAAAACAATATTCACTGCTGACAAATTCGTTTATCATAACGAGCAGATGATTTTTGTTGAAGATTGAAATATAATATTATTATTGAACATCCAATTTTATAATTTAATATATAATTACGTACTTTAAAGAAAAACATTATTTCAGTAAACTCGAATGGTTCACTAAAAATATGGCATATAAATTTAAATATTCACTGAAAAAACATTGCTTTTAAAACTCTATTACAGTCGTGTAAAAACAGTGATTTGTCAGTTAGTAGTAAATTTATTACACAATGCTGTTGATAATAAACACGTAAATTTCATATTTTCATTACTGCCTCTAAGCGTGTAACGTAATGCTTTTGTGTTAATACCATAATAAGTGAATTAATACTGAGCCCAGGATATACAATTCACTCGGAGCATCCTGAAAATTCCGCGCACGTATGCGAGACTGATGAAGATTATGGTAATGTTTTTCCCGCTAAAACATCTCGCGCGGCATCCATTTTGCTCATCATTCCTTCCGCCATTCGGCGAGCGTTACGCGGGAAGGGTTTCGCGCCATTTATTTCATCGAAATGCCAGCGGGAAAGATGGCGGGCGCAGTACTGCGGAGTTCGGCGCTAATTTAAAAACTTCAGATGCCGTTGTTTCTCGCGTGTTTGTTTGTTTGTCACTTGTTTCTCGCAATCATTCTGCAAATTTTGACACAAAAAAGAGACATGATTTTTCTTTTCTTGAATATCGTTTGTAGCTTTTATAACTTTTTCAGACTCGAATTTGTCACGTAAATATTTACTGATTTTATTTTTGAGATCGAATAAATAAATTGAAACGAACTACTAATATTTTGCTCAAATTTAATGTGGTTATTCAGGCGTAAAAGATTCGTTTAGAATGATTGAATTACATCAGACGTAAAAGAAAATTAAATGATATTTGAATTTTGCTGCCTCAATAAGATAATCTATGCGCGCTTTGTAGACTTCACGAGTGTAATCTCTTTCAACAAAGATAAATCAAATTATTATTAAAAAAATCAGAAACTATAGACATATTTTACTTATTTATTTAAAAATCTTTAAATAGAAACATTACTGTTTTCAATAAAAGATTTTACTACATGAAGAAATTCGTTTTGTATTCTGCTAATTACTTTTCGGTAAAAATGCGTATAGCTATATTTTTATAAATAATATAACACATATTTCCAATAATTCGTTATTTTAACAAACATTTAGTATGGTTAGTTACGATGCCGAATTGTAACGTTGTAAGGTTTTTTTGGTTGTACATTTAAGGCTTCAAATCTCCGCATGGAAGCTTTTATACACGAATTCTTAAAAAAAACCTATGAATATCTTAGCTTTTTGATACTATTATGTACACCATATCTGGCCCTGAAAACATCAGCCTCGGCAGCATATTATTACTTATATTTTCCTTTCAGTATATTCACTTATATTTAGTGTTCAGTATATTCATTTCTATACGAGTGACCAAAAATGTCCTTTATCGTTGAGATTCTTTACATGATTTCATATAGTATCATCATTATGATTAAGTTTTGTGTTGGGTCATGGTTAGAAAGTTAAAAATACACTTCTTAATACAATTTAATTATTGTGTATAGTTACTTATTGGCAGAATAATAATCAATAATAACAATTTATTTTATTTTTACAATTTTCAAAAATTCAGTTGACAGCTATTTCGTCTTAACGCACTCGTAACATAGAGTTAAAGCTTAAATTGACTTAGGCATAGAAGAGATACACAGTACATAAATTGATTCATACTCACTGTGACAAATAAATGGTAATTCAGTAATCTTCAAAACAAATTAGTTTAAATTTATTTGATTTTGTATAATTACATTAGTAATGGTGATGTATTATTATTATTAAGTTACTAATAATGTCATTGCCTGGACTATATCTAAATATTTATTTTTAATTGCTTTAATCCGTTCAGGTTAGGTTCTCAATAAAGTTCTACATAATTAATGCTAATTTAATCAATACTATAATACGGCAAGATGTGTTAAAAAAATTATTGTACAATTTATCGATGATATTATAAGTTGATTAAAGAATCAATAATAAAACTTTGTGAAGTTTTAAATAAAGCAAAACCTGTCATTGTTTTGTTGAAATGAGAGGATTTGTTTCAAAATTCACTAGATGTATGCTTATATTCATTAGAAATTCATGTGCAAGCAATCACATCAGCGCCGTACATTTAATATTTAATTATTTTCTGAATTATTTACGAGACAGCGTGGGGAGTGCACGAAAATTTTCAAAAACATAAACGATCATTTTTTAAACGTATTGTTATTTTTTTTTGTATGATTGGTATAAATAAACACTACCATACCAAATATGTTGCTGAAATAAAATCACTGGTGAGATTGCCAGTACAGATCAGCACGAGATTACCAGACATCAGTTTGTAAGCTTTTCGCATGACATTACTAATCACAGACAACCTGTGAACTTTCCCCTTTGCAGCTGGACTTGGAGATCGCGTTCAGACGACAAGAGATAGGTAAGTTTAAGTACAATCACGATGAGAATATTTTTTACTAACACTATTGACTTAGTGAGACATGTTTGATGTTGTATTAAAAGCTTAACCTGTGTTGAAGTTTAATTTTCGTTGTTAGCTGATTTTTTTAAACATGAAATTCTAATTGATTTTATCCAAGCAGAAGATGTTCTACGATAGCTGTATGGTAGACCGTTGCTCAATCTCTTTTTTGTGAAGAGAGTAAGGCTTTAAGAATAATGGTACTACAGTACTTTCGGTTAGCTTAACATTCTCGCTACGTTTTTTTTAAACGGGCTGGTATAGATGTACCAGCGTTAATTGACTGCCCGCGAGGGCGCCACCATCGCATCATTAACGTTGCCATAGTCGACACATCCTAGGGCAACAATTTTAGTTCCAAGTTCTGCCACAGTCAAGTTAAAATGGTACATCTCTAGGAAGTAGTTTTTGACATCATAAACATGAATGCTTTTGAATATATATTACTGATAAATTGATTAAAATTAAATGTTTATTACCTTTGAAATGAGCGAAAACGGTCTCGAGCTTTTTTAAAAAAGTGGAAGTTGGACAAATGAATATTTATTTATTTATTGTTCAAAAATTAAAAGTACAGTACACGACATTACAGCTGATACCAATTCGCCATGCACTTGAGAAATATAATGAAAAAAATAAAACATAACAGTATATATTACAACAAAATCAACATACAAAATCAAGAAATAAAAAAGTAAAACCTAAAAAACATTTCACAAATACTTTCACTTAAAATGTCCACTTCTCTAAGCAATGAGTTGATCAGTCGAACGACCGTTGGAACTGGCGACTCACACTCAATATTGTATTTTTTTTTTAAATATAATGTCTCTCCATTTAGTATTGACAGTTGACACCCTAAAAGTAACGTTGAATTTTCCCTAAATGCGACCAAAACAGCATAACTGACGAAGCTGACAAATCCGACTGAATCACTAATCAATAAATCGCGTATCTATTGCATTACGCTCTAGTAAATAATTTGAATAAACAATTGCTTGTTCGTATTCAAATAATTAGAAATCCTTGTTAGTGATTGCCGTAGCGCCTTTGGTAAATTGACAAACTATGTCATCCAACCAGCTAAGGATGCTAATGCAGGCTATATATTCATGAATCCCTCACAATACGCCTGGAGGCTAGTTATAAGGTAAACTACCAGCACACAATACACGGAATTCAAATGTAATTAGGCAATGATTATGCCATGAAGTAGCGTGTATATTGTACCTTAATATATGAAGCCTCTTGCGTAAGACTCAGCTATCTGCTAATAACATTGTTTTGCTACGTGGCGTCGTAAAATACTGACAATCAGGTCTCTCGAGATGGAAATTTACGTGACTAACGAATCTATCGAACTTATAAAGGATGTAAATAACAAACTTTGCGATAGTAAGTCTGAAGATGCCTCTGAAAGAGGCGAAACACGTGTCACAGTTAGTAACACAATACGTGGAATAATCAAAGTTAATTTAAATTTTCTATGTAAATAACAGCCTAAAAGTGTATTTTTTGGTGGCGAAAAAAGTACGATTCTATTTAGAAAAATAACTTTAACCCTTTGAATACCGCGCAAATAAATCATTAACATGTCCCAGAAATACTGGGTGCTTTTGATAAAAATAAGTTTGCCTTATATACACTCGAATTCAATATTTTAACCTTTTAAGTACCGCGATGTTTTAAGTTAAAAAAAAACATTCACTCACATTCCTACCGCATGTTTTTAATAATTTTTGAATAGTTTTAAAAAATAGTACTGAATTTATGATTATTAAAAGTTTACTTATAAAATGATATATGTAGTTTAATATTTTCAAGTTACATTTGTGGTCTTCAGTAGCCTTACGGTATTCACGCCGTTCGTATGTAGCGGCCACCAGTGGCCTTACAGTACTGAAGCGGTTAAAAACCTATATTGACTCAGTATAGATGGAACTACACATATTCATCAAAATATTGCTGATATTCTATTAGAATACCAAGTATTTGATGTTTTAAATGTCTTGGACATCCGTGTTCGCTTGCATATGTTTCGGACACTCGTGTCCGCTTGGTATTCAAGAGGTTAACGTAAAAACACATTAAATACAACTTGGTTTTCCACCATCAACTATTTGATAGCCATCATTCACAACACTGTTGAAAGAAAATAGAAATCTACCCCTTACATTCATGGCCCGAGCAAACCTGCACGGGAATAATTTAAAACCATGCACTAGTGTGCTTGAAAAAAGAGAAAAAAAAATACAATAGTTATAATAAAAGGTATGACTAGCTTAGTCACTTCAAATTTTCAACATTCGCAAAAGTTTTGTCCTTAACGACCTGTCAGCTCAAGGTCATCCATGTACTTGAAAGTCTGAAGACGCTGAAGTGCGAAACCTAGGTCATTTGATATATTAACAAAAGTTTAAGCAGGCTGCTTATTCTTGTTAAATCTTACGGCTTGAGTAGTTGAAAAATAATGCATGATTAGAGACGGTCTCTAAAATAAAAGACTTAGAAGAAAATAAAAGAAAGAAAAAAAATGTTTTCTTAATTTATTTATTTTAAGATTTTTCAAGCAACAGCTAATTTGTGGTACTCGCTTTATTGCATGTTGCACCATATTGTTGAAATCATAGTTCTTCAACATTTATTCCATTCGATTGGAAAACAAAAATGTCAGTCACCATGGATCTATAGTGCTCTCCATCGAATGTAGCGTTTAGCGGGCTCCATTTTGAAGAAATAAATTTTCACAATTTCCAAGCGTTGTTCTGGCGTTAGTTCATTCATGGTGAAATTACAAACCAAACTGAGCACAAATCCGTGGTCAAATTTGCTGTCACTAAAAAAAGTGTTGCTAATTCGCAAAACAAACCACTAAAAAACACACTTTCTCAATCTTTTTATGTTTTAAAATGTGTTATTTTTTAATATTATCTGGCTTCAAAAAGTCACAAAACTGTAAGGCAATTCACTGGGCGCTTTTGATCTTTTAAGCACCAAAAACGACACAAATCTGTAGATTTGGAGATAAAATACGACGTCTAGTTTAAGTGTAAATATAACAATAAATCAAGCTTGAAGTTTAGCTTGTAATAAGTCGTAATGTTACATGTTAAAGTAAGCCATCAAGCCATCTTAAAAAATAATACGTCAGCGGCTGCCTATCTCTGAGTCAAAGGTTAAAGTTTGGGCGGGAAATTTTGACAGCCATCTTAAATAACAATGAATAGAAATCGGAGACATTAAGGATGGGGGAAGGTTTAATATTTTTGATAAATGACGATGGTAATTCGTAGAGATGGGCGGGATTGCGGAAATCGATTATACATAAATTGCCGTTTTGCATGGAATTCAATTATTTAAGAGATATTGGGGTCCGCGGAGAGAATTTTTTTATATTCATATTATTTTTAACACTACTGAATTATTGATTAATTATTTTTAACGATTAAACTAAAAATATATATATTTTAACGTTAACTCTATCATATGTGGTTGCTATCATGTGCAGTGGTCCATGTCGTTAGCTTCCGTGACGAATATCACAGGTTCAAGTTCCTGTACGAACAGCATATATTATTTATGCAAGCAGCAAAGTTGTCGGTGTTTGTGATGTCTTAAAATTTTGTCTCAACCTTCTAATCCTAAAATATCGGGGCGTTGTGAAGGCCACTAGTTCTACGCTAGCTCTCTCCTCAATTTATACTCCCTTAAAAATACCAACTGATTAGCAAGAAGTTCTTGAAGAAAAACCTCTGAGATATGGCCATATGTTCCACATTGATAATCAGTTTTAAACGCTAAACAACTATTGAAAACACCAATTGTAAGCTTATAAGATAATGGCTGAATGTTTGTTATCACAGGAATATTGTACTAGACAGGACTGATTTCGGCAATTAAAAATGGTTCGAGTACGGTATAAAAAATGATGCAAAATTGTATATAAAGTTATTGTGTATTTAATACTGCTACTGAAATTAATAACCGTTTGTACATTAGTTTATTAAAAAAAGAGTGAGTCACAATTTTTATTACAACTCCAAATCCCTGGTTATAAATTAATGGTGAGCTAAAACGGTTTCATTTGTTGTCGAAACAAAAATATTTTTTTTTGACAACCTATAACTGAGAAGGTCAAAAGTTTGGACCCATTCGAGGTGGTATTTTAGAAAAAAATAAATTAGATGCGTTGTAATTCCTTATACGTCTTGAAGTATCTAAAAAGTAAAGTAACTTTAGTTAATGCATATTTCAATAGTGTTATAAAAATATGCAGTTCACCAAAACACGTGTAAAGTAAAGACGTTATTGTACTTAAAAGTTTTATCATTCTACTTGTTAGCTCACTTCACCTTTAGAGGGTCCAATTAACCTGAAACTCATTTTTCGCTTTTTAAGTTAAACTAATATATTTTTTACTATCGTATAAATGGAAATATATTCCAAGCCAACTCAATTTAAGTCGCGCGTTATATTGACTATCATTTGGGCCGTTTTCTTGTTGTATAATAAATTACATTCTTGGCTTGGGAAAATTGTGTAGAAATGACGATTTTAAAAAATCTCTCAAAATATTACAATTATCAAAAGTGAAAACTAAAAATCTTCAATGTATACAGGAATTTGTTTGTTGAGAAATTATTTTGTTTAATGGCGGCTGAAAAAACATGCCTTACTTAAAATTGAATTTACTCAAAAATTTACTTTTGGGCATGGGCCGATTGTCTTTTGAGACCCTCAGCTGAGCATCGGGATGTTTACCAATTTGATTTCACAGACATTTAATTTAGTCTCAGATAGGAATACTGATTTTCAGATGCATGGGTCACCTTTCTCATTTATATTTGTGTCAGCGAACCTAGTTTTGTGAAATTTACCAGTTTGAAAGTTTTGTTTTAATTGAGTGGATATGATACAATGGGTTACAAAAATATCATAGACGATAAAAGCACGCTTTAATATTTAAAAAAAATGTATATATAAAATATTCATAATACTACTTTTTTATTTTACCAATTATGTTACAAACATTGGTACATGTTTTGTCTCTTCAATAAGTCATTTTGCAACACAACAGTACAATTTGAAAATTCTTGTCAAAGAGACAAAACAAGTGCCATAATTTGAAAGCTTAAAGTATCTATCTACAAAATTATAACTTTTCAGAAGAGTCTAAAAACGCTTTCAAATGAAAATATAAAATTTGGTTATTCCACTTGTTATGTTACAAACTGTGACACGTGTTTTGCCTCATTGATAAAAATCATCAGACATAACATAGAGAAGTAAACGAACGTTGTATCTGATAATGCTTCTCAAAGAAGCAAAATACGTGTCACATTTTGTAACACAAAAAGTAGAATAAATAAGTTATCAAACTTTATTATATATTAAAAATTAACTTCGAAAAATATATTGCCGAATCCATCGAAAATATATTTGACATTGACCTTAATGGGATTTGATCCCAGTTCGGCTCGATTGCTAAGACAAAGATTTACTAGAACTACTTAACCACAGTGGGTGATATCGCGTATAACTAAAATGGTTGTTATTATTTTTAATAAGAAAAAGAAACACGTTTAAAAAATCGCCAACAACCGATAATACCTTTTTAATATTAAATCTGTCAGCAATTTATGTTTGGTGTGTGGATTATGAATAATAGTTCCAGTTCAAGGTTTAAGGCTTTATGATCTCTGTATTCAAAGATGGCGCGATCATTTAAATGATTAATGTGTTCTGGGGTCACACAAAATGGTGGAAATGCGCCAAAATCAAAATTTACGACAGATTCATAATACCACAATAAATTGATGTTAAAGGTCTTTATAATATATGAACGAGGATAATAAAATGAGTTGAGAATAAGTAACATAGAAAACGAAATTCAATTCGGAAATATATTAATGTTTTCGTATATATTTTTCGCCTGCTTTGGTCTAGTAGTAAACTTTTACCCTAACATTGGAGGTTTAAATCTACAAATATGTTTACATAAAACTATTTTTTATTTGGGCCTGCTGTGTAGCCGTAACCTTCTGTGACGTATATCACATGTTCAAGTCCAGAATTTTTCCGTCAATTTTTGTGATGTCTAGAAATTTATACCCCCCTTAAGTAACGAGAGCAATAAGCTGGTAACATTAATCCTGTTTTAGCTTTATCCTTAATATTGCTATGCTCTCTTCGAAATTAAAAGAGCTTCAGAAACTGAGTAACAAACAGTTATCGTACACAAAATCTTTCGAGACACTTCAAATAGGGAGCGGACATGGATTTAAAAAAGCTTGTATTTTGCTGACTTTAAATTAATAATGAAAAAAATGCTTTTTTGGCTTTTTAAATATGTAATGTAGTAATATTTTATACCAACTAGAAGGAAGCGCCATGTGTCAACATTCACCTAACACTCACATACTGTGTTAAGAATGTAAGTATAGTCATATAGCGCAGCGGTTAGCGTTGTTGGCTTTTGTGCCTCATCTCATGGGTTCGAGCCTCAGTACGAAAAACATTTTTTACTAATCGATTTTTGTTTGAAGGGTGTTTTTGATATCTAATAAAACTGAGTTTATTGTTACCTAATCTCCCTCACCCATCCTTGCAATCCTTCAATAACTAGACATAGCGAGAGCGATTAGTTAACTACTAGTCCTGCCCTAGCCTTATCATTCTATCCATACTACTCTCTTTGGAAAAAGAGAGGTTGAGCGACTGAGAAGAAGCAGTTATCGTAGAAAAAATCTGTTGAGATACCTCCATTAGGAGGCCATAAGCTCCACATTGAGAGCGGACATGGTTTGAAAAAATAGTGATGTGCTGTGTATTACAAAATGAGCTGTTTGAACGACTTGAGTTCTAGTGGAATAAATCAAAACTGCATGCCTCTTTTGCGTTGCCTACTATGTCCACTTAAAATGTAGTATGTATTGGCTTAACACTTATGCATTTCAATTAATATTGGATTTATTGAATTGTTTTTTGTTAATTATTATTATTTGGAGATAGTTAAGAAAGACGATTTTTTTATAGTATGACTAGTAATGATTTATTTTCTCTAAATATCAATTTAAATATTTGAGAATTGAATTCAGAGTGAACGAAAAGAAACATAAATCTATGGTGTAACGTTAATATATTAATAATTACATGAACAATCAAAATATCAATATGTATATTCCAAAATTTGGAAAGTTAGAATAGGAAAGAGCTACAAGTCCTTTGACCCTTTGCTGTAAACATAATTAGTTATGAAGAAATTAAATGAAATTATTTTAAGAAATAAAAATATGATGAACGTGGAAAAAATGAGGAAACCGCTCATTTTTGTTTTCAATGCGAATCATATAAAGTACAAAGCATCAAATTTATATTTTAATGCTTTCATTTCGCAAAGGTTGGACTGTAAAAAACTGGAATTAAAAAAAATGTAATTTTACTTTGCAATACAAAAGGTTAATTGCGTTGGTAGTTGTTTTGTAAAACATTTTCCTGGGGGTTGAAATTAATGGTTTATTTTAATTAACATATATCCACGTCCTGAAGTCTAATACATTGATCCCGTTAATACTATTTGTTCTTGTAACAAGCTTAAGTAAACTTATATTGAAACGGAGCTTCTCAAAAGTTGACATTATTACAGTCTCTACGTCGCGTAGCCTCGTCTACGGCGTAGAGACGCTACGAGCGGCACTCGTGTAAAATAAAAAGGCAATTATACGAAACGCGGCTTGTATTTTTAGATTTGAAATGTCTCAAGGATTAATTTTAGTCCATTTCAATTTAAAACCAGTGTGAAGATTATTTCAGCTTTGTAGTATCATATTATTTGAATTTATTAACATGAAACACAATTTTTAAAATTAGTGAAAATAATTGTTTTATATTAAAAAAACGGAATGGCCTCTACAGTTTTAATTTGTTAAAATTCAATCAACTTAGATTGAAATCCGATTTTTAAATGTTTCGTTTAAATAGCTTAACTATTGGTTTTGTGAGATTTTTTTGTGTTACAATTAGATTTCAAACAAAATTGAACTATATTTTCTCTAATACGTTTGATTAATTTGTAAAGAAGTATGCAGCCATATTTTGTAAATAAAAAATGACAGGACAGCAGCCGCGATAGATGCGTGTCATATATACTTTACACGATGCTTTAAAAAAAACTTTATATTGGCCTTATAGAAAGGAAGAGAGCCAACTAGTAAAATGGTAAAACGTTTTGTAACGTACTTGGTGCTTTGATGGATTGCATACTTTATTTTACGTAGATAATACTATTGCAATGTGTGTTAAGTGAGGTTATTTCACTTTAAGGATACTTTAAGACGTGTAGAATATAACAACGAATCTATATTTTTTTCTTCTAAAATACCAATTGGTTTATTTCACCTCTAATGAGCCCATATGTCTTCAAAAGATAATAAAAATAAACCAATTTGTCAATACGTTTATGAACGTTTCTTTTCTGGAAACCATTCTCTCGGCTAGGGTGGTTATACGATATAATGATAGTGTAAAACTAAAAGTTCTATTCCCGAAATAAAACAATTCAAGCTTTTTTTATTTATTGAGTGTATTTTTTAATATAATAAATTTACATTAAACCTTATCGCATTGATGCAATACTTTCAATAACAACATGAACTTTTGCAAAAGCGCTGTTTTTTGAATTCATAAAGTTTCAGAATCAGCCCATTATCAGTAGCGAGGCAGTTAAGTCTGGGCTTTATTCCGAAACTTTTGTTTGGAGCTCACAATTTCGGATTCAAAACACAACAGCGTAACAAGGGCACCACTCGAGACAAAGACCCGGCTACACGAAACCCCATTCGAAATAATTACCTACAGATGTCGCGTAATGCCGCGCGTCAAAATATTTAAGCGGCAGCGAGCAGGGAACAGTGCTTCAAGAACCAAACATAACAGACGATTTTTAATATGAAACCGTCTGAACTGGACGACGCTTTTGTTATAAATATTAGGGCCAGCATGAATAGACTGATACTGATTTTGAAAATTAAAGTATAACCACGAACCTTATCATTTATACCAAGATTTAAAACTATCAACATTAATAAAACTACAGAAGATAGATTAAGTAAGCCATTTTCAGTGCGTGTCTTAGAAACGGGCTTAAAATAGGCATAAAAAATAACGAGAGCAATGGAGAAGGAACCCTAAGTATGATGATATAAAAGCTCAGTGAAAGTTGATGAAAGTTTCTACAAATTATAAAATAATTGCTGAATGGATTGCCTGATATGAATCTATGCCAAACTAAATCAGCTCTATTTTTTCTAACTTTGCTTTATTCAAAACAGAGTTTGATCAACTACATAACATATGCTGAGATAATTTTATAATGAGGCGATATGTTTCACATTGGAGGCGGACATATAACAAAAAACCTATTCAACCAACCGATCCTGAAAACAAATCGAAGCGTTTTTTTATTATTATTTATTCATGTACACAAATATTTGATATTACAGATAATGACAATGCGTCAAATATTTTAAAGTTGAAAGATCATACAAGAAAAACTCGATGATAATTTTAGTATTGTAAGTCACTCGAGATAAACTCGAGGTTAATTGACATCGCTAACACCCATGTATTAGGTCTCAAAATTAAAAATTTGACATTGACTTTACCGGGGATCGAACCCAGACTCACCTAGTCGATAGAGCAAGCTCATACCAACTAGACCACAGCGGGTGACAAATCTCGACATCTTTCAGGTCAGAAACCACCAGAAGAGCCAGTCCCAACTAGACCTTCCATAGCCTTTTATTTCCTTCAAAAACAGATAAGTTGGGTTAATCTTAACAAGCAGATTTAATTAAATATAACAATTCGTTAGCAAAAATAAAAACACACATCTTCTTATTCAACTTTAAGCGACTATGCCACCGGTTTTAAAAAATAAGATTACAACTTGCAAAAAAGTCTTATATTCACTTCAAAAGAACGAAGCCTATTTAAAATTTCAAAGATATCTGACGCTAACATGACAGCGCAGCATAAACATCCATTATTATTTAATTGCTCGTAGGAGAGCGAGTTTGCGATATATTATGCATCGCGTATCACAAAATAAACATGTAAATATAGCGAAGTCAGATTATCTTCTGAAGGAAACTTCAGGCTCTTGTTTAGGGGTTGGGGGTGTGAGGTTTTATAAATATACTTTTACAGACACGCGCTACGTTTTGATGAATTTATCAAATATAAATATGTTCTGTTGTAAAGTCTCTGCTATTCATGTCGATAATTTATTTAGTGGTTTTACAATGTGACAAAGAATGCTTTGTTAACTATAAACAAATCGTTTGTTTTTATTATTATATTCTTGTTTCAATGTCCTCTCACAATGTAGAGCACATGACTTAATAATAAAGTAATCTTAAGATAAGTTAATTGGAAGTTATGTTAGTCAGTTGCTTTACCTCTTTTTTTAATGGAGTAGTAAAGATAAAATGATACATTTTAGACATGGCTAGTGTTTTGATTCATCGCAGTCGCTTCGCTTATTTTTTAAGGATTGAAAAGATGGGAGGGAATATTACAAAATCAAATTAAGTTAAATAAATTATCAAGATTAACCTGAAATTATATCGAAAAATAAGAAAGTTTTTTTTTCTTTTAAAACATCTTCACTTCTAAGCTGAAAATGTCAGTCTGTGAGTTTTCCGAACTGCTTGTTACTCAGTTGCCCAACATATCATTTTTTCGAAGAGAGCTCAAATGAAAGACGAATAAAGAGAATAGACTAAGATAGGACTAGTGTGGGTATGTTTTTGCTCTCGCTAAGCCTCTTTGTTTTAGGATTGGAAGGGTGAGAAAGAAATTTTAGATATCGAAAACATCCAAATAAAAATTCCATACAAATTTCAACCAAGACTAATTCCTTAGTACAAATATATATGAATCGATTTAAAAAAAAATGCTGTTCGAGCCCGTAAGATCTGTCATAGATGCCAACGGCAATTACCACTGCACCAAGTTCCCTAGTTACATGTATTATACATTAATAAAACAAGCAATAATCGATTCCAGCTAAATGGTCTAAAAATAAATTGAAAATATTAACTGTTCAAACCCACTGACGTTATGTTGATATCCTAACCAATATCGTGAAAGCTTTTTACGGTGCCACCACCATTGGCAGGTTGGTTGTTTTCTTTCAGAGAATATTTAATTATTCATGCTTACAACTCCTTAGTGAATCATCAAGAATTTAAAGTTTGACACTTGCACGTATGTGAAAAATTTCCATTCCGGTATTTTATATGCAGAAGTTATATACGCTTTTAAATAAATATATGTATTATACAGTGCAAAAACTCTCAAGTGCAAGTTTTCGCCGTGCTTTTGAGTGCGGGATTGAGTGACTAGGTTACAATCATTTCTCGTCGATCAACTTCAGTTGAGAAACTCTATTTTAAGTCTTGCTTATTATAATAATTATAAGTTACTTATTCCACGTTTATTTAATATGATCAAAACCCTTTTCATCAATCACTATCATTTTCAACTGGTGAAAATGCTTTTAAAAAAATTGAATTAGTTAAAAAAAGTGTCTTATTTTATATATAATGCCTTTAACACTTTAAAAGTAATTTTAATAAACTGAAGATATCAGTGCTTGAATAAAACGTTACCAATAATTACGACATAGATTCACCACTGTGAGGTCTGTAAGTAAGAAAATAATATTAAATGGTAAATATTCTATACCTGTATGGTAAAGGTCTGCACGGGCCCGGGCCTGGCCGTCGGGCCCCTACCCGACCCGGCCCGCGTGTCGGGTTCGGGCGGGTAAGCGCAAATGAGATTCGGGATTGGGCCGGGCCCGGGTAAGGAATTCATTTCTTCAGAAAAATATTTCAGACTATATTCGTGTCATAAGACAGCCATGATTATTTTTATTATTACCAGTTCTAAAGAGAATCAAAAATTATTGTAAATTTGTAAACAACGGCTTTTTTTCGGGCTGAGGAGTATAAATCTGAGATTCGGGTCAGGTTCGGGTAACAATTGCTGTATTAGATTCGGGCCCGGGTCGGGTCAGGCCTGAATCTTTCGGGCTCGGACCGGCTAATTTTGTAAAATTTCGGCCCGTGCAAACCTCTACTGTATGGTCTTCGAATTTTGTCCACTCAATAAAACTCGTTAAATAATAATTTAAACGTATATTCTATAGAATGACGTGGGAAATTTATCTTCCGTGCTGTCAGATGAGTAGATATTCAAACACGTAAAAAATGGAGAGATAAAAAGAGATATCAGAAGATTTATATTTTCAAAGCGTTACGTTATTAGTGTTAGCACTTTGTATCAAGTTTAGCGCACATGATATCCGCCGGTAGATTTATTACATACAAATGTGTAGGATAATAAATCTCCTCAAGATACACATTTACGTAGGGACTGCGGCACTGGACGGATGGATCAATACCGGTTTTGCAAATCAATACTGCTATTGAAAAAACTTTAAAATATGAGCAATGGTTTTAAATGTGACAAACCTAACATTTTTACCAATGAAAATAATCAATTTTGAACATTATGTAAAACTGTCAAACTACTGCTGAAAAATAAGGTGACAGTTATTCAGTGGTGCAATACAATTTGAAGGCTATGTTTTCTGAGTAACATAAAACGTCAACTAATAATAAATATTGAAAACTGAATTAAAAATATATGGGTTTATATGATATATGCTATTTTGAAGGGCCCCAAGTGTGCAACTTGTGCGCCTATGGGGTAATCCGCCCCTGTAATCAATACCTTAAAATTGATAATAGATTTAAAATTAACGATTATATTGATTATTATATAACAAAAGAAGTACAAATACAAAAAAAAATATATTATGATTAGCTTAAGACAGTAAATATAAAAAATATCAAAATATTTAAACAACGAATATACAACTGTGGTCCTAAATTTGAATATGCATATTATTTAAATTTTGCAAGTATCAACGCATCATTAAATGCAATTTATTATAAGTATGTGTCATAGTTACCTGTGTTTATTTATATTGACTCTCGCCCACATGGGCGTCGTTTAATAGTTTTTAATGCTGCGCTTCTTAAACATTGTATACTCAATAAAAAAAAAACAATCAATTTTTCATAGACTCCTGCAAAAATAACTCCTGGCCTATGCTCTTTGAGTTCAAGAGAAATAAACGATCAATCTAAAGCCATAAAAACCGACCGCAAACCAGATTGACAAAACTCACAAACCATGCAGAAATCGCCACAAGTTCCTACAAAAAATCTACAAGAGATACTCACAATATTTCAATGCACTATCGTTTGCACATCTCTTATAAGGGTTGCTACTGCAGTCTTCTCACCCTCTTATAATCTAAACATCTAACTGTACCACACAGCTAACAGATGATTGACAGGAAGGCCAAGTCACACCGATTGGTCAGTAAAAGACTACATGCTAAATTACAGATGATGGTTTCGAAGCCCATAGTGTCAAAATAAGACACAGATTAATCAATATTAATATCGAAAACCCGGTTTTTTTGAGTGCTGTATTTGTGTGTTTAAAAAAACCAGCTGAAATACCGGGTTCGGTGAAACCGGTATTGCATCCCCTACGCATACGTCATTGCGTCCGAAATCCTCAGGGCGGCTATCAAGAGAGGGAGAATCCAAAATGGCCCGCGAAGGCGAACAGATTTCGTTCGCACACCGTTAAACAATAACGTGGTACAATAACGTTAACGTAATGATGCCGTTTTAAGGCTCGCTAAATAATTTACGCAACATTATCGCTCCGTGTTTATCGAAACGCATTTTACGCGCCGACATTCCACGCGGGGCTGGTTCGTTATTACGCTTGCGTGATTTAATGCCACGCGGAGGCTGCCTTCCACTGAAAAGGTGACAACTTGAGACACCATGCCCAGATTTTAAATTTTAAAATTGGCGAAAAAAGTGCGTATTTTGCGCGCAATTTGACGCTAAGTGAAAAGATGTAACATTAAACATAGTAACATTAACAAACATAATAAAAAATTACGAAACAAAATATTGCCATTTTTTATTATCAATATATTTAATGGTTGACCTATTTAAATTCTGGTTGATTCTGGTATCTGTTTTGTACAACTTTATTGTGTTTGTATTTATTAAATTGTTTGGTTTATCAGCTCACAACCGCTGTTATATTGTTTTTATTTAAAGATAAAAAGTACTATAGAAAAAGAAAACAGTTTTTGCTTGAAATATAAATAAATACATACACCGTTTAGAGCAAATATTAAAAACAATAACAAAACTTTGACTGTTTTCAATTCCAAAATATAAGTCAAAATCTGAAGACCACGCTCCCGCCGATGCCTGGGACAGAACGCAGAATATAGTCACCCGCTGTGGTCTAGTCTAGTTGATTAAAGCTTGCTCTACCGACCAGGTGGGTCTGGGCTCGATTCCCGGTAAGGTTAATGTCAAATATAAATTTGAGACCTAATACATGGGTGTTTGTGATGTCAATTTACCTCAAGTTTATCTCGAGTGACTTGCATTACTAATATTACTGATCTTTAAATTTTAAAATATTTGACGCGTTGGCATAATCTGTAATGACAAGTATTTTTTTTAATATATTAAAAAAGCATCACCCTGCTATAGATGAAATGGAAATTGAAGCATGGGTCAAATCCTCTCCAGAATACGATGGAAAGACACCAAGCAAAATATTGAAATGTGTACGTGTCCTCTTTTGTAACTAGACGCTTCATGTGTAATAATATATTTTCGAATTTTAGTTTTCTATAAAGGTGTGAGTTAGGAGCTTCATTTTCTTTAACAGGGGCATGAAAAATAATAATTAAATGTCTTTTACAATGATTCGTTATATCAATAAAATTTATTAAGCTAAAATATTTAAAATTTGTCTGAAATGATGAACACTTTCTTTATAAACTAAATAAGAAAACAAAATTCGTCCAGAAGGCTCGGAATTAAACGGTTGAGAAGTGATCTCAGCAGTTTAAAGAAGAAACTGATTATTGATTGCTTTGCATGAAAAAAGCTGCGATGGTTACTTCATCAATAAAGCGACTGTCTGTCAACGTTTGAAGTTAACGTCTTGCGCTCCATTAGCCAGGATAATACCATCTGGACAACTAATAGCACGGTCCAATCTCCAGGATAATGTCTTTTGTAGTCGGTCTCTTTGAAGCTTTATTTTTGGTATTTCCCGAAATATTTCCGGGGCATAATTTTACAATAGTGCACTTAAGGGATTAAAAAATGCAATAATTTTTTTAAATATGAAAATTACAGTAGAGAGCTGCCTTATATGTTGATTTTAATAATATTTGAAGTCTTTACCTGCTTTGTATAAATAAGTTAGTTGTTTTATCTGGAAAGGCTGTATCCACATCTTGTGGGCGTTAGAGTTGTATGAAATGTTGTGACCATCATTTTATTAAGTGAAGGAAAAAGCAATTTCAACGAAATATATTTTTGACTACCATGAATCACTTGAACAAATTTTTACAGAATATAGTGATAACGATGCGTTCAGTTGATATAAGTGCACTATATGGTGACATAGTAAATAAAAATGTTGGTCATTTTTAAATTTCTGTTATGATACTTTAGAAAGCTTCCAAAATCACAGTTATAATGATGATTTATTTTTTATTTGATAATTTTGACATCATATATATTTTAATAATAAAAATACATATTTGAGCAAAGTCAGACTATGGGTATATTAATTCGCTTTTTTCACATTTCGCTTCCTTAACGATACATATTTGTATACGTTCTGACCTGATTCATGATTACATCATGAATTGTTTTCAATTTATTTAATAATTTATCTAATCCAACTCCGGGAGCTGAATTCCACTTTGAGAAAAAAGCTTTAATTGAAGACGGGAGAAACTATTTCATGTCTAAAAAATAATCAAATGCTTCTTGCTTGAAATGAAAAACGAATTGTTACCATGTAAACAAATAACGATAATATTGTAAAAAGAGCCGGCTGCGTGGTAAGTGGTCAATGTTCGGGTTTGGTTACGGAGGTCACTGGTTCGAATCCCAGTACTGACAGCTAATAATATTTATAAGCTGTCAGCACTGGGACAATAATTAATTTTATACAATCGATTTATGGATTTCTGTTTGGAGACATAAACGTATATGATGTTTTGAATTCTTACCTATCACCTATCACATCATACAAAACGGAGTGAGAGCGATTAGCGTGAGTGTGTTCGAATAAAATACAATGAAAAGGGACATTGTATTTTTGTAAAACTTATGGCAACGTTATTTATATGAAAAACTTTCAGAAACACCGAGTATTTCTAAACATCAATATTGTTATCTATTCCAGCCTTTTGGGATGATCTTACATTGTTTCCAACATTGACTTCGAGGAAGTAATCAATATAAAACAAAATTTTAACCAATAATAGCAAACTGTAGGTACTATATTTTTTAAGAAGGACTGCTAGCATAATGCGATTGGGTAGGAATGTCGGTACGTTGTAAAATTAATTACCCCAAAGACGGGCGATGTCTGTTCTTGGACCCTCACACAATACGGTGGTCGTAAAAACGTTCATGCTAAAATATTTCTAAAGTAAATCGATAATAAAACCCCATTTTTTTCAAAATATCGCCTTAAATAATACAAGAATGGTTTATTTTACAATCCGTGATAGCTTAGTGAATATTTTAGCTCAAATTAGTGGAATTTAATTACGTTTTCGAAGAAAATTATACCAAATATGATACGCGTTATTATGGTCACCATTGGAGCTACACAGATTGTCTCAAAAATACGTTTGACTTTTTGTTTAAAACCGTACTCAATTTGCTGGTAATACGAGTAAAATCTGGACCCAGAGTAGACTATTGGATTCAGATGAAAAAAGATTGCAGGCAAACCCTTCGATAGCATTGATCGTTTTCCTTAGTGATGAAAAAAAGATAAGACGATGATTGAAATATTTTTAAACTTAAATTATATACAAAGATTATTTAAAAAATATATTTAGGGTTAAAAAAGAAATAATACATGACTTATGAATTTGTGTAATGAGTTCCTTCACACGCTGTATTTTAGATAGATAAAAAAAACCTGCCTTGCAAGTTGTGGTAAAGGCTAAGCGTATTCTGAGACGTAGGCTATGCAGCGCAGGGCAACACTGCATTAAACTGGTGCGGACAGGCGAAGCAGACATTTGCAAAGAGCGTGTGCAAGTGACACAGAATAACCAAAAATAACTCTTTTCATATCTTTTAAGAGTATTTTTTATGAGCAGTATCTTTTGAAAAAAGCTCAGCTCGCACTGATCCAATTAGTGTATTGGTCATCTTTGAGGTGTAATCAAAATAATACGTCTAAATCTGCACGCCCCAAGCAGGAATCTGTGCTGGGTCCACAACGAAGCATGATCGACAATGCATGTCTGCGTCACATATGCTTGCATGACAGAGTTCACGGGTCTGTGTTTTAATGGAATACAAAATCTGTGCGGCCCTGCACTGCCTCACTTGCGTCTCAACATACTTCTAGTCACCTAAGTCACGGAGCACAGTTTCTTTCTTATCGTCAGTGAAATTTATTGTTTTACTGCATCTTTTACGCAATTATATCGACAATAATATTATAAGATTTATTTCAAAGCAATTTCGGGTTCACGCCATCTATTTTCAACATATTGTGTTGTCTAGGTAAGCCTCTTAAAGGATTTTCTTTTGCGTGCCATAAATCATGTTATATGAAAACTTAATTATGTTCAAACATTTGGCTCGTTTATTATAATTAATTAAATTGCGGGAATTCAAATAGTCTGAAACTCGGCAACCACAGTAACCGCACAAAAAACAATTCCGCGCAAATTTCAAAGATAAAATACAAAAGAGTTTTGCGTTGAATTAATGGAGATTTAAATATTAATACTCTGAGGAATTGATGGGTTATATATAAATAAATCCAAAGCGAAAAGGGAGAAGTATTGGAAGAAGGAAATTCGATAAAGTATTGACGAAGCGTAAAACGCGACGCGATAATTTTGCGGATTAAAAGTTTTATTGTAAATCTCAACATTTCTTGTACAGTTGTTAGATTCGTATTTTTCGACTCATCTGCATTCGGTTTTATTTGAGACTTCGTCAATGACGGAATCGAGTTTTCATTTTTATTTTAATAATTCTCAATACTATTTCCGTCTTATGATTAAGCTTTCATTAACTTAGCTGTTAATCTTTAAACTTTTTTTTTATCATATCTTGTATATCTGAAATAAATAAAACAAAGTGCCAAAAAGCCAATTACGATCTAGCTGTAAATAAAAATAGAATTTATAACAAAGATTTTAATTATTGGCTTATTGAAAATTTACATGAATCTAAACAAACTTGTTGGCCGTTTGTCTCATGATCATTTATGTTGAAAGCATAGAACCTTTATTAACTTATTTAGTACTTTTAAATTGCTTATTTTCAATACTTGATGTATAGACATTATATCAATACTATTTTAACCGATTTCAAATTATTTGCTATAAATCATGACATGTTTTGCTTGCCACGAGAATTATCAACGGATCAAATGTAAAAATACACAGAGATATTTAAATAAAGTTAAAAAAGAGTAACTAGTTAAGTGTGGAATTAGTGCAAAAAGTGTTTTGCTTTTTGATATAATGCATGAAGTCTTTAGTTTAAGACTCTTATTCATTTAAGGTATTAAAAAATATTAAAGGTTTATTAAACGATCTTAACATGTGACAGTGGGAACTGTTTAATGTAAATTGGTGAAAGTTTGAAAAAAAAAACTTTTATGTTCGATATCAATTTCAAAATGAAACAATGATCAACTCTTTATAACAGCTCTGTTGCTCTATCCATTATAATAAAGAAATACTTGAATCAATCAAGACGTTTTCAAAAATCTATTTAGCTACATTTTATCAATTAAGTTTACTGGATAAATCATTAACTAATTTGTCCAATGGTAAGGCTTCACTATTACAAAAATGAACCTTTTCAATCATCCTTGAGATAATTATTGAATTACATTGAAATGGCTTCGTTCTTTTGGGCTTTTATTTGCTACCTTTCCTACACTATTCACTATTTGCATAGAGCCTTTAAGAAAAATCCCGAAGCCCCATTTTTTAATATTCTACCCTCTTTGAAATGATATAGTGTAGACCTTTTATGAATACACAATACTGTTATATTAAAATAGAAGTTCATACAACGTAATACTTGGAAGTGTAGACGCCCGAATTTTGTAATGCTTCGAGAGCTTCAAGGGCTTTTCAGAGGGAGCTTTTGATTTTTAATATAATGTAATTCATTTATAAAAAAAAATGACTCTTCCAATCAAATTGGTGGTTTCTACGGTGGCACCATCTTTTTTAATGTTAGTTTGCTTACTTATGTTAATTTTTGAAATCTATTTTTTGAAACGGATATGACAGATCGTTAACGCATTCAATTTAATCTCTTTTATTGATAACCATAATAGCAAATAAGACCACGAGAGAAAAAATCTTTGACTGTTATTAAAGCATTTCCAGTGACGTTCCTAGGCTATGTGCCTCCCTAAGACTGAGCTTAGAATAGCGCTCGTACTATTTTTTTTTTTTTTTTAAATTAAATTTCATATTTTTCTTAAAGCCGTAAGAATATAATGTAAGTGTCAGTTTTTCATTTTTTTAGGAATACATATAGAAATTAGAATCCTCTACTCATCTGCGTACTAAAAAAAAAGATTTTTTTCACTCATTTCGTTTTGGTTTCAGATGATTCATATATACATATGCGTACATAATTGACAAAGATCCCCCACCCAGCTGCCACCAACGGTAAATGTAATATTTAGTTTATCCATCGGTCATAATATTATAACCAATGACAATGTATCTTTCGTCATTTTTTTTATCATAGATATGTATTTATTCTAAGCCAAATTCGTGTCTTAAAAATGTTTGACAATTCCAAAAACGTATTCTGTGTAAATTTTCCGCCCCTAGGCAACTGCCTACGTCCCTGAGTATTACTATTTCAAAAAGGAGTATAATTAAAATTGAAATTATAATCGGTTCTGTCAATTAATGTGTACACATAGTATTTATTCAAATGCTTAAATTTAAACATATTTTTTTATCACTTTTAGGGTGTTCACTGTCAATACTTGGTGGAAAGGCATTATATTAATAAAAACACAATAATCCATTGTACTTCATTCCACTTTATTTAATATGTCAGGACCGGTTTCGCTCATTGCGAGCATTGTCTATCATTAAGTATATTCACTTTATTAATGTAGTATTTTATCACTTTGTCAAAAATTTCCCAAATTTTAATTATGTTTGTAATTACTGTCAATCGCCATTCTGAATTTATTAATCTGGGATGACTTTTTAATTATATGTTAGATGTGTTGAACATTTTATTTTGTGTTATTTTAGAATCACTTTAATGTAATTGGCAATTTATTTTCAATGCCAATTGTTGTGTATAACTTTTCAATTTTGTATAAATAGCATTGTTAAATTATATTTCTTATCAGTTGACAATGCTCGCAATGAGCGAAACCGGTCCTGACATATTAAATAAAGTGGAATGAAGTACAAAGGATTATTATGTTTTTATTAATATTTTTTTATGTTTTGTTGTTTTGGTCTATACTTAAAAAAATTCGGTAAATTTTCCAGAAAGCTGAAATTAAAAAAAATGTATTGATGTACTATAAACAATTACTTATCTTTCTAGCTTCGTGAAATTCGTTACTATTTACAAATAAGATCGAAAAAAAGTGTCATTTATTAAGTTAGTAAGTTACTGTAGGTATTTACAGTTTTTTTGCAACAAACAACATTCAACGAAATCAGCTTGATGTAAATAAATTCTTCAAATAATAGTTATTGTCAGAAGATAGAGCGTGTTGAAATTTATTTATCTGCATTTATAACTTAAACAGCCGACTTTAGACTCAACGCTTTTGCCAGTATACCAGAAATTGTATTCATCAAATTCAAGTATATTAAACATTTAACTATTTCTCATAAAGGTAATTAAACTTTTCATTTTTACAACTTTTTAACTATCTTAATAAATTCTCAAAATTTTACGAAACGTTGTGAGATCACTAGTCCAGTTTTTTATATGAATGTTACGACTGAAAAATAACCTGAAGGCGCAATCTCTTTGAGTTATGACATAACTAAGGTAGTTTTATATTTAATGGTCATAATAAAACGTATAAAAGAATTCTCCCGGTCAGGTAGTCTCGTTTCGCAAAACATTATCTACACATTCCCGCATCCATGTATCTAGGAAACCCTCAAATTTACACGTAATAAAACAATTACTAGGCAACAAAGCCGCCATTATATCAAACAATGCCCGCCCGCCATTTTGTTTTAACGAGTGCACGAAATGGCCGGTGAACTCGCCATATTTTATTACCTCGAACGTCACTTTGTTATTTCTCAGGCAGAATTTTGCGCTTCTTTTGTGCAATGAAACAAATGCGAATTATTACGTCATGAAAATATGCATTATCATAAAATCAAAACGTAAAAAATCTTATCCCTGAAAGCATTATTGAGCTTTAAAACGGAAATAATCCTCACTCTAAATGCCTTCTTTTGATAAGCTTTTATAACCTTTTTCGTTTCTTTTCAAAATACATTTGCTCATTAATTCCAATAAACCAAGTATACTAAATTATCTTTTATTTTAATTACCAAAAAATGTTTCGTTTGTCGGTATCATGTTTTCATTGGCTATGTAATTTGGAATCTAAATATTATATATAAGGTAGACATATATTATTTAAAGTATATGATCCACAGCTATTTTTTCTAATATAAAGCATTACAGCTTATGCCAATGCGCCAAATATTTTAATGTTGAAAGATCATACGAGAAAAACTAGATGAAAATTTATTGTAAGTCACTCAAAATAACTAGGGGTAAATTGACATCCCAAAATGGTCGGTAGCCAACTAGACCAGAGGTTCCCAGATTGGAGGCCGCGGAATTTCTCCGGGGGCCGCCGCATAACATGTTTTGTATTGAGGAGGGCCGCGGATTATTTTTTTTCAGATTTAGGGGGCCGTGGAATGAAAAAGGTTGGAGATCACTGAACTATACCATAGAGGGCAAATTTAATATTATAATAGGGCTGGTTTTACTTAGCCTGTGAACATGAATAGAAAAGTTAAAAAATCGCAGTTGGTAAAGCATTCCTTTTTATAATATTCCACTAGCGGTTTACTGTATTTCATGAACAGAAAAACAGTGGCGTGATTGAACAGTGACTTATCATTTTTTTTACAATGAATTGATTCATCTCAATCGAAATACCTTATTAATTTTTGAAAATTTTATAAAACATTAACAAATTGAGATATTTTAATATGACTACTCGCTCTTTAATATTTTTTTCAACTTTTATTCAAAAATCAGCTACTTTTAACAAAAAGGGTGTGATTATATTAATCTATTAATTATCGTTAGTGCTGACTATATTACTAAGTTTTGTATGATATTAATTTATTTATTAAATAAAAATATAATGTCAATTCTTAATCATGCCACTGGCTCCATGATTACTTTAACACCTCCATGCCCGTGATGAATTCATAGATAGTTGAGCCATTAAATCATTCAATATGTCTCTTAATATTGTCAATAAGTATTTATCATTTTAGGTATTCCTAGAAAAAATAGTTTTACATTCAAATATATAATTATAAAATCAAAAATATTACGTCTACTGGACAAAATTGTCGATTTTGTGATTTGCCGATTAATTTATCGATCGTTGCATGGTAGAATGCGATAGAAATATACGAGTTTACATTTGATAGAAGAACAAACATCTCAAATAGTTAGAAGCGAGAACAACCTACAATACAGAGAACGCGATATTTTCATATTTACAACTAAATGCAACATGTTTTAAACAATCAGCTATTAGTGAAATATAAAAAAAAAGGATTGTTCTAATCAACTTAGATGTTTTTAAAATCCTATTTAACTTGATTTTACCAATTACATGCATATTTGTAAATAAGTCACTTGACAATTTTACGTAATTACTTAGTATATTATAATATAGATGTCACTATAGATCGTTTCACTCACCTTAAGTGGTGGGTACAACGCCGAGTACTCTTTAAATATATATATTCATGTTAGTGTCACCCTAATCAGCTTAACCCTTTCACGCCCTAAGTAAGACGTCTAACACATCATTTTAGTATTGTTATACTTTCAAAGTAAGTAAACTTTAGTTTATAAGCATAATTTATTGACATCCCAGGTGACTTCACGAAGCAAAGTCACTCGTGAAGGTTGTATATTGGAAAACGTTGCCCCAGAGAGCCTTCCCGTGGCTCTGAGAGGGTAGTATTTGCCAAAATATCGTCCCATTAAACATTTACCAGGGGGTAGTTTACATAATACATACTGTAATAGTCAAGGGAAGCGATAGACAACTGTGAAATTCGTCACGGATATTCTATTTTATGCACACACGTAACTTTTAATTGCCATGTTGTAACCGAGTGATTATCACATTTTTATTTTATTTTTACTCGGTTATAGCGTTCACGGGTGCGATTCCCGTAATGAACACTTATTTGGATTTTTTTTAATCAGCTTCGGGTTTTGAGTCCACTCTAATCCTCTCGGTCCTCACCTTCCTACGCTAGTCGCTTGCCTGCAGCACTTGCAAGTCCCGTGACAAAATCAATTAAGTTTTTTTAACAAATGGATTGATTTTAATGAAGTTTTCCCAATAAAGAATGTATCACATAATCAATTACTATTTCAGTTGGTCTTTGAAATTACATGTGATTATCGTCAAAAATCGATTCATACGGTGAGAATACTTACAGATTTTAAAAGAACGAATTTCATATAATTATTAAGTATCCAATTGATTGATCTTCATTAAAATAAAACCACTATTAAAATTAATCCAGATCACAGATTAATAGTTTAACACTCGATGAAAAATTGCGTTCCTATATTAACATACAAGATAAACTATTTACCAAGCGTCATGTCAAATTCACCCTTGCACTTCAATGCCTGAATGTGCCGAAATATAAAAAAACACGGGTCGTTAATAACAAAATTTATGAAAATGTACACAATGTGTACAAATGACCGGATTTGAGCTAAGTGTTCAACTTAATTTTATAGAATTGATCAACTCCAAAATTTAAATTCATTTATTTTACTTACAAATAAAAGGCTTTATTTTGGAAACATTAAATTCCAGTTAATTTATGAATTTTCTGCTACGATCTGAATAAAATATCCAAGTAGAGTTAGCTGGTTTAAATATTAAGCATTCTTTTGTATAATAATATATTCGCTCCCCTAAAAAACCCTTTCGCAGCAAATTGTGTCTATATTTTTCGCTTATTACACTGCATATTTTTGCGGCCCGCTTAAAAATCTCTTGGGGCGATCACCGGTTAAGAATCAAAGCTTTTGTACATCATCACTGCACGAAGGCGGTCGGATATTACTTTTGAGATACACATCTACACGCAAAACCTAAATATAAAATGGTTCACATTCACTTTCAAGGTGCTCCATTTTCTCAACAAAGTGAATCTTCAGTATTCCATAACAAGCCTGCTACGTTGTATACATTTAAGATATTCCACCAAACAAATGGGCTTGTATTAACAATGCTTATTTGAAAATACGTACCCGAATACATCGATGTATGCTTTAAGGATCGTTCAGGCGCAAAATCCCGAGTGTTTTTGTTTGTATTGGAATACCTTGTTATAAATAACTTACAATTCTTAAATTGGGTAAACATTATTTTTATCTGAATATGTTTCACAGGCACAAAGAAAGAGCTCGATATCGATTTTTAAAATGCAATAATACAGGTAACCAGCGACGGACTACCTGATAAGCGCAAGACGCGCGCCCTTGGGGCCTCCAATCTTGAGAGCCTTAAAATAACATATATTCTATAAAACCAATAAAATATTTATTTTTTCGGATGTCCGTGGAATATTTTTTCACATTTTGGTGACCATGGCGCGAAAACGTTTGGGAAGCACTGATTTAAATGTGTCAGATTTTTTTGTTTAAGCTTTGGAAACCGTATTTGATAGAAAATTTTTGAAGTTCGTTTTGGTATAAGTAGAACACGTGCTGTGCATGTCTCTAAAGAGCTTCATTCCTGCTTGTGCCTTCATGTGTGATTTCAGCGATCCGGATGACCGCCAAGGGAGCAAGCAACACGACCAGTCAGTGACGAAGAAACTTAAAGGTGTAGATATATTTATGTTCTTGCGTGGTGGCCATAGGGAGCAAATATGATCGAATAAGTATGATTTACTGTTTTTATCAAACTTAGGGTAACATAATATTTTAGCGCACCTGAGACCAAGAGGTCAACGTGATCCTCTACGGTGTGCACGGGCTCAAATTCCAGCACGGAAACTTTCGCAAATTGAATTATAGATTACATTTTAAAGACATGAAGGTATACAAGCATTTCTTTGCATCCATCTAATTCTTAAAGTGATGCATAGTGAGAGCGATTAGTTACAGTGAAACCCATATTTTATGTGTGAAAAACGCAATATGGCAAGTAAAAAAAACATTTTTTAAAATATGCATTCTGCCCGATTTACTGCGATATTTAATAATAAAATAATTCCCGACTGTGTTTGTCAGTTTGCTTATTATTTTTGTTCAATACCTACCTACTGGTACATACTATTTAAATGAATTGTGGTCTTATTTAATCACATATTGTGTAGCAGTCGTAGACAGGAAAAGACAGTTATACTGTTTTTTCGAGAATTTTATATACAGTTCAGTTGTAATCATTTATTTTTTAGGATGGTATATATTTTTTTAAATTTCAATTTGATATTTTAGACAAAAGCTTTTTTGGTATATCTATCTGATAGAGATCTGTGGTGATCTCAAGCAACTGTCGCGTTGGTCGTTAACTATAATGTCAGATATTCAGAAAAATGATCTAGGACGATTTTGACGACACCGAATTCTTCTTATTGAAGTCAACGACGAGGCTTTTTGTTTGGATTGTTGGGTAGCGTCGTTGTTCTTCTGGACTTGTATACATTTCCATTTTATTTCGCGATGTATCCAAAAATAGGACAACGCTTAACAAATTTGGGCGTTGTGGCGTGCGGTTATTAACCAAGCTGTAAAACTATTTCAATTTGCTGGCAAAGTTTACGGTTGGCAAGTAAATAGAGCTGTTTATTATTTACGTTATACGCAAAACACCTCTGGTGGTTTACCTTTACGTTGTAATATATACCTGCCGCTTTGGTATATAATTTACCTGGACCAGTTACGGCTTTAGAATAGACAATGCCGTTTCTTTGTTGAGCAGTTACTATTTCATGAATCAAATCACATAATAACTGCCAGTTCTATAGCCGATTCAGTTGTTGTGTTCACAAGTTTGGACTCTTTGGGTTTTTATGATGATTTTTTACTTCCCACCTATCTCATACTGAAAAAACAGAACACAGCGAGAGTGATAAGTTAACTATTGATCACTTTCAAAGTGTTCATTGTATTGGCGAAAAAATATAGTATTGAATTATAATTATTGCCTGATTTCACATTATTTATCATAGAACAGGAATGCTTTCGCTCATCGCGAAGATTGCCTACTGATAAAAGATGAATGACAAACAGAAAACCAATGCTAAATAAAAAAATATGACGTATAGCAAGACGAGGGCGCAGTAAACAAATGTGACAGTTTTTGCAATCCTAAAACGTTTTAATTTTTTATTTATTATAAACTTCTGAAGAACGTAACGTTATACATTCTTATTAGAATAGCCTTGTTTGTTATATATGAAAACCAGCCGATTTTGTTTCAAATTCGATTTTGTTTCTTTAATGCACATACATGGTAGAGCAGCCATAATCAAACTTTTTTTCCTCCGGCTTGTCAGATCAGTAGTTAAATCAATTTTTGGATAGTATTGAATATTATACAGAAAATACCCAGTATTTATATTATTCGTTTATATTTCAACCACAATGCTAGTTTTATGTTGAAAACCAAACCAAAAATTAGCCAACCTAACCACATTTATATAAACACGTCTATTGATAAAAAAAAAATACTCACATTTTAATGTTTATATTGAATGAACACAATATTTATACTGACTAAATATAGTATGGCTGCTCTATCATGTATGTGCATGATAGAGCAGCCATACTCAACCTTTTTTTCCTCCGGGCCGCTTTTCCGATTTTTGCTCCTCTACTTGAGCGGTGGGCCGCAACATATTTATAGTAAACTGTTAATATAGCACATACTGTATTGCATACATATGTATGTATGTATGATGTACAATGAAGTCGCGACTTGCGATTGATTTGACGTAAAATACCGTCACTAGTCGAGCCGGCACGCCAGTACTGCTGTTTTTGCATGTAAAATATTTGGTGACTGTAATTATTTTGGGTCGCACATAAGAGCTTACTGGGCCGCAGGTTGAGTATGGCTGTGTTAGAGCCTTATTTAAAAAAAAGGCCTTATTTTTTAAATTAAAATTTGACTTACTATCTTAGGCGGAATTGCCAGCTGTACGTTATGGCACATGCAACTCATATTTGACAAACCGTCATTGTTACAGGAGTCTTCAGGTGTAACAAACAGTCGGTAAAAGAAATATGAAATAAGTAATTGGTTTTGATACAACGATTAAAAAAACATTCTTACCTGATTTATATTTAATTATATGGAATCAGTACAAAAAAGATTTTTTACTAGTTCATTATTTTCAAGTTAACAACTGGTAAATTCTTTTTCGGTAATGATTGCTTGAGCTACTAAAAAATAGCAAATTCTGTTAAAAAATACTATTTCTCAAATATTATATTATATAATTTAAATTAGAAGTAGAAATGGTTTCAAAAATGATTATCACTATCACTTTATCATCATATTATTTTTAACTATATTGTTTTACCTCTTCACATACAAACCAAAATTGCTGATTTAAATAAAAATCATTGTCACAATGCATTCGTTAATACGGTCCTGATAATGCCTTAAAGGCGTTAAACTTAATTTTTATTTAGGTATTTAGATCAAGTTCTTGCGTGGAACTTCGTAGATATACATGTGTCTACGAATTCTGTAGACATTCTACGCTACATAATAGACGAGCCTTCGCATGCATTCCAAGAAACTGTTACAGCAAAAAACTATTTCGAAATTAGGTATGTACACAACAATAAATTCTACGCAAGTAAATAATGTACAACTTGGTGAAGTTTCTTCAAAGGCTTTCGTGTTGAATAGGGTTTTATTTATTTGAAAAGTAAAAATTATTTCTCCAAGAAACGCTTTGTGCTTATGTCTGGCAAACTTTTATTTTAGAAAGTTTGAAACACGCTTATTCCAAAATATTAACATTGAGCAATACAAATTAGAAACTTATATTTTTTCCACTCTCAGCATGTTAGAAAAAATATTTTAAAAGAATCTTAAAATACATATTAGTCAGTGCCGGTGCGAGGTTATTGGCGCGCCCCCTTTTTAACAATTCGTCACATTTTTTTCATTAAAAATATTTTTTTTTAATAAATCCACGCCCACTCCCAATGTGGAGCATATAGCCTCTTAATGGAGGTATCTCAACAGAAAAAACTCTTTGTTAATCAGTCACAAAACCTCTCTTTTTTTAATCATATACATATATAGAATACGATACATAATTACAACGAACAAATACAAACATCAAAATAAAATATAACTTTCTATTGCTTATTAATATTTTAGTATATATATATTTTTTTAAATACTCCATTTGTGCGCCCTCTAATGGTTTGCGCTCTGGGCGGTTGCCTATTTCGCCTGTATGGTGGCGCCAGTCCTGATATTAAAAATATCATTTCTAAGGTGTTAACTGTCAAATATTGGTAGAAAGAAAAGCATTTTATTATATTAAACACTTTATTACTAATTTCACATTACTTACTTTTTGACCAGGTCTATTTTTTTTTTCATCTCGATTATTATTTACTGTTTTTTTTAAATACCAAATTTATGGAGATTTAAGTACTAGGGCGCTTTAGCGTCAAAGTTCTTCGAGTTTCCTTGTCAAAGACTTGTCAGATCAGTAGTTAAATCAATTTTTGGACAGTATTGAATATTATATATAAAAAAGACCCAGTATTTACATTATTCGTTTATATTTCAACCACAATCCCAGTTTTAACCAGCCTAACACATTTATATAAACACGGCTATTGATAAAAAATAAATAAATACCATCATTTTAATGTTTATATTGACTGAACACAATATTTATACGCACTAAATATTAGATTTATATTAACTATTTGCTGAATATTTGCATTTCAATAAGAGAAAGAATAATAAACATTTAGTATAACTTATTAATATTTATAGCACGGTTTTCAGACTGAATTAAATAAAATAGATAAACATTGAAAACGATATAACTTTACAAAGAAAATAAAATGCTAGTCACAAATGTTTTTCCATTTACGAACGGTTACAAAGTATGAATTAAAGATATCAAAGCATCACTTATATAATGCAATGTAAATATAACATCTTATATAGAAAACAGTTTGAGCCATAGATGGCAGTAGAATTCATTGACCGTTAAAAATACACTTATCTGTTAGAAAACACACTAAAAATAACACAGTGAATGGACACCGGTCTCTGTTTTGTATTTTTTCGGCCTGGCAATATTTATTTTTACGTAGAGGGTTGATACTGCAGTGGCGCGCAAAATTGTGACGGGGGTAGCTGGCGGTTTATCAGGGATTGAAATCGCTGGGTCGTAAAAGGAATTATTTTATTGCTGATTAAGTGGAGGAGGATTTTGGCAAACAGAATCGGAATAACGCGAATAGTTTTGTGAAAATTTCGATTTAAAGTTGGCAGGGATTTGTGTATTCAGAAACATTCGAAACAAAGAATCGAGACGTTTTGAGATTTGATACAGTGAAACCTCGATACTATGTTTTTCAAGGGCCCGCAAAAACAAAAAGAAAATTCAGGAAACCTTAAATAATACGACAATAAATGTTTTATTTAATTTACTTACTACTTAAGTTGCTTATTTGCAGTTTGGCACATACATTTTAACGGAGGCTCTTCAAACTCGTGTAATTTTCTAAATCTCGACTCTTTTTTCTTATAGGTTTTTTTCAACGTCGTGAATTGTTTTCAGTTTTTCAGCTACAGTTCTAGCTTTCTTCATCTAGCCATTTTAGTGGTGAGTTAGAAAAATTCCCGAAACGAAATGCGAGGTACGACAACATATTTATGAGCGAATAGAAGAAAAATTCAACAAAAACGGTCAATCGGGATAATATTTATGACGGGACCATAATACTTACACGATAGATCGAGGAAATCGGAATTTTTCTAAGAAAAACCTTTATTTCAGTATTTTTTCTTGATTTAAATTGTTTACAAGGTCATCTCTTTCAAACTTAAAAGCTAAATTCAGATACTAATTCGGCATTTGCAGCTTGCATCATTTTGATAGAATATGTATCAAGTTTGATACATCGTGATTATCGAAAAAAAACCTATTTTGAAAAACCGTCTTTATTCCTTTCCACAGTCGATATGTATAAGTTAAAATGAAAATATTGAACGGAGTCCTTTTGTTACACAACTCTACAGGCCTTGTTTATGCTATCAATTAACGTGGTGGAAAACTGCAACGTTACGTATATTCTACGAAAAAAATAAATGCTTAATATCGTTTTTATATAAAGACAAGAAATAACTTTATTATATTCCGCGATCGGACAATATCTCGAGCTCGTGTTTTTAGTACGAGCATTTCCATGTTCTTTAATATGCCGCACATGGGTAGTGACGTTCAGAAAAACGTATATAATACACGTCACCTATCTCTGTCCTGAATCTGGGACGCCATTTGTACGCCGGCAATAAAACAGGGCAAAGTTAAGAGGATTTTGTAAAATATATCCAGAGTTTCAAACGGTCTCCGTTGCCACAAATTATTTTGGGACTTACAAGTAAAATAAAATATATATTCAGTTTGAAAAATCCCCAACTGGGAAAACGCAGTCTGGCTTTTTCGCTGATGCCGGCGCACGTATATTGTGACACGGTGCTATTTACGTCAAACGGTGGGTTACTGGGGATTTTTAAGGGGGACTTACGTACGTCGCAGACAAATGCTCACTTACATCAGAAATATAAAGCCTTTTTGGGGTTGAGCGAGTTTTTTATTTATGAAAAACATGTTTAACATATCCAAACATTTGTTACATTATAATTTTCTTAACAATAAAATAATAAATACATCACGAAGAATAGCGACATACTCTAACATAAAAAGGAATATTGAAAGTTTTTTTTATTCACCACTGTATTACTTTTGCATGCTTTTTTTAAAATGGCATTGTAAATTTGAACGATTTGTAAGTCAAACGGTTCGGAAAAATCTAAATTTGCAGCTATGCTTTTAAGTCTATGAGTCAGTGTTTTGAAAACAGTTCAAAGTTGATGAGTTATCTGTCTTGACCAGCGGTGGGCTGCCAACACGTTAACAAGGGGCTCAGTTTATATCAAAGCAATTATTGGTGTTTTGGAGAAGCAGTGAGTTTTTTTATCACTCCGATGGAATTTTATGCAATACGCAATAAGCAATTGATTGTTACCTAATATAATTATAATATGTAATGTAATTTACGCAATTTACCGTAAACTTATCACTGTAAATGGCCAACAATTTATACTGTGAGCTGTCCTAGATAAAAATATATGTCAGAAATTGCAGTTATGTACTCGTTTGATCCGAGAATATTATTTTCTCTTAAATTAACAAGGGTCTCTCCGGCCTTAGTAAAATTTAACAAGGGGCTCGCGCGAACCCTTCCGAGCCCCCTCCAGCGCACCCCTGGTCTTGGCTATTAGAAATATTAATGTCCAGAAAGCTAACTGTAAATTTCCAATATTTATATTATTAACTTAGAATTATTTTCATTTTGTACACTTCCATAAAATTCTTGGTCGAACACGACCCGGGTTTCGCCTCTCAACATCTTCCGGTACTGATCAGTGCGCGAATGCACTCGAACTCAGCGAAACCCGACCAAAAATTTTATGGATGTGTACAAAATGAAAATAATTCTAAGTTAACATTGAATTTCCTTCAAGCACCTTCAGTCGAAATTTTAAATTATTTGTATTATCCACATTTTATAATTTTATTTTTCTTTTAATAAACAGCAAAAAATATTTAAGAAGTAACAGATATTATTAAATATAATTTTATTTACGACAGACCTCGTCAGAAATATTTTATAATAAGGCAACAGTTACGATACCCCCTTCAATAAAATAATTTACGGTAAATAACAAGAGCGCAGGGTAGCAGCAGTGGGGTGTGACCGGGTGAGAGAGGCGAACGCTTATTGTTTAAATGCTCGTTATCTCGGGGGTGAGGGCGGCGCCAATCCGCTTCAACTAATCATGCAATTATCCCGCTCGATACAGCCTTACACGCGGCGCAGATTAAGCGCTTTTATTGTTTTGGTATGGAGGGGTTTGAATTTTTTTGTGCTTAAATACTGCCTTTTGATGGAGGCATTTTGATGCAATGCAAATTAAGCAATTCGTTAGCGATTTAAAAGCCGTAAATTCGTGACGCTCTTTGCGAATTAATGATTGTTTTAATTCATCTCTTTGGATCTTATTTAAAGCATTCGTTTGTAAAGGGTCTTTCAACGAAGACGATCGATCGTGCAGAATGTCCATCGTGGCATGTGTTGTTTGGCACGTAGCGTTGTTCTGTTGGAACCACATGCTATCGGTGTTCATACCATAAGTAGTTTGGGCCTCAAGAAGTTGCTTATTTTTTAAAATTTAAAAAAATATTTAACATTACAGCTAATGTCAGTGCGCCAAATATTTTAAAGTTGAAAGATCATACGAGGAAAACTCGATGAGAATTTTATTGAAAGATATCGAGATAAAATCGAGGTAAATTGACATCACAAACACCCATGTCTTAGGTCAAAAATTTAAATTGAAAATCTAAAAATAACATTGACCTTACCGGGAAACGAACCCAGACCCATCTGGTCGGTAGCGCAAGCTCTATCCAACTATACCACAGAAGGCGAACACTTGTTTAGGTTCTGTGGAACATCAGTGTTCCGCAGAACATATTTTTTGAAACCCTGGCGTCGAAGATTTATCATCACCAACGCTTCTGTTGTCTTTTTATATCTCTAGTATTACAAGTTGAAGTAGTTTGTAATTTTCTCAACGTCTTTGGGTATTATAAGGGCCCAAGTTTATCTAAGATTGCGCAGAACTCCGTCCAACGTTGACCCATATGTGTGTCACGGAAGCATGAGATAATCATTGTTTACCCGCGGGTCATTTTAAGTGTATAACAGTGGACCGAGTTAATGGAAAACTTTGCGAATTAAACATTATCTGACAATCGTCTCCTTGAGGTCCCGGTTTGCGTTGGGGTGGACCGCGCGGCCTATAAGATGTAGGGCTGCAAACCATTGCGATACAAACACACAAGGAATCTCACCCAATTACACTATAACACTATATTACTTGTGCAATTTAAGCTAGGCGAGCATCAAATATATTATACCGTTCTTGTATTGGTGCTCAACTCATAGGTAAGCGAGCAATTCCCGCGTTCTCTTAAACCACGACTGTTTGCAACGGAGAGCATACTAAACGGTTTGATAACAACAACTATTTGTTGTAACTAATTTCTTGCCACAATTAAAGTCAGCAGAATTTAACTTGAGTAGAATATATGCCTAGTCAGGTCATATTGCACAGCGGTTAGCATTTTGGGTTTCAGTGCTGTATCTCACGAGTCTGAGTTCCAGAACGAACAGCATTTTTCGACCGATTTCTTTTCGAAGGTATGGGTGTTTGTGATGTCTAAATTTCCCTTTGGCGTAGAATAGCGATTAGTTAATCACTTGTCCTATCTTAGCCCTATCCTTCTATCCCTACTACTGTAATTGAAAAAGAGAGGTTGAGCGACTGAGTAACAAACATTTCTCGTGAAAAACTTCTGTTAAAATATATCTATTATGTGGACATATGCCTCACATTGAGAGCGGAAATGGATTTAAAATATACATATATGCCATTTCAATCTTGCTGGCCTCTGTGACGGATCTCACGACTTCAAGTTTAAGTATGAAAAGCATTTTTCCATGTAAAACAGTTTTGTGATTTCTAAAATTCCTTCCCATCCTTCAAATTCTAGCCACTAGTCCTGTATTAGCATCAAAGTAAATCATATAGCAAAAAAGAGGTAAAATAACTTGACAATATCGACGTCAATTAATATTGATTTTCCAAAGAAGAATATTTAAATTACTTTTTTTTAAATTCATGACCGCTCCCAAAATTAAGCATATGGGTTATCAATGGAGGTATTTTAACAGAAGTTTTTCTACAAGAACTGTTTGTTAATCAGTTACTCGACTTCAATATTTTTTTTTTTTTTAACCATGTCCGCTCCAAATGTGGAGCATATGGACTCCTAATGGAGTTTATCTCAACAGAAGTGTTTTCTACGAGAACTGTTTGTTACTCAGTTGCTCAACCTCTCTTTTTACAAAGAGAGTAGGGATATAAGGATAGGGCTAGGACAGGATTAGTAGTAAGCTAATCGCTCTTGATACGCCCCGTTCATAGGATAGGATGGGTGAGAGGGGGGAATTCAAGACATCACATATATCCATGCCTTTGAACAGAAATTCATAAATTGATTGAAAAATCAATTTATAAAACTCTCCGTAACGGGATTTGAAACCGGGCCCTCTGTAGCCGAAGCCAACACCGTTGACCACTCGACCACGCAGGTGGCTATTATAGTAGGGAAAAAAAGAATATGGCTTGAACAGGACTATTAATTAGCTGATTGGTCACGCTATGCTCCATTATTTTAGAGGTGGAATGGTGATAGACAATCTTAATACATCACAAAGATCCACGCCTTCGAACAGTGAATTGATAAATTAATTGAAAAATACAGTTCGTACTGGGAATCGAACCCGTTTACCACTACGCCATGTATCCAACTTATTTATTATTTGTCAGTCAGTTCTTTTGTTTAAACCTTTGATGAGTATCAACGTACATGTACGTTGGAGTAGCTTGTCATCTATTATCCATTGCCATTCTCATATGTTTAATTGAATTTTTGTTATTTCTTCAGATATGGATACTAGACACATCCACCAGTGACTTTTGGCCACCACATTATTTTTATTTTGTACAGCAAATGAAGAAAATGTTTTTTTTAAAAAAGGGTAACATTTGTAAAAAATCGGTAGCCATGTAATATTGAGCGTAAAATTATATTTGGGATCGATTCCTTTCTGGAATCGGCGTCTGTAGAGCGGCACACGTAAACAGATGAGAGCAAAAAAAGATCATGACGCAAAAGCGAATTAATAGCTTCTAGAATAATATTCAAAAGTAATAAAGAACTAGTTTACTTTACATTTTTAACTATGAATTTTACAATTTAAAAAAAAAATATTTACTGCTTGAAATAATGACTTTTATTCTTCCCAGATTAGTCCGTATCCAAAAAAAAGGTTTTTATACTTTTGTGTGCGGCAATACTACAAATAATCAAAATATAAGAAAAAACCTAATTTAGTACAAATTAACTCACCACTCAAAGGGTTAAGTAACATTGTATGTATTGACTTTTATTTTGTTGATGACTTTCTTATATTAATTATTAATATAAAAAAACTGTTATATTTTTTTTATTAAGACATATCACTCGTCTACAGCCACTTTGCATTTACACAATAGTAATCCAATGAAATAGTGAAAAACACGTTGATAAATTAACAAAAGTTTTGAACTATAATAAATATGTGTCACGGCGGTGGCAGAAAGAGGTCCAAAGTTTCAACTTCACTACTCCATTGTTTATTGTATATAACCATAACCCAGCGTGCTATGGTGCAAATTTGGGTAAAATTTATTCAGGGTTCATAATGTCCAACAGTGTCCCGCTGCCGTCCCAATGGCCGGATGATTAAGGAATATTTGACCTCTGGATCCGAAATGCTGCGGATTCCACTATACTCACAACGTTAGGTGTAGGGTTGGCAACAACGGATGAATTTATAAATACCGGTATTTTGGTATTTAATATTATGTTCTTGTATAACGAAAGTAATGTCGTTGGGTTCGGTTGTAGTTCTCACGGGTTTGAATTCCAATACAATTATGAAATTCTGTTCGACTATATATACATATGTCTGTGATGTGTCAAACTTTTTAGTACCAGTCCATCACAAATAAAGAACGTAGCGAAATCAAATATATAATATAAAGTTACAGCTCATATCTTAGCTGTAATTTTATATTCCTGTCTTATACGTAAAAAAATAGTAGAATAACTGATTTACAATTGGTCATTGTAATAAAAAAATAAAAAAATTCTATCGGAGTCAATACTCTTTTACATTGGGTATACGCAGATATGGTGTACGCAAAAATGATTTTTTTTTTAAAGAAATTCATAAACATATGATGACAGTGCAATACAGGGCTGTAGACTCAGGTGTTTTTCTAATGTTAGACAGATGGAGTCATATTTAAACATATCGAAAATTATTAGTTTATTCATAATATTGATCGGTGAAGCCTGCTAGAATTTATTATATTATAGTAACTAATGTGATCTGATGGTATGCAGATATTTTAGTTAAACAGAAATATTTGAAAAAATCTATTCGGTTTTTTAGTTAAAACCAAAAACGGAGTCGTCTTTTTTTACCTGACTCCACAGTCCTGCTTTAACAATAAATAAAAATGTCTTGTAAGTTAATTCAAATATTAAACAAAACAAAACTGAATAGTAAATTTGAATCGTTCAAATTATGTACATTCACACAGATGCCTGAAAACTGAACTGAATAGTGCCACCAAAGACGTTTAGTTCAAGATGTGTCCATTTGGCACCTCATAAGCGCAACGCTACTCTGTCTTTTTATGCTAATTTTCTATCTTGAATAATAATAAGAAATTGGCATTTTAAATTAATTAAATTTGTTTGTCGGTATTTTAAAAAAAATGTTCAAATATTAAAGTCCCGGTTTCGGTTACGTCGGTATTGTAATCCCTGACTTTGTATATATATGTACACTTCTTATTGTGTGTCTCCCGAAACTAATAGTATGCTCCGGGGAAAATAGCAAATTCCTATTTGTGAAATGATCTAAACAGAAAGTGGGAGCTTGCTTATTATAGTTCACAGTCCCAAGTTGGTATATAATTAACTGAGTCCTGAGTGTTCGAATATTATTAGACATGATAAATACGGGATGTCGTGTTTCCTCTCATTGTGATACAGTATTATTATAATAAATCTCAAAGGGGCGGTACAAACAGCTGTTCGTAATTTAAGGATATATATCGACTGTGGAAAGAAAAAAGGGCGTAACCCACACATATCAAATTTTACAGGAGTCACAAAAAACGTGTTTTGATGATTTTGGGCCATATGAAAATTATGAATTATACACAACCTTGAAGTGCACGGAGACTTCTAAACTGGTGTTTAACCTTTTCAATACCGCAATGTTTGAAGGTAAAAAACATTCACTTACATACCTACCGCATGTTTTTAATAATTTTTGAATAGTTTTAAAAAATACGACTGAATTTGTGAATATTAAAAGTTTACTTGTTGATTATATAATTGAGATATAATTGATTAATATTAGATAATTGACATAATCTAATATTAATCAAAGAAATTGTCTAGGAAAAACTTTTATTTCAGTCTTAACTTGACCCTTCCTTTACTATGCAAAAAAAGCACAAGCTCCTGAGCTGTGTAGTCGTTACACATCGGGCAACAGGGAGTGAATCATGACAACTGTATGTAGTACTGCTGTAGCAGTGTTATATAATTGTCATAATGCACTCCCGTTTGCCTGATGTGTAACGGATACACAGCTCAGAAGCTTGTGATTTTTTTGCATAGTAAAGGAAGGGTTAAAATCTAAATTTATATATTAATTTGGCATATGCATATTGCATCCTTTTGATAGAATGTGTATCAAGTTTGATACATTGTGATTATCGAAAAAAAGCTGTTTTAAAAAAACTTTAGGTTACGTCCTTTTTCCTTTCCACAGTCGATATAAATAGATTTTCGGGTTATACCAGTTTTATCCCAATTACAATGTGCAGTATAAAGACCCAACAGAAGATGTTTTTACTAAAGTCTTTTTTGTAATACCTCAACTAATAAATGATACAAAAATGAAATAAAGCAAATGTTGATAGTTCCGCCCTGACTTTTGATAACAATATTTTTTGAATCACACTCCACAAATTGAATAAAATTTAATGTAAAAGAACCTTAATTTAATTTTTTGTGTTGCTTTCCTTCACTTTAAAAGTGTCAATTCATTGTAAGAAGGGGCTATATTTTTCAAAATAAAACATATTTTTTTCTTCTTCTTCTAATTCTTTTACCGTTTTACCATAGGATCCCGATTAGTTTGTTAGAATATATTTTGTCCAGATAATATTTTTTAAATTGTTCACTATAACTACTTGATAAAAAGGCATTATATTCATCAAATTTATAACTCTGTTTTTGTACTAATAACTCATTTATTAAATATAACCAGTACCAGTTTCGCTCATGGCGAGTATTTTCATTAGTTGAAATAAATATGGAATGATAACAAAAGACTGTTTTATTTTTTGAACCTACTAATTTATTTATTACTTTTTGGTATTAAAACTCATAATACCCATTGATTATATTTTTAAGATAGGGATGCCAAAAAATTCTAAACGCATAACTACATACATATATCAAAAATAGATGAGCTTAAAAATTTACTTGAAACACTGTTAAAACTACTGCCAAAGATCACAATCGGTGTGTAAGCTCACATTTTTAAATAATTAATATTATATGGTTAGAAAGAACCTATCAGTATTTTTCATTGTGTAATGATATATGTTTATAAACATCTTATGTACATTATTCATAATCACGGAAAATTGTGCTCCTGTGGTTTTTTTTTGTTTATCTTTAAATTCGATTTTTAGATTATATTTGTTATGATACTAATCCCCATATATATAAAAATCTTTTCATTTTAGAGACTGTTATTACTTTTAGTTATTAATAACAATGCAATATTCCTTTGTACTTTATTCCACATTATTTAATAGGTCAGAACCGATTTCACTCATTGCGAGCATTGTCAACTGATGAGAAAAGTATATAAACAGTGATATTTATACAAAATTAAAAAAAGGTGTAAACAGTTTAATTGAAATACACGATTTTACATCTTAAAATGAAACATTTTAAGCCAGTAAATATATGAAAGCGATGGCAGAACTAAAGACTAACATTGTATTGTCACATTAAATTTGAATATTCTATGATAAATTTTCAACGTGATTTTAATAACAATAATTTATTTTGCAGAACTAAGACAATTTTTGAGAAGCAATACTGGTAAGATTCCATTGTTTAATATTTCATTAAGGGTTAATTCGTAAACTGCAAAGAATAACGTTGAAAAAACATTATTTTACATATTATGATGACAAGCTGATACGTACATGCATCGATAAATAATTATACAGTTTGTATTTCCCGTTCCGTCGAGCCGAAATTGGAGGCAATCAATGATTTCATTAATTTTAATGCTAACCCGACCGACGTTGAAATATGTCACACGGAATTATGAAAGGGTTGAAAATCAAAGCTCTTTTATGTTGCAAATGAGATTCAATCACCATTGTGACAGCGTTGGACCGAAAAGGCGCGAAAGTGCGCTGCAAATGGCCGCCGCCAGTCGGAAGCGGAAGCCATCTTGCCAGGAAATTGTAAAAGGCGGGAAATTTTTATCGGCACTGATTATATGATGATGAGAGGGTAGATAGATGCTATTCACTTTTAAAGTGCCTACTAGAAAGGGTGAATTTTTATTATTTATGGAGATAATTTCGGAGCTTCTGCGAACACAGAAATATTAGATATTCATCCAGCCGAAAAAAAGTTTCTTGCATTATTAGAAAAACGCTTTGTTAGGGATATTTTTCCCGAGTTAAGTATCCATGCTTATTTAAAAAAAGGTGTTCTTTCAAAAGAATGAACTGGCATTCAATTATGAGATTAAAAAAACACTTGATTTTTCATCGATTAATTAATGATATCTTCCATCAAAATATACATTTTTTTATACCAATAGAACAACATCTATCCGTACTATGTTATAAAGTTTCCCCCGTCAGCATATACTTAGAATAAATATTTATATTTTGAATGATAATTATAATATTTACAACGTAATATTTCACACTATTGCAAATCAATAATTCGTCTAATATTTCTGGACTTAAAATAACGTGATTTGATTTTGATATGATGTGTACTTTCGAGTAAACAACAACAACAATGATTAATTTGATTTATCTGATCAGTTCCTATTTTTTCTATCTGTAGTTTAAATAATCATGTCATCTGCTTAACAATTTATATGGCTTAAACAGTTTACATTTAAGTTTTGTCAATAACTACTTATCTTCTGATATTTAAGTTAATCGGTGCTCTTGAACGCCTGAAAATGTCAAAAAAAGAAACCCGGATTGTTGGTGACAAAATACATAGAAATGTGAAACATATTAACGATAAAAATTTGATATTGAAATTCCATCATAAAATTTAGTTGAAATTCTAAAATACATTCAAAAAACCGATTTGAGTTATGTTTCCGAAACAATTTTATTGCATTAACTTTTCCGGTTCTAAGCTCAAGAAATGCGACCCCAATACCCACATTTTCTTCAATATCTATTTTAATATAGGTGATACAATGTTTATAATTAAGGTATTCTTATATCATAGTTTTTTGGACCTTTTGTAGTTTATATAAATACGCGATAACGCGATAAGCGATAAGCGCCCGCGATAACGATCGTTCGTAAGATAGCTGGGCTAAATATGTCAGTTGTAATTTCATATGTTTGCTGGGATGACGTCTTTTTTACGCGCAACTTAAAATATGATTATTTATTAAAAAACCACGATTTTTTATTAAAAAAATGTATAAGGAATGATGCAGAGAGATATTTTAAAGCCCTTAGACTATTTTTTTTTTGAAATTCATAAGAATAAGGTCAATAATGAGGAAACCACTGGGTTCCCTAAACGACCCCATCGGCAGAGAAGTATTTTTCTAGTCTCCGAGCCGTGAGAGTTAAACAACTCATACTTTTTCTTTTCGTAACAAATAAAAAAAACAAAGATAATATAATATTTATCCATGTCCACTCTGAACGTGTAGCATATAGCCTCCATATGTAGACATCTCGACAGAAGTTTTTCTGCGAGAATTACTTGTTCGAAGACATGTATGTTTGTGATATCAGAGATTCTCTCCCACACTTTCAATATGAAAATAAACAGGCTGTAGCGAAAGCGATTAGCTAACCACGTGTCTTGTTCTAGCTTTAACCTTTCTATCATTATTCTCATCCAATAAAAATAGAGGTTGAGCAACTGATTTAATAGTAACTCTATCAGTTCCCGAAAACAATTTCCATGTAATGTTTGTTAGCCGGTTTTCAGTTTTAATGGTCAATTAATTATGACTTAGTTTTTTTAGTAAGCAACCGTGCATATTTTCGCAGTCAAACTTTTGAGGCGGTCCCTTTTTCGAAAATCACACATCATCACTGCTCGACGGCGGTTGGATATTTCTTTTGAGATAATGAAAACATTGCGTGAATTTTTGGTTCTTTTTGACGGTCGTGTTAACATTCCTTTGTGTATATGGGCTCTTGAGAAAATAAATCGATTATAGAAAGGTAAAAAAGGCAGAAATTTATATTCTTTTCTTTTTTTATAGATTCAATTTAAATCACCGCAGCTTTACACCACATACTTTGAAGTGTTTTCGATTTTTTTTTTTTAAATTCTTAAAACAGATATAATACAGGCTGATAGTTTTTATGGTAGATATGTTTTTTATAGTAGATATATTTTTACTCGAATTATTTGGTCTAGCACGTTTCCCAGAGACAAAAATAAACACATAACAGCTTTCCTAATTACAAGTAATTCAACAACACAGGACGATTATAACAAACAAAAGATTTTATTCTATTCTAACGCGTAAACGTGTCAAAACATTTCTAGCGATAAAATCGATGGACGTCCAGTCTCTCATAAACGTACGCGTATGTTATCAAGAAGCGATGAACAGTATTGCTTTTTTAATGTAACTTAATACATCTGTATGAATAAAAATATTTTATTCATTACAATTTTTGCTTGGTTTTTTATACACGTTGTTAACTAGAACATATTGACTGTTTAAAAAAAGAGATTTGAAATTTTCATGTTTCAATTTTGTTTTGTTATGTAAATAAATGAATTCTCATATAAGCTTAAATAATAACACTCAACCTTGCTCTATTCTATTTTCAAAAAATATTTATCTAGAAAAACAAAACAATGCTTAATTTTGACATTTCAGTTTGATTATTGACACTGTGAAAAGTTTCTTGGATTGTTTCATATAACGTTACATTTCACTTAGAAAAAAACAACAACGTAACATAGGTCTGGGTGAAAGCCTCTAATTTAGATGAATTTTTCATCTGTCAATAAAAATAAAATGGGAAAGATAACAGTGATGCACAATTAATTATCCGTCGATTCTGTCAGAGCCCGCCAATAAAATATGACAAAAACAAAAGGCGGTCATATAAATGGAATCTTTCAATTCGAGAGGCGCTGTGTATTTTTTAAACGCTGTTTTTTACGAGTTAGGTATACGACACAGTAAAAAGAGATTGCTAAAATAAAAATCAACAAAAGGAAGAAACAATACGACAAAGTAGAGCACCTAATTCATCGGCGGTTAAATTAAGTCAGCGCTTCGAGAATCCAGCAGTGGATTCCGCCTCTGCTGTTTGAGAAAATGACGTTCGGGAAAGGAGTTTTTATGAGTTGACTGCGGGAAATTGTAAAAATGTACGCCATCTTTTAAAACCATACAATGTAGAAATCGACGCTTTACTGTTTCAAAAGAAAATTTTATTCAATACAATATAGTATATAATGATTAATCTTTTTTCTTGGACTTTTAAGTACAATCATGTCTAGCTTGGTGTTTTGGCTGATTGCATTGGGAGTTTACAAAAAGACAGTTAAATAAAGATATTTATAAAATGCACATTGTTAGTATTCCGTTTTATTTAGTACTTATATTATATGGGCCCATTAGAGGTGAAGTGAGCCATCCAGTAAAAAGGTAAAACATTTACTTTTAAGTACAATCACGTCTATACCTGGTATTTTGGTGGATTGCATATTTTTATTTTAAGAAGTTTACACTATTGCAATATGTATTAACTGATATTACTTCACTTTTACGATACTTTAAGACGTGTAGAATATTATATTACGTATCTAAATTATTTGTTTCTAAAATACCACTTGGCTCACTTCACGTCTAATGGGCTCCATATAGTCTTTGGTTGAATCTGCATTTATTTGAAGAAACTCCAATATGATAAAATAAAAAATACTAATAATGTCATAAAGTTAACAGCTATCACAATTCTCAGCAACACGCCATCACCTTCAACTATTTTGAGTAGCTTATTTTATTGCATTCAATTATGACACGTCAAATAATTTGTGTTTTGAATACACCCATACCTCGCTTTACGGCTTAGATACGTTCCACGAAACTTGGCCGCAAAGTGAAAAGCCGTATAAGGAATCAATTATTCTAATACAAATTCAATGGGATCGGTTCCAAACTTTTGAAATATGTAACATGGTTTATCATTCAAAGTGCATTTATCTTTTGGCGTGTTAATCTCGAGACTTTGAAAAGAGCAGCAGATTGCAAATATGTTTTAATGTCTTCTTTTTTATCGCGAATAGTTTGAATGGTAGATTTCGCAAGTCCAATTGCCTTGCAAATTTCAACAATTTTCTCTCCAGCTTCTATACGACGTAATACTTCTAGTTTAGTTTCTAGCGTGACTGATTTTCGGCATCTCTTTTTTTCAGTCTCCGAAGTCGATAATATTTTCGATGAATGAAATTATAAAATAAGTAAAAAAAAATATATTAAAAAAAAAATGTGCATACATACATATGTACTTACGTACCAAAAATGTCCCTAATTGTTTCCAATTTTTCCAGTTAATGTGTAACAATCAGTAATAAATATGTATGTACATAAAACATTCACATCGACATCGAAAAAAAGTTTTTTTTGCCGTTATAGCGAAACATTTTATGCCGAAAATCGAAAACGTGCCTTAATTGAAGAGGGCCGTTATAGCGAAATGCCGTATAAAGAGCGGCCGTATAGAGAGGTATGGGTGTATAAATTTAATACCACAGCAAACTTAAACTGTATAAAATTAATGATTATACGTAAAAGTGAACCACCAATACGTTAACAAAGGGCTCGCTTAATTTTAGAGCTACCAGCGGCATTTAAAAAAAAAAGTGGGATTCTTTATCACTCTTATACAATTCATTTTGACAAACCGTCGTAAATAATTTATGTATGTCAGAAAATTGACTGCTAATTTAATAAGTACTCATTAGTAAATTATTGTACAAAGTAATAAATATTGGAAACTGCCTTTCTTGAAAATGTGTACAATTTGAATTACGGTAAAGGGAAAAAAAATGCATTTGCTATATCGACCTTGGAAAGGAAAATGGACGTAACTAGGGTATCCAATCCCGGGATTCGGGATCCCGTTCAATTTTCTGATCCCGAAATTCCGGGATTGACACGGCCGCAATTTCGGGATAGAGAAATTTTGAGCAAATCCCGAAAATTGACACGAAATTGGCAAATTCAAGATTGAAAAATCTGAGCTAAAAAATAAAAAAAGAGGTTTCGTGAGAATCGGGGGAAAAGTATAGCGAATTGAGGATTTCAAATTCCTCGGTGAGAAAATCTCAATCCCGGGATTGGAAAACGGCTTCGGGATTGGATACCCTAGACGTAACCCACACTTCTTTTCGATAATCACAATGTATCAAACTTGATACACGTTCTATCAAAAGAATGATAGCTAAAAATGCCAAATAAGTATCTTAATTTAGCTTTTAAGTTTGAAAAAATAAAGGCTTACGAAAACTGCGATAATGAAAAAAGACTTAAAAAAAGGTTTTTTTGAAAAAAAATTTAAATAAATATTAAATGAAGTCAATTAAAAACCAGTTCATCAGTCTCCGTGTACTTCAAGGTTGTGTATATTTCATAATTTTCCTTTTGCCCAAAATCATCAAAAAACGTTTTTTGTGTCTCTTGTAAAATTTGATATGTGTGGGTTACGTCCTTTTTTCTTTCCACAGTCGATAAGTATAAGAATAGCCGTTCAAAGATCGTTCAGAGCATCTGAAAACATTTTTTATTACAAATATCGGTGTTTTTAGCCATAGTTAGGCTATCTAAGTCTTTAATAATTTAAGTATTTTTAAGACACCCAAAATATATTTTTATGAGGAACTTCAAAAGCTTTTAATTAGTCCTTTGTTACAAAGTACAATTAAACCATCTGCGGTAATTGCAGTTATGTGCTGATTTAATTTATAAATATTGTTTTTCGTAAGGTTGACAAAGGGAACGAGCGAACCCTGGTATTGTTCCTGTTTATGGTCCCTTAAAATAGAGATACATATAATTAAGTCATATGTTTTCATGACTTGACTTATATCAGAATAAAAATAAATTATTTATCCATCTTTTGGCTGTAATCACTTCATATGAGTAAAACCGTGAAGAAGTCCTCGGTGTGTATAGCTTCAGGGCAATCAGAAAATAGAAGAAAGGCGCGATTGAAATCGGTCGCTTGGAAGATGGGCGATCTTCATTTCCTTTTTATTCTGTGTTGTTTGGCTTAGCAGCACTCCTCAACACAAGTTGCAGGGCAAATAAAATCACCACACTTATTGAAACACCACGCAATACATATATGCATTCTGTTGTTTTATTCAGCCTTTCTTTACAGTCTTTCCGTGAGCTACAGATTGCAGATTCTTTGAAATGTCGAACGGAAACAATAAAAGGAAATGTGGTTTCTCAATATCGTCGTGTTGGTATCAAAGTAACTAATGATGTTCTTGAATATCAAGTATTCATCTTTAGTAACACAGTTTCGTGAATTTATCGTAACGGTCTGGTAAAAGTAACACTTTTTTAACGATTATTATTATTAATGCAGATTTAAAAGTAGGCAATTTTCCAGTATCACCATCTAAATAAATCTTACTTTATTTGTTTCAGATCGTTATCAATTTAACTATATTTCAATATTATAGTAAGTTATCTATGCTACATCAAATATCGAGGTTCGAGGCTTTATCATAAAAACTTTAACGTTACCGTGAAGGTGCATTTCGGTTTGGTAAAACTAACACTTGTTTAACGATTATTATTATTAATGCAGATTTAAAAGTAGGTAATTTTCCGATATCACCATCTAAATAAATCTTACTTTATTTGTTTCAGATCGCTATCAATTTAACTATATTTCAATATTATAGTAAGTTATCTATGCTACATCAAATATCGAGGTTCGAGGCTTTATCATAAAAACTGTTACGTTACCGTGAAGGTGCATTTACAGAAAACATGATTTAATCAATTTTATTCAAAGTTTTGATTAAAAAAATAACTTTCCGAAAGACTAACGACAATGTGCGATATTAATGGCTATGTTCTATATTATGATCAAGATCTGTTTAATTGGTGATCAATGAAAGTAAATAGCCTTTCGCTGTCAATCCCACCTTTTATTAGACAATTCGGTCATAACTAAGAATTATAATACTAAACGAATATAGCAACACCGTTATTATAAATATAAATACCGGTGTTTTAAAAAAATCAAATTAGTCAAAAAATAATACGGCTAGAAGAGATCATAATACCGAACGAGTAAAACAAAATTGATATTTCTTGTAAAATACAAGGTATTGAAAAAGCTATCATTTGCATTGTACAAATAAAAAACATTTTCTACAAAACATAGACTACGAGACTGACGTGAATTTTGATTTTAATACGATTTTTATTTCCATCATAATAAAAGGTTGTTCAATACGTTAACAAGATAAATTCACAATAGCATTAGCAATCGGTTATACAATAAAAATTAAGTCATTATTTTATTAAATCTGAGCGAGACTAGATTTTCATCATTCTTGTAATTATTTCAGTAGTAAAAAACATAATTTATACAATCAATTCAAAATATGTTTTACTACAAGATAAAAATCAAAAATATTTTAACCCAGTATAGTTTTTAAAAAAATAATACCATGGGAATAACAACACTTAAAGTTGTCGAAAAAATACTATTTGAGAACCGCTTGTTAATGGGTTTTTTCGGTTTATTTATGACTCCTGGTGTGGTTTGCAAAGAAAATGCAAATTACACTTTTTCTTTTTTGTCTAAAAGAACAAAGATTTCCAAAGATGGGTTGCAGGGTGAGGGAAAATTAATTCAATCGATATTCGGCAAAAAGACAATTTGAACTTTGGCAAGATAACAATTTACAAAGCAATCAATCTTTGTTGTAGAACTTTTAAAATCTGAAATACGTTAAGGAATATTTTCTTTTGTTGTATTTTAAAAAGCAGATTGATCATTCTGTGACAAGGACTGTTATATGCTTATTGAAATAAAGTTTAAGACAAGGAAGTAAATTCGTAAAAAGTTTTGTTTGATAATACCCCAGTGTTACGTAAAGTGGGCCTAGTGGAAACTTTTCATCAAAGCAATCAAATCGGTCCAAGCTTAAGCAGCAAGACGACAGTATCAAAATTATATTTAAAATAATGTACAATGTTGTTTGTGATAAAACCTTATCGAGTTGATTCCTAACCAACGGATTTGAAGTGGCTGAAAACAATTCTCATTAAATTATATCTCATCTGATTTAAGCAATCATAAGATTCAGTGCAATGGAAAATATTAACACCATCGCTAATTTGGTAATGGTTAAAAATTTTGCGATAGCCAATAAAGTCAACAGTCTGTGTGATACATGAAATGTGTGTATATTTGTTTAAACAGACTGCATAATGTGAGTTCATAATTATTTTTTTAGGCTCGTGGCGCGGAGGTTAATGTCTTTGTTTTCTGAGACAGATCTCACGACGCTAAGTCCTACTACCAACAGCTTTTTTACAATTGATTTATCGACTCTTGTTCGAAAGCATGTCTTTTCATATTAATTAAATCAATTTTATAACGTTTCGATTTTGCTGAATTTAAATAGCAAACTATTTATCAAAGGTTTCGACTGAACGTGCTTGGTGGAATTTTAGAAATTAATTGGGCACAGTTAAGTAGTTTGCCAATTTTAAATGAGCAAATGAATCATCCAAATACCCCACTTTTGTATCGTTTATGTAAGTAAATATAATTAAATTTCATGAAACAATTATAAATTCTCTAGCGACCCAAATAAGTATTATTCTTGAAATTACTCACCATTTAACACTATATTAATTCCCATGTTATAAAATTTAACCATAATTCCACAACTGGTAAAGTTAATCCATGTCACCATCAATAAATTTTAACTGAGTGATAAATTTATTTCTTATATAAAAACTATACATGTATTTACTAAACAACAGTTCAAGTTCATCCGTACACTTGAATGCTTGAATATGACAAAAGTCGAAACCCGGATCGGTAGTGAAAAAGCTTGTGTGAATGTATATAATTATGTAATTATTGTTATATAATTAATGTACATTTTTAATGATAGTATTTGTGAACATTTTGTTAGGTTTTACTTTTTTGTATGTTGATTTTGATGTATTATTTACTGTTTTTTATATTTTTTTCATTATATTTAAGTGCATGGCGAATTGGCGTCAGCTGTAATGTCAGGTGCTGTTATGTTAATTTTTAAACAATAAATAAAATAATCATTTGAACCATTTAAATTTAGCAAAATATTGGTAGCAGCGTTGAAATTCTGGTATCCCACAAATCCTTATTTCAATGCTATTAGACTTGCTATTTCCAATTTTTGTTTAAGTAGATTTTACTTGAAATGGAGAATTTCCTGGACTAAAGCCTTCTAATATGTTGTATATATATTAGTTGCAATCCACTACAGCCGGAGTGTGTCTATGTATCAATGTCTGTTGGTATTAGGAACGCACGAGTTGCGTTCTCGCCATGTAACGCTTAAACCGGAATTAGCCCTACATCTGACCCGGAAATGTCGGTCGGTCGGACGGACGTCGGCCGGGATTTGCAGAAATTCGACGTCCAATATTAGTGGACTTTTCCACGCTCGCCAAAACAAATTGTGAACGCATCACGCCGACCGGAAAACTAATTTTATTAATTCCATTTTGGAATTTCTCCTCGAGCTTCTTATAAGAATTCGATATATTGTTTTTTGCTCCGTAAACGTGTGCTAAAATCTTATCAATATTTCAGCTGTAAAAAAAAATCGTTCGTCGAGTCAGCTTAAGAGTATCTTCGCTTATTTTTTTTAACAAGAGTTTAATAGAGACATTAGTAAAATGTACATTTTTGGGTATGATAGTTGCTATTCCGTTTTATTTATTACTTATGGGTCCATTAGAAGTGAAGTAAGCCAACTAGTAAAATGGTAAAAAAAATCTCGGACTTTTAAGTACTATGACGTCTTTACTTGTACTTTAGTCGGTTGCATATTTTTATTTTATATATGTAAAACTATTTCAATGTGTATTAACTGATGATACTTAACTGGAACGATACTTTAAGTCGTGTAGAAAATCATCAAAAAACATATCTTCTGTAAAATTTGTTATGCCCACAGGTAACGTCCTTTTTCCTTTCCACAATCGATATAATAAAGTGACGTTATTTTACAATTTGTATTGTTATTATGTATAAGTTATTTCATATTTCATTTACTTATTGTAAGCCACATAACTGTAAGGATTTTTTGTTTTATAAATTACGCTTTATTTTTTTATAAAATATATCGAATTAGGAAAGGAAAAAGGACGAAGCCCACACATAGCAAATTTTACAAGAGGCACAAAAAACGTGTTTTGATGATTTTGGGCCATATGCAAATTATGAAATATACACAACCTGGAAGGACACGAAGGCTTCTAAACTAGTGTTTAATTGGCATAATCTAATATTAATTAAAGAAATTGTCGAGGAAAAACCTTTTTTCAGTCTTTTCTCTCGGTTTCAATTTTCACAAGCTCATCTTTTTTTAAACTAAAAGCTTAATTTAGATACTAATTCGACATTTGTAGCTTGCATCCTTTCGATAGAACGTGTATCAAGTTTGATACATTGTGATTAACGAAAAAAGCTGTTTTGAAAAAACTGTGGGTTGCGTTTCCACAGTCGATATGATCGGTTTTGCTCGTCGAGAGCATTTTTGCTTGTTATAGTTTCATCTCATCGGTATTGTCCAATTTCTGTTTACTTGGTAGCGTTTGCCATCAGGTATTTTGCCGACAAGGTATTGTATCAAACGTCAGGATTCCTGGAGAAGAATCGAGACTCAGTTCTAGAGGAGTAAGTCGAGCTTCTTAAGCAGTTTGCCGCATCTTCACTGCTGCGGTATACAACAGCAGTCTACCGCCACCTTAGGTGTTCCCGAACCCAAACCCAGAGTCAAGATATCGCCTTCCAAACCACCTGTGAGTTAATTTACCAACATATGACATTCAATTTGTTTTTGTGACATTCAATTTGTAACAAAATGTCTTATATTTGGTAATCACCTGATCTTTCAAAATCATTATCATCTTTCAAAAGATTCATGCGAGAATATTGGCTTTGTGGCAAAACACTGTGACTTACGTCCTATTTCTTTTCCACAGTCGATATCATTAGTTAATAATGCTTACGATGAGTGTAACCAGTCCAGATTTATAATTAACAGTGCGAAATTAGTACAGATTTTTATTTTTTATTATAAAATTGTATTGTTGTCAACAATACAAACATTAAATTGTTCCATTAACGCAGCAAATGATTTATTCAGTTGTCTGATTTTAAATAAGAAGAATCCCCAAACCAACATAGAGGTGGCAAAAAAACGCCAGCTCATTGTAGTACCTGGCCCCCAGGAGAGAGCATTTTGTTATCATTGATACAGCGAGCTCGGCCCACTGTAAAGCCGCCATTTTTAATCCATTAACGAGGAGTTTTTCAGATAAAAATCAGATTTAATCTCGTAAAACGTTTTACTGTAAATAAAAGTTGTGGGATGTAATTTGATGGGTTTTGTGGCCTATCTCGGAAAACGTAGTAAAGCAAAGCGATCGACGCGAAATTCAACGGCAGACACTCATCGAAACGGCAATGGAACCTGCCAAGCGAGAAATATTCATATCGTCGTGCAGTCTTGTAAAACTCGTAAATCCGTCTCCGTGATATTTTAATGAACTGCAGTTTCGTTGACAGTTAAAGCGGTTTTATTTTCATATTCGTGGAATGGAGACACGTATATATGCCATTCTTTAGGGTGTTCACTGTCACTTCTTGGTGGAAAAGCATTAATATTTAAAAAAAAAAAAAACACTTTTTAAATATAATATAATAAAAGGACCGTTTTTGCTCATCTCGAGCATTATCATCTGATTCAAATATTCCTGATATTTATTGAAAATTTAGAATTAGTACTTACACAATATAATAATGTTTAAACAATGGCTAAAACAGGTTTATACACTTTTTTTATATTATTTGTCAACTTTATGAGGTTTTTTTTTTACCATGTCCGCTCCCAATGTTGGAAAATACGGACTCCTAATGGAGTTTATCTCAACAGAAGTGTTTCTACGAGAACTGCTTGTTACTTAGTTTCTCAACCTCTCTTTTTTCAAAGAGAGTAGGACTAGAAAAATAGGGCTAGGACAGGACTAGCTAATCGCTCTCGATACGCCCCGTTCGTAGGATAGGATGGGTGAGAGGGGGGAATTCAAGACATCACGTACATCCATGCCTTCGAACAGAAATTCATAAATCGATTAAAAAATCAATTTATAAAACTGTCCGTACTGGGAATCGAACCCGTGACCTCCGTAACCGAAGCCAACGACGTTGACCACTCAACCACACAGGCGGTATTATTATATATTTGAGGCTATTTACTAAGTAATAAAATTAAAATACTTGTCTTTTTTTTATTAGAATAATAAAATGATCATTTAGAAAAATATTCAGGTGGCAATGGTATGACGATAATATTATAACGGCATAATTTGAAATCTTTTTAGACCGATGTCAAAAGTTACCCGTTTTGACTGTATATATTTTTTTTTTAAACGCATGTATGTATTTTCAGTTTTGATTAGTGTGCTCTAGTGGTGTACACCGAATTGTAACATGAATGTTTCATTAATCACTTGTTAGAACTCCGTTACAATCAGTGGCGGGCTGCCAATACGTTAACAAGCGGCTCGCTAAATCTCAGCTATTCGCGATGTGCAGGTGAAGGGGTAGACTTTTTAATTACTCGTATAAAATTGAACGTTACTTAATATTCATTAAATTGTATAAAAATACGCAATAAAACGTAAAATAATTAATAATGATAGCCAGTAAAAGTACCTACCTACTTCAGATTTCAAGAGTTAAGAGTTCTAAAATTGTCACAAATATAGATAGTTACTATTCTTTTTGCCACTATTTAATGCTTCAAACGTTGTACCTTATCCGTAGTAAATAATATTATGCATTTCAAAACAGGAAATGGTTTTACCTGCGAATATGTTTTCTTCTTTAATTCAACAACGGGCTCACTTTTTAAAGTAGAATTTAGCAAGGAGCTCGCGCGAGCCCCTCCGAGCCTCCTCCAGCACACCCTTAGTTAATAATAAGGTAAAAATAAAAGTAACCCAAGATATTAATAAAAACACGATATTCCTTTGTACTTTATTCAACTTTATTTAATAGGTCAGGACCAATGTTCCCACTAATTTTCTGGAGGTTATGTGCGCAAAATACATTGGCTGTGCAACTTTGAAAGGAAATGAAAAAAATTGTGCGCGTCTATATAATTTCGACTATTTTTAATGTACTACATATATAGAATAACAGAATTAGCATAATTTCAGTTGGAAAGTAAAAGTCGGGAAAAAATAAAAGCACTTTTTTGTGCGCTCTGTTGTGATGTGTGTGCGCGCGTAAACGCGCACAGCTTAGAGGGAACACTGGTCAGGACCGGTTTCACTCATTGCGAGCATTGTTAACAAAGGAATATTTTTTTTTATTAATATAATGCCTTTTCACCAAGTTTTGACAGTGAACACCCTAAAAGTAACCCAAGATGGTTTGATAATTATTTCAACTTCATTTTACATAATATAACTACACTAATGATGCTGAAACAGCTTTAAGCTGTATAATAAATATTATTCTCGTTAAATCAAACATTCTAATTTGTATTATATACTTTATAAAATATGTATTCTAGTACTACAATATTTTATATGATTTATTATTTGTGCAAGTAAGTTGACGTAATAATATTTTAAACCTCGTTCGGTCGTTTTTTGACTGAAACAACTAATAACTAATTTCAAGAATAGAACAAAAAAATTAGCTCCAAATATATAATTTCCAAAATAATTAACTTATCTGCTTTCATATTTATGTTTAAAATGTTAGTATAGGTTTATCGCTCGACTTCACTTCTTTTTACGCTTTAAAAAAAGATTTCTTCCCTTTATTTATGTTAAAAATAAATGAACGGGCGTATTATGTTTATTTTCACACATTTCCGTGAATTTTAACGGTGTATATATAGTTTATGGTAAAAAAGCAATTTAAATCTGAAATAAATTTTCCCTCAAATTATACACAACATTAACCTGGGCCATTTTAAGATATTTACAGTTTCATCGTAGAAAAAAGTAAAAGAAACTTATATGTAAAGAGGGTGGCACAACTTACAACCAACCAGTTACGAGTAAGAAATTTCAAATTACTGTTACGCATTGTTAATTAAATGAATGTTCGATTTTTTTTCACTCTTTTTTTGCACCGTGCTATTACGAAATCGTGTGAAAAGGGAGTTCAGCGTATCTAAAAAAAAACACCTTTATAATACTTTAACCTTAAATTTTGTTTGACAAATTCCTTGTATCAGAGTTTCTACTGTAATTAAGGTTGGAATAGATTAAGGTATTCCGTGAAAAATGACCGCGCACAAAGTGTTTTAAGATTGGTTTCACAAGAAGAAGAGATCTTCTGACGAAATTAATGTTTTAGATTCGCGCACCGTCTTTGAAAGGCTATAATCTCCTGTTATGTACTAAGTTATCAAGGCAAAGATTGTGTATTTTTTTTTCGCAAGTAATCCGAGTTAATCTCTTCTGCTTACTATTTAACGAGGTATCCTTTATAAAACAGCTTAGCTCCTCCACCCATTGCCCCTGTCCTCTTTCACTCGCTGGAAATAAGGATTGCGATCCAGGACGAAGATATAAATATTGGTATTTAATATTAAATATCAGTATTTGCACTGGCGAGTAAAGTTGTAAAAAAATAAAACCGAATTATTGAGATAAAAATACTGCCATTTCAAAATAAACATTTGGCATAACAACTGATGCCAATGAGCCAAATGTTTTTACAAAATTAATTCATTGATAAGTTTTAAATTTGACTCGTTCAAATTATCTACATTCACAAAAGTTTTGTCACTAACGACTCGAGTTTGGATCGCAATCCTTATTAAAATGTTATTTTTGACTGACTGATCAAGTTCATCTATGCAATTGAACGCCTGGCGAAATCCGGGTCTTTACCAACAAAACTTGTGTGAATGTACATAATTTGAACGATTCATATTAATTATTGAAATTCCACCAAGCACATTCATCAACACAAGGAAAAGGAACCAAATAGACGACAGATGACATATATTTATAATATATATTAATAAAAACATATCCACTTCCAGGGCGGTGCATTTGGCCTTCTAACGATGTTATCTTAACAGACGTTTTTCTACGAGAATTGCTTGTTACTCAATTGTTCAACCTTTTTTTCTCAAAGAGAGTAGATGTAAAAATAATAGAATTACAACAGGACTATTGGTAAAAAAATCTCTCTAGTTACGCCCCTTTATTTAAGCATTGGATAGGCGTAAGGATTTTTTTAGACATCACACATATCCATGTATTTTAAAGGAAATCGATGAATCTATTGAAAACATGCTGTTTGTGCTGTGATTCCGTCACGGAAGCCACTACTGTGCTACGGACCAGTTAACAATTAAAATACAACATTAAAAAGATTAGCAATTTTATTTATTATATATATATATGTGGTATATTTATTGCGTTTAAGTTTTCAATACCGAAAAATCCCATTTATTTATGTCTTACATATAAAGATATTTTAAAAACCTCTACGTTGCTTTTATAAACAACTGGGATCCCGACTCAGGTGATACCTACTTTAATCCCTAGCCGGAAGTATATCGCTAAATAATTTAAAGAAGTTTTTTTATTTTCTTTTTTACGTTTCCTTTCACGTATTTAATATGTAAGTAACCAGAGTACCTTGATGCAGCCGTATCTACTTGACATATTTAGTAGCCGGAAAAGCTTGGGGATTTATGAACATCTAGATATGGTCGGTGGCAAAAATTCTTTTACAGAATTCAAAAAAAAAAACATACTTTACGGTAGTAGGAAATTGAATAAAAAAAACATTAAGCGGTCTAAGTAACATTGAAATTGAAAAAAAAAATTGTTTTGAGTGAATATTTTTGAGAGCTTAGTATTATTGACTGTCATATAATGTCAATTTACCTCGAGATGATGTCGAGTGACTTACAATAAATTCTCATCGATTTTTTCTCGAATGATCTTTAAGCTTAAAAATATTTGCCAATTCAATTAGATGTAATGCCAAATATTTTTTTTTAAATTAAACGACTCAAATCAAATTTCAGATATCGCTTTTAATGTGCAAAAAATATTTATTTTCGTCTATTAAATGATTCCCGTCCGTCCCCTGTGTGGTCGAGTGGTTAACGTTGTTGGCTTCGGCTACGGAATCCCGGTACGGACAGTTTTTATAAATTGATTTTTCAATCGATTTATGAATTTCTGTTCAAAGGCATGGATGTATGTGATGTCTTGAATTCCCCCCTTTCACCCATCCTTTCCTATGAACGGGGCGTACCGAGAGCGATTAGCTTACCACTAATCCTGTCCTAGCCCTATTCTTCTATCCCTACTCTCTTTAAAAAAAGAGAGGTTGAGCAACTGAGTAACAAGCAGTTCTCGTAGAAACACTTATGTTGAGATAAACTCCATTAGGAGTCCATATGCTCCACATTGGGAGCGGACATGGTTTAAAAAAATAAAAAAATAAATGATTTGAGTAGGGTACTCCTGGATAAAATTATTAATTTATTGTAAAACTTTGGCAATATTTTTCAAAATGAATCAATTCGTTTTTTTAATCACGCAGTTAGGCGCCAAATATATTCGATTTAAATACTACTATTCTTGAACGCGTAAAAGTGTAACAGTGTAAAATGAGTGTCGTGTAAATCAATTATGGTTGTATATTTAAAAAAAGTGTTTTTGTCAAATATAATTATGTCACATTTTTCAACGACTATTTACATATTTAAAGCGGTTTTGTGTAACAAGGATCATTTAAAATATATGTTCACACAATGACATAACCATTCATTATACACGACTTTAAGGGTTCATGTTCCCGAATGAGCACCCATATAGTATATACATACGCTGAAAGATTTTTGTACTTTATAAAGACGTTGTTTTAATCCCCTTTCATCCACCCTTTTCAAACTTGATAGAGTGTATAGAGAGCGATAGACTAGCGACAATCCTCCCCTAATCCTATACGTCTATCCTGCCGTATTAACGCCCCGTTATTATCATTAAACACGAATCCATGAACTTATTGAAAAATCAGTATATCAAAAACACCGTCGTAAATTCAAGCCCAGGGCCCCAACAATTTAAAAGCATGATCGTCATTACAGAGCTCCGTATCCTTTAATACAAATTCATAAATCATTTTATGAAACGGTGTGTATTTAAATTTGAGCCTGTTATCACTAACTGAAACCAAAGACTTTTTCCACACTGTTTCCCTTATTATAAGGTTAAAATAACGAAGTAATAAATTTAATAACAGTATTGATAGCTATACCCACGGCTGTGGAGTCGTTTAAAAAAAACGACTACGACTCCGAGAAAATTTTCGAATAATTTAATTTTCACCTATCTATCGACTGTGGAACAGAAAAAGTACGTAACCCACACATATCAAATTTTACAGGAAGCGCAATAAACGTATTTTGATGATTTTGGGCCATATGCAAATTATGAATTATACACAACCTTGAAGTGCACAGAGACTTCTAAGCTGGTGTTTAATTGACATAATCTAATATTAATTTAAGAAATTGTCTAAGAAAAATCTTTATTTCAGTCTTTTTTCTTGGTTTTAATTTTGTACAACGTCATATTTTTCAAACTTAAAAGCTAAATTTATATACTAATTTTGCATTTACAGCTTACATCGATTTGATTGAACGTGTATCAAGTTTGATACATAGTGATTATCGAAAAAAAACTGTGAGTTACGTCATTTTTCTTTTTCACAATCGATATGTATACTATCAGATTATCTTTATTCAGCCAAGCATGAAATGTCAACACTTTGTTTGAATACACATCATTAAATATATTTTTCAAAAAAAATCGAGCCGCTCATTTTTCACGATACATATAGCCGGGTCCTATGGCGCAGAGATTAGCGTTATGAGTTTCCATGCTGGATCTCACTGGTTTGAGTCCCAGTACGAATAGCATTTTTCGATCAATTTATCGGTTTCTGTTCGAAAGTATGGGTGTTTTTAATGTATACAAATTCACTCACACCCTTCCCATCCTTCAATTACGTAGCAAGAGCGATTCGTTTACCACTAGTTCTGACCTCGCCTAATCTTTATATCCCTTCTACACTCTTTGGAAAAGAGATTTGGTGTGACAGAGTAACAAACAGCGCTCTTAGAAAAACTATCTACAGAGATACTTACATTTTGGCGTTAAAACTATTTTTCATAATTGAAAATGTACTTCTTTCATAAAAAAATGTAAAGAAGTAATGTAAAACTGAATTATGAATCACATTTTATAGGGCGCATAGTGTAATACTATATGATGTACTTTTTACGCACTTCCGTATTTATACATGAAAGCTTCTAAAAATATCTCCAAATCCTGCCGAGCTATATTTGTAATAGTATAATTTGAAGATTTCAGCGTGCCGGGAATAATTACATCATCTGACGTCTCCAGCGCTATTACAAGATCCTTTCGCACAAAGGTAGGCAGATGCTTCAAAGAGATGATGGAATCCAAGACAAATATAACAGAGACGCCTCTCGGTATTCGGATAAAAATATCAAACGAAGCCAATATCAATTTGAATTACTCTCTAAAAACATTAATATTTTGGGTTGAATTAATATTATCGAATATTGACACGACCTCGTTTTGCATGGACAGAATTATACACTAATACTAAACTCTCCAATCTGGGGTTCCATCTAATTTTGTGATCCCGAAAATCTAATATCGAAAGTTTAGCGAGGTCTAAAAAAATAAAATAAAATAAGAACGTTCAAAATTTAGGTATTTTGTAAATTCCGTAAATTCTTGGGGTTTTTTAAATTTCAAATACTGGAGAAGCTAAAAAAAAAGCTGTCACGCTGTTAATTTTTGGAAATCTGCAAATTCTTGGGTTTTTGAAATTGACATGAAATTGTTTGAAAAATCCCAGCAGCTCAAAATTGCCAATCCTGAAATTCCAGGATCACAAGGGTCCGGGATTGGATACCCTAACTCTTTGACTTGTTTTTTTTACTGTATTATACAGAGCTGTGGAGTCTCGTGAAAAAAAGACGACTCCGACTCCAGCTTTAAAATAATTAACGACTCCAACTCCGATCCTGAGAATTTTTTTAATAATTTCAATTTAACTTATATATGTATACCATCAGATCATCTTTAGTCAGCCAAGCTTGAAACGCTTTTGACTATGTTGCTTAAATACACATCATTAACTTTTCCGGTTCTAAGCTCAAGAAATGCGACCCCAATACCCACATTTTCTTAAATATCTATTTTGATATGGGTGATACAATGTTTATAATTAAGGTATTCTTATATCATAGTTTTTTGGAGCTTTTGTAGTTTATATAAAATATGCGATAACGCGATAACGCGATAAGAGATCGTTCGTAAGATAGCAGGGTAACCTCGTCAGTTACAATTTCATATGTGTGCTGGGATGACGTATTTTTTACGCGCAACTTAAAATATGATTATTTATTAAAAAACCACGGATTTTTATGAATGTATGAGGAATGATGCAGAGAGATATTTTAAAGCTCTAAGACTATTTTTTTTTTGAAATTCATAAGAATAAGGCCAATAATGAGGAAACCACTGGGGTCCCTAAACGATCCCATCGGCAGAGAAGTATTTTTCTAGTCTCCGAGCCGTGAGAGTTAAATATATATTTTTTAAAAAAAATCGAGCCACTCATTTTTCACAACTCTGAATCCGGCCAAAATACCACGACTTCGTGACTCCGACTCCACAGCCCTGGTATTATATACTATATCCACTAAGATACTTGATGGAATTTGCATCGTTTCAGTTTGTACACATCCACAAGTTTTGACACTAACACTATCAGGGTTTCGCTGTTTGTATTGTCAGGCATTCAAGTGCACGGATGAATTCAAATAAACAGATAGTAATAATAATTAATAAAATTATTATTTCTTCGTGCGTAATAAATATATTTCATTTGTACCAAAAATGCAGAAAATTTCACTGTTTGCTTAAGTCTTTAACTGCCTCTTGGTGTACGTATCGCGTTACCTAGCACGCCGCGAATTTTATTGCAAAAATGAAACCATCTAAAAACGATATTATAACGTATTAAAGTTTATTTATAAAATATTACCAAATGAATGAAGAGTGTACCAATGTCGTCTTGTATTCAACATATTTTTATGTTTAAAATAATTGATTTGGGTTGGTAAAATCTCTTTTAAAGTGGAGTGGACCGGTGTCCCGTCCACGGAAAATTGTACGCCTTAAGACGCCTATGGCTGTTAAACGGTTAAAGTGACTTCATTGTATTCGATAAAAAAAAGCACGTCAGACTTCAGACCAAATTCAAAGGTCAAAAACGAAATCTTTCGTATAACTTTACTATTCTAATAAGGGGGGTCCAATAACGTTAAGAAACACAGATTTATACAGAAGAAAGACGTTCATTTTAAATAATTTCAGCTTCAAGCGCGTCTTGAATAAACGTATCTATTAGCCATGGCGTCGGAAAGATGAAGTGCTTAGGGTTGAAAGACTCGTAAGGGAGAAAACCCAGTGCCGACAGTACAGCTATTTCATCACTTCATGTCATACTTGTGAAAAGGTTTTACCGCTCGGTGGATAGGTATTAAGCATAACCTATCCGACGTCTATCTTACTTACACGAATCTTTGGACAATTTGACAGAAAACGTGCCAAGTCGAAGCGGAAAGACACAATTAAGAATAATGTCGCGGCGAATTGATTTCGTTAACTGATAAACCGGTTTGAAACTTATTTCAGATTTGTTAATTTTAACTGAAATAGTCTGATCGAACAAAATTATTTTTAAACAGTTAGAGTTTTTCAATAAATAATTTATTTTTCACCGAACCTGTGGCCAAGTATTAATGTTCCGAAAACTAAAACACTATGGACTGCAATGATTCGTAAGTTTTTATCTTCATTGCAAGTAATAAAATTAAACGCTTTTTAAATTAAAATAAATAGATATATTTGGTTTGGAAAAATGGTGCGGATCCCCCAAAAAAGACTAAATCCTGCATGTCTCTTCTACCAACCGGATGGATCCCGTCCTCGCCATGAAAGGCCACTGATAATCATCCATAGGATGTACCTGGCGATGCTACGGGACGTTGGAATGGCATGGAACTAAACAAAGAGACTGGTGTGGGACATAAAAGCGTGCAGGTACCGTGTGGTGGTCGTATGCTTCGAGAAGGGAATGGATTTGACATTTAAAATGTTAAAATATATGCTGATTAGTAAGACTTTATTGTTCTATACCAGTGTTTCTTCTGAGGGGTGGGGGCGTGAAATGTTTCAATCAAACATGAAATATTTATTACCATGTGCTAAATTTTGTCGGATAAGAGAAAATTGTAGAGTTTTTTTTTAATTGAATTTTTGTTTTGAAAAAATTGTAATATTTATTTTCGAAACACTTTTTTCTATGAGCAGTCTTATTTCAATTGTATATTATTATTATATGATCAGCTGTAAAATTTACTAGCTAGTTTAAAAAATGTCGTTCCTATTTATTATGTAAATTTTCATTATACTTTATAATTAAATTCCACAGAAAAAGAATAATTAACACTATTAAATTTATTAATTAATTCCATGTCCCAAGCTTTTGGCGATTTGATGGAGCATGCTGTGAGATACGGTCATTTTTGTTTGAACACCTTTGTTTTAAGGTTCGAGTCAAATCCCAAAATTCATCCCTTATTACCATTGTTTTGAAACAAATTCACAGCCAATCACAGGCTGGGTTTTAATTAACCTGAAAATATTATATTATATATACATTGAATTATTCCAGCCTAGATTTATTATATAATGATAAATCTTTTAGGTTCTTCACTAGCCACACGCCCCAAAGTAATATTTACGAAAACGTTTTTTTCGTGCCTATGTTTGATTACTGAAACTACATATCGCTACCACAAAGCAATAGTAGGATAAGTCGAAAATACTAGTTTCTAGATAATTGAACTTTAAGCGAATTATGATTTTACTTAATTTCTTTTACGGTTTATGATAAAAAATAATAACAGTATTTTTTGTATACTATTTATTATCCGTATCTAGTTATTTTACTAATCTCACTGATGTTTTGAAGTTATAGGGCAATATCAATAAATGTATTTTTTTTTAATGGGCAATTTTCTTTTTAAATTATAATATTTCAGTGTTTCATTATAAAAGTTTACCTTTCAGCAAACGAATTTCAGACTTAATTTTAAATCGTTCTTTTTGAACTTTATCTCACTGTTGCTTTATGGTGGCGATATTGTGAAGTTATGAAAATATTATTTAGCCAATTTATTTCTAAGATGGCTAGAGTGAGTGTAATTCTCTTAAATGCAAGTTTTCCAGTTGAGTACTTTCATCTTTCTTCGGGTAAGAACTGTCAGCGTAACTCTTAAATTACAATAGAATAATCAAAATCAATTCTTATAATGTGATGTTTAACTTGAAAAGTTTACTTTGACATTATTTGATTTGACTCTTAGGCGAGTGCCTAGGTATGTTACACTATTAAAAAGTTGCGCGTACAATCTATCTATGCGTTACTTCTTCTAATGACATTAATTGGATCATCTATTCTGTAATCAGTAAAATTCTCCATCATAAATTGATAATTTCAAATATTAACCTTTCCTGGACTGTAATCGATTAATCGACGTCGTTGTTTTCGGTTGCAGGGCTCGCGAGCAAGATCCGTTTCATAAAGCTATTTTTCAATTGAATTATGAATTGCTATTAAATTCTTTCCTACTAATTTCATCTTAAGAAAACATGACATAACGTGAGCGATTGACAAACCATTTTTTTTTATTATAACTCCCTTACTTTATTCGAAAAGATTAGTTAAAAGAAACGGTCAATTTGAAAACTGGCATAGTTAAAAAAAACAATTATATAAATTCTAGTCGGTTCCCGGCAAACGTTGCAATGCCAATCAAAGAAAGAAAGTATTTGTGTTTTAATTGTGTTTATTGAAGTTCATATTTTCTTTTTCTGTCTGTTTGTTCTGTACGTTTGACCTTTGCTGCCGATTGTCTATTATACGACACACGCGTCACCTACTGTAAGTCAATTGTACTATAATCTTCGCGCAAGTGCAAGCATACGTTATCAAAATGAACTGTATGGCAGACATACAAACATTGATTTTTATATATTAGACCTACTGTCAGTTAATTTTACTATGCCTATAACCTTCTCGAAAGTGCAAGCAAAAAGTTTGCCAATTTTTATTGCAGTCGGATTATCGGTGTGGCAACGCATAAAATACGAAAAAACAAACAATGTTTTTATATATTAGATTTTAAAACTGCTTTTCAAATTTTCAAAATATTTTTTTTTATTATTAAGCCAATAATTTTTAACACTTCCGATGTAAATACCACCCTTTTTATGGCTTCAGAATTGTCGGAATTTACAACTTTTCAATCTCAGTATTCACCAAGATTAAAATTCAGTGAATAACACAATGGTACCTTCTTTCTGTTGTTTGCACTGTCACTTGCAGAACGGGTAGTCAAAGCGTCACTTCTATGATAATCTTTCATTCAACTTTGTCTCTCAAAAGGAACGACGTCTGGAAGCCGATTTACCTCAACGTGATTTCTTTTAAGCCCACAGTAAGAAGGCATTATGCTCTCATCGTGTTCCATTGCCTTCCTCAGATTTCAGGCTGTAAGCGTATTGCAAAAGACATAATATATGTTGAGATCTTTTCTTTGTGGCAAAATCGATTGCATTTTCCAAAGTAAGTCGTTCATGTCTGAGAAGGTTATCGGAAATAAAACACCAGTCCTTTTATTTCGTAAAATTATTTATTTTATAATGAAGCAAGTTTTATACAAAACAGTTTATTGTAAATACTAACCTTATTAAAGCGTTACTCTGCTTGATCGTATTTAAATATGCTCGCGTTAAAATGTAAATTAAAATATATGTTTCAAGCGACATCTTGTAAGTCTATTACAATGATCACTACCAATCTACTAACTTGTTCAATGAAAGTTCTACAACTACAATTTGATTATATGTTTTGATTTAATTCGTCTGCCCATAATGCGTTTATTTTTTTAGTGTAGAACTTTGAAGTAAAATATCTTTTCTTTAACCTTAGTCCGCTCTCAATGAGGAGTACAATAATGTAAGTATTTCAACATGAGTTTTTCTACGAGAATCGTTTGTTACTCAGTTTCTCAACCCTTATTTGATGTGCTACTAATGTATTTATAATGACATCAATTCTAATTTAATCCATCAGGCTTTTGTTTCAAATTATATAATTTCGCTTGAAGTTTGTGACATCTTACATTGATATTCAATCCTAAATTGTAACTGATTTGATAACCGAACATTAGTATCTCTCTCATCCTATTGTTTCCCTCTTCACGCTTGTTTAAGCGTGGCATGACTTTACAACGCTAGAATAATCTATTGACATCATCCCTCATAGAGTAGCTCGACTGCAATATGTCATTTTCAGATGAAATATTAATAATAATGGTACATCGGTCAATATAATTCAAAATTATATCATATCAATGTGTTTAGAAGGTTTTTTGGTGTTTAAATGATTTTTAAACATTCAAATTTGATCTAATATTATCCGTTAACCTCTTATTCGCGGATAACTGAGATATATGTCATAGTACGCGTGTTTGTAGTACGTTCGACTTATATGGCAGTCACACTTAAGACCTCCAATAGTACTAATCCCGGGATTGAGATAATTACAGAATGTTCCGCAAAGGAAGTATTTCGACTGAGGGTGCTTGATGGAATTTCAATATCAAATTTGAATTGTTTGAATTTTGTACTTTTCCATGAGTTTTGTCGCTAAAGACCCGGGTTTCGCCTTTCGGCATCTTCAGGCATTCCAAGTGCACGGATGTACTTGAACTGACCCCGATATACTTGAACCCGGGTCGTTAGCGACAAAACTCATGGAAAAGTACAAAATTCAAACAATTCAAATTAGGTATCATTTTATTTTTTATTTGGAAGAGCTAAAAAAAAGGTCTCGCAGCTTTTCATTTAGGGAATTCTGCAAAATTCCTGGGTTTTTGATATCGACAGTAATTTGTTTGAAATATCCCAGGATTTCGATATCGCTGAGCAAAAATTGCTCAATTCCAAGTTTATACACATTTTTATGTTGAATGATCATTCCCGGTATTTGAAAATTATCAATCCTGAAATTCCATGATCACAAAAAGAGTCTGGAATCGGATGCCGGGATTGTGATTCACACTGAATGGGGCTTAGAACTATAAACAATATTAAAGCAATTTGAAATATTTTAAGAATACACCCGTACCTCGCATTACGGCCTAGATACGTTCCACGAAACTTGGCCGCAAAGCGAAAAGCCGTATAAGGAATCAATTATTCTAATACAAATTCAATGGGATCGGTTCCAAACTTTTGAAATATGTAACATGGTTTATCATTCAAAGTGCATTTTATCTTTTGGCGTGTTAATTTAGAGACATTTAAAGGTGCAGCAGATTGCAAATATGTTTTAATGTCTTTTTTTTTTATCGCGAATAGTTTGAATGGTAGATTTTGCAAGTCCAACTGCCTTGCAAATTTCAACAATTTTCTCTCCAGCTTCTATAAGACGTAATACTTCTAGTTTAGTTTCTAGCGTGACTGATTTTTGGCATCTCTTTTTATCAGTCTCCGAAGTCGATAATTTTTTCGATGAATAAAATTATAAAATAAGTTTAAAAAAATGTACATACATACATATGTACTTACGTACCAAAAATGTCCCTAATTGCTTCCAACTTGTCCAGTTAATGTGTAACAATCAGTAACAAATATGTATGTACATAAAACACTCACAACGACATCGAAAAAAAGTTTTTTTTGCCGTTATAGCGGAACATTTTAGGCCGAAAATCGAAAACGTGCCTTAATTGAAGAGGGCCGTTATAGCGAAATGCCGTATAAAGAGCGGCCGTATAGCGAGGTATGGGTGTAGTCATATAAAAATAAGATTAAGCTAATTTATTTAAAATAATACTTTTTTTCTTTTTGTAATATTTTGTTACTTGAAAAAATAATTACCTACTCGATTAAAGCATCCGCCAAAAATGGACACTGCGTATGAGAATTTCTATCCATTACTTAAGTGCGTACTATAGGTTAATGGGTCGTATTATCTTCTAGAACAGTGTTTATCAAACTTTTGCAGTTTGCGGACCGGTGTATGTTTACAGCTTTGCCTAGAGAGCCGTTTTATTTGCCATCTTATAGTTTGAGACGTTAGCGTGGATGTAAAATACGAATATATTAACTATGTTTTCCTTTATATATTTTTTCTACTCTTTTGTTAATCTTATACTTACTTATTTAATATAAGAAATGAAAATAGGCTTACAGTCTCTGAGTTGAAGAATTTTTATAATATATCATAAATAAATAAAGTTCTTAAGCAAATAATGTCTTATATTTACAATTATACTCATTCTGATTATTGATCTTATTACAGGATAGTATTGGAAAAATCAACTCTATCAGTTACCGACGGCGAAATTTCGATGGCTTTTTATTCAGATGCGTGATTCAAGATGCTCAGCAAATTTTTCCTGTAATTTCCAGCCCACCAAAGACATTTGTTCTTGGTAATTTTAAGACATGCCTTGGGCTTGTAAGTACAGCGAAAGAAAAATATGATAATATGTAAATCAATTATTAATCGTTTGTATTTATGTTAAATGTTTAACAGTTAAACGGGATTACTATATGATCATATTTCTACGTTATGCCAATTTGATAAAAAATGTTACAAAAGTTGCATGAAAACAGATTGAATTATGTACATCAAAGTTTTTTAATATCTGTCGCAGACAACTTAAAATAAAATACCTACCACTGCGAATAATATTAAAGTGTTATATTTTTCGAAAAATTAATAAATTTACATATAGCTCATGTATTCTACATAACACCTCGATAGTCACCATTATTATTTAAATTTCTTATGTTTAAGCATTCAAAAAGTGTCCATAATTGACCAAACATAAATTTTATACAATGATTACATTGTCAGAATAAAATATGCAGCACTTTTAATATAATAGTAACAACAAAGGCAATTAATCAAATTGATTCTAATTGGAAAACAAGTGGTTAAAATCATCTGTGTGATGCGAGATTTTGGTAGATAGATCGTGCGTTTTTTCATTGTGAAGTTAGCTACCATAAAGCATCATTGAGATAAATTAAAAACGTCGATTTTAAGATAAGTACGCCAATCAATTGCTGAAAGGTAAACCTTTATAATGAAACACTGAAATATTTTAATTTAAAAATAAAGTGCCCCAATTACAAGAAAAATCTTACATTAATGAAACCATAATTCTCTATTTAAAAAGTACAACAAAAACCTCAAAGTGTATCTATCTCGAAACTACAATAGTATTTTCGACTTATCCCACTGTTGATGTAAGGTAGTGATATATCAAAAATTCATTTTTTGTGGGATGCAAGTTGTTATTGTGACACTATTATTATAATACCAAGATTTGATTGTAAGTACAAATGGTTGGACAGTGTGCCAGTGTAGTAATTGGTACAATGAGTGCGTCACATGCTTTAAATGTTACACTAGCATTCTTAATGAAAATCACTGAAGAAAATTATTCTTACAGTCATCTTGGAAAGACCTGCTATCGCAGTGTTGTTAATTAATATGAGCCGGTTTTTGTATCATAAACAAAACTGTGTCAGCGGTTACCAGTAACATAAGTCTATCATGTTTAAATTTGTCATAATCCTAGTATAAATTTTAAATAAAGCTTGAAACATATTAAAATATATTTGGAAACCATTTCACTGACAGGCCTATCATCTTTTCGTATCTGTTGATAACAATAACAAAATTCAATGTATTCTTTATACCTTACCTAAATCACTTACAATACTTTATCGTGTAAAGCCATTTACAATCCACATGTACATTTTTTTCTGGTTTGCGTGTATTTTTAATTTATTACGAATTTATAGTTAATTTTATATTTTAAAAAATCATTTATCTCATAGTAGGGCACAGTAATTAAATGCTCTATTTCAAACACAGTGATGATATTCCTTAATTTATAGTACAAATTACATTTGAGTTGTTATTTAGTAATGGATGGTGGAAAATCATTATATTGCTTTTTGTAAAAATAACCCTATATCAATTTATATTTTCATCAGTTGATAATGATAGTAAAAAAAAGTGTGTCATTACAAAAATATGACCAGAATTTCACAACAAATGGTGATTTCGGCTGGCCATGAAATTATGCAATATGCTGCAGTTTACATGTATGTGTATTGCTTAGCAGAGGAAATTCTAACAAAAGATTTAACTGTTAGTGTTCTTAAGCGGTAACCAAAAGATTCTGTGATCTTCTACCCGTTCCCTTTGTTACGATATGTCAATATCTTTTTACATTTAAAGCTATATTAGTTTTCGAATAAAGTTTGCTAAATAACTACATTAAGCATATTATGGTTAATAGGAAAATTCTACTACTGTTATAACAACGTAGTTATTAACTTCATTGTTATAAATACGTAAATATGAGGTTTAATAATTGAAACAGATTTTGTTAATTTTTCAATAAATAGAAAGTTTTCTTTTAATAAAGTAAATATCAACAGAATGACGCAATTTCATCGACAATATCTCCATATCATATTATTTGTTAATACGTGATTTCAACGACTGACTTAGTTGTAAATAGCTTTTCATTGTTATTATTACATAATGCAACGGTCATTTAAACACACTGAATATGGAATTTGTAATGGGACTAGGTTACGTGACATTTTTGATAAAAAATAGTAAACCTAGTTCGTGATAATTACGACCAGCGTTAAATTTACTGTTTACTGGACTAGCATTTATTATGTTGTATTCTAAATTAAAACACATGTCAAAACTAACCATAGATATTATTTTTTAAATACTTTGTAGTGTTCTAAAATTAAATATGTTTTAAAATTGATACAATTATAGCATGGCAATATTTATAATACACTATTCAAAAAATGGTACAGAGACGTCATTAAATCGTAAAATTATAAATGTTTTATAAAAAAAGATAAATATAGTCAAATATTAAAATATGTTTTAGACTTAATTGCATATTTATACTTTTATGAAAATAACTTAAAATATTTATGATGTAATTTTACAAAAGTCATATGTGTATTTATAATAAATGTAGTAAAAATTTCAGTTAATCGTTTTGATTTTCCTATAGCAGCATAAAAAATATAGCAGAATATTTTAGCATATTTCAAGCATCACTGATTTTTTATACCCATCCCGGATAATTATTATTATGATTTCCATGCTGCATGGCATTGGTGGCCAGAAAAAATGTGAATTCGTCAGCCGTGCAAATTATGAATTAAAAACAATGTCTTACCAGTGGAGCGGGTTTTCAAAAATGGAACAATCAACTACACTGCACGTCACATCTCACCAGACCACAGAAGCGCACGTACGTTCATAAAACCCCGATTTTCTTCTATGATTCACGTAAATTTTATGCGGACATTTTATAAATAAAACCACATCTATTCGCCGCGGCGGATAGACCGCTACTGAAATTTTCTAAAATCAGCATCCCTCAATTCGGGACGACCACAAATAAGATGAGCTGGAACGATTTAAATTGCAACAAACATACGAGCAAGCTTCTCGCATTTATACGTAAATATCATTCAAATGGAAACAAAATAAATCATATTTTAATAATTAATAATAGGTTGATTAAACTATGCGTATTTATGATTATTTTTAAATCTTTTCAAATAACGCAGCGCTCGCCTTCTGTTGGTATTCTGATAAGGACGAGAAAAGTGGCGCCAGTGTTCTGTACGAGGATGAGGGAAACTGTACAGATTGCTTGCATGTGTTGGTTTGGATTTCAGTTGAATGTGTTCGAGTGGTATACATATTTGTAAATGGAAGGCTGTGGCGTGTATGGACACGTTGTAAAGTAATGTTCACACAAAACGTTTTGTGACTTTGTTTTACAGCATCAAACATTAAGTCAATCGGATACTATCTCACAAGACCTAAGCTAATTTATTATAAGTGTAAAAACTATTTATGAGTATGCTGCGAAACAATTACTCATTATAAGATTTTCATGGTAAATTGTTTCTTCTTTCGGGGATGTTGGGTCAATGTGTGATAGCTTACTTGCTCTTCAGTGTTATGTGGCAGAATCCAATAGCGTAGTTAACGTTATGCACATCTACAGGGTTTTTTTCCTTAACTTAAACAGGAAGAAACTTGCTGTAAAGTATTCAGGAAACAATTCTTTTAGTGTGTATTTTATTATCTATCCATTTTGTTTCTTGTAGATACAAATTATTTTGTGCTTTGAATCACTACACTTTTTATGATAATTTAGCACATGCGGTGCTAGTAAACCGATACCACTGATATATGTATTAAGTCTCCCGCAGAGGTCAAAAGTTTGGCCACCTATGTTCTAAATAAAGGAAAACGTTTTATGAGTTGAGGTTAAGTCGCTGTTTATACGGCACTGCAAATATCTAAAAGCCCTAGAACACATTTTATGAGACTGCCCTTGAATGCACATTGAAAAAGAACAACTGTGCTCGTTCAAAAATCGATTCAACTTTTCACTGGACCGATCGGCCACGCTAACTTGGTAAATAATAAGGTTAATTACCAGGCCTTTGAGAATTTTGCGGCGTCATACGGAGAGCGAGTAGAAAATATTTTCTGCACACTTTAAGTGCACGTCAGTAAGTCTTGGGCTGTTGCTCCTAAAACACTACCAGTTAAGGAAAAAAAGTACGCTTAAAGTTTGTTACGTCACTGAATACTGCCGTATAAAATTAACGGATGTGAAAGCAGTGGTGGGGTGGGTACAGGATGGCAAGTAAGTTGGTATTAATCGAATTACATCATAACTTGTACTAATTACCTAAAAATTCATATTACATATTATATAGAGTTTTTGTAATATTTAATAAAACATACATATGTGCAATTAATATTAAAAATGTTATATAATTTTATTTAAGGCCCCAGTAGTCATTTTTGTAATTTATGTAACGTAGTTAACGTAAGTAAAATAAATTATTTGTTTTGCTATATTAATTGAGGTAATATTAATGGCTGTTTTTCTTAACTGTGACAATCGTTTTCAAACTAAATGTATCGTAGGTATTGATTCTAATCCTTCAATTTAATTAATGTTACGTTATAAAGAAAAGTTTGCAAACAAGTGTAAATTGCCCTTTGCTTTCCCCGGGAAAACCCACCCAGTTTCAGACAAGAGCTGGCGCCGCCCTCACACTATCAAACATTGGCGTACCTACATACCAACACAATTCAATTTTCATACGAATACACTGTCCTGTCAGTACCTGATAGGCAAAGTGTCGAGCCGGACTTTTATGTTTTTTTTTACTATTCGGTGAAAACTATTTTTCAAGTTTACTAATGCGAATGTTTCGATATTCAATATTGTCGTGTTGCGGGTGTTATGTAACCACTATAACCAACATTTTTGGTGTTGGTTTAACGTCGTTGGCTTTCTTGACGGATCTCACGGGTTCGAGATCCAGTTAGAACAGCATTTTTTTAATCTATTTATCGATTTATTTTCGACTGCATGGGTGCTCGTGATATTTAGATCCTTAATTAACGTGGCTTAGCGACTAGCGAGAGTGATAAGTTAACAACTACTCTTGTCATACCTCTACTACTTTCTTCGAAAAGTACAGGCTTAGTAACTGACTAACAAACAGTTCTTGTAAAAACACATTGGGAGCGGAGATATATAAAAAAGGACGAATGTCCGGAATTTGTCATTTGGAAATACAAGACAGCGAAATACTACCGAAAAAACTACAATAAAATTAACCAATAAAATTCTGTGCCTCTCCTATTGAACATGCTATTTACAAAGGATCACAACTATCATTCTTTAATTTTAAAATATCTCAAATATGCATTTATAAACATATATGTATCGTTATTTTTTACCATTTTCACATCCAATGTAGATCATATGGACTACTAATTGAGTTTATCTACGAAAACTGCTTGTTAATTAGCCTCCATTTTAAAGAGAGTACGATGGCTCTCGCCACACCCCGTTCTTGAAATCGGATTAGTGGATTTTTTTAGACATCCATGTCTTTGATCGATTGGAAAAGAAAGCTTGCCTTACTGTGAATCGTACTCGTGAGGACTGCGACCAAAGCAAGAACGTTTATCACTCGACCGCGGATCAGAAGATTCAGTATTGCTTAATTTTTCTCAACAATATTTAAAGAGATTGCTGTACCCCTCCCCGTATTTCCCCGACTCAACCTTCTTATATTTCACTTATTAATAAAAACAATAATCTTTTGTACTTCATTCCACTTTATTTAATATGTCAGGACCGGTTTCGCTCATTGCGAGCATTGTCAACTGATAAGAAATATAATTTAACAATGCTATTTATACAAAATTGAAAAGTTATACACAACAGTTGGCATTGAAAAGAAATTCACTTTATTAATGTAGCATTTTATCACTTTGTCAAAAATTTCCCAAATTTTAATTATGTTTGTAATTACTTTCAATCGCATTCTGAATTTATGAATCTGGGATGACTTTTTAATTATATGTTAGATGTGTTGAACATTTTGATTTTGTGTTATTTTAGAATCACTTTAATGTAATTGGCAATTTCTTTTCAATGCCAACTGTGGTGTATAACTTTTCAATTTTGTATAAATAGCATTGTTAAATTATATTTCTTATCAGTTGACAATACTCGCAATGAGCGAAACCGGTCCTGACATATTAAATAAAGTGGAATGAAGTACAAAGGATTATTGTTTTTATTAATATAATGCCTTTCCACCAAGTATTGACAGTGAACACCCTAAAAGTTATATTTCACTGTTTATTTTAGATATAATAAATTACTAAATATTACAATAAAAGTCTAGAATGAACCTTAAAATTTCAATTCAAAATGCGAAACACGTGCCACGTCTTTGTTTACAACAATTACAATTACAAAGTAATCAATTTAAATTGTATATTATATGTAAATTTCCGTTACGTTACCAACGATTTCACCGAAAATATAAAAGCATTTTGTTTTACAATATTCTTAGAATATGGATTGCAATTATTAATAATTAAAATATCAATTTTAAAACAGTCCATCTACCGTATACAGAATCTTAGCATGTGTTGGTATATCCATCACTTTGGTAGTATGTTTGACATAAAGCCTAGTTCACCAATACAAGCGCACCATAAGATAATGTACGTAGCTATCAATATTGTACATGTATATGGAGTACGGATAATACGAAATAAGTGTAAGATTTTCATGGTAAATTTTTCTCGTATCGGGGAAGGTGGGACAATGTGGGCTAGCTAGGGATTTACGGTAAATAATTTGCTATTCAGAAGATTAACTTTGACAGACGAACAATAATTTATTAAAATATCTTTGTGATACTTTCCTACAAAGCAATAATACAATGAATTGTGAGTTTTTGTAGAATTAAATAAAAAATATGTGAATTTATTTATTTCTAAAAGTATCATGGTTTTGACATTTTTTTGATTCATGTAACGTGTTGACCCCGTTGAACCCAATCGACTCAATGAAGCATACATTGGGTGGGCTTAAAAAAATATATTTTCGTGCTTATACTACCTGAAAAAAAAAATTTTAGCTATAGTAATATCAAGTTTTCAATTGTACTAAAAATACTTTCCAATGGAATCCTTTTTTTTGAAAAATCGATAAAATATGGAATATTCTCATCAATAAAAAACCACCAACTTCGTCAAAAGTAGCCGCACAAATTGTTTCAAAAAATCATTATACCACTAAAAAAATACTTTTATCATTAAATCTGCTACAAAAAGTGTATTTTATTTGTCTAAAAAAATGTATTGCTACCAAGAACTTCAACACCCACCATACAAATGAAAAACAACTTTGGTGTACTATTCGTTTTTAGGCTTTCGCGGTGTGTATTTATTTGCAAACCCGGAAAGACATCTTGTTGAACACTCGACGTTTCAAAACCACTAAAAGTTTCATTTTCATTTATTTTTAAAATCGACCAATCACATACTTATTATAATGCCATTGTTATATCACAACACTCTGGAGTAAACAAACAATATGTCACAAATAAGATTATTTCCTTTAAGTGGAAAAAAATGAAGAGATAGCTGCTATTTGCCACTCTGTCATTTTGGTTTTATTTAAGTTTGTGAATTAGTCTCAGATTTTTACTTAAACATATATTGTCACTGTTCAATTTATGATGAAAATGCTAACAATCAATATCGGTCCTGCTTGGAATTTGTACTATAATAATAATCTATAATAAATGGTTTTTCATTATATCTCCCAATATCCTTCCACCAATAATAAAAATATATAAATTTAAAGTCAACTATTTACCCTTCTATAGAAAAGAATCGACGACATTAGTTATTCGTTTTGCGTACCAATTTTTCAAAAAAAGAGTTAAGCGGGAGAAATAAAAGGGGGCGGCTTGAAAACTTTACGTTACATAACAGTTAAAAACCGATCTGTCATTATTTTATTGATCAGTGTTAAAAAAAATATATCGGAAGACGTGACCTTCTAACCCCAATTTACTCCTTTCTTTTACTCCCACACAAACAAAGAAAAGTTGACTCATACTCGCACACAGTTATAAAAGTCAAACCAACACATCGGAAGACATAAGAGCACGTGACCACTTGAGATGAATTCAAAAATGTAACGGAATATAGGAGAAGTTTCCGCTAAAAGATCGCAAGAATTCTCATTTATTATTAATGTTTTACCTGAGACCCATCTTGTAATTATTATTATTATTTAATTTATACATGTTAGAGGAGCGCGGAGAGATAAAAAGCCGTGTTTCTCTTTTTGAATATTATAGATCTTCAAATTTCGAAGGAGTTGAAATTTTAACTATGTGAACATTAAAAGTTTTCTTGTCTATGCCCGTTTGAAAATCTGGTACTTAAAAATACACATGTTACGTAAGTCGAATATATCTCAACAGATCAACTATAACAACAGTGAACATAGCCGCAATCATTAAATTTTTGTAAGAATATCCCAGCACGTAAGAACAATGTCTTTCAACCAGTTTTTTAAACTGGGTGAAAGACGTGTTGAAGATGACTCAGGAGACCATCAAACCTATATGCATGCTTTTCTCATAGCCCAGTATTCAGACATTCTAGAAAATAGCTGTGAAAAATAAATACATATTATAAATATTTAATATTACACTATCTGCCAAGGTCACAAATCTTCAAAAACGGGACAACAACAATACCCCAAATTAGTGCAATAAATTTTTCTTCCGATTTTAAGTTTGAGAATTGACACCAAAAAAAATGTTTTACTGTTATTACTTTTATTTAAATTATTTATTTTTTGTATGCTTGATTTAGTCAGCAAAATTATAATATTGAATTTTCTTATAAGGTTAATTTATTTGTATTTTACAAAAGAATAAAAAATTTAAACAAACATCTGTCAAAAGTTTTCTAAATTTGTCACTTTCAGTACTTTGTATCATTTATTACATTTAACTCTTTCAACAGTGAGAATTCGTTAATTACACTTTTGATAAATGGCCTCTTTTGTACTTCTAAACTATTTGTCTTTCGGTGTCAAATTTTTATTTTATCAAATAGGTACTCTGAAAAAATCAACACTATATAAGAATAATTTTATCGAATTTTCTCCTATCGTGAGCAATTAAAATTACAACGATTCTACGCAAACATTTTTAGCAACCTTACAATTATAGAGACATTTGATAAACAAAATCGTATTCATATCTTAACAGTTAAAAGCATAAGAGCTATTTTATATTGTGTTTATTATGTATGTGTAACTGCCAAGCATGTTTTAATTGGTTTCACTTCAAGGCTATCACTATTTTTGTTTTTTTATCAAATTTAAATAACGGATGATTTTGCGCTCTATCTTTGAAGTAGATGAACACATTATTTCAAACAATGGCGAAACTTCAACACAGTTTGCGCTGTTTTGACGACATTACAAATTTAGTAACCTTACAATATTTATACTAGAATACCGCCCCGCGGTTCTTCTCATTTCATGTAAATCAGCATCCAGTCATTTGACAGTTATAATCACGCCAAATTCCAAAGACAAAAGTTCGCTATTTGTCTATGATTAGTAATTATACATAAACAGCTGTACGATGTGACGATCTGTCAGATTGTTAGCTTATTATTTGCATAGCCGCTAAGCTTTTTTCTAACCTTCTGACTATCCTTGACATGTAAAATAAAGATAACAATGTTTTAAAAGTATACATTGTTTCAGTAAAACATTTTCCGCGTTTCAATTACATCAACACTCAGCATCCGTGCACATTTTATTAGATCTCAAGGGGAAAATAAATCCATCTCACGTGCATATATTCTTCACGCGAGAACTTTATTTATTTTGCTTAACAGTTTAATGTTTTCTTTTGTTTCCTTCGTATACGTCACTTTGTTGACGGTGTGAAATGTGCTTTAGATATATAATATTTTTTAAACCTATTCCATGAACTCACAATTAGATTTTGTACCATATGTGTTTATTTCTATTCAATCAATGAAATGTATGCGTCTTCTTATATCTTTTTTATCCATGTCCGCTCTCAATGTGGAGAATTTGGCCTCTTAATGGAAGTATCACAACATAAGTTTTTTTACGAGAACTGTTTGTTACTCAGTCGCTCAAGCTCTTGTTTCCAAATAGGGTAATAGGAATAGAAGGACAAGACAGGTCTAGTGATTAACTAACCGCTATCGTTACGCCCAGCGATTGATGGATCGGAAAGGTAGAAGGGAATTTTTAGACATCACAAACACCCATGCCTTCGAACAGAAATTGTTAAAGCGATCAAACAAATGCTGTTCGTACTGGGACTCGAACCCGTGAGGTCCGGTACGGAAGCCCACAATGCTAACCGCTACGCCATAGGACCCGAAATTCTCATACTAGCCAAATATAATATAATGTCGGAAAACACTGAATACATATTTTGGTTTACACGTTCACTGTTTATTAAAATAATGTTGCGCTAAAAAAATCTTTAAATTAACGCACCTTTTCATATCGATATCAATTGATACACACCAACGCACCCGAAACGACCTATCTTACGAATTTCGTAATAGTACTGACTCGATGGGTTGTGCTAGTGTTGTTTTTTTGAATTCTCAACGACGTTATGACTGTTTTTTTTTATTATACTTACTTTACGATGCTTCTTCACAATATACGGTGAGAGCGTTTATGGACCTATTTACAGGCTTACCAGTCAATCAATTAAACAGCCCACAAATGACCCCCCAATTTTTCTACCCTTACTCTCTCTGCTACATACTAGGTAAGCGACTGAGTAACTAGTAGTTCTCGTATGCCAACTTCTTATTATATTATATATGCTAGGAGACGATATACTATACATTGAAAGTAAGCATCGTTACAAAAATAGCAATGTAGATATGTCAGTCAGCATCTAGCATTATTCTGACATCTAACATAACGATGATGAAATAAACACAATATGAAAATAAATGTGAAATTTGACATACCAGAAAACGTCATATAAGGGAGAAAGAAGCAAGGAAATGTCTCAGCTTTCACCCAAGGAACATAAAAACACTCCGACTTATTTACAAAATTGGTTTGAGTATTGCTGTGTATGCACAGTGACATAAAACATATGAGCGATGTTGAAATTTCCCGGGAAATTGTAGATAAGTGCGTAAATATATCGGGGGCAACCCTACATCGCGTAAAAAATATCTTTTATTAGTCCTGCGTCGCTTTTAAAGTTTTTATTCTGTGAAAAGGGACCGAATGTTATTATTTTATTATTTTTTCCAAGTCATATTTCCAACACACTCGTATTTTCATCGCTTTGATGGGTGTTTGTTTTAACAAGACGCAATCTTCGCTCATAAGTTTATTATTAATTTATTTTAAATTTGACGTTATTTACATACTAAAATTACTGCAAAGAGAGCTCTCGATTTGGCTTTTCAGCAAATAGACAATGTATCACATATTTTGAATATTTTAAATCACATGACATAAACGTGGTGTTTTTTTAAGCCATTCGAGATTAATTTGACAAAGAATACATCTGCGGTCTTAATCATTAGATTGAAAAAATGAAATATTTAAAATTAATCTTACCGGCTTTGAGCGTAACTATCTGGTCGTTAGGGTATAAATATAACTCTTACCACTAAATTAACGACACCGACTTAGTATGCCGATTAGTATGGCAATTTTTTAGTGCAAGCTTAGTTAGTACGAGAACGAAAAGGCTGCACGCACAATCTATCATCATATCGACTAAGGAAAGGAAAAAGGACGTAACCCTCAATTTTCCAAAACAGCTTTTTTCAATAATATCAATGTATACAACTTGACACACATTCTATCAAAAGGATGGAAGCTGAAAATGCCGAATAAGTATCTAAATTTAGCTTTGAAGTTTGAAAAAGATGACCTTGTAAAAAATTTAAACCAAGAAAAAACACTGAAATAAAGGTTTTTCCGAGACAATTTCTTTAATTAATATTACGTTATGTCAATTAAACACCAGTTTAGAAGTATCCGTGCACTTCAATGTTGTGTATAATTCATAATGTGCATATGTCACAAAATCATCAAAACAAGTTTTTAGCGCCTCCTGTAAAATTTGATATGTGTGGGTTACGTCCTTTTTCCTTTCCACAGTCGATATATTCCAGTCTGTTTACAATTCAGTAACGTCTTAATATCCTCAGCTATTCTGATTTTTAAATTTTTAATAAGAAATCGTGCACTCTACACATCATGAATCGGATGGCAGCACTAGCGTTTTCCAGTCTAATTTCAGACCTGGATAAAACTTAAATGTAAGTTATTTCAAATTAGGGCTGTGGATTCGCTTAAAAGTAAAACGACTCCGACTCCGATTTTATATTTTAAAAAAACTCCAACTCTTAATTCCGGAGTCCAACTCTTAATTAGGTTTATAAAAAGAGTGATACATATTTGTTTCCTCTCTAGAAATTGTCTTCATCATTTCCCTTTCTTCTACCATTACTGCATGTATTTGCGGATTACAACTTCATGTGGGGTTGGCAGATTTTCAAGTAAAAAGAGTCAAGTTATCAAGGAAACAGGATATAAAAGGTACCAGAGAGCTATATATATGCAATATATATAATATATATGAATTTTATATTAGAAGAGCAGCGAACGCCTATGGATAGAGCAACGGTTTGCCGACTCTTGTCTTAGGTGAACGGGGTTGTGAAATCTTATTTTATGTCATTATCTCGATAAAGAATAAAGAAAATATTCTTCCCTATTTTGTGGAATATTACAAAATACTGTTTATTTAATTTATTTTTAACAGGTTTAAGCCTTTAATATTTTATTAGGCTTAGTAGCATGCAGGTGTGCCACTTTTGACTCTAACAGTGTGTACACACAAACAAATAAAAAAGACGTCGGAGGTGATAGTTTTTTTTCACCTCCGGTAAAGACAGCCCAACTCCGACTACACCACATTTTTTCAAACAAACTTATTGTATCGGCTTAACATGCTAATTGATAATACAATTTAATTATCTTACATCAAAATCGCCATGGCGGGTTATGATCTACGCCAGCATCATTTGAGTCGTTTCTCCGTGAATATATTCTTCAAAAAAAGTAAGTCTGTAAAACGGGCTTTGCTACATAAAGGGTAATGCGTTTGGCTTTATGGAAAAAAAACATTTTGTATGCATAATAAATGAGTCTTGTATCGCGAATATTCTCTGCGAGCCTCCGCTTGTCACCTTATTCATATAAGGTGTAGATAAATTTTCTATGAAGTAATCATTTCATATTTAGATTCTTAATTCAAAATTTTGTGTACACAATCGTCCACATTTCCGCTGCAAGAGTAAGACGCATTTCAATGGAACTTGTTTAACAATAACTGGTCACAAAGCCAAACCCATGTTAATTAAAGTGAGTCAAAAGTATTACACCAAAGCATAAAATATGAGTACAATCAGCGGTGGGCTGGTAATATGTTAACAAGGGCTCTGTGAATCTCAGCCAAAATGTCTTCATGCCATGGATGATGCATATGACGTGGCTCGCTGGCTTTTTTGCAGCTAGTTGGTTGCCTTAGCAACAAAGTCTTTTGTTTCGTATTACAATTTAAAATAAATTGCAGTTAGTTGCTCATTTGATCTTAAACGAATGACTTTCTTAACTTAACAAGGGGCTCGCCGGTCACGCCGAATTTTAACAAGGGGTTAGGGCGAGCCCTCCTCGCCGTCTTCCAGTCCACCCCTGAGTACAATCGGGCCTAGTATAATATCGCCCTATTTTAACGCGAAACTCTCGTAATACGATTGATGAATTATGTTACGAAAACAAAAGTTAAAAAAAAAATTAAAATATAACATTCATGATTTGAATATCGCTATGGATTACGCTACCATTTATATATACATATATATATAAATATATAATATAAATAGATCATATGATGGAATAAAGTTTAAAATTCAAGATGAAATTGTAAAAATACTTGGCCCATTTAGCATAAAAAACATAATATACCTCAGACAAATAAGAATCTATATTATAAATAAAATAAAAGCAATTTTGAGTAAGTCTGGAGATACTTCTGAAAATTGCGAACCACGTGTCACATCTAGTAACACAAACAGTATAATAACAAAGCTATACATTTAAATTATATATCAAACTATAGATGTTAAGTGGCCATAAGTATAATTAACCATAGTAAACTATAGCAGTCACATTCAGTTCAAATCTGACAGAATCTCAAAGACATTGCTTGGCATACACGTGGAAAATAAACAATATTTGAAGAGATCACATCAATGAAATTAGTCTGGTGTTTTCTAGTATTACTTTAATGCATTTAAATAATAAAATAGCGAACATTATATTTTTTACACCCTGTATTCAATTTTCTATCTACGCGTTTAGCTTTAAAATCGAGTAATGATGTTTTTCCACGCCTATTTGCTTAATTTACCATTACTCAGACATATATAAATTTATCAAAACTTAAAAACCCAAAACGTTATTTTGTCTGATACATCGCGTGTAAAAATATTCATAAATTAAATCAGGTTTTGAGCACACGAACATGAATACAAGCGTAAAACTGTTTGTCTACTAAAGAATTATTAAAGCTTGATATCATGTTCATTGTTATGTTACTGTTGAAGTTAAAGTATGCACTTAATCAATGTATAAATTGTCCATTTTAGCCAGCTACAGTATACACGAGAAAACAAATGAACACTTGAGCTATTTAATATGTACACTAACTATACACACTTGAGGAGCAAACATTCAAAAAGTGTTTTGTCACACAAATACAAAGCTTGGAAAATGATGATTTAAGTGTTGCAAAAGTGACGGTTTGTATGAATGTGTCAACTTTATGATTTAATTTTATTATGAAAAAAAACCCTTTTGAACACTAATTTTGATTTCCATTCATAGGTTTTATTATGGGCTATCAGAATTGATATAAAACGCCATTTTTCAAAATTTGTGACAAAACACTTTTTGAATGTTTGCTCCTCACTTGTTCTAATTGTTCCAAACTTAAATATAGTCACGCGTCACACATAGATAATTATTGATATAATTTCATTACATTATGAACAATTCCGAAGGCTGCTTACTATTTTATTATACTAAAGACATTTTGCAAACAGAAAAGATATATAAAACGTATTATCTGTTTTTAAACTGATATCAACTACAAAAGACAAGCCTTGTCGAGAAAATATAGATTAGATTACGAGATTATACAATTATAATTCAATTAATACTTATTCTAGACTGATATCATAGCTTCCCTATTCCAACAAACTCATTCGCACTTAACAATAATAACATTAATAATTATCATCAATAACTTTCTATTTAAATACTTATCTATTCCAAATATTATTTAATAGTCACCATTTTTGTTTGTACACGTGTTCGATAATGAGACGTGTAACAGTTTGATCGTACTATTATTTTCTTTATTTGAATTTGATTATTCCCGCATCTGTTTATCGAAAGTATTGGTTGCCATTGAAAAAAGGGCAAATTCTTTTATTTGTTATGTCATCGTTTTCTTGCATTTTTATTTCAGCGTTTAGTTGTAGAAAAACATCTGGGGCACCTGCCGCACTGCTTACTACATGGAAATATCATTTTTATCGTTTTCGGTAAAGGGTTTCTTTACTTTATCAGTGGATATCAAACATTTAGGATAATGTTAATGGTTCCTTGGCATTAAAATAAGAAAGGAGTAGGTCTCTAGCACAGTTTAATAGATTTTATGGTGGAACCATCTTACACTGGCGATAATGATTCACCCAATCCTAAACTTCAAAGAGTTTCTAGATTATATTATCCTCAGCGATTTGAAACCAGCCGTTACATTGACGTTTGGTGCTTTTTTTGTTAAAATCTTTCCTTTTTTTTCAAATCACTTATTGCATTACTTTTTAAAGAACAATCACTGCTGTTATTATCACTGCATACACTTAATATTTGCCGAAAACTTAGAACCCAGAAGACTCTCAGAAAAAAAAAATATTACTCCTTGCATGAAACTCATAAAACGTATCAATACCCACATGTTGGGAGTAATATTGATTTTCTTACGAGAACTGATTGTTACCCAACCTCAATTTTTTAACAATATACTATCAAGTATATGGACCTGGTATTTTTTTGTATTATGACATTAATTCATGATTTTTACGGTACCCATTACATTACATTCAAATCAACCTAAGATAGGGACAACCAGCCAACGGTTTCCAAAAAAACAATAGTTTTCAAATCACCATAAAAATAATATTTTGTGAATATTAATTTAAAACATTAAAAATGACGAGAAAAGGGTGCCGGAAAACCGTTCAGCCGCGTTAGATAGAAAAAGCCCTGTTTGTAGGATGTCTGTTGTTCTACAGCTTTTTAAAACTTTCTAGTACTTATGGACAGTAAATTGTATGTACCTATCTTAATTTTGCTAGTGAGATAATAATTCAAAACAAAAACAGATTTAAATATTACAGTTTACGCCAACGCGTAACGTGTGTTAAGTTTAAAAATAAATTAAATTAATTTTAAGTATCTTAAGAAAAAGGTTTGAAACTACTGTCTAACAATACGGTGTTGATTCTTGAACCAACCTGGAATTACATTTTTTATATTTTACCAATGATTCAAAGTATAAATGTGAAGACCTGGCAGAAAAAGTACGAGTTTGAGTTCTCTATAAAATATCTTGTATTTGACAGTCTCGCAGGATAAATTATCCTGAACCAGTCCCCAGTGCAAACCAAAATACAATCGTCACCATCTTAAATATAGTTTTGTCGCTCAAAGCTCTTGGGTCCTGCAGAATTTAGCATGCTTGGGCCTTCACAGAGCCTGAAATAATTGACTGCATCTAATAAACAGAAACATTCATAATTACCAGTGGCGGATTACCCCATAAGCGCAAGACGCGTTGCTTGGGGCCTCCGAATCTTATATATTATATTTCTCATCCCCTTTTTATTCAGATTTTAATGCCTTTTTTATTATTTTAATGTAATTTTCGGACTTTTTTAAGTTTTCCAAAAACAAGGATTTATTTGTTTTTAATTTTATACAACTATATAATAATAAGAATATTTATTGCAAAAGTTATTTTTTAAATACTGCAAGTCAACTAAATATACGAAGTCACATGAACATAACCAAACACCCTTATTGTTGCATTTTCAAAACCTATATTTCGGTATTGAAAAAATCCAATCCGAAAAAAGGGCCTCCAAAGTGCTTAATCCACCACTGTTGGGGCCTCAAAAATAGTATCTATTTAATATGTTCTCAGTGGTGGATTTCCCTATAAGCGAATGAGGGGCGCGCGTGGGGCCTCTGAATCTTAATGGCCTCAAAATAGCTCATATGATAAATAACCCATATATTTTATTCAGTTTTCTATGTTAATTTTTAATTCACATGGAATTTTGAAAAGCTTTTAAGTTATCCGAAAAACAGGGAAATCCAAAATTGATTGCGTCTAAGGCCTCCTAAGTCTAAATCCACCACTGTATGATAATTTAGGTGGTTTTTCGAATAACAGGACCTCCAAATTTTATTGGGCCTGAGACCTCCTAAGTACACAATCCGTCACTGCTAATAATTACGAATCTGAAAATAGCTATCTCAACCATCTTTGAGTTATTTTGAATAAATTATTTTATATTTACTGCGACAAAAGTGTGATTAAAATTGCCTCATTGGCCGCTTTTTTATAGAAATTCGAATTCTTTATTAACAAGTGGCGTGTTTTGTTTTTGTATGGTCTTTAGACAAAAATTAGGTCCGTGCTTTGTGGAATGTTTATGTTAAAAACCAAATGTATTTGAAAATTAAAGTTTAAAAAAATACTTGGATAAATTAACATATTTAATACTTCTTATTTTATATGTATTATAATTCTTAATATTACTTGATCTTTGTATGCTCTTTTGTTTTATACAAAGAAAAACAATTTATTTCGTTTTTCTAAGAACTTTTAAAAATAACAACGTTTTTTCATGTTTAAAATACCTACATAAGTACAAACAGCGCTTTGAATTTCGTTTTTTTTCTTTTAATGTTGCTTCAAATTTAAAATGATAAAATAAAATATTTCAATAAGACAAGTTTAAAAATAATATTAAAAATCTTTAAGTATTGCAAGTCTTAAGAGCCAAAACATATTTTTATTAACAAAATAAAATCAAAATTCATCACAAAAATATACCTATAATAAATAAAAAAAACCTTAATTCAACATGTTTGTTTTGTTATTTGCCTGTTTATTGATTATTTCTTCAAAAGTCTTTAATACATTTTTTATACCGGGGCGTTTTTTCTGTAGATAGATTTGTTATTACTAATTGGGCTGTTTTGGTGATATTTTTTTAGACTTGAAGTGTTGAAAAAAGCTAGGAATACTTCGCACTCATTCGTTCGGGCAATACTCAGCCATAATGGCGTCCTTATTTTGACAACTATCATCTATCACGCTTCAAATTTTGAGCCCGGCCAACTAAACGAAATACTTTCGCGATGGCTGATGTTTTGGATATTGAAAACTCGGAAGAGTTTGAAGTTGACGACGAAGGAGAACGTGAGTAAAATCTACTTTTATGAAAACTGCAATGCCATTTTAAAAGTGCCTTAACCCCAATTTTTTATTCGCAAAACAATGCAAGTCGAGTACCGCTATTTCATTTTATTTAGATTATGTATTCCACGGTTGAAGAATCTTCTAACTATTCAGATTGTTTATTACGTTCCTATCGTTGTATCACCTAATAACTGCTGCACTTTTAATATGGCATATTGTATGTTATTTAATTTCAAATATTTCATTAATTCCGTCAAGGTATTTTTTTTTAAATTCAATGATTTCTGTTTTCCAGAGGGCATTGCTCGCTTGAAAGAAAAGGCGCGTATAAAGAAGGGCCGTGGTTTTGGTGGTGGAGGTGGCGGTGATCAGCCATCCAGCAATGCCGTAGTCAGCAAGAGTAGTGGCAACCGCGGGGGCAATGCTCGCTATGACAGACTATCAGCCTCGGCGGCACCTGGTGGAGGGGAACTGGGACCGCAAAGATCCGTGGAAGGATGGATTTTGTTTGTCAGCGGAGTACACGAAGAAGCCCAAGAGGATGATATCCAGGTAATTATTTAATTTTCAACTATTATTTCATGCAAATAGAGTATTTAGTTTAATGTGATATGTAATGTATCCTCCATCAATTTATTCTGCCAAAGTAAATATGCTGAGATTAATCCATTTAATATTTTCAATAATTATTATATGCTTTCTTGATAACCCATTTTTTTGAATCATCTTAAATAATGTAATCCAAGAACCATGCTGTAATGTAGGCAAAAATTGCAAATTATCCAAAATATGTTGACAGTATCCCTTTGAAATGATAAATTTAAGAATATCTATTATTGGAAGTCTAATATATCGAGGTCCTGATACTCTTTAACTACACGCTAGTGCAGCGATTTTTAAACTGGGAGATGCCGTACCCTGGGGAGATTTTTTTTTCAAAGTGAGGCGTAGTAACTTAAAGTTTGGAAACCACTGCACTAGTGACTAGAGCAGTGCCTCACAACTGCTGTACATCTGCACACTTTCGTCATTACATTATGCTCTATGTGTAGTACTACAACTAGGTAACTCGGATTTGATCATTGTTGGATTTTTTTTTTATATGGAAGAAAAAAAGTCACCGAGCTCTCCAATCTAGCAAAAAATGAACGCATGGCAACACAACTAAGAAAGATAACCAAGAAATAGGAAGCGACAGAGACAGAATGTAAACAAATTTTATTTGTTAATTATTTTACGTGTTTCATTTGTTTCTCTTCTGATTTTTCAGGATAAATTTTCAGAATTCGGTGATATAAAAAATATCCATTTGAATTTGGATCGTAGAACTGGGTTCCTCAAAGGATACGCTCTTGTAGAGTTTGAAACGTACAAGCAGGCACAGGTAATATTGATCAAATTTCATTTTAACCCTTTGACCGCGGATGACTGCTATAGCAGCCCAATCTGAACCGATTTGGATCTGAGCCGCGGTCAAAAGGTTAAATACGCATGACCCTCACCCATTTCTAATAGATTGACTTTTTTTAATAATATAGGTTTTATCGGTTGCTATAACCCTTTTCTAACTTATTTATTACCCTGAAAATTCTTCCGGCTTTGATGCGACAACCGAATCAAGGAATGATTTTACTGTTGTGTTGTATTATATTTTGCACAGAAGCATACGTACAAATAAGTGAAGACCGTTTATTAATGTACTGGCCTAGTCCTTGCCTTGATGTTTTTTTCTTTGTTACTTTCAAGTCTATCAAATCTTGTAGGATTGGGATCTTGAACCTCTAAGCCAAGGGTTTTTTTGCCCTGTGATCGAGTTTTCAATCTTAAGTTTTCTCGCGATCGATTTTTAACATGATTCTTATAAGAAAAATATTTATTTAGGGGTTTTCCCCTTCTTCAAACATAGAAATGTTGATTTTAAATGCGAAATACATATCATTAGATAGTAGAGGTCTGTACGGGCCCGGGCCTGGCCGTCAGGCCCATACCCGACCCGGCCCGCGGGTCAGCGCAAATGAGATTCGGGCTCGGGCCGAGCCCGGGTAAGGAATTCATTTCTTCAGAAAAATATTTCAGACTATGATCGTGTCATAAGTCAGCCATGATTATTTTTATTATTACCAGTTCTGAAGAGAATCAAAAATTGTTGTAAATTTGTAAACAACAGCTTTTTTTTGGGCTGAGGAGTATAAATCTGAGATTCGGGTCGGGTTCGGGTAACAATTGCTGTATTAGACTTGGGCCCGGGCCGGGATAGGCCTGAAACTTTCGGGCTCGGACTGGGTAATTTTATAAAATTTTGGCACGTGCAGACCTCTATTAGATAGGTATGTGCTTACAAAATAATTCAATTTTAGTATATCTTATATTTAAATTATATATTTTTTTCGAAATTCACGGAAGCTTTCGGGATCAACCAAATTTTGCTTTGGGATCGACCGGTCGATCGCGATCTACCGGTTGGACACCCATGCTTTAAGCCAACTAATATAAAGATTCTTGATTATATTTTAAATTTTACAATATGAAATAATAAATAATAATAAATCTGAAATATTGTCACAACTAGGGATTCTGAAGTCTCGGGTTTTTCAAAGTCCCGGGACACGAGACGTGATAAAGTCAAAGTCCCGGGACTTCCCGGGACTTGGGACTTTTATTTCCCCTTCAATAAAATTATAAATTTATTAAAATTAAATATTTGTATGTATGTAGTAAAAAGGGATGATAACGGTTCATGTATTGAAAAAATAACAATGAATCGGGTAAAATTATGACCGTTACTTCACAAATCACAATACAGCTTTTATACCTTTTTTGTCCTATTGAGACATTGGTAACTTTGTACAATAGTGAAAAACATTTGTAAATAAAACAACATCAGGTATGAATGAGAACGGTTGGTAATAAAACATTTATAAGCCGCCTTGATTTATAACATAATTTTCTAGAAATAACTATTGGTTCCATTATTTCTTGGAATTCTGTGCGATTATCCCATGTTGCAAAAATAGTTAGGCGAACACGTGTCTAAGTTTTTTTTGTATTTCTGCATGTCTCTCTCTACCCATTAAAAATAGTTGTTTCGTATTACAATATATAAATAGATGTTATTTAAAACTTCTACAATTATAAATCCAAACAGCTGTTTCTTTTATAAGATCCCTGTTATATATGCATACTTAATTTTGTTAAAACCTCGGCCTTTAATCCTTAGCCTAAATATAATGCATTTTTTTCAAAACTGATCCCGCAGATAGACACCAATGTAACTTTATTTTAAATCAAAATTAACTTTTTAGGTCACATTAGCGATTGCTTGCATCCAATTTTTATTTGTTAGAATGTTTTTTTCAAAATTAAAAATGTACAATTTGGCTGTCTTAAGTCCCGGGACTTTGTTGTTAAATGTCCCGGGACTTAAGACAGCAAAAAACCTTAAAAGTCCCGGGACGTCTCGACAGAGAATCCCTAGTCACAACGCCATGAATTTTAACAAAATCTAATGATTAATCAAAACTAAGATAGAGTAGGAAAACTTTTCTAGTGGATACAAATTATTATAATAACACCTATTTTGCTGCCCCCTTTTAATTTTGTAAAATTTAACAATGCCTGACTAAATTGTTTGCGTGTAAAGTCAGTTGGCAAGTAATTTTTTCAGAAAAAATGATCAAATTTTCAAGTTGTCTTAAACATTCTTTGATAGACATCACTAGCTCAATTTTTAAACGGGGACCATTGCATGACTTTGCCGATAGCACACAATTCACAAAACCTAGATTCTATTTTAACCAGGCCACGGATAATCATTTGTGTTTTTTATTAAGTGGTCATTCTTAACAGCTTACCTACCGCCTGCGTGTTTTCTATTGAATTTGACCTGGCGGCCGGGCAATTTTGCGAAAAATTCGCAAAAAACTGCCATTCTACTAAATTCAACATATTTTGTAAAGCAATTGAGATATCTTCACAAAATTTGATTTGATAGCTTCCAGATACTTTGGCGCATAAATTAATGCCACTTGAGCAATGGATCTATATCTGTGGGTTGCATACTTATGTGGTGTAGTCAAAAAAACTTAAATCTACTGAAAGGTTTTCTTTTAAATATGTAAAATCTACTTTTTTATATTGTTTCCTTTGTTTTTATGTTCATATATATTAAAAACTTAATTGGATATACCATTTACAAGGTATCATCAAAAAATCGAAAAAAAGTACGTTTTATGGATAATAACATATTCAATACAAATATCTATTATTTAAGAATTGAGAACCCCTGCCACTGAGTTTGAATAGGTCGCAATATAATCAACCACCTGATTCAAATTTCAAAAATTGTTTTCGACTGCCATAATGACACTTGCTCCATAAAACTGCAGCATGGCCCGCCTCCTGCCCAAGCAATAAATCACAAGGCAATTTGATGTAAACAAATATTACGATACGTGTGTGCGTACCTCTAAGAGGCCCTACAAAAGCATCTGGGCATCATGTTACCCTGCTAATATTACGTATGTATTTCGTCGCTAATCAGAGAAACAAACCAGAAATGATTTAAACATAAAATCTTTTACCAGAACGTAAAATAATACTATGAAAAAACACACCTGAAAAAAATAAACGTCTACCATCTTAGGGGTATTTTTACGAAATATTTTAGTATATTATTGATTGTTTTTTTTGTTAAATATTGTATCAATGTGTATGGTACCATCTCTCGTTAACATTTGAAATCAAACTCGATCCTAACCAAGTGATTTTTCAATAGAATAGAATGTATTACGTAGGACTCGTATATGCCTCCACGGCCAGCAACCGTTGGATTTCAAAGACTTAAATACGCGTCCACGGTCGTTAAGATGTTAATGTGATTTTTTTATTTTTCCAGAGTGCCAGAGAAGCTTTGAATGCTTCTGATGTACTGGGACAAAACATCTCCGTTGACTGGTGCTTCACCAAAGGGCCAAATAAACTGCATTCGCGCAGCAAAAGGCGATAGTCCATGTGTTGTGCCAATCCAGACAACTTAAATTAATAACTAATTTTATCTTAGTCTAACGACGATCGATGGTCTGTTTTACGTTATTCATGATTTGTCAAGTGGACAATTCTTCTATCTCATCAAGAGAGAAGTGAAACACCGATTGAAAAAAATTGTGTGATAATTATGTATGAATGACTCTGTTAATCAATCAAAGTTTGGACAGTTTTTTTATAGACACTAGCTTTCAACCAATATGCACCTCATAACAATTGAAACCAAAATTAATAAGTCTATTTAAATAGCTAAAACAAAATATTCTTATGAAAGAATAGATCTAAGCAAAATAAATTGTAACTTTTGTAAAATAAATGTGTATTATTTTTTTATGTTTTTATGTATAGTATTATAATAGATATTTCCATAACTACATTTTAAGTTCTGTAAGTAATAAAAGATTACTATAGAAAGATGGCACATATCAATTGTGTCCTGCAGATTCCACCGCATTCGTGTCGTCGGGAGTGCGGAGTTCGCACATAATACCATTTTTAGTGTAATGCGGATTGTCAGCGTATATAATGGTTGGCGTTGCTGTAAAAAAAGTAATCACTTACGTATTTATTAATATAAAGGGTGATTCATTTAGAGGTACTTTTTCTTATTGGGATTTGATAATAGATAACACGTGAGTTGTGTGCCCAAGCGTTATTTTATTTTTGTTCAGTATTGTTTTACAATTCATAATGGAAAGACTTACGCCGGCACAGCGCCTACAAATTATTTAACTGTATTGCGCAAATCAGCGTTCTGCGAGGAATGTTTTCGTGCAACATTTTGTTTAGCAATGAGGCCCATTTCTGGCTTAATGGATATGTCAATAAACAAAATTGCCGTATTTGGTTTGAAGATCAACCCGAAGAGGTTCAAGAGCTGCCACTACATCCACAAAAAACAACGATTTGGTGTGGTTTATAGGCTGGTTCTTTGGGGCTATGTAAAGTCGAAAGTCTATATAATTAATCCGACTATGATTGAGGAATTGGAGGCCAACATTACTCGCATCATTACCCAAATACCAGTCGAAATGCTCATCCAAAATTGGAACTTTCGAATGGACCATGTTAGGCGTAGTTACGGCTAACATTTAAAAGAAATAATATATAAAAAATAAATGTAGAAAATGGGTCTATTTATTATATTAAAGACTGCAATAATTTTTTTTTTATTAACGTTTTTTTGTCTTTCGAAAAAAGTATCTTAATGAATCACCCTTTATAAGTGACAAAATTAATGCAGCGTGCATGTTCACCTTATCATTATTAACATATTTATTATGGATGCATTTGCATTACATTCTGGGAAGATTTGCAACTGTTGTACTGTTGTGAAAGCAGTCCCTTCTTAATGTAGGACTTCAATTTTACATCAATTTAAATGCATAAAAATAATACATCTAATATATCTGACTACTGATCTAATCCTTATTATCCGATCATTTTTCTCATATTTTGATCTTCAAAATGAACATGAGTGTAATTTACTGCCTTGTTCATCGGAGATGTCATATATATTATTGTAGCTGAAGAAAAAACACAAATCACACAAACTGTTGGACAAAAACAATGGGATAACTAATGAAACAATGCCAGGCTCGTTTTCAGCACTAAATGTGTAAAGAATAGGCATACACCGAATACGATCTACTTACGGAACTTGTGAAGCCGAGGGAATCTCTTTCTACGTGGACATCTGGTGCAATAAATCTTGTCAATAAGAAAAATGTGACATGATGTATGCAAGCAGCTCTTCACTTATTTTTTAACTGGGGCCATTTGACTAACTATTCATGTGATCTAAATATGATGTTGTTATAAATAACCCTTTCCTCGCAGTGAGAGACAAAAGGTATAGCATACAATAGTGGTGTCCCAATGAAATCGTCAAACTTTGGCCTCGATATTTTTTTAGATATATATAATATTAAAATATAGATGCATTTATTCTCATTGCAGTGTTTCAGACAGACAGTTACCTGCCTTTGAATGTGCATTAGTATAATGAAATAAATTTCTGTTTTTACCAAAGGGTATATTAGTCAGTGTGCAACGTTATTGGCTTCCATGACGGATCTCACAGGTTCGAATAGCATTTTTTCAACCAAATTACGTTCAGAGGCATTGGTGTTTGTGATGTCTACAAATTCCCTCCCACCTTTCTAATCCTCAAATAAAGAGGCATATCAAGAACAATTACCTAACGTCCTAACTAGGGCATCCAATCCCGGGATTCAGGATCCCGTTCAACTTTCTGATCCCAGGGTTCTGAACAAGGTTCTGTGACAATCTGGGAAAAAGTATACAATCCCGGGATTGGATACCCTAGTCCTAACCCTATCCTTTCCAACCCTTCTCCCTTAAAAAAAGAGGTTAAACAATTTCTGTAAATACCTCTAAGAAAAAAAAACACCAGCTGTGGATACTGTACACATCGATCAGTGATTTTTGGCAGTCACATTACCTTCATTATTAGTTTCAAATGAAAAATGATTTATAAGAAGGTTCATATCTATGTAATATAAAATTCCATTTCAATTGATTCCCTTCCTATAGGTAAAGGCAAAAAAGACTAGGCCCGAATTGGAAGTGATGGCTTCTAGATCTATTTAAAAGTAAAAATGAATTGATTCATTTACACTTTTTAAAAATAACTCGCTAAAACGGTTAAATGACAAAGCAGATATTCATTTTATTACCAATTCTGTCAGCACTGCAGTGAAGATAGGAGTACAATCCATGTGAGAGGTGTGATGGTAAATAATAAAACAACAATTTCGGGCATAATTCAAAATCGTTCAGATAAAAGTTTATTTAGAAGAGAAACAAAAGAAAAACACAAGTGACAAAAGAAACAGAAAGAAAACGTCATCAGACCTATGCGCAGAAAATAATACAATAAAATATTTTATCACATATTTATATATATAACTACTAATATTAATCATAAAAAGCAGCCATTTTGAAACGAATGTCAGTCGGCGACATTACAAAATGGCGACCTGCTGCGATACCGACAATAATGAGATGTTTGCCTGTGAATACAATTAAACTCGTATCACAGAATTAATACTTATAGTCAACAGGCAAATTGAAGATTTAACCTTTTAAGCAAGTTAATAATAATTTAAGAACATATACTTCAAAGAAATGGTGATACAGCGACACAAAGGACAATGGGCATTTAGAGAAACACTGACAAATTTATAGTATCATGAAACTGAAATAAATTCATATATATAATAACTTAATAGAATTGACAATTTGGTTTTTTTCCACGTACATTACTGATAGATTTTCTTGATATTTCATTATAATATGGACAGGGGGTTAGCAAATTTCATGAAAATCTAACAGAATAAATGTATTTAAAATATTAACATTCTCCTAAATTGAACTATAAGTATTACAATATGACTGTCATAATTTTGTCAGCATTTCCCTAAACACGCAAAGTCAATCGTGTCACTTGTATAGTCGAGAAAAAATGTGTTTTTTACAAAAGCAAAGAAATAAAAATTGCTAATGAATTACATTGTTAAATAATTTAAATAAAAAATTCATTACCGCTACAATAAATATCAGTATCGCTTCACTAAAAACCTATGACGTTTTTCTCCCTTTGCATTTTTTTACACTTTGGTTTGTGGAATTAACACACGAGACAAATCAATTAAATTGCAAACCGTTACAATAAAACTACAGGTCAATCAAAATCGAACAGACATGATGTGATAGTCCATTCAAAAATCTGCTGATAAATACGTTACAATTTTTTATCAACAGATGGCAGAGACCCGGTGGTTTGAATCTCTGCTATTTATTTATTATCATTAGTTTCGTTTCCTTTCTCCTTGTGATGGTTAATTATTGATGTTATGTCTCTTTCTGCGGAGGTAAGTGAAAGAGACAGGAGATCCTATTGTGTGTTTAGAATCTTCTTCTCTGGTTTTCCAGCATTTGTTTCAGACTGAAGCTCGACAGTGCTATCCCTGTGACGGCTAGTGCTGCTGCCGATCGGAACACTGCCCTGTCCGGGGACCGGTGCTGTAAACAAAACAGAATGATAAGATTAGATATTTTAAATTTATAACCAGTCAAGATTAACATGTTTTGAACCTCCAACAACACATGACACCTTATCGCCCATAATGTCATTACTCCTTACAAAATAAAAAGGTTGAGCAATCGAGTAACTAGCGGTCTTCATAGCAAAACTGGACATCCAATCGCACAAGTCATTCAGATCTTCTTTCAATTTATAATTTATACTATAATAGGGATACTTAGGATCTACTTAAAGAGTTACAATATCAAAAAGAATCTTTCATTTGATATTTCTTTGTTTCGTAAATCACTTTTCATTGTATAGGTAACAATATTTTCATTTCTACAAATTCAAATATTGCACCTGCGACAACTTAAACACGTTATGTTAACAAAATGTCTGTTTCAATAATAAAAAATATAAATGATCGCGTGCCGTGTAATTAATCATACCGATGAAAAAAAAAAACAATTTAAGTTGCAATAAAAACTAACCCCATAGTAACAAAACAAAACAGGCATGGAAACAGAAATTGAGATTCTTTTAGATGACAAACTCCAGTGCCAGATCAACTTGTTTGCGAGTGACATTGGAATATTTCAACAAGTATTTTTAGACTAAAATGTTTTCATAAGACACGGTAAAGCTGTAATTTGTGCACGAGTTAAAAATATTAAAATAGACTCAAGCTGATTGCTTTCCTCCTATCATAAAAAAATTGTTTATTCAAATATTCTTATATTTTATCAACGCAGATATAAACACAATTTCGTATTTTTCAAATGTTGTTTTCAAGATGTTTTATAAGCTTCTTTATTACAGTAGACCACAACAAAATGACTGATATTTGATTCATGATAATTAAAGCAATTATTTCTCCTTGATACCTCTTGTATGATAAAAGAAATTTAGGTGTACATTTGCAAGTTCAAATCTCTGACAAAACAGTCACGAAAATTTATATAAGCACATTTACCGACTGTTATTCAGTTAATTAACCTCCCATTTCGGTAACGATTACGTAGGCTAAGGAAAGACTAGTATCTAACGTATCGCTCTCTTTCTATCTTTTGTCGGAGGTGGGCGAGAAGACATTCAAGCATCACAGGCACTGTTGCCTTACTTTTAAGATATTAAAATTGTTGAATTGAGCACACATTAAACAGAGATTTATCAAACAATTTGTATATTTGTAATTTTTGCCAGAAGGATACCAGCGTTGTATAAAATAATGCTGAGAACTTTGCCTTATACAGCAAATTTGACAATGCAGTATGTATTTCACTAGATGAATGAATGAATCAACCAGTGAGTCACGAGTCCTCTGATTAATGATTCATAAAATACGCATATCATTTCGCGGCAGGCAATGAACTAGGAAGAAATTATTTATGCACAAGAAAATAAGCTTACGGTAGGTTGAAATATTCCACATGAACACTAAATGCAATGTCTTGAGAATTTTACTTGGCAATCTATTTTCGTTTAGTGCAAGATTTACAGTCGAGTTGCACTGGGCATGCTGAATAATTTATACATATTCCAACTGCATAAAATAAAAATACCAGAGATGTTTTAGCTGTACCATAAACACGTATTGATTTGCCATGCTAATAAAAGATAAAACCTTAATTGAGGATTTTTTTTTGTTGCGTTTAGGAGACGAGATAACCACGGTGAAATTAAATATTCGTAATATTACAAAATAGCACGACATCAGATGAAATATCGCGTAAGACATTCTTTGGCAGTCAATGTAAATTGAACACAATAGAAATATAATTATACTATTGCATTTTGTATTAAACATGTTTCGCCGGTGATGATTATTTTAACTGCTCTATTGATCGACTTTGAATGGAAACTATTTATGTGAAAAATGATTCTGAAGATTAAAACCATTGTTTGGTGGACAATTATTTAGTTATTGGGTTTTCAAAAATCAATATATCAAACATTACCAATGAGTTAAATAGGACAAAATAATATCGTCGCTATTCTGGCAGAAGTTGGCAAGTAACAAAATGATAGTTCTAAATAAATTGTAAATGAAAAATTTCAGCAATAACAATAATTTCTTATCAAAATAAATGCTTTTTTGGCAAACTGGTGTAATAAATGCAACATTCGGGACAAATAATTTATATCATGGAATCACTTTGTATATTTAACTCATTTTTGACATTTTTTTTTAGTTACCAACTTCTGCCAAAAAGGTGGACTATACACAGTGGCGGTTCGTGACCTAAAATCTTGGGTGGGCTAGAGAAAAGTTTAGCATTGTATACTATTTACGAAATTGTGCATGTTTCCACTGTATATTATATATTGATCTACAAGCAAATTGACAAATATTACGACACTACTGCAAAGCATAAATTAATCTATAATAAAATCAAAGCTAATGTAAGTATGAAATAATAGAATAGTAAAATAATAACCTCAAATTCGTCTCCTTCAAATGAAGTGAACTACCGTGCTTTGTTTCATACAATCTTATCTCTGAGAAAATCGCATACAATACAACGCACTCTGACGTTTACTTAACGTCCGAGATTGGTAGAAGTGATTTTTTATGTATGGGGGGCTAATTTGGATAAGCCCGTGTGACGTATTGACTGCAGGCTGTATACCAAGGCGCAATCGTGTACGATTAGAATGACGTTTCTATGGCCGATGGTTATAAAATAAATACGTTTTCTAATTGTGCTTGATTGCGCCCTAGTGTAAAAACAGTTTTGCCAAAAAGCATTCGTTTTACCTCAGACTAATTTGAAAAAAGTCCGAGCCAGGTGTTGCCGGACTAGCGTCACGTTGCCTGTTCTGTATGAAGTATGTATAGAGCCATTGCTTCTAGTATATTATCAATGCCATTGCTTTTTTTTTATGCCGGCTCGGCCATTAAAATTGTAATACAAAACACAATCGAGAGTATTATTGTAGGTAGACATAGCATTGTTTTATATTAAATTTGGAAAAGGTTAGTTACGTTTAGAAATGTATTTATTTTTTTTAGCGGCCGAATTGTTGTTCAATTTTATTCAGTCATCTAATGTTTTTTTTCTACACATTTTGGGTGAAAATGCAGGTCAGGCTAAACCCACCTAGCCCAGTACATAGAACCGCCACTGACTATACATAGCATTGAATTATTCAACGGGTGTTTAAATTTGATGCTTTAAACTTTATATGTATGCAGCATACACTTAAAACACAAAAATAATGTAAAATAAACATACAACATTAATTCGTTTCAATCCATAATTTATTTGTGAATATTTGCTCAGCCTTGAATAAGCTACTCAATGAGCTAAATCGACAAAACATTATGAAACTCATTAATTTAAGATTCATATTTTAAAATTACGATATAAGCTTAGATATGATGAAAACAAGTAAAACAGGTATATTTGACAAGAAATAAAGACCTCGATTATTTCTGTTTTATTAGAACTAGAAATACGATAGAGTTGAATTGCTATAACAAATAAATAAAAGGAAAATAATTATGACTTTCATGAAGCGGAAAAGATTTGCGGAAAAATAAATAACTGGCAACATCGAATTTACAAACTGTGACAGGTTCAATACACACGATTATAGAATAGAAAACGCTTTCTAAAATTGAATTGATAAAACATCGGCTCAAAACATTCGACAACCGAATGCAAGATGTGAAACGACTTTCGCGCCTTTATAAATGTCAGACTCGATGTTATTATTTACGTCGGTGGGTGTAACAAGAGAAAAATTTGTAATCACATATTGTTTATGGCATGATTGCAACAAAAAGTGAAGGTATTAATAATTCGTAATAAGAAGTTAATTAATGTTAGAATATCATTTTTCTTTCGTAATGTAAATTACTAAATTAACAAACGAGATTTGAAATGCAGCAAGCAGTACGATTCTTTTAAATTGAGGCTGATAAAGCAATATTACTTCAACGCATTAGGAAAATAACAAACATTTTCAGACAAAAGAAATAGTTATAAGACGTAATTCATTACACAATTAAGATTAAGTGTGAGGAATTTCGACGTAAATAAAAACCAAACCGGAAAACTTATTCATTATAATGTATTTGTAATGTCTCTAAATTAACATTCAAACAGTACCTGCTACAAGTCTTGTCAAGATATGTACTAATGGTATTTGGCGACGAACCTGAATAATCGTTAGTAACTCGAGTTACATTGAATATAATTAGGTACTTATTGTAAAAGGTTGCCGAGAAGTATAGGTGCACCAGAACAACGGCGGACATGCGGCGCTCTCTATAGTAGGAAGCGTGTAGATAAATTAATAGTTTAGTGGCGACATTTTAACTTCCTACAACAAATCCAACCAGTTTGGACGTCAAGGTTTTATTCACCATCCGTGCTATTGCATTATACATAGCGGGGATCAACAGCACAATTTTATTTTTTACATAAACGAGTCGCTACCGGCATCAGAACAATAAATGGGTGCTGAATCTTAATATGAGTTTAGACGTCAGATTTTCTTTGTCCGTCAGCGAATAATTCGAAATATGAATATATACGTTCAATTTTGGAATTAATGTTGCCCTTAAAAAAATGAATCACGTAAAATATAAGAAAATACCTTTTCCCTATTACATCATATTTATAGAGTAGGTATTTCATTTAATTCATACTATAGGTAAAATAAATTGATACATCGATTAAATATTGTGTAATCATGACAAATACCCCTGCATCTGGTTTTATTTGATTGCGTTCGTGTTATTTCCTATCAATCATCCATTCTATGAGCCTGTTATAATCTTGACCTTTTCAAAAATTCATATTCAATCACACGGACTTTTTTGAATGTTTCGGCATCTGTAAGTTGACTCTATAGATAGACCAATAATTTCACTCAGTGGAATTACTTAAAAAATAATCCATTATAATTAATATGTTTTCAGTTTATTATTTACTAGTTGTCACCACCCACGAAGCATTCCAAGAGGGCCACGACCCATCGTAAGGACACGGACTCTACCGCATTTAATCGAGGTACTGCGTTTCATAAATATACAATCAAGAGTTGAATTTGCGATGGTGAAAAAATTCACTGAATTGCGTAATAATGCATTGTCAGTGTTGTCCAGTATTTCAATTGCCTACTATTGAAATTCTTCACCCTGTTTGGCCGAAGCGTATCTAAAGATTTTCATTTAACGTGACAATAATCTGACAAAGATAATATGTGTTAAAAATTCCACTATTCTTATTTTCGTTTCTCATAGCGTGTGTCGATTAGACGTCAGCCTTAAAGTTCGCCACACGTTATAATTTAATCAATCAGAGATTCGGAAATGCTAAACGCGTAATAATGATGTATTTATCAAAACACGTTGTGGCCATGATTAAAACAAAAAAACGTCACGTAACATGGCGCCGAGCGGGAGACGCTCGCTTTTCACCAATATTGTCCCGCGGGTGTGTTTCGGCAGCTATGAATAGCTGACAAAGATTTTTTTAGCATTGGCACCGCGTCAAAAAAGAAGATTTCTTGCTAGCATAATGAATGGCGAATAATAAAGTAATAGATTACAAGTAAGGGGAACACACTCGTGACTGTCCTCAATGACGTAGGAATTCCTGTTGTAATAATAAATAAAAGAAAAATCGGAAAAATGCGGAATTATAGTACGTTCACTAAATCGTGAATCCGCCAGCCAAGTTTAAATTTAAAAAAAAGTCGTGTTGTGAATAAAATATAACTAAGGATATCATTTTTTTTCTTTAAAAAAACACCCGATGTAATGGATTGAAAAAAGTTTTAAATTTCAATCGAATAACTGTGTAGGTTCACAAATGCACACTTAATAACAGAAAGCCGGTGCATAATTTTATATGATATTACAAACTGTTAATATTATTTCAAATAAAAAGTGATTCAGTCGATGAAATCATGAATTCAGTCAAATCAAATCAAAATCACAGCTACATGATTACGTAATTATCATTAACGTAAATTACATAATTAAAGCGATGGTCTTGCGATGCTTCGACGTTTACTAGCCTTGGATATTATACTAAAAAAATGTTCTACTTTTTATTAGAAATTTACTTTTACTACACACGGAAAATGAACAAGCATGTGAGAAAGAGGGAGAATACAAGCAGTCAACCAATGCCAGTGACTCAGGGGAATGCTTCCAATTGTTATCAATATTAAAATAAATGTCTCACGATCGAGTTCATTCGTTTTCTTACTCTGCCTGCTGTTATAATGGAATGTGATTCGCGACGATTCTAATACTACCATAACAAGTGAATCTTGTCCACTACAATGTTTAGAATTGTTCGTTTGCCAACAACGCATAGCTGCCGAGAGTTAGGGCATAGATTCATAGAAGGTACAAAGCTCATACTTTCAAAAGGGAATGTTGTTTTCACTGAATATGCCCCGAATTCAATATGAAGTATTCCGAGTGCAGCTATCTAGATACAAGGCAATCGAGTGATTACAAAATCAACATAATAAACCTTCGTAAATTACACAATACATAACAACACGAAACGGCGTACAAATATTTCTTTTTCTACTTGCTTTTTTCTAACATGTTAATATTGTTTAATCTTTTTTTATTTTAGTATTTTTTGTTGGAGTCGTAACGAAGATCAGAATTCCTTAATGATTCACTTGGAGTACAATTAGGGGTAAAACAATACTTTTTTAAAAAATATGGGTAGTGGTGTATTTAAACTCACTTTTTTAAAAAGGGTATAGTGAGGTTATTCTAGGGTAGGTTTAACAAATTAAAAACCGTTCAAAATACTCTGCAAATTCGGACAGCATTTAATCAATGTTACATTAGTAATCAGTAAATTGAGTGGTTATTATGTATGCATGCAGTCAATTACTTAAACAAAACTATAACAAAGATACTGGCAAAAATACTTATACATTGATAAAACTGATTAAAAGCGAAATATGCCGTTGTAAGTTTTAAAATTACAATTTGTATTTCTTTAAAGTTGTAAATATTTATTTTTTTATTTTGTCAATAAAGAAAATACCAAATATCACTTTTGTACTAATTCCATAATATTTATTATAGATCAGAGCCAGTTTCATCAATGCCAACTAATGACAATTAAAAAAGATACAGGGTAATTCATACAAAATTAAGTAAAAGAAATATGAAAACAATTTATAAACAATGATCCTGACTTAAACTAGATAACGCGGAATTAGTAAAAAAATATTTAATTTTTCAATTAAGTGCATAGCAAGGTCACTTAATATTCATCGACAAAACGAATATTCAGGAAACAAAACCAATTCTGTTTATCTACCATTTATATCCGAATGTATTACGATTGACAGTTTGAAAAAAGAACTGACACGCTGTCAAATAAAACGCAGTTTTATTTGCAACAATTAAACTAATATCTGTGTACGTTTTAACCTAGTCAAATTTAATATCCGTACAATTTGGTTACAACTAGTTATTGTTGTAATCCTTCTCATTACGGCATATGTTTCAGAGATAATAAATAATTGTTTTTTCTGCATTACGTAAGCAGAAGTTCATGACCGTAATGGGAAAAAAATGATTAAAAAAAACAGCATTGAATATTTAGGTACGCAATTTATCCGCAAACGGGTAGACTGATTATTTAATACGTAAGTAACCTAGAGTAGGAAATATTATAATAATTAATTATGCGCGATACTCTGCTATCATTTGAATATCACAAAGGACGTCTTGTGGCAGTGGAGGATAAGGATGCACTCAAAATTCATGGCGACGTTTTCTTTATTACTGGTTGTTGGCCATGTAATTAACACGCGGATGAAAAAAAAATCATCTTTACAAACCGCTTTCTCTGAAACAAACGTTAGGCTACGCTACCGATTCTGAAGTATACATATCGACCGTGGAATGGAAAAAGGACGTGTAACCCACGCATATCAAATTTTAAAGGAGGCGCAAAAAGCGTGTTTTGATGATTTTGGGCCAAATGCAAATTATAAATTATACACAGCCTTGAAGTGCACGTAAACTGGTGTTTAATTGACATAATCTAATATTAATTAAAGAAATTGTCTAGAGAAAACCTTTATTTCAGTCTTTTTTCTTGGTTTTATTTTTTTACAAGGTCACCTTATCCAAACTCAAAAGCTAAATTTAGATACTAATTCGGCATTTGAAGCTTGCATCCTTTTGATAGAACGTATATCAAGTTTGATACATTATGATGATCGAAAAAACCTGTTTGAGAAAACTGTGGGTTACGTCCTTTTTCCTTTCCACAGTCGATATTATATCGGAATTAGGCATTACAATGCCGCCTATATTGAAACCGGGATTCGGGAGTATTTTCAATGAAAAAAATGCCGGATAATTTTCAAACCAATACATGTTTTGATAACGCATATTTTTTTAAATTCAGCTTTCAATGATTATTCTTATTTTGCATATAGACGTGCAAAGCTCTAACGAACAACAGTGCATCCAAAATTTATTTCGCCTGGGGCCTACCAAGAGCGTAGTCCTCTTCTGAGCACCGATATTGCAAGACGAGTCGAATTGCATGATGAATCTGCGCGCTAATTTATAGCTCGTTTAACGGATGAAAATACGCATAAACTTACATCGATTAACGCGATAGATGGGTTCCTCAAAAACGCACTGTAATTATAAGCCGTGTACATCGAATCTTTAACTTGTATGAAAAATAGTTAGTTCCAAAAAAATCCGTCATTCTAATTATGTAATGAATTTAATACTGAGGCGAATTATATACTTACCTTCTACAAAGGCATTTCCAATGCGTATATCATATTGCACTACTTCGCACATTGTCAAACACGCGGATTTGTTTATTGGCTACAACGTGACTATATACAGAAATAAACATGAGAGAAAATAATCCCACCCTTTTACGAGACACGCAATTACCGATGGAAGCTAATACTTTTCAAAGGTTGCAACACCGGTATGATAGAACAAAAACGTATTTGCAGATAGCCAAGTCTTCGGGAGAGAGGAAAACAAGATTTTTCGAAATCGCCTAGAATTTAAGAAAAATTAGAAAAGAAAACAACAACAAAGTAGGTACAGTGTGAACCGTATTGTAATTAATACTCAGTGGAAAGCGAAGCGGGTTTTATTTTTATAAATACAATAATGAATTATTACTTTACACCTATGCGGTTAGGTGCCTCTTTCAATTTGATTACATGCTAATAATTGTGTAAAAGCGATCAACGTATTGCACTTTATTGCGAGCATATTACCGACTGGAAATTGAAGTAAAAAAGCGCGGGTTGTTTTGTGACTAAATTGTTATAGTAAACACACATTGCGTATCGGGAAAATAACAGTTCATTCAAAGGGTTCACGGCGTCCTATGGAGAGCGAATTGAACGAAATTTACAATATTGTATCTAACATACTGTCAACTACAGTGCAAGTGTTGAGGATTTTCGTTGTGGAGGAACGTTGGTACGCTGTGGAATACACCCTGTAAGAAGAGTATGAAGCCTAAGTGGTCGGTGGTGGGTAAAACGTTGAGTACCTTAATGAATTTAAAAAAAATGTTTTTAATCTGAATATATAAATATAGCGAACATTAATTCCCAAGTAAAAATACCAATTCAATCAATAAATTATAGTTTGTGTTTAATTTATATACAAATTTACGACTTTTTTCCACCTAGTTATTGACGACAATCAATACCGCTCAAGTGATAATTTCGTAAGTATATTATAAATTGGCCGATTATTTTTCTTATTTTCCGATCGAAAAACACCCGCACTTGAATCATGAATTATCACATGTCCAAAAATACCGAAAATAATAAAAAAAAAACACTTTTATTATTCCAATCCCGAAATAACACCGGCGTTCAGTAAAAAAAAAAACTACATGCAGCATTTCGATCAGACAGACGCGCAAAACGGGGGCAAATGCTGCGCAATAAAATCAAGCCATTGCTATTTTTTTCACCGACCGTGTTCAAGTAAGTGGGTATAATTTATTTATATTTTTTTGTTTACGACGACGAACTGCCACGACGCCACTGTTGCGTACGTTTCCATTGCCTAGTTTAATTTCCAAATTGACTTATTTATTTGCAGACGGGCCTCGATTTGTATGCACTTTGAACTAACTACACGACTAAAATGGTATTTATTGCAGTAACAATAGAAACAAAAGGTTAGATTGACTGTACTGATGCTCAATTTCCAGTAAGGTCAATATCAAATTTAGGTTTATTTTTTCAATTTAAATATTTGATCTTTGGACATTGGGTGTTAGTGATGTCTTTTCTCCAAGAGTGACTTTTCCACTTTCAACGTATTTGGCGCATTGACATAAGCTGCAATGTAAAATATTTTTAATTAAAAAAAAAAACGACAAAAGGTTTAAAAAAATATCTTTTACAATTTTAACAAAATTTATTATAATGCATACATTACATGCAAACCAACCTAAAGCCGAAAGTAAATTGATATAATGACTTCATCCAAGTATACGAATAAAACTCCGTTTAACCATTTGACCGCGGCTCGGATCCAGATCGGTTCAGATTGGGCTGCTATAGCAGTCAACCGCGGTCTAAGGGTTAAGCATAGTTCTGACAATAACGTTGTGCCGAAATATCTATTAACTATTTAACATAATTATTATTAAAACTGAATTCTTCGCTATTTTTTAATACAATATAATGGAGATCTATCAATTCAATCGACATAAAATAGTTTTTTATGACTGGTATTTAAAATATATAAAATGTCATGCCAACTGTTAACATTCATTCAACGAGCAGACAGCGTACTTGTGTATAATGAGATAGACTGATCAACTGAGACAAATATGTATGATATTCTAATAGAAGAGAAAATCATAGACTTAAATCTATCAGTACATATATGTATAATATTAATTTATTATAAATAATTGTGCTTTGCTCCCGTGACCGACTGTTAACCTATCGTGCAGTGAACTTTGTAACATAGTTTTATTTTATCTATGTTACACATTTTATTTATTTGCAAATTTAAAACTATGACATTCACTTCTAATAGCAAGTAGCAACACAAGACTTTTGAAAGAAAAATTCATATTTTGAGAAAACCGCTTGTTTCACGAGAGAGAATATAACAATAGAATGGTTGTTGACGAAAATAGCGTACAGATATTTGAAACTATCAAAAATGACATTATATATGAAACCATATTGCTGGCTCACATAAAACAAATTTAAAAGCACAAAAAACAAAAAAAAACTTGGCATCCAAAAGATTTTTAACAAAGCAAAAAAACATGTCTCACTGTAATAAGATTAATGAATTTAATTCAAAATATACAATTCACATTGAATAAGTCAAATGGTATAATTGTGCATATAATACATTATAAGTCACAATTATTCTCATTTTTAGCCGTAACAAAGATGGCACTATTTAACTCTACCCTGGGAATATTTCAGTAAGTATTATATACCATCTGTGGTCAATATTTTGACCTCTGCGAACTACCTAACACTGAAATCAGTGATAGCAGTCAAAGTGTGCTAAGTTGCCATCAGAAATGCAGTAATTCAAAGCACAAAATAATATGTATGAAATGGACACAAAATGGATATACAATAAAGACCGGGCGGACGACTAAAAATGGCTACGCGGTCAACGTATTGGCCACCGCTGTTATATACCATTAACAACTATCTGTCATGTGTCACATAAATTACTTCATGTCGCATCAATCTTTACATTCTTTTATCATCAACATCAATTGCACGAGCTTCCATTACGCAGCCTGAATCACCAACAACGGTAGTAACCTCCTTACTTTGTTCTATATTGGTATTTAATGATTTGTTTTTTTTAATTTGTCCTTGATCTCTCAAAACTAAAGTAGCTCTTTTCCGTCTTTAGTTTTGTTTACATTCATTTTGGTTGCTTAAAATATCCGTAACCAACACAATTTCACTGATCATTTCGCCAAAATTTTCAGCCAAGTGAAATAATTGTCTAACATTCTTCTAATGTTATTTACACCGAAGATTAACGACTCACAACTTATGTTTTGCTAGTGATCACTGAGCTGTTAAAGTATTAACAAGTGTTGGCGAATGAAGTCAATCCCCTGTTGCAGTATATAAAATTTTCAAGTCAGGTAAACACATAGTCGTGACAAAAAGAATTAATTTAGCATTAAATTAAAGGTAAGGTTTTAATATACGCCTCTTTTATGTCGTCGAGATTTTATGAATTCAAATCAATAGTGCATTCAAACTCAGAATTCATTCAACAAAAAGTTTTCACCCCAGAGAAGAGGAAAGATAAAGAAAGTTGAGACAGACAGTTGAATATATCACACAGACCATATCATTACACCCAAAGTCACAATTTAATGAATATGCACATAAAACAAGATGGCTTATTTTGTTTAGATTTGCACAGTAATATAGTAATAATATGTGATGATAAACAAAAAAAAAACTTATCACAAATGGAAACAAGATTGATATTACGTATCATTGCTAAAGTCCACGCTAATTTGATAAGTCATGTTGTGTTGATAATGTATTGAATATCATTTTTTTTACGCTTCAATTTAGGAAGGAATTGTGCTATTGATTAAAGAAAAAAAGATAAAAAAATATCTAGTAAGTAGTAAATATATAAAAGGAAACTGTTTGTGATGCCAATCTATATAGAACAATGGGTCAATAAAATGTATAATACTTCATTATAAGCATTATAAAGTAAATATTTGAAAATATATGTATGTTATGCAAAGAAAAATATAAATGAAGTGACCTAACGCCTATAAAATTAACCCCTCAAGAACAGGAACATTTTTCCATTATATTTTTCAACAAAATAATATTTATAATACATATTCTTAAAAGAATGAAAGAAGTTAAGTTGTTCCAATTATGCTGAAATAATTGACATTGATTGAAAAATTTTTGGCTGTATGCATCACATCACAAAGAAAAATATAACTTGGATATTATTTTACAGAAACATTATATTGTTTAATATAAATTAAGGTGCCAGTGCTACCTGTCAAAATTCCCTCAATGCACAGACATGGGGAGAGACAGGATGAAAGGGACAGTGACAGGAAAAAGAGCAGCGTTTATCAATAAATTTGAATTTAAAGGGCGAGGGATGAAAACAATTTAAACTAGACTAATTCATAAATTTGGATGCAAGTTGGAACAAAGAGGTGTTGAACAAACATTGAAAAATATCGTTTAGGAATTGTCATTTTAAATAAAATGCAAACGTGACAATAGCCGACAGTAAATAAGGTGAGCTGCAATGCTGTCAAGCGATAAGCATCGTGTCACAAACACAATATCTGTCCCATGTTAAGGCGCACAGCCATAAAGTATACACAGAAATAAATTTCATTATCGATGGGTATAATTTTCACTAAGCATAATTTTGCTGCGCCCACTCTTAGTAACAAGTATCGCTGAGTCAACACGCAAATCAGTACCCAACCAAAGTTGCAACTATTAAATTTGCTCTCAATAAATTCATGACCCAAAATCCGGTTCCAATATGTATCGCAGAGAACATAGGTCAACCAAGCATGTGAATGTGAAATAATATTGATTGATAAGAATATCTACTAGCAAAACTTACAATACTGAATTTATATGTAATGTAATATCTCCCAAATCACTTAAGTAATTATACTTCATTGGAAATGAAATAACACCTATAAGTAGGCTTATCATACGTCCCGGTTTTAAACATTTGTCCTGATGTCCCGGCCGGTTTGGTATTTTGTTCTGGTTGATGTTTGACAACTGAATAATTTCAACAAGACTGTGCTACTCAAGGAATAAAGTAGAATAAGCGCAACAGATATTATTATGGAGCTAAAATGCTTGAAATCTAATCTTCAGGAAAGGATGGATACTAACTGTCCCGAAAGGAGTGAAACAGTTCTACTCTGTAGACAGGATGTTGACACATATATGACAGGGGGTAACTGTATTTTACAGATGATGCATTTCTTAGATTGAATTGTGGTTTCCTGGAACTTCTGTCCCAGTTTAAAGCTTCACGATTATGGTAAGCCTACATATAAGCTATGCTCAGTTCTTTTTAACATTAAAACATTAAAATTAATTTATTGAAGATTCAGTAATGTCTGATACACTTCCAGATCAGATTACAACGTTGAAAAACATCTCAAGCCGAAATAATGAAAGGACAAAGTGATCAAAAGCGTACGACAAGCAACAAGATACTTGATAACTCGACGGTTTTAATATATACATACATATAATGTATCAGCAAAAAAACCTAATTCTTATTTAAGAGTTTCTAAAAAGAAAACATTCAAGTAACTTGATAGCCTAAGAAACGAGTTTTACCGCAATACTTATCACACGGTATCTAAATACTGTGGACGTTAACCATACAAGGTGTGATTTTTTGTTTCAATTAGATTTATTTGTGAGGCTGTCCTGTAGAATACTTGTATACCAACGAAGCCAATAACCTAGCAAGCTTTGCTATTAAAATAATAGACAGTATACCAACATAATCAACAAACACACACATTCATTGCAGTTCTGACAAAGAAAAGTGATGATGAATTATTTGTAGCAAAATATTCCTTTTGTTGAGCTCTATTGCCTGACTAAGCACACAAAATTGTTGAAATTCTCTTTAACCTTTCCGTCTATATGATACATATTATCGGAGCGAGCGGGTTTTTTTAGCATAGTATAGGAAAGGTTAAAAACACATATTGAAATCATGCCAAGATAACACATTTTAAATTAGGGAAAAAACCTGAAAGACAGAATTAATATGAATCATAAAACAAGATTCAAGTGCATCGATTGCTCAACATTTAACATTGTTGCGATATTTGTAAAATGTATTGTTTCGTTTTATGTGATGTATAAATTTTGGAACATAAACAATTTACTCAAAACCGGTATTTCCAACTAAACATCTTGTGCTGAAACGACGCCTTTATGTTGCTCGGTATAAAAAAAGGCAATGTTACTTAATACTGCAACAAAAAAATTATCACATTAGCACCAAATGCGACATACCCACTTTTCTTTGGGTGTCTACAAAATTAACATACTCAATTCGAAGACTAACATACTCAAGAACCAGTTAAAACTGCTACGTCTCTATTGACATTGCTCAACAAATGTTTAACATAAGAAAATATTCTTTGGTACGGAACAGACCGTGACCATTTCATGATTTCGTATATGTGTACGTAACTATTCAAATTAAAAAATTCAATAGTCCGACTCAATTTAACCAAACAGTTCAAAGAAATTGGCTTTAGTGATTTTTATGAGTTTTGAAAAAGTATTTGTATACTGCATGTGTTCATTTTTTGAACAAAAGAAATATTACAAGCAAAGAGAATGTCTATTTTTATTTTTTATAATTTATATCCGCTCGCAATGTGGAGCATATGGCCTCCTAATAGAAGTATCTAAACATAAGTTTTTTCTACAAAACTGCTTTTTACTACGTTGCTCAACCTCTCTTCTTTCCGAAGAGAGTAGGGATTGAAAGGATTGCGTAAGGATAAAACTAGTGATTGGTTTATATCTCTCACTACACCCTATTATTTTAGGACAGGAATGATGGGGGGAATGCATCAAACAGAATTTAAAAATGCTATTCGTACTGGGATTCGAGTCCGTGACGTCTGGGATGAAAGCTAATGACGTTGATCACTGTTTTTTTTGCCGACCAATCTTCTGTTTTCTTTTTAATTTGTCTGTAATGTCCGATGGTTTTTTTTTCAGCTTAGTTTTAAATGATATATTATAAAAACGTCGGCCATTACAGCTAATGCGCTATATATCTTAAAATAAAGAAAATCATACAAGATAAACTCAATGAGAATTTAAACACAAACACCCGATAAATAAGATAAGAAGATAAGACCCAATATAAGATTTTAAATTAAAATAGGAAATACCTAAAATCGACATTGACCTTAATGGGACATGACCTTACTGCTTTTAATAACTAGACCACAGAGGGCGATATTATAAATGAGATCTACTAAGTAAAACATAATATAATTCTCTAATGATGGTGAATTGATGATGATGATCTATCGTGGATTTGTAACAAGCAGAATTCAATGAATACAGCTTATATTTTAATCCGTTAACGATAAAATATTAATTACTAAACTTCTCATAGATAAGAAACACAATAATAGCCTATATAAAATATAATAAAGGAAAGTTTCAAAAGAATTTCGTTTGGAATTCCACCAAGTTTATTTGGAGCAGCTTAAATTTGTACATTATTTATTGCTGTGTGCCAAAATTTAAGAGATGCATGACTCTTGGAAATTAAGATATATTTTCTTTTGTACAATAGCATGGTATAATGACACCATAAGTCAACAGTTGCAAATTCAAATCGTAAAATGTCATTGAATAAATAAATAATTGTAAAAGAAGTGTAGGGTGTCATGTGAATAAGATAAGGCAAGAATTCGTTGTCCAAACACAAATATTTAAACGAACTATACAACACGAGGGCAGTAAAAATTACAGAAATAACACAGATAAAATTCACACATACATTCCAAGGAAATCTGAATAATTAGACTGATATCACACGCATCTCTGATGCAGGAATTACTTATCATTGATAAAAGATAACAATCAAATATCACATGTCCCGATATATATCAGAAAAATTAGTGAATAACTGCAGTCTGCAACAATAATTAATAAGGTATTGATGGTTCTTTCACTATCTACCTATAATCTGATGGTATATTTATCGTAGGTAAATATTCCATTAATATGAAAATACATTAAACAATTATGTTTGTTCACAATTATTCGCAGTAAATATTTCAATTAGTCTCTCTACTGTTTATTTTAAAAACTATTCTTTTTTTCTAGGTATTATTTATAAGATTGCTGACATTGTTACCTATCTCATATTATATTATACGTGCATTTCTATGTCTGCAAACAAAAAAAGCATGGCGGACTGACAAGAACATTATTTAAATACCGATGGTTAATTTACAGCACAAATGACTTTAGAAAGAAGCACCTTAACTGCCATTGTCTTATTTATTTATATAAAGCCCTATGTAGGTAAGATATTTATGAACGGTTCATTAATTGGATGTATGTGCATTTTTGAACAGTGAACCGTGTGTAGAAATGTATATAAAAATTATTTAAATTGATAAACTAAAAGAACAAAACAAACCCATACTCTTCCAACATCTACAGCTATCTCTGAGAAACGACACTAATCAACAGATTCTTAATGGATATAATATATTATATAGGTATTTCTAAACAATGAAAACCATAAAATACCATCAAATAGGACTAAGACGAAGTAATGACATAGCTTTGGATAATAAGACAAGTATTTCACACAAAAAATAGAAATAGGAGATCAATGAAAAAATCATTATCGTTCAATTCTTGACTGCTGACTAAACTTGATCTCTTCTATGTTACTGGAATGGATACAAGTTATGTTGATAGATTAATTAAGAAAAAAACGATTATTAAAAATTACTTATTTGTAACACTTGTAGAAATACTTCTCGCTCAATTGCTTTGTAACAATTGAACAAGCTTTTACGTTTCACTTTCTAATAGTAAAAAAAATGGTTGAGACTCACCTGTGTGTATGACAGCCTAATCGCTAAGAGGGTAGCTTGCGTGATCTTCATCGCAATTCTATTTAGCTGCTGTTAAGCCGCCTCCTTCGATAAAACACAATAGAAATAAAAATCAGTTTCAAATTGTCGTGAAAGTTTTTTTTCTAAAATTTTCAAGATCTGTCAGAATTCTCCTAAGGAACTGCTTGTCTATGGCTACTGTTACTTTTAAATATTTTTTATTATTTCGCGATGCGTTTGTTCGCAGTGATTGATTCAAACTGACTGCCAGAGATAACTGACTGCCGTATGTAACACAAAAAGGTTACACATTTAAAATTACGCTGAAGTGTGTCGTCGGACGTATGTTTTGTATTTTTAGACGTCAATTAGCAAAGAGAGATGCGCGACCATATGATGATGGATTCGTTCATTTGAATCAAATCATCTCGTGTCGAATCGAATCATAGATACTCTGTTGAGACGATAAAACAGCTAGATACGACTGACATAATAGTAAAACATGTAGTTATGAGAAGTTCTATTTGACATAATATAATGATGACTTTTCTATAATATTATATTCGTATTACGCGTAAATTATAAGTTTCACTGATTCTCATATACGGATTTTTAAAAATTATCTAATTAGTTATAAGATAACTACATTATTATAAGAGACATTAAGTAAATTACTGTGTAGAATAAGATCAGCACATTTCCCAAAATGAATCCGCTAGCTAATAATAAATTGGAAAATATAATATGAAAATTGGCAGAATTCTGCTATTATTTTTTATTCAGAAATCTTGGATGGATTTTGTCATGTCAAAATATTGTTTCGCAAAAGTTTAATATGTACGAGAATCTAAATAATATATTTAATATCAATCACAATTTATAAATATACTGCTCTAAAGTGCGGGTACGAATATCAATCTTTATATTTTATAAAACAATGTAATTTTAATACAAATGGTTATTAAAAATTCGAAAGAAACGATATATACAAACAAGAAACCCCCCATCTCTAATTCCGATACAATATACAATACATACAAGTTTTATATAACCTCAAAACTAGAAAACTTAATACATACAATGGAACATCTGTCGCTTGAGATTATGTAACATTAAAATGCCGCGGTTTCGCCAGATATACCATAAATACATTTAACACTAATATAATTGATTCAATAAATATTAAATAATGTCGTTTTAGAAACTATATTGCAACAAATACAAAAAAGACGTCTTACCTCAGTCAGAAAACAAAGTTAAAAGGTAGCCCGGCGCCACCACGCGTTCAAATGTGATAACTGCATTTCGATAGCAAATAATATACTTACCTAAATGCATAATATGGAGAAAGAAGATGAATTTCAGGGGAAACTAATTATACAATAATACGAAAGCTAATTAACAATAATTATTTGTGTAATATCACAATTTGAAAATGAAAGTATTTTCAGCAAAATGATATTAATGAAATATATACATCACACAGTCAAATATGTATTTAATGATAATATTACGCCAATCCGAGAATAGATTGACACAAAGTTGATTAGATAAGTAATTATTAGTGCAAATGAACCGACATGATTAGTAATTAGTATGCTCTTCAAATCTATCAATGATTGGTTTTAATAACACGTTGTCCCAAAGCCCAATAGATATTTATAACAATGGATGATTATATCTTTAGTAGCAAAACTCTTAAAAGGAAATCGGAACATGACATATATAAAGAAATTTAACTAATGAATTGGTTCTCGTTTTGTTCTGTTTTTTATTCGCTTAGCTAATTTGAAGAAAGTGGGAGGAAAATATTTTTTCAGATTTTTGCATATAATTTATTATTTTACATGGAATTTCCTAACGTTTTTAAGTTATCAGAAAAATCAGGCCTCCAGATTTTATTGCGCCTGGGATATCCCAATCCATCACTGACCATACTAGTTTCAGTAAGGAAAGTGGATAAAGTAAAACAAATTCATTACCGAGTAGAAATACAATTTAAAAAGCGGGCCGCCATTTTTTTAAAAATAAATTTACCGCTTCTGAAAACAAACTAAAAATATCTGCTAAAATATGATATTTTTTAAAAATGAAAACATACATGTCTTTCATGCGTGACTGATATCAATATTTTCGTGTCTGAGTGTCTCCAAGTCATTAGTGACCAATGACTAACGATAAATTAGGTATATATTATTATGACCAGGGCTTTTTTTCAATGTAACGCGGTGGAACGGTGTTCCGGTAACTTTTTCTTGGGAATTTTAACGTTTCAAATAAATTTTCTCAGCATTTTATTTTTATTTTGCTTTGAAAACTTTTGTTTTTTTGGATATAAATATATTTTATTTATAAATATATAAATAATAACTGCTAATATGTATGACATATTATAAATAATTTATTTTTACAATTTTCTTATTATTATGCCCAATCGATACATCGTGATAGCAATCAATGGGTAGTTTGATTTTTTCAAAGAAAATTGTAAAGATTATGTATGTATTTTTATTTTAATTCTATTAATACGTACTAATCTGAAAAAATCCCACAAGAACGATTGTCATTGTTTTACAATTCATATTTTATTATTGCGTTTCAGAATGTATTCGAAATCTCAAAAAACAGACCAGACGGGTGGCTGACTATTTTAAAAAAATAACTGAAAATAGTCCAGCTGCACTAGTTAAACTGTAAAATAAGTAGGTAATATGTAGTGGTTATTAAGTTCGCTCATCGTAGTTTCTAGGGCTTATACAAAAACCTACTTTTGAAAAAAACCGGTTTTAGAATGTCAATATTGTTCTAAAACCGGTTTTACCCGATTTTAGAAGTTTTACTAAAAATGAATAATTCAATTAAAATAGAAGGAAAAAAATATTTTTTTATATGTTTATTTATATACAACAAGAAATTATTTGGTGCTACTCCTCAAAAAATATGATTTAAGAAAACACAAAGCGTCCACTGATCGTTTTGTAACAAAATTTCCTAATATCGAATATACCCTTTCGCTGGGTAATGATGTAGGGCATATGGTCTTTAAGCCATCAAATAACAGATACAAATTTTCTGTCCTTTTACTTATAGACTCGTTAATGGAAAATTCGGCACAGCCGGCTTCGAAGGGGAAAAACCGGTTGTCGAATGTCACAAATTTTGCCAAAAAACCGGTTTTTGAAAAACGACAAGCCCAAGTAGTTTCTCATGTCTGTTCATAATAATCAAATCGTATATTTAATACAATCAGTGGTATAGTGGGGCCAGGTCGGCGACCTGGCACCTGAAAATGAGGAAGGCGCCCTGCCACCTTTTTGACTTGTTACTTAATTTTCAAGTAGGTACATACATATATTAAAAATCGTTTTTTTATGTATTTAATTGTTAAAAAAAAATAGGGAAGAATCAATGACCGACCCGGTACATATTTATTTACCACTTCACAACTGAATACAATATTATTGTCCGAGAGTCGTTTTGTTCCCTTACTCACCTGTCAATAGACACACATTTGCTTTTGCCGATGACGTATCAATCGAACAGAATCAAATAGAACATAAATTATTTGAATTAAAAAATCGATGTTCATTTGTTTTAATATTTGACAGATAAAAAAACATATTTAATTCATCAAATATTTGTAGACAGCGTAAGTAATTAAAATGGAACAATGTGTCACTGCTTTATAGATGAGAACGACTATTTTCCACTAGAAATACATATTATAATTTACAGACAGTATGTACTAAATGATTTTTTTTGCTCTGACACACACAATCATGCGTCGGCTGGATTAGGGTGTCCCCACGCACCTTCAATACCCCACCACTCGTTCTAATACAAACGTCATTTATTTCTTTCATGTACGAATCTTTTGTGGCTGATTAAGCCGTATGAAAGGATAGAAAATGTTTATTTTTTGGAACGAACATAAAATTAAAATAAGAGCACAAAACTTATGTACTCCCTAGCAGTGGCGGATTTTCCCATAAGCGCAAGAGGCGCGCGCTTGGGGCCTCCAAATCTCAGGGGCCTCAAAAATAGCAAACATTATATAAATCCTTAAATTTTGATTTTAATTTTCAATATTAATTATTATTCTACGAAGATTTTTGCAGCACTTTTATGTTATTCGAAAAACAGGGTCTCCAAATTTTATTGCGCCTGGGGCCTCTAAAGTACTTAATCCGCCACTGCTCCCCTGGTATTGCAGGCGTATTAATTACTATCTAGTTATGTGAAGTTATGTCACGCCATTTGTTAAGTTAAAATAATAAGGTTTTTGCGCTTACAATTATAATTATTTTTTCTATAAATATCGTCATAAATATAAATTTAATTTTAAATTTTCCAAGAATATATTTATATATCGACTGTGGAAAGAAAAAAGGACGTAACCCACACATATCAAATTTTACAGGAGGCGCAAAAACATGTTTTGATGATATTGGGCCATATGCAAATTATGAATTATACACAACCTTGAAGTGCACGGAGCTTTTAAACTGGTGTTTAATTGAAATAACCTAATATTAATCAAAGAAATTGTCTCGGTTAAACCTTTATTTCAGTCTTTTTTCTTGGTTTCAACTTTTTACAAGGTCATCTTTTTCAAACATAAAATCTAAATTTAGATACCAATTCGGCATTTTCAGCTTCTATTCTTTTGATAGAACGTGTGTCAAGTTCTATACAATGTGATTATCGAAAAAAAGCTGTTTTAGAAAAACTGTGTGTTACGTTCTTTTTCCTTTCCACACTCGATATATAAACCTATCAATTCGCGATAAGATACTAAAAATGTTTACATTATTTAATACAAAATTGCACTTTAAAAGTCTGCGCAATAAACACTTATATCTTTTCAAATCAATCTCGTATGTGTTTAAAATAGCGTTGTTTACAAATTATTGCATTTTACGATTGGGTTTTTGGCGGTAAAAAAACGGAAATTGTATTCTTTTATTTTCTGTTACAAACTGTTTTGGTCATCTAGCGTTCCTTAACAAAGCTTCTTCTCGAATAAAATGTAGAAAGCAGTTTAGCTAGGACTTCTTTTAAATAGATGGCAGTATAAATATAATAGATATAAGAAAATTATTCGGTGATTTTTATCTCGATCCGCCAGATAGGTATGTAGTTATATTTTTTTTTACAAATGCTGGAATCTTTATGAAATACATACAAAGTGAAAGTGGAAACTATATCCATACACAGTATATACCTACCTACAGTGGAACCCTAATGCAGATCAAGAAATATATGTATAACAAAATGATAAATGTGAGAAATGAGGGAAAACGTTGAATACGAGCACAATAAATATGGGCTCCGCTGTCTATTATAATAATAATTACTTTAAATGTATTTATTGAATTGGCATTTACTTGGTAGAACTCCATTTTAATAAGGTTAATCCAATGAAGGATCATACATTTTTCAGCTATCGATATTAATTAAATTACGGTACACTAAGTGCTGTTAAATAATATAAATATACATGGTAATATATTCGATGGATTCGGCGGTAACTTTGTGGAAGTTAGTTTTTAATATGGACTGTGAAAAGGAAAAAGGACGTAACCCACACATATCAAATTTTACAGGAGGCGCTAAAAACGTGTTTTGATGATTTTGAGACATATGCAAATTATGAATTATACACAACCTTAAAGTGCACGGCGACTTCTAAACTGGTGTTTAATTGACATAATCTAATATTAATTAAAGAAGTTGTTTAGGAAGAACTTTTATTTCAGTCTTTATTCTTGGTTATAATTTTTTACAAGGTCATCTTTTTCATACTTAAAAGCTAAATTTAGATACGTATTCGGCATTTGCAGCTTGCATCCTTCTGATAGAACGTGTATCAAATCTGATTTATTGTGATTATCGAAAAAAAGCCTGTGGGTTACGTCCTTTTTCCTTTCCACAGTCGATATGAAATTAAATTTGGTTTTTTTTTATTGCAAAATGTGACACGTGTTTTGCATCTTGAGAAGCATCATCAAACTACACATCGCAAGACTTACGAATAAACTAAACATTGATTTTAAGTTATTATGATCACAATTTTAATAAAAATAAAAATGTTGAATTATTCAATAAAGTAAATAATAAATAGCTCGAGGTTTTTATAAATTAGTTAAGACATTAAACAGCTCAACGACCGCACGTTTTTTTTATAAAATTTAACCTGGCGAAATAAAATTTTGCGAAAAATTCGTAAACATTATAATTTTACTAAATTCAATATAATTTGTAAGCAAATTGAGATATCTTTACAAAATTCAATTTTCTTAGCTTCCAGATACTTCGCCTTTACGCATATATGTGTCCGCCGGCCAGCAACTTTTGTTTTTCAAAGACTCAAATACGCGTCCACGGTCGTTAAGCTGTTAAAAAGGAAACATACGTAAGTAAAATTTTGAATAAGATAGGCGCATTACCATTGTTAAATTTATTTCCATTGGAATTTACCGTACCCAAGTTTAGTTACTTTATAATTATTGCTATGACAGTTTATATCCTAGCCATTCGATGCTAAACTTAAGAATTAAAGCGATTATATTTGAAATTGAATGAGCTCATTGTTATTAACGTGTTGGCAGCTCTTTGCTGGAAGTATCAATATGTATTGCTGCATCCTTCAATACTCTATTCATCGTCCAAGAAAGACGTTCAGCTACTTACTAAAAAACAAATTATTAAAATCTGTGTAGTAAATTAAATGCTCCATTAAGAGTTTGTATTCTCTACTTTAAAAGCGGAAATGTTTAATAAAACTTAAATCCGTTTATTGTGTTATTTAAATTCTTTATGAAACAATAATTGGGTTAAAATTTTGTATTCAAAGCATAAAAATATAATAAAACGGATGATTCAACAAAATAAAGTCATTTAGAACAATGATGACCAAAGAAAACTTTTAACGGTTCCCACATAACATTATTTTTTACGCAAACTGTTCACTTTCTCTGGCGAATTTATTGTAAGATTTAAAAAATGATAATAGCATGATATCATACTTTAACAAAAACAAAACAAAGATTATTTGGTTACTTACATATTATTCAGATAAATAGATCTCAATTAATGCATACTATATATTTTGATTTCAACACTTAAAACTAAATGTATATTTTTGGTTATTAAAAAAGGAAGGGTTTCAATTGCCGCGATCATTATCATCCGTTGATAATGATTGCCATTATTGAATGCCGAATATATATCTATAGAAATAGTAAAAACAAATTGTGATAAAGAAACTTTATTTTAATGTTATACACATCTGCTTTTAATATTTAAATGTGCGTATTGGACTAAAAAGAAATAGTTTTTTTTAGTAATCTCTTGGTAGCGATTTTTTTATATAGTAGGTCGTGTTAAAAGTCACCTAAATAATTCAGTGGCGGCTCTAGGTACTGGGCTAGGTGGGCTAAGCCCAACCTGCATTTTTCACCCAAAACTTTAGATGGCTGAATAAAAATGAACACCAATTCGGCCGCTGAACAAAATAAATACATTTATAAGCGTAACTAACCTTTCCCAAATGAATATAATATCTTTGTTTAAATTTTCCTCTGTCAATATAAAACAATGCCATGTCTACCTACAATAATATTCTCGATTGTTTTGTATTACAATTTTAAGCTGAGCCGGCATAAAAAAAACAATAACCCTATAAATAATTCATAGAGAACATTCAACGTGACGTCAGTCTGGCAACACCTATGTACATATTACGGGTCAGGGGCTAACGCTTTCCAGCCCGCAATCATAGACAATATTTCTTTACACTGGAACGCAATCTAGCACGATTCGATTTTGTTTGTATTTGTATGTACGGAAACGTCATCAAACTCACAGGACTGTGTTTCAAATTTACTGGCTGCTGTCATTCATTGGGGGCTAAAAACGATTTAGCCCATGGCCCATACAAAAATACCAATATATTTGCATTTTATGAAAGTGACAGGTATCGAATCTCAGTGACAGTTCTGTATTGCTTTTTTTACTTGCTATTTCACTTTGAATGAGACGAATTTAAGGTCCCGTATTATTATTCTGTTATTTCTTACGTACATTAGCATTGATTTTATTATATAGTAATTTATGCTTTGCAGCAGTGTCGTAATATTTGTTAATTTGCTTGTAGATTAATGTATAGGTGAAGTGGAAACATACACAATTTCGTAAATATCATAGAATGCTAAACTTTCCTCTAGCCCACCCAAGATTTTAGTTCAGGAACCGCCACTGCAAAATATTATAAATCATCTCAAACGTTTGCAACAGTTTAATAAATTGAGTTTCATGAATTTAGCTGCATTCTAAACAAACACAATGTCTATCTTTGTATGTTATCATATTACTTAATTTATGCAGAATGTATTATAGGAGTTGATTCAATGCGAAATTGTTTTTAATTAGTTACTAAAGGTGAGGGTGTCATTTTTAATGTTGAACTGTCATGTTTTGGGTGTTCTCCACGTTTGGTTGATAGACAATCTAAATATATATATTTTTAATCGATTTATGTATTTGTGGTTTTCAGATTTTATCCCACTCAACCGATTCTAAAAACATGACTATTTGCTAGTCATTAGTACATTCCTAACTCCTTCCTTCTCCAAAAAAAGAGGTGTAAAATGACCGCGCCAGTTCTTGAAAAAAAAAGTTTTAATGTTCAATTACGAGTCCTTATTATGCATGAGAGCAGACATATTTAAAAAAACAGATGAGGCCAAAATCGTGAGTGTCAACTTTTCAACTTTCCGATCATGTCCTGTTTTTATAATTGAGTAGGTTATCAAAAGATCAAAAAATCACAGAGCTTAAAATCACAAAATTGGATACAGAAAATATACGTTTGCGCAAACTTCCAATATCAGTGATCGCAAAGTGACGTCACTACTGAAGCTTTTAAGCGTCGTTAGGTCGCGTCAACCGACATTAGGATTTTAATCTTGGGATCCCGACCAATATGGCAATCCCGTAATCCCGGTGTTGTCTTAATACCAATCCCGAGATTCGAAATTCACTATAAAATGTAAAAAAAAAACAAATTTATAATCGAAATAATTCCCGATCAACTATTATATTTATTAATAAAATAATTCCCGTCGGTCCAACTCCTGGGTCAACTTATGGCAATTGTTTTTATTGTTGTAAAACAAAAACTCTTATTTAAAAAAGCTTCCATATACATATTAAACCCCTTTTGATAATAATACGTATATCTATGCTGTACACAGCTGTAAACTATTAAAACCAAATGCCACTTGCTTAACGCTTGCGTTATAACAGTACTGTTTTACGGTAGCGAATCATGGCACCTGACGTAGACGCAGAAAAACCGAATACTGAGCTTCGAGATCAGATATTTGCGTCGGATAATGGGGGTTAGGTGGTTTTATTTTGTGAGGAATTTGGAGATTAGGGAATATAAAAGACAGCAGACCGTGACGTCAGTGGCGCTGGAGAGACGTTGAAACTAGGGTATCCAATCCCAGAGCCTTTTTCCAATCCCGGGATTGGGGTTTCGGGATTGTGATTTTCTTTCCGAGAAATTTGAAATCCTCAATTCGTTATATTTTTTCCCAGAATCTCGCCGAAACTCGTTTTTTTTTTTTTTTTAGCTCACCGAGGAATTTGAAATCTCCGATTTGGTATACTTTCCCCCAGAATCTCGCAAAACCTCGTTTTTTTTTTTAGCTCATAGATTTACCAATTTTATGTAAATTATCGGGTTTTCCTCAAAATTTCTCAATACCGAAATCCCGGGATCGCGGCCATCTCAATCCCGGAATTTCGGGATCAGAAAATTGATTGGATGCCCTAGTTGAAACTGGCTGGGTCACGTGTTGCGGATGCCTCCGGAAAGCCTTAATCCTGCCTGCCTCTTCTTTCTACCGGTGGGATTCCGGCGTCCCGGACGACATTGGTGGGAGACAGGGTGCTATATGCTCCACATAGAAAGCGGATATGGTTAAAGAAGAATTGTGATAACGTTACTCCTCGAATTGATCTCAGGCAATTTGTGGCTTAAAAATTTGAAAAAAACAATTTGGCTTGGCCGATAGATAATAAGATCCAATTTTTAAATATATCATTCAATTTCTGCGGTGAGTGAAGTTACGTAATATAATCTAACTGTGAAAAATTCTATCGAGATTTGATAAAGCACCGTTAAAGGATTATTTTGGAATTTGGGAAATACCCACGAATACAATTGGCTAATTTGAATATTTAGATCACGTACGCACTTATTATACAAAAGGATCTGCTGTCCTTGGTGTGTGCTATTTGTATGCCAAATAACAATAACTGAATACCTACATATTATGATACCTTGCGGAAAGCCACAATAAAATACCAATAAGTTGTCAATGTTGATTGCTGACTAATGTGGCATGCTAAAAGAAGATTGATTTATTAGTAGGTTGGATGTCTGTGGTATATTCGATATACACTTACGCGTTATTAATACACCTGTTTTGAATATTGACACCTGTCGTATTTTAATTAGGATTTAGTATCGTGAATATCATATTGTAATACCTACAACAGGGCCAGCCAACATGTCAGTAGCGGACGTATTCTCAATTCATAAATGTAAAAATGTTTTGTCACTGTTAAATGGAGCTCGTGGACAAGATTAAATATTTCCCAATACCTGCTTGTGGATTAGTCAAATGTTAACTGGCCATCTTTACTTTCAGATTGATTGACCTTTAACTCTTCCCTTACGGTACTAAAAAATAGTTCGGATATGTTGCTGGCCCTTAACTCGATCGCTGCCACAGACGAGATATCTCGTAAATTTGTTCGTGCTCAACAGGCCAAAGACGAGTTATCGCGTCTATAACTAATTAATTTAATAGTTGCAAACTATAGCCGGCATGCTAGGTAATTACTATTAATTATCTACGGCAACTAAAAAGTTAAAAAAACATATTTTAACACTTTCTGCGCCCTTTGATGGACGGTAAAAACTCAGGACGTATATTATAAAAAAAAACCTGTTTTTCACTTGATTCCTAAAGGGCCAGCAGCATATCGGAAGTATTTTTAGCACCGTAGGGGAAGTGCTAAGCAAAATAAATGCGCTTAAATCTATATATTAATAGTCGATAAGGTCCGTCCGTTTGTTTGAGTGAATGTATGTTTGTTTGTTTGAGTGAAGGATGTCCTCGATTTCCCCTCCCCTCCTCCTCCCCAGCCGCGCTGTCTCCATTTTTTTATTCGAACTATGGTCGCGATTTCACCTTTTCGATGACGTCAAGAAAGACGGTCCCCTTCCCTCCACCCCTCTTCTGCCCGCTATCACCATTCATTCATTTTTCTCTGACGTCTGTGTGATGTCCCTGATAAATAAATAAATAAATAAAAAATAAAAATAAATAAAATAACATAATCGCCTTGATATCGTAAAGAAAGGTGATGTTAGGTTGTCGCAAAATTAATGCCACAAAAAGCTTGCTAGTTTGCATCAATCCTAAGTAAGGAACACACTGAAGTAAGCTTTGTATATTGTTTTTATATTATTGTGTTCCTAAAAAATCATGTAATGTAAAGTAATATATATAAATTTTTTAAATTTATTTCTTCGCGACCCCTTCTAGAAACTAATTACTTTGGCTAAGGAGAATCGTAAAAATATTTATAATACTCAAAAACGGTAAAAAAATTGACAAACTTTAATTTATTCTAAAATTTGAAATCGGGTTACCATGTTGGTGAAACCGGCTTTCGAATGTCGCGAATTTGACTTGAAAACCGGATTTAAAACCGACAAGCCCTAGCGGTAATGAATAAGGGTTGCTTAAAAAGCACCTCGTTTATATTATGTATGAATGTAAAAAGCACAAATAGGAATTTTTCTGAGCCGCATTTCCGCTCGCCGAGCTTTACATAACAAGATGAAAAAAATAATAAAAATCTACTTGAGTTATAAATTTTGTCATATTATTTAGTGAAGGGTGTTTTCTTCAAAGAATAAATTTTCTATAAGCTTTTAAACAGTTGTGTAAACATATAATGCTTCAAGAATATTTAAAGAGACAACAAAATATTATGCTGTGAAACTAACGTAAATGTGTTTTAGATATGTTACAGAAAAAATATAAGTGGAAACTCATGCTTAAAAGCATAGCGATTAAATTACTTTTGTATAACGTTAATATAACGTTATAATAACGTTTAATAAAATTCATGGGTCACATACACACGTTTTGAAGGTCACATTTTGAATACCCCTGGCTAGGTCGCTGTCTGTTCTCTAGACACGTTTTGTACGATTAATTCATTGATATTTTTCAGGTTTTGTCCAGTGCCATATCGGTTTTTAGCAGTAAATTAAGATAAAAAAAATGAAGTAACTTAACAGAAAAAAAGTCTAAAAGGCAAACTTCATTTACTTCCTCACTATTGCGATCCATATGACTCCATATTTATAATCTGTAATAATAACTTTTGAAGTCTATACCGGAGGCATATCCAAAGTATAAAACAAACATCCCTTGTGATATGCAGCGTAAAACATGGCAGTATTCAATAAAAATACCGTTTTTTGCAGTAATAAAATTACAATATATCCTCAAAATTTCCATACTCGATGGCGCTACAACTAAAGTTGAGCCTTGGCTTCCTCGGCCATTTTTTTCCACCCGATCTTGTCTTTAAGTACTGCTTTTCCAATTAAAAACACTACCACTATTCATCACCACGCTCTCTTTCCATCAAAACTTTTCTACTGGTCTTTGTGTTGGACATGATTTGCCCTGCAGTTTTTGAAGATGTATTGTTTGGAATTTTGCTGTAAGGAATTAAGAATCACGCCCTTTGTTTGATTAAGCGGAAAGCGCGAGGAATAAGCAGTGAAAGAGGCTGAGGCTTGAAGAAGAAGAATACTTTAGAGAGATATTTTAATTAAATTGAAACAAATTCAACGCTCATTATTTTGTTTCATCAAACGTGAAAGCCCGATTCCATGGTTTTCAAGGGACCGTAATAAACAAACGAAAAATGCTGAAAATCTTCAAATAGTACCAAAGTAAACGTTTAATATAAAATATTTAAACCATAATATGTAGACGATATACTGAGAAAATCGGTAAATCGGGGAACGATTAATGCGGGATTTTTTAACATTGTTTTATGGGTGATTGGCCAGGACTATGAAAAATAAACGCTTAATGCGGGATAACGAATAATGCGAGAACTAAGAATCGGAGAAGTGATCGGCGTTTCACTGTATAGAGTTTATTTACTGTACTATTATTCTATAAACTATTCCTAAAATAAAAGAGTATTTTTAAAAAAACCGTTTGCATTTTATCAACCGGCAACTTAATATTGCAAGTGATTCTTTCGGTAAGGAACTACGCTCAAATTATAAATTGAATTGAAGCACTCCCAAAAAACGTAAAAGATATTATTGATTTGATCACAATAAAGTTATTTAATGATTAAATATGTTCCCACACCCTTTCTGAAGACGTGTCCGGCTGAGCAACTCAGCAAGACAGGGTTGGAATACAAAACGAGTCATTTCTAAGCTATTATCGCCCATATCACGTACCTCGTGTAGGTACATGCTGTTTATCTCTGCAGAAATAAAATATCAACTAGGATTTTTTTACCGTTTCGCAAAACGAGGGTCAATGGCTCTGCTGTCATCCTAGGGTGCAACGATCCAACAGAATAGTTGGGGAATTTCGCCATTAGAATATTTTAGAAACGTTTCTGGCATACGTCTCTTACATGTAATAGAATGGATATGACATTTAAGCATCATGATTTACTACAGGAATGTTTCAAATTTAAATAATACAACATCAAATTTCTTTTAAATACAGTAATTTTAAAAGTAAAATTAAAATATTTGACCCAACAAATAGACAATTCGTCGGGCATTTTGAAATTCCAAATAGCCTGGGATAAACTTGAGAAAATTTTTACCACAAATACATGGGTGTTTGTAGGCCTTCCAACCCGGCTTAAACTGAAACCGGTTAACCGGTTTATTGAAAAAACCGAAACCAGGTTTATTCTTCACAGTTATACGGGCTTAGTTGGAATTTCTCTTTCCATATTGAATACAATGGACTTTAAACAATCCAATCCTTTTTTTACGCGATTTATTTTTGCGTGATTTTGAATTTACGCATTTTTTTTGGACGGCACAGTTACTTTTTTTCATACATTTTTACGCGGATTTGGAACCAATTTATCAAATTATATGAAAGTGAGGTTTTTTTACGCGCTTCTTTATGGAAATAATGTAACGCGTAAAAAAGGATTAGGTGTATTCATATTTCGACTTCGTGGCACAGTGGTCAACGTCATTTCCGTGGCGGATCTTATAAGTTCAAGTCCCTGTACAAACAGTATTTTTTCATTCAAAGGCGTGTGGTGTCAAAAAATCAATGCTACCCGTCCAATCCAAAAATAGCATGGCATAGCGAGAGCGATTAGCTTACCATTCGTTCTGTGTTAACCCTATTCTGATATCTCTACTTTCTTTGATAAAAAAGAGGTTATGCAAATGAGAAACAAGCAGTTCTCGTAGAAAAAAACCATTGTTGAAATAAATAAAATGTGCATGAAGCATGTTTACAAAAAATTAAAATCTACGTATTCACATTATTAATAATTCAGTTATCAAAATGGCCTTTTTTCGTGTTTTGGAACATTGGCTTGTGTGGTACTTAAATCCTTGTTTTTTGTCGTAGAACTTGATGTCGAACTTATGTTGGAACCTTAGCCCGACCGACTGTCAAAAACACTTAACCACAATAAAGGCTCATTACAAATGACGATTTTGAAGTTTGAATAAATGCTTGTAATCCTTTATCAAATATGTAAAAAAACAAATAATATGATGTGTCATGACTCATGACATATTTAAGCAGGTTATGAAGAATAAGTATACCCTCTCAGAATGAAATGTAATAACTGCTAACATAATCAACTGATAATTCTTGCGATAGCAAAACCGATCCTGACCCAGTGGCGTAGCTCGAAAGTTGAGGCCCTCTTACAAACGTTACGCAAGCCCCCCACGCAATTTGTTATATTGAGTATGGAGAAATTTAATTCCCCATTTTCGTTTGGCCCTCATGCGTTCCATGACTCTGCTATGAGGTAGCTACGCCGCTGTCCTGATTTTAGTGCGATCTTTTATTGACAAAAACGGAAGGTCGCTGCTTAAGCACGTCACTGGCTCCCTGTTCATTTTTTTAAAATAAATTATATTGGAATATGATAATCAGGAATGCTTAACTCAACTGAAATGTTTTAAAAATCCTATTAAGCTAGATTCTGTCAATTACACGAATGTTTGTAAATAAATCACTTAATAATTAACAACAGATTTAAAATAACAAAGTATTTTAGTTCTACAGTTTTTAATAATTTTATTCGTTGATAGCTATTTTGGCTTGCGCCATCGTCAGAACTAGTTCTGACGATGGCGCAAGCCGAAATAGCTATCAACGAATAAAATTATTAAAAACTGTAGAACTAAAATACTTTGTTATTTTAAATCTGTTATAAATGGAGTTCTACCAAGTAAATGCCAAATCAATTAATACACTTAATAATTTGTCTTAATCATAGGTGTCGTTGTAGACCACAACACTGACTCTTCTTTTTAATCCATGACCTCTTCCAATTTGCAGTATTTGTTCTCCTGATGAAGATATATCGACAGAATTTTTTTTTCTACGAGAACTATTTGTTACTTAGTTGTTCATTATCCGATTGGAAGGATAAGAGTAGGGCAAAACACTTGGTTAACTAATCACTCTCTCTACGCCTGTTAATTTTAGAATTGGAAGGGTGGTGGGAAGATGGGTTTTATTTTGATCGAAATTGTTCCCCTAATTTTTATTTGATTTTTTTCCGATCAGAAAACACTGAATTTCGTATAGTTTTAGCAGTATTATTGGAATGTATTATACAAAATGTGTTGTGGTCAAAAACACTAAACGCATTATTAAAATTAAATGAGAAAATATATATAAAAACATAATATCATGTTGTTTAGATTATCGATGTCAATATATATTTTTTTATATATGTATTAAGTTTCCAGATACATTGACCTCAAATTGACGCAAAATTACTGCATCATACACTTCTTACTTCTCCAATGTATAAAAGATGGACGTGAGACCATTGTGAGTTGCATAATTTTATGGCTGACGCGTGTTTCAATGTCAAGGTTACTGCCTTATGCAAATGTAAGCATCATCAACACCGATACGCTGGTCCTGGACCTCTGGTGCAGCGATCGCCATCATTTCGGACCTCACAAACCAATAATCTCGCAATTTGAATACCGCGGAACTAACATGATTTTATATATTTACTTGATTATATCAGGTATAAAACATTTTTAAAATAATTCTTTTACGCTCTAATGTGGAGCGTATGTACAGCATATAAGTTTTAATTCAACTGAACTGTTTCTATGAGAGCTGTTTGTTACTCAGTTGGTCAACCTGAATTTTTCGACGAATGTCGGGTTAACAGGATTCGCCTTCGCTACGCACCGTTTTATATTTTAAGCTTTTACCAACTAAGCAATTTTTTTCCCAGCCTCTCAAAAGGGGGAGCCGGTAAATTGCTCGAATGGAAATTACTCGAAAAACAAATTATTCGAATTGCTTGGTTATTTAAACGATTTTTCACGACTTTTTCTACGAATTTAATTTTTATCTTGTGCGACACTTGTTTAGAGAGTGAAATATAAAAATAACTTTCGTAAGTATTTATTTTGACCGTGTTCGCTCCAAATGCGGAACATATGATCTTTTAATGGAGTTTATCTCAACAGAAGTGTATCTACGAGAAGTGCTTATTAATTAGTTACTCAAACTGTTTTTATATATTTCCAGAAAACATAGAAGACTAGGGCTAAGACAGAACAAACGGAAACAAATTGATTATCTTGTTATTCGAGGAATTTCCATTCGAGCAATTTACCGGGAACCCTCAAAAGGTTGCCGACCACTGTTCGAGAGGATGGTCAGTAGAGTATTTTTACAAAACCGAATGCAAAAGAAAGATTTTTTGGAATCTTCTAATTATGATTCCAATCTACTTTTTAACAATAAATTATCGAAATCTATTGAAATCATTTATTACTTTATCTCAATGATCGAAAGTAAGCTGTCTTACAAAAGAAGTACACAATAGTTATGACACGTTGCCTACCTATGCTTTAAGCATATCATAGAATTGTAGAGTCAGAGAGGATCAAAGCACACACACGACAGTACCAATATTAAAATTATATTAATTGTATAGACAAAAAAATCTGTGAAAAGGCTGTTGATAAAATAATACTTCAGTTTATTTTCTAATGAAATGGTACCATTTATTTACACAATACACTTCACTGTTGATTTCAGATTGGACATTTTCGATAAATTCAGCAGTAACTTTGTGTAAATCCACTTTTAAAATAAATTTGATAGCATAATAATATGCTGTTCAAAGTATTCGATCAAAAAACGATGATGATATTGAAGTTAAAACAGATTTCAACTAACATATTTATTGAATTCAACCAGGGCTGTGGAGTCGTGTAAAAAAAAGACGACTCAGACCCCGAAGATTTTTTTCGATAATCTCATTTTAACTTATATGTTTATATCGACTGTGGAAAGGAAAAAAGACGCAACCCACAGTTTATTAAAAACAGCTTTTTTCGATAATCACAATGTATTCAACTTGATACACGTTCTATCAAAATGATGCAAGCTGCAAATGTCGAATTAGTATCTAATTTAAGCTTTTAAGTTTGAAAAATATGATCTTGTAAAAAATTAAAACCAAGAAAAAAGACTGAAATAAAAGTTTTTCCTATACAATTTCTTAAATTAATATTAGATTATGTCAATTAAACACCAGTTTAGAAGTCTCCGTGCACTTTAAGATTGTGTATAATTCATAATTTTCATATGGCCCAAAATTTTCAAAACACGTTTTTTGCGCCTCCTGTAAAATTTGATATGTGTGGGCTACGTCCTTTTTCCTTTCCACAGTCTATATGTATTCCATCAGATCACCTTTAGTTTGCCCAATATGCAATGCCAGGACTATTGTGGTTTGAACACACATTTAAAAAAAAAAATGTTTCGAGCCGCTCATTTTTCACTATTCCACAGCCCTAAATTCAATGAAAAAATATTCTATTAATCTGATTGATATTTTTAAAAAATTGCCTTCATCTCAGATGGCAGGCCAGTCTGATAGTCGACTTAAAAGACAAGAACCATCCAATGTAATAAATACTTGAAACTTTTAATTTTTATTGAAAATATGATGGTTCATATATACTGCTAGCAGTAAACTTCCTTGTATGCCCAAATGTGAACATTTTTCTTTTCGAAAGTACAATATGGTGTTGTACCTGTGATAATGTTCCCTGTTTTCAATTATATGTCACTAATTAAAACCATTTAACCCAACAATCAACAAGTACTTTCATTTTCTATTTATAAGCCAAATAATCAAAAGTGCTGATGAAAAAAAAAACATTGCATATTATTATATATTTGTCGATTTAGAAATGAAAAACCTCAAATTGTTCACAGATACACGACTATTTTCTAATTATATATTGAAACAAATGTTTTACTATCAGTAAATCAATTTACATTTGAAGCGTTAAGTGATAATTATTAATAACAACGGTTTCTGACTTTAAAATTGTGCTCTTTATGTTTCAGCTAGGGCATCCAATCCCGGGATCCCGTTCAATTCCCGGGATCGACACGGCTGCGATCCTGGGATTTCGGGACTTAGGAATTTTGAGCAAATCCCGAAAATTTACACGAAATTGGCAAATCGAGGATTTTAAATGCGTCGGTGAGCTAAAAAAAAACGAGGTTCTGAGATAATCTGGGAAAAAGTATACCAAATCGAGGATTCCAAATTCCTCGGTGAGCTAAAAAAAAAAACGAGGTTCTGAGATAATCTGGGAAAAAGTATACCAAATCGAGGATTTCAAATTCCTCGGTGAGTTAAAAAAAAAAGAGGTTTTGAGACAATCTGGGAAAAAAGTATAGCGAATTGAGGATTTCAAATTCCTCGGTGCGCTAATCCCAATCTCGGGATTGAAAATTAATTAATACCGAAATCCCGGGATTGGAAAAAGGCTCCGGGATTGGATACCCGGGATGAAACTTTCAACGTGAAATTTACTATTTCAGCAACCATGCTTTGGGTGGTCCTCATAATTCTTTATGTATCGCCGTCCAACTCGCGTGTTCAACTCATTTTACGTTTTTTCAGACTTTCCTCTCTTTTCCTTCTACACACACATATAATGTATGCAGGGCCGGCGCCAGCATACAGGCGAAATAGGCAGCCGCCTAGGGCGCAAACCATTAGGGGGCGCATAAATGGAGTATTCAACTTATTTTTATATACTATAACATTTAAATTTTATTCAATTGTAATGTTTGTATTTGTTCGTTGTAATTATGTACCGTATTATATATGATTCGAAAAACAGAGGCTTAGCGACTGAGTAACAAAAAGTTCACGTAGAAAAACTTCAGTTGAGATACCTTCATTAGGAGGCCATATGCTCCACGTTGGGAGCGGACATGAATATGTATAAAAAAGATAGAATGATCCTGAATTGTTTTTTTTTTCATTATTTATAAATAAAAACACGATTTAATAAAAAGGGGGCGCACCAATAACCGTTGCCTAGGGCGCCAAATAACCTCGCGCCGGTACTGAATGTATGTACGGTCGCATAATGAGTGGGAGAATAAATACAGTATTCCACAAGAACATGTAAAACTTTTTTAAAGATTCGGTAATCTTGGGTTAGTAAAATAACATTGGTTAGGAAGTGTTTTCAAAACAATATAAATATGCCTAATTTCAAATGAAGTCTGCTTCAGTAGCAAGCAAACCCAGGTAGTTATTATATTATTCCTAACTGTAATTTTGTTAATTTTAATATTATGCGCAGGCACAAAGTGATCTCTTAATTCTGAGAATGTTTTGCAAAAGTGCAGCAATATCTTTCATGAATAAAACATAATGAACGCAAACAGTAATGATCATCTCTCCCATATTAATAAAATTTCATAAAACAAGCATTCTACGGGATTTGCATGTTCTCTATTAAATTAATGACACATAAAAATCCCTCCCACATTCTTACTTATTTATTATCTATGGTCAAATGTGGCGATTGTCAAACTGTGTTTCAAAGTTTTTTTCAGGTGAGCTTTCGATCTAAATATTTTCTATGATATTATAATATATACAAGAACTGTCATTTTAAAACTATGTTTCGTGACCAGTGGCGGATTAAGCACATGGGAGGCCCCATGTGCAATACAATTTGTAGATCTTGTTTTCCGGATAGCTAAGGAACGCCAGAAAATTTCATGATTAATATAAAAACTCTGAACAAAAAGTAATTTATAAAATAAGTCATTTTTGAGGTCTCTAAGATTCGGAGGCCTCAAGCATGCGCCTGTTTCGCTTATATGATAATCCACCATTGGGGTAAACTCTGGTAACATAAGAAAGTAGTTATAAATATTTAAAAAAAAAACCATGTTTCCTTCTTATGATGAGAACATAAATATCTAATTGATGACGTTAGTGTTTTTAATTAAAGCGTTCACGGGTTGGATACAACAGTGTCAAGAGTTATACTTTTTAGATTCGTTTGTTTTCTGATATTTTTAACTTGTTTGCATCTCTAGCTACTTTAATTCAAGATAACGACAATTTCCATGTCAAAATTAAAACATCAATAAAAACGCACTGAAAAAAAAAATAAGAGTTATTGTAGTATTCCTGGTGTTATTTTGAATTGTACATATATAGATTATTCGCTCCGTAAAATTGAAAATAAATATGAATCGTTCAAACTATGTACATTCTCACAAATTTTGTCACTAACGACCCGGGTTTCGCCTTTTGGCATCTTCAGGCATTCAAGTGCACGGATGAACTTGAGTTGACTGTCAGTTCAAGTTCATCCGTGCACTTGAATGCTTGAAGATGCCAAAAGGCGAAACTCGGGTCGTTAGTGACAAAATTTGTGAGAATGTACATAGTTTGAACGATTCAAATTTAATATTGAAATTCCACCAAGCACCTTCAGTCGAAATCTTAAATTATGAAAATAAATAATTTAATTAACGCACACACAATTGTGTTTTAAGCAGAGCTGTGGAGTCGGAGTTGCGGTGTTTTGACCGGGGTCGGATTCGGAGTCGGAGTCGTGAAAAATGAGCGGCTCAATTTTTTAAAAATATATATATTTTATGATGTGTATTCAAACAAAATAGTCCAAAGTGTTGACATTTCATGCTTGGCTGGCTTAGATGATCTGTTGGTATACGTGTATATAAGTTAAAATGAAATTATTGAAAAATTTCCTCGGAGTCGTCTATTTTTTACACGACTCCACAGCCCTGGTTTTAAGGCTGTCCCGGACTAACCAGTAACCAGGCTGGGAATGCATAAAAGATCGCAAATACACGTAGTATATTCCTAGACATTATATTACTTCTACAAAAAAAAATGAAGCTCTTATTTAATTTAATCCTTGTAAGAAATTCAATAGAATTTACGACTTACATATACGTTTTAGCTGCTTACCACTCGTTGGAAGTCTTCAGATAATCAATGAAAATAATATTTCATTGGCGATGGTTGGATGCATAGATTGATTTGTATTATTTTAAAATTAGAATCCTGCGAGATAGCGTCTCACAGATTACGAATCATCTGTTGAATAAACCCTATTTTGTATGCGGAGACTTCCCTATGTATAGAATGACAAGTAAGGCCTGAATAAGACATCATCATCTATTAAAGCAAGCAATGCGATCTTTTTGCAAAGGACTTAATAATTTCAATATAAATATATCCTTAATAGGATCTCACTTCATATAGTGCAAAGCTAGCAACAAGGAAAGTCATTCCCGAGTACGCGGATTTAGTTTTGACGTTTAATTGTTCCCGCGCATTTAATTTGGACTTTCTTCTTTCAAATATAGCGATCAATAATAAATTCATTTATTATCAGCCAGTCAGTTTTGGCGACATTTATCTTTTTACTTTTTAATTTAAGCAATAATAAAACATGGCAAATTTAAAAATGGCAGTTTCGGGTGTGTGTGTTTTCGTCTTTATGATATTGTCAACTGTGGACTGTCAGAGATCACGAGGACCTAGAATGCGAGTAAGTGATAATTATTAATATTTTATAAAATAGATTATTTAGTCTATTAGAGTAAATAAATAAAATCTTTAATTTATTTTAAATAGTTAAACAGAACGATTTTAGCTTATAAGTTTATTATGGAAATACGTATTCAAGTTATTAGAGTTCATATTATTTAAATATTATATAATTTGAAACTGGGTACATATTAATTTTGATTTCATTATCATTAGGAAAAAATATATTTATAGATTATGTAGTTATTTATGTTTTATGATGTAACATTCATTTAAACATATTATTCAATATATACATAATAAAAATGATAAATATTATGTTTGCAGTATTAAATTATTGATGACTGTTTCAAACAATGTGTTCCTGTAGTCTTTTTAGTTCTAATATATTAATTATTTTCAGATAATTCCACGACAATCACAGGCTGAAACATTGAGTCTTCCCAGTAATGCTACATCAATCAGAGAAGATATCACAGACAATTTTAGGTATAATTAATTTAAATCTACCTACGTGTAATGTGTTTACTTGAAATAATAGACAATCCAATTACTTAAAAAGATTTTTGAAATATGTACATAATATGTATTAAAAAGCCCATCAACATTACAAAACTTATATCAGTTTCACCTTTCCGACAAGCAATTGAAAATAGTGTTTCTTTTTAATCCATACTCGCTCCTAAAGTGGAGAATATGGCTTCCTAATGGAGGTATCTCAACAGGAGTTTTTCTACGAAAACTGCTCCTAGCGTAAACTACAGAAAAATGCTTACAGCCATATTTTTTTGTGTCTTTTTTCACTATTTCCTATTATTCTCAGAATACATAAATTATAATAATATAGAAATTCGAATCTTACACTTATCTACGAAATTAAATGCTGACTATACTGCCGTTATAGATAAATTTTATATTTAAAGAAGGTTTCTGCGACAAAGTTAACTATTGTTTACCCATTTGTCATAATATTATTATCATTGAAAAAATATTTTTCGATTTTTTTTATTAAATATGAGGAATCGTATTTATTCTATACGAAAGTTGTGTATTTAAAATATTTAACCTTTTTAAAAATATATTCTGTGATCTTTTGCCGCTTCCTAAGTCTTGTCGCCCCTATGCAGCTGCCTACTCGCCTATGCACACGGAACGTCTCTGATTGCAGTGTCTATTTACTGAGCTCGATCCACTTTTATGATATTTTAAGACATGTGGAATATTATAACGCATCTAGCTATTTTTTTCTTAAAACAACACTTGGCTCACTTCACCTCTCATGAGCTCATTGTCTGAAAACAATTTATATTATTTAAAAATATATATATATATTTTTATTCTTCCAGCTGCGAAAATAAAACGTATGGATACTATGCGGATCCAGATAATGATTGTCAGATCTTCCACGTCTGTTTGCCGGTTACCTACGCCGATGGCAAGAATCAGACATTCAGATGGAGTTTTATCTGCCCAGAAAGCACAGTTTTCAACCAGGTAAAAACAACATTCAGTGGCGCATTACTTTATAAGCGCACAAAATTTTAATAAATTAATTAAAATTAATTAATCAACGTTACTTCCATTGAGATGTTAAGATTCTATATTAGAAACAGCGTCGGCATTGCATTAATATTAACACCCCGAAACACGTCATAATTTTATTTTTTTACAGAAATTTTCAAAACCTGTAAATCTGCAAACAATCCCGTTATTTCATACAGCTTTTCTTTCCTTTATATTCGTTTGATTATCAAAATTTTGAATTAAACTCTTTTATTGTGTTACGTGTTTTATTACAATTCTGAATTGATGCACGAAATAATGCGTAACCGGAAAATAATTAACCGTAATTGTGTTGGTTTCAGGAAAACTTTGTTTGCGTGCGGGAAGAAGACATGACAATAAAGTGCGAAGATTCTGAAGAATACTATAACTTGAACGATAATTTCGGTAACAAAGAAGTGACAGAAAGCGATGTGGAAAACGCGGAGATGGAAAATTCAGATAATCCAGAAAATTCGGCAAACAGCATAGACGCGAACCCCAGCGAAGACATGGCCAACAATGACATGATGGGGGATAGCGCCGCACCTGAGCAAAATATGGAGGCTGGAAAAAAACGACGAAGACCTGTCGGTAAAGAAGGAAACAGCAGACGCAAAAACAATGAAAGAAATGGCCGATCGAATTGATAGTTTCTCAATAAAATTTGACAGCTATTTTGACTACTGTAATCGGTCGTATGTGTATTTTGAATGGCAATCAATTGTCAATTTATAGCGGCTTAGCGAATATTTTCTATAACTGCTTCATTTTTGCTTTGCTTTTCTAAAACTGACATAGATGTCGTGTTAATAATTACATTCATTTGTAGTATCGAGTACAAAAAGCTTAATTCTATTAAAAAATGTATGCTTTGCTTTAATTACTTTATATATTGAATTTTTACTACTAATGGATGTACTTTGAAAAGCTTTCACTTAAGAAATAGATTTGAAAATGTCAAATGATAACCAAATAAATCTATACTGAAAAATATTTTCTTGGGAATGAATCAAAATTACAGTAGATTAAAATTTGAAGTAACATGCAATTTATATATAATATTATGCCTAGTTAGAAATAAGTCTTGCAATAAAAATCTGTAAATAGCCTTAGTATTAAAAATAAAAAATATTCCAGTGTGTAGTTTATGAATTATGTTAGTTAGTTAATGATTTAGATATATGTATGCTTCATTGTTTAAATATTAAATAAATGGATGACACTATAGTTAACACAAAATATGTTATGATTTTCAAAATAAATATTACCAGAACGCAACATATTTATGCATTTATTTATGATTAGTTAAACAATACAATAATAATGGTATTGATAGCTTTAGTCAGGTCATATGGCGCAGCGGTTAGCGTTGTGAGCTTCTGTGCCAGATCTTTCGGTTTTGAGTCTCAGTATGAACAGCATTTATCAATTTTTCAAGAAGGCATGGGTGTTTGTGATATCCCTCCCACAATTTTCGATCCTTTAACAAGCGACTGATCAACAAACAGTTCTCGTAAAAAAACTTCTGTTTAGATTCCTCCATTAGGAAGCCATATTTTCCACATTGGGTGCGGACATGGATGAAAAAAAATCAATACTGCTTACAAACTTCTTCATATTCTTTTAAGACATTACGAGTTCTAAATGTAGTGCATATAGACACTTCCAATGAAAAAAATACTTTTGATCATTTTGTAAGACAAAAAAATACAAATTCGATAAATCATTTACTAACAATGACTAGATTCAAGGGTGGGTTGGAGGGGACCCAGAGGGGCTTGCAAGAGCCCCTTGTTAAATTTACAATAGACTGGTGAGCTTCTTGTGACATTAAAAAAAAATCAGATCAAGTCAGCATGTAACTGTAATTTATAGCATATTTATTATCTACGACAGCTTATGTATAACATTTGAAACGTGGAATTAAAGCGACAAGAATAGCAAATAGTGTTAATCTTCTTTCTCTTTCTTCCAGGTTAGTACGTGTTTCAGCGAAGTATTAGTATTAAAATTCTTTTACGCTACAATGCGTATTGATAGACAATACATTTATGTTAAGCAACATTAATAATTATTTAATTTAATTATTTAAGAGTGATTTTAACATACGCCCTTTCCCCAGACCATAGCAAACAACTCAGAAATAAATCGAGCCTCTTGTAAACGCATTGGCAGACCACTGCTGAGTAGATTAATAAATAATAGGTAATACGTAACACTAGAAAACTGATGGGTCAACCACTAGTTGTATCCCAGCCAGTGGCGTAGAAAGGGGTCCCGACACCCGGAGCGGTTTATGAATTTGCCCCCCCCCCCAAATTTCTTATTTTAATCAATTCTACCATTTTTTAACTATGAGATTATACTACTTATTTTTTATGTATAAATTTAATTTCTCGAAAAATATTGTATTTTGTCAGTGTCACAGAACACAAATTAGAGGAAAAACAAAAGTGAAAGGGTATAGCTGACATTGGTTCTGTATACATACCAATCACTTTCAAAATTTTCTGCTAATTTTCGAAAATGCCGCCCACATAAATGTGCCGCCCGAGGAGGTCCGCCAGCTCCGCACACCCCCTTGATACGCCACTGATCCCAGCCCTATCATCGGTTGAGGTTGAACAACTGTAACAGTTAGTTTTCGTAGAAAGCTTCTGTCGAGATAAGCTAGGGGTCCGTTTGCTGTTCATTGATAGGGGATGTGGTTGAACAATATAGTATATCATAAATATACACCGTTGACTATGTTTTATTCTATGGATGAAATATAAAACCAACCCATGCCAACATACTGCCTGTAGCAGCTATAAATGTAGATTACATGATATGCGTATGTTTCCTGATACGTTTCACTTATATTTTTCAAATTAAAATCACCAAATAATTCGTTTCTTATTTCCCTAATGTATTGGACATTGGCAGAGTAATGACTTAAATACAAGTGCTTTAAAAGCTTCATCCTTTTATCTTTCGCCTGTGACTTAATAGCAATCAATTCTTATTTAACAATAATGATGCTTTAAATATAAATCATCAACTCACTATCAAGGCATCTTCTTAATCTTCCAACTGTATGTTTACAAATATTAAATCACACTTTTCTTTTAAATAAACAAAGAGAATACTGCAACAAAAACTTTTATTCCAATAAGAAAACATCCTTTTCTACACATTTATCTTATTCAAACATGATATAAATACTTATTTACCTATTTTTTCTTTAATGATACTTTCTAAGTCAGTCAATGTTTCTAAAACTCTTAATTCTATCATAAATTTTAAACAATTCGCTTAATATAACATCTGATCTCTCGATGATAAAAGGTTTTGTAATCTTAGTGAGAAAAGATTCTTTGTTGTCATAAGAACTTTTACTCTTCGAACTCTCAAATGATAAGGATCCAGAATCACCAAGTAATTTCTGTGATGTTATTTCTTTTCCATTGCACTGGGAATCATTATCACTTGTTTTGGTTTCTCCGTCAGTCTTGTCTTTACCTCGAATAGCACTATTGCCAATATTGTAAAATTTTCTACCAATAATCTCATTAATATGGCATCCAACAAAATACAAGACGTATATTGAGATCACGGTCGTACCTAGAAAGATGAACCTCTCTGTCCAATTGAATAATCCGAGGATGGCGTATATCCAACGACCTGTTACCAGATATGTCCACATCAATCTGAAAATTAATTCAAAAGTCATTAGTTATATTGTTGATTTTTTCAGTCATAGTCATATAAAAAATAATTGCAATAAATACTTTCAGCCTCATTGTATTGTATTTAGAATATTTGATATGATTTAAATTCAATTTAAATTCCCTAAGGTACTCAACGTTGTACCCAACACCACCCGCTACGGCTTCACACTCTTCTTATAGGGTGTATTCCGTAGCGTAACAACGTTAGTCGTGTTTAAAATTTTGCCAGAAATTTCCCGAGAAGAAATTCTTCAAGACTTGGTTGCATGCACTACGGTGTGCAGAAATTAAAAGTTAATAAATAATTAAGTGCAGTTGAAAATATGAGATTTCATCTATTTAACTCAACTCTTTTTCCAAATGACGCAGAGAATTCTTTAAATGCCCTATAATTTGCCTTCGATGCAACCAAGTCGGCATGACCGGCGGGGCCGACAGATCCCAGAATATTTGATATAGAAAAAATCCCTACAATTTTCCATAAAGATATAATTAATATTTGATTACTTACACAATAAAATATGCAAACACTATGACACCAAGCCAGAACAGTTGTCGCGATTGTTCTCTGGACTTCCTTTTTCTTGACATCACCAGCTCCACACAGACTACAGCGACAATATGAGTATGTAGTGCATGGTTTAATAGCGGTGACACTACCGTGTCGCAAACTTTTGGAAGAACTAGTTCTCTGTCATAGTTATAAACAGTCCAGAATAAAATGCAGACAAACTGAAACAAAACAAAATGTTTTATTAAATATTAACAATTACTAAAGTAGATAAGACATGTATAAAATAATTGTAGTTGAAGCAGATTACATGATTCGTCTCAAAACATTTAGACCAACTTAATCCCTCTGGTAAAAAAATATTTGTGGGCAAGTAAAGCTACAGTGATATGAGAGCTTTGTTAATTTCGTCTCCTAAACTCAACAACACAACATACAGCGATAGTTATATTCAAGGAGACACACAATATTGTCAGCTAGTGATTCGAAATTTTATTCATAGATGCCGTTGCACTAATTTGCCTTGAAAAATATAAAAGTTTTTAAAATTTATACTTACAAGTGTGAAGGGAAAAACGAATGTCACAAAGATAAAGTCTCTCGCAATGGCAAGTCTTTTTATGAGGTTATGAGATGGCCAGATCTTTTCCACTGTGTCTGGAATTATTTCGCTGACGTCGCACATTATCGCCAGTGCAAGGAATACCATCTGAAATGCCTGTAATGATAACAGTGCATAAATATCAATTGTCATCGGATTTAATACATATCTGAGAATTTATTTTAAGATTTAAACAGTTACAACTAAATTATCTTTTTATTGATAGAAAGTAGGCATTCTGTGTCGAGACGTCCCGGGACAAAAGTCCCGGGACTTTTAAGGTTTTTTGCTGTCTTAAGTCCCGGGACTTGGTTGTTAAATGTCTTAAGTCCCGGGACATTTAACAACCAAGTCCCGGGACTTAAGACAGCCAAATTGTACATTTTTAATTTTGAAAAAACCATTCTAACAAATAAAAATTGGATGCAAGTAATCGCTAATGTCACCTAAAAAGTTAATTTTAAAGTTACATTGGTGTCTATCCGCGGGATCTGTTTTGAAAAAAATGCATTATATTTAGGCTAAGAATTAAAGGCCGGGGTTTTAAAAAAATTAAGTATGCATATATAACAGGAATCTTATAAAAGAAACAGCTGTTTGGATTTAAAATTGTTGAAGTTTCAAATAACATCTATTTATATATTGTAATACGAAACAACCATTTTTAATGGGTAGAAAGAGACATGCAGAAATACAAAAAAAAACTCGACACGTGTTCGCTTAACTATTTGGAAATAAAAGTCCCAAGTCCCGGGAAGTCCCGGGACTTTGACTTTATCACATCTCGTGTCCCGGGACTTTGAAAAACCCGAGACTTCAGAATCCCTAATAGAAAGGATTGCATCACTAAGAAACTGAAAAGTTATTTAGTTCCAGCAATGGTCAAACACAAATATTCTTGCTATTTGAACTATGAAGGGTGAGTGTAGCGGTCTACAGTGACACCTATAATAATTAAGACAAATTATTTTGATTTCATTAATGGCCAAACACAAATAAACTTGTTATTAGAACTGTTAATATTGATGATTTAATTCATTATTCTGTTACGTAAAAAATAAAATGCCAAAGTCTGACAAACATACAAACATACAAACAAAATAAAATTGATGAAAAAAAACATCTTAAATACGATTTAAAGGTTAGATTTCAATGCCAATTCTAAGCGTGAGTATAGTGGTCTATAGCGACACCTAATTTGCCTTAATTATAGATGTCACTGTATGCTTCTACACTCACGCACCCCAGCGGCTACCTATTATTTTTTTTATATAAATTTTATTGGTATAGCTATAGAGCAGTGATGCACAAGCCGCGGCCCTTTTTGAATTTTGTGGCGGCCCTTAAATCTTTTTCTCAGACATATTTTTTTCACGTAAAAAATTTATTCAATAAATGTAAGCACGCTTTTTCTTCAATGAAGGAGAATAAATTGGTTCATAGAAACAGGCTTAAAAATATTATGTCAAATTAAAAAAATAATTAAAAATTAACAAACACCAAGAACGCATTAACTTATGAATTGCATATAAATGAAACATGAATATTTCACAACGAAACGATTTTTAATAAGCAAGTACTAATAATACTTTATTTGCATGGCTTATTTATTTTCGAAATAGCACGGTCAAAATAATATAATGGAACCTATAACTCATTTATCTAAATTCACTTAATCTTTTTTACACGATTTTAAGTCTGTTTTACATGGAAAGTATACATTTTCTGTACAAAAAAGGATTGAGCGTACTTTAAATCTTTTTTTTTCATTGCGGCCTGAACCCATTATAATTTGTTTTATGCGAACCGCTAGCAGGTAAAGGTTGTGCATCACTGCTATAGAGCAATGCTTAACTCAACTGGGATGCTTTGAAAATTCTATTAAGCTAGATTTTATCAAACACACAAAGTTATTTTATAATTTGTCTTAATTATAGTTCTCGATAAAGACCACTACACTTACCCTCCAAGGACGAGCGTCACCATATGGTCACACAAAACACCGTTGTCTATTGATCCCACTATTCATACGATTTCTACCTGAATATCGTTGCTTTCGCTCATATTTGGTTAAGAAGGGTACGGACTACAGTAAGTCATCAGCCGTGGGAACAGGAACGGTCTCCAAAAGCACATGTGATTTTTTGAATTTCCGTTTTTTTAAATTTACTTTTTGAAACTGTTAGATATTTTTTTATAAAAACATCAAATTATTTACAGCTATTTTGCTAATATATTTGTTTTGAAATTATGTTGATCTAAAGAGGTCAAATTGTAAATATTTAAAAAAAAATCACGTTTAGCTATATTTCAACCCCGAATGTTTGCAAGCCCATACGGTCACTTTTGTCCTTACTGTTGTCCGTACTCAATATTACACGGTAATAAAAGGATAAGCATGACCATATAGTCATGCGGGGTTTCTATACAACGACTTTGCGTTTTTTTTTTTTTTAATTTTGGATAGGAATAAAAGTTATCCGTGACTTCAATATGGCTTAGAAAATATTTTTTTTATCGGAAAAAAGCTCTCGTCTCTGGATGGTACAAGCATACTAACATCAATACGATTTAAAAATGAAATTTAAATCACAATTTTTCGTCTATAACTTAGTAACACTATTTATTTTACTAGGTATGACATAAGCAGTAGAACAACGAGTTTATCATTTTTTTTTTAAATATAATTGCAAAAATTTCATACAACAATCCAATCCCAATAAACAAAACACACATGTCTAAAATATTGAGAAAACTGTGCCTAACATGGCTAAAGAAATTGTGTTAACATTTTGATTTCAATACCGATATTTAAAACTACTCCTACAAAAAAAAACGAACTATTGAAATCTGAATATTGATGAATAAATAAAAAAAATATAATATTATAAACAATAAGGAATATTTCAATTATTTTTAAATACCAAAACACCGTTATTTAAAAAAAACACCATGAATATTCTGATCTCGGTGTTGGTGAAATCGATATTGCACTTACGAAATTCCATCCGGTGAAGTATCGATCTGAGAAGTCTCTGATGTCAAGAAGTCGCTGATGTGTGGCTTTTGTGAAGTCCAACGTACTGAGCGCTATGCAGGATGCCAGGTGGTGGATTAGAAATGCTGAGTGGATCACCAAGCGACATCGCGCTCTAGAAATATCTGAAAAAAAAATACATTTTTGAATTCATTGACAATTTGGAATGATTCATGTAAGTTTAAAGTAGCTTTCATTCAGAGTAGGGCTTTTAAATAACCGATAGTGGATATTAACCGGTTATCGAAATAATAACCGGCTAAATAGTTTAGGCGTATTTAAATCAAAATTTACACGCAAATTACACATTCAGCCGCCTGTGTAGTCGAGTGGTCTACGTCGTTGGCTTCGGTTACGGAGGTCACGGGTTCAAATCCCAAAAGGGACAGTTTTATAAATTGATTTTTCAATCGATTTATGAATTTCTGTACGAAGGCATGGATGTATGTGATGTCTTGAATTTCCCCTCCCCACACATCCTACCCTATGAAGGGCGTATCGAGAACGATTAGCTAACTACTAGTCCTGTCCTAGACCTATCCTTCTATTCCTACTCTCTTTGGAAAAAGAGAGGTTGAGCAACTGAGTAACAAGTAGTTCTCTTAGAAAGTCTTCTGTTGAGATAAACTATACTAAACTATATGCATTACTAACATTATAAACATTATAAACTATTACATTGGGAGCGGACAAAACAATATATAAGTGTAGGCATATATGCTGTCCATAACACAAAATTGAATTTGAAGAAAAAAATATAGTTTTTTGTTGAAGAAGCGACATATTATATTCATAATTGTAAAGAAAAAATCTAAATTTGTAACACTTTATTATGAAGAATGGTGAGAAGGGATTTCATTTAGTGAGTGACACTTTTCAAGCAACCAAATTGCGGGAAAAATTGCATAAAGGTTAACTACTTCAAAGTAGTTAACCTTTATGTTTAATGTTTAATTTTATTTTGCAGAAACACGAAAAAAAAAATGACTTGTACAAGATGTACTAACATAAATATGATATTATTTTGTGAAGAAATTTTACGCCTGAGTAACTCCAAGAAGATTTTCAATTAATTAAACGCAGGAAGTATCTGTACGACATTTCCTATCAAATATTTTAACTACCGACATATCTCATTGCTTAATAAACTGTCCAGGCATAAAATAAAAATTATTAACATCGGCTTAATTGCTTGCTAGGTTAAAATAACATATTCACGTGTATATACAAATACAATAAAATATAGTATATGTATAATATGATCAATGAGCTTTTATTTATGTTGAAAATTATGACAAAAACACAACCAAAATATATGCAATTATAACAATGTACAAATCGTCATTAATTTTCTTGTCAGTTTTGAGTTTTTTGATGTAATGAATTCAAAATTTTAATACGCACTTATTCTACCATACACATTGGTTACGGATGACTCGTATACGAGTCTTTTCGCCGGTCTGACTGACGCATTGAAATATATACATCCAATGCGACAAATGTTTTAGATTCTCTACGCAGATGGCGTAACAAATGTTTGATGCATCATTTAAACAATAAAATATTAAAATATATGCACAAATATTTTTTTTATTCGGTGATTTCGGCAATGAAAAGTCAGCACACAGTTAAAATATAACTTAAAAAAATAGGCCACCAAAATATAAGCAATTGTAGGCTAAAACTAAACTTTTATGTTTTCTAATTTTGTTTTGAAATAAAATAAATAGGAGCAAATGTTTATTTGGCTTGTTATTTATTACGTTTTCGATGAAATATATAATTCTATGTCAAATACCCGATTTTCTATATTAAAAAATACAAAAGTTGAGTATCGCTAATAAAAGCAGGCTAAAATATATAAAGTATTATGCAACAAAGTGTTGCACAACTGGTGTCCAAATTATTTTTTTAAATGTCAAACAGTTTTAAAGTTATACCCTTTTTTCAAAAGTACCTAATTTTTTGCAAAATTTCGCAAAAATGCCCCGATGCGAATGAGTTAACTTGTATCACAAAATATATTTTATTTCGTGCATTATTTAATATAATACAAAAGCTTACGTTACGTGGGAAAAAAGCACTACAAATGCAATACTTGTGTTTTAGTTGTTCATTCTTTACGACTATCACTCTGCATTTTTCTGTACTTTAGTAAAAAATTCACAATATTATCTTAGCATATCTACAATTGATGTATTGTGTGTATTATACAGTGCTTTTTTTTGAAAAAAAGGTGCCGGAACGCACTTTTTTCGAGCATTTTCTAAGAAGGTATATTATTTATTATATATTCGAATATCATTTTGGCAATATAATATAATCACAATATCAAAGGCGGCTTTTCATATAATGCATAGAAAATAAAACAAAATATGAATATTTTTATATTTATTTTAGAAATTTCAAATGAAAATTAAGCAAAGAACATTACATACATTATGTAACATAACGTTTAAAAATTACGTAATTTATTAAAAACGCTATCCAAAATTACATACCAATTACAGTGATTCCGCTCAGATTGGGTTTGAGATAAGGGAACAGAATAGAACAAAAAATATAATGTAAAACAAGTCCTTTCCAAGAAAGTACATACCTGATAATCTTTTGCATGACATTAATTTATGGGTCCTATGATACCCTATATATTCAAAAGGGATTAACAGTCAATGGCTTCCAAGAAAAGAAGCGAAAGTTTTAAAATAGAAAAAATAAAATTTTACGAACATTTATTAAAATTTCGAGAAAAAAAGGTGCCGGGACGCCGTTCCGCCGCGTTACAAGGTAAAAAAAAGCGCTGGTATTATATATTAAAGAAAATATGCAAGATTTTACAGGCCTTTAAATTTAAATAATAAAAAAACGCCATCATAATATAATATGACCGATACGCATCTGTTACTGGGCAATAGTATTTTTTTTTAATCAGTGGTGGATTAAGAACTCGGGTGGCCCCAATATGAACAAAAACGTGTTCCAAAATTCTAGATTTTAATTTATTTTAACTCTTCTAATCATATGTATATATCGTACTATTATCTAAAGTGCAATCGTTATTGCGATTTTATTATAATCCCATGTAAAATAGTAATACATATTGAAAACTAAATATAACAATGTGATTTAAAAAATAAAACATTCATTTGCACTAATTTCATATTTATATATTATGATCAGTGCTGGTTGAACTCGTCACGAGCATTTTCAAGTGATGCTCGTGGGGAGCGAAACCGGCCCTGATCATATTAAATAAATGTGGAATTATTACAAATGGATTCTTTTTTAAATATGATGCCTTTCCACCAAGCATTAAAAGTGATAAGTATATTGGCTTTGTAAGTTTGTTTTGAGGCCCCCTAGAATTCGGAGACCTCAAGTCTCATACGCTTATGGGGTGGGGTGATCCGCCACTGTTTGCAATCGATATATAAAAAAATATTGCAATTTTGAATACTTAGTACGCAGCCCTAGAGAGGTGAAGTAGGCCAACTAGTAAGATGGTAAAACTTTTTTCTTGATCTTATAAGTACAATCGCGTCTTCACTTGGTATTTTGGTGGATTTTATATTTTTTGTTTTACGGAGATAAACTATTGCAATGTGAATTAAACTGAAGTTACTTCACTTTAAGACGTGTAAAATATTACAACGCATCTAACTTTTTTCCAAAAATATCACTTGGCTCACTTCACCTCTGATGGGCCCATATATTAATATTGAAATTGAAAAAAAAATGTGCTCACAATATCACGAAAGTATAATGCTTTAATATTATTTTTTTTGTAAAGTACAACCCAATTGAGTGGTTTTTAACCAAAAACTTTAAAATAAGTTTAATTTTACGATTTACAAGAGTTTATCTAAAAACATCATTCAAAATTTCTCTTAATAAAATTTAATGCCATTGTTCTCATATCTAAACTTCTTAAAAAAACACTAGGTATAAAAAAAATAGAGAAAAACAATAAAAAATATTTAGCACTTACTTTTTAGTGAATCCATTTTGACTGTAGAATTAAAAATCACAATTAATTTACCAAACATTTACTTGAAGGAGAGTTGTCACATAATAATATCAATATTAAAAATATTAAAAAAATATATAATCAATACTTCTTCACTTCAATTAGTTAAATAATATATTATAAAGTCTTTTAAAATAAAAAAAAATATTATGATTTTTGTAAACGACTGTTGATGTTAATGAGACAAAAGCTGAAACTATACTAACAGTAAAATGAATTTATGCGGATGTAATATTCTGAAGAAAAAGCCTTTTTTCGTTAATTATCAACGACCGCACTATCTATGATGGTACTATTTGTTTTAGCTTAGAAACTCAATCTCTCAGACAGTCGTAATTGTTATGTTAATCGTAAACGGTGGATAAAAACCAGCGGCATGCCAGAACTTTCTGTCACAGAAAAAATCAAACATTAATACTGCCGATATCAATTTAAAATGTTAGCTTAGTAATTGATAAATGGTGGAATATATTTACTTTTGAGTCCGTGGTGGAGAAGTCAACGTTGTTGGCTTCCGTGACGGATTTCACGGGTTCAAGTCCCGGTATAAACATTTTTTTTCTCAATCGATTTATGTTCAAAGACATTGGTGTCTATGATATCTTAAAATTCCCTCCTACTACACTTTTCCTAAAAATAACGGTGTAGCGAAAGCGATTGGCTTACCACCAATGGTCCTTTTAACCTTTTCATTACCGCGATGTTTTAAGCTAAAAAACATTCACTCACATACCTACCGCATATTTTTAATAATTTTTGAATAGTTTTTAAAAATAAGACTGAATTTATGAACATTAAAAGTTAACTTATAAAATGATATATACAGTTACATTAGTGGTCTTCAGAGGCATTGAAGTTTTCACGCCGTTCGTATGTAGCGGCCACCAGTGGCCTTACGGTACTGAAGCGGTTAAGACAAGCGGTTAAGCTGTGCGGGTCAATCCAACAAATGTGCGGCATAATTTATCATATTTGATTTAAAAAAACAATCTTGTTTCTGTGTTTTGATTAGCATAATAAATGATATTATCTTTTTTTAAATTTATAAATATTTTTTGTTACTAATGAGTGTATTAAATAAAAATTATAAAATAACAGACCTCATTAATAAAAAAAGCTAAATGAAACAAATAATCAGTCACCTATAATTTTTTTAACAAATTTTATTTACAAAATTTTAACTTTTTACGTCATTCCTTACAACTAATCCTAATTTTATATACTCCACTAAGATCAATTTATTGTTCTTATAAAAGATAGGAATTTTATTCTAGTTAAATTAACTAAATTTTCAATTTATAATTTATTTCGATCAATCATTAGCTTCGGCGCAGCTTACGGGAAATGTTGCTTACCACTAGCCCTCTCCTAGCCCAATTCGTATACACCCGTGAGATACGTCACGGAAACCAACGACGTTGACCACTGCACCACGTATCCGACTTATATTACTGAAACAGTAAAACAAACTACTAAATAGGAGCTGTTAGGATATAACTAAAATTAATAACAATGAATGTCCTTTAGAACTTCGGATAGAATTACTTTACAATAATCTAGCTGGATTGTCACACGAGAAACATTGCATACGAGTGTTTCTCCTACTTGTCTAAAGGTTAGATACAATAATCACAATTAATAAATCTCTGCCAATTAAATATGATGTAATATATTCATTATATTCTGTTTACAAATTAAGATGTATTTCAAAGATGTTTTAAAATATTTTAAGAAGACCGTGTTAATTTTTTCCAATGGTGCAATCAAAATATCTAAAAAACGTTTACAAGCACTGCCCTAGACTGAAAGAAGAGCATTATCGAAAGGGTTTGTCAAAACAACATGTTTTGACGCGCAACTGAAAACTGTGACCATTTTCTGACATGCAAAGGCGTGCAAAAATAGTCTAAAAGGGCGATTTTTTTTGATTTTTAATAATTGTATAAATTTTATCAACGATACAAAAATAATAATTGAGAAAGAGTAAAGCACAAAGTAAACGAATATGAAAATGTATAAAAAAAAAAAAAAACATTTTTAGTACTTTTTCCACATAAAATTTATTAGATCAGGACCGGTTTCGCTCATCGCGAGCATTATCAACTGATAATGTTCGCGTGTTGATAATGCTCGCGATGAGCGAAACCGGTCCTGATCTAATAAATTTTATGTGGAAAAAGTACTAAAAATGTTTTATTATTTTTATTATAATGCCTTTCCACCAAGTATTGACAGTGAACACCTTAAAAGTGATGAAAATGTATATTAGGTGAATCAATTATTGTAAATAACTTTAAAATATATTTCAGTTCCAAAATTTTATGAACAGATGATTTATTTTATAATAAACCCTGTGGCATTTGTATCCTTTGGACCTTCTTAGCAATGTAAAATGATAGATTCATGTATTTGTTAATTAAAGTTTTAACCCTAGAAAACATTATTTATTAAATACATGATAATCCAATGAATGTTTGATTTCGCTCCTGCTACAAAAGCTGCGTAACTTTTGTCTTCGTCTACAGCCGTTGCTAAGACTGGGTATCTCAACAGAGTTTGTTTTTAGAAGAGTTGTTTGTCAGTCGTTCAATTGTTTTCATTGGGTTCAGAAAAGACTATAAGCTAAATATTGTGTACTTTCAGGATAAGAAGAACACTGAAGACGTCCATATCTTTGAATACAAACCCTTAAATCAATTTAAAAAGTAGTGATTAAAGTTAACACTGTCACTGTTGATTACAACTTTTTTTAGCCGAAAAAAATGTAACATGAGTGCATTATGAAAATACAAGGCCAAATGTGTAGTCATGACTTAGGCATTAACAAATAGTTTGACTCCGACTCCGATTCCATAAAGATGTAACATTTTATTTACGTACATATTTTTTAATATCTACTAAAATGTAATATTTTTTTACTATGATTTAGTGAAAAAAAGAGAGTTCAAGTCATTTACGTTTCTGACTACACATCCCTGCTAAATTATAATTAACTTTAGTAACAATAAAATAGCAGGCATTCATACACACAGACGCCGAGTCTTTCTGGCACACCCCATTTCAGTATAATTAATTTGCACGTCACTGTATTAAAAATAATGATAATTAGCTTGGATCAAGAATAATTATGATTTGTTTCTTATCTCGTATATCTTATCAATATAGAGCCATTAAAGCTTTCTTTTATACTCAAAAGCTAACAATAACAAAATTTAAATAAAGGAAATATTTCTTAAGCATGACTGTTTCAAATAGAATATTCTAATCTAAGATGTAATTTTATATTTATTGCTTGTCATAATAAATTATGCGTTCGTCGTATTTCGATGCGGAATAAGGATTGCAATGGCAGTATTCAAGATGTTTTACGATACCAAAAAACCGGTATTTCGGTATTAAAAATGAATCAAAACCGAGTTTTTAATGTAAGAAAACATTCACATCATCCGTTTATGATTATATATATTTTTAATGATAGTATTTTGATGTGATATATCGACATACCGATTTCGCTTTTTTCGCCCGTTATTTGATCCCAATCAGTAGTATTTGTTTTTCTTTATTTAAACTTATTATTTGTCTGGTATTTCAATCGGATATTCCCTCGATATATTTCCCTCGATATTCGGATCATTCAGGATGCTGTTCACATCATTTAAAAATGCCCAAAAAACATTAAAAATACTCAAAACGATACGACTATCAACTGGATCTGTTGTAAATAGAACAAATTACTTGAATCCACGATATTTCATACATAAGTTGCAAGTAAAAAAAAAATGTAAAGTACGAATTTGCCAGTGTAGGAATTAATTTGATGTCAGAGGTTTGATTATCTCATATCTAAAAAAATGTAATTGGTCTGTCAATTCTGGATTACATAAAATGCTGATTAGTGATCGATGCGACGACCCACAAGCCGAAACGAATGAAAAATTAATGTCGAGCCGGCTGGTGTTATATTAATTTGTTATAATACCATATCAAGTATGCGGGATCGACGCCGGGTCAAAAAATGAGATAGCACTCTTATTATTTGTTACAGAAATGAAATTAAAAAAGGTACTAATTAGATCACGGATTCACAACATATTCCAAAGTGCGATCCACTCCCAATTTTTAGATTATTAACTCGTAATAAAGTATCCCAACACACTTTGTTTTAAAGATATGTTAAATCCTTTAAAGTCTCGACAATCTTCAATCAGAGTAAAGAAAGAAAAAGAAAATGTGGAATCAACTAATCACTGTATCTTCCCTCACAATCACTCGATATTAAAAATGGAACGTAACGAAACCGATAGGTTAACTGTGGGTTTTTGGTCCAAAATGGTTAAAAAATGAATTTCTTTTTGAAAAACAATGTATATTTTAAAAGTTTTTTTAGTTTTACATTACTTTGGAATGATATTTTGGATGTTGTCAAGTCATATTTGAGGCTGATTTATAAAAATACTTTCAAAAATTGTTTTTATGTTTTAACAATTTTGGAATAAGCCGGGCTTGCAAGTAATACCCTCAACTATTAGTTCAACTAGTCATATCTATACCAAAAAGTGAAATTAAGTGTCTGAACAAAAATCAGTTAATCGTTAAAATAACTTATGCTGAAATATGTTACTTGTAATTGACTCGTGATTGGCAGTGGATAACATTTGATAAACCTCTTGTATCTAGGCCAGCCATTTTAAAAACTATTAAGATCAAGTGTCATTCAAGTTAAACAATAACTTTAATAAAAAAATAATCTACTTTAATTTTATATTTATAAAGAGTTCCAACGAAACAAGTCACCTTCATTCGCATGGTTTGAAAAATTATATGAGGTATTGAAAGATAGAGATACTGATAAAATTATTGATGTTTCACTTTTTATGGGCTGGTGACGCATTAGAAAACTTGGGAACCAGGGATTAGAAAAATGTGATATACCGCCCAGACGTCCGGAAATCTGTTATCACACAGATAACAAAAAATCATGCATTTGATTGTAATACATCCTTGATTGGAGGCATTTCATATAACATAACTATGGCTTCGTTCATTTTTGTTTATTATTATTTATTAGAATTAATTTGTGATGTCATAGAGACATCCGGCTCCGGAATCACACGTTTGAAGCCTAAAAAGAAATCTTAAATGCGTTGGTTTTTCAATCGAATTATGGAGCGCAATTGACGACGTTTTTACCACTCTCGTCTTAACGGAGTATAGTCGATTGCTTTACATCTGGTTTGCGATGAACAGTTTCTGTAGCGATACTTTTGAGTTGGTTATGGTTGGACATGGTTATAAAAAGTAATTTTGTTGATTTGTATAGAATATAAAAAGAACGGAAAAGATTTTTAATAGAAAAGTTCACAAAGTACTCAAACTCGCGCCCTAACAGCTCAAAGAATTCCTCACGATTCCGATACTATAATTTATATTCAAACTATTTCCGCCACCATTGTATAGCTGTAGCCAAGGCCGACCCGTGGATTCTTGCGCCCATGTGCGCGGTCAAATAGCATGCGTTTAATTCTGGTACGATCCACTAATCTTCGCCCCACTGATCATTTTTAGAGCCGGCGTTTGTGTGTGCCGCAAACTTTGGCTGGCCCTGGCTGTAGCATATGGAGTCACTGTGGATCATTTCAACAGTTAAAGTTTAACGAATGTTAATGTCTATTTTTTGAGAGCAGAATAATATAAGGGTGGTGCTAAAAACGGCTAGTAATTAGATAAACAGTTTTGCTACACCCCGTCACTTGAGGATCGTATAAGTGATAGTAAATTTAGTTTGTTATTTTTTTTACAAAAAGCCCCAAAGAAGAACTGGTTTATACTTAATATTGGTATAAAAAAAATGAGTCCTACAGCAATTATTCAAACGTTTAACAAGGTAAAAATGCATCAGATCTATTTGATAGTTGTTCCGACACCACGCAATCGCTACAGCGATTCTATTGTTTACTATTATTACTTTGATATAATCAGGCACCTTTTTTCTTGGCATTTTAATGTTTATGACCAATATTTGCCAGAAAACTTTTGATTTTTTAAGGAGCAAAAAAACCATTAAATTTTTTTTTTAAATCATTATTTGGCGAAAAAGCAATAACAGCCACAAATTTCAGCTGCTTTATATAAATTAGCAAAGGAAAATCAATTCTTCAATATAGGTTCATGTATAGGTTAAGTTCGAAGGCGTGTGTGTTTGTGATATCTAAATTTTCTCCCACCTATCCAATCCAAAAATAACAGAGCACATGAAAACGATTAGTTAACCATTACTCATGTCCTAGCCTTATATTTCTATTCTTACTCTCTTAAACAAAGGAAGGTTGAGAAACTGATTAACAAGCTGTCCAAAATAAATGCCTGTTGAGGTAACTCCTTTAGTAAGCCATCTGCGCCACATTGGGAGCGGACATAGATTGAAAAAAAAACAGTATAAAGCTTAAGTAAGAAAGCACTGGATATAATGTAATGAAGCTCCAGTAATCAATTGCCAATTCAATTAACACTGATGTTTGTGTTTTCAATCTAGGTTGGTATTTCAATTTCAGCTTAGCTTCCTATCATCACACAGTGGTGTCTAAATTAAGTTTTGATAAATAATAATATTGTATAATGCATACATAATTACAAGCCCTCCACAAAGGTAAATTATTTATGTTATTTTATCTTTTAAATTTTTGTTAAAAAAAACTATAATTATACTGACTGGTATGTATGTTCTTGTGACCCCGGACTTAATAATCATTAATATATGTAACATCTACTGATAGTAAATGTGTAACTATAATAAAAATTAGATAAACAATGTGAAAAGGTCATCACGGGATCCAATTCGGATAATTGTAATGTAAAAATCAGGACATCTGTTGTAAAACAAAAGAAATATTTTATTATATATTGTAATTATTTTTCACAGATGTCTATTTATATGTTTTTTTCAAAAAAAGCTCATCAAATAACATGATAATAATATGGTTTCATGCTATCTCTTAAAATTAGCGAGTATGTTATGAGAATAAAATTATTCTGCTTTATTTAATTAGAGAAAATATGGTGTAAAGAAATATTTTTAACATATTTTGTTTTTATTTTAAGGCAACATTAAAAACTTTAGATTTTTAAAAATGGAATGGAATTTAATGAAATAAAAAGCATATTTAATGCTAAGTGACAATTGTTGGAATTATTGACTATTGATGGGTTAGGAACTAGCTCAGGTCGCATTGGTCTAAAAATTAATACTAGTAAGACCAATGTGATGTGTAACCGAACCTGTCATGACTCTGATAGGACCCTTACCAGCGCGGGACAGATCATCGAGAGGGTTGACAGCTTCAGATACCTCGGCGTACATATCCCCGAAGACGGTAGTACAAAAAACGAGCTCGCAATTCGTTTAGGAATGGCTGGAGCCACATTCAACTCAATGCGGACTGTCTGGGACACACAGCTGTACTCGATTAAAACCAAATGCCACTTATTCAACGCTTGCATTTTGACCAGTACTGCTTTACGGTTAGGAATCATGGCACCTGACGAAGACTCAGAAAAACCGTATACTGAGCTTTCGAGAACAGATGCTTGCGTCGGATAATGGGGGTGAGGTGGTTTGATTTTGTGATGAATTCAGAGATAAGGGAGTGTACAAGACAGCGTCCCGTTACGTCAGTGGTTATGGAGAGACGTTGGAACTGACTGGGTCACATGCTGCGGATGCCTCCGGAAAGCCTCAATCCTGCCTGCCTCTTCTTTCGACCGGTGGGTACTATCCATAGGATGTATTTGGCGGAACTGTGGGATGCTGGCATGTCATGGGAGGAAGCAAAGCAATTGGCGGGAGACAGGGAAACATGGAGGTGCCGTGTGGCAGCCATATACTCCAAATAGGGAGCGGACATGGCCAAAGAAAAAAGAGAAGACAGTTGATGTGTTTTAAAGTTAAAATTTATAACTTTTATTTGTAGAAATCCAGCTATTGTTTTGAATATCAATTCAAAAGAGACAAATAGGTATGACTTCTTTTTCATATTGTTCACTATAATCCAGTTCTTCTTCTTTGCTCTGGCTTAATCTTATTTTGTCCTGGGATGATTCCTTTCAACTCTGCACACTAAAAGTCTTAAGATCCAGCATGGCACTGATCAGTTCTTTCTAAATATGATTTTTACTCGAATACTCGATACTCGAATCTGTGGGCATTGAGCTTATCCTTTTCGCCAGCAATGGCTTTGGACTCAGTGATGCATTTATTTCTTATATAGACACGAAACTTTCATTTACTAAGCGTCAGTTCAAGTTCATCCATGCACTTGAACGCCTGAAGATGCCGAAAGGCGAAACCCGGGTCGTTAGTGACAAAATCTGTGAGAATGTACATAGTTTGAACGATTCAAATTCAATGATTTTTACCATTTCATTATAAACATGACTCGGCCATCTACCAGAAGGATTTAACAATGAGTGGATTTTCATTGAATGTATGTTTGTTTTTGTCTCTCCGTCTTCCTCTTGGCTGAAAGGTATGAACTATACTGTAGTTGTAGACATTAAGCCTTATAATCAAGTCAAAGTATTCTACTGTTAAACAATATTAAAATGCTTTATTATATTAATTCTGTATTCTTTTTAAATCCGTATCTGATATAAGTAATTCTTCTTTTTCTATTCTACAATTTAATAAAGACCAATATGTAAATATGTTATAGGACAGCAGTCGGAGCAACCCAAATGAACTGAAGTGCCACAAAACAGACATTCAAAGTGTGTACTGGAGACTGTATGTCACTGTTAACATTAGTGACTCACTCGAGTTTAAACTTTGTTTTTTGTTTATAGTTGGAAGTTTTTAATTTTCTGCGTTTTTTCAAATTTTCTTCAGTAGAATGATTTCCAAATGGGTTCATAATATGTTGGTACTTGGACACGGCATTTAATATTATTTTACCTTAACCTAACATAACCAAATAACATTTTTTGGTATACGAGTAGTTTTTTAAATAGCTAAAATAGCTATCCATTAATTAATTTAAAACTTTGTTATATAAGTTTTTTATGAGTAAATATCAATTCATTCAGTCAAGTTATTTACTCAAAAAAGGGTAAGTTTGTGCATTGGCTGTCGATTTTCTTAGTTCATAGCATTCATCATAACATAGTTCAATTATTGGCAAGATTAAATTAATATTATTAAATAAAACTCATTTTAGTTTTACGATTGTTTTTTTGTAATTTTTTTGTTGTTTGGTAAGGAAAGGACATAGGGATAAAAATTAAATAATACATATACAAAATACATATACAGAATACAGCCTAACTGAGTCTTAAATTTACAAAATAGCCTACAGGTAGTCCGCCAGGTTGACGTGTCTGTAAGATACATGGCTGGGCGGCCTCAGACCTGCGTTGGTCTCGTCGGCATGAGAGAAACTCGCCGAATACCTTGGCTGCTGGATGTAAAAACTCTGAGGAGTTCTGACGGTGATACCGTGGACGTATCCAACGCTATCCGACCCAGAGCTTATGCTATCCTGACTCTGTCCGGTGTATCGTTGATTGCCCCGTGAATGAGTCGGGGGGCTCTGTACGTTTGCTTGGAAATTACTGTACTGGGGTACATTATCTGGCACATTATAGTTATTTCTAAATCTTGTGAATGAATAATCTCTATCTGCGGGCACCGAAAACGGGCTTGGGAAATTCCTGATGGGCGCCAGGTTTGGTAACGTTGGATTTAAAGCTTCGTTGATCGTTACGTCATAGTCGTTTTCTAGCGAATCTGCCAAGTTTTGCTTTATTGATATATTTTCCGGTATTCTTTTCTCTGAGTATGGTCTGTTTGTGGGTTTGTAAGGGTCTGATATTTGTGGCGAGGCCTTGAATGGTTTTTCCGTAGGCTTAATTTGAGTGTTATCTTTTTGATATCTTATATTTGGAACAATTGGACCTTTGATATCTTGTTGGTTATCGTATTCTTGGTTCTTCGGACTAGCTTGATAATCTTGTTGTTTAATTTTTTGGAATTTGGATGTTTCATTGTTGTCGAAAAGTGTTTTTTCTCCATTAGAATCTTCAAATGGTTGATCTCTTTGGTTGTAGCTATTACCAGTGTTTTCTAATACACTGTTAGGCTTATTCACATCGACTGTCCTCGCACTTTCAACACTATCTGTCGTTGAAGGGTTTTCTTGCAGTTGCTCTGATGAGACTTCTACCGAATATGTATCTTCAGCGTATTTAGCATCTGACCCAGCAGGCTTGTCATCTTTAATATCATAGTCAGAGTCGTAAATGTAGTCAGGAATAACAACATTTTCCGTGGTTGTGGAAGTACTTGTTGTTGATGTTGATGTTGATGATGTCGTTGATGTTTTATTAAAGTTTTTACCTCCGAGAGGTTGCAAACCTCTAGGAAGGTAAGGGCTTCCGCCTCTCGACGGCAAGAATGGTCGCTTTACAACTCTTACGATCGGTTTTGTAGTAGATGCCTTTTCTTCTATTGGAGCTTCTGTGGTCGTTGTTGTTGATGTTTTTATTGTGGTTTCTGTAGGTCTATTTCTTGAAAAAAATGGCAAACGCTGTGTAGTTGTTAGAATATCTTTTTCCACAACATCATCTTCAAAACTATCGTACTCTTTCAATTCAGGCTCTTTTTCTTTGACTGGAGCGGCTGTAGTCGTTTTTTGTACTTCTTTACGTTTAGTCACCCTTTCTTGCTTTACATTCGTGACTTTGGACTTGGGCTCTTCATCATCATAATAGTATTCATCTTCAAACTTTGACGGTCGCTTTCTAGGAGCATATTTGCTCTCTGTTCTACCTCGGTTGCTTTGATATACGTTTGGCCTTTTTGGCCGTGGATCAACGTCGTCTTCATAACTGTCCTCGTCCGTGGCCAGCGGTCTCGTGTCTTTAATAATTTCTGGTCTCCTGTTTCTAAATGTTCCGGACGCACCGGAGAGCTGTCGTTTTGGTGCGTCTTGATCAAAATTTGACCTTGGCCTATCTTGTGGGGGGGATTTATATCTGTCTTGTTCTGGCCTTGCGCGGGAAAAAGACGAAGTCTTGATGGATGCGGCTGTTGTTTTAACGTCTTCTACTTCATAGTCGTCATAATATTCTTCATCAGCTGGTAATTTGGGAACTGCTGTCGTCGACGATGCATACTGGTACTTGTTTTTTTCAGTCTTTGGCACCGGTCGTGCAACTCTCGGCGGAAGTCTCGGCTTGTTAAACAAAGATGCTCCAACTGGTTTCAAAGCACCACTGTCGTTTGTGTCTTGCTTTTTTGAATCCCCAGCATAAGATCTACTTTCTTCTTTAGCTGTAGGACTGTCAGTAGTGAATCTTCCTTCATTTCTGGAAGGTTTGTCATCGTCTCTGGATGGCCTGTCTGAATTTTTGAGTGGTCTATCCTTAGTCGGTCTTTCATCCCTTGATGAAGTGGTATCGTCTTTAGAGCTCTTTTCTTCTTTGGACGGACTTTCATCGCGCCTGCCTTTCGTTCTTTCATCTTTTTTGTCTTCGTCTCTCAATGGCCGTCTCGGTCTGTCACTGCTTCGCCTGTCATCATCGTAAGGTTTTCTGTCTGAATCACCGCTTCCTCGTTTATCGTCTGATGGTCTTGAAGACTTTCTTGGCCTGTCAAATGTAGAACTTCTTGAATCGTCATCGGCAGGTTTTCTACTTGGAGATCTATCGCGATCTTCTGCTGGTCTCCTTCCGGACTTTCTCGGTCTATCATAAGGTCTTTTATCTTCATAATCTTCTTCATCTTGGCGTGTTCTGCTTTCTGGTCTACGTTCGTACCTGAAATCACATAAATGTATTGTTTATAATCTTTTTGGGTTACGACTTGGTTGTGTTTGTCTTTGTTACTATTCTACATTTACTTGCTACAGACAGCCAATATGTTCTGCGATTTTCAAATCAAAAAGTAAATGGTAACATCAAACTAGGTCACACAATTAATGAGATGGCTAAACTGAATGAGCCCCAAAACAAATTTTCATTTTTCAATACTATAAATGATTTTTGTTTGTTGGTAAAAAAATATTATATTTGGGGTCAAATAAAAAAAATAAATGTTGGCATAGAAATATGTAATCTGAGTTTCTACCTCCCCCTATGAATATTATATAATTTATAACAAGACCTGTCTGCCATATTTAGATAATGTGACGGCCCACAGTTATTACAATATAATCCCTATCACCATATAATCATCATAATAATTTATTGTTTTCAGCACTTTTCTCGCAACTCAAGTATTTTGAAATAATTTTGATCAACTCTTTTGCTATTTTATAATTATTTTACCTTTTCTGCTTTGTATGTATTGTCTTTTATATTAGTGATTTAAGCATCGACACTATTGAGATCTATTTATTTACTTGTAACATTTAACACATTATAATATCTGTCAGCTGACTGAGTAATAATATTTAATATTACGTACCTATCATCCTCATAGTCATCATCATAAGCTGGTCTTCTTTGCGCAGGCCTTGGCCTCTTTCTGCGTCTGCTGCCTCCTCTTCCCTCACCGTATGGTCTTCTGAAAAATAAATAAATTAATTAACACAAACCATAAGACTTGTCTTCTTTAATATATAAATTGGATATACAAAGTAATGTGTACAAGCCGTATTTTTATATGAATATCCAACCATTATAATCAGAAATTGAAAGGGCGTTTGAGAACTGGTAATTTTGCTTGCCTTAAGTTATCTTGAATGAATTATCTTTCGATTTATATGATCTTATAAGTTACGAATTGTACTTTTGTTTATGGATTATGAGAACTTTTGATAATACCTAATAACGACATTGTATTTATAAGCTTAGTAGAAATAATAAAATGAGCAGTCAAAATACTTCTGAGAAAAAGAAAATTATGACAAGCGATTTTAAACTCTACTAATTAAGTATTAGGAACAAATTTGAAAATGTATGCGAATTGGGTAAGTCTAGAGTGGGGGGAACCTTTGATTTTGGAAGACTGTAGTAACATCATAAGACTGCATTCAAGAAAAAATCATTTAGATCTAAGTGATGAATTATTCTTTGGTATCTTAAATTCCAGTATTATAAAATGAGAATTCCACTATTGTTTAAAATGTAAAACTGAATGTTCCTGATTGTTTTTTAAGAGTCGTGAAAATAAATTGTTTATTCTCCCAATGTGTAGAACCAGCCTGCCAATAGGGATACCACTGAGGCCTTTATCAGTGTTAAGCAATATTGCTTCAGATGTTGACATATTCCACTATTTTTTATGTATAAACTAGACTTTGTCGAAGTTTACTCAGTTGACTTCCTTGCCATTTTCAAATGCTCAAACTGTTTTTCGTCTATTTGTTTTTAAATAATCTGTTATATCTTATTTTTTTACATTGCAAAAGTAATAAACTAATAATTTATAATTCTTTTATAATGTACATGTAAAAAAAAAAACTTTAGCTGTAATTTACGTATATATTATTGCATAAATCAAATGTTCTGTTTTGTTCTGCAATAATTGGAACTCTCTCAAAAGGTTTTACTGAATGCCTCCAATCCCACGCAGGGACTTGAGGCTGCAGGTTCTCTACCCTTGGACTAAGCCAGGGTGTACACTGCTTGAGTACAGCCAGAGCGTGCGTGACGGATGTGGCGCATTCGAAAAGTTAGTTGGCACATGATCAATTTTAAAAAAAATTATGTACAGCAGAAAAAAATACTTTTATAGTATTTCTTCAATCATTCAATAAATTAATAGATAATTTTTTTCCAGTTAACTTATTTTTTGCTCGACACATTAATAAGTTGGTAAATAATATTTGGATGATTCGGTACGCACACTTTAATAGGTTTTCCACCACGGGGCTAGACCATAAACATTACACAAAAATTAAAATTGAACATTGTTAGAAAACATGACAAACACACCAAATGGTAGTTGAGACAATTCGATTGATAATTTTATTTTATAAATACATTATGTTTTCTGATATCAAAAGTTGACGACAGATGTCACTAGATATGTTATCGTAAAACAGGCATAAAAAATATTTTATAACAGGCTGACGTAAGTTTTAACGTTGTGTGTATCAGGAGTCTGATGCACTAGACCAGTGTTTCTCAACCTTTTTGGGAGCGTGGCCCTCTTTGAGTGTCTTTATTTTTCTGTGGCCCCCATACCATTGTTTTGTCTTCCCATGAAAAATATGATTTCAAAAACCCACCTTTTTTATAGCTCTTCCGAGATTTTCGAATGCCAGTAATTTATTTTATTTACGGACTTACGAAAAATAGCTGCGTGACGTCCGCCATTATGCTCTTCCCTGTATGGTTTTATCAATACCCATGGCCCCCCTAAACTGTGTTGTGGCTCCCCAAAACAAAAATAAATCTCTGTGGCCCCCTTAGAACACGCTGTGGCCCCCTGGGGGGCCACATGGCCCACCGTTGAGAAACCCTGCACTAGACTATATTTAATAAATATTATATATCAACCTGTCTTCTTCATAATAATCTTCCTCTTCTCTGGCTGCTGGGTAGAAATCATCATCTTCGTAATAATCATACTGGGGTCTGCGCCTTCTGGAGAGCGGTCTCCTTCTTCTCGGCGCTGGTGCTCCTGGAGGTGGTTCCGGAGTGTAACGAACCACTGACGGCGCACTGGTGAATCCTTTGTAAAAATCGTCATTTCTGAAAATAAAAAGTTTACGCTATGAGTTCATCTATTGATCATTGCATTCAGATAAAATATAATGTGTTGAAAGCGCTCAAACTCGGTATTAGCAAATGAATCTTTGCATACAAAGAAAGAGTGTGAGTGTGCATCAGCAGCACGTCCATGCCATCCATGCTATCGTTGCTTTAAGCGTATGTATAATAAGCCTAAGCGTAATTAAACGTTATTTTCATAAAAACCTAGAATTAATTTATAATACATACCTAACTTGTGTGAGGTATGGAGCTATTACTCTCGGCTCCAACTTCACTGACGGCTGTGTTGTCGTTGTGTTGTACCAATAAAGATCATCGTTTCTAAAAGAAAAGTAAAACAGGTAAGATTAAATACACAGATTTCTGAGATTCTGAGACACCTGCACCATATTTTATTTTCCATGGGTTATATTAATAAATATATTGTATGATAAGGATTTCCTGGGCGGATCACATATACAATAAAGACGATTAAATACAGGCTAGTAAGTAAAGCGATTCTGTGACAACCATTATATGCAGAAAAGCTGCATAATCAGGTTACATTTTCCACAACGAGAAATAAGGATTATTCATATAGTCATAAAGCAGTACATTTTAAATTCCACAAGAATTTTGACTATGATGTGATGCTGAAATATTCGTTAACATAATTTTAATGTTCATGTAGAAATTTATACTTTTTATCTAATGAAATGGAAATTGTTTCAAATGTAGACAGGTGTTATCTCATATCTTCAATTAAATTATTAAGAAAAAAAAAAGGTAAGTGTGGGAACTGTCTGTCTTAATTAATATGGCTAGAATATTAAATGTGGCAGAACTTACTTCTTCCAGAACTTGTGAGAGTTCTTGCAGTCTACTTCGGAGACAAAATGGCAGATGAAAGTCTTCTGGTCGAAGGCTGTGTAGTTGGCGCATAGAAAATCATATCTGAAGCCGGCCAGGCATTGATGGTATACCTGTATAAAGACGGATGTTGAAACATAATTAATGTGTATTTAGATAAATAATCACATTTGAGGGTTGATAATTGGAAACTGTTTAACACAGAATCTGATCATGTCACTGCATTCGGGTATTTTTTAAACCGTATTCGCTCAAACTTTGAAGCATAATAATCCCTCAAGAAGCATCTCGACTGATTTTATTTTATAAGAACTGTAACGAGAAGCGATCTCCGTAGTCAAACGGTAAGTAATAAAAAGTATTCCTCTACGAGTCTTCACAAGGTCAATATTGAATTTATATTGAATTGAAAGTATTGGACATCATTTGAATCAACTGAGGTAATATTAGCAAATGTATAAACCATTGGTGAGTAACTTTCTAATGCAAATGAACGATTTTGTTTGGAATAATATTTGGGGCAATTAATTGATTTTAGATACCTGCATCTGGTTTTTTCAGTAGAGGTGTATCTACAGGACTATTCTCAAATCTATAAGGATTTAGAGACTAACCAAAGGGGCTCTCTTGTCCTCAAAATTATTATTGTATTTTGTTTTTACGGTTGGTGTAACATAAATGTAATAATTGAACTGTCAAACGCCAGCGATTAACTGAATTTTGTTGCTCTTCTTTCAAGTTTTTTTAATATCTGATTACACATGTCTAATATCTAAAAGTATTTGAGATTAGATTGTTATAAGATATCTAAGCTTTACAACACGCTACTTGACTTGCAGTGAACTAATCTTAGAATTTTAGAGTTGAAAACATTTTCTTGACCAACCTGACACTTCAACTCCACATTGGCGTAGAATCCATCGTGAAGCTGTTCATCACATGTGAAATTAATGAGTTCCATGGCTGGCACCGTTGACAGGAATGGATACGCTGATAAATTGTATCCGTTCAGCTCCCGCGGGAGATTTGGATCGTGAACGTAATCAATCTGGGGGTTTCCAGTGAGATTTTTAATTTCAGTATTGTCAATCAGATTGGGGTCCGTGGGATCTGCGGGTGTCGTGGAATTGCTGGCCACTTCACCGCCCTGGAAAATTAAAAATAATAAGTTATTTATACATCACGTAATATATATTATTTTAACCATCTTAGTAAGTAAAAATTTTTGGAGTTTTTAAATATATATCAAGAAATGTTTTACTACGAGAACTTCATGTAACTCTGTTGCTCAATCTCTTCTTTATGAGAGAGTTAAGATAAAAGGATAGAGCTTAGACAAGATTTGTTGTTAGCTATACCTCGTTTTTAAGATTGGATGGGTGAGGGTAATTCATCATACCTTAAAATAACCCATAAATTGATAAAAAATCAAGTTTGTCGCGCCGGCAACCAACGGCTATGCTAATAAGCCTACCACAATTTTTACAGTTATGGAATAGTTTAAAAAGTATATTTATCTATAAATCAATTAATTTCTTATCGTTAGTGCTAACCATATTAATAATAAATACTGCATTTTTAGTTCAGATAAATGAATTTATATTTTAATAAAGAGGTCACTGCTTAATCCAGCACGCCACTGGCTCCCCGTTCATTTTTTATAGATACATGTTAGTGGATTAAAATAATAAGGAATGCTTAAGTCAACTGGGATATTTTTATAATTCTAAGCAGCGCCAGCGCAAGCTTATTTAGCGCCCTAGGCAACAATTATTGGCGTGCCACCTTTTTAGAAAATCGTCCCATTTTTTTATCAAAATAATGATAACAATAACTCGGGATCATAGAAATATTTTTTATTATATCCATGTCCGCTCCCAGTGTGAAGCATTTAGTCTCAGAACAACAGCAATTTTTTATACATGAATTATTTTTTACACTTAACTTTTTTTGTCACTTAACCTCTCTTTTTAGAATTATATAAACTACAAAATAAAATAAACCTTATTATTTTAGAATATATAAAAATAATTTGAATTCTCCACTTATGCGCCCCCTTAATGGTTTGCGCCCTAGGCGGTTGCCTATTTCGCCTGTATGGTGGCGCCGGCCCTGAGTCTAAGTAAGATTTTATTATTTAGACGCTTTTTTGTAAATAAGCCACTTGACATTTTTTTGAATTATAGATGTCGCTGTAGATAGTTTCAATCACACTTAAATGGATATTTTAAATTAGTTTAACGCACTTATTGTACAATTACCAAAAATAGACTCATATTCATAGGTCCAAAAAGAGATTAAGTCTAAAAATAAAAGTAAAACAACATTCTCTATCCATGTTGTTATTGAACGATAAAATCCCATCTATTTTGATTTTAATGCGGCGATCAATCGTCCAAATGAAACAGTTCTAGATTAAAAACATCGACCGGAACACTACAATGCATCCATTTTGTTTTTTTGAAGTTTCGCTTTTATTGAAAATCAACTTTCTACAGGTGAAGATTTATTTAATTTTATCTTCAACAATAACGCAGCCTGTCGCAGACTGACACTCCAAAATTATGATCAATAAATACAGCCGCGCTAAACGGTTGGCACACGAGCCAAACAATTTTCGTTAGATGAATAAATTGACAAAACACGACAGAAATCGCGAAAAAACTCCAGGTATCTCGATACAAAAATGGTTGTCCCTATGTTTTATCGTAAATCACTTCAAAGTTTCATCGTATAATGCTAATAATGCGGAAGTAGCGGATTAAGCATGTGAGAGGCCCCAAGTGCAATAAAATTTGGAGGCCATGCTTTACGGGTAACATAAAAACGTCAGGATATTCCAAGTAAAATAGTACAAATATGTACACATCTGAACAAAAACTATGTGTTATATATGATAGGCTATTTTTGAGGCCCCTAAGATTCAGAGAATCCTAGCGCGTGCCTCATTTCCTTCTAGACCTAGAGTAATCCACCACTATAAAGTTAATTTAAAGAAGATAGATTCATGTACATTTTTAAAGAATTTAAGTCGATTTTGTAACAAAAGCGGCTGTTAATTATATTAAAATATAAAGATAATATTCATATAAGAATATTTACAATTACTATTTTCAGACATTTTATCTATAAAAGAAAAACAACATCTTAATTGATTTGCCAACATTTTACTATTATGAAAACTGCCGCCTCTGTTTCCTGAGCTCCTATATATAGTTCCATAATCAGGGGTGTCAAAATAACTATCAACGATATTGTAAAATCTTAACAGAACTAAATATTTACATATTTTAAATATTTGTTCAGTCAACAATATTAACGTCAGTTACGGAGTTTACGAGTTCGAACCCCTGTACGGAAATCTTAAGGTATATACATACATATGTTTAATTGATTTCTTAAGGTATATATGTACATTTGTTTAATTGATTTGCGTTTAAAGCATGTGTATGCTTTATAACACGCATCCAATTAAAAAAAAAACGAAGCGTAACGAGAACTTGGCGCAATAGGCAAAGATTATTGATGCGCCCCTTATTTAACAAATAGTTCCACTTTTTCAAAATAGTGAAAAAAAAATTGGAATCGTTAGATTTTTTTATACATCCATGTCCGCTCCCAAAGTGCTCCTAATGAAAGTATCTTGACGGAAGTTTTTCTATTTGAACTGTTTGTTACTTAGTCGTCTAACCTCTCTTTTTCGAATCATATGGAAAAAGATACATAATTACAACAAACAAATATAAATATTAAAATAAATTAAAATGTACTATTATTTAAAAATATTTTTAATACTCCACTTATGCGCCCACTAATGGTTTGCGCCCTAGGCGATTGCCTATCTCGCCTGTATGGTGGCGCCGGCCCTGATTATTCATATCCTTTTTATATACTAACTCTCTCGGGAAAAGAGACGTAGGGTGACTAGAAACAATCAGTGAACTTCTCCTAGAACAACTTCTTTTGAGATGAACTCTATTAAGAGTCTGAACAAGCATTGTATCTTGATTGAAATATTTTAACTGAGACATAAAAAGGACCATAAAATGTTGCATAGCACTGCAATTGTCGATTCAATCTTAGATAGCCCACAATTTGAGAAAACTCTTCAATTACACTCTACCCACAATCGCAGATCAATAATAATTTATTTAATCACCGTATTTTTTTCTGCGGCATTAAAAATTGAATTCGGTAAATAGTCTTGGTATAATTTAATCATTATTTGCTAAAAGTTAATCGAATCAATAAATAATACAGCTTTGACAGTGCGGATTTGACGCCCTGGATTCTTCTTAAATGTCAGCGTAAATAATTTGTCGTCGTGTCATTAATTTAAAATATGAGCCCCTGAAAAGTCAAATGGATTTTTATAAAACAGTGAGTAAGATACGTTATAATATATATATATTTTTTTAAACCATGTCCGCTCCCAATGTGGAGCATATGGACTCCTAATGGAGTTTATCTCAACAGAAGTGTTTCTACAAGAACTGCTTGTTACTCAGTTTATCAACCTTTCTTTTTCCAAAGAGAGTAGGGATAGAAGGATAGGGCTAGGACAGGATTAGTGGTAATCTAATCGCTCTCGATACATAGGATAGGATGGGTGAAAGGGAGGAATTCAAGACATCACATACATCCATGCCTATGAACAGAAATTCATAAATCGATTGAAAAATCAATTTATAAAACTGTCCGTACCGGGATTTGAACCCGGGCCCTCCGTAGCCGAAGCCAACAACGTTGACCACTCGACCACACAGGTGGCTATATCACACACGTGGATATTCTACTTAGCTTAAATAATTATCAAAAAATTGAAGTGAGCTTAGTAAATACAAATTGAAATAGTGTTTTCCAGTGCCTTTCTTTCAATGTAACGCGGTGGAACGGTGTTCCGGCACCTTTTTTCTTAACATTTTTAATGTTTGAAAAAAAATGACTAATTGTTCCTATCTTAGGTACCTTTTGAACGTATAGTACCTGTTATCGTTACACTCGTAAATTATTGTCATTATACAAAACAATACTGGGTCCATAGACTTTCTCTGTGACCAGAAACAAAGGTGTAAAGCTTTATTTAGTACGCTTTTTGTATCGCGTGAATTCCACCTACAATAGTTTTGTCACTTTTGTTCATCAAACTCGTTAGTGCATTTTGACATTTTCATATCCTTCAAAATACATTGATAGTCACTCAGAAGAAGACAAGGCTTCCGTGATATATCTCACAAATTCGATTTCCAGTTCGAACATCATTTTCTTCAATCGATTTATTTTCGAAAGCATGGGTGTTTGTGGTAACTTAAAAAAAATCCCAGTCGTTCAATCCTGAAATAAACGGGACAAAGCAAGAGTTAACTTTTTGTCCTGTTATAGCCCTATCTTTCTCGAGTTGATCTCGAGTGATTTATCAATTTTAAATATATGACGCATTGGCATTAATGAGTTGTAATGTAAATATTTAAAAAAAAAACCGATTGAGTTATTGAAAAGAGATGAAATCATAAAGCGATTAAAAATCCAATTATTTTCTAAACGAAATCGTAGAAACTCACAACTATGTATATAAATAATCACAAACGATGATTTAAATTATATCAAACATTTTATCAACTGTGTACATTTTATTTAATAAAGATCCATTGTCCATTTCAGCATTCCAGAAAGAGAATTTTCAATAAGTATCCATTTAAAACCGACGCTTTCATAAAATTAACAACTCGCGTGTTGGTCTTATAAAATAAAACGACCATTTTCACGCACAGTTAAGTTATTTGACGTGATGCATTATTTCTGCAACCAGCTTGTCACACACTGCTCATAAAAAAGCCTAAGAAGGAAATTAAACAATATTATTTAAATGGATAACATTTGTTATACTTATCATTAAGCATTCACTGATTTATATTTTTCATATATAGAAATACTGTTTTGAACAAGCACTGTGTTTTGATCGAAGGTAGTCACTCAACGTTTAGAAACCATTGTAGGTTTCACTTTCAAATGTTACATTTAAATACTGAAATATAGTGTAAATGATTTTTATTTTCGTATTTCTAGCTTCCTAAAAGAATTATTAAATTACTGACAAACTCTACAGCAGGCATGGGCAACCTTTCTTAGGTCTGGGGCCAAATTATCATTCTGTCTTCGATTCAAGGGCCGGACCAAATTATTAAACATTAAAAAGTAATATTAAATTAAATAAAACACGTTGCCACTTCATATATATATATATTATTTATACAATGAACGACATAATATTAATATTATATACTGATGAAAAAATTTGGCCTTGAACTTGAGTTACGAGACTAGCAATATTGGCTCCCTGTGACTATTAATTTCTTTCTCTATTACTTCGCCGAGATGAATTAGGGCCGGACAAAATAGCTCGGCGGGCCGTTGGTTGCCCATATATGCTCTACAGGATACCTGATCTCGACCTATACATCGCTAAATCAAATAAATATGTATTTATTAAAATAAAAACTAAACCATATATCTATAAGACTGGTGTTATAGACAAAAAATGGTGTTACAGACTATAACACCATTTTTTTAAAACTAGAAATTATTGAATCACCGCTCAGCGTCACCTCTATCAATATCAACACTTCACACACAAAAAGGAATTGCATATTCTTAGTAAAGATGAGGACACATCGTCATAAAAGTTATTATTGTTATTTCCTTGGAAAACTTTCCTGTTTTTTACCAATATTTAAAGAAAACTAGGTGTAATTTTAATATTATCATGATAAATAATTGGTACAAGGTTTAATCATAAAAACAACATTATTTACAAATTCGAATCCAGCGAAAGTTAAGAGGAAACTACTAAATAATGTGATGAAGACCTGCATACGTAGTTTTACGCCAGTCTTATAAATAAACAATACGCCTGTTCTTTTATCAACCGTAAATAAATATATAAAAAGTGTCTTTTGTACTAACAATATTCATGCATATTCTGTGTAAAAAAAAACAAATGACTGATACACTTTATTGAAGAAAACATTACTCTCTTCTAAGACTAGCTCCGCGCTGCATACTGTGCATGAAATCTTTTGTGCATCCCGATCAAACACAAGATAATTTAAATTTATTTATATACGTGGTAAAAATCTTTCAAAATAATTACTGCATTTTATCATTGTTGTTGAATTCCATCCAAGAAAAGAAAATCAGCATCAAATTACTTGTATCGGTGAATCAGATTTATTTCTGATTAGTCTTATCTCTTTTATGTTTATTACGATGCAAATAGTGGAAATAGTTTTCATTTTCGTATTGATAAAAGAAGCTTCAGAATTAATTTCACGATATGTAAGTAAAAGGATATGAGTGATTTTTATCCAAATCACACCAATAATGCTGAATAAAGATAACAGCTTAACGACCGCACGTTTTTTTTAAATAAAATTTCACCTGGCGAAATAAAATTTTGCGAAAAATTCTCAAAAATTATAATTTTACTAAATTCACTATAACTTGTAAGCAAATTGAGATATCTTTACAAACTTTAATTTTCTTAACTTCCAGATACTTTGCCTATACGCATATATGTGTCCGCCGGCCAGCAACCTTTGTTTTTCAAAGACTCAAATACGCGTCCACGGTCGTTAAGCTGGATAAGATCTTTTTTACGAATTCCATTGTTATTTTATAATATGATCTGGACCGATTCAGCTCAGCTCATGACGAGCATTGTCAATTGATAAAAAAATACAGTGCTATTTAAACTGAACTTAAAATAATTAGTGGTGTAACAAACACATATTGGTTATAGAAATATAAAAACAGTTTTTAGATAAAGATACAAAATATGAATAACTGGTACTGAATTGGCTATACGGTTTTTCGTGGTTGAAAAACTGAATGAATGTGACTATCAGCTCGCTTCGTCATGACGTTTTCTTCCCGGTATATGAGTTCAAGAAGATAAAATCAGATTCAATTTGTTTATTTGTATTTAAAACGAAGCTCCGAAATAGTGGTGTTGTGAACTATCTAGATATGGTTAAATACAGGAGTGGGCTGGAGGAGGCTCGAAGGGGCTTGCGCGAGCCTCTTGTCAATTTAAGAGAAAACAATATTCTCAGATCAAATCAGTACATAACTGCAATTTCTGACATATATATTATTAACGACAGCTTCAGTATACAGACACAGTGGTACATTTTTAGCCATTTACATTGATACGTTTAAGGTAAATTGTATATTATTACATATTATAAGTGTTAAATTTGAATCGTTCAAACTATGTACATTCTCACAGATTTTGTCACTAACGACCCGGGTTTCGCCTTTCGGCATCTTCAGGCGTTCAAGTGTACAGAATGTACATAGTTTGAACGATTCAAATTCAATATTGAAATTCCACCAAGCAACTTTAGTCGAAATCTTATATTATAAGTGTGTTAGGTAACAATCGATTGCTTTGTATATAATTGTATATAAGTGATAAAAAAAATCACTCCTTCCCCAGAACACCGATAATTGTATTGAGATTAAGCGAACCCCTTTTTAACGTATTGGTAGCCCACCGCTGGTTAAATAATACATTGAACAAAACATTCGTTTATGTCAATAATTGTTTCGTATACTTGTACAAGAGTAAGAAAACAATACCCTCTTTTCGCAAAACAACACGAGTAATTCTGAGATAAAGCGAGCTTTTCGTTTACGTATTGGTAGCCCACTTCTGGTGATATGCACCAATGGAAGTGATACGCACTTATCAATAATCAAATAAGCGTATGCCACAGAAGCGGCTCGACCAAATTTTGAATAAATTATTATGGATTATCTGAACAGAATAATCGAAATGGTTTCTGAATGGGAATTATCTACTTACAACTCTTGCCATTGCTGGCACACGGAAGTGTTGGCCCAACTGGAGTGGAACAGCTGGTCAGAGTTTCTCAACTCAAATCATATCGGCTCGAATTTCAAGTATAGACAGCTCTGTGTTGCCCGTGCATTGTTAATGAGATTACGTGTGAAATTATAATATTTCATAAATGTTATAATATTATAAACGTTAAAAAATGTATATCAAAATTAAATAGTTTGATATCACAGCTAGGGCAACCAACCCCGGACCCTTTTTGTAATCCTGGTATTTTGGGATTAACAATTTATACAATCCCGAGGTTGAACATTCACCATAAAATCGTGTAGAAATTCAGTATTCGGGATTGAGAAATTTTCGGATTTTATAAAATGAAAAGACGCAAAAGTTTCTAAAATTTTCTCAATCCCGAAATCTCGGGATTATGATTTACGACTATCACAATCTCGGGATTTCAGGATCACAAAATTGGACAGGATCCCGAGATTGGAGGCCTTACTCACTTCGTGGAGTGTTAGATTATTAACAGAACATCAACAAAAATACACGGCCAATTAGAATTGCAATACCGGGCGAGTAAATCGTTATTTCGACGGGTTAAAATCAATAATACATCATTAAAAAGTTCATCATTTCTATAAAGCCTGTCAATATTGATACGACTCATAGCAGATAAGTAAAAGAAAATATTTCGATATATCATGATTAATTTAATTATAATATGTAATTGCTTCTGCTCATTAAAAATTCGGTAATGATTAATTTTCATTAACGAAATACCGGGATCCTGGTTTTGTTGATAGTAGTTTTGCAATCCCTAACCGTTTGGCTTTATTACCAGGGCTGTGGAGTCGGAGCCGTGAAGTTGGACTGCTTTAACTGAAGTAGTATTCTTAAAAAACTTATAACTTCAAGTTCTTTTTAAATCGTTACAAAAAAAGGACGAATAATACATTTTATTTTTAAATAAACGTTTGAGAAACGTCTCATAGTAAAATGCTGTTAAAGAAATATCTTTGGTAAAGAAAGCGATCTTTATTGGCTAGGAATAAATTTCAATACTTCCGTCTAATATTATACCCACAACAGACATAATTGATTCACAAGATTATCGATACATTACAATATTACGATGCAAGAACCTTCTTCGATCCTTCCAAGAGAATCATATGAGCCCTCTAGAGATGAAGTGAGTCAACTAGTAAAATGTAACACTTTTTTCTTGAACTTCTAAGTAAAATCACGTCTTTATTTGGTGTTTTGGTGGATTGTATATTTTTATTTTACGAAGATAACATTATTGCAATGTTTATTAACTTAGGTTACTTCACATTTACGATACTTAAGGACGTGTAAAATATTACAACGCATCCAATTTATTTTTTTCTTTTAATACTATTTGGATCATTTCAGCTATAATGGCCCCAATATGTTTGCTTTTATTTTGATTTATTTATGTCAATTGATTTCATAGTTATAAAAAGTTTTAAATTAATTGTTCAAACACTCGAATCGAAGCATACTCTCTCTTCGAAGAGGTCAGTTAAAGAAGGAGAAATGTAAACATTGTTGTTGTTTGTATTATTAAAATACAAACATCGATTGATGTATGACAGTTTGCGTTCAAGCATTCAACCCCTTCATCGTTCTACTAAGTAGACGTTGTCTAAGAGTAATTCTATATCATATAATATATACATTTTATATATTTTTATGTTATAAAACGCATGCCACTCTCTCAAACCCCCCCCCCCCGCAATTTGTTATATTGAGTATGTAGTAATTTCGGTCCCATTTTTTTGCTGGGCCCTCGTGCATTGTATGCCTCTGCTACGCCGCTGCATATTTAGTTAAACGACAATAATAATTGCAAAAATAGCAGTAAACAATAGCGTCAGCTACTGTAGTCAATAGTACAATCTTTGCCTTAACGTAAATTTTAAATTTAAATTTGAGATCTTCGACATGGGTGTATGTGATACAATTTCTTATCGAGTTAGCTCTTTGTGACTTAATCGTGTGTTTCTCGTTTGATTTTACATTTAAATAATATTTAGAAAATTGTTTGTTCAGATTTAGTTTTTTCAGCCCATAAAAATAGAGTTTTCTTTCAATAACAGCAAAAAGTTGGCGGCTAATAGTGGTGTTTTGTACAAAGAATTTATTTTTGAAACCTCACTTGCATTATTTTGTGTCACAAGGGTATGCTTGTTACCATTATAAGGGTGATTAAAATACTCTTCAAAGTCTAAAGTATAAATAAATCCTTTTGAAAAATCACTCTTCATCTGTGTAGTCGGATATAAAAAGTGGTCATTAACCTTTTTACAGAAATTGAGACAAATAAAAAGAACTTTTACTTACCGCTTTGATAACAAAAAATAAAAACAATTATTTACACAGAAAATGAGCACATAAGTAATGTATTAAATACCTCAGCTGCTGAGGGGTCTGCCGTTGTTGTGGTAGATGTTGTTGTCGTCGTTGTCGTCTTGAATAGGGCCGTTGCCCTCACTGCATCAGCGTCATGGAATACAAGGCATACTGCTAATGCAAATCCTGAAACGATAATTATCGAGCAAGGTTAATATATATTTTTTAAATTATGTCGGTCTGTTATAAAGTAAATGGAACTGAAAAGAGTAATGCAATATCGTCGCTTTAGTGACAGACGCCACTAAGTGACAAAATGTTGATTCTGAAACAACCGACATTAAAATTTTACCTACATTTTATCAGTTACATCCAAACTTAATAAATAACAAAATTATTTGTCTTGTATAATTTGAAAGCCTCCAAAAATTTTCACAAATACTTATTCGCTAGATTGTAGATAAGTTTTCAATATTAAATTACCGCAGTTAGTGACTTCTTGCGATAATCATGAGACAACTAATGCAATGAGTGACTATTTAGATGTTAAATTTAGCTGAAGAAACGCGTTTTTTTTATGTAATTACATATTTACTGGGCATGGCAAAATACGTATATTGTAATATCTAACTCAGTTTTGATCGATAAGTCTATAAATGATTTCTGGCAGTAAACTGACGATATATGATATTGATAAGCACTAGAACAGGTACAGACAAACCACGGCCCGCGGGACACATTCAGCCCGGCGCATATTTTCTGTTCCTTCTTTTTACTTATATAAATAAAAACAGAATTTGTCTCATTTGCGAGTTAACATGGTACTTGATAGCTCACGACGAAAATAACAAACATAAGAATACCGTATCGACGAGATTACAAGATATCGACTGTGGAAAGGAAAAAGGACGTAACCCACACATATCAAATTTTACAGGAGGCGCTAAAAACGTGTTTTGATGATTTTGTGACATATGCAAATTATGAATTATACACAACCTTGATGTGCACGGATACTTCTAAACTGGTGTTGAATTGACACAACCCAATATTAATTAAAGAAATTGTCTCGGAAAAACCTTTATTTCAGTGTTTTAATTTTTTACAAGGTCATCTTTTTCAAACTTAAAAGCTAAATTTAGATACTTATTCGGCATTTTCAGTTTCCATCATTTTGATAGAATGTGTGTCAAGTAGTATACATTGTGATTATCGAAAAAAATTGTTTTGTTTTGAAAAAAAACTGTTTTGAAAAATTGAGGGTTACGTCCTTTTTCCTTTCCACAGTCGATATAATAATATATCACTTTTCGTATCGATAAAATCAACACCACTTGTAAATCAATACGTTTTACTTGTAGAATAAATTAAGCATTAATAATTTTCATAAAACGACTACCGCGATGGTGGTAATAAATGCATTGTGATAATCTGCAGCAGTGTCCTTATTGCTGATTTAGTATCCTACTTTCAGGATAAAATAAATTTATGCCGAAGCTGGTGAGAGGGTAGAATGACCTTTGTTTGTGCAAGTCCTTGGCAAAGCCATTGCCTCCTTTGCCTGAAAGGAATGTAGTTTTTATTTTGCATACAGCCAACAGGGCAACCGCAGCGTGGGTTAATGGATGCCTATACCAGTGGTGCGCAACAATTTTAAACCAAGTGCCACTTTGCCAATGTCGAATTTGAAAAGTGCCACTCAAAAGACAAGCCAATTTTGAACAATATAACAAGCTCAACAGTATTATTACAATTAAATAACAATCAGTGTTAAATAAAAACAAACATTTTTTTATTAATAGTTATGTAGGTTAATAGGCGGATGACCTGTCGCAGCGAGCTCGAATATCAGCCTAAATTAAAAAGTGACTCGCTCTATAACTATAACAATGTAAACAGTATGTGTACGTGCTAAAATAAAATATTTGAATAGTTCAAATTATGTACATTCATACAAGTTTTGACACTAACGATCAGGGTTTCGCCTCTCGGCATCTTCAAGCGTTTAAGTGCACGGATGAACTTGAATGCCTCAAGATGCTTAAAGGTAAACCCGGGTCGTTAGTGACAAAACTTGTGTGAATGTACAGAATTTGAACGATTAAAATTTAACATTGAAATTCCATCGAGCACCTTAAGTCGAAATCTTAAATTATAAAATAAACTATTGTTGTTTCTATCAACAATAACAATTAATGATTCTAATCAAATAATAAAATGGAATATTTTTTAATTATTGAAAAGCTCAAAGTTTCACCGAGAAATTCTTTGAGTGCCACAGGTGGCATTAAAAGTACTTGCTCATCACTGGAATATGCCAAACCGAACAACGGCTACTGGAAAAACGTTTTCAACCTAAAAAATGGTTCGTGTTAAAAGAGTAAAAATTAAATATTTAGTTCAATGAAATGAAAAGTTATGAAATGAAAAAAAAACTTCGGCTTATATTATAATATCGTAGAAAAACTTCTATTGAGATGTCACTATTAGAGGATATAGTTTTTAAAAAATGAAAACAGTATTTTAAAAAAAATCTTTTCGGTGCTTCATTACAAGTCCATCGCACCAGGAAAACAAAACAAACTGCCGTGGATCTTAGCTGACACATGTCATCATAAATTGCCGAAATAGGTAATTAAACCCATTACCACGATAAACAAGATAATAACATCGTAATACTCTACTAATTACAGTACGAAAACAGTACAATTATAAACAAAATACCGAAAAGCTGAACCCGGAAAAGATAAAACATCAAAAAAAATGAATTGGTTATGTTACCAATTAATAAGAACTATTAATGTCGGGGTTTTGATTGACAACAAGGCCAATACAAAATTTATTAATAAATATAAATTATCAAAACCTAATAAAAGCCATCAATAATTAATAGAATCTTGCCACAACAAATGGGACAATTTTTTTGACAAATAGATGGATGAACGGAGTATTAGTGGTTTGGATATGATCCCTTAATTATTTAAACAAAAAGGGTTGTTTCGGTATGGGAAAAACTGTGTTGTATTATTTTAAGAATCGGTTAACTACGATGGAAAAGGAGGTTCAGATTTCTTTTAATATTTATTGTGGAAAATTGACGTTACATTCTTTAAAACAATATAACAATGGATAACGATATGAAAAATAATCAAATATTCACCTGCAACTATATGTATTAGTAGTCGGTCACGTGTTCTTTTCATTGTGTTTTTTTATAATCTGAAACAAAACAAAGACAAAATATTAACAACATGTTTATAACATAATATACAATAAAGCAATTTCAATACCTTATCATCTTTCAATGTCGATCATTGTATATCAACGCTTAATGATGTATTTCAACAAAAGTTGTATTCAGTATTTTTTTCTGAGGGCTAAGATCAATCAAACTCTCTGCGTCGCGTTTTTAGGATTGGATAGGAGGTGACCCAATATTATAGACAATAAAATATTTCTCTCCTTTTTCGAAGACAACATCGATAGGAAAAAGAACGCTAAGATAGCACTAGTGGTTAGCTAACCACTCACGTCAAGTTGCTTTATTTTAAGATTGATATGGTGGGAGGGAGTTTGAAGGCATTATTAACACTCATGCCTTCAAACGATCGATAAATGTATTGAAAAAAATGCTTTTCTTACTGGGACTTGAACCCGTCAGATCCGTTACGGAAGCCAACAACGTTGACCACTATACCACCGACCCGATACCTAACTACCTAATTACCGATAAAAAATAATATCGTTTCATTCGTTTCCATTTAAAAGCTTTTTTTCAATCCAGTGTAATAATAAGAATATTGTTGTTTTTTTACAAAATTTTCATTGACACAAAAAAATGAATAATATTATTTTTAAGTTGGTTAAAGTTTTAAATAAAAGTTGTTGGATTTATAAATTGTATCTTTATCCATACATTACAATGCAAATACCATTACACAGTTTCAATTATTTCCCTACCTATCCATGGTCCGGTAACTGCAAAATAATTACCTATAATTATTACCTATTGATGCAACGTTCAATTGTATTTTTTTCATAAAAATGCAAAGTAAGTGAAAGTCAGGCGTAATGTTTTTATTTATTTTACCTACCTATCTATTATTGTTTCCTCGTCTTGCAAGATTTTGTCTATGGTAAAATGTTTAATTTATTTCTGTTTATGGTAAACGTATTCTATTTTTGAAATGCAATTACATATAATTCTATACGGTATTATTTTTTACGTACGTATTGTTAAATATGAAGAAAACGTTAAAGTGAAATATTAAAATATTTAACGTCTGCGGTTAAATCGACAAACCGACATCATCAAGTGATCTCAGTTCAAAATTCAGCTGAAACTATCATGTGTTGAATATTTACAATTTTTAGAAGTACAGGTATCTTGAAAAAATTCAATCTATCGATGCAGAATCATATAGGTAAAAATTATTCAGCTAGTGAGCTGATATTTCAGCAGAAAAACTGTTTTAATTCCATACAAAATCTTTTTTTTGAAAAAACATTTTAGAAAAAAGTTCACTCCAACTAAACGTTTAGTCAAATACAAAAAGTCACGTGACAAATTGTTTGCTCAGTACATTTGACTAATTCATGTTTTTTTTCTCAAAATGGCTTCCGTGGTAGATTTCTGTCTTTGCATCACTTTAAATATTGTATAGTTCATCTCAAACTAAAACATATAATTTTAGACGAATTTCTCTGAATTTATTAAATTTTAAAAAATACTGGGTCATGGTTTTAACTATTTTTAGTACGTGTAATATTAAGCCAATAATAATATTGCAAATGGACTCGAATACCTTTAATAGGCAGTTTATTTTTTTAATACAATAATGAATTTCCGTTTAATGGCATGAATTTTTGTAATGCATTAAATCCTTTGCCACCCATCCGATGCCTTAAACGGGGCACAGCAAGAGCGATAAGCTAGCCACTAGCCGTGTCTTAGCTTTACCTTTCTTTACCTTCTTTCTTTGAAAACAAAGTGAGGTTGAGAAACTGAGTATCAAGAAGTCCTTGTAGAAAAACTTTTGTTGAGATAAACTCGACTAGAATTCCATATGGTCTACATTGGTAGAGAAAATTATTGAATATAATAATGATATAACGAAACAATAGTCCATAATAATATTATAAAATAATAAAATCGTCAGTTTCATGTCAGAAGTCATAAATTTGATCAAAACAGATACCATTTTGCATAATATATACAGTCATTTAATGTTCTTGCATCTATCAATATTGTCCAAATTGTAATGTTGTATTTCATGCACATACCGAAATGAAAGAAATCATTAACACGCTTATTTCGTTCTTGCGAAATACATTTTAATGCCTTCTTGCATCAAACTGATGAAATATTTAGTTTGATATTATTATATAAAAAAATAACTTTTTCCTCTTATCAAATTAACAAAAATTGTCTTTTTAATCGTCAAGTTTTTCCAAAAAACTGCTCATCTTGGCAGTCATTGTATATATGAATAATCTATAGAAACGGATAGTAATCTAGAATAATTATTATGCTCACCCAGTAAGCATTGATCGTTTGATTAATTTATTCGCCTACCGTTAATCTAACTAATTTGAATCATTGTCTTATCAGATATGATTTAAATACGAATAAAACTAATTTAAGACCAATCTATGCGTTAAGTAATTTATTCAAAATCTATTTTGTCTTTCAAATAGGCTGTGAAGCTACGGTGAAACTGATTTTAATGCAAGGCAAGAATAGTTTTTGTGTTGTATAAAATAGTTGCATTTTACACTATCTATAACTACGGCCCGTCAGGTAAATTGGTGCAGTGGTTAAAGTTGTTGGTTTACATGACGGAGATCAGGGGTTTAAGTATTAGTATATTAAATTCCACCCACCCTTTCCGATCCTGAAATAACGGGCCGTAGCGAAAGCGATTAGTTAACCACTTCAAGCCTTATCCTTTATATTTTTACTCTCTTCGGAAAATTTTCTGTTGAAATACCTTCATTAGAAGGTCACATAGACCAGCGGTTGGCAATCATTTTGGGCTCACGAACCAATAAATTTACAATTTTAATCCAGCAGACCACTGAAATTTTGTGTTAAATATTACATATTGAAATAAAAGTGAAACAAATTCGTCTAAAAATGCAACTAGTTAATAAAATAAAACTATTTATTAGTTAAATTGCTTTATTAGTTTTTAATGTGATGGATGTTCCTTGAATTATAAATTTTATATTTGCCTACAATGATGTAACTGCAAGACGGAGAACTGATTGTATTTCAAGCCGAGATCGATACCGTGTTTTTATTGTTTTGACAGATGAAAAGACCTTTTCGCATAAATTTGTTGCGGAAATCACCAAAATTTTCTCGCGGAACACACTTTGCCGAACGCTGATGTAGACGTTAATTATCTCAAGAACTTAACTCAATTTTTTCAGTTGTGAGTTTTTTGATTTAATGAATTCAGAATGTCAATACATACATATTCTTTTAACTGGTATCTCAAAAAAATATATTTCATGCTTAATTTAATCTAATACAATTATCATTAGCTTAGAGCAGCGGTCACCAAACTACGGCCCGCCGAAGACTTGCATCCGACCCGCGAAAAGTTCTGGATTTTTGCATAGATGTTATTCATAAAAGACATATAATTTTTCATGATTTAGTTGTGAATTCACGACAACTATTTATTTCAAATCATCAATTGTCAACTATCTGGTATGGGACTCAAAGTGAAGGAAGTTGGATAGAAATTGGAGGCGAGACAACCAGATGTTGGTTTACTCAAAAAATTCTCAAATATTCTCATTTATTGAAATTCTAAGAAGGGCAAACATATGTTTACATTCTCATTATTATTCTCATTACTACATAAAATGAAATAATATTCTGATTGTGTTACAATAAGAATTTATTTGTCATCCGGCCCCCTTAGTTTTTAAAAAGTTCAATCCATCCCGCTTCTCAAAAAGTTTGATGTCCCCTGGTTTAGAGGCATATAAGTTTGAATGTTCGGTCTTGTTTGTCATTAAAGCTATTAAAATAACTCTATTAGTGAGACTTTCAACCTTAAAAGGCAGTGTTAAATCTATATCTACAGACATTGCACTCAAATGGTAGTAAAACGTGGATATCGGACACTTAAAATCGAGGTTTCACTGTATTTCAACGAAATAACAATCCACGTTATTACTTCACAACAACCATTTCAATTTCATAACTACGTCAATACGATTTCAATCCTTATTACGACATTCCATTTCAATGAATTACAATATAACCTTAAAGGTACAATGAGATTCCACATTAATGTATTATATTGTAACACAATATCGTCTTAAATTTACAATGAGATTGGGTGTATTATTGGTAGGTTAACGATGTACCAGTGTAGATTTTTTGCAAGGTTTATCTCGGAAAGAGACGGTGAACGTAGTCAGCAACTTGGAACTACCATTGTTAGACATTTTCATTGTCTTTTTCTCAATGTTTTCCATTGTTTATTTGTACATGCAGTCTTGTTCAATGGACGGATTCGATTTCTATAGAAACGATAAGAATTAAATTGCCATTTTAAAATACGTAGATATGTAATTAGTTTTCAGCTAACGCGGTCGTAATCGAATAATACCGAGTTTAATTTTAATTAGTTTTTTTAAAAAAAGGGTTTTAAAATACATTAGTACTGATTTAAACTCGACGCTTAATCGATTATTTGTATGACAGGTTAATCATTATAATTCTCTTTACAAATCTTGAGCTTTAAGATGGAAGAATAAGATACGTTTTATTGGGTATCGGATTGTTTTAAGTATAGTACTTATACCTTTGTCGAGTACGTGGTGTAGTGGTAAACGTCGTTGGCTTGCATGAAGGATCTCACGAGTTCAAGTCACACTACGAAGAACATTTTTTAAATCGATTTTCATTCCGAAAACATAAATGTTTGTAATGTCTAAAAACTATTCTCAAAATTTCAACTCTTAAATAATAAGGTGTAGCTAGATCGATTAGCTAACCACTAATCCTGTTCTTGGTCTTATCCTTTTACCAATAATCCATTCGAAAAAAAAGACATGTATAATAACTGAGTAATAAGCATTCACATATACCATATCTCCATTAGAAGTTCATATTATGTTCCACATTAGGAGCGAATATGAAACAAAAGAAAAAAAAAATCTCCACCTAACACACAGTTGAATTATTTATACAAAATATTTCCGATATATTGCTGGCCCTTAAAGAACGAAGTGAAAAAAAAACATGTTTTAACACTTACCGCCGCGTACATCGATGGACAGTAAAAAACCAGGACGTATATTTAAAAAAAAATGTTTTTCACTTGATTCTTAAAGGATCAGCAATATACCGGAAGTATTTTTTTAGCACCATAGGGGATGTTTTAAGGATGATCCATTATGTGTACATATGCTTAACATTAAAAGCATGTACTTATTAAAATACTTATATACATAATTAAAGGTAGTACTTTTTTATTTTCTTTGAGAACCTAAGTCACTTTAAAACTTCTGGTTTGGTAAGATACTAAATTATAACTTGATATGTATACCTTAATAATAGTCGATTGGATCTTTCAGAGATTTCCATTGAAAACATCGCATAACATTAATGTCAAGAATCGCTATTTCACATCGCTGTTATTCTATTCAATTGTTAAGATTTATGAATAATGTCTTAAATCAAGCACAGATATGTCTAACTTGCAAAACCAGAGCGAATTAAGTCAATGAAATCCAAACAAATTTCAGTCAATCATCGTTGCTAAGACCCTTACAAGACGCTTATGTAAATAATCACTAAATAATAAATTAATTTTATTTGAATATTCATTCACATATTTACTATAGGTATATTTATTGAATTTTAATTTTATTATATATTTTGCAATATAATTTAAAATGTCAAAGTATATGAGAAGATGTATTGTGTTTTTTTTCTTAGCAGATACATATATCTAAGTTTAAAAATAGTTCTTATTAGGGGAATAGACCGTAATAACTATCAATCATATCGACTGTGGAAAGGAAAAAGGACGTAACCCACACATATCAAATTTTACAGAAGGCGCTAAAAACGTGTTTTGATGATTTTGTGAAATACGCAAATTATGAATTATACACAATCTTGAAGTACACGGATACTTCTAAACTGGTGTTTAATTGACGTAACCTAATATTAATTTATACCTAATTCAATCAAGTAATAGCAATCTTTATGTTCCAACTGTCTTTGAAAAAAAAAGAAGTTGTGCAACTGAAAACAAGCAGTTTTCATAAAAACACTTGCAATAAAAACCTAACTTTCATAAAAACAATGCACCTACTTATACAGTTTAAGTTTTAAATTAAAGTTGAAATTTAAACCGTTGTATAGTTGATATTTAACTCTGTATACTAATGAGTTTCCCGACTACTGGCTTATAGTATACAGTGGAGCCCTTAATCACACTACCATGAATTACGCGCTGGCTTAAAATATAAGCCGCAAATCCCCCGATATCACGGTCACATTCCATTGTCGTTACTACGAGACCGTCGACTGTGCCGCGCATACAGTCAAATATTGGCTAGCGTCTGTGTATTCAACACGTGTAGCGGGTGACTGTCTACGTGTGGGATTTTGGCGCCCTTTGCATTTTATCACTTGGTATCTAAATATATCGTCAATATTATTTTTTTTTTGCAAAACTAAGGGAAATCTTAGTTTTGCACTTTTTGCGAATAAAACAAGTCCCTAATTTTGTATGAGATTCATACCACCAATTACAATACCCCGAATTCCACTGTTACGACTTTAGTGTAAATGGGGGTTTTACTGTATTATAATATGGACGCATTCTTTGCTCGATTTTGACATAATTCGCTTATAATCGCGTCACATTAAAAGTGCTTCCATACAACACAATTTTTTATATCATTCTTTTCCGTCATCACTATTCATTACACTTTCAATTAGTTATTACAGTTCACTTTTTATTAAAAATTACTGTTGAATAATTGCTGTGACTATGCATGCCATTGTGTATTTTTATAACGAGCTACGTTGTTTTTAATCCGGTTTTATAATACGCGTTCTGTAATCAAATGAATTTGAAGTTATAATATTATAGAAACGTTTATCATAGCGGCAATATACAAAAAACATACCGATTTTATAACCGAGGGGCTACCGCTAGCGAGCGTTCATGTTATTTCATTTCGGTTTTCACGTTTTCAACTTGAACAAACACATTTTTCCTTTGTACTTATTTCCACTTTTTATTTATCAAGTCCGGTTTCGATAATGGCAGGCATTTTCAACTGATAATAAATATAATTTAACAGTGTTATTTATCAGTGCTGTGGAGTCGGAGTCGTGAAAAATGAGCGGCTCGATTTTTTTTGGAGAATATATTTAATAATGTGTATTCAAACAAAATAGTCCAAAGTGATGACATTTCATGCTTGGCTGACTAAAGATGATCTGATGGTGTACACATATGTATATAAGTTAAAACGAAATTATTGAAAAAATTCTTCGGAGTCGTCGTCTTTTTTTTACACGATTCCACAGCTCTGGATTAAACGCATGATGAGATGCAGGCGACGCAACGCAGGGCAACACCGAATTGGTAGGTACAGGCAGGCGAAGCAGAAGTGTGAATTTTAACTTCTCAGTAAACGTAATTAAATCTTCAAGTGACACATCCATGATAACTCTTTTGATGTCTTGATGGTTCAGATGATCTGATGGTGTACACATATGTATATAAGTCAAAATGAAATTAACGGAAGATTTCCTCGGAGTAGGAGTCGTCTTTTTTTACACGACTCCACAGCCCTGCAAATTACAGTAGAAATTGTGAATAAGTGACTAAGCCAAATTAAAATGTTTTAAAACGCCGTTATTTGTAAATTCTTTTATATGTCGATGGTTTTTTACACCTTTTTATTTCAATTTGTTTTTGTATAAACAGCACTGTTAAATTCTATTTCTTATCAGTTGATAATGCTCACAATGAGCGAAACCGGTACTGATCTTAATAAATAAAAAGTACAAAGAAATATTGTGTTTTTCTTAATAGACATATGTGATGTATACGATATATACACACCTTTCCTATAGTCTTTTCAAAAAAGGAACGTTAAGAAATTGAGCTACTAGTAGTTCTCATAGAAACAATGATGTTGAGATACACTTTTCTCACCATCCGAGGGCTTAAGATCACAGAGATCAACTACGATTTTTACATCTTTTGAGTAAAACTTGATTTTGGCAATTTTATAATCATATTTGTTAGTAAAAACAAAGCTATATCTCGTAAAAGATACGGTTGGGCATATCTACAAATAAAATTATAGTGCTAGAAGCATAAGGTTAATCACATGTTATAGCTAAGTGACCCACTCTTATGATCCTTCAATAAATGGGTGTAGCGAGAGCGATTAGTTAATCTCTTGCCCTGTCCTAACTTTGTCCTTCTATCCCTACGACTCTCATTGGAAAAGAGAGGTTGAGCGACTGAGTGAAGACAGTTTTCATAGAAAAACTTCTATTGAGATACATCCATTAGTAGGTCATTTGCTCCACATTGGGAGCGGACATGGATAAAAAAATAGTTAAGTGAACTTTCAATTATGTTTTTGTTTATAGGTTCCTGAGATTCTAAGCTTTTGTATCCATATCGACTGTGGAAATGAAAAAGGACGTAACACACAGTTTTTTTCGATAATCACAATTTATCAAACTTGATACACGTTCTAGTGAAAGGATGTAAGCTGCAAATACCGAATTAGTATATAAATTTAGCTTTTAAGTTTGAAAATAGATGAGCTTGTGAAAATTGAAACGAAGATAAAAGACTGAAAAAAGGGTTTATCCTATACAATTTCTTTAATTAATATTAGGTTTTGTTGATAAAACACCAGTTTAGAAGTCTCCGTGCAATTGAAGGTTGTGTATATGTCAAAATTTGCATATGGCCCAAAATCATCCAAACACGTTGTTTGTGCCTCCTGTAAAATTTGCTATGTGTGGGATAATTTCTTTTTCCTTTCCATAGTCAATATGCTCACATCATGAGGGGCATGGTAATATATTTGATATAATTATCGCATACAATTAGATATTTGAGATATGTATTGACCAGACGTCTGTAAGCCATGCTAAATAGGCAGTTATCAAAAGACTGTATCAATCGTATCATTCAGTGAAAGTAAGCCGACCTCAGTGGACAGAGGCAGCTGGTAGACGCCGCTGCAGTCGCGTGCCAAAAATATTAAACTACTTAATAACAAAATGTAAAAGTGTTGCAAAACTAATTCAACTTCTGTAAAAAAAAAGGCAAACAGAATGCTGGCGATTAGGGATTGCGATGCCGGTGTGACTCAGCCCGGGATCTTTGTGGTTCATTAATACCGAAATACTGTCATTCAAATCCCGGTATTTTAATATTACAATGCATTGAAGTACACTGATTTAATGTATTGTAACAAACTTTTTGCGTCTGCACTCTTGGGCTATTTGCAAGAATATCAGATAAAAAATTGAGAGATTTCCGCATTTACAAACTAATCTTTTAAGTCTATATTTTCATTCGAACAAACAAATGAATACACTCAGACACGAAAGAAAGGGGGAAAAGGGAAAGAAGAAACAATCAAAATACAATATCATTTTTTTTTACCCATGCTGCCAATGTGGAGCATATGGCCTCCTAATGGACGTATCTCGAAAGAAATTCTTCTACGATAACTGTTATTTAGTCAGTCGCTCGACGTCTCTACTCCAATAAGAGTAGTTGGTATAGAAGGATAAGACTAGAACAGATAGTTAGACATCACAAACACCCATGCCTACAAACATAAATCGATTGAAAATATCCTGTTCGTACTGGGTCTCGAACCCGTGAGATCCGGTACGGGAGCCAGCAATGCTAACCGCTGCGCTATAGGGCCCGACACATACATGTCACATCAAAATACGTGAGAAAAAAAATTGAGCAGTAGCTCTTCTCACGTATATTCTTATAGGTTGAGAATGCTCGAGGTGACTCATAAATCAGTTCTAATCATATTTAATAAATGTGAAAATAGTACCAAAGAAGGTTTTATTTTTTGGATATATTACTGTTTTACCATATATTGATAGCGAACACTCTTTAAGTGTATATTGACTTAATATAGAATATTGATACACCGGTACCGACGTATTGATCCGGTATTTCAACCCTACTGCCGATGACGATTCGGTTACGCTAAATCAGAGAGTGGATTGTTAGCGTTATTTGTGTTACACCGCTGTGGCAAAACGTGCATTGATTTATAATATAGTACTATATGTAAATTACAGGCAAAATGCAATATAGACCGTCGAATACTTGCACTCAAATACACATCATTATAGTAATATATTATTATGACGAAAGTGACAGTGTAAGTTGAGGCAAACAATGCTCAAACGTGTCCTTTAAGCTTACTCACTTAAAAATTCAGTCAACACTTACGTTATCATACATGCGTTGAAATAAAGAGCGTGTGTGTATGCTGATTATTAAAAATTAACGTCCACAAAATTACCAGCGAATCCACCAAACATACTGTACATCCATCAAAAATATAAATTAATAAAAACAAAATATTCCTGTGTACTTTATTTCCACTTTATTTAAAAAGGTCATGACCGGTTTTGCTGATGGCGAGCATTGTCAACTGATCTGAAGGAAACTGGTCCTGACCTTTTTAAATAAAATGGAAAATGCCTTTCCACCAAGTGAACACCCATTAAAGTGAAAAATATAAATAACACAGCACACACTCTGTCAGAACCTTGTTCGCCTTGAGTGTGTTCAAACATTGCTTATATAATATATCAGTCTAATAATTTATATAAATAATAATATAATAATAGAGTTGTTGTTAGTTGACTACTAGTTCCGTTCTAGCCTTATCCTTTTATCCCTCCTACTCTCTGACAGACTCTGACTGACTAAAAAACAGTTCTCGTAGATAAAATTCTGTTGAGATACCTCCGTTTGGAGGCCACACGCTTCACATTGGGAGCGGACATGGATTAAAAAAAATAGAGTTGCTGTAATCTTATAGTCGATGTGATTTGGCGACTCTTTTTTGGTACACGTTCATAATAAATTGCCACCCCCTTTATTGATTCTTCCAATGCAATGTGAAATTATATACAAGCCTGGCTTTTTGTAAAATTAATCTAAATTGACAACACAACACTATTTTTTGTATATATATTATTACAGTAAGCTTGTATATTCATTTAAATATCAAACACCTACTATTGGCTATATTTGTAATACTTTCTTAACCCTTTCCTTACTATGCAAAAAAAAGCACGCGTTCCTGAGCTGTGTATCCGTAACCCATCAGGGAAACGGGAGTGAGTCATGACAATTATATAACACTACTTAAATATTTCTATTATTGCATTACTCAATGCGTAAATGTATAAGGGAGGAATACCTAAATTTTAGGCCGAGTATGTATTATATATACAGAGAAATGTAAATGATTAGAAGGTATGTGTACTATTTACACAGCATAGTTAAGAAAGGGTTAATATTAATATAATACTTACGAAAGCAAAACATCCACCCGCTGTCTTCCGAAAGCCAATCTCAAAAATAAACAAAGTATGAGACCAGAATGTATGCATGTACATCAGGTATAGATTTGACGTTTTGCGAGCAACTAATTCGCTCACTTGATAGGTATTTCCGGCGCAGATGCGTGTGTGTATAAATAACATTCGTGAAATTGTATGTACCCAAGGAGATATTTATATTATTGCTTTTAATGTGTTTATAGGCCGTTTAATTTTTATTTAAGACTAGCCGGTTCCCGGCAAGCGTTGCAATGCCACTCAAAGAAAATTGTATTTATTGAAGTGCATGTTTTCTTTTCCTGTCTGTTTGACGTTTGACATTTAACGTTTTCTGCCGATTGTCTATGGTACGACACGCGTAAGTAACGCGTACTGTAAGTTAATTGTACTATAATCTTCGCGCAAGTGCAAGCATACGTTGTCAAAATGAACTGTATGGCAGACATACAAACATTGATTTTTATATACAAGACCTACGTAAGTTAATTATAATATGCCTATAACCTTTCCGGAAGTGTGAGTAAAAAGTTTGTCAAAGTTTTATTGCAATTGGATGAGCGGTGTGGCAACATATAAAGTACAAACAAACAAACATTCATTTTTATATATAAGATATCTTTTTAAGCAGTATATGGCTTTGATATTTTATGTGTGTAAAGTGAGATTTTGGTAACTAAAAACTGTTATTTTGTCCTCCCAACTCTATTGATATTTTGATGACGTAATGAAATACCTGCTTTTTTGTGTGGATTTATTTGAACATCGTGTATTAAAAAAAGAGGATTTTTCAATGGCGGATACTTTATTTAGACAGCTAAGAAATTTATGAAAATAAATGAAAACAAAAGCAACGTATTTTTTATCTACGTGTTGTTGTTAAGACATGGTTGTTGTGAGCAAACAAATTTTTCTTAAGAAGTTATTTAACGACGGTGTATCGTGCTTTTTTTTACGGCCACCAGGGCTTAAAAGGACCAGCTTGGAATGGATTTGGAGTTTTCACTTTTCCATCCACTACTGCTATCTTTTCAAGAGTGACATGGAAAATCTTCCCAAGACGTAATGAATTGCGCGCAAGAAATCAGTTAACTTGATGACAATATTTATCTCTATCGCGATTCAAATTTATATTTAGAAAGTATATGTTTGCTATCTATCTTATCAAGCAGAGATACCGAAATGTTCAGGTATTAAAAAGATACACTTACAGCTACTGATTGCAATACCGGACCAATATGTACCAAAAAGAGTTTTAATAAAGCAGTTGAGATCGCAACAGCGGGAAAATAAATCAAAATCAGTATTTAGATGTTTCATACAAAATTTCGACTGAAAGTGCTTTTAGCAACTTCAATTTTAAATTTGAATCGTTCAAATTTTGTACATGTACACTAGTTTTGTGACTGACGACCCGGGATTCCGGCATCTATAAGTGTACAAGTGAACTTACAGTCAGTTTCACGTGCACTTAATCGCTTAAAGATACCGATAGACAACACCCGGGTCGTTAGTTACAAAACATGTGTAAATATTACATAATTTTATCGATTTAAATTTAAATTACCATCATTAAAAAACAAAAAAGGATTATTTTCATGCATGGGTTACGGTTTACGTAGAAAAAAGTACGTCTTTACCTAGCACGCCGGCTATAATATGCAATTATTAATTTAATTAGTTATTGACAAGATAATTCGTGTCTTGCGTGTTGAGCACGAAAAATTTTAGGAGATATCTCGTCTGTGGCAACCATTGAGTTATAATAATAGCACGCCATTGAAAGGCTCATCAATTCTAGAACCTGCCAATATTGATTGAAAATCGATCTGAAAACGCAGATTTAAAATATTTTAATATATATCACGTAAAAGTTTATTAAAATATATCATGGTTTTAAAATTTAAAATTCGATTTCAGTTTATTTTCAATACTTCTGTGTTTCTGCAACTTCAAAACCGGTTTTTTTGGTATTGAAAAAACTTCATTAATACTAGTATTGTAATTCATATTTACAGTCAAGCTAGAAGCGATCGTACTTTTCAGTCGTCCGTCGACAAATGACCATTTCATATTTTCCGACAGCTGATTTAACTAAGACCATTTAGATTGGATAAAGTACTACATATCAGATTCGATCAATGCGTCTGAGATGATGCTTTGCATCCGCCCATTGTGCCCGGAAATTGAAAAGCAATTTGAAATTACAACCGTCGTGACATGTTGTCAAGTTGTCCGCCGTGCTGCGCGTGTTTGACATATCAAAAGGCACTTTGGCCGACATTAAAAAAAACGCACACCATCAGTGAAATCGAAGGTGATCGATTTCTTTTTCTTTATGGCTTTTATTTATTCAGATGACATCTTATCATTTAAATAATTGATGACACGGCGCTTTTATCGCTGATATGATCGCGGCCGAACTTTCGATGTGTGCAATAATTTTACGTGCACGCGAGCGTCCGTCATTGGGGACGGCGTTTCGATTATGTATTTCAAAACATATTGCTTTTTACGTCGATTTTTAACAGTTTAATATCATGGTAAACTGACATGTTCAAAGGCATGGATGTATGTGATGTCTTGAATTCCCCCCTCTCACCCATCCTATCCTATAAACGGGGCATATCGAGAGCGATTAGCTTACCACTAATCCTGTCCTAGCCCTACCCTTCTATCCCTACTCTCTTTGGAAAAAGAGAGGTTGAGCAACTGAGTAACAAGCAGTTCTCGTAGAAACACTTCTGTTGAGATAAACTCCATTAGGAGTCCATATGCTTCACATTGGGAGCGGACATGGTTAATAATAATAAACTGACATATAAATCACCATCTTGATACTATAACTATGTAAGTTTGACTTGGTCATTGTTAGGAAAATGAAATTCAAACTTCATTTGATTATCATAGATATACGCATATAAGTGGAGTAACCATCGTACGTGGGAAATAAAACGAACTTTTTTTTGTTATTATCACTAGCAAAATTTCATTCAGATCACCAAATAATCTTTTTAGCTATAAAGAACTTTAAATGAAATTTAAATTACACTATAATAAATACTGAATCACTTTTATTATAGTATTTCTTTCTTTAAACACATGTCTAAAACATTTTTTTATTAAAAATAGAGGAGCAGGCTTTAAGACGCGGGCGGCCGAAGCCCTCGGGGTAGATCTGCATATATATAATTATAAAAAAAAAACAATTCGAAAACCTCACATTGAGTTGGTGATGTCACTGTGTCTATGAACGAAGCAATCTTTAAATTGGATTAGAAGTAGTCAAGATTCAATAAATATAACTACAAATAACTTCGTAGAAAACTGTATCAAATTAGTTGACACCATTTATCTGACATGATCATTATTAAATGCCAACTTTTGTAGCGTATGTATTATCACTGTTCTGATAGAAATTGGTGAGTAACAGATTGATAGTTCTGAGTAAACATCCAATTAAAAATTTCTACCTTTAGGATGAAGCTTCTAGAATAGATATTTTATGTTACATAGATAATTATACTATCAAAAAATAGATTTATTAATACCAATCTGACACAAATAAAAGTTAAAAAATTAATACACATGGTCTGACTTAAAATCAGCATTAACAATAATTACCAATACAATTGTTATGGATATATTTTTTACTAAAACACTATTCAATTTCGGTTCGACTTTATTCCATACATAATTTACACTTTAAAATAAATCACTTAATATAATTAACCTCATGATACGATATGAGTATCAAGGCGTCTCTACTTGGCTATGAAACTTTCGATTTAAACTCTCGATTTGAACTGAAGTGGAAGGAATCATGATATATATATATATTTGTCCGTTGAAAAGTTATTGTTGCATTGAAATTACAAACAATATAGAGTGCAATCAAATAGGACAACTTTTAATTATGTTACGTCAGGGGCAATCAACATTTCACAGTGGTTGATTTAGCGTATACATAACACAATAAGTACTTTTTTGGTAAACTGGTATAATAAATGCATCAAATGAATTATTCCAGACGAATAATACTTTTTTTCGTATACTTTTTAACTTCCCAATCTGTCAATATTTAATAAAGTTTTTTTTGTTTTAATGTCATGTGTGATTCATTTTAAATCAGAATCACAAGAAGACAATTGTTAACAATAATTCAAAGAATTATAAAAGTGTTCCAATATTATTATAAAATACAAGATGTGTATCTAAAAAACGTCACGATAGTTTTCTATGTTTGATAGGTAAGAGTGTCGTTTAGTATGTAGGGTTTGTGATCGAGTTGTCAATGTCGTTAGCTTTGGTTGCAATGATCACGGATTTGAGTCCTAGTTCGTGTAGTTTCATTTTTAAATCGAATAATAGGTTTCTGTTTGAAGGTATGAATATTTGTAATATAAAAATAATTAGTAAATAGTTAAAAGCTCTCGGCAGGCTACGCTATAAAAATCGCATTGTCAAATTTATAGATCGATTAAAAATAAAATGATAGATAAACGTCCAATCGTGAAGACTGAATAAAATGTACACTTAAGAGCGTTGACAATTCGTTTACTTCTAATAAAATATTACAATGAAAATATACGTTACTCACAGTTTATTTTTATTTTTAACATAATAAATTTTTAATATTAGAAACATAAGATTTTACGAAATCCAATTCCCACTTACGTCTTTACGTTTTTTTGATCGTTAAGTACAATATTTTTTATCAACTTTCCTAGCACTTGTACGTTTTAAAATGTGTCTATTACCTCTTAACTGGCGTCATAATAATAATAAAAAAGTGTCGATTTAATATGATGCCATTTGCTTCAAAACAGGTGTGTGCTAATGTCAAATGCCGGAAGCCTATCAATATTGATATTTCAATGCAAACGGGAGTGAACAAAACGCCATGTATTAAAATACAAGTTTATAATAGTTTATACGCGTGGTCAATGACATATCTATAGCAGCTGTTATTAGAGTATGTTAATTATTAAATGTATAATGTTTATTTGTATCGAGATAGTTGAAAATATTTATGTTTAACACTTCTTCTACGGTTATAAAAAATACTTCCGACATGTTGCTGGGCCTTAAAGAACCAAGTGAAAAAACATGTTTTAACACTTACCGCCGCGTACTTTGATGAACGTTAAAGCTCTGGGCGTATATTTTTAAAAACATGTTTTTCTTTTGGTTTGAGTATACCTTTGATGAGTATCAACGTACCCGTACGTTGGAGTAGCTTGTCATCTATTATCTATTGCCATTCTCATATTTTTTATTGAATTTTTGTTATTTCTTCAGATATGAATACTAGACACATCCACCAGTGACTTTTAGCCACCACATTATTTTTATTTTGTATAGCAAATGAAGAAAATCTTTTTGAAAAAAGGGTAACATTTGTGAACAAATCGGTAGCCATATAATATTGAGCGTAAAATAATATTTGGGGTCGATTCCTTTCTGAAGCAGAATTTTATTCTGAAGCAATTCTCAAAACAAAACAAAAAAATCTCAAATTTACATATCTCACAATCGATATTATACTGCGTTAATTTTTAACTATTGAATTAGTTTATTGAACCTGCCGACAATTCATTTTTTTTTATTTTCTAGGCCACGCTGTCTACAACTTTAATATCAATAAATTTAAATATAACAAATTACATTGTAAATATTATTACAACATTTTGTATCCTGACTTCCGAAGGATTTATTTCCTAAACATGTCAACAGGTTTGATTACTATTACTATGTATAATAGAAAGTTTTCCGGAATAAACTTGCAGTAAATATTAATTCCGTTTGAAAAAAACGCGTCACGGAAATTTCCTTGTTTGACCGTTGAAATAAAAAAATCTGTGCATATGTTGAGTTGAGTGCTGTAATAGTATAATTTATTATAAATGTACATACATTCCTGTTGATATTTGCTTGTCAATTCAATATCTAACATTCGTATGCAGTCCTTGACATTTAAGATAATGTTTTATTTGCAAATAGAATATATTTTTTGTGCACAAATACTACTAACTATTTACTACGTATTTATAAAAACGTCGGTATACTGGCAGAAGCCAATAAGACAAAAAAACCTTGTTTTTTTAATAATCGTCATTTTTGATAATCATAAAATTTTAACATCTCTATTTATGCACTGTAACTCGAGGGTTTAAAGTTAAGCAACTTTATCTACAAAACTTTATGGTTAATTACTTATTTTTTCATTCTCGTCTACATTATAGATAAATAACAGTATTTCAATCTTTTCAAGTTTCTTCTTAAGTCACCAATGGCGTTTGATGTTAGCTTTATAAAGTTGTCATTTTGTAATGTTTTTTTTAGATAATATCAACAAATTTTAGCATCACAATGAGCATCATCAAATTATAAAACGGCATTTCAGTTACTTATCATTGAAATGCTTTTTGAAATTTGGTAATGAATAACAAATTCGATACACATATTCAAAATTATTTACAGATTTTTTGCTGCCAACATAACTTTAATCGGAATTGACTTGATGTGTATTATGTTCAAATCATAATATACAAATACACAAAAAATGGCTGAACTTGTTTTTTCAGAATATTCAACACGTCGAAATCTTTTTTTTGCATTTATAACTCATAAATGCTTGTTTTTGACTTAGCGTCTTCTGTCAATATAACGACAATCGTAATAAATAATTCGTTTATATTTTGATATGCTAATTTTATATTTTTTCTCGTGCACGTTTGTTTAGTATTCCAGTGTTTATTCGCTTGAAAGCTACAGTAAGTTCATTATTTAAAAATTATTTCTTACTCATTTTATGGTTTTTGTATTCAAATTAGTTTTTATATAATATTACCTCCCATTCTTCCAATCTTAAAAACGGGATGTGAGAAGAACGATTCGTATAAATTAGTTGTAGTCCAGTGGTGGGCTAGAGAAAGCTCGGAGGGGCTTGCTCGATAATTTTTAATAATAATGGTAAAATAATCGTTCACAAAAATGTTCCGTTGAACATCTGACAGCAATAAGTATCAAACACCGCAATTTTTAAGCATTGTGTGAATAAACACAAAAACAGCTTTTTTCGTAATAAATTTAAATCATCTACAAATATTTCTGCCCGGTATTGATTTGATCTGAGAATCTTGTTTATCTTAATGTAACAAGGGGCTTCCGCGAACCTTTGCGAGCCCCCTCCGGTCTACCCTAGTAAAAGAATGTTTTATTTTGTTGACTATTATGAATACAATGCTAGGCATATTTTCCAATAAATACCCAATTACGATAAAAATTACAAAATAGTTGTTTATTTTTAACATTTTTTGTGGTCAGCGATATGATGTATCACGGAGCGCAAGCAAAGATGACGTATCAACTAGTTATTGAAATACCCGTTCTGTTTAATTAATCCCAGCCCTAGGGTGCGGTTTTCCTCACGGTGAACTTCTATTGAAAGCGAAAACGAAATAAAAATAGCATATTAACACAATACAACATAAGAGAACGTAACGAGTAGCTAACTAACTACTCCAGGTGTTTTGTAATCGATACTGTCGATTCAAGGTTATTTCGTATAACTCACTTCCTGTTACAAATAATGTGCAGTATCTAGAATGATTGATCTATTCGTAAGATACTGACACCAGTTACTTTAAGGTAGTGAAAACAGAATTGATTAAATATGCCAAACATTTTATAAAGGTTTTTTACCTCTCCTAAAATGTCGTAAAATCAATAAAAACGTTTTTTTATAGATAAACTTATAAAAAAAAATATTTTTATGAATCTTTATTATCTTGCTATTTTAATATAATTTACTAGAACTCGCTCAATGACTGCCGTGTTTGCTGTACTTAGGTACTGTTAGACTGCCGTTTTTGTTACAAACTTGATTTTAATTGCTCGAAAATGTACTTGTTAAAGACTTATTTTTCCTACACAATAACATATCGAACTCATTTACAAACAAAACATGGAGACTTCCATCATTTTTTCTAGAACCATCAGGTGTACGTACAAATATATTTAACAATCTCGTCCTACAAATGAATTTCCAATCGAGAACATTACCAAAAAGTGTTTTAAAAATATTTTACTCCTTGTATAGCTACCTAATCTTTCTGATAGTTTCGTACAAAAACTCGTAAAAATTGTAGTTTTTACTATTTTCTGTGCTGAATGTAGTTATATGTGAAATAAGACAAAATTATCTGCTCTAAAATGTGTGCATATTATATGACAATGTAAATAACGATGACGATGTATTTTAATTTAATAAAACTTTTTAAAATCAATGCATTCCTTTTATTTATTTAAAAGTTAACGTTTTTATATACATAATTCTTATTAAAGCTTTATTACCGGAGCACAGAAATGAAATAAATTGCCTGCTCCACACCTCTGGTCCATACCGGAACCCGTGAGGTCCACAACCGAAGCTGACGACGTTGACAGTCCGACCATGGACCCCAACGCTTAAAACTATCTGACCAAAAGCTACAAACTACGTTTAAACTTCAAGACAACGATATCAATGTTACAATCATCAAACATTTTTTCTACTTTTAGTTTAAATAAAAATGCATTATTTGTATATAACACAACACACACTATTGTTGCATGCTCTATCAGTTCCATCAAAAGTCTGCTGTGTTGCATAGCATGCAAGTAGCCTCGAATGCAACTGAATAGTGTTGTTGTTGGTCGGTTATAAACACAACAGTGAAATGCAATGTGAAATAACACTTTCTAAGACCTCGCTAACGAACTAGCAATCAAATCTTTGATACTCCGGCAGCCACAATACAATAATAATATATTCTAACTTAATAACTAAGAAGGGCATTGGGTAATAAAAAGAAACTTAACATTGTTATATTGATTGGAGTTTTGTACAGATGCTTGTAAGGTATCATATGAGTTTATTCTGTGCACGAAGCAAGTCAAATATTATTCCAAGTAGCACAGTTAAATAGGTATTTGTGTCAAATTTTGAAGGGCTTGTGTAAACTTAATACTTTGATTTATCTTTAGATTGCTGACAAGACAAAACGCACATCCATTGTACTTTACAAAGTGTGTACAATTAATGTGTATGCGTATTTTTTTACGCAAAACCTACAGTAAACATTTGATAAAATATACTGCTTAAGTAGTTTGTTGTTGACGGTATTCGCTGCTAATGTGTATTTAACGTTAAATTTATATAATTTAAATGAGTAAATAAAACATTTTATAAATATCGCTGATATTATTATGTTTTAGTAGCAGTTCAATTAATAATATGTAATCATTTTGAATGGTAATAATTATATTTAAAGTATAATCTTGATACCAGAGCTGTTTATAAGTAGTCAGATTCGTGGAGTTTTTGGACACCTTTTTTATCGGAGATTTTATTTAGTTACATCAGTTTAAAAAATAAAGAATGTATGATTTTTCTCCCAACATACTTAAGCTTCCGAAATACCTTCCGCTATTTTTCGCAAATACACCTATCCCTCGATTTACACGGTAGATAGGTTCCTGAGAAAAACGTGTAAATCGAAATTGTATATTTTTTAATGTAAAACCGTGTAAATCGAAAAGTACACGGAAAACGCATAATTTGGTTGTTTTCTAAAATACATAAAAAACAATATTATTAAAAATTATAAACATACTTATTTTTTTTATTAATTAAATACAGGTAAAGCTTATAGAGTAACAAAAAAATGAAATTCAAAAGATTCATTAAAAAAATATTGCAACGGTTTGTAGAGTTTTTATCATTCATCACTATTACAAATCACTGTGACTTGATTTGATGACTTGCTGTGAAAGTATGCTTCTTTTCAAATGAAGAAGAGGATGGTTTCTTCTTTTTATTTTTTTCATAAATCCTCAATGCTTTATTTGTAATAGCATTAATCAATTGGCATCCGTTTTTGAGTCTGGTCCTCTATCCAAATCATTAATGCCTTATCCATGTTTTCCATTTCAATATCTCTGATATATGAAGTTGTGCTCGTACTCGTAGTGCCAACTGCTACACTCTTTCTAATTGAGTTTTCATTTTTTTCTATTACTCTATTCTAACATCTATTACTCTTTCTCCGTTTTGTAAACGATCCAAAAAAAATATTTTGGTTGCTAACAAAATAACTTTTCTTTTTACTTCTTTCGACATAATAAGGCTACAGATATTATTCAAGATATAAAACACGTAATTAAAAATTATGTACTCGTTTTTTACTTGCGAATATGAAGAATTAAAATTTTCAAGTTAACTTTTTTAAGCCGTGTAAAAGCGAAAACGTGTAAAAAAAGTGCCGTGTAAATCGAGGGATAGGTGTACTTTAAAAATCTCTTGGCAACGAAAGGGTTTACAGCTCCGCTATTATTATTTAACATAAAAGTACATGACTCATTATGCATAATAAAGATTGATTTGGAAAATTTATCATAAATCATTCTTTTTTCTGCTAACAATCATGTATTTACGTATCAAAATTCACAATATCCATAATGATGTTAATAATTATTTTGCATACTTCTCAACTATTGAAATAAAAACAATATACCTTTGCTATTATGACGTGAATTTTCTCATGTTCGCTTTTTCTTGTCCTGATTGCGATGGTGTGCAAAACAAACACCAACCGACAAACTAAAACGGGTTTTATTATTTTTATTCTTCTCTATAAATAATATTACTATTTTTACTTAAATCTCGAATAGAAATATTTTTTTTCCAGTGGTGAACTATTGCACTATAGTTAGTTCATTTTTTATTTTCTTTTTTAAAACTACGTTAAAAATATAAAGAAATTTCAATTATATTTACTGAATTGGTTTAACTCCATTATAACTACATCACAACAGCATGAATCTAAATTAATTGTATATTTTAAACAACTAATTGTATGTTTTTTAGTCCATGTCAGATTTCTATGTGGATAATATGACTTTCGCATGGTTTCTCAACAACTAATCTTAATAGAAGTTTATATACGAAAACTGTGTGTTACTCATTTGCTCAACCCCTCTTTGCGGATAGAGTAGAGTTACAAAGGATATTGATTGAATAGGATTAGTGGTAAGTTAATCGCTCTCGTTTTTTAGTATTGTAGGGGCGGGAGGAAATTTTCAGACATCACAACTTCAAACAGAAATTGCGTCAACCCTCACGGAAGCTAACAACGTTGAACATTGCAACCACCGTCCCTAAAATAATGAGTAGTAATTTAAACAGAAAAAATGTAAGAAACTTATGCACATCTATTTAATTGTGGAAAGACCATTTTTTTCATTCAGATTTCATAAGTCGCTCAATGATTCCCGTGGCGAGAGTCGAGAAGTGACTTGAATGTAATGACACATCCATATATGCAATCGATTAACAAAATAATGTTGACAATAATTGTAAAAGGGTTAACTGTTATTTACAATCAGCATTGCTGCTTACCTTGTGTGATTTTGAAATGGATTCAGCTCACTAATTATAATAATATTGTTGAGGAATTTATATCAGACACACGTAAGCCGTTAACAGCTCAACGAGTATCGCCATTTATGTGAATATTATTTTTAAAGCAACCAATCTGACTCTTAAATGGTGCGAACATATGATTTGATATAATTTGTAATATGTCTTATGCAGACTTTTAAAATCACCGGTGCTCGAATCCTAATATTGTTGTTGTTGTTTTACAAAAAAAACTATGGACACATTAGAGGTTAAGTGAGCCAATTGGTATTTAAGAAAAAAAAATAGATGCGTTGTAATATTTTTTTTTCATCCATGTCCGCTCCCAATGTGGAGCATATGTCCTCTTAATGGAGGTATCTCAACAGAAGTTTTTTTTCTACGAGAACTGTTTGTTACTCAGCCGCTCAACCTTACTTTTTTCAAAGTGAGTAGTAGAGAACGAAGAATACGGCTAGAACAGAACTAACGGTTGGCTAATCGCTATTGCTACACCCAGTTATTAAAGTATCAGAAAGATGGGAGGACAGGAAATGGTGTGAATTGACATCACAAACATCCAGTCTTCGATCACAATATTGAATTGAATAATTCTAAATTTCACTGTGATCTGACCGGGAATTGAACCCAGACCTGCGTGATCGGTAGAGCAAGCTCTAGCCAACTGGGCCATAGCAGGATATTTTGCACGTCTTATAATATTGTAAAAATGAAGTATACTCAGTTAAAACACATTGCAATAGTGTTATTTCCGTAAAATAAAAACATGCAATCCACCAAAACACCAAGTAAAGACGTGATTGTATATTACAAGAAAAATATTTTACCGTTTTCCTAGTTTGCTCACTTCACCTTTCATATTATCTTATAGATTGTTAGATATATTATTAAAATATTCATGCCTTTTGATGCGGTTTTTATTTACACAGGTTTATGAAAAACGTATCTACCGCGTAAATCAAGGGATGACTTTACGTGTATTAAATTCAATAATAATGTTCGTACAGTTATGTCTACTTTGTTTTATATGTTACATTATTAAATGCTATACATTTTTTTTCTATGACTGATATTATTCCTTAGAATGGACTTTAAATTTAATACACATCTTAGTTATATTATATATCAGCTATATCTTATGATAAACCTTCAATATATAATGATAAATGTTATATCAACTACGGTTACATGCGTGCATAATAATTATATATAATTCGAGTTTCTCGGTTTTCTACCGAGACTCAAGCGGTAGGTCAACAACAAAACCTGGCGACGTCAACGTATGGTGAGTTACGAAACCTGTCTTGCATAATAATTTTGAATATTTTTAACGAATTTCCTCTTCATGCTATTTTAAAGCGAATATATTTAAATACAATTTGTATTATCATTACTGCCTACTACTGACTTCATGTCTTCTTATTGAGTTTTGTTCAATTCAAGTGATTTAAAAGGTCATCATTACTGTTACTATAAAAATACTTCTTTGCATTCAAATCGGATTTGTAATAATAAACCGTATTGAGTAATTCACACACAAAAAAAAACGTTAACAGTGAAGTCAATTTGTTTTTCAAGTAGAACGCACATTGAAATAATGTAATTAAAATCACTAACCATCTAGAATCTAGATTGACCTAGTAAATTGACATGGTGAATCAATGTTATAATGGATATATTTTACGTCATTTTTATATGAATATCAAAATTCTATTAAATTTTCAGATAATTCAAAACAATATTACGTTTACTAGACAGAACAAAATAAATAAAATTAACAATGTCAATCGTTTTGTTTATATTTGTACATTTTTTTTTTCTATTCAACTTTTAGTGAGTAAATTAAATAAGTTTTCAGTAATTTAAGTCTCCCGCTGTGGTCTAGTTGATAAGAGCTTGGATCTACCTATAAAGTAGGTCTGGGCTCATTTCCTGGTAAATTTAATGTCAAATTTAAATGGTATTTAATTTAAGAAGTGTTTGTAATGTCAATTTTGCTCGAGTCGATCTCGAGTGTCCCGTCGTGTTAATCTCGTATAATCTTTCAATTTCAAAATATTTAGCGCATTAAAGATAAGATTTAATCCCAAATATATTGTTTAAATTAAAAAATAAATATATCATATGGGTCCGTTTGAGGTGAAGCGAGCTAAGTGGTATTTTAGAAAAAAATATGTTAGATGCTTTGTAATATTCCTCAAATCACAAATTGTATCTTAATATTAAGTAATTCAACAATATTACAAATGTAACTTAATCCACCAATTACCAATATAGTTCAAAAAAACATTTTTTTAAGTATTAGTTTTATAAATAATGTTTTTTTTTAATTAAAAAATGTGTTGTGGTACAACATAGTATATTTTTAATCACAAAAACTTTCTTTTACTGGATAACCAATTAATTTCAGCTGGGTCAACTAAACATTGAAATAGTAGAATTAGTACAAGCAAATTGTGTTTTTTTTGTATAAATATAATGACTTCTCACTACGAATTGGCATTCAGACACATAAAAAACTAAACGATCAATTTACGCTACTTTGTCGCCATGTAACGTTAAATAATATATCTTTAAATTTCATTTATACTGGCTTAAAGTAAAATTAATATTTTTACTTTCATTTGCGTTTTAAATAGCAAAAGTGTCGCTTTTCCTAGAGAATACTTTTAATAATTGAATACATAAATCAATCAGGTGTTTCAGAATTTTTCATTAATATATTAAACTATAGGATAAGCTTTTATTTTTATTTATTGAAATGAATGTTGAAGTTATTTTTATTTTAACAATTCAATTGATTGCAAACGATTTTTTTTTATTTCGTAAACCACAAGTTACAATGTCATTAACGATAGATCAAAGTGACCTTTGGCGTATTATAATTATCATCGGATGTTTAGTAAATGTTAACAATAATAATATTAAATTAATGTTGATAACTAAGTAATTACACTGGTTGTGTAATAAATTGTGATACGTGTTTTGCATTTTTGAAAAGCATCATTGAGCAAACTATCTATTTCTATTTTCGATTTGAAGCTACTCCTAAATCTTCAGGTGGAGTTTTTTTCATTTGTTATTTCAATCATTTACAGAATAATGTATATTTAGTTGAAGTTTCTTTATTTCGGCATTATTCGATTATGGAAAAGGTTCCATACCCTACTGTACAACATTCGCACAAGACTATCAGAACGTTAACACAACTTATTTCCACGAAAGTGTTGAAATAACGGAAACAGTATTTTTGGCTGACACAATAGTATGTAAAGGAATATTAAATTTTTATTTAAAAAAAACTCGAAATTAAAAAGACAACTACCGTTATTAAAAAGGTATTACTATGCATGTTTTCCATATTTTTTTATTGTGATCACATAGTGAATATTTTCACTATAATTATTTATGACAGCATTACAAGTTTATGAATACGTAATCCGTTTTTACGAAATGGAGACTCAAGCGGTAGGTCAATAGCAAAACCTAGCGATAGCAACAAGTGCACATACAACATACACCAATCACGCATCATTAATATCTTTTGCAATCTATAAAACCTTTGCTTTTTGGTAAACGTATTGATTTAATCGTTTGCCTGTAATAACCTCAAATCTTCAGAAATTTAAAAATCTGAAAAATATAATCCGGATTTCCCAAAATGATTCCCAAATGATAAATATTCCCGGTATTTTGGAATCCACAATCCCAAGAATTTACGAGCTACCTGAAATAAACAACGTTAGACCTTTTATTTTAGCTCTTTCAGGACTTTCAAATTACAAAACCCAGGAACTTACGAAATTCTCAAAAAATACCTAAATTTTTTTTTCACCTCGTTCAACCTTTCGCCATTTTAACAAACTTTTTTCTCAAAGAAAATGGCGATATCTCATAACTGCTAAAATTTAAATACGCCCGTATGTTATTAAGCATACGTTATGCCGACCTAAGCAGGAAAAAAGTCGCCTTGCACTTTTATGTCAATAATTCTTGTCCTGGAGAGAGTGCATCGTATTGTGAAGACGAGATATAATCTTCTTTCGCATCCCACATAGTTTTTTTGCCAACACGTGAAAAACATCATGAAATCTTCAAAACTAATTCTTTTTCATTGCCTGTACTCTGAATTTGTAGCAAAAAAATATTACACCTTAGGGATAGCACCCTAATCCTAGCTGAACAATTAAGTGTGTGAGTTCCTAAATAGACCGTTTACTACTTGATTAGTTAGTCGATTAATACAGTTTTCAATTGGTTATTTTCATCCCTTAAAACCAACCCTTTATTTGATTCCGAAAGCGATGAAATTTATTTAAGAAGATATTTGACAATTCAAAATTCACTGAACACGATGAAAGACCTAACGTATTATTACATCATCTACGGCTATATATTTAATACATTGTATTAATATATTGTTAAACTATTTTGTAATATAATTCTTTCATTATATTTTGTACACTGCCATCATCCATTGTAGACCTATGATTAGTGGTATAGAAAAAAATATAGATTCATTGTAATATTACCAAGGACGAAAAAAATTACAAATAATTAAATTTTTATCAGTAATTACAGCTATACGTAGAAAAAAGTCACAAACGAAAAGTCCAACAAGTCTGTCTGTACACTTTTAGTCCGAACATTGCTGTCTGCTCTGCAGCCTTCAAAGCCAGGCTTAATTCGCTTTCAGCAAAACAACTTTTACAATTATTAATACAGATACTTTCAAACATTACAAAATTGTACTAATTTTTTGTTCACAAACTTGATAAATTTGGTTAGGCCCATAGTTCAAATGACATTATTTGTACAGCCAACCGAGTTACTAATTATTTATTTAGCTCACATTATAAAAAAAAACTTTTTATGTTAGTAAAAGTATTTCTCGCCAATTTAAATATTAGGTACTGCAACAACAATTGTTTTGAAAATGGTTCCAGTCAAAAATGTTGCACAACCTTACATTAGAATTATTTAAATAATATAATATAGATAATGAAGTTGTTATTTTTTATTCAGTAATTGAGTCGTGTGGTATCAAAACTGTTCCATACATGATGTATCAAACAGTTTTGCTTTCGATACCAGGTGACCCAATTCTAAATTATACCTTTATGAAGTGAATAAAAACAATGATACAATAGAAAACAAATACACAAATGGTCATCTGTGGTGGCTCACACTATGGATCTATGATATAACTAACAACTAACACCGATAATTGAAGATCCTTGTAGGAACCGAATATTTGTATTCGACGTGCTATCATCAATTACTGATACAACTGTTAAACCATAAATTATTTGCTAATTTTTTTCACACTTTTATAGAACACACACAACAAGTTTTGTTGAATATTGCTCGGAAACTTTTAGAAAAAATCATTGGTACGCTATGTAGGTAATACACAATAAAAGTAGCATTTGAAAGTCATTATGTTGATAATACTTTTAATATAATATTTTTCTATCAATAGTCGTCAGTAAACATCGTAAAAGTTATAAGTTTTCTCATTCAAAACGATAAATTAGATTTACACATAATCACAATGGCGGAGTATCAAAATCAAAATGATAAAATATGATTCAAGAGTCCACTTTTGTTGATTGAATCTGCAGTGTTAATTAAACTTGATTCTTATTTTTAAGGCTAGAGCTTGCTCTACTCATCACGCAGGTCTGGGTTCAATTCCCGGTCAAATCACAGTGAATTTTAGAATTATTCAATTCAAAGTTGTGATCAAAGACTGGGTGTTTGTGATATCAATTCACATCATTTCCTCTCCTCCCATCCTTCTGACCCTTCAATAACTGGGTGTAGCAATAGCGATTAGTTAACCACCAGTCCTGTTCTAGCCTTATCCTTCTTTCTCTACTAGTCACTTTGATAAAAAAAAGTGAGTTTGAGCGACCGAGTAACAAACAGTTCTCGTAGAAAAAAAAACTTCTGTTGATATACCTCCATTATGAGGCCATATGCTTCACATTTGGGAGTGGACATGGATTTTAAAAATAATGCATTTCTACTCCCAATGTGGAGCATAATTTTTACTAATAGAAATATGTTTTAACTTTTCCGTTTCTAAGCTCAAGAAATGCGACCCCAATACCAACATTTTCATAAATATCTATTTTAATATGGGTGATACAATGTTTATAATTAAGGTATTCTTATATCATAGTTTTTTGGACCTTTTGTAGTTTATATAAATACGCGATAACGCTTATCAGCTGATTAGCGCCCGCGATAACGATTGTTCGTATGATAATTTGGAACGCTGAGACACTCTTCAGTAGTCAATTCATATGTGTGCTGACATGACGTCTTTTTTACGCGCAACTTAAAATATGATTATTTATTAAAAAAACCACAGATTTTTATAAAAAAAATTATGAGGAAAGATGCAGAGAGATATTTTAAGGCCCGTAGACTATTTTTTTTTTTGAAATTCATAAGAATAAGGCCAATAATGAGGAAACCACTGGGGTCAAAAAAGACCCCATCGCCTGCTAAGTATTTTTCTAGTCTCCGAGCCGCGAGAGATAACTGTAGTTTTCTTATGATCTCTTAGGAATAGTGGTTATCTTATCGGAGGGAATTCCGCGTCGTTTTTCGTACTGGGATTTAAGCCCGTGAGATCTGTCACGAAAGCCAACGACATTAACCAGTACACCACACTCCTTATAATAGTATCTACAATAATTTATGGTAATTTCAAAAATATATAATTTAAGATTTCGACTGAAGGTACGTGGTGGAATTTCAATATTAAATTTGAATCTAAAACTGACGTCAGTTCAAGTTCACCCGTGCGCTTGAACGCCTCAATATGCTGAAAGGCGAAACCCGGGTCGATAGTAACAAAACGTGTGTGAATCAACTTAATTTGAATCGCTTGAATTTTGCATACATACATCCATAAAATAAATCTATTTTTACCTTGTTTATAACACTCAATTTAATCATTTTTCGTGTTCTTCATAATTGAGGCTATTATTTGCAAACCTGGCTCATTCCAAAATGGCTGAAAAATGAAACTTGAATTGTATTTTGTAAAATAATATATGTATGTATAATACACTATTTTTAATTTAACATTACATTGGAATAATATTTTGTATGTTATCAAGCCACTTGTGAGACTTTCTAAAAATACGTTAAAATTGTATTTACTAAATTACATTAATGTTTAATCTTTGCATTGTTTTGATTATATATTATATATGACAAATTAAAACAAACCAATGTTTCACACAAACAAAGCGTGGTGAAAACAAACTGTTTAACCTGGCATGTGAATAAAAAATATTTTCATTTCGCGTTATACTTGATTAAGATTTTGATTGTAGCACGGCGTGTCGAAATGTTTTACAAAGCACGCCACTTTTTATAGAGAGAGTGTATGTTGCAATGAGTGTCCACACACGTAGCGCACATATGAAATAATCCATACATTAAATTAAATCTAGTGCAGGTGAACTGGTCTATATGACAGCACGTTCGAGGAAGTGATACGTTAAAAATCAAAACGGCCTAATGGCTGAGACACCTCGCTGGCGGGTGATAGACCATTCTGCTTCCTGACTGAAATGCCGAACGCAATTAAAAACAATCATTGCATTTGTACGGTAAAGGCGTTTTGAATTTCAACGTTTATGAACCTTGTGAAAAACTTCCTGATACATCGTAAAGAATATTTGTTGACAAAAACTTTCAATCTAATACACACTCTTAATATATCGGTTTAAAAAATGCTGTCCATACTAAGATTCGAACCTGTGAGATCCGCTAAGAAAGTCAACGATGTTGGACACTGCACCACGTACCTGACAACTACAAACACAGTAGAATATGTTATATAAAACAACATTGTGGAGTATAACTTTAATTTCAATTAAAATAAAGCTTTATTTAATAATTAAAATTCTATTTCGATTCCCGGTCTGTCAACATTAATAGATTCATATTGTAAGACATTTATTTAAATTAACTTATAAAGCACGCATAATATTTCGGAAAAACCACAAAAATCAAGAGGTGAAACAGCATTTTTTCACTTCATATGTAAATATTCTACTCGTTTCGTAATATTTCATTATAAAAGATGCTAATTTTCAGTGAGAATTATAAGTCAACTTATGCTGACTCGTTTTTGCTTCTGTTTATTTTAAGTGAGGTGATATGGCGGTAATAACTGATCGATAAACACATTTACAGATAGTTTTAATAGTTATTCATTTTTAATTTAATTTAGATTTAAGAAAATGATAATTTATAGTGCAAGGAACAATTCAATGATGACAGCAAAGATATTGATGAGTATTTATTTTATAATTAATAGTTTTTAACATTCAAAAAGAATTAATAAATCTATAAATAAAGCCAGAATGTTGAATAGTTGAGGCTTTTGATCTCTTCTTCTAAAATATAAATATTTTCGTATGTTTTTTATAAAAAAATAATGATAGAAAATTTAAATTAACTTTGATTATTCCACGTATTGTGTTACTAACTGTGACAAGTGTTTCGCCTCTTTCAGAGGCATCTTCAGACTTACTAACGCAAAGTTTGCTTAAGTACTGAAGCAATATTGATTCTAACATTTTAAAATTATGAAATTACAAAATGGAGTTTTGGGTTTTTTTCCTTTTAATAGGAGCAAGGAGAGGGGTGTAGAATCGAAATAAAACAAACAAATAATGATACTAATGAGTTGCAATCAATCAGATTGGGATTTTTCCTTTTTAAGGGAAGCAAAGAGGGGATTATAAAATCGAAACAGAGCAAACAAATTTAATCATACTATTTTAAATTTTCTATTAAAATTAACTTCCACAAAGTTACCGCCGAAACTATCGAAAGTAAAAAAATAATGGTTTGTGGTTCTTTAATGTTTTTATCAATTTAAATCTTCAAATTTAAACTTCAAGCAGATCATAAAAACGACGAGTAAAAAAAGGGATAAAATAAATACTAAATAAATTCCATTCTCAATCTTTTTCTTTCCTAATAATTATTTCAATCTGCTTTAAGTTATTCTTAAACGAAAACTTTTTTACAGTTAATTTTATTATTTTATAGTATTTTATTTATCTAACATAATTCATTAATTTTTTTAATCTAATTTCCTCTTAATTTGTAGCATATTTGAGAACTGGTTGTTACTCAGTTACTGAATTGCTATTTTTTTATGTGAGTACTTATATTCCAATCTATCTGAACTAGAACAAGACTAGTGAATAGTGATTAGATAAACGCTCTCTCTACGCCGTTGTTTTAAGAATTGAACGTTGGAAGAGAATATTTTTAAAAATTACTAACACCCACATCTTCAAACAGAAAAGATTGAAGAAAAAAAACATGCAATTGGTACTGGTAATTTAGCCCATGAGATCCATCAAGAAAACCAACGTCGTCGACCACTGCACAGACCCGACATTATACATATACTACGTTACTTCTATATGTAACTTTTATTTTATGATTTTGTTGTGTATATTGTACAATCTTGGAAATTATTTGCGCAAACACAGACATACATGTAGTAACAGATTTTGAAAACATTGCGATAGAGAAAGAAACTTAAATAACCAAATGGTTTTGTAGATTTTCATTATTCCGCTAGAACCTTCACATCTTTTAAATTAATTTTACTACATATCTATGCTTTTGCCATGACTATAATCATATAAATTCCTAGTAAAAACATACACATTGAATTGCAAAATAAAACGCGAAGACACTATTAAATCGTTTATTTGCCCGTGTGTCAATTATTTAAATGCCAGAGTTCGTATAAATAAACAATTATCATTGCTTGCTTCACAGTGATTTCAAATTAAAATAATGTCTTACTACCAATACCTGTTGATTTTTTTAAAAATTCTTTTATTGACATTATAAAACCATTTAAATTTAATTTTAAATGCAATAAATGAATGTTGATAAGCATCTCGAATGAAAATACTAAAATATTAAAACATCGTTTTGCACAATTGTGAAACAAAACTAAAAATCCAGTTGTGATACGAATTTAAATGTGTATTATAGGTATGTAAATATTAATGTCTCACAGTTACTACCCTTGAGGTAAGACAAAACTGTCATGGAGATGGGGTGTCACAGGGTCTGCGGGTGCTTAAGGTCAGCGACTAGTGTAGGAAGGTGGATAATTGGGCTTAGTGAAGGAGATTGATTAAGGCGGTCAAAGTTCATTCCGTAGTGTAACGCCAAGAGATAAACGATATTTTTATTTATAGTGTTAGTGTTCACATTCAATACTTAGTGAAAAGGCAATATGTCAAAAAAAAAAACACTCTTTTATCTATGCTACTTTTATTTTATATGATCAGGAGCGGTTTCACTCGTGACGAGCATTATCAACTGATAATAAAATACATTAATGCAGTGCTATTTATTAAGAACAAAGTAATATTAATTCATTATTTGTGGAAGTAGAATTAGTATAAAAGAAAAAGATGCTTTGCATCAGATAAGTTATGACATTAAATAAGTCTCATTATTAAAAAAAACTACTACAATTTTTTTATACGTTTAAAGATAATGAATCCGGGGTCAGTGGTCAAGCTGTCGACGTTTACTACTTTATTTACAGGCTCTTTTATAAACTAGTTTTTCGATCAATTTGTAAATTTCTACTCGAAAAAATGAATGTCTTTTATGTCTAAAAAAACTCCACCCATCCGATCATAAGGATGAGAATCAGAAAGAGAAGTTAACCTACGACAAGCCTCATCCTTCTATTCATACTATTTTAAAAAATGAGCAATGAACGACTGATTAATAAACAGTTCTCGTTAAAATTAAGATTAATTACATTGAGAATTAACATTCTCCACATTGAAAGCAGACATGGCTTAAAAAAGTGTAATGGACAATGTGCATTTTTTTCCCATGTAACACGGTGGAACGGTGTTCCAGCACCTTTTTGGCATTTTTATAGTTTCAAATCAATATATTTTTAAATCTGTTTGTCCCTATCGTAGATCTCTTTTGAATCTTATGTTCCGCATAACACTCAAATGTGATAATGCAAAATAATCCCAGGGGTCTAATGCTTGATTAAGTGCGTTTTTTGTAACAGCTAAGTAACAGTGTAACAAGCAGTTTTCGCAAAAAAAAACTTGTGCAGAGATATCTCCATTAAGGAGCCATGTGTTCCACATTGAGAACGAACATGGGTAAAGAAAAACTCTTTAGTAAAAAGCTTGACAAAAAACTAGTTCCAGTACCTTTTTTAACGATAATAATATTGTATTACTATAGTATAAAATAGTGAATTGGATTGTATTATGATTTGATTGACTGAAGAATTGTAAACATATTTGGTAAAATGTTACAACTGATGTGTTGAATATTTTAAAATCACTTGAGATGTTTGCATAAAGAATATGTCAACCCAGGGATAAATAAATATAAGACAATCGGCAAATACTACTAATCAAGATCTTAAATATAACATTTTAAAAATTGACATTTGATACTGGTTCGAAAATGGAAACTTCGTATCGCTTAGTAAAGCTTTTACCGCTACACTACAAAGGCCGACTATCCTCTCATTCAACAATCTGATACAAATGAGAAAGGAAGTTAATTTGCACTTGTATTATTTATCGCATCTTTAAATTAAGTAAGTCAGCTGTGTATGCGAGTCAACAAGTTTTCAAAATGCACAAGTTTATACATTGATCTATTTATACAGTGCTTTTTCTCCCATATAACGCGGTGGAACGGCAATCCAGCATCTTTTTATCGGCGTTTTTGATGTTTCCAATCAATATTGGCAAAAAAAATTTTTGCTTTGAAAACTTTTGTTTTTTTAAGCCAAAAATATATTATATCTTATTATTATCTAAAACATTTTTAAAAAATCAAACTACAAATAAAATAGGACAAAAATCCATCTTTCAATAAGTTTTAAAGTGAAATAAATCTTTAAGAACTACAAGAAACTTAAAAAGGTTATATTTTTCATTCTACAAACAAAATTGAATTTGGTTTTATTTATTTTAATTTTTTATGTCAAAACCTGTGAATGACCACTTTTTCCGACACCGAGTGCGTTCAACACATCGACTATAAGAACCAGAGTATCTTTTTTGATTACAATAATAGTAAATCGTTTGATAGATAAAATATAACAACAGTGAATATAGACGCAATTGTGTAATATCAACCGTCGAAAGCTAATACAAAACAATGTTGTGTATTCTAAAATAAGTGTCTAGATCAGTGCTTCTTATGTGTGGCCACGGTGACTACATGCGGCTACCAACAGCTTCATAGTAAATATTGATATTAAAAATAATGTTTTTTATCGAATTTCAACATAGAACGTTGACCCATTTTTTTAGTAAATACAACTGCTATTTTATCACTTCTCAAAACAAAATTTTGTCCGGCCACGAGATATTTCCATTTATAATGCGACAACAGTAAAATTTTACGTGAGAACCACTAGTCTAGATCAGTATGCACATAGGAATAACTCTCATAGATCTCTGAGATCATTTAATTTTTTTCCACCTCACAATCGTGATCGTAAAAACGAAACATGGAGAAATTGGTTCATCTATTCACACGTCCTTTCCTAATCTCATTTTTTTCATCTTTTTCTTACTTCAATTAATAACATGAGTGATTGATTTACTTTCTTGCAACCAGCTTTCGTTAATTTTCTATCAAAATACTGTATTTAAAGTTCAATCTATTGGAGCCATTTCACCATGAATATTTTGACGCCAGAACAAACCGAATTATTCAAATTTATTTTTTCAAAATTATACCGCCCAGAACGTTACAGTTATTTTTTTTATCATGTTTATTCCCAATGTGGAATATACGGACTCCTAATGGAGTTTGTATCAACATAAGTGTTTCTACGAGAACTGATTGTTACTCAGTTGCTCAACCTTACTTTTTCCAAAGATAGTAGGCATAGAAGGATAGGGCTATGACAGGACTAGCGGTTAGCTAGTCGCTCTCCATACAATAGGATAGGATGGGAGGGTGAAATTTAAGACATCACATAAACCCATGCCTCCGAACAGAAATTCATAAATCGATTGAAAAATCCATTTATAAAACTGTCCGTACTGGGATTCGAACCCGTAACCAAAGCCAACGACACTGACCACTCGGCCACACAGACGGCTAAATAGAGAGCACACAGTCAATAGAGAGCGCTATTGATCAATGATCACTTACATTTTTGTTCCCTAATTAAATGGCAGTTATGTAGAAGAGTTACGGCTTCAAAAAGACATGCCACACAGAGCGCGCCAGAAATTGGCTGTCGCTGTAAAAGTGTACCTAATTCGAAAAAACAATACAAAGATAAAACGTTATATCGTCGATGCATATCAAATATGGTTTATGTGACGAAAGTGCATTCCGAGATAATCGATAAAAATTGTTTAAAAAAATAACGAAACGAAACGGAAAATAACACTTCTATCAATGGAGATTGGAAAAATTTTCCCATTGATAGAAGTGTTATTTTCCGTTTCGTTATTTTTTTAAACAATTTTTATCGATTATCTCGGAATGCACTTTCGTCACATAGACCATATTTGATATGCATCGACGATATGTCATTAAACTCACATGATAAATTTAAAATGGGCTAACTTCCACGCATATCGTTAACATTAAATATTCATGGATTTTAACACAGTTTCACTAGTAAGATATTGGTGACACCACGACCTCTTTTCAGCATGTTACTATAGCCGTTATTATTTATATTATTCATATCGATAGTTAGTGTGTTGTTTGGGCAGGTCCTCGGGCGGTTGACAACATGGGGCAACTTTTTTCCGCCTTTCAAATCTAAATCTAAATAGTTATCGGTTAATAATCTGTCATTTTTTTATTCTGCTGCACCCAATTCTATAAAAACAATATATCATTTTAGAAATTACACATTTGTTTCATATTTGAGCTATTTTTCAATTTGTCTTGTGTGTGTTTCTTTTCGGCTATGCTACGCTTTACATACACACATTGTATCTAAGGTGTTAACTGTCATCGCCCACTATTAATCAACATCGTGTTTTATGTCATAAGAAAGTACATATTATTTTATATTGATTCACTTGGGAGAATATAATGTATATGTTACGCCAAATCGGTGAGATGGTATATTTCACGCAGTCGGCAGAAATTTTGCCGAGTGCGTGAATTCGGAATAAAACCTTTTGCTTATTTCATGCATTCAGCAAGGTAGATGGATAGCAACTATGTAGGGCTTTCATTTCAGTTAATTCGATTTTTTTCTACTAAATTCAACAAAGTATTTATTTCTTATGTTAATATTTTTTATTAAGTGTATTCAAAGTATGCTTTGATACACGTAATTTATGCACACCAATAATTTAATCGATAAACTTGTACGAAGATAATATTATTAATTTCTTACCAGATTAATCATGCTTACCGTGGCATTTATAAGTGTTTATTTAATCCGTAAAAAAATAAAATACATACATAATATATGCACTTACTTATATGACAATATTTATCTCAGAAATATAATAAATTATTTACACTTCTATCTAGGGCCAAGTTTTTAGTAGACATTAGTCATAACTCCATTATTTTTCATTTTCTGGAAATAATGCATTAATATATATTGTTAACAATTAAAACGCTCGCGATGAGTGAAACCGGTCCAGATCATATTAAATAAATATGGTATAAGAACAAAAAAGTGTGCTACTTTTTTAATGCAAGGAAACAGTCGAGAGGATGCATAATATATAACTTTGTTAATGTAAGTTTAAACATAGTATTGACAAGGGCAAAAAAAACGAAATATATATCAATTAACTATATATAAATCGGTGACAATTGTTGTTTACACCTTTTTATCTCATTTTATTTTTGTATAAATAGCACTGTTTATATATTTTTTTTATCATTTGACAATGCTCTCTATGAGCGAAACCAGCCTGACCTTTTAAACGAAGTGGAATAAATTACAAAGGAATATTTTGTTTTTATTGATATATATAAAAAATGAATATTGCACAATGTAAATACATTGATATTTTTTTACCTTATAATAATAACTTTATTTAACAGACAACAATCAAAAGTTTATTTAAAAAAAAATATTGGCATGATCTTTATCTATGTCAAGATACAAGGTCAATATTCCAACATTTCGCCATGCTGCGCCCATTTGCAGAAGTGATTTGACATTTAAGATATTGCAACTCAATTTTCAAGTTATTACTGTGGTATTAAACGCTACATATAAATAAGGGATAGTTAATCACGCCGCTTACTTATCAACAGTAAATAACCTCAAATGTCAAAATGGCAGACGACACCTTAATGGCATTAAATACCCAAGGTGCTGGATGCAGCGCAATCTTTTGCAAATAAGTGATCGATTTAGAATAACATTCATGCAACTGCGAAGCGTCTAATGTTTATAATTCTAGGGGCACGATTGTGCTCTATACACCTAATTTAATATTCTAAGCGGAGACTATAATCGAAAGTGTTGAAAACAAGTGAAAAAAATAAAAATTCACCGGGTTGTATGAAAGAAACTTAATTGTTAAATATAATATAACATCACTGTTCTGGCAGACGTTTGTAAGTTACAGCTTGATGGTTAGGAGTAAACAGTTTTTAGGATAAAGTCTTTAAAATCGATACCATATATCATCGTTAGATTCGGCGGTCAGTTTGTGAAAGTTCGTTATTAGTATATAATTAAATTTTGACCTTTGTTATTCCACTTGACTTGTTACAAAATATCACATCATGTGTTTCGCTTCTATGTCTTGTCTGATGATGATTTATTTTATTTTATTGTATGTATCTATGTTTAATTTTAAATTCAATATTTCATGTTACGTACAAAGATAGTTTTAATATAAAAATATAGATGCATTAATGCCGATATGATACAAATAAGATAATTAATATTTTTGTGAGAATTCTTTGAGTTTTCAAACCCAAAACTGACACAGATCATGCATTGGTTGATTTTAAGATGTGTTAAAGATATGTATTCAGAATTATTAAGAAGTAAGAAGTATTTTTATTATAAACCTTGCAAAACCGGTTCAACCAAAATAATTTTAACTGGATGACTGCCACAGACGAGATACCTCGTCAAATTGTCCGTGTTCAACACGCCAGAGATAAGTTATATCGTCAAAAATTAGTTAAATTAATAATTTCAAATTCTAGCCAGCGTGCTAAGTACAGAGTTACTTTTTTCTACGGCAGCCAAAACGTTAAGAAATATGTGTACGAAACGAAAAAGGTGGCGAATCAATTAAAAAATCGAACAATAGATGTTGAAAAATACAACCTTCAAATCAACGCCACTGAATTAATCAACATCGCATTGTTGATATAATTTAAAATTTTGACTGAAGGTGCTTCAGTTCGAGTGCGTTCGCGTACTGATTAGTACCGGAAGATGCCGAGAGGCGAAACCCGGGTCGTGTTAGACCAAGAATTTTATGGAAGCGTACAAAATGAAAATAATTCTAAATTAACATCGCATTGATTCATAATGTTTGCAAAAACGCAAATCTTGTATTAGCTCCCCCATTTTCTATCGCACGCAAAATAATTTCGGTTCCAAAGTATGTTTTGGGTAAGTCGAAGTGAAGATGAATGAGAATATCGTAAACACCCGGTACATCAACTCATAAATGGACGAAAATGCACGACGTTGTTCGTTTGCAGGAGATGGCTTTTTAAGCCGTGTCTTGCCGCTCGATTATAATTACGTCTAAAAGGTTACGAAAAAAATTAAATTCACAACATTAAATTGCAAAATGTCAGAACGTCTTCTTTACAACGTGACATCATTGTATGCACATGCAACCATGACGCCATCGTCTTCCTTTCTTTGCAAAACACCAGCATCCTGTTTTATCGGATTGCCCCTTCATCATCAGCATTGCCTAGTGCAGAGATCTTTAAAATAAAGTTCGCGAAAAACCTGTTTATATATGCAGATAAACAATTAATGAACTAATAAATGACATGTTTTTTTGTAACCATGTTCGCTCCGAGTGTGAATCATTTTTTAAAATCTAAATCCACTTCCAATATGGAGCATATAGCCTCATATTGGAGGTATTTCAACAGAAGTTTTTCTACGATAACTGTTTTCTACTCAGTCGCTCAGCCTCTCTTTTCCAAAGGTATTAGTAGGGATATAAGGATATGGCTATGATAGGCTATGTCCAGTTATTTAGGGATAAAAAGGGTAGGAGGGAAATTAACGTATCACAAACACCCATGCCATTGAAATCGATAAATCGATCGAAAAAAATCTGTTCGCACTGGGACTCTAACCGGTGGATGTAATCTATTTCGTATTAGTTAGTTTGGTTACCTTTATTTTATTTTCATAAATTTGATAATACTGAAAGCATATTATTAAGAGTACGCGATCAAAAAGCTTGAGCACCAATGGCTTACAGATGAGGACTTATTAAGCGATGATCTTTGTCTATTGTTATTTTTTTAATTAATTTAAAGTGATGTAAATTAATATGTATGTAAATATATTTTTTCTCTTACTGCTAAATTTAAATTGTTTTTTTAATCGTTTTTCTTTAAAGTTATTGATTTTTATGTATAATGCTACTTTTCAATATCAAATGCAAGGTGCACTGGCGGCAGCTATTATTCCATCACTATTATCCTTTTGCGATAAATATTTTTGAATAATTAATCGTAATATTTATTATATAAAAGCTGTAACTTATAAATTCGTATTTATATTTATATATGATATGTACTTATCATTTGTTTGAGCAGTTCATTTTCAATATTCACCTTGTCCATTTTCTTTTGTTTAAAGATACACTAGTATAAAACGCTTATATAGTGTTTTTTTAGAGATTTATTTTTCAAATTGGAAACCTTTTTTCTATCGACATCCAATTTGTGTCAAGCGATGTGTGGCATATTGCGCTGTTTTTCAAAGCCACAGCTCTTCCACGTTAATGCAATTTAATTGGGGAACGAAAATATCAGTAATCTTGGATATTTCATAGCGCTCTACTTTGACTGTGACGTTGTGGGCGCCATCAATTTTTGAGAAATAAATCTGCACAATTTGCAGTCTATTCATGATAAGATGGCAAACCAAACTAGAAAATCAGCTGTCAAATAAGCTTTCGCTGTAAAAAGTTTTACTTATTCAAAAAAAAACACTATATACATAAACCTGTATAAACCTCTACATTTAGAAGATCTTTTTTTTTCATTTAGAGTTTTCATATTATAGAATAAGTGAATCAAAGCGATATGGTTTTTAAAAGAAATGAAACATGTGTCACAACCTTTAACACATATATTGGAATAACAAAGTAATCATTTTTAATTACACAATAAAAATAAATAGCCACAAAGATTCCGCCGAAATCATCGAGAAAAAAAAATCATATACCCACGTTGTTTGAATTTATGACGTTATTAATATCCGATACACCAAGATGTTTCGGTTTCAGAAAAATTTCGATGTTAAATTCTGAGGTCAAATAAAAAAAAATATGACAACTTTCTTTTTATTTGTTGGTGAATAAGTGACTTGTCAAAATATTACGCGACGGCTGCATTTTGAAATCTTTTAATTTACAATTCTGGTTCCGGGAAGGAATGTTAAATGAAGAAATAAATAAATTTTATTAGTTCATGCTATTTTCCATAGACACAGTTTTTATCTCAATGGATTAACACAGTATTTTTTAATAACAGTAATATTGTGCGTAAAATACGCAAGTACTGTTATTAGATGCATAAAATTATTGTTCCTACGTATTTTATTTGATTTTTTTTTTAAATAAGCTTTAACTTAAATGTATATTTGAAGAACTTGTCATAATAGTTGTAGTGAAAATATACTTAGAATGTTATTTCATAGACATTTATGATGATTAAGTATTCTTTTGTAAAATGGTACTTGTTAAATTTTCGCGCTGAAATTGGGTCAATGGAGTCTTAATTAGAAGCGATATTCAAAACGTGAAGAGACACGCAATCCGTTATTCAACCACTCCAAATTGAAAACTAACGACGAAATATCGTTTACCGTTAAACGTTATTGTTTCGTAACGACAGTTGTAATAATAACTTAGAATTGAGCTACATGAAAACGGGCATTGAATCAAATATTCGAAACTCCATTGACTTTAAACATTTACTTATAAATAAGCAGGACTATGAAATTGTACTTAAAGAAGTAAAGATTCTATCGTCATTATATTGTAGACATATTGTTGTTTGGAATATAATTATAGTGCATAAATGATCACTAAAACTTAATAAAACGGTCAGTCTCTAGAAATAAAAGCGCTTTGTATGAAATCATAAACGTTTAGTGAATTACTACTGTTTTGACAATATCTTAGAAATGTTTAAACGAAGAGACGGCCTAATATTTTTTGCAACCATGTATAAACTTATTTTTGCTCATAATGTCATCGATAAACTGGAAGAAGGCGTTAAGTAAAAACTGATTATTTTGAGTTAGATATGCAGATAGATAGATTTTAGCACGCTTCTTCTTCTGAAAAATTCAGTCATATTATGTGGATAATTTAAACAAAATAAAAATTAAGTCCATTAACATAAAAAGCATTAAAATTGTTGTTTTATGTCAAGGGTGCCAAATATTTACCAGCTTGGGTAAAATCAAAATATTAAAATGTACAGAACCGTATGTTTAAATACTATACATAGTCTCGATAAAGAATTTATAATATTAAAAATATTAAAATGTACAGAACAATTTGTGTGCGTAGTTTTCTTTGTAAAAAAGAGTCTTGTTTGAAAGAATTGATGTACAGAGTTTTCTTGTACGGATTATTCTGTACGGATAATGGGTATCGATAGTTCGGATGAATTTTGTACGAAATATAATAATAGTATTGTAATCCGAAATTGGCTCCTTGTGCGCAGAGAAGAGAAACATTAAATGGATTTGAAGTCTAAATTTTTGATTAATTTTAATTGTTATTTCTAGAGCGTGTTATCTTTGTATTAAACGTCGTACACAGAAAATAATACAAAACTGTATTAAATATAATATCGACTTAATAAAAAGAGACAGGAACCAACACTAAAAAGAGGGGAAACCCCAACATCAGACGAAAGGGTAATTAGAGTAATCCATAAGGCCCTACAACCAAGTGTAAGACACTAACCAAACGGGAAGAGCAAGGAACTCAACCCACAATTCTTTCAAAACAGGATTTTCTCGATAATCACAATGTATCAAACTTGATACACGTTGTACCAAAAGGATGCAAGATGCAAATTCCTGTATGCATCTTGCATCATGCCAGTTTGCCAAATGCTTAAAATTATGAAACTGTACAAAATTAAAACCAAGAAAAAAGACTGAAATAAAGCCTTTTCGTAGACAATTTCTTTAATTAATATAAGATTATGTCAATTAAACACCAGTAGTCTCCGTGCACTTCAAGGTTGTGTATAATTCATAATTTGCATATGGCCCAAAATCATCAAAACACGTTTTTTGCGCCTACTGTAAATTTGATATGTGTAGGTTACGTCCTTTTTCCTTTCCACAGTTGATATATATATATTTATTCATGGTGCATAGAAGCTATAAGTATTATTAATGAGTACTTTAAATTGTTATATCATTAATATAAAGAACCATTTACTATGGCATTACTGGACAGATGGTTATGTCTGATTGAATACTTTGTCAATAGAACTGGCTTATATAATAATTTGACTTTAGTGCACTAGATATTCAACAAGCACACTTACAGTCCGGTCAATCGGATCACTGTTTAACTTGTTAAGACACACTTTTCAATATGGCCGCAAAAATTCTTCATTCATAACAGCTTACGACCGATGTCTATAATATTATTTAAAATTGATGTAGACCTACATTGAGTTTCTATACAATGTAAAATATATAACCTACATTTTGTGGCTGTTCTATTGAGGTCCAAAATTTTATGGTTTTAGTGGATCAAAGAGTATATTTATTAAATTGAAAGATCTTTATGATAATCGGGTAAAAATATCAAAGTATTTAGGTAGTTCTAAAAAGTGTTCTAATAAGACTTCGTTTATAACTGTTTCTACATCGTGTCATATTGTAAGCACGCAATATAATTTAGCTTATTAGAACTGGAATATCTTTTTATACACGGTAGATAGCTTCTACAAAAAAATAGGGAAAAAGATTGTTTCTCTGATTTTTTTTTCATTTATGTTACAATTATTACATCAAAATATCGATGGAATTATGGCGATCTGACGTAAGTTAACTAAGTGATTTGTGTTTTTTACCATGTCCGCAAAGAAGTTTAACGCATATGTATTCCTAATGAAGTTTATCTGCCAGTAATAATAAACATTGCTTGTGACTTAGTTGTCTTTTTATCCTTTCTCTAAGAAATCAGAAATAAAGTAATAAAATCAACTGATAGAACAAGCGGTAAGCTAACACTTTTGTTACACCCCATTTTAGGATCGAATAAAATGGAGGAAATTTTAGATATATGTCTAACTTGGACACCCTTGCTGTGCTTGAGTTTCATTTGTGTTTGAAGGCAATCTTATGCCGCTAGCACACTGGTGCGAAAGCGGAACCGAAGCGGGCCGATACAAAGCACAACCTTATGATAGCGCGGTCCGCTTTCGTTCCGTTTCTACACCTGTGTGCTAGCGGCATAAGATTGCCTTCAAACACAAATGAAAATGCCCGCACACTGTACAGGAATCTAAGCCCGTGATCACGGCAACCAAAGCTAACCTAAACACTAACTCTTGACTATTCAAATAATTGAGTACTAAGTTATTCCATACAAAGAATTTGTACCCAAGAATCTCATAGTCCACATATTATATTTCGGTGAAATTTGTTATTTTTATATTTTTTCAGTACTGTGACGATGTGTTTCTATCACAGAATCTTTAGCATGGAATACTCTCGGCGTACGGTTCTCAAAGTTACGCGGGTCGGGTTTGACTGTACGCGATAAAAATTGAGAAATATCGCAGTGCAACCCGGTGTTATTGGTCAATAAATTTAATAAAAGACACTGGCACTTAATAGGTGGCCGTATATTATAGCAATCTATGGAATAATATTACGCGAGTCGGACGCCATTATCAACCAATGTGTTGCGTCACATTTTCTTTAAAGAAAGAAAGTCACCGCTGTCGTTTATGTAACATAAACATTCGTAACTCGGAATGTCTGACGATTTAAAATAATATTAATTATTTATTCAGTTATGACAGTATTATTCAAATCTAACGAATTTTCTGACGGTGCAGTTTGCGGGTGCTGCCAATTTTATAAATTGATGTTTTGATCGATTTACAGATTTGTGTTCAAAAGTATGAAACCCCCAATTTTTTCCAAACAGCTTTTTTTCAATAATCACAATGTATCAAACTTGATACACGTTCCTACCAAAAGGATGTGGGCTGCAAGTGCCGAATTAGTATCTAAATTTATTTTTTATGTTTGAAAAAAGATGAGTTTGTGAAAATTGAAACCAAGAAAAAAGACTGAAAGAAAAGGTTTTCTTAGACAACTTCTTTTATTAATATTAGAATATGTCAATTAAACACAAGCTTAGAAGACTCCGTGCACTTCAAGGTTGTGTATATTTCATAATTTGCATATGGCCTAAAATCATCAAAACACGTTTTTTGTGCGTCTAGTCAAATTTGCTATGAGTGGGTTACGTCTTTATTCCTTTCCACAGACGATATGTATGTGTGTGTTGCTTTTTTACACTATCAAATTTTAATAACAAATATAAGATCGAGCAATTTTTTTTTTATAAAGAACAACAATCGTTTGTATCATTGACTTGTATTTTAATCTCACCGCCATTTTTATGTTGACAAACGAACAGCCAAACTTAACCTGAGCACATTTTCATAATCACAGCTTTTGACTCAATTTTAAAGAAGCCTTTCTATGTTTTTACTGACCGACTATCGGTTCCAATAACAAACGGTCAAAAAACAACGTCAACATTCATGATTTTGAAAAATAAATATAAAAAAAGCTCTTCTCTCTGTAAAAGATGAAAGTCACCAGACAGTCAGTCAGCTTCCAATATGAAGTAATGGTGGTTTCATTGATATACATATCTTAACCCAAGTATTTATACGATAACTGCTTGCTACTCATTTGCTCAACCTCGATTTTTTAATAAGATTAAAGATATATAGTATACGGTTAATACAGGACTAATATATAACTAATCACTCTCACTGCACCCCGTTATTTTAAGATTGAAATAGTGAGAGGGTGGATGGGATTTTTTAGACATTACAAATGTCCAAGCATTTGAATATAAATAAATAAAACGTTTGAAAAAATTGTGGTACTCGAACTCGTGATTTTTTTACAAGTTTTATGTCTTGATTAACACTTTTTTTTAACCTATCTTCCATTTTAGTATATGCATCGATTTACGTGAAATCTCTTAGCGAGAATTTTCACGAAACCTATCTGCCGCGTTTTGAGGTAAAAAAATATGAAAACACAATATTAAATGTTTTTTTTCCACGTAAGTAATAAAGTAATTTTATTCATAGATTCGTTTGTAATTTAAAAACAATGATATAATGAGTTTTATAACACTAATTTTCCACCGCGCAGCTTTAGCTTTTGAGTAAACCGACTATTATTTATTTTTTTGCATAAAATAAATAATTTTAAGGCTATAAAATGACTATGACGACTGAATTTTATTTGCGTTATTGAAATTGAAAGTAAGTGTATACAAAGTGCCACCATTTTGTTTATTTACATGCAGATCGTTGTTAGCACAGAATTATGCCCGTATTTATTTATGCACACGGTTCGCAATTAACTTTTTAAGTAAATAACGTAAATTTACATACAGCGTGTTTATGAAATATTATATTTACATATTACGCAATTGGTTAATCAATTTTTTTTTGTATAGCAGTAAAACGTTTTGTCAAAAACGTTAAATTTTTGAATCAAATTAAAACAAAAGCAAACAGAAGAAAACGATTTGAATTTTGAATATTACAACACTGAAATATTCCTTCGTTGACGCTTAATTTTCAACATATATAACGGAAATATTAAAATTAAGACTTTTTTAATCAATGTCCACTACCATTGTATAGCACAGGGTTTCTCAAACTATGTACCGCAGAACACTGGTGTTCCAAGGAACCCGAATATGTGTTGCGCGAAAACTTAAAATAAACTTATACGCTGCAACACATTTCAAATTCAACTTCATATTGTAATGAGAGTGATGGTCAATTTCCACGGATTTTTATGACGTTTATTATTCAGGTAAACTAATATCTTTACGTAGTATTTGATGTTTAATTGTTTTAATAATATGTTTATTTTTACTGATATGAATAACCGAACCTAAAAAATAAGTGTTCCATTATAGAAAAAGTTTGGGAAAACCTGGTATAGCATATTTCATTCTAATGAGGGTATCTCATTTATTTTTACTCAATCTGTACTTTTCGAAAAGAATAGAGATATTAAGTGTATAATGCTACGACAGGAATAGTTGTTAGCTAATCCTTCTCGTTACGCTCCGTTATTTAAGGATTGTAAGGGTGGGAGTGGCATTTTAGACATCACAAACAGCCATGCCTTTAAACAGAAATCGATTGAAAAAAAAATTGAGATCCGTCACAGAAGCCAACGACGTTGATCACTTCACTACAGTCATAATCTTTGGTACTTAGAATATTTAAATCATAGAAAACTGTTTTCAACCTTTAGTCACCCGAGATGAACTCAATGTGAGCCAATAAAGAATAAAACATGTAAATCAAGTGAGATAATTGAAACGTTTCAAATGGTCAAACGGCCGAGGGGACAAAATTCACGAGCGAGCATCGATCGGCGCACCTTTCACACTGCAAGCAGCGGCACGTGACCAGAATTTTCAATCGAAATGTTTTTTACAAAAGTCCAAAAGAAAGGATTAATGATTTGACAGCACCTATCTACGGTGTTGAATATTGTATACCTAATTCGACGGAGCATTGCACTCTGGGTAAATTTGTAAAAAAAAATAACTGAACGCTTTGTAAAAAAGAAAAAAAAATAATACTACTGACTGCTTCGGCCAAATTGTGGCAATTTAAATATTTGGAGAAGAAGAGGTTATATTTTCTAGATTATGTTTTTGTCAAACGTTTTGATACGTCATTTTCGATGAATTCTGCGGTTACTTTCTGACAATTCATTTTTAATATAAAATGAATTTGATTTGTGACTTTGTGATTTTGAAAATTGTGACACGTGTTTCGGCCATTTAAAAAGCATCTTAAAAAATAATATCGCAAAGTTCACGAATATAATGAGGTGAAAAAAATATACTTTTGTTCTACACCCACTATTTTATAAATATCTTTCAAGTATATATAAAATAATAATTAATAAAAATAATAAAAGATTTTTAGTACTTTTTCCACATAAAATTTATTAGATCAGGACCGGTTTCGCTCATCGCGAGCATTATTAACTGATAATTTTAATTACAATAACAGTTATCGTTAAAACAACATTGTCAGAATACTCTATTACATGTCCATTTGATCCCCACTGAGAGCGGATGTTGAGAATGATTATTAAATAACATAAACATGTTTTTTTTTATAATATTAACCGATTTTCACAATATTTATGCATATTTTAATATAAGTATAAATATTTAAATAATTTCAATAGAATATAATAATAAAAATGACATTTTATCAAGGATTAACAATAAACAACTTGTCAGCTTATGATAACTTGATAATAGCAAGTGTGCGTCGGCTTGTTATCATTATAATTAACAGCTCATCCTTGGCGCTTACTTTTTTATTATTTTTATAATCATTACTTTTACTGAACGAGTCCTGCAAGCGGCAATGCATTTTTAGTCATTTATACGGTCCCAGGACGTATTTCCACATGACGATTGCACACAATGACAAATGCATATGTATATATACATCTGCGCACAAAATAAGAAGTCGATAAAGTTGTTACATTCGATTCAGCATAAAATTTCAGATGTCTCCACTGTTTAATTTGTCTGTGAATTTTCCACCAAAACTGACTGTTTTCATATTTTTTTGTATTCATTCTAAGTTATTTATTTTCGTCGCAAGCATTATCGACTGAAGACATGTAAAACGTAACGGGCTAATTTTATCAAAATTATATAAGACTATTAAACAACAAGGTATGACAAACAATTGGTAAAAGATATATATAATTTTACGATATTCATTTTTAATTTGTATCATTATACATACATTCATATTTATCTTACCATTTTTTTTGTCACAACTTTTATTAGTCTTACTTTATGTTATATACATAAGCTTGTATTGTTTGATATTTCATCAGTTGATAATTCTCGCGATTAACAAAACCAGTCTTGATCACTATTAATAATTGTTGAATTAGTACAAAAGAGTATTTTATTTCTTTGAATTTTCATTTGTACCATGAACAGTAAACGAACACCATTAATGTTATGAATTTATTTTGTTTCCAAATTTGGATGCATCTATGCATTCTTTAATATGAATAAATCATGGGTATCAATAGCCTCTTCTTTATAAATAAAACATTATACTGTTATTTAATGTTTCATTGTAAGGAGTTACATTAAATGATGATATTGTAAGCAATGAGGAAGATGTTACAGGTAAATCCCGAGTAAATTTCTCGGTATATCGATTTAAAAACAATACGAAGAGATAGTATTGCGTGTTTGCCTGCTTTAAAATCAAAATACATTATTCACTGTCAAATTATCGCTCCAACGTACAGTCGAAACGTGTCGTAAAGGTGAATTTCTTTCTCGGGTCGACCAGCAGTAAATAAAATTATCACCGCTAACAAATCAAGACGAGAAATGAAATTTAAGTTTTTTCAAATAAACTTTCTTATTGATGATTTTCAATCATGTTCTCATTCTGTTAATTGAATTGTATGAATGAAGTTGGTTTTAATATGATGTAAACTGTCAATTACTGTGCAGTGGTCAACGACGTTAGCTTCCGTTGCGGATCTTACGGGTTCAAGTCTTAATACAAACAGTGTTTTTTTAAGATATCGATTTTCGGTTATTAGAGCGCTGCCAGGCATAGGAAAAGTTAATAATGTTCCAGTGAAAATGGTAATGAGGTAAAAATCATTGAAGTTAATTTTATGATTCCAATATAATTTTAAGAGATAAAATTAATAATATTTACCAAATACCATCACTTAAAAAAAATGTTTAATACATATGATGCTTTCGTTATTTGTTTTTACATATATTTATTTTTAAATCTCTTCATTAAATCGATATAACTTTACTTAACAAATATATTTTTTTGTTATAAATTTATGATAACTTGTTTTAATAACAAAATTAAACAAAAATTATTATGAACATGATAACCTATTGCATCATTTTTATAATGGTATATAATTTCATTATGAATATTAATTGATTAATGATTGCCGCTAAAAATATCCTCCTCACAAAGTAATTGATTGATCAACGTACAGTCTTTGCAATTGACTACTTACGACTGGCGTAAATTGTTAACACAAAAATCTTTTGATTATATCAGCCACGTAGTTAAAAATTGGAAGTATGAATGTAAGCTTTAACTTATCAAATCTACAGTACTCATTGTTAACTTGGTTTAATAAAAGCAGATAAAAAAGAATAAGGAAAATTCCACTATTACATTTATTCTAACACTGCTCTGCAACTTCAAAGCAACCGTAGATTAATTGGATACAATTAAAAGTTGTACTTTCACAAAACTCAATTTAATAAAATGAAACACATATTTAAGCTCGACTATACGAAAACTTCTTACTTAATACAATACTGCTTTCGATTTATCGATTCTTCAGTACTTAATCTCCGGACAAAGTATATTCTGAACATTTTTTGTTTTAGATGTTTAGTTAAGTTGCCAAATATTTTTCAAATTGTGAACAAGAAAAAGATTAAATAATATTTATATTTCTTCTTTCTGTACATTAAAGTAATATGTTTAGTCTCAATGACAAATCTCGAATATTAAAAATATTAAAATCTAGAGAATATTGTGTGTCAGTAGTTGTCTATGAACGGAAGTTTTTGTGTACGAAAGAGTCTTGGTGAAGACATACGGAGTTTTTTTGTAATGAGAATTCTTGTATTGATTGAGCTGGCATTTACTTGGCAGAACTCTATTGAAATACGGTAAAAAAATATCAACGTATTTAGTTTTACAATACGTTGATATTTTTTGCATTATTAGAATTCTTGTACAGGGGATTTCTGTGTGTAAGAATCACGAAACCGTAACTTTCAACGTAATTTGTCTAAGTGTTTCAAAACTGTCTACATAAAAAAGAGAGTTGATTTATTTGTTATTAATTGTTCTGCATAAATACAATCGCTAAAATATTGTCTTAAAGCTGCGTGTCTCAGTGGGTACTCAGAATAGTATGTAGGTAAATGGATGTTCTTTTAATTTATTGTTAATACGACAAGCCTTGGACTCGATACGTGCACCGTGACACGAAGCCACCGATCACCACGATACCATCGTGCTTAAAATCGCCGCATCATTTTTTATGGCTACATCTTGTTTCTCAGGACCGTATCTAGCTTTTTTCGAAAACGCAAGATTATTTTGATGACTAGAATGGGGTTAACAACAAATACTCGGCGGAAAGACATTTATGTTTACTTGTAATGTAGCATATTTGGATTTTAATTAAATATATAATGAGTATAGTAAGAAATACCGGATCGATGGCTCAGCGGTTAGCGTTGTTGGCTTCCGTGCTGGATCTTACAGGCTCGAGTCCCAGTACGAACAGCGTTTTTTCGATCGATTTCTGTTTCTAAGGCATACATACCCACATGTACAAAGTGACCTCTTTGCTACTCGATGCTACTAAAAGTTTTTAGTAGCATTCTTCTTCATTGGCCATGTTCGCTCCCTATGTAGAGTTATTGCCGCCACGCGGCACCTCCATGTTTCCTTGTCTACCGCCAATTGCTTTGTTTCCTCCCATGACATGCCAGCATCCCTCAGTTCCGCCGAGTACATCATATGGATAGTATCCGACGGACGTCCGGGACGCTGGAATCCCACCGGTCGAAAGAAGAGGCAGGCAGGATTAAGGCTTTCTGGAGGTATCCGCAGCACGTGACCCAGCCAGTTTCAACGTCTTTCCATAACCACTGACGTGACGGGACGCTGTCTTGTACGCTCTCTTTTCTCTCTCGTATCTGTATGGAAAACTATTTCTTCTCTCAATTGAAAGTATAAAAACAAAATTTGTTTTAGTGAAAACTGGGTCCCATGGAGCAGCGGTTAGCGTTGTGGGCTTCCGTACTGGATCTCACGGGTTTGAGTTCCAGTACGAACAGCATTTTTTCGATCGATTTCTGTTTGCATGGGTGTTTGTGGTGTCTTAATTTCCCTCCCACCTTTCCTATCTCTCGATAAATGGCTATAGTGAGAGCGATTGATTAACTACTAATCTTGTCCTAGTCTTATTTTTCTATCCCCACTACTCACTTTAAAAAAGAGAGGCTGAGTGACTGAGTAACAAACACTTTTGTTAAGATATAACCATTAGGAGGCTATACGATGTTATGAGGTTAAAAGTGTTTATGGCGAGTTATGGTGGATAATTTCACCTCACTTTATTGACGTCTTTTGACAAAAATTTAAAAATTCGATTAAAAAATATTTTTTTGGGTTTTACGATATGTTAAACGCACAAGAACGATGACTAATCGCCTACATTACCAGTGTTTTATTTACACATTATATCAATCACAAAAGATATTCTGGTTTTATATTATTCAACTTACAACACGGAAAGGGAAAACAATTTTAATGTCTCTTTTGCTCTCTATAAACTGTATAAGTTTGATGTAGTCGGGTCCGTGATTTGAATTGTATTGTGTGACAAACAGATATGATTTTTTTTATTTTATAGAGGTGCTTAAAAACGCGAACCAATAAATCCAAATTTTGTCAAAACCTATGATAAATTATGAAAAAATTCTATTTAACTATTTTACATTACAACAAATACGTAAAAATGATACAAACATAAGAAAGCTTCGGTAGGGAAAAAAATGTATCTATTAATGATCTACAAAATTGATGAAACATAACGTAAGTCAGTTTACCTTAAGTGTTTAGGAGACAGTTAAAACTGAATATTTCAACTAACAAAAACGAATGCTTATTCATTTATTTTTGAAGAGAAATATATAACTATTCTTAATATTATTAATATGAGAGAACTTACGTTAAATTAGAATAAATAAATATATCAGCAATATCCGTCATATTTTGTTGTTTGCTTTTTGACCCCTTCCACTTTCAAATGTGGATATTTATTAACGCTGATATGCGTCTTAGCCGAAATCACTAAAACACTAAATTCTAAAATAAATGACATACGTGATGTTAGAATTAACCCGACGATATTGGGTTTTGCTTTAAGATGCCTTAATTCAGAGAAATACAATTTAAATTCAAATAGATATAGCATCGTAATTATGAACAAATAAAAACAAAGCTTGCAAGCAATGCCTCTTTGCGATGTGTCTCTGTATTCTAAATAACTCAGAAAAGTGTTAATCTGGTTTTAAAATCGTAAATTCAGATAATGATCTTCACAAAAAAACCACTGTTAGTTCAATTTGATGACTAGATGATTAAATATCTCCGGTTAATTACACGCTTGGCGAATTCGCGTCTGCCTAAACTGAATAAAATATTGCTTTATTTACACGATTTTTGTGTTAGTACCTCCCCTTTAGTCAACACTATCACATGGTTGTTAATTAAATTAACATTATTTGTAAAGAAAAATTACGAACATATTATTTAAAAAAATATTTACGAAGTATATCAGCAAATGTATGCAAAATCAAGAGTAGAGGAAAGAGATTAGAAAAAAATGTAAATTTTCAAGGTATAATAAAAAATCATATTTATATCTCGACACAAAACCCAGTTCAGATTAGCAAAGATAATAAGAGATTTGTTTTTTTTTTTATTTTTCAGTAGTTTTTTTCATGGAATTCTATTATTTAATTCTGTTTAAATTTCAGTTGAATGCAATTCCATCATCGTCGTAAATAAATTAACTTTTTTTATATATAAACATGGAATTGTATTCATGACTCGTCTGTTCAAGGATTTCTGCTATTCTGCATATTGATTATTAATTCATTAACTTTATTGCACGCAAATTTGAAACAATATATATTTGCAAAGCTAATATAAAACATAACATCGCCAACCGAGAGACTGACCGCGAAGCCATAACTTCGTATTTAAATAAACTTGCTTAATACAAAAAAATACCAATTATTTTCCAGCTCTTCCATTTAAATCAATTACACTTTAATTTATGAAATCGTTGTAAACAACCGGTTTTCCAATTTCAATATTTCCTAAAACTTGGCTTAAACCGGTTCTTGAAAATTCACAGAAAAGGATAATTAAATTAAAATAACAAAAAAAAATTCAAATTCTTTAAATTTTGTTTTTTACACTGTTTCAAAAAAAAAATAGAAAAATTCACTATAAATTCATTCTGACTTTTATTTTTTCTTATATGACGGTGGACTAGTTTTGTTACATCTGCTGTTTGATCGAGAAGTATATCGAAATCAAAATGCATTTTTTTTTTTCAAAAATACTTTTTAAATTTTCAATTTTAAAATAAAACATCACTTGACTCTACATTGATCAACTGATGTGATTGTTTTATTTTATTTTATTTCGTTAATATTTAAAAAAAAATACAAATTGCAACAATTGCACCAACTAGTAAGTTGACCGTCTCTGTAATAGCAGATAGCCATCAAGCCTAAGTGCCGAATAAAATATGATAAAAAATCGTTATGGAAACTGTAAAAAAATACAACCATATCACATTAAGAGATCTCGTTATATATCACACTTCAAGATGTTTTTCTATCACTAGCATTTTCTAAATAATTACCATATAATTAAATCTGCGTATGTGATCGCGTATTCGATTGCATACGTTTGAATACTACAAATAACAATCTATTTAAAAAATCTAAAAACAAAGAATAATAATTATGGTATTGACAATGAAGATTGCAATTTTCAAGAACTACATTTCATAGCCTACATAAAGGGTTCTGTGTCGAGAAAACCTGAGAAGAAATTCCCAGGAAATCGACGCATTTTATCGGATTAATTTAATTAAAAAAAATTATTATTATTAAATTAAAAAATTTTAAATTTTAATTTAAAACTTAATACTTCATTATTAAAATTTTATAAAGTATTTTTTTTAAACCATGTCCGCTCCCAATGTGGAGCATATGGACTCCTAATCGAGTTTATCTCAACAGAAGTGTTTCTACGAGAACTGCTTGTCACTCAGTTGCTCAACCTCTCTTTTTCCAAATAGAGTAGGGATAGAAGAATAGGGCTACGACAGGACTAGTGGTAAGCTAATCGCTCTCGATACGCCCCGTTCGTAGGATAGGATGGGTGAGAGGGGGGAATTCAAGACATCACATACACCCATGCCTTTTAACAGAAATTCATAAATCGATTGAAAAATCAATTTATAAAAATTGTCCGCCTGTGTGGTCGAGTGGTCAACGTTGTTGGCTTCGGCTACGGAGGGCCCGGGTTCAAATCCCGGTACGGACAAAAAAAAAATATCTATTCAATATAAATATAGTTTGACTATATTTACACCTTGAGAACCTTTCTACATTTGGAAGGCAATAAAAAAAGGTAAGAAACTTTAAAAAAAAATCATTTATTGATTAACATAAAAATGTGGCCACTGTGTGTACGTGTGACAGATGCTAGCTTGGAATAATAAACAATAAATTTATTATTTTTTGAACGAAAAAGTTTCATCGAAAAAATCAAACGAATCCCTCGAATGATGTGTATATTTACTATACAATATTTAGATGCCAATTTTATGACTTGTGTCCCGAGACATGAAATAGTGTACAATGGAATACACAGAATAAATAGGAATAATAGGTTAAAATAAAATGATAACATTTGATATAATAGTCAAATTTAATAGTAGAAAGACGAAAAAATACTATAATAGTTTTAAAATGATTTTTTATTGTTTATTTAAATATTCTGTACTCACTGGGATATATTTTGATATTTAACTTTAATCGTAAAATTGTTCAAATAAAGACTATTGAGCAAAAAATATAGTGAATACAAGATACAAATGAAAACTTTTCCTTTTCTGAAAATGTATTACTGAAGCATAGCTGCATAATATTAATTTCAATAAAATTATGATTTTTTTTGACAGTTCTTAAAAAAAACAATTTAATACATATAACTCATAAACGCTTTATTCTAGAACAGGGTCAGTATCAAATAACACTAAAATAAATACTTACATTCACAGGTATAATCGGGAACTGCAGACGTTTCTTGAAAACTATTTTTTTTTTATTAAAATACTTTTCCACCAGCACTTTTATGTCAAAATGTTAATCACAATTATTATTCTAATTATAGTAAAAAAAATATTAATCACTCTTCACTGGAAAATAGAATAAAAATACATTATTTAATATTGCTTAAAAATATTTATTATTATTAACGTCCAATGTCACATTGTTTTAAATTATGTTTTTATTTAATCGCTTCGAATAAAAATGTTAAACTTTAGAAGATATTTAGGTTAATTTTCAAATAATCATTATGTGCTTATTAAAAATTGGTAAATGAGTACAAATTCACCAAATGGTTTACTGTCGTCATAATAACTCAAATATCTTTCGTAATTTTATTTTTGTTTTAAAATTGTTTACAAATTTATTTGATGTGTACTACCATATTGAAATTTCATGTTATACTGAAACAAATTAACCTGTGATGATATTTCACAAAATAAAATCATGGATTCAATATTTTTTCGTCACCAACAATGTACGAAACTTGTTTAGAAATTTTTCAATCAAATATTAGTTATATACCAAAATCTATATTAAAAATTTAGTTAATTTGAGGCATTCAGCTTAAAAAGTATTTTGATCTGATTTCAGTTCATGATAACCATTTTATATTTGTGTTTATAATACTTTTTTAATTTAGAAACATCTGTGTTATTTTTCATGCTGATTTATGTTAATTTTATCAATATATCATCGCTGATTTTTAAATATCTGATCTAAAAGTATGCAAATATTGTATTGTGATGCCAAAAACACAGTCATAGGCTGATGGAATAATGCAGGGGTTTTTGACCCTATACCTGCAGACACATCCTGTTTTTTTACGCCATTACAAAGTATGCTATATCAAAAAACATTACATTTAAGATTCAAATGATCGTCTACCACTACCAACATTACAAAATTGTTTGTTGAAATTCAGTTTCAAAGATTACACTGACAGTGTTTTGCTATTTTTTATGATATTTGCGTACTCTATTGTATTTTATCTTTACTAATTTTGTAAATGCTTTCGAATGTATATAAAATGTTAATGTTTTTGATGAATAATTAAGTAAAAATATAGTAATGAAATATAACACATATTACTGAAAGCGTGTTCTTTTAGAAGTCGTGCGTGCACCCGGAACTATTATTTTAAATCTGAAATGTACCCGCTACCACAATAAGGTTATGAACCTCTGGAATAATGCATAACCAACTGTTATTTTAATCATAAAAAAATGTTACAGCTCTATTTCTTGACGTTAACAATATCATTGTCATCAAAAATTTTACAGAATATATTTTTAAAACAACGGCTTGTCAAATTTTTCGTTGCGTGGAAACAAATGCTTCATTTAAAAATACTCTTCGTAACACTATAAATCAACACAATTTTGAAACTGAATGCCTCAAATCGAATCCAAATAACCTTTTAACTAAAATGTATTAAGCGTATAGACTATTTCCAAACACTTTTAAACACCAAAGTACTTGACGTAATAATGAAATATCACGTAAATAATCATTGCGTAGAACGCAAATTTAAAGTAAAGTCGCGTAAAATCCTTCAAATTGTTGTAAATCACGTTTAGTATGTGTATTAGATTGTCAAAGTTCACCATTATGTAATTATAATATTTACATACTAAGCCACTGAAGTAACATCATTTTATTATTAAGGATTTAAATTACTTATGAAACTTTTTATGTAATATCTACATACATATTTTATATCAGTGTTCCATAAGTAAAATTCAAATTTCCCGATGAAGGAAATCTAAAATATTTAAAGACTTAAATTTTGTACAAAAAAACGGGATGCGCACAATTCTTCTTCTAGAAGCGATGATTACACTGTAGATTGATTGTTATCTGATCATATATGATTAACGACGAAACCCTTGGTTCACTTTTTTTGTATTCGGCAGTAAATTTGTTTTCACCAGCTGGATGACATACGATGTTTTATATACTTATAATTTTTTTTAAGTTCAGTCAAAATTTGTAGTTTTTATGACAAATTTTCAGGCTTTTAAGAATTTTTTGGTGACATGCGGAGAGCGATTAAAACTCAATTCATTGAAGGTTTTACTTTATCTTGAGGAATTGATTTTCTGCACACTTAAGTGTACGCCACCAAGTTTTGGGCAGTTGCTCCTAAGACACTCTCAATCGAAAGGGGAAAAAAACTATAGATAAGATTTACGTTTGTTACACCACTGGATATTGCCGTATAACATAAACGATTGGGCTAGCAGTGGTGGGTAGAGGATGACAAATACTAACAGATCGGTTATTTATTATATCAATTGTTTTGAAATGCTACATTCCTTATCCTTTATGAACAATCATATTAACGAACGCCATCTGTTGTCGATTCACTCATATTAAAAGAATTTTTTGACGGGCACATATTTACAATAACGACATTCTAAACTATTTTTAAAAACGGCTAATTACCAGCATTGCACTGCTCGTCCTTACCAATTAATAATATATATAAAGTGACATCAATGTATTGGCTATTAGCTTCTTCTCCCTAATAGAATCTTTATCATATACTATAATGTATCGCATTGTAGCAAAAATGGTATAAAATTCCGCTCGGCAAACATCGTTGTATTCTGTACAACCGAAAAAGAAAAGCGTTAATAATATAGTAACGATTACATTGATAAGAAATAACGAATACGCTATTAAGCGCGCCTGATAAAAAAGATACGTCTCTTGTTGTTGTTTGAATGCCAATTAATTCGTTCCTTTTCCAAATCAAGGCTGTTCAATAAATATCTTTTTTGCACCACTGCGTGGTCATTTACGAATATGTTAGCGTATGTCCTGAACCACGCAAAACATGATAATAATTTAATTTAAAGATGTTATTCTTAAAGTGGTCTGGTTGCTATCTTGCTAATATATTCAATAAATAAAAAATAATTACATCAATAAACAATAATAGACTCAGATTAAAGTTTAAATAAAAAGACATGTTTCTATTGAAAATATATGAATACAATATAAAACTGGTATGTGGTTTTTTTTAAAAAAAACTCGTTTGCTCTAAATGCTTATGAGCACATAATGTAATATATAAAAATGGGTAGTACATATATATAACGAAGACCGGTTGTAAGTAAGTCAATTAGTCTACGTTTTATGAAAAAAGAAAAAATGGAAGTATGTGGCTTTGAGAAGGGTGTTTATTTATTGGTTGTATCTTTTCCCGTTGAGAGATTAATTAGTTTTAATAATAATAATAGATTAGATGTAAACACAAACATCTTTTGGAACATATTAAAATGTAGTTTACAAATAAAATAATCACTCAATTTAACGGCATAAAGGATACGTTGAAAATAAGCTAGAGTAAAACATTAAATTTCAACAAAATCTCTCACAGGATTGATCTCAATCAACTCGAGGAGAAAACATCTAAAATGTTTTAAAAAATCACCATGTTGAAATTGCATTTCCGAATTCTTTTTCCGGGCTTACCGTAAATCTATACGCAAATCGTTAAAAAAAGTATTTAAATAATATAATATCTTTGGTGTAGTTGGTAAGAGTTTTGCCATAGTGATCAGACAGGCTTGGGTTATAGACTTTGTTACAATAATTTATGAGACATAGTTTTGTATGATATATCTTCTATTTGGGTTAATTTTTAATGATTTTCTTATTTCAAAGTATTTGGTGGAATGCCATAAACTGTAATTCTAAATACGTATTATATATATTATAGTCATTAAAAAAGAGTAAAAGAAACTTTTGCTTAACTATGAATAACTAAATAAAATGATTTGGGCTAGAAAATCGTGTTTACGTATTAGTAAAAATAATACTATAAAAGATGGCGTCCGACGCATAATTATCTGTCGTTTTATTAACATTCGAATATGGAATATTAAATAAGTAGGTGGCATGTTCATAAATGTACATTTATTATTAACATGCTTATGCCAGATTTTTTGCAATACACTGTAAGCAATGCATTTAAAACAGGTATTTTCTTTTAAATTAATAAGCCAAAGGTTAAGCTCGGCGACAAGTTAGGACATCGATAAATGGTGTGATGTTATGTCATACGCCACCCATTCTCAACTGCTGTCTCGCGACACACTAGTGTGTCACGATCAGCTGTTGCTATGTGTGTCACAAGAGATTTAAAAATACTGTTGAATATTTGTGTAGACAAGTTCAAATCGTTGTAGTATTCATTAATTAATTGATCTAAACGTCAATATTTGTGAAGCCAGTGTAAATAGGCTGTAAAGACAGCTTGTAATTAAAAAGTTTTGAATAATTCCAGTTTTTAACAATAGTTTTTGGCTACACAATTTATAGTAATCATATTTGTATCAATCATGAAATAAACTACAAATAAGTTTATACAAAACAATAACTTTCATTCTACAGTGATTTACATTTTTCAAAGCTGTCTGGCGGCAAACGATTATTAGAAATATCCAATACCAAATCATCCATCAATTTCTTGTAATCAAGGTACCAAATCAAGCATCGTTTAATGCGTATTATTACAAACAATTTTAAAACAAGATGAATCTGTGAGAGATTTAATTTATAATGAGTGTTATTTCAAGTTAATTTTTCCGGGTTTTCCTGACTGATTATATATCTCAAGCCCATGCAATTTTTGCTTACTACCTCTTTATTTTTTGCAAGTGCTATATGTTGATACTGTAGCCATTTGGTCAACCAATGACTCTTTCCACTCATTTGCTTGAGTAGCTGATTTGATTATATGTATGTTATCTTTCTTAAACTGATGCATCATCCGATGTTAAATGTTTTACTCAACGCCAAATAGAATTAGCACAAAACTAGTCCATTCTTGACACTGCCGTTATTGTTTATGGATAACTGCTCTCAAGATAAACACATATTTTAACAAAAAAATCTCTATAAGAAGTTTTACATTGGAGACGAGTGTGGTAAAAAAAACTTGTATTGCAACTTTTGAGAATCTATGAATTTTTGCAATACGTTGGTTTAACCCGAATAAGTGACCAAACATATAATTAGTTTTGAAGGATCTAACCAATTCTTAGAATATCAGAAGGTTGTGGTGTATCACCGACGTATCTTTTTCTCTAGTATTACAAAAAAAAAGACTACAAAGAAGTTGTCTATTGGAATTGACCAAGTGAAAAGCCACAACCTTGCGCTTGTCCTTTGCTGCGATTAGATGCACCTAAGGCAAAAGTGTTAAACGATTTTATGTTGTTTGGTCACTTTAAAATATCTGCAGTCTCATAAGAACACTTTAAACAAAATACAAGCCGAAATACTTACTTGATGTATTTAATTTTGTAAATTCTAATGAATCAATTCTAAGTAACAGACAACAGCTATAACATTTGTTATATAATAACAATATTCCTCGAATTTGAATTGTTTGAATTTTGTACTTTTCCATGAGTTTTTTCGCTAACGACCCGGGTTTCGCCTTTCGGCATCTTCAGGCATTCCAAGTGCACGGATGTACGTGAACTGACGCGTAGTAATTCATTGAAACTTGTATACATTCAATTTTCGCTAATTTACATTTTAATAGCCTTTTAACTTAGAGATCTACTTATATTTTTGTATATAAACGATACAAACTGTTTACTACGCGTCAGTTCAAGTACATCCGTGCACTTGGAATGCCTGCAGATGCCGAAAGGCGAAACCTGGGTCGTTAGCGACAAAACTCATGGAAAAGTAAAAAATTCAAACAATTCAAATTTGATATTGAAATTCCATCAAGCACCCTCAGTCGAAATACTTAATATTCCTCGATACAAGATAAACATATTATAAATAATAATGCAATTCTTTGCAGTCGGAATAAGTTCAAAAGCTTAAATTGAATCCTTTTCAATTTTGTATACCTCAATTATGAAGTATCTATCACCCCTTGAAACGAACAGTAAATATTGCTTATTATAAAGTTCCTAGTTTTTCTTCGTAAATAAAATAATTAATAAATAAAGACATTTTTAAGCATTTTATATATAAAGTTATCTATAAATATTTCACACCTTAGTATTACTATATATCCAAATACGTTTTCCATTTCATTAAAAATAGAAACTGGGACTGTCAATATATTATTTACAATTCTTTTGACCAATGATTGTCAAAAAACAATAGTTACTTGTGATCAACGACCTATGTTTTGTTCCCTTGATCGGTTTTAAAATTAAGACAAGTGCACGCAACGCAATGTTTGGAAATAAATCTCGGCCGTGTTGAATAATTTATTTTGTTTTCCATTCGCTAGCTAAAGAATTTCATTTTCCCCGATGCTTTGCGCTTCGATGCACTTTGAATATCTGCAAGTTTCTATAATATAACACCGACGTTACAAATAAGTTTCTTAGAAAACTCTGATACTAGTATAACACGGCGTAAAAATATATGAAATTACTTTCGTAACTTATATATAAAAACACATTGAATTACTCGAAGATATTAGTAAGGTCAGCATTAATTATAATAATCAGAATAGCGACGGTTTGAAAACAATAGTTTTGGTCACCAAACAGTTGTCGATGAATTGATCGTAGTACAAAGACGCCAGGGTTGCTATTACAAAATAAATATCTGTTTATTTGCTGTGTCCGAATCTGCTTTTAATTTGGAACACATGGACTCAGTGTTGATGGGATATTTCAATAGTAGTTTTGTTACGAAGCTTGCTCGATGCTAATTCGTTTAACTTATCTTTTTTGGAGAGAACATTGATATCAGGATGGGGCTACATGATGCTACGTCTTGTTTTAAGGATCGGACAGGTGGAATAAAATCAGGAGTTGAAGATTTTAACCAATCGACCATTTATATTTAACTGTTAAATATTTTATTTCAATTTATGAAAAAAAAAACATTGAGCACGTTATATTTTAGAAGTTTTTTTTCCAAGTAAAAAATGTCTTTAAAATTCACTGCATTGAAATGGCAAACCATAGACTAGGAACAACATAGTTTATGGTATCTTACTATGCTATTGGTACAATATACAAAGTGTCCCTAGTAGTATCGTTGGCACTTAATACGTAACCATTATCTACTTTGGTCGTATAATATGAATCTTAAACGGAAACTAAACCGAAAATTTATTTGAATTTCGCTCATATACCTAAAAATAAAAAACTGATACTTTACTGAAAATTTAAATAATATATAAACTTGGCGTGTTATTATTAAAAAAATGTTTTTGTTTTCCTTAGATGATGCACCGCAAATAATTTCTCTGTTGCTTTCGTGAAATGGAAATATGCGTGTTGTTGTTGGAAAGAATTTTTAAAGAAGAAAGAACTTTTTAGGTGTCTTAACAATGACAAAATTCATATTTATAATTTAAACCATGACATTTTAAAAACATTTGTCTACTGTTTCTGAGCAACAAAATTACGCAAACTTAATTAAAATATCAAGACGTCAACGCTATTAAGTTTACGATATGGTGTTTTTTAGTTTATTTATGCGGCAGAAACTCGCGTGCTGTCCGCGCGGCATGTTCCAAGACTAGAAAATAAAAATCATTTTCAATAAAACCAATCGAACCCAGCCAGTATAACGTAATAATGCAACACTGGCGACAATAAAAGAATTATTACCGTTCAGAAAATGAAAAAAAAACCGCCATAAAAGCGGTAAATTTATTATTAAATCGAAATATCAAAAACTTTCTCCGCCGTTGATGCTAAAAAAATGTGTACGAGAGAGAAACTGATCAGACTTTTTTGATGTGTTAACATTATTGTTTTGATTCGCTTAGTGTGACCGTTTTAATTATTGTATTATTTTGATAATTAATGAATAACTTGACAAAATAAAACAGCCATTGTTAAAACAGTCAACGGGCATTAACTGTCACCTGTCAAGTAATCAAAACGAGTGTGTTCGTAAATCATTCAAAAAAAATTTCGTTCTATAGAGTTTTATGATCATTATTTGAATAAAGAACTGTTTACATATTTTTATTATATTAAAAAGAAAACATCGATAGCAACAATAAACTCTTCATGTTTGTCTCATGTTTTTATTTAAATAAAAGGCCCATACGAAAAAATGTATTTTATTAATGAACCTGACGTGATACAAAGTCCGGTATCAAACACGGCCATGTTAGTTTTACTTCATTATTCAAGAGACCCGAAATTTTGTTTAATGAACCAGAGATTTCGAACTTAAAGCGATACCACGAGGAACTATTGTTTAATTTAACCATCATTTCTCCACATGTATTTACATAATTATTAAATACAATAATGTGACGTAAATCACTTATTATAAAAAATGTAAATGAATAGCGATTCATAAAATGCGGTTCGCAAATGAATATTGCAAGCAATTATTTCAAATAAATATTATATGTAATGGCGGTGCACAGTGAGAAAACTCTCATTTATATTTCAAATCTTGTTCTGAAATAAAAGATAAACGATTATTATATTTTATGAAGATTTTTTTTTATTCTTTGTTTTCAAGATAGATTTAAACATATTATCATGCAACACGTAGGTTGGGGATTTTCCTTTTTATTTTACGCAAGAAAGGGACTACATTTATAAAATCAATAATAAGGATATTTAAAAATAAATTGCATGTATGTTTTTTAAAGAGTGGATGGGAATAAGAATAAACAATAATTTCGTGATAAACGTATTTCAACGTATTTGTGGTACGATAGTCGTTCGATTTTTAAAAAATTACGTCTGCCAATTTGTATTTCGCTAACAAGAGAAAACCAGTTTTGCAAATTGCCAAAAACTTGCCGCGCTGCAATTTCTCAACTATTTATTATTATAATGAATTCTTGGATTTCGTAGACGGATAAAAGTCTTAGAAATGCAAAGAGTAGCCACGATGTTCCAATGCCGAGTGGCAAAATTCAGAGAATTTCGCCGAGACTGTCATATAGTTGATGACATTGAAAAATATTGCGAAAAATACCTGTCTTGCATTGGAAAATAATTGGATTAGTAATGCCGGTTGCGTGTCGTGCGTCAATCTTTGAGATTTTTGTTGCTTCAACGCTCGTTTAAATACATCAAGATTTTTCTATGTTTTATATGTAGACAAAAAAAATCAGTTCATTGTCACCGTAATGACAAAAGTTGACAAGTAACAAATGTATAGTTCTGCGTAAGCAGCATATTAAAAAAATAGGCATTTAGGATATAGCCACAAGCATAAATATTATTCATGTTATATACATAGGTATTATGTCAAAATATAGATGGACTTACACAAATGATGTTAGAAAATATAAGTCAGAGACAATCGCGTGCCTTTAAATCTTTATAAAATTTAAATTTCAAATAATTCTTTATAATAACTCAAGTGGTACGTGGCTTCCGTAACGGATCTCACAGGCTCGAGTCCCAGTACGAACAGCATTTTTCGATCGATTTATCGATTTCTGTTCTAAGGTATGGGTGTTTGTGCTGTCTTAATTTCCCTCTCACCTTTTCCATCCTTCAATAACTGTAGCGAGAGAGATTTGTTAACCACTAATCCTTTCCTAGCCTATCCTTCTATCTTTTCCACTCTTTTTGGAAAATAGAGGTTGAAAGACTGACTAACAAACAGTTTTTATATAAAAAAAAATCTTTTGAGATACCTTTATTAGGAGGCCATATATTGGACATGGATAAAATTTTTTAAAAAACTTAAATTATTTGAATGAAATTGGTGAACTTTTTCTATTATAAATGGTCTTCAAAACAGAGCATTTTTAGCGTGCTGTTTACGTCATACGGGTTAGAATGGTTAATAATAATTATCGTTAAAAAATGTTTTTTTTGTGTAAAACTGTTATAACAAGTGCATCAAACTGAGTTCTTACGGAAGAATAATTGATATTCAAGAATCAGATTGTGCACTTATATTTTTTGACAATTTGGTTACTTACCAACTTTTGCTAATAACGGTATGATCCAATAATTTGATTAAATTTAGTAATTTTAAATTTAGTAATGGGTACCCTTTAACTTCATGGTCAAGAGTTCAAATTTCCGACATTGCTATTCATTGATGTTTCGATCGATTTGAGTCCAAATGTTTATACATCTTTCTACGCACCAAATAAATTTATCTTGAAACATTTCCACCACACAAAGCCTTCTTTTGGAAAGACACTTATTTGCTAGACTTTGTGTAGGAATGAGAAATGAAGAATTGTTTTGTACCCATCTAAGCTTCAGTAAATTTCGCGACTATCTCAAGAAAATTTTAACGCAATATCTAAATAAAGGACAAAAAATCTAATTCAAACAACAGAACGTAAGTAAAGTGATTGATTACTTAACAACTATTCATCTTCTTAAAGTTACTGCCCTTTATTACTATTTCCAACATGAATGAATGATTGAAAGTTTTCCATGTTATGTGTAGCTCCTAATGTCTCCTAATGGAGGTATCTTAACAGAAGTTTTTCTACGAGAACTGCCTTTTTACTCAGTCGCTCAACCTGTCTTTTCCGAAAAGAGTGGTAGGGATAGAAGAAAAGGGTTATAATATGACTAGCTATTCACTAGTTGCACTTGCTACGCCCAGTTAATGAGGAATCGTAAAAGTGGGAGGGAATTTTTAGGAAATCGAAAAAATTCTCTTCGTGCTGTAACTCGAACAAGTGAGGTCCGGCTAGTAAACCCACAACACTATAGGACCCAGTTTAAAAGTACTTTGAGTTGGGAAAAGAAATAGTTTTCCATACAGCTAAAAACTTTTGCATCTCAAGTTTTTAAATACGAAAGAGGTCACTTTGCATGAATTTACGAAGGAGTATGATAATGTCTACAATTACGCATTTAACGTAATTTTTTCAATTACATTTACATTAATATAATATAATGAAGTTTGATTCATTATATTTTATGTAGCGCACAAGTTTTGTATCATTATAACAAACATAATAACACTGGTGTTGAGTTGAGTTGCCTACAAAGTATTTCAGTACACTTCTCTCTGCTTAGTTGAACGATAAATAAGTTGTCAATTTTCTAATCCACTTTACGAACATCAGCTGTTTATTTATATATGAGTGATCTCATTATAAATAAAAGCTGACATAGGAAATATATTTAATATCACTTTGATGTGATTCGTTACGTAATAAAATTATATAGAGCATGTCATTTTAACTTGCAAACTTTATTTATGTCTTCATTTGAGAAAAAAATAAGCACGACAAAATTGATTCCAACAATTTATTTTTGATTGAAAACAACATTGTTAAAGTTTCATCACAAATATTACAAATACATTAGAAAGAACCAATTTATTGGCATATCCTACCGAAATAAAGCACGATTGTAAGTTTTAATTTGTCATTTTATTACTTATAGTTTTCAAAAATTTACTGTAAATACAACAAAGGCCAGTGGAGAGGAACCTGCGGCCTCTTGGCTACTCTGATGAGGCTTTCTGACTTTACTTTGATCAAAAAATTGTACGCAAGTTTTCGGAAGAAGAGCGTAATCAATCAATTATATGTTCTACAGTAAAAAAAAAGGGGTAGTGGGTGTCAACGTTTTCTTTACTGCGGCCTTATGTTGAATTAGATAAATGAAAAGGTTCTCCACCCCTAGTCTAGATGCAAATTAAACTATTGTTTGATGTTTATAGAATAACATGATCACTGTAAAATACTGTTTTTTTTGTTTTATAGAAAATAAAAACTTTGCTTTTTTATTGTCGATTTAGACTTTTGTTTTTATGTGTTGAAATGAATTGTGTATTTCTTTCATTGACATTCAAGTTAAGATATTAAACATGAGCAAAAAATTGCGTACCCAACCATATTCAAAATTACTACATTATTTTACTGGGTGTAATATATTTATTTGGTAGACCTCAATTGCAAAAACTAGATTAAAATTAGAAATTTATTTAGTTATGTGACAAACATTATTTTTATATTTAAGCTTTTAGTAAAATGATTTCATTGCAAGTAAAAAAACTTGAATTATTAAGCTTTTAAAAGAAGAGAATTGTCTCATTATTACAGTACCAAAAGTTCTTTTAGTAGAGCAAAATAAAACTTTTGATTTATCACGAGAGCTATCTTTGCGCCATTCACCTGACCTCGCAAATTTTCAAGGCTAGACACGAAACGAAAGGTTAATAGAGAAAGGGGTTGTAAATAAATCAACACACACCCAAGGCCTTTGTAAAAAAAATCTACTATCTGATATTAATATAATTGATAGATTAATACTGCAATTTAGCCCGGACGCATTTCAAGCCAGAGGCCCAAGGTGTGCCGCACATGACCACATAATTTGTTATGTAATATGAGGAAAAGTTAACGGAAATACCCTTGCTTTACGGGAACTGATTTTCAAGTTCAGAAAATATTTGAAAAAAGCTGTTGTTAGCTGAGACAAAGATAATTTGTTATGAATAATTATTCTTTCGAATAACATAAAGCATTTTTGTCATCAAAAGAGCTCGTGTTAAGTTCAAAATTTTTGCAAAAAGTTACAACTATCACTTGAATACCAAGCGGACACAGGTGTCCGTAACATATCGACTGTGGAAAGGAAAAAAGACGAAACCCACACATATCAAATTTTACAGGAGGCGCAAAAAATGTGTTTTGATGATTTTGGGCCATATGCAAATTATGAATTATACACAACCTTTAAGTGTACGGAGACTTCTAAACTGGTGTTTTATTTACATAATCTAATATTAGTTTAAGAAATTTTCTAGGATGAACCTCTATTTCAGTCTTTTTTTGGTTTGTAATTTTTACAAGGTCATCTTTTTCAAACTTAAAAGCTTAATTTAGATACTAATTCGGCATTTGCAGCTTGCATCATTTTGATAGTGATTGTGATTACCAAAAAAAGCTGTTTTGAAAAAACTGTGGGATACGTTATTTTTCCTTTCCACAGTCGATATGCAAGCGAACACGGATGTCCAAGACATTGAAAAAATCAAATACTTGATATTCTAATAGAATATAAGCAATATTTTTATGAAGATGTGTAGTGCTAACTACACCGAGTCAATATAGGTTTTTAAAATATCGAATTCGAGTGTATATTAGGCAAAATTGTTTTTCTCAAAAACACGCAGTATCTCTGGGACATATTAATGATTTACTTGCGCGGTATTCAAACAGATGATAAAAACGTGATTAATTAATCATTTCTTCTAGGGTGTTCACTGTCAATACTTGATGAGAAGACATCATATTAAAAAATACAGAATGTTCTGTTGTATTTATTTCCATTTTTATTTACCAAGATCAGGACCGGTGTTATTTATACAAAAAAATATTTAAATAAAAAACGGTGTGATAAATTTTGTAAATTATTTTCAATGGCAATTGTTTATTACACCGCCATGTGCAAAATCTGTCCTAGTCTTAGTAAATAAACGTAGAAATAAGTACAAAGGAATATTGTGTTTTTTTTTAATTTATTGTCTTTTTGATTAGTTTTATTTCTTTTGTTTTATATTATTTTAGTTTTTATTTAAGAAACAATTATTCCAGATTGTTATTGTGTAGCGTATTAGTTAAACAGCTTTAAATTACCTGGTTTGAGTTAATGAGTAATGTAATACTCAAACGGTCAATTACTCTTCATGTGTCCGAGATGTACACATTTAATTAACGGGTGTTAACAGGTTAAGTACTTATGTCGGGTTCAGTAGCAGGACATTAAGAAATATTCGTAAAATAACCCAGAAATACCATTTTGCTTAATTCTTTAGAGTTCAGTTTTTTTTTTGCATTTTTTAATTATCTGATCTGTCTTAATTGACCCAATTTCAATGTTTTAAGTTGGCTGACTAGTGAACTAGTTACTAGACGATTGATCAATATTTTAACATAATATGAATAAGCTAATAGTTTTCATCAACAGCAGAAATGGTTGTAGATCAGTTTATGTAAAGATAGAACGACGATGTTTTTAACAATTTCAATGTTACCAAAAAAATAAATACGTCGGCATAAGATTAGTTTTATTTGGGTTTAAATCCTGCTTCGTAATTACGTGGCGCTTTCAATCGAGCATGGTAGTTACTTGTGTATTGATTTTTTATTAAAAAAAAACACAATATTCTTTTGTACTACTTTCAATTTTATTTTAGCAATATCAGGACCGGTTTCATTCATGACGAGCATTATCAACTGATAAGAAATGAAATTGAACAGTGTTATTTATACATTCTATTTCATTTTGTTTTGTATAAATAACACTGCTCAATTTTATTTCTTATCAATTGATAATGCTCGCCATGAGCGAAAAAATTGAAAGTAGTACAAAGGAATATTGTGTTTTTTTTAAATATAACGTCTTTCCAACAAGTATTGACAGTGAACACCCTAAAATACTTTTTAGTTGAATATTCACGAAAGTATACATTTAAATACAACTATTATAAACGAGAATAACAAAAAACACCCGTTTCATAGTATTTCTTAAATCCATTGTTTCATAATAGCGTAATATTATATATGACGTTTGTCAATCATCTTTTTTGTAAAAATAAAACATTTAACAAAAAATACGACTAAATCAAGTTTTTTATCAAATAATTTTCTATCGACTCTGTTATAATGAAATAAATAATAATGCGGGTTAATGATGCAAATCTTAAACATTGCCGTAACGAATAATAATTTTGTCAATTTCTTTCAGGAAAGTTGTGCAAAACTCTCGCTTAACTATTGCTGCTGAATGGTAATAGACCCTGACAAGGCTATCTAGGATATATTACAACTTACTTCATGCACGACGAAGACCAGAAACAATCAATCCACAGGGAACACTGGAAAACTACACAAAATTACGATCAGCTACAAACGAGCGCTATTATTTTTTGACAAAAATACACCGCACAAAAACTATCACCAAGAAATCGAAAGCGTTTATCCGATAAACCAAAAAGAATATCTTTCTTTATAATTTTTTGCTGTTATTCATAACAACGACAATTTTCCAATACTTTGAAGTTATTTTAAGTGTTGCTTTTTATTATATATATTAACATTAACACTGGTGTTGCAATTTTCGGTCACTAACTTTGACTGCAGGTTGAAATGCAAATTGCCGTTTTTCTTCGACTGTTTTTGACGCGTTGGTGAGACGTGCTAACGGTCAGAAAGACTGGCCTCGACTGATTTGGAATGGTGTAGTGGAGGAATAGTTGCAATGTAGGGGCAATACGATTGCTTTTGGCTTGCTTCAAGAGTGGGATTTGTGTTCGGTTCATTGGATAAGTGCGAAATCGTTGTACAATCTTTAAAGAAACTTCTGTTCTTGCAGTTTGATAATATATACCGCAATTTGGAGTCCTCGATGCAAACAACTCTTGCAATTATACAAAAAATTAGAATCAACGTAAATATTAATTTCTAAATACAGAAATATTACTACTGATTTTAACCAGAGCTTTTTCTTAATTGCGTTCAATCTTTCAATGGTGTAGTTAGTTAGCTGGAGCCCTTATGCAAATTTCACGTAAGCTATTCTTCGCATCTTGTTATATTGAGGATGTAGAAATTTGGGCCCACTTTTCACTGAACTCTCATGCATCGTATGACTTTGCTTTAAAGTGGATACGCCACAAACGATACGAGTCAAATTCAGATGCTGGATCGAGATTTCGATTGCTTTAACGTAGTGCTTTCCAAAAAAATTTATGTACCTTTTCAAAAATCTTAAAAAAATAATACGCTTCCCCTCTGAACAAAAAAAAAACATGTTCTGCGGCATTCCCCGTAGAAAACTTAAGGCTCCTACAAGACTGCGGTTTTCAGTTTGTTCTGTTTCATACATTGATTGACAATTGAATTGTGGATTTGTAGTACTTTGATTCTTTCACTCTTTCTTTACTACACTGATCTGTTTATCAAAACATTGCAAAGAAAGAGCAATTCTCTACTTACTAGCCCTTCCTTAACGCCATTCATTACTTATCATTTATCAATGAGAGGTTGATTACACAAAGTGATGTAGTATAAATAATCAGACTTTTCTGTTTTCTTGAGAGTAAATGTCGAGAACGAGAACATTTATAGAGCTGGCACTAACCGTTTCAGGAGGCAAGATGAATAAACTATTTTTTTTCGGAACGAAAAAGTCGAACACATAAATACATATTTATATCGAACAGATTAATGATATGTTGTATTCACGGTTGATCATGAGTCTACAATCAAGAGCGAATAAAGTGATGACAGGTAATTCGATAAAGAGAAATATGAAAATGAATAAGCTTTTAAATCACTACTTTCTTTCGGTGAATAACATATAAGAGATCACTCAAAGAAACCAAGCCCCCGCTACGAGCCGTTGACTCGATAAAATAAATAATTCACGCAAATTTGTCGATTCTATGGCGTAGCGGTCAAAATTGCTGGCTTACATTGCGAATCTCATAGATTCGAGTCCCAGTACGAACAGCATTTTTTCAATAGGTTTATCGATTTCTGTTCGAAAGCATGGGTGTTTGTCATTGGCGGATCCAGAAATTGTCCAAGGAGGGGGCCATTCAATTCGAAAATAAACATCATACAAAAATGAAACATTAACAAATAGATGATTTAAAAATAATATATCTATATAAAAGTAGTCAATACATAATTAAGTATGTATTCTATAAAACATCGTAAACTAAACAATTTAAGATCCCATTTCACAATAAAGTTTTAATAAAGTAGAAAAATGAAGAAAATAAATCTCCTCAGGGGGGGCCATGCACCAACGCCCCCCCCCCCCCCTTGGATCCGCTAATGGTGTTTGTAATGTGTAAAACTTTCTTCCCGCCTTTTCAACCCTAAATATAACGGAGGTGTAGCGAGAGCGATTAGTTGACTACTACTCTTGTTATAATCCTATCCTTTTATCCCTATTACTTTCTTCGAAAAAGAGAGGTTGAAGAACTGAGTAACAGTTCTCGTAGAAAAAAACTTACGCTTAAATTCATCCATTAGAACAGTGCTTCATAACGTTTTTCACTCTACAGCCCCCTAAATCTGAAAAAAAAATCCGCGGCCTTCCTCGATACAAAAAATGTTCTACGGCGGCCCCCAATATGGGAAGCACTGCATTAGAAGACCATGTGTTGTACAATGAAAGAGAAAATGGGTGGGCTTAAAAAACACAAGTAATATGTCAGTATTGCCACTGAAAGATGCCAAGACCCACCCATCTCTAACCATAAACTCGATGAAATAAATACTTCATGCAATATTTTTTCATCTGACTTTTTGAGATGCACGCTTATTTTTTCGTCGCGCACTTTTTACTGAACGGAGTAGAATCCGCGGAAAACTGCTGTGAAATAAACACGTCTTGTTACCTAATACTTTCACATACAACCAATATGAAATCTATAGCAGCGATTTTGATATTTCTCGCACACGCCACCAAGCGATACCGACCACTGTTTGCACTGTGCAAAAAGTCTATTTTACCTTAAAAGAAGCACGTCCGCAAAATCGGATCAAGCAAATATGATCTTTATAGAAATGATATAGTTAATTCCATAGCTTAGTGGCGTACAATTTTGATCCTTATAATTGTTTCAAATAAAATTGCTTTTTCTTTACTGCATTACACATTTCAAAATGTATTTTTAAACTCTATTCCTATTGTCAATCGACTACCTATAAATATTTATCATATCAATTAGATGAATTCATATATGTACAGGAAACGGTTTTTTTTACCGGAATACTTGATGTATAATTTTATTCTAGACTTCCAAGGGTATCAACGTTGTTTCTGTCGTCACCCTCTACGGGTTCATAGCTTTATTTCAAGGCGTATCCCACTGCGTAGGCGTTTTAATCGTATCTCAGTTGGTAGCCAGGAATTTCAAGTGGAAACGATTCACTAAGAATTGGTTTCATTCAACTTGTTTAAATCTGTCCACTTTTTAACACGTACAAATAATCGCTTTTATAATTCATCCTAGAATAGAATATATTCAAGTTTTTATTGAATTTAGTTTATTTTGATTAGGCATGTTGAAACGTTTACCTATTCAATTAATTATAATTTAATTATAAAGAAAAAATTATCATTGAGGGGAAAATTATGTCTGCCGATACTAAAATTAAACCAGAGCTGTGGAGTATATATTTAATGATGTGTATTCAAACAAAACAGTCCAAAGTGTTGACATTTCATGCTTGGCTGACTAAAGATGATCTGATGGTATACATATATATAAGTTAAAATGAAATTATTGAAAAATTTCCTCGGAATCGGAGTCGTCATCTTTTGTTTACACGATTCCACAGCTCTGGATTAAACGCATGATGAGATGCAGGCGACGCAACGCAGGGCAACACCGAATTGGTAGGTACAGGCAGTCGAAGCAGAAGTGTGAATTTTAACTTCTCAGTAAACGTAATTAAATTTTCAAGTGACACATCCATGATAACTCTTTTGATGTTTTTAAGTTGTTTACATTAGTATCGTATAAGCAAAGTTAAGTTCGCACATCGATTAATTTAACAGTCATTTTGGCGGTGCAATTAAACGAACACGCCCAACCTTGTTTGAATGAATCAGTAATCTGTGCCGCGATCACAACGGACCGCAGAACATGGCACGTCGCACACACCTGCGTATTAGCGTGCGCGGCTCTGTGCTTCCGTGTGTAATATCAAATCTGTGCTGTCCTGAGTTGCCTGCATTTCAGCATATGCCTTGGCTTACAGTGGTTTTTCACTCCTTTGTTCATATTCGTTTCCTATTCGAAACATATGTCCACCAACCGTTAACTGTAATACCCTTCGTCTTGTAAAAATATGTTTACTATCTCTACCGATTAACCCTGTCATAGCCATCTTACTGGCGATTTTCCGTGGCATCGAAATCATGAAAATAAAACAATTACAATCGTGCAGTGTTTTAAATCACGAATTCATAAATCTGAAGTGGGAAACATTTTTAATATAAAATGAAACTTATAACTTTGCTACTCTATTTGTTTGTAAGAAGTAAAAATTTAGGCTAGGCGTTGGGAACATGCGGCCTTTTTCCTACTCTGGTGCAGCCTTCTGGCCAATTCTGATTTTTGTACATTTTTGTAAATTCGTAAATTCCCGAGATTTTGGATTTCAAAATTTCTGGAGGACCTAAAAAAAGAAGAAAAAAGATGCCACGCTACTACTAATTTGGGCAAATTTCTGGGCTTTAGAAATTGGCATGAAATTGTTTCCGGCACAAACATTCCCGAGTCAATGTTTACTACGCCCTTATGTCGAATCAGAAAAATGAATGCGGCCTTTAGACAAGAAAAGGTTCCCTACCACTGATTTAGGCTATCAATACATTAACAAGGGGCTCGATTAATCTGAGAGCTATTTACAGTGTAACGGCGAAGTAGTGGATTCTTTTATCACTCCTATAAAATTATATCCAATAATTATAATGCAATCGAATAATTTTTGAAATACAATATTGTTGTTTTATATTATATAAACGGCTCTTTTATTATACACCCGAAATTAATGTATTATACGAGAAATTTCCAAAGGCAACTAAGTATCTTGCTTCATTTTACATTTAACCCTTTTCGAGCCCCTCCAGCCCAATCCTAAAAAGAGGCTAAATATGTTTTACAACATTCTAATCTTTTTCTCCCCGAAAATTAACTTAAACCCTCAAAAAACAATGCAATGATATGGGAGGATTAATTGTGGGGTTATAATGTAAAACGTACTATTTCCAAGACTCGAACTTTTCAGTATACTTCAACGAATAACATTTGCATAAAAATATGATTTTGAATCGCTCATTTTGGAAATAGTACGTTTTGCATTATAATAATTACGGATAAGAAATTATCAAAAAACTTATTATTAGCATTAAAGAAACGATGTGAAATGATTGAATGTGAACTACGAAATATTTTTATGAAAATTTGTCGCCATATTACAAATATGTTCTATGATTTGTTACAAGAAGTTCCATTGACATGTTATGTTGAATTTTTCATACTGATATTAATTCCGTATTTTGCGTAAAATATCGGTTTACCTTTTTTGCATCTATGATAATTTTGCATTTTTCCTATATGTTATTACATTTCCTGCAAAGCTGCATTGTTATGAGCGACATCGAAGAGAGTAGGGATAGAAGGATAGGGACTTAAAAAAAGACTAGCGGTTAACTTATCACTCTCGCTACACCCCATTATTCAAGGATTGGAAGGGTAAACGAGAATTTTTAGACATCACTTACAGCCATCGAACAGAAATCGATTAATTTAACACGTTGGATGCTGAAAACGCGCCTAGCGCGTGCACCTTGTTAACGGAGCTATGCGCTGAGTTACATTCACACAACTTTTATTTATTTTTTTATTTATACTATCACTAGAGTAAATACAGATGCTTCCAAAGTCTCGTTACGTCTCACCTTTGACAACAAGTGAATGCAATGTGATAAAAAATATTTATTTATGTAGTATGTATGTATACAATGATTTTTTTCCGCAGTGAACGTGTTAATGATGTTCTTACTGGGATTTGAGCCCGTGAGATATATCACACACCTTGACCACTGCACCACGGACCCAATACGGACATATTTTTTTATAAATATAAATTAATATACCAGCAGCTATCCACTTGCTTAATTGCAATGTTGGTCTAAAAAAAAGTTTTCACTATAATTGTCATTTAAGCTATATTATTGAGTTAAAGGCAATATGTAAATGACTCAATTGGAATGTCACATTGTGCCAACAAATAGTTGATTCAATGCAGATCATACATGGCTTTCTCCATTGAATATCAATTCGAGATAGTTGCGAATAAACATTTAACTGCAGTACACTCATGGATGTATTTGTAACAAAATAGTTTTACACGTTGCGTGAGAAATTGTGATACGAATAATATACTATTATATAAAAAATTATTAATGATATTGTATGGTATCTTATTAACCGAAACAACTCAAACTAAAATTAACATTAAATGAAGGACGTTTAACAAAAATTTAGAATGTTACAGTAAGTGAGAAGATAAATTATCGAGTCCTTCTTAATAGCATCACCCTACTATCTAGTTCCCCGTTGGCCGCATACACAGGCTGCTGAGGAAAGGCAACTACGCCGAGAGGGTGGGCGCCAGTGCGCCCGTGTATCTGGCCGCCGAGGTCCTCGAGGTGGCCGGCAACGCCGCTCGCGACAACGAGAAGACCAGGATCATCCAAAGGCATCTTCAGCTAGCCATCCGCAACGACGAGGAGCTGAACAAGCTCCTGTCGGGCGTCACCATCGCCCAGGGAGGCGTGCTGCCCAACATTCAGGCCGTCCTCTTGCCCAAGAAGACCGAAAAGAAAGCCTAAGCGTGTCCGTCTGTCTGTAGATGTGAATCGATCGATCGCGCATACAGTTATTATTACAATATGACTCTCTCACACACACACACTCGATTGACACCGTCGTCTCGTCGATATATTATTAACAATCCACAAAGCCACAAATCCTAACATATATGAAAGGACAATTAAAGCATGGCTTAATCTCCCCTGAATACGATGGAAAGACACCAAGCAAGCTTCCAAGCTATAATATACACAAACTAATATCCGTTTAAACATAGTTCCGATGATTGGTATGAAGTAAAATACCCATCAACTAAGTTCTATAATTATTATAAAATTAAATACTTTGATATTTTGACCCTATTACCATCGACAAGCTTCATTCAACAAGAGCGCTGATGCGAGCCAAATAGAATTAAGAAAAAAGAGAATGCTGAAGGCGCCATATAGTGCCCAAACACTTTGGAAGGGGAACTGATGTGGTGGTAGAAGAAGGTATTACAGTTACGAGATCAAAATGAATATGTCTTGATTTACAAAATAGATTGATTAGCTCTTTTTGATAAACCAAGCAACTGAGACAATCTGAGCAGACCTTGATCTAGCTGTAGATGGACGACTTTTTTCGATTGTGAAATAAATAGACAAACAGTTAAAACATATTTTTTAATTTGATATAGTACATTACTCGCAAGGGTTTGGAATGATATATATTTTTTAAATAACATAAATACAAAAAAATGATTAGTAGTTTAGTATGCAATAAGAGTCTATCTGCAAAATCATCACTGTTCTCTATGAAATGTCACTTGGGTGCAATGAAAAAGAGATTTAAGTATATTGTTTGTTCCTGGAGTATTTTTTTTTAAAGCACGTCTACTCTTATGTGGACTTATGAACTCCGGAAACAGGTATATTCAGCATTATGAAGGGATAAGAATATTTGATCACGCGAAACTGCGGTTAGCTAGTCGCTTTTATATATGCAATTTTTAAGAAAATGTTACACGAAGTTGACAACATCTTAAAATATGTTGTCCTTGGCTACAAATTTATTTATTTATACAAAAATAAATGTGTGAAAATATTCAACACGTCAATCTTGTAAATCGATGTTCAATCAATATCCATAAATTCAATTTGGTCATATGACATTTTAGCAAGTCCATTTAATTCACACATTCAATTTTATGGGATATCTTGTAATATAATATTTTGTATATTTATCACTATCTGATTTAAGTCTATGTAGTGCAAGAAGGTTAACAATGATTGTGAAATATTTTGTGCCAAGAAATAACAACAAAAAGCTGTTAACCCTCCAGAGACGAGAGCTTTTTTCCGATAAAAAAAATATTTTCTAAGCCATATTGAAGTCACGGATAACTTTTATTCCTATCCAAAATTAAAAAAAAAAAAAACGCAAAGTCGTTGTATAGAAACCCCGCATGACTATATGGTCATGCTCATCCTTTTATTACCGTGTAATATTGCGTACGGACAGTAGTAAAGACAAAAGTGACCGTATGGGCTTGCAAACATTCGGGGTTGAAATATAGCTAAACGTGATTTTTTTAAAAATATTTACAATTTGACCTCTTTAGATCAACATAATTTCAAAACAAATATATTAGCAAAATAACTGTAAATAATTTTATGTTTTTATAAAAAAATATCTAACAGTTTAAAAAAGTAAATTAAAAAAGACGGAAATTCAAAAAATCACATGTGCTTTTGGAGACCGTTCCAGTTCCTACGGCTGATGACTTACTGTAGTCCGTACCCTTCTTAACCAAATATGAGCAAAATCAACGATATTCAGGTAGAAAAAGTATGAATAGTGGGATCAATAGACAACGGTGTTTTGTGTGACCATATGGTGACGCTCGTCCTTGGAGGGTTAATATAACAAAAAATCGTCCCTTGGTATTTAAAATGATAAAAAAACATTTGATTGAACAGTGACTCAGTGCAGTTTATTTTTACATACACAAAAATGGAATTTTACAAGTTCTAAGAATTGTAAACTTTTTATTTTGATTCCTTTTAAAAAATATTAATAATATAGACAGAATATTTTTTATTTTATTTAAGTGTCAGAATAAATAATATCATATTTGGTTACATGTTAATTTATACAAAAATACAGCAATGATTGTTTTAAATGATAACAAATTGATTGCGATATCAGAGATTGGTTTCACATAAATTATTTTTTAAATTCACATCTATCATTACATAGAGATTTATTGGAGCTGTGAAAATATACTGCTAAAGAGAGCTAACTGACATCTAAAAACGTCAAATTCATATCATCATAAAATAAACATTTGAAACTTTCTACAGGAACTGTTCAGTTGTTTGACCTCTCTTTTTTAATAGAGTGTGGATAGAAGGATAAAGCTTGTATAGGACTAGTGATTAGTTAATAACTTTGCTAATTGCAGCAATAACAAAAATGAACTACGATCATTAATGAATGTCTGCCGAATATGTAGGGTGACTTTAACAGTACATTTAAAAAATTGTCCAAAACGACTCGGCAAAATAAATGTTGATTCGTTTCCATTTAAATTTTCAAAACAGCATGATTTAAACATTCAAATGTCAGTTAGATCTCTTTAGCGCACCAATAAAATATTTTCCATATCGCCACTTTGTTAATAATACACTAACCATGTTAACAATAATCAACTATCGAATAATTTGTGTTTTTTATTATTATTATTATCATATAATATTAAAGTTAATACATTTTAGTAAATATTTACCTTTTAACATGTAAAAATAAATCTTTACCACATCAAATACTAACTACTAGATAATGTCATAATGATAAAATGCTATGCACAATTTTTTAACCATACTTATCGATTACTGTAATATATTTGTCTAATTTTAGCGCACAAAAGTACTAAGTGCCATATCACCGATTCAAATATAGTTAATTGTCCATCGAAATAGTAAAATAATAAAGCTTCCAACTACAAGTAATATATTTCTCGTTTACATATCACTGGAATACAATCTTAGCTAGAAGAATCGGGCACCATTAAATTTGTGTGTAAAAATACAACAATAACTCATACAAGACTTATCTCATTTTAACACTAATACTCAACACTACACTCTTTTTGCAAATTATTTTTTTTAAAATAGAGATTAACGTCCAGCAAATATTTTACAAAATTAACACGACAAATGTTACTGTACCAACCACATAAAATTATGCAAAAAGGAACTATCTGACAATATTTGATTGAATGGAGAGAATGAACTGCAAAGTTTTGTATTTTACTACAACATTTCCAATCACAATGTAGACCATCTTAAAAAAATATTTAACAAGAACCCGTTCATATTTAGTCAAAACTACTTTTTTCAGATACAATAAAGATAAGAGAATGAGGGGGGATTTTTAGACGTCACAAACATCCATGCCATCGAACAGAAATCGATAAATCAATTGAATAAAAATGCAGTTTGTATTGGGATTCGAACACGTGAGTGACATGTGCCATGGACCTGACGTTAGCTACGGAATTACTAGTTGGCAAATCATTTTTTTTATGTCTCGCTTATAGAATACGCGGTGGTTGGGAAGAAGTGTTAACATCACAAACACCCGTGCCATTGGACATAAATTTATTAATTGAATAAACAATCAGTAAATGAAAGTTTCCATTTGGAGATGGCCCATGGTAACAACCAAATAGGAGAATTGCTCAACATCGTTGACCACTTGTCTAAAAAACAACGTATGTCTTTAGTACCATGTTACTCAATCGATTTCACATTGGTTCACGAGTCAAAATACCCAAAAAGGTCAGATAGATCCTTGATGCTTAACTATTTCAAATGATTGAGAAATTTTTCTACACCTTCCTGAGCGAATTAAATACAAAAAATGATGACTTTTCAACAACATATAATAAAAAGCAATGGCAACGGAAAAGAGTTAAATTATAGTAAACCAAGTCGCGTTTTAGCATGTACAATATTGAAGATGTAATGGTATCTATACTCTCCGACACATACAACGAGATATCTGTCAAGAACGCACAGTATTACCATAGATGATACTGGCTGATTGCGAATTGGCCAAAAGAGTTACACTGCGTTAAGCATCATATTTTTGAAATGATAAATTCATGCTAAAATCAAGTTCAAAATTAACACTTTGATCGACGATGGGTTCAAAGCAAAATACTTCTTTGTTTTTGATATAGAAGGACCACGTTGGTAAGCCGAAATAACAAGATACACAGCACCCATTTTCGCCAGTACTCGGTAACAATTCAAAAGTAGGTCTACTTTGTCAGTCACCAAGAGTTACGTACTGATCAAAGTGCTTAACATACTTTGATTACATGATTACTGTCACCAGTTAAACTTATTTATTGCAATATAACAAGACAAATACATATATTAACGTGGGTTGTTTTGATTACAACACTTTCATCGTCTAATTATAAAATTGCACATTTTAGTAAAATTAACGCATTACATATAAAATAAAAAAAACTATACAATAATTTATAAGCTAAAAAAAATATTATTATTATTAATGCTATCAAACAAGGCGGTCCTAAAAATTAATCTAACATTAATTTTAGACGCAAGCATTTCAAATACGCCTGTCATAAAAATATTCTTTCAGCCGACAATAATAATTACGCTTTGTTAATTCTCCTGGGTAAAATAATAAATTTTTACACAACATAAAAAAGATGCGTGACCTTAAACCGGACTACGCAATGTAATATTATATCACGGGTGATTTGTAAGTACGAGTATTGTTACAATTATTAATTATCTTATAAGTAGTTACTACGACAGTGGTTTACTCGATGAATCATTTTTAGAAAATTGACAACAGAAGCGGGCAGGAAATAAATACTGCCTGCAGGTGAAATCTTTGTTTCTTTGGCCGTGACTACGATCAAACATTGCCTCTTATATTCTCTGTCCCTCGTAAATATCTAAACTGCCTCACAAGTCATGCCAGCATCCCATATCAAATAGCGGAGTAACAAGAGGATATACCATAGTATATGAGCCATTTTGCACTGGTGGCAAAATTCAGAATGCTGGTCACGTTAAGTACTTTACAATAGACCAAAAAAACATTTGAGACTGATGAATGTCGTAACGTTTTCACAAGAATGATACATCGAGAATCCGCCGTATATTATCGAAAGAGATTAATGCGGAGATTACACGTGGTCATACATTTTGTTTCCATGGTCCATTATTAATTTACCTACAACTACTGTTCACTTTCAAGGTGCGGTCTTAAAGTATCGTCACCATTTTACAAACTAATTTACATGCAGTTCTTTAGACATTTTCTATTTCTTACAGTACTCAGTAAAAGTATGACGGAAACATTTTGTACCATAAATAAATTTCGTATTCCATTCCATTACCATGGATTTATTTAGCTGTTATGAGGTCAAACTGGGGTATGTCAGAAATCATTTCTTGACAATTAGTTATAAAGACTATTGTCTGTACTGGCAGAAATTTTTACATAACAAATTGATAGTTCTGAGTATACAGTAAATGAAAAATTTGAGCTTTTTCAATAAAAAGCTACAAGCCTTGTATTTTATATCACATAGATAATTATAAAATCAAAATAAAAACGGATTTCTGCAGATCTGACACAAATTTAGTTAGAAATTAATAGGCAGGTAGAATTTTTTTTAGCAGCTTTTAAATCTGCATTAATAAAATGCAAACTGGTACAATAAATGCAATGACTGAATTGAGAATTCCAGGCAAAGAATCGTCATTTTGCGCTTACTTCTTTGTTGTCAATTTTATTACATATCCAACTCTGGCATTACAATGACGATATATTTCAACATTTGTTTACATCATTGTACATTGCGATAGTGCAATCAGTCATCTCTGTCAATTCTTCTCTTCTTCTGCATGAAAATGTTTTTTAAATTTCGTTTACTGTGGGTGATTTCAATAAAGTTAAGTTAAACAAGTGGCCTTTTCAATTCAATCATATAATAGAATGTATTACTTGTTTTCAACTGCATAAAGCGAATACTTTAGATGATTTTTCGGTTATCTTAAAGAATAGCGTCGTGAAGCATTTGACGTTTAATCGAAATTGCCGCCAGCACAGAAATCGTTTGTGAATTATTTGTTTTAATTAATTATTCAAATCTAAGAAGCGTCAGAATAAATGAAAAAAATAAATGTATATTCAATCGTATCTTAACTAAGATGTATAAGTTAAGCTTAAACAGTTAAGTTAAGTTAAACTTAAACATCGCTTCCAACATTAACGATTTCGCGGCGAAATCGGTACGATTGAATATACATACATTTATTTTTTTCATTTATTCTGACAGTAATCAAAGATCAAAACGCTTCTTAAATTTGAAACATTTTATGATCACACATTAGCTTGGTTACAAAGCAGCGATACGAGTTGAGATTTTCCTTGAGTGATGTCACACTATTTGCATATTTTTCGACTCACTCACCTCTCGCACTGTCGTGACATTTCGCCACAAAATCGATCAACCCACTGTCTAAATTGTATAAAAATTTAAAAAACCAATTGGTTCAGCTTTGTGTTGTCACATTTCTACGATAAGATTTATCAAAATATTATTGTTGATGCCATATTAGAGCATGACGTCACAATATGGTGACTGTTCCAAAAAATTTAAATCTTCAATTTCATAATAAAAGATAGCGCAATAGTGGCGGCTGGGATAAACCTTTGAATAATTGCACAAAACTAAAACATCTCAGTTTAACTAACCAGAACCAGTGTAAAATAAATGTGTAAATTAATATGTCAGTTAAAATTTAAAATCCTTTTAAAACCTTACGTCCAATTTGCTTGCAACAAATTGAAAGAAGAGTTTAAAAGTTTTAAAAGAGGAAAAAAAGTATATCTTATCATGTTGTTCATGTTCCCAATCAACGCTCCACGTAATATATGAATATACAATAACATTTGAGCACTTTAAGCTGCACCATTCTACTTTTGTAGACTTGGTAAGTAAAAACTGTTAAGAAATCGAATATCTACTTCCATGATGTCTTTAACCTTTTGGCTGCCGTAGAAAAAAGTACATCTGTACCTAGCACGCCGGCTATAATTTTTAATTATTAATTTAATTTGGTATTGAAGAGATGACTTGTCTTTGTTGAGGAAAATATGACGAGATATCTTGTCTGAAGCAGTAATCCAGTTAATGATGAAATATACTACTATGAGTGGAAATATTGTAAAAGGAAGTAAAGAATAGACTGTGCACACAAGGTTTGACAAGTTCAAGTCAGTTTGAGATTAAGTAATGTTAAGTACATCACGTTACGAACAATTCCTGATGACAATTGAATACTTTTATTAAATGAACGCCTACAAGCAGTATCATTTAAGCTTTTAGCTGCCGTAGAAAGAAGTATGTAATTACTTAGCACGCCGGCTATAATTTGCAATTATGTATTAATTTAATTAGTTATTGACGAGTTGACTCGTAGCTGGCGTTTTGAGAACAAAAAAATTTTCAAGATATCTCGTCTGTGGCAGCCAACGAGTTAAAGGTTTTTCTTCGTTGCTTTACGCAACCAAATTTTAAAGATAGAGAATACATGCAGAAGTTAAAGGATATAAAGACTGAATTTACACCTGCCCTATAAATAAGAAGTAGCATCACGATTGATGTTTTATTAAGCAGAATATGTATTTTTATAGATAGCTGCTTTTTTTTATTTAATACGGCAGAGTTGATATTAACTACCGACTTTAAGGTTGTGAATACGATCACTTCACTTGGACATGTCAGTGTTGTATCGCAATGAAATAATATACATGTACCCTCTGGGTCAAAACTAAGAAGCTACTTTTATGCATGGTTGAACATAATACAAAAATATGCAGTAGACACTTTTTTATGATAGCAGCATAAGAACAGCCGTTAACAGAATTGACAAAAATTCAGCGAAGGGCTAGATGAGAACAATTGTAATGGAAAGAATGGATGTTTTGCACGAAATTTTACTGCGTTCGTTCAGAAAGTTTCTTCCCGCTCCCACGTCACGGATATTTTGTTATGATATGACCTCGATATGGTATCCCGCATTTCCGCCGCCGATCAGGGTCTGTTCGCAGCCAGCTCGTCCATGCGACACCTGACGGCCATTTCAGCCACTTCCAGACTGTTGTAGTCCAGCTCTTTCACCAGGCATAGAACGGCCGACAGGAGGTTTGAATTCTGAAAGAAAAAACAGTTTGTAAATAATTCTACGAAACACTACGGTATCACTATCACCCTAGGCCAGAAATCACTGAAACATGGCTTTTGTGAGACTTCAATAATATTGCTATATCATATGGGCCCTCGAGAGGTGAAGTGAACCAACTAGTAAAATGGTATAACTTTTTTCTTGAACTTTTAAGTAAAATCACGTCTTTATTTGGTGTTTTGATGGATTGCATATTTTTATATTACGGAGCTAACACTATTGCAATGTGTATTAACTGAGGTTACTTCACTTTTACGATACTTTAAGACATGTAGAATATTGTCACATGTCTAACTTTTTTTTCTAAAATACCACTTGGCTCACTTCACCCATAATAAAAACATTAAAAAGCCAAATAAACAAAGTGAGATACCGAAAAATTTCTAGAAATTACTTTTCATTGAGTGTACATTATTTTATGTCAAAATCATATTTGAAATATAAAAAAACAGCAAGAAAAATAGAATTTTAATTGTCCCTTTACAATTATTCAGGAAAAATTCATTTGCTATATGTGGAAACATTTCAGCATCAATTTTTATAAATATATAAAATACGCACGACTCACAAATACATTCTTTTTCAAAAATTATTGCCACTATAGCAGTTTTTTTAAAAACAGTAATAATTATACAATGCTGTGAATCGGCCTAAAAAATAAGGCAAGAAACTTGCAGTTGTGCAGAGTAATAAACAAAATAATAACTATCCTTAAAAACTCACTCTTGTCATTGGCCTTCTGGTGAATCCCTTGTGGTCAGCCATGACGGCAGACGCGATTTGACCCGTCGAACCTAAGTTTTCCCTTTCCTTCGCCGAGCTCACGATGCTGTCTCTCTCCCACTGATCTTGTGAATTCGCATGCTGTCGATTTGTGGGCGGCTGATGCTGGTTCTGCTGCTGGTAGTACTGTTGCTCTGACTGAAGGTTTTGACTTGAGTATCTGAAATTGGAATTGTAAAAATTATTAATGTTTTCATGAAATATTTCACTGTCAGACGAAAGTTGTTTCATGTATTCAATTTGTTTATAGCCCCTTTATCTCTCTGAATCAAAATCATTACATTATATTTATAAGACTCTTTTCCTGGACACTTGTTTTGATTCATGACTCATCAAATGAAAAATCAATTAACCCGATATCATAAAAAAAATATGTACAATAGGTGGCTTTTCATTTATCACATTATTATACTTTATGATTGTTTATCTGGTTTTAAAGGTTTAATAAACCGATTAATTCAAAATAATTGTAACTGCAGAACGGCAATGGGATGATTTCTTGATGAAACTGAACCACAATATCATTATGCTCTCTTAGAAATAAAAGAAATTTGTAAGCAACAAGTCAATTTACCGATCAGGCCGTTCATAGTAGCTCTCCCCGTGCTGTGATTGCGGAGACGTCATATCGATAGAATGCCTCGCGCTCTGACTCTGCTGGTGATGATTGCGGGGTGGGCCTGATCTTTCGTCTCCACCATTCGAAGCGTACTCTTGCTGAAAAGAAGTGAAATAAACAATCATCAAAATAAATATTGCCATAAATTTCACAGATAGCAATGAATAAGTGTATCATGCAATTTTCAATAGATTACTTATAATTTGTTGCATGCAGAAGCAAAATTGCGAGTGCTAACAAAGCATTAAAATCAAAAGAACACTTCCAAACGTACACGCTTCATGCAAGAATCTGTGCCAGTCCGAAAACGCTGGAGCGTAGAGCAAGGCAGACACATGACTTCATAGCAGCATACCCAGGTATGTGTTTCTTAATGTTATACAAAAGTTATCTGAGCTGCCTTGCACTGCGTCCCCTGCGTCACAGAATACCTAAAGCTTGGCTGGCAAAGAGACATTAGCAACATCGTAAAGTGTTACTTTGAAAATGGGTCTAATTTGAATATTGGGATGATATGCAGCCTAAATCAGTCATCTTAATTCGTTCTCTGTTTAAAAGTGATATTATATACAGTGGAACCCCCAATTACACTAACCCAAATTACGCGCTGGCTTGAAATATTCGCCGCAAATCCCCCAATTGCACGGTCGCACTCCATTGTCGTTACTACGAGACGGTCGTCTGTCCCGCACATACAGTCAAATGTTGGCTAGTGTCTGTGTATTCAACACATGTCAGGATATACACGTATAGCGGGCGACTGTCTATGTGTGGGGTTTTGGCTCGCTTTGCATAGGGAAATCTTAGTTTTGCATTTTTTGCGGAAAAAACCAAATTCCTAATTTTGTATTTACACTGTCCCGACTGTAGTGTAAATGGGTAAAAGTTTATAAGAAAAATTGTATAACGAGGTTAGAAGAATGGTAATTAACCCTCCTATATTAAATAAAAAGCCACTGTACTCAAGGAAACAATATTATAAGAGGCACTGACTCAGTGACATCTTCATTGCGTCAAATCAGGTCAAGAATATAAATGTAGGCAAACTTATGAACTCTTTAAAATATAAATTGGCGAATGGAGTTAACTGGATGGTTGCCACAGACAAGATATCTCGTTCATGCTCAACACGCCAGAGACAAATTACCTCGACAATAACTAATTAAATCAATAATTGCAAATTATAACCGGCGTACTAGGTACAAAAGTCCTACGGCAGTCAAAAGGTTAACCAAGGTTTCGACCCCTATTTCTGGATCAGCCAATTCATAGCTGGCTAAGGTCACTTTGCTGCCAAGCTCTTCGGCTGGTTGGGAAATAGTCAAAAATGTTAATGTGGCAATATGATTCAGGATGCTGATCACATCCTTTGGCAACTTCTAAACATGAACAACGAACGGAAATTAACGAAAAATTGTTAAAGACGATACGGCAGTACCAGTTGGATCTGTCATGCCCATTGTTCATGGTCGGCCAATTCATAGCTGGCTAAGGTCACTTTGCTGCCAAGCTCTTCGGCTGGTTGGGAAATAGTCAAAAATGTTAATGTGGCAATATGATTCAGGATGCTGATCACATCCTTTGGCAACTTCTAAACATGAACAACGAACGGAAATTAACGAAAAATTGTTAAAGACGATACGGCAGTACCAGTTGGATCTGTCATGCCCGTTGTTCATGCCGACATTGATAGCATCTAGGGCAGTGGATCTTAACCGTTTTAGTGAACCGCACCTCCTTGAATCTAAAAATATGTTCTCGCACCCCCTTTAAAATTTATTTACGTATTTGTAATACATTTAATATACATTTTTATTATATAATATATGTCGTAATAGAAGCGTCTCCCGCACTCCCCGAAATGTTTTCTCGCACCCCCAACGGGTGCGTGCACCCTGGTTAAGAACCACTGATCTAGGGAAAATTGTAAGGCATTGAAGGTAGCCAGTTCATAGAGGGAAAATGAAGCGCAATTCATAAAATCATTTCATTTTAACATCACTGCCCAATGTAGTGGATGCAACCATGTCTTGCAGAATTTTTTTTCTAGACATTCATGGCAAAAATTTTAACACAAATAATTTTGTTACGCTGCATAATTCACAATGTAAAATAAGTGTCAAGCCGTAGCTGGTGATGGTAAGTACAATGTTGGGTACCTCAGGATCTTCAGGTAAAATGGAAATAATTTTGATCGCTGCATAGCATACTTTAGGGATGATTAGTACACATACATATTATATGAGTGATTGTGGTGACAAGGGAAGTTCAATGTTTATAATACATATAAATCATTGAAGGAAAGTAAAAGATAATGTACGTGAAGCATCTACCATCAATTCCACTTAACCAAATGCGATAAGTTTGTGCGATCAAACTTCTATGACCGATCATCTATGAGCTGTAATTCATTAATATGTATGAACAGATTCAAAATTCCAGTGTCGACATGCGTGTGTAAAAAGAAAGCGATAAATGCACCATGCGCTCTGATAAAGCTATGAACCTTGATGCTGTGGGCAGACTGACTGTGCTGCAGCGATCTCCGCTGCACGACGATATCCGTCGGTCCGTCGACGGGTCCCGTGTTCGAGTCCTGAGATTCCGGCTGGTGGTTGAGCGGATTCCGAAGGGTCATCGGATGAGGGTTTTGAATGACCATGGTGTGGTTAGATGAATGATTGGGCTGGCTGGCTGAGCATAGCTCATCGCCCATCGAAGCGGAGCGCTTGTTAATATCGATAAATTACATTATTGGTTAGTCCGGTTAGTCGGAATGAACGACGATACAATATATAAAACCCAAAAACAGATGTTAATCGGTTAATTTAACATAAAAATCAATAATTCTATGCAAAAACCAAAGCAGTTATTGTATGAAATTTCATAGTCTGTACATGAATTGAAATTTAGAAGTAAAATTAGAATTGGTATCGTTGTTATTAGGGCATCCAATCACGTACCCTATTGGTAATCTTGGTATTTTGGGATTGACAATTTTTCCAATCCCAAGATCACAGGATTGAACATTCACCATGAAAAAGTGTAGAAATTCGGGATTTGGGATTGAGAAATTTTTGTTAGGCAATTTTGAAATCCTGTAATTTTCAACAACTTATCGAGAATTTCGTACAGCTTATCCCCAATCCTAATATACCGGGATTAGTTCTATCATAATTCCGGGATCACAAAATTGGATGGGACCCCGGGATTGGAGACCCTAGTCTTTATCTCACTTGTACTGTGTATACATGTGAAACGTTTTTCATTTCTCTGACAAGCATCTTCAAACTAAATATGTTTATATCGTAGTTATTGATTTAATACTTCTTTTATATACACTGCAACAATTAAAGTTAAAAATCTCCTAATGTACAGTTGAATGAACAATATTTCAGACTGTACAAAATAAGTGTCTATGCATGTATGCACATAAGAATACCCACGGTGTGACAACAGTTTGGAAACAGTATAAAACAAAACCTGCGACTAGCCGGATGAGATGCAACGCGGGTAAATAGTTCAGTGACAAATCTTTATTGTTTTCATGTTCTTGAATCTAGATTATAGTAACAATTACTATATTGTTGTGACAGTGTGCGAAACTACTACATTGACACTATAAATCAAAAAGTACAGTGTGATATAGTCACACGAATTTAGTGTAGGAACTAGTGTGCCAAATAGGTGTTGTAAAATTTTTTGAAACTTTACCAGTGTGAGAAGTACGTATGTTGTAGTGGTGGTAATTCGACGTCAATTATCAAGCTATTTAATGAAAACCTTTCAGATAGTAGGTCAGCTTTCATAGAATTGCCAAAATTACCATTTAATCAATTCATCGACCCCTCCCCCCTTGGATAAGCAAGGCAGTAACTCGCTCATGATAATTTTGAATTACACAAAGTTATCGTTTTTAACCCTTTGAGTAGTGAGTAGCATTGCAATCTATAAGTCCCGGATTTATTTGAGCGCAATTGAACAGTCTTCCGATTTCAAATGAAATGTTACGCATGCCTGGCTCTCCACTTTTATACCCTATATAAATATAATCATAAAACCTTTTCCGACAAAAAGAATAAATATAATCCCTAAAACTACTCACCATTCAAATCTGTGGGCATTCCCATGGGCTTATCCTTTTCGCCAGCAATGACTTTCAACTCAATGATACATTTATTTCTTATATAAACACGAAACATTCATTTACTAAGCATTTACTAAGTTCAAGTTCATCCGTGCACTTGAACGCCTGAAGATGCCGAAAGGCGAAACCCGTGTCGTTAGTGAAAAAATCTGTGTGAATGTACACAATCTGAATTATTGAAATTTAAGATCAATAAATGTTCTTTTTTACTATTTTAAATAGCATAGTTTAAAGTGTAAAGTGAACTTATTTATTATTACGTTGAATTCCGGATTAGATCTATTTTTGCTGTCATCTGTGGGCATGTGGCGCTCTACTGGCATCGATTCCAGGAAAGAAATGTTGAAATTTTAATATATTTTTATTATATTACGTGGAACTTTCCAACGTTTTTATGTTATCCAAAAAACAGGGCCTGTAGATTTTATTGCGTCTTGTGTGCTTAATCCGCCATTGGGAATCAGTCCAAAACGGAATTTTACGCTCAATATTATATGAAAATGTAAACTTTTTTATAAAATTCTTTTGTTCATTTGCAACATATAATATAAATAACGGACTACTCAAAGGGTTAATAAATAAGTTCTCGAGATTGAATTTCCCTCTCCTCCAAAACGATCGAATGTAATTAACTACTTTATTCGATATTGACCAAATTTTACTAGTTTTAATGTTAGATTATAGTGTTAACTTTCAAAAGACACCGTTGAATAAATCACTGTATTTTGTTACTTTCTGTGTTACAAAACAATTGGAATAATAAAGCAATCAAATTAAATTTTATATTAAAAATGTTACCGCTGAATCCATCAAAAATATAACAGTGTTGAGCTTTTAACGTAGAGATAGATAATGTGACATCGGAGTTGAATACTTCAAGATTCAATGGAGATGTTTCACAAAAAGTAAATTGAAAACCTGCTCATCAAACTTTGAAGACACGTGTATTTGTTTAACACTTCAAATGTTATCAAAGCAAAACCAAATTAAAAGTATTCACCTCGAAGTATTGTGATCTTGAAGCGGGATTCTCGTATCTCTGGTCGTCGCTGTTGGCCGGAGAATAGCACCTCTGTCTTCCAGGACTCGTCTGAAATAAAACAATACTCAATTTGATAAAGATGTTGCTTTCCTTCACCATAAAATAGCAGACACTTAAACCTCCAAGGACGAGCGTGACCCTATGGTAACAGTAAACACCGTTGTCTATTGATTCCACTATTCATCCTTTTTCTGCCTGAATATCATTGCCTTCATTAAAATTTGGTTCAAAGGATACAGAGATCAGCTAGTCATCAGATACTCGACAATCTCATTGGGTACTATCCACATTTTTATGAATTTTTCCAGTAAGGTAACAAATATTCTAACTCTGGTTTTTTCATATACAAATAAGTATACCTGGTTTTGTGCTGAAGATCCATTAACCGTAGGGGGCGACCTCGGCAACGCTGAAGGTCGACCGTAGCCCTGGCCTGCAGGTGCGCTATCTTCCTGTTGTCGGTCATAGTCCTATGAAACAATAACAATTTCTGACTCCATAAAAGATATAAATTATTGAAGATAAGCTAGATCCTTTAACAGTCATAAAAGTTATTAATGTTAACAACTCAAATGTGGACTATTTCTTGATGTATTTATAACGTAAAAGTTAGAGCATTTAAACTTCTAATGGAGGCATCTCAACACAAGCTGTTTTAGAAGAACTGCTCATTATTCAGTTGTTTTTTTTATGCAGAGTAAGTATAAAAAGATGTAACAAAGACGGGACTAGCAGTTCAGGATCAGATGGATGGAAAAGAACTTCAAATATAAATTTATAAATCAAATTTACGAAGGCGTCATTATTGGAATTCATACTTATAGAATTCGATTGTGTTTAGGTTAAAAGTGATCAACAGGAGAGACGGAAAAAGCATTTTATCAATTTTGGGCCAAAGTCAAATTATTAAATAAACACAACCTTGAAGTGAAAAAGAAGAAGAAAAGAAACGGGTGTTCTCACTAACGGGTGTAATATAAATTTAATAACTTTTTTAAGAAATCCATTAATGAAGGTACTTTTTCGTGCAATTTTTGCAGGCCCTTATTTTAAAAGCTTAATTTAGATGCTTATTATCGGTATTTGTGTCCTTTTGACAGATAGTGTATAATATTTAGTTGTAAACATTATGATTTTAAAATAAAACAACTTTTCAAAAAATTATGGTTGATCCCTTCTACCTAAACACAATCATGATGGTGCAATTGAAGAGAAGGACATTGACCACTCAGCTAGAGGCACAGTAAAATCACAAACAAGTGTCTGATTGGGGATTCCAGCAACCTTATATGACAAACGCCCAAGAGTGAAAGAAACCGACAATATAAAATCATTACAATAATGTAAATAATTTTGACAGTATTATCTTTCTTTCGTCTCTAATTAATTCGTCTTCCCTATTCCACATCCGTATTAGTATTGAAATACTAACCTGATGATTTCTTGATCCATTAGTGGCGGGGGGAGACCGTCTTAAGGCGGAAGGCCTTCCGTAGCCTGACGAAGACACCGCGTGTGATTCATAAGGTTCTTGATTTCTTTCAGTTTCCTGTAACGATAGGAGATCAATCAATAATGGCGGATGTATTCATAAAAGCTTTACACTAATTTCATCTCTTGTTGCCTGAAGTCGATTTATTTGAATTTTTTAATTTTCTTTATATATTATACATATTTTATGTGTGTATTGCTTGTTGACATTTATTTTATTAAATTCTGTATTTATATTATTCTGCTTGCGGCACCAAAATTTTTTATGTATTACCTCATAATTTTGTTTTTTTTACGTGTTTTCGTTCAGTGTTTATTATGTATCTATAACCTATCAGTGATTATTTTAGCAAATTATGTTATTTATTTTTTCGAAATTATAATACATTAAATTTAGTTTATTATGTTTTATCATATTCCTATTGAGAGACGCTGCTGAAATCCATGTGAGATGGGCTCATTTATTTGCGTTGATGTATCAGAGTTCTTCTGCATTGAAATCGATTAAATATAAATAAACGTATTGCATGAAACACATTAAGCAGTAGTGTTATAAAGATGGCAAATTCAATCAGCCAAAAAATAATTTTGGCCGGGGAATGAGATTTTGAGTATTTTGACTCAGTATTTTGATTCTTCATGATATCAATTTTTAAGAACAGGGAAGACTTACTCTTTCGCCATTTCTATAATCGTCTCGATCGCCGTTTCTGTCCGAATGTTCGTAAGTGTCCTAAAAAAATGTATTCAAAAATCAATCAAACAATAGGAAACTTGAAGAGCTCTCGAATGAAATGATGATCAAAGAATTCAATTTATTCAGACACCTTCAGTCAAATTGAAACGAATAGAAAAAAAAATATGTTACCTTACATTTTTTTTTTAAACCATGTCCGCTCCCAATGTGGCATATGGACTCATAATGGAGTAACAATAATCCTTGTTTCATTTACAGTTGAGTGGGGTGAGTAAATATTTATGAATAAATATTATTTCGCAATGATGTATCAAATGTTAAATATTAACTATAAATCAATGACCGATTATTCTAATAACTGACATTGAATTAATTTTAATAAACTTGTTATTAAAATAACTAAAATAACGCGAATACTGCAACTGGAATAATCAGGTTATCGACAACAATTATTTTTAAAAAACCATGTCCGCTCCCAATGTGGAGCATATGGACTCCTAATGGAGTTTATCTCAACAGAAGTGTTTCTACGAGAACTGCTTGTTACTCAGTTGCTCAACCTCTCTTTTTCCAAAGAGAGTAGGGATAGAAGAATAGGGCTAGGACAGGATTAGTGGTTAGCTAATCGCTTTCGATACGCCCCGTTCATAGGATAGGATGGGTGGGAAGGGGGAATTCAACACATCACATACATCCATCCCTTCGAACAGAAATTCCTAAATCGATTTATAAAACTGTCCGTATCGGGATTTTAACCCGGGCCCTCCGTAGCCGAAGCCAACAACGTTGACCACTCGACCACATAGGCATACCTTACATACCAGAATATAATGAGATTGCAAAATATTTCATCTAGTTGGGGTCTAATGTCCAAACAAAAATACAGTCAAATCTTGTTTCGCGAGACATACCAAAAATTGGAATAAATTTTAACACGATAAACGAGCAAGATGTCAAAATACACATTTTCAACCAAAGGCAAGCACATGTATCATTTACAAGCCAAAAAATCACGAAAGTGACAATGAAATTAATCATGAACCTTCAGTCTCCTCTTTTCTCTTTCCTCCTCTCTCGCTTACTTCAAATGAGCCATGATTATTTATTATATAATTAATTTGATTAATACAAATATATAAAGCTATTTTGTATTAAATACTCATTTTTAATAAAATATGTTTTTGGCTATAGAACACACATTTAAATTTGCATTATTTCATGATGAAATTTGCATCGTATACAAGTGATTAGGATTACAACCCGGTCTCGGAGCAAATTAGGCTCGAAACCTGAGATTTGACTGTACCATGAAAACCATAAAAGTCAGAAAACTGAGACTTGGTCAGTTTGTTTTCCAATAGTGCGCATGAGTTTTTTATCAACTAGAAAATCTACAGAGCGAGTACTATTTTCAACTCTGTCGTTAAATATTTCTAAAGTAGTTTTTACTACCAGAGTGTAGTCGAGTATTCTTTCGTAACCTATGAACATCTACTGTTTTGACGCACTGCTTTCACTCGATTGATTTTATTTTAACCTAAATTTAATTCTGAATTTTGTTTTGATTTCCGATTAATTATGCCCGAATTTTGATTTAGATAAATTTCATATTCTTATTTAAATTTTGATTTTACATTCCGATTAAAATTTGGTTTTGTATATGAATTCCAAGTTGGATTGCCGTTTATGTTTGGATTTTAGTTATAATTTTAGTTGCTTGGGTATTGACTTTGTTTTCTGGCACTACACGGAAGAAGGTTGAGTTGTGCACCACGGTGTTATTCCAATTATGTGATTAGGAGCCTGCCGGTTCAGGACTCTTTCCCAATCGATTAAACGGACAGAACCAGTAAAATCGATACTGCCAAAGCCTACCGTTGTAGATATCGTCGGGTCCTACTAGCAGGAGGTTCCACATCTTCAACTCCACATCTAAAAACAACTATTACAACACAACTTCAACTCAATCAAATGAGAATTACAGCTATCCAATCAAGTGGTCGCTTTGATGTATCAAAGAGTAGTAATGTGAACACTCAAATGTTGAAAATAAATTAATAAAAATACATGACTTTATATTCACGCTATTTGAAGATAAAATAAATTACCAATTCAGGCTCGTAGTCATCTTCGGCGTCAGAGTCAACAATTGGCATTCCTTTTCTGGATGCTTCAGTCACCTGTCAACAAAATAAAACAAAACGAAAGAGTCAATAAAACATACAGAAACTTTCCGTTATTAAAAAGTAAAACATTATATCAACAACTGTCGACTGATCTTCAGCATATGCATTTATAATTTATTTTCTTTTCAGGTTTATCACAACAAAATAAATAAAGTGCTCGTTAATCAGTTGCTAGGCCAAAGAGGAAGGATAGAAGAATATAACTTGGACAGAACTAGTGGTTGGCTAATCGTTCTAACTTAGCCTCGTTTTTGGGATCAGATTGGTTGTGGAAGAAAAATTTCGACATCACAGACATCCATGCCTTCAAACAGAAAACTATAACTCGATTGATAAATCTGTCTGTACTGGGACTCGAACCTGTGTGCTCAGCAACTAAACCCAATGCCATCGACCAATCAACAATGAACCCAGTGTGGTAAGTATTTAGTTCGATACGAAGTATATAATATATTTCATAGTACAACGCATTCTTACTGAACATATCTGTGAGTTCATCTTAATCGTCAAGTCTGTACTGTAGCCGAGAGTTCAACACTGTTTTTATGGCTTGTGATGCACACAGGGTTTGAATCCCTTTACAGACAATACATAAAATGATTTTTCAGTTGATTTCCCATCCAAAACTTTAAGATATTTAGTATGTTTGTCGCTTTGGATTATAATTGCATTTACAAAATTCTACATAAAATTTAATTTACCTCATCTGGATTCACCGGAACGTTGTCAAGTTTTTCTAAGTCGGGCAGCGCTCTAATAACTGTCAATCGATATCTGAAAAAGGAAGAATTAATTTTAGATTGACATTCACAAAATACAAATTGAAAAATCTTACAGATGCACTCTTACAGAGTCAATTAAATAGAAGGAAAATATTTATTAAAATAATTTTAGTGAGGATAAAACATATTTTTTTAAAAGTATAGGTATAGTAATTATGTGTAAATTCTATCAACAAATTTTTTCAATATCATGCACATAGGTATATACCACACTGCAAATTGTAATATACAATTTGAGTAGTGTCTTTAAACAAAGAAAACACTCTTGAAAAATCTGTCATTTTATTTTATTGCCTTTTATTGCAGCTCTTATCATTTAACGCACACTTCCAGACGCAGACAATGTGAAATCAGTTATTCGTAAATTTCAATGTGAAGTAGCCAGATTGCAGTGAAGGCAGCATTTATATCACTTAAATAATAATAAACGTAGGCGTCAAATGCAAAATTAGTGCAGTAACCTGCAGACAATGGTCACTGTCATCTGATGGCAACTTACAAGAGTCATTCCAATTGTTGGAGAATCATGGAATGTTTTATGTACTTACTTTTATTTTTATTGTGACAAAATAAAAGTATTTTTGGTAATAAAGAACACATCGATGGCTTAGTTCCATAGTGCTACAACTAGAATTGGTAGTTTTGAAATATCACTGACCAAAGCTTTGACGCATCTAAGCTGAGTTGTAAAAATTGATAATTTATTATTTGCTGCATTTTTTTAGTGAATCATTGTCATTCAATTCAAATTTATTGAAACGTTAACAAAACTAATGAATTTTAAATTGTCTGACGAAATATTCTTTGACAGTTCGTCTACAGCTGCGCGCGTGCATGCATGTTTCCCGGGATCCGCGTTTGCGCTTGCCTCCAGACTGAGAACATGGGAACCTATTTCAAGTCACGTGAATTTTGTGTTCCAGGGCATGTTCTGGAACCATTTGTTCCTTGATGTATGGCCACCTTAATAATGTCAAACAATTCTCAAATTTATCAGCTTACGTTGGTGATTTGCAGCAGGGGTTTTCGTCCATCCATAATATTCTGAGGGCGGGTAGATTTCTGAGGTACCTGACTTCCGAAAGATTTGATATTGTGTTCTTCCTCAGGTAGAGCTCGCGAAGCCGCCTGCAGTATTGGAAGTCTGATAACGCGTTGATCTTGTTTATACTGAAACAAAAACAAAAAGTGTATTTTAAATAAAAATCCATGGTCACATAAATGAAATCTTTCAAAAATTTGCATGACTACATGGTGTTTCAAATTGTCTGTAAAACCTAAAAGTGGCATATCCAATGACAGTGAGTGGAAACCAATTTACAGGGATAACATAATAACAAAATACCATTTTATTCAAATTAAACGTCAGGAGGTGCATACATATACTGGATGGGCAAAACAGGATAATTAGTATATCTCCCTTCTCGAGAGATGTCACCAAATACATACAGTGTGTTGTAAACAGTTTTTAGGTGACATAAAAAAAAGTACTCAATAGAAACGCAGCACCTCCATGCTTTCCTGTCTCCCGCCAATTGCTTTGCTTCTTCCCATAGCACAACATAAGAAGATGCGGGCACGATTAAGGTTTTCCGGAGGTATCCGCAACACTTGACCCAGCCAGTTCCAACATCTCTCCTTAACCACTGCCGTGACGGGGCGCTGTCTTGCACGTTCCTTAATCTCTGAATTCCCTACAGAATCAAACCACCTCACTGCCATTATTCAGGCATCTATTCTCAAAGCTCAGGACAGGGTTTTTCTGAGTCTTCGTCAAGAGCTTGCCATTCGTCTAGGAATGGCTTTAAGCTCAATGGGACTATATGGGACACACAGCTATACACAATTAAAACCGAATGCCTTTGTTCAACGCTTGCATTTTACCAGTACTGCAATAGAAACAGTGAACAAAAATTTTGTACAGAATTGAAAAGAGTTAAATAAATACTGCTTATAATAAAAGAAAGGCAGAGGACCGAGTGGAGTTGATATGAGAGATTAATCTTATTAGATTGAACAGTGAGAGTTTATTCTCAACTGTACCGCCAAAGAAGAAGAAGCAAAAGTGTATGGCCACTAAAATCTTTGTTGTTGTTCTATATCTTTCGCAATGATATAAAAACACTGCTCAGAAAAAGAAGCAGTGCAATTTGAGATTTGTCCGCTATAACAAAATCCACACAGCAGAGTGTTTTGTTTATCAGTGCAAGTTTGAACATTGACTTTTTCAAATGCAATCGTATAATTATCTAAGTGCAATTGAGTTATCTTACCCCAGTTGTCATAGCAGTGCTTAAATATATCGCTCATGATAAAACAATACCTCTTATGCAACACGACACAAATTGCACAGAAGACGAATAAAACTCACTAATTGAATAAATTTCGTATTTCATTTTTTAACCAAAAATAATTTGATCTGTTTATGTGGAAACGAGAGACATTTCATCGATTAAAATAACAGTAAAGACAATTAATTGACGAGCTCGGGATCAAAATTGACCAGATACATATTTTCCTTAACATAGAAAAGCATACTTTTCTATTAAAAATTTTTCATTATAAGATCATATTTTGACACTCAATCGCATGAAAACTACAAGGTTTTTAGCGACGCTAAATATTAAATTATCGGGTCCTATGGCGCAGCGGTTAGCGACGTGGGTTTCCGTGCCGGATCTCACGGATTCAAGTCCAAGTACGAACAGCATTTTTTAAATTGATTTATCAATTTCTGTTTGTAGGCATGGGTGTTTAAAAAATTCCCTCCCACTTTTTTTGATCCTTCAATAACTGGGCGTAGTGAGAGCGGTTAGTTAACCAATAGTCCTGTCCTAGCCTTATCTGTCTATCCCTATTACTCTCTTTGAAGAAGAGAGGTTGAGTGACAGAGTAACAAACAGCTCTCGTAGAAAAAGCTCTGTTGAGATACCTCCATTAGAAGGCCACATGCTCCAAATTGGGAGCAGACATTGTTAAAAAAATTATTAAATTCTGTTTTTTTTTAAATTAGCAATCCAATATTATACCGATATCTCATGCTTTCTCAAAACTGGATTTGGCCATGTTTAAGCATAAACTGCTTAACTGTATTGCTTTAAGTTGGAAAAGATTGGTTAAAATCGCTTTGTGGTTTTTCATTGTAATGCTGGATATATCAAAAACTCACTTTTGTCAAAAGTTGTGGGATGTGACATATTGTTTTATCATGACCGATACATATATTATGTACATATTTTTTATTACACTACCGCTCTCAATGTTATGGACTTCTAATGAAATTATACGAAAACTGCTTGTTGCTCAACTTCTTGAGAGAGTGTGGATAGAAAGATAGGGTTATGACAGGACTGGAGTGGGATGCGACATATTGTTTAATCATGAGCAATACTTATAATATGTAAATATTTTTTAATACACTACTACACTTAATGTTGAGCATATGGACTCCTAATGAAGTTATACGAAAACTGCTTGTTGCTCAACTTCTTTTTTTCCAAAGAGAGTGTGGATAGAAAGATAGGGTTATGACAGGACTGGAGTGTTTAGCTAATCGCTCAAGTGGTGAGAAAAATTTTCGATATCACAGACATTCATACCTTCAAACAGAATACTACAAATCAATTTAAAAATCTGTCTGTACTGGGATATGAATCAGTAACTGCAACAGAATCCAATAGCGTTGACCCCTCGGCCACGAACCCGGCGTGATAAGTATCTAATTCCATACGAATTATATAATATTTTTGACCCCCACCCCCCACACTGTACATAAAAAAAAATGCTCAAAAAAGTAAATTGTTGATAATTTTTTAGCATTTAAATTATTTGATTTTTTTTTTTTCGAGAATTTTTTTTTAAAATTCCGAACGTGAAAAAGTAAATCCAAATTACGCCGCTAATATCCATCATTCGCAACAGTTCAATCAATCAAAGAGTGATGTGTATAAATTGTGTTTACATTGGTATTGTAGTACAGCACCAATTCGTACACAATGTACGGAACACAAACAGGGACGTATTCATGACATGGCAAAAAAAAAACAAGCTTACTACGACATCACAAACACTCATGGCTTTTGACAGAAATCGATAATTCAAATCGTGTATGGCGTAGCGGTTAACGTTGTTGGCTTCCGTGCCGGATCTCACGGGATCAATTTTTTACCTTTCATTTTTTACCTTCCCCTTATCCCATTATTGAAAATGTGCGTTAAGACAACTTAATTCCGTAGTACTTAATTAACTGCGTCTTTCTTTTCCATCCATCTCCGACCAGTGATGAGTAACTGACTTACGACCAGTTCTTTTGAAATACTTTTATAGTAATCGATTTGCGACACACTGACAGCGGATACAGGTTGATAAAAAAAAACATTTAAAAAAATCGATAAATCTCTTGCAGTCGAAAATGAGTAACATGGAATGTTGAAATAAAGCATTCTTATATATCGCTTCATCAAAATATATATATACGGAAAAAAGGGTACTGTGATACCTTTTTTTAAATTGAATTAAAATAAAAAAAAGTTGTAAATTTGAGTAGCTATAAAATAACCGCAAATGCTTGTAAAATACTAGATAGCGATTCTATGTTAATATAAAATTTTAAATGAAAATTTATAAATCGAAACCGGAGTCGGAAAAGCGGTTTTTTACGCCTGCACACCCCTGCGTTTTACATAATCTATTTTGATGTTCGCCATTAAATTATTTACCTACATTACTTTTCAGAATATAAACCGCATTAAAAAAAATACTTTTAATAACTGCTCGCTGCGTCTGCCACATGTGACTATCAAACCATCTGTCGCATCAATCAATTCCGATAAACGACGTAAGAAAATAGTCGAGGATTATAAGTAGGCCGATTCTACATTCGTATAACACAATAATAAAACACATTTCATGGCGCGAAAAATTGTGTTAAAATATTTTTTTTCCTAAAATACCAACCGCTTGGCTCACTTGTCTTCTCAGAGGGCTCATATTATATTGGCAACAAAAAGAAGGGAATGTAATGAAACTTTTTTTATAAGTAATTGATTTAACATGCGTATTTGTATCTGCACAAATCTAGCTCAATTTTTGAAGTATATTAACACTATTTTATTATTTTTCTATTCTATCATCATCGATTTAAAAGATTACTGACCAGTGGCGTAACCACCATACAGCGAGGCCTATAAAAAAATAAGAAAACGAATACTAAAAATTTAATGATAAAATAACAAGAGAAAATGTGAGGGCCTATTCACCTGTACGTTTGAAATAAAAGTAACTGATTTTTTTATTATCGCTAGCTAAAAAATTTCAGAAAAAGGTGTATACTGTCTCTAATCCGACGACAGCTGGGAATCAACATCTCGAAGTTGTCCTTTTCTATGCATCAATTTATTTTTGTAACAAAAAAATACATTCGCATATGGGACCAGATTCTCTAGTTACGCCACCGTTACTGACTTTTATGTCGTAGCGAAATTTTCCATTTTGTTCTCATTTGACCTCAGCGGTGGGCTGCCAATAAGTTAACAAGGGGCTCGCTTAATCTCAAAGAAATTCTCGGTGTTCTGGGGAGGCAGTGAATTTTTTTATCACTCATATTCAATTATATGCAATACTTAAATAAGCAATCGATTGTTACTTAATACACTTATAACATGTAAAAGTATGCAATTTATTGTAAATGTAAATAGCTAAAAATTTACTACTGTATATTTTTTTTTAAACCATGTCCGCTCCCAATGTGGAGCATATGGACTCTTAATGGAGTTTATCTCAACAGAAGTGTTTCTACGATAACTGCTTGTTACTCAGTTGCTCAACCTCTCTTTTTCCAAAGAGAGTAGGGATAGAAGGATAGTGCTAGGACAGGATTAGTGGTAAGCTAATCGCTGTCGATACGCCCCGTTCATAGGATAGGATGGGTGAGAGGGGGGAATTCAAGACGTCACATACATCCATGCCTTTGAACAGAAATTCATAAATCGATTGAAAAATCAATTTATAAAACTGTCCGTACCGGGATTTGAGCCCGGGCCCTCTGTAGCCGAAGCCAACACCGTTGACCACACAGGCGGCACTGTATATACAAGTCAGAAATTGCATTTATATACTAATTTTATCTGAGAATATTGTTTTTTCTTAAATTGACAAGTTGCTCGCCGGCCTTCGTAAAATTTAGCAAGGGGCTCGCGCGAGCCATTCCGAGCCCCCTCCACCCCACCCCTGCTTAAACTGTTATTAAAAAAGTTGTGTCAAACTAATTATAATTGGATTATAGGCGAGTCATTTGTTTTCTCACTTTGCCTCATTTAGAAAAAAAAACAGCATTAGAGTAGGAAATCATGTGATTTGCGAAGATTCTAATATTCCCATATAGGTTCTCACAAAAAGCAACCGTTTTCAGAAGTCGAGGATAATATGTACGACGGTTAGGGCATCCAATCCCGGGATCCCGTTCAATCTTCTGTCCCGGGAATCCCGGGATTTCGGGATTGAGAAATTTTGAGCAAATCTCGAAAATTGACACGAAATTGGAAAATCGAGAATTTCAGATTCCTCGGTGAGCTAAAAAAAAAAAACGAGGTTGGAGATAATCCGGGGAAAGGGCGAATTGAGGATTTCAAATTCCTCGGTGAGCAAATCCCGGGAAAATTAATCAATCCCGAAATCCCGGGATTGGAAAAAGACTCCGGGATTGGATACCCTAACGACGATGTCATCCCGAAATAATACATATATGATTATACTGCTTCGCTTGCTTCCGAAAATAATTCACGACATTATTTTGATATCAATCAACTTCTCCCTTAACATCCCGCTAGACCAAGCATTCATTAATGACTATTTTTGCCCCTCGCCTTAATCTGACAGCGTTCTAATCGAAATATGTCAGTATTTCTCATTTCTAATACGATATATTATATCAGCTAAGAGGTGCGGTTTTGGCGTGCGTCACATGTAGGTGGGTTAGGTAAGGTCTTTTTCCATACATATTCGTTAATGGAAAATCGATAAATGGGATGGTCTGTCGTTAACACTGGCTCTTTCCATCTGCATTTCACGACTCATATTGGCCGAGTAATTGCAAAGTTAATGATGACGGAAACTTTTTAAAGAAAACACACTTTTTGTACTAATTTCACATGATTTAAATCAGGCACGGGCAAACCGCGGCCCGTTGCGAATTTTTCTACGGCCCGCGAGCAATATTATATTTTTTTAAAAAATCACATTTTTATCTTTTAGCGCCCTATTAAAAAATATTGAAAATATATATACAATAAGTTTAAGCTACAACTTGAGATTATTGATCTGCAGTGTGGCCCTGATTTAAAGGAATTGCACCGTCGTGAAGAAATTTGCAAATTTTATAACACAATTAATTCGGACAAATTCAACCAGCTTAAAGATGTTGCTCGAAAAATGTTCGTTATTTTTGGTATCAACATATATGTGAACAAACATTTTCAACATGAACCTCAATAAAAACTCTACAATCAGTTTTAAGAATCTGAACTACAAAATTTACACCTGAATTTAAAAAAATGTTTATTTAAAAAAAATTAAAAGACGTAAAAGAGTTCCATTCATCTCATTGGATTCTTTTTTTGTAATGTAATTTTTCATGATAGTAAATAGTGTACATATACAATGGTATTTTACTTGCGGCCCGCCAGCCTATTTTGAATTCCTGAATTTGGCCATTCGCCAAAAAGTTTGCCCCCTCCCCTGATTTAAATAAAGATAAGAACCGTTTTCGCTCAACACGAACATTATCACTCATCGCTGATAAAAAAAAATAACAATGGGCTATTTATTGTACCTACGTCTTTCAACGATAACTGATTGTTACTCACTTGCTTAACCCCTCTTCTTTTCGAAGAGAGTATAAATATAAATAATATGTAGATGCCTTGAACAAAATTCGGTTGGTTATAGAAATCACACAATTTGCCCGCTGTGGTCTAGTTGGTTAGAGCCTGCTCTACCGATCAGGTGGGTCTGGGTTCGATTCCCGGTAAGGTCAGTATCAAATTGGATTTTTTCAATTTTAATTTGAGATCTTAGACATGTGTGTTTGTGAAGTTAATTCTCCTCGAGTCAATCTCATGTGACTTTCGAAAATTCTCATCGAGTATATCTCGTATGATCTTTCTTTTTTTATATTTATAATATTTGACGCATTGGCGTAAGCTGTAATGTCAAATATTTAAAAAAAAAATCGAACCTGTGAGTTCGATACGTAAGCCAACGACGCTAGCCGTCGCGCCACGGATCCGACTATTAAAAATAACGGCCGATTTGTATAATTCCAGCGGTGGGCTACCAATACGGTCACAAAGACTCGCTTAATCTTATAGTTATATCGTGATGTTCTAGGGGAAGTGTGATTTTTTTTATCACTCATATGCGATTATGAGCATAAATTATTAAAGCTGTCGAATGTTACTACATATACTTATATGATGTAACAGTACGCAATATATCGTAATATAATCAATATCAAAAGTTAAAAAAACATATGTCAGAAATAATAAATGTACATAACAACTTTTTTTGATTTATATATATTGCATATTTATAGATTATATAAAGCATAGATCTGAGAATATTGCTTTTCTTAATTTAACAAAGGGCTTGCCGACCTGAGTACTCACTAGGGTATCCAATCCCGGGATTTCGGGATTGATTTATTTTGAATCCCAGGATCCCGGGATTGAGATTTTCTCACCGAGGAATTTGAAATCCTCAATTCGCTATACTTTTTCCTTGGACAGAAAGTCTTTTTTTTTTTAGCTCACCGAGGAATTTGAAATCTCCGATTTGGTATACTTTTTCCCAGAATCTCACAGAAACTCGTTTTTTTTTAGCTCGCCAACGATTTAAATCTTGAATTTTCCAATTTCGTGTAAATTTACGGAATTTCCTCAAAATTTCTCAATCCCGAAATCCCGGGATCGCGGCCGTCTCAATCCCGGGATTTCGGGATCAGAAAATTGAACGGGATCCCGGATCCCGGGATTGGATGCCCTAGTACTCACCCCTAAATAGTTCGCAGTTCGCAGTTCGCAGAGGATAAACACTTTACGAGTATTAACTGTAGGCACTCCATGTAGGCACATGTTAGTTGGTGTCAGCACTTGTCAGATCTGACGCTACTGCATGCCGACAGCAAGTGTCTTAACCTAGGCATATGGTACATGGTTGCTTCTTACCTTAGTAGATCATTGATATTATTACTATTCAATTGTTTTTTTTTGTATTGGGAGTTATCAAATTTCAATGAAGAAAATATTTTCTCACACATATTATTTTTGTTTGCGAAAATACTTCGCAGGCCAAACCTTACAGTGGGTGGGAAATTGCTCTCGACATACTTATTCTTTTTTTTAAAAAAAATCTCACTGGACAATATCATGAATCAGTGCCAGAAAACTTAGCATTTAGTCAATTGGGCGAAATGGATTTTATTTTGGACAGCATGCGGCCCACTTGTCGAGGTTTTGTGCATGATTGAATCGTGCAAATCAAGTACTTTTTACACGCTATACGTTCCACAAAAAACCGTGTAAAAAGATGTAAAATTCATTTAAAAAAATTAAAATTCGTTAATAAAAACACAATAATCCTTTGTACTTCATTCCACTTTATTTAATACGTCAGGACCGGTTTCGCTCATTGCGAGCATTGTCAACTGATATTGCTCGCAATACGCAACTGAATTGCTCGCAATGAGCGAAACCGGTCCTGACATATTAAATAAAGTGGAATGAAGTACAAAGGATTATTGTGTTTTTATTAATATAATGCCTTTCCACCAAGTATTGGCAGTGAACACCATAAAAGTGATTAAAATTCGTTGCCCGAATTTTAAAAAAATCGTGTTTTAGGTTAATTAAACAAAATATTATTCATAATACGTATGTTTAATTAGTAAAAAAAATAATACTATTCATCTCTACTTGATAACATACGGAGACCTTTATGAAGGACTGGACATACATCACTTTCACCACTAAAAAAATCTGGCACATCTAATGAATAAGGATATCTAATAAAGTACACCCATCCCTCACTTAACGCGGTATTCGCTTAGCACGATTCCGGTTTAACACGGTTTTCATTTTGGATTTTTAAAAAAATAAATCTTGCATTGTAGTCTCAACGAGAAAAGAAGCTACATTTCTAGATATGAAGAAATTTACGCGAATCTCAAAACAGTTAGACAATCAAAGATGGCCGACGGAAAATGACGAAATATAATCGAAGGCACTGATGATGGCATTCAGCCAAAAAGAATAAAAAAAAACCCCCGTAATAATTTCTAATGGTAGTGAGAGTGAGATCGAATAATATTTTTTTATGTTTCAATAAATTATCAAAAGGAATATGTATTTATTGTATTGATATTTCTAAAAAAAGATCCCATTACCCTATTTTCCGTACATTTTTTTGTCTCGCTTTACACGGTTTCGTTCAACACGGTGATCTGGCAGAACCTATCTCCCGTGTTAAGCGAGGGATGGGTGTATTTTGTTTGTTATTACTGTCTTGTGCTGTTGAATTTCTTGTTATTATGAAAACCTTTATACGCTTTTTTGTGTAATATCAAATAATTCGTGTAAAAATATAGTATTATTTGTTCTTTTTAGTGGACCGTGTAAAAAAAAGATAAGTATATAATACGTTATTTCACGGAAACGTATAATGTCGAAATTGTTTCTCAACTATGCGATTGTGAAATATACCTAGAAAAAAAATATATATATGCAGATAAGAGTGATTAGACAATCGAAAATACGGATAATCTTTCAAGGAATTTTAGAAATACATAGTAAATAACATATTTCGTTACTCATGATTCTGATTGATAATAATATGTTTCGATTATATTATTATATATATTTTTTCTATATACCGCTTATAACATATTGTATGCACCCACGTAAAATAATATCCTTGAATCGGGACGACCTCGATGGTGTCGGAAGTCCGTTTTCAAAGCCCTAAACGTCCGCTTTCGGGCCAGATAATTTTATTCAATACAACCAAAAAGGGAACATTTTTTTTTTAAATCAATATGTCGGATAATTTGTCACGCGGGCAATTCCCTATTACGCCAGTAGTCATGGAGAGACTTGGTAACTTGGAACATCGCAAGTGCTGCTTGTGCTTCCGGATAGCCTCAACCATGCTTGCCCCTTCTCCGAAACTTCGAAAACTGACGACTTTTTGGACAACACGTCCATAAATTGTGTAACATCGTATTTCCTGTGTGAGACATTCGGAAAGCGAGTAAACGACAATTTTGCGTTAATATTTTTCTAAAGCCACGTCCACTCCGAATTTACAGCAGAAGGACTCATGATTAAGTTTATCTACAATAATTGCTTGTTACCCAGTTGCTTAACGCCTCTTTTTCGAAGAGAGTAGGGCTAGAACAGGACTAGTGATCATCGAACGACTCTTGGTTACCCCATCTTAGGGGATCGGAATATGTAGAAGGGATATTTTGGGGGATGCGTGTATCTATAACAGTTTCCAATCGATTACACGCGGTCCACCGAATTTGGTATACAAAAATATTTGTAATCTGATTGACATATTTTTTAACAGGTTCTCAGGATTTAAAAGGATGGGAAACTACTTATATAGGTGGATTGCTTTTCTGCACATCTAAGTGCACGCCACTAAACCTAGGGGAGTTGCTCCCGAGACACTTCCATTTAAGTAAAATAACTGCGAATAGACGTTTGCTACACCACTGGATACTGTCGTATAAAGATAGTTTATGGGATAGCAGGGATGGGTGGAAAATCGCAAATAAGCTGAATTAAAATGATCAATCATTCTAATTCACCGCCACAAAGATTATTGCAACTATACTTGAAGAAATACTAGACGAAAAAACGTTACTTTTCACTCGATTTCTCAAGAATTTTTTCACACTGTGTTTATATATCGACCCATAATCGGCAAAAGAACATAAGCGACACAATAAGTTAAATTGCGTTTTAAGCCGTTCAATAGCGCATATGGCAGGGATGGCGAACCTATAGCACGCGTGCCCGAGGTGGCACGTTTGAGAATTTGGATGGCACGCGAACGATTTCCAAGTTCAAAAAAAATATTTTTTAAGTTTTATAGATTAAAACATTGATTAAATAATCTTTGAAATATTTATTTTCAAATGTTGTTGTTGTTGTAATTGTAATTGTAATTATTAAGATTGTAAATAAAATTCAGATTTTTTTTATATATTTTTTTTACTGCTTGGACACGACAGACACACAATCAAAAAATAATATTCGAGGGTTTTTGGCACGCGGACCGAAAAAGGTTCACCATCCCTGGCCTAGGGCGTCAGTGACAAAAAAAAATGAACATTATCTCATTCGCCTGAATTTCTTTAGGGCCAGTGCATTTTAGTTCCACGTGGACCCCAGTTGAGAAACGCTTATCTAAAAAACTATATGCATTGACCATATATCACTATTTACTAACCGCATTAAAGGAATTCATTTATCGAACATAGTACGAGAGTAATTTTAAAAATGAATTCTCCTGTGGAATTTACACATTGTCAGTTACGATTTTCTGCCTATTATAGGTCGAATTATGTTGGCCTCTGTCATCTCGTGGCAAGATTACCTTAGCGATTTGGTGGGTCTGGGTTCAAAAGGCCAATATCCAATTGAGATCAAAGATATTTCAATTTGGATTCGAGATCTTGGTCGTGGTTGTATGTGATGTCATTCCTCTTCGAGTCTGATCACGAGGAACTTACAAATATCTCTTCTCCAGTGCATTGACATTATCCGTAATGCCTAAAAAAGTTTTTTTTTCAGTAATTGTATTCAAACTATAAAACAAAATAATTCAATAATACGATGTACGTATTCGACAAACCGAAACACTGGTGGCATGGCAAGGGACGAATCGAAACAATTTTAGGGTGGCCGGGGGATCGCGATTGATTGAAGTGGGCACTGACTTAAAGTGCCTCGAAAAGGGGCGACCTCCTGGAAATTGAACAGGGCTCAAAATGCCTCTAAAAAGCTGAGTAACATTTCTTGGCTTCAGTTCTTTTTTGTGTTTTCCACAGTGACCTAATTCTTTTTGTTCAGGGGGGAACCGAGACACACGAAGCTACCAACCAGGGCTTATACAAAAATCGACTTAAAAAAACGGTTTTCTAATTCCAATGTATCCTGAAATCTAGAAATTTCATAAATTCACACAGTGGAACCCCCAATTACACTACCCCAAATTACGCGCTGGCTTGAAATATTCGCCGCAAATCTCCCAATTGCACGGTCGCATTCCATTGTCGTTACTACGAGACGGTCGTCTGTGCCGCGTATAAGGTCAAATGTTGGCTAGCGTCTGTGTATTCAACACGTGCCAGGCTATACACGTATAGCGGGCGACTGTCTATGTGTGGTATTTTGGCGCGCTTTGCATTTTATCACAAAAACCGAAATACTAATTTTGTATGAGATTCACACCCTCAATTACACTGACCCGACCTTAGTGTAAATGGGTGTTTTACTGTACAAGTTAAAATATTTATTTTAACTTTGTTTATTTATTATAAACTAGCTGTAAGCTCATTGCCCGCAACAGGGATTTTTTTTCATTTTTAAATAATCAGAAAATATATTGGCGTGAAAAATCAAATTCAAACCTATTTATTGAATAAACCAGAAAATCTAAACGTAATTAATTCTCTAAATGATTTTTTTTAGGAATACGCAAATACCGGAAAATTCCGGGCACGTGAAAACAGGATTTCACTGAACTGTAAATAATCAAAATTCACGTCCAAACCAAATTTAATAAAACAAAACTTTCCGTTCAAAAGGTTGAAAAAGAAGAATTACGTAAATTCCTGGGTCAAATTTTGAAAGAATTATTTTGGAATCTTTTAATCATCGAGTCTCAAAAAACGGATTTGTACAGGTACGCACGTAAAAATGGGAGCCGGTAAATTGCTCGAATGGAAATTGCTCGAATTACAAATTATTCGAATTGCTTGGTTATTTAAACGATTTTTCACGACTTTTTCTACGAATTTCATTTTTATCTTGTGCGACACTTGCTTAGAGAGTGAAATATAAAAATAACTTTCGTAAGTATTTACTTTGACCGTGTTCGCTCCAAATGCGGAACATATGATCTTTTAATGGAGTTTATCTCAACAGAAGTGTTTCTACGAGAACTGCTTATTAATTAGTTACTCAAACTGTTTCTATATATTTCCAGAAAACATAGAAGACTAGGGCTAAGACAGATCAAACGGAAACAAATTGATTATCTTGTTATTCGAGCAATTTCCATTCGAGCAATTTACCGGGAACCCGTAAAAATATGCGACCCAAAAGGGACCACCGGCCCAAAGAGGTTGAGAAACTGTGATCCAGCGTATAGCACAATGTACGCGATTGATAAGACTGCAGTCTAAATATTGGCCACTGCACTACGTCGGTTGTGTAGAAACGATCAGCGATGCAGATTCCATTCGCCGTGATTCAGCTGCTCGGTCAGATTTGCATTGCGAGTTCGCCAAACAAAGACGCAAGTCGTAGGTCGATCAGTTCTCACCGGGGACCTACTTCCTTCAAGATCTCGAGCCATGAGCCGAGCTTCCGCCCACCTCCACGAAGACTTCGCGCATAGGTAGGCGCGTGCGCTGCAGTCGCCTACAGAGTGTCTCGCAAAAATAGCACCAACACACAACATGCCACCATTACGACTGCATCGCAGTGCGTTCCGCGGCAATTTGTCTGAATATTATATTCTGAAACGCACAGTTAACGTTTTACATCTGTCTAGTGCAGTGGTGGGGAACATGCGGCCTCTTGGGTACTCTGATGCGGTCTTTTGACCTGTCTTGCCAAATCGTTTAGATAAGATAGATGAAGATGTTTTTAAATTGCGTTTTCACTCATTTACATTGTGAATAATAAATATTTAGTGTATGCGGGGGGGGTGTCACAATTTCTTTACTGATTTATGTCGAATCAGATAAATGAATGGGGAATACATTCACAAGTTCAGGCATGGCCAACCCGCGGCCCAGTTGCAGACTTTTTGCGGCACAATTAAAATTTTCAGCATTCTATATTTTGCATTTTGAGAAAATAGTCCGGCTGCGTGATTTAGTGTCAACGTCGTCGACTTAGAACATGTCTAGGGTTCGAATCCCAGCAGGGGCAGATTTTTTAAATTAATTTTCCATTCGATTTATGAATTTCTATCCGAAGTCTTCAATTCCCTCACATTGCAATCCTAAAACGGGCGTAGTCCTGTCCTAGTCCTACCCTTATATCCCTACTGTCTTTGAAAAAGAGAGGTAGAGCAACTGTGTAACAAACAGTTTTCGTAGAAAAAAACTGTTGAGACACCTTCATTGAGAGGCAATGTGATCCAAATTGTGAGTGGTCATGTATTAAAAAAAATATAATACACGAAAATTCCTCGTTCAATATACAATTATAAGAAAAATTGTCTTCACTTTTCATGTGCGTACTTGCAAATGAAAAAAAATCCGCGTACCGCTGGTTATCGGCCGCCGAATTTCACCGCTTGATACCGGTTCGGTAACTCGAAAATTCGGCGCGCAAGTGTCGATGCACAAAATTTCCGAGAATCATTCATTGATTAAAAATGATGCGCTGCATTGACAATGGGGCGACATTCAGGACGCTGCGCTCAGAAAAAAAAACCAGACGCGCATAATGTTATGCAACAACGATAGCAAAAAAAAGTCACAACAATATTAAAATATATAATACAATGCGATTTTAATAATGCATATAATTCAATGTCGCGCGACCCCCGCATATTTCCGGGCCGCGGTGTACATTACGAGCGCTATTTCCTCCGCATTTCGCTTACAATGCGATCACGTTGGAAAATAAATTACTATACTGAAAACCGGTTTCACATATCCGATCGACACTGAAGGCCTAAGTACGCATGGTCGCGGAAAAAAAAATCAAAGCACATATTACGAACACACTGCGTAAATAATTGCATAACTATACTCTAATTCACGGGTTCACCCAACCTGGGGGGTCGTGACGGGTTTTCTGGGGGGGGTAGCCAACTTTTTTTTTGATTTTGGATTTGAACAACAAAAGGAGTTTCTGAGACAATCCGGGAAAAAGTATAGCAGATTGAAGATTTCAAATTCCTCGGTGAGCTAAAAAAAAAACGACTCAAACTTTCAGAATATACACGATTTCACGTAGAGTTCCCAATCCCGGGGGGTTCCCCTAGTCACATGGCTTTTATAAAAAGGGGTCGCCGCCCGAAAAAGGTTGGGAACCTGTGCTCTAATTAAATTATCTATGCGGGTATTTTACGGTGTGAAGACAAAAATATATGTTGTTAACCATAGAAGATAAGCGTATCGCCTTATAGCCGTGACATAGTCTCCACATTGGTATAAGGTTGAATAAGCGTGAATATTAATTAATCAATCGGTTTTTTGATTTTCTTTTGGCGATAGTGTAGAAAGGTGGGATTAGGAATGGACGTGTATTTAGCGAGCCCCGTTTTCAAAATCACGCGAAAGATGTCGCCCGCTGTGTTCTAGTTCAGTGCTTCCCAAATTGGGGGCCGCATGTTTTCTCCGAAGGCCGCCGCAGAAGATGTTTTGTATTGAGGGGGGCCGTGGTATGAATTTTCACTGGTCTAGTTGGTTAGAGCTTGCTCTACCGCCCGGATGGATCTGGGTTCGATTCCCGGTAAGGTCAATTTGAGGCCTAATACGTGGGTGTTTTTTACAGGGCTGTGGAGTCGTGAAAAACGAGCGACTCTAAATTTAATATATATATATATAATGATGTGTATTCAAACCAGGGCTTTGAACGGTTTTCGGTTCAGCTCGAATCCAAAAGCCTAGGAATTTACCGATTTCCCCAAAATATCTCCGTGACTCGTTTTTTCGTTTTAGTTTACCGAGGAATTTGAAAATCTCAAAACCCTACAGTGATTTACGCACTGCCAACATCCAACGCGACGCGACGGCAGTGCGTACCTGTTCCATACAATACAATGGCAAATATGTAGCTATGATCTCATCCAACACGCTTACGTGACGTCGGGTGTCGGAAGTATGTTTCCGCCTTAAATGGATGTATATGACGTTTGGTCATCTCATATCCCAAAAACGAGACATAATAGAGAAAGGGGCTAACCAACTGCAGTAAAACCCCCATTTACACTTAAGTCGGGACAATGTAATTTGGGGTAGCGTAATTGGGGGAGTGAATCTCATACAAAATTAGGGATTTGGTTATTTCCGCAAAAAATGCATATCTAAGATTCGCCTTAGTTTTGCAAAAAAATAAATATGGACGAAATATTTAGTTACTAAGTGATAAAATGTAAACCGCGTGTATAGCCTGGCACGTGTTGAATACTGAGAAGCTAGCCAACATTTTACTGAATGCACCACACAGACAACCGTCTCGTAGCAACGACAATGGAATGCGACCGTTCAATTGGGGGATTTGCGGCGAATATTTCAAGCCAGCGCGTAATTCTTAATCGTATTTTTTTAAAACTTCAACACTATCTCTACACTCATCGAATAGATATAATTAGCCACTGACTATCATAATTATTCCTGTCCATACTGAAAAACAAATCCATATTAGAAACGGACGCGCTGAAAAATAATAAATACAATAATTTATCCATAAGTCGTAACACCGTGTTATTACAAGGTTGCCGCCTGTAATTCGCTAATAAATTAAAACGAGATAATTATTAAAAATGAGCAGTCCGCTGGACGCTTGATATAAAATGCAACATTAAGAAGAAAACTATTTTCGAAGCGTGCATTTTTCACATTTTTCTAGCGACAAAAAAACTAAATATAAACGCAAATATGACAAGTATTCGTGCAATGACGCCGTGCCCATATCTTTTATCTGACACGGTAATGTGAAAATGCAGTAAATCTATTCATACAATTATTTTTTTAAAACCATCTCCGCTCGCAATGTGGAGAATATGGACTACTACTGGGGACTATTTCTTACTACTCAGATGCTCAACCTCATATTTTCAGAGTGCAAGCACAAGGGAAGGATTGGCGTGAGACAGGCGTAGGGAACCTGGAGCCTTTTCGCTACTCTGGTACGGCTTTCTGGAAAATTCTGTAATTCTGTTTTTTTGTGTAAATTCGTAAATTCTTGGGATTTTTGATGTCAAAATCCTTGGATGACCTAAAAAAAAAAAGGTCCCACGCTGGTAATTTAAGGAAATCTGCAAATTTCTGGGCTTTAGAAATTGGCATGGCATTGTTTCCGGCCAAAGATTCCCTAGTCAATGTTTACTGCGGCCTTGTGTGGAATCACAAAAATGAATCCGGCCTTTAGAGAAGAAAATGTTCCCCACCCCTGGTGTAGAACATGACCTAATTAGCTAATCGCCCTCTCCAAACTTCTTTTTTTGGGCTCGGATGTGTTGGAAGGAACTTTAGAAATCATAAACAATCATACCACGGAATGGAATTACATTTTGTATTGAAACTTCCCGAAGTGGGATTCTAACCGTATGAAATGTTTAGACAAACGTCGATTTGTTTGTTTTCTACTTTATACCAGACAATTTATCACTTACCTACTAGTCATAACTTGTATTCAACTCTCTTTAAGGCTATTATTGAAAGATGGTTTTTTTCGAATAAACACTTTTTCGAGCGACAGCCAATTTGCGGCGCGCTGTGTCGCATGCTGCGGCGTTTTATTAAAACCACAGCTCTTTCACATTCATAGCATTCAATTGGGGAACGAAACCTTTAGTGGTTGTGGACCTATAGCTCTCTATTTTGAATCAACTGATCATTCTAGCCGGAATGAGTTTTAATTTAATACATTTGCAAGTCGCATACGTTGGTGTAAGATTATTCATGGCGAAATGGCAAGCCAAACTGAGCACAAATCAGCTGTCAAATTGGCTGTCACTGAAAAAAGTGCTGCGAATTCGAAAACAACACCCGTTATTTACAAATCATAAAATGTCAAAATTAAATTTGCATAATTTGTAAGCGTTGATCTGGCGCAAATTGGCCTTCAGTGGAAAAAGTGTTGCCCTTTATTTATCGTTTGGCCGTAATAAATTAGGTTTTAGGACGCATGTGGCTAACGGGCTGCGGACAGATAAACGCAAGACTTCTTATGAATTGAAGTGTTCCATCGGAAAGCTGAAAACTATGGCGTTAGGGATTTACGAGCTTTGCAATTGGCCATCTCGCGCGTCGATTTATCAGCGCTCGGCGATATGCGAGTTTACCGCCGTCCTTCTTGCTAAAACGACTAAAAATACAATAATGACACTAATCAACGATGATGTCACACGATTTTTCGCCGTGTCCGCAACTCAGAACTCGCTCCCATTTTTGAAAACACGTCACTTCTGCGTTTCTCCGATATAAATAATTAATTGCCGGCCAAAAAGTGAAATTGAAATACCCGATCGTTAAAATAATCTCACAGCCACGCCTACAATAACACGAGTGACATTTTTTTTAAAAGCCGACATTTACATTGTGTTTGAACTAGGGTATCTAATCCCGGGATCCCGTTCAATTTTCTAACCCCGAAATGCCGGGATTGAGATGGCCGCGATCCCGGGATTGAGAAATTTTGAGGAAATTCTCGAAATTTACACGAAATTGGCAAATTGGAGATTTCAAATTCCTCGGTGAGCTAAAAAAAAAACGAGTTTCTGTGAGATTCCAGGAAAAATTATACCAAATCGGGGATTTCAAATTCCTCGGTATTCCAGGATCCCGGGATTCAAAATAAATCAATCCCGAAATCCCGGATTGGAAAAAGGCTCCGGGATTGGATACCCTAGTTTGAACATCATAGCCGTTGGGTTGGAGCGGACCATTTTTTGAATTGCTCCCGCTCCGGTATAAATGTACACCGGGGTCTCTTATAGCGCGGCAATTTTACAACACTTTTTCTACATAGCACAGTTGATGAATAAGTGACACACTTTTTTTTATAGCACGTTTAAGAAAAAAATCATCAAAAAAAAACGTTAGATGTGCGCTTTGAGCATCCTTCTAGATCAGGCTTGGGCAAATAGCGGCCCGCAGTGAAATTCTATATTCCTAGAGTATTTTTAAAATTGTATAAATTAAAAATACGACTTTCAGTGTGTTCGGTGGTGGAAAGACATTATGTTCAAAAAATAGAACATACATATGTACTAATTCTCACATTTCATTTATTAAGATCAGGAGCGGTTTCGCTCACGAAGTGATTTGATAATGCTCGTCGTGAGCGTATCCGGTTCTGATATCAATACATTAAATTGCGAATAAGTACGAAAGCATATTTTATTTTTTTAATAAAAAATATGTACTAAAAAAAAGATTCAAAATTGCTTTTCAAAAAATCGTATCAATAAACTAGGACAATTCATAGCAGTCTAAATAAATGCTGCGTCTTATCATATAATAATAGCAATATACCAAGTAAATGATGATTTAATCAATAATAATATTTAAAAAATAATGAAGTGAAATGTGCTACCCTAGTTTGACTTACTGATTTTTGATTACTGATATGACTTTAGAAATCTTATGTAAAGATTGAGTAACGAACCAGTGTGCACAAATAAATTTTAAGATTAATTATTAATTGATTAAAATCCCAATAATGACGTTGATTTTTTTAATGAACTATCCAACCTCATATTCTGTATTGAAATAATGTAAAAAAAAATAACTTTAATAAAATGATTTGCCTCCTTTGTTTGCTTTTGTTCTCCGAGATTTTTCTTCAAAAACCTTAGAAAATGTGATTTTTTCTTATTTTCAAAAATATGCAATTGAAAAGATATATAATTAAAATATAAATATGTATTTCCTACAATATATCAAAAACAAATGGCTTCATAATGATGTGATATTACTTTGAAAATTATGACGCCGGCCCGCTTATCTGAAAAAAGTACCTGTTGTCAGCTCCATAGCATGGCTTTCACTATAGGGGGCTTTGGTCAATTACATTGAAATGGTACAATAGGATCAAGTACATTTCAATAATAAATATGATGAATTGACTAACAACTACGACTCCACAGCCCTGGTTATAACAAGGCCCTACTTTATGATTATATCAACATCACAAGCATGCCGGTATTGCTGTTCCTTTCGGCTGGTATATTGTTTTTTACAATATATGTTAGTAATTCCAGTTTTACAGTTTTACACCTAATAATCGCCAATGTGCCCAAATTTTAAATAACATAATAAGATAAGTCACTCGAAGGCATCTCGAGGAGAGAAGGCATCACAAACACCAATGTCCAAGATCTCGAATAGCCAAATTTGAAACTGACCATGCCGGGACTAGAACCCAACCCGATCTAATCGCAATGGTAAAATCTCTTACCACTACACCAGAGACCGACATTTGCGAAACCGGCGGTGATGTATTTTTCCAGTACTCCTACTGCCAACCAAGTCTCCATGCCTGCTATACCTATAGTAATCCTCGCCAAAGGACGCGAAATCGCCGCCCACGGCAGTGGCGGATGACGCGCCGTGAACGCCCACGCGCTCGCCGAGCCGCCCGATATGGGTCCTCGCCACAGATGTCCTTTTAGGGGAGGCCTTCAGCTATTGCGAGTCATTTTAAACAAAAGCAGAACGTGTCCGCAACAATAACAAGTCATAAATCACGCGGCTTGAATATGGCGACATTTAAAAAAATATATACGAAAACAACATTTAATTGGAAAGCTGTCTTTTGGATCATATTCACAATACTTCTTTAACCACTGAGTAACAATCAGTTCTCGTAAAAAAATCTGTCAAAATAGCCCAATTAGGAAGCCATATGCTTCAAATTGAGAACGAACGTGGAAAAAATTCTTTAAGAAAAAAGCTAGACAAGAAATGAGTTCCGGTACCTTTTTTTAAAAAAAAAAACACTAGATATAGTCATATAATCATAATATCGACTGTGGAAAGGAAAAAGGACGTAACCCACAATTTTTTCGATAATCACAATGTAACCAACTTGATACACGCTCCATCAAAGGGATGCAAGCTGCAAATGCCGAATCAGTATATAAATTTAACTGTTATATTTGAAAAAAGATGGGCTTATGAAAATTTAAACCAAGAAAAAATCCTGAAAAAAATGTTTTTTCCAGACTATTTCTTAGATTAATATTAGATTATGTCTATTAAACACCAGTTTAGAAGTCTTGTGTATATTTCATAATTTGCATATAGCCCGAAATCATCAAAACACGTTTTTTGTGCCTCCTGTAAAATTTGATATGTGTGCGTTACGTCCTGTTTCCTTCCCACAGTCGATATATATATATAGTTAGTAATAGTAATTTTTACATTATATTATATTATATTATAATGTAAAAACTACCCTTCACTTTTTTATATTAGATTATTATTGGATATAAGAAGTAAAAAACAAAACTCACCTTAACGCAAGAACTTCGACGGTGGTCATCCGCCGTAATATGCTCACATCCGACAAGTCTGCGCCCCTGTAAAAATACATTTTTTTTAAACTCATACAAGACCAGAAAAAATATGAACACTAGGTATAAGAATCATCAACAACTTCCTCGTCTCGTACTATATTTGCTGCCTATGTATGTAGAACCATGACTGTGGAATCGGAGTCGGGAGTTTTGTCCGGAGCCGGAGTCGGAAAAATCTTACGACTCAGACCCATTTAAAAAATATATATTTAAGGATGTCTATTCAAAATACAATAGTCCATAGTGTTGCCACTGCATGCTATATGCTGACTAAATATGATCTGATGGTGTACATCATAGCAGTCTTAAGTTCGGGGGCTTTGTAATACATACAATATATAAGTTAACATGAAACGATTGAAAATTTTCTTTGTATTCTGAGTCGTGATTTATTGCACGACCCTGGAAGAGCCACGCGGGGTGCCCTATGATTCACTTTCGTCCGCCAATCCATTTACTTTCTTTCAAGACAAGACAGTTTTCTTCAGTTCTGCCGATTACGCACAATAGTACTCTACGGTCGTCCAGGACATTGGAATCTCACCAGGCGGAAAAAACGGCAAGCAGGGTTACGGCTGCCAGGAGGGGACCGCAACATGTGACAGTTTCAACGTCTCCACGAGATCCCTTATTTTGAAGTTTCCCTAAAATTCTACCGCCTCATCTCCGATACCCAAAGCAAGCAGTGGCGGTTTGGCCTGCAAGCGCAAGAGGCGCGCACTTGGGGCCACCAAATCTCAATATCTTTTTTTAATGCATAACTTAGAATGTTATAACTTATTTTTTTGTTGTATTTAACCTGTAATTTGATGTTATCTAAAAATAGAGCTTGAAAATATTTTTGAAGCTCAGTATACGGCTTTCCTGAATCTTCATCTGAAGTGTTGTTATTCGCTACCGTAAAACAGCACTAGTAAAATTCCATCGAATTTCATTTAACTTACGCCGTGCACGGCTGCGTGTCCCAGGCAGTCCGCATTGAGTATACAAACATAATAAATATTATAATATGCTCGGCGAATAAAGAAAAATACTGTGGGAACAAAAAAATAATAACGGATTGATCGCACAACAATGAGCCCGCGGGTAACGGGTTAAAATCTTCTCACGTCAAAACATATTGTTATTATTTATTACATGTTGTAATCGTGCAATTTTGTACACCGGGAAACAAAGAACGTGCATTGATTGTAACGTGTATCGGAACGAGCGCAGATATTAAATGGGTGTTTTTTTTTTATATTTTATTAAAAATGTGTGGCGCTGTCATAAAAAGGTCAAAGTTTTTTTTTTATATAACTCGATGTCTGCCACAAACGAGATATCTCGTAAAAATGTTCGTGCTCAACACGCCAGAGACGTGTTATCTAGTCAATAACTGAATAAATTAACAGTCGCAAATTATAGCCAGCGTGCTAGGTAATTACTATTAATTATCAACGGCAGCTAAAAGGTTCAAAAAAATATTGCAAGCTATTTCGAGTACTACAAGGTTCTTTGTGAAAAATTTTGACGTAACAAAAGTAGCAACGTATACCAATAATGGTACTTGGAAGACTGCCGCATTGTTACTTCTGTTTCGTCAAAAATTTTCACATAGAACCTTGTAGTACTCGGTTCGCGATTTGTGTAATATAATCAATGAACGAATTATGCGTTCATAAATTGACTGAAAAAATGTCGTTCGCACTGGGAATCGAACCCGTGAGATCCGTCACGGAAGCCAACGACACATAACTTCAAAACCACTCTTTTTCAATATTTTCCGAAAACTAACGATTATGGTTCCTGAATTCGGAATTCATTTTCCGAGACCAGCGTGTTTAATTCAGCGCAAGTTATTATGAAAATCCGACTGACTTTATCAGTAATTCTGATATGGTCACTCGATTCTATCTTGGTTGAGTTCGTCAGAAGAAACCCCCAATCTGTCAAAACAAGTAATTATTGCTTTACTTCCGTTTTATTCAATCTATTTATGAGAAGCTTGATTTCCTTTGTATCCTGCAACGAAATCAAAGTGCAGGAACACGCCATTTAAGGACAAAATAGGGGTTTTATTGATTTTGTTTTTTGAATTGCGCGACCTAAAAAATAAAAGTTTAAGTGTTCCGTTAAAATTTACGGCTTTGCAAAGTGTTCCATTGCAGAAAAACTTTGGGAAACCTTGGGTTAACTGTTAACGACTCTCCTGTCTTAACGTTATCCTTCTATCTCCACTGTCTTCAGAAAAGGTAGACCGAGTAACAGTTAGCGTAGAAAAAAAACTTATGTTGAAATACCACTATTAGGATAGCACATGCCGGATCATATTCTGATCAGACACGGATTATAAAATTAAAACAAATACTGGCAGTAAAAGGGTTAAAACTGGAAGTATCACTTCGATACGGATAGCTTATATTTATGTTCCATTTCGTGTCATGTAACACCAGTTGCATTCCTCATAATATGACGACACCGATCATGGCGATAATGATGCACGGGTGGAAGACCTGCGGCGAATAGTGCACCAGTAGCAGTTTGGCCATCTCTCTGGCCAGCGATCCACGACAGCCGGCGCGACGGTCGGGTGGTTTGCGCGAGCGCTCCTACTTAATCGACTAGCGCGGGTTCGAAGCCCGCCCGTCGTTTACGGACAGATACACACCGGCAGTAGCGTGCTGCGAAGAAAAAACTGCACGCCCTGCCTTCATCTGTGAGAGAAAGTACTGGAATTCTTAAAATCTGACAACACTATTGACTGGTTGATTGACTTGGTAGAGCTCCATTATAGTAGGGTAAAAATAGCAACTTACAGTTTTTATATTTATTAGTTGATAGCTATTTCGGATTTCGTCATCGTCATAACTATGATTAAAAAAATCTCAGCTTTATATTACTGGCTCCGAAGAGATACATAATGCATCATGTTATTCACTCTAACATCCCAATTCAAATTACAATTAAAGTATTACACTTATTAAATATGACTCCAGTGCACGGGTTCCCAACCTATGGGTCGCCAACTTATTTTAGATTTGAACAACAAAACTAAAACTACAGTCAACTAAAATAACCTTATTTAAAAAAATGTCTTTTTCAATTGCATCGGGGCCGCGGGTCACATGGCCTTTTTAAAAAGGGGTCGCCACCCGAAAATGTTGGGAACCTACGATCTAGTGTTTCGAAGAACGATAAGCAATATGGGGTTTTTCAACGTAAATAAGGAGATAAATTAAACTGATATTTATTATTAATTACATTACACTATTGATTGGATCTAAGCATGTGTATAAATCAAATCTAATATGTATAAAATTTTGTTGTATCATAAACTCTTAGGGAGTGGATGGTAATTTTAGGTAATCGTGTGCAGGGGTGGGCTGGAGGGGGCTCGCGCGAGCCCCTTGTTAATTTAAGAGAATATTTTCAAATCAAATTAGTACATAACTGTAATTTTTGACTTCAATATTATCTACGACAGCTTCAGTAATAGACATTACTACATTTTTAGCTATTTACATTGATAAGTTTACGGTAAATAAGATATTGTTACATATCATAAGTGTATGAATTATGTAACAATGGATTGCGTATTTATGTATTGCATATAATTACATAGGGGGATATGATAGGAACTCATTTTTTGTCAAGATTTTTTTCTAATTCATGTGCCAAAAAAAGGTGCCAGTTATAATTATTGTATTTTTTTTTTACCATGTCCGCTCCCAATGTGGAGCATATGGACTCCTAATGGAGTTTATCTCAACAGAACTGCTTGTTACTCAGTTGCTCAACCTCTCTTTTTCCAAAGAGAGTAGGAATAGAAGGATAGGGCTAGGACAGGACTAGAGGTTAGCTAATCGCTTTCGATACGCCCCGTTCATAGGATAGGATGGGTGGGAAGGGGGAATTCAACACATCACATACATCCATCCCTTCGAACAGAAATTCATAAATCGATTGAAAAATCAATTTATAAAACTGTCCGTACTGGGATTCGAACCCGGACCTCCGTGATCGAAGCCAACGACGTTGACACACTCGACCACACAGGCGGTATAATTTTTACTATTCAATTCAATTAGCCGCTTCCCGACGGTAAAAACAAGATTTTTTTTATTGAAAAAAAGTAAAACAAAATATGATTCAAGCGATATGCGCATTCTCCTTATGACCGCTTTCTAAGACCGTGTTTTAAAAAAATCGTGCAAAAGGAAAAACAGGTGGAATACAAGGCGAATTAATAATATTTTTCTTAAGGTCTTGTGTCCAAATCACGAACAGCGATAGTGAAAACACGGTGCGATTGCGCTTCTCGTACAGTGATTTAAATTCCACGAACGCTACTGCACACAGACGCGGTCACTCGATGAAACGCACTGCGAAAACCGGTTAAGTGTCACTCCAATCAGCCATTTCCGACAAAAAGAATTTGGCAATTGGGGAAAAAAAACAACAACAACAATGCGGAAATCAATTAATGTTCACGATGCGTTGAATTTCGAAGATAATTGTTGGCATTCTTTATTTTTTTAAAACCGATATAAAAAAAAACTTGCATGGACGCATGGGGTGGGTTCTCAACATTACCTCAACTGAAAATTGGTAGTTTTTTTTTGTCTTAAGACCAGTCTTTTTATAAATGTGTGCGTCAAGCGGCACTAATTATACAAGAAATAAATGAAAATACAGTGAATAGCCGATTTTACGTGTTGGAAGGGACCGACAAAAATGTAAATAGCGGGAAATGTGCCATGGTCAAATAATGACAATTGTTTTTCTCATAAAAAATATATATACTTAATAATAACATAGATATGTAGTTGTGATATGTTAATTAAAAAAACACTTTCGATAGTATAATATAAATTGATATGAAATAGGTAGCTTTAATTAATATACCATTTAGTATATTAAAATTACACTCAACTCCTTTTTTTACACGATAGATAAGTTCCACCAAAACTGTGTACAAAAAAAACGCGTTATCAAAGTGAAAAATTGGAGATTGGGTCTCTAAATTTAAAAAAAACTGTGTTATTGAAAAAAAAACAACTATGTTCTATAGAAAATCACGCGAGAAAAAAAACTCGAAAAAAACACTTTTGAAATACCTACTTGATAACGCGTAGTTACTCGTAGCAAACTGCAAGCCCTCGTGAATCAAATGATCCCCGAAAGGTGAAGTGAGCCAACTAGTGAAATGGTAAAACATTTTTCTTGGACTTCTAAGTTACAATCAGGTCTCTACTTGGTGTTTCGGTGGATTGCATATTTTTATTTTACGGAGATAACAACATTGCAATGTGTATTAACCCTTTGCAGTCTTTAATTGAAATATGTTTTCACATTAATTCGTCTTTAATTAATTTATTATCGTATAATTATGATAATAAAAAAATTCAATGTTTCAGTATAGATAAATTTATCTTGCGCACAATGCGTATTGGTAATATTTGGATGAAAAAAAAACTTATATTATTAAAAAATCAGTAAATTAAAAAACATTGCCAAATCTGTAATAGGACATAGGACTTCTAGGGGTTAACTGAGGTTACTTCACTTTTACGATACTGTAAGACTAACTTTTTTTTCTAAAATACCACTTTGCTCACTTCACCTCTGATGGGCCCATTAATCAACAGTTTTTTATTTATTAATCTCACCATTATTTATTGTCGCAGTTGTTAACGCGAAGTGTAAAATAAATTATGGCGAATCTTTGAAGAAATTTGGTGTAAAAATACCGTATTAGTAAGATATTTTTTATTTGAAAAAACAGTGTGAAAAAATCCATGAGAAAACAGTTGTATGTATTTACTTTGGCTGGAATTGAATGCATCAATTCGATTCATGCAGTAAGTTAAGTCATTTTTCATATTACACGTGTTCACGTCAAATGATTTCCACTGCACGTCTTACTGCTAAAATGCGGTAGTCCAGTTGTTATTGATTGTTTTTTTTACGATGCAGCGAAACCGCAAAATGGCCCATTATGTACTATGTTTATAGTTCATCTCTTGGCAATGGCTTATTTATGACCATGTTTATTAACAAACGAAAATTGAATATTATGTTTTACTGCAACAGTTACGATAATAATGGCCGATTCGATTTCGAGTCAGTGACAGTGACATCAACGCACGAAATTCGCAAGGCATAAAACATATTATTAACACTATGATATTATGACCATAAACATCATTCATATAACACATCGCCTTCTCTCTATCGCGCAATTTTTACGTGATCCATTTGTGGAGTTTGTTTGTGTCACAGTTAAAGTGTGAAATCTCATCAATGTATCCATAATCTAGAAGTTTTAGAAGAGCTATACATAATTACAGTTCAAGAGCGGATACGAATTAAAATATATCTTCGGTTGTTGAGCATAACTTGATAACTCCAAAATATTGGAATTACATGAGGGCAATTCAAACAACATTGATAGTATATATGCAGGGGTGGCTCGGAGGGGCTCGCGCGAGCCCCTTGTTAACAATATTCTCACATCAAATTAGTATATAACATCAATTTCTAATTAATATATTATCTACGACAGCTTCAGTATACACAATAGTACATTTTCAGCTATTTACATTGACAAGTTTACGGTAAATTGCATATTGTTACATATTATAAGTGCTTTAAGTAACAATCGATTGCTTATTTAAGTATTGCATACAATTGTATAGGAGTGATAAAAAAATTCACTCCTTACCCAAAACACCGAGAATTGCTTCGAGATTCTTATCGTATTGGCAGCCCACCGCTGTATATATGTATATATATATAATATGTCACGGTTAATGTGTGAAATCTCGTCAATGTATACATTAAAATGTAGCTTTAGTTTAAGCTTACATTATTACAATTCACATTGACGTGTTGCGGATGCCTCCGGAAAGCCTTAATTCTGCCAGCCTCTTCTTTCGACCGGTGGGATTCCGACGTCCCGGACAACCGTCGGGTACTATCCGTAGGATGTACTCGACGGAACTGAGGTATACTGGCATTAGCGTATCCAATCCCGAAGCCTTTTTCCAATCCCGGGATTGAGATTTTCTCACCGAGGAATTTGAAATCCTCAATTTGCTATACTTTTTCCCGGAATCTCACAGAAACTCGTTTTTTTTTTTTTTTAGCTCACCGAGGAATTTGAAATCTTCAATTTGCTAATTTCGTATAAATTTCGAGAATTTGCTCAAAATTTCTCAATCCCGAAATCCCGGGATCGCCGCCGTCTCAATCCCGGAATTTCGGGATCAGAAAATTGAACGGGATCCCGGGATTGGATGCCCTAACTGGCATGTCATGGGAGGAAACAAAGCAATTGGCGGGAGACAGGGAAACATGGAGATACTGCGTGGCGGCCATATTCCCCACATAGGAAGAAGTTAACTTCAACAACAGTGAGCATAGCCACGATTATTTCATTTAAGCTATACAGACCGTAATAACAAATAGCAACCCTCCCGCAATTAGTGTCTAGATTCTAGAATATTGATCGTAATAAATTCGAGAACGGCAACGCAGTTCTGGAGCGGAAATAATATGCGATAACGTCTTTCGTTGTCTAGATTCGCTCGACGGCCAGCGGGTCGACGGCGTCTCCAATAACGGCGGAGAACGGCCGTTATTGAAGTGGCGGATGCGCGTTAACGATTTAGAAAACGAAAATTTGACACGGCCTCTTACCTTTCCGCCTCCGCGGGGAACCACCGCCGCGCGCTATTCCCCGCCTAGCAAATCGAAACGAAAAAATGTGAATGTATTTTCAATGTACGTATCGATTTTTTCCATGGCAATGCATACACTTATATTTTGATACAGTATCGTCTTTTTCTATCGGGTGTTTTTTTTAGAATAAGAAACACTCTTTCCCGGAGACAGCCAATTTGATAGTTGAAAGCTGATTTGTGCTCAGTTTGGTTTGCCATTTCGGTTATCTCTTAGAAGTCCTATGTCAAGCTGGACTCGACATTACAGATTTGGCAATGTTTTTTTATTTACTGATTTTTTTCATAATATAAGTTTTTTTTCATCCAAATATTACCAATACGCATTGTGCGCAAGATAAATTTTGCTATACTGAAACATTCAATTTTTTTATTATCATAATTATACGATAATACATTAATTAAAGACGAATTAATGTGAAAACATATTTCAATTAAAGACTGCAAAGGGTTAAAGAATAGCGTCGTGTAGCATTTGACGTTTAATCGAAATTGCCGCCAACACAGAAATCGTTCGTGAATTATTTGTTTTAATTAATTATACAAATCTGAGAAGCGTTGTGATCTTTGATTACTGTCAAATAATTATCTTCTTCTCTATATAATTGTCTTCCAATATTATCGATTTCGCCGCGAAATCGTTAAAATTGGAAGCTATGTGTAACTACTTCTACATCTTAGTTAACTTTTCCGGTTCTAAGCTCAAGAAATGCGACCCCAATACCAACATTTTCTTAAATATCTATTTTAATATGGGTGATACAATGTTTATAATTAAGGTATTCTTATATCATAGTTTTTTGGACCTTTTGTAGTTTATATAAGTATGTGATAACGCTATTACGCTATCAGGCGATAAACACCCGCGATGACGATCTTCCGTAAGATAGCTGAGAACACTCGTCAGTTGTCAATTCATATGTGTGCTGGGATGACGTCTTTTTTACGCGCAACTTAAAATATGATTATTTATTAAAAAACCACGGATTTTTATAAAAAAAAAATGTATGAGGAATGATGCAGAGAGATATTTTAAGGCCTTAAGACTATTTTTTTTAAAAATTCATAAGAATAAGGTCAATAATGAGGAAATCACTGGGGTCAAAAAAGACCCCCATCGGCAGAGACGTATTTTTCTAGTCTCCGAGCCGCGAGAGTTAAGATACGATTGAATATACATTTGTTTTTTTTTTCATTTAAGTATTCTGCACGAGAAAATCATGTGTGTCTGTACATTTCAACATTTTTTTCAGCGATGAGGCTCAGTTGTCGTTGATTGGCTACATCAATTATCAAAATTGCCGCATATCGGTGTAAAGAAAATCGACAAGAAATTATTGAGACGCCTTTACATCCACAAAATGTCACTGTTTGGTGTGTTTTATGGTCTTGTGGTATCGTTGGTTCATATTTCTTCAAAAAGTATGCCAGCCATACGTTGCAGTCAATAGACAGATCCATGATTACCGACAATGTTCCCAAGTTAAATTGCATCCATGTGGAACAGCAATCTTGTCTTGCAATGTTTTACAAAATGCACATGTATGATGTGGCAACATATTGACTCATAATCGGCAAAAGATATTAAAGTAAATTGCGCTTTTAACCAATAATGTTTCAGTATTGTTAATACCTAGGCCAGGGATGGCGAACAAGGGACCCGCGTGAGAAATTATCTGACCCGCTTGAACTTTTAGAAATGATTGTTTTTATTTAAAGCCTTAATTATTCAATCTATGCGACCCGCGACATGACTTTTTTAAATTTTTTTAAATCAAATTTGACCCACTTGCGAAAAAGGTGGTTCGCCATCCCTAACCTAGGCCGTCAGTGACAATTTTTTTAGAACGTTATCTTATTCGCCTGATATTGATATTTTTTGTACATATAATCATTTTGACTTTATATCGTTTGTTCCACGTGGACCCCGTCTGAGAAACGCTGATCTAGAGAACAGAAAGTATTCATTATAATATCAAGATAGGCATTGACTATATATTACTATTTACTAACCGCATTTAAGGAATTTCTTTATTGAACTTAATACGAGAGTAATTTTAAAAAATATCTTCTGTAAAACTTATAAATAGTCGGTTACGATTGTCTACATACTATGGGTCGATTTTTGAAAAACAAACTTTATATGCTAGAATACAAAATAACAAAGCGTGTTAAAAACTAATATATCTGCTAAAGATGCAAGACAACAATAAAACTTCAATATTTTAAAAATAAATGATTAGAGATTTGTGTTCGGATGTTAATCCAATTATTTTTATATAAAATCACTTCAAAATATATTACACACTAACTGTCCAGATTAATTGTGTATACAGCAGTTATAAACGCTTTCCATCACACAACCGATCTATTGTAATGCAAAACTTTTTGTATTTAATTAGACATTTTAGAAAAAGGTATCCGAACACATCGAGTCCACGGCGTAGACTCAACATCCCTGCTTATAATATCACGATGTTTCCGATTCAATTTCAGATAGCAGCAAGTTTTATGAAGTCAATTCTAAGCATTGCCGTTTAAGATTGTATCGGATGGATTTCACGCACACACACGCTCTTTCCTTCATTCCTTCACGCCCGTTTCCAATTCTCTCGTTATACGCAGGAGTTGCGACAAGGCGTCCATACAAAAATGATTCACGGAGTACATATTCGCCTTATAAAGTTCACATCTATCGAGCACACTTTTCGGCGGGTATCGGCTTTTTTTTAATCCACTACGATATCATTTGAAAAGGTTTTACATTTATTCTTGATATCACTTTTCTGTGCGCGTAGGTAGGTTGGTTACAACTAGGGTATCCAATCCCGAAGCCTTTTTCCAATCCCGGGATTGGGATTTTCTCACCGAGGAATTTGAAATCCTCAATTCGCTATATTTTTTCCGCGGATTATCTCCAAACCTCGTTTTTTATTTTTTAGCTCACCGAGGAATTTGAAATTCTCGATTTGCCAATTTCGTGTCAATTTTTGGGATTTGCTCAACATTTCTCAATCCCGAAATCCCGGGATCAGAAAATTGAACGGGATCCCGAATCCCGGGATTGGATGCCCTAGTTACAACTACAAGTAAACAAGATATAGAGAAAATACAAAAGTTAGTATGTTAGGCAAAATCCTTACTATCCGAATGTACATTACTCAGATTCACAAATGTACTTTATTCCATCGCTATCGCTTTCTTTAGCTATAAAACAGCACTAGAATGGTTTTGTTGATAAGGAAGGAAGCAAAGATGTCTCCATCCATGCCATTTCCTCCTTCATGCTAAACATAGCACATGACTTTATTATTTGCCAACGTTTTTGTATTCAAGTACAAGTACATTCGTGCACTTGAAAAGCCTGAAGATACCGAAAGGCGAAACCCGGGTCGTTAGCGACAAGATTAATGGAAGAGTACAGCATTCAGACAATTCAAATTTGTTTCTGTATTAGGTTAAACAAAGCATGATTATTTATTCTTTTGGAATACGAGTTAAATTAATATGTGTATTTAAATTCTGAATTCATTATATCGAAAAACTCAAAACTAATAAAAGTTGAGATACGTGCTTGTAGTAAATTAACGACGATACACTTCCAGATATATATTCACAGATTTACTAGTATCCAGACGCTGATTAACATTAAATTACATACATTTCAAGCAATTACACCGAGCCACACTCAAACACACATTCTTCAGACATATTATAGTCGTGATAGTATTGCCGGACCATACTTTCGGCAATTTTATCGGCATTTTTTCCGGCCACATGCAATGTATGATGCTCGTTCTCATGCGCCTTAATACTCAACAACATTTCAAAATAACCTCTGTCTAACGAACTATGATTGGTCGAATTAATCATACAGATCGACTATAACAACAGTGAGCACAGCCGCAATTATTACATATAAGTTATATCAACATTATCAACCGTCAAAACCAAATACAAGAATAACCCGTCCCGCAGGTAAATATTCAAACGAAAAACAGCTGTTGCTTTATATTTATAAAAATAAAACACAAGTACAATAATTTAATTTTCTTTACCTATTTATTATTTACTATCCGGTTCCCTGCAAGCGTTGCAATGTCACTCAAAGAAAGAAAGTGTTTGTGTTTTAATTGTGTTTATTGAAGTGCATGTTTTCTTTTTCTGTCCGTTTGACGTTTGCTATCGATGTTCTATGGTACGATACACGCGCCACCCACCGTAAGTTAATTGAACTATAACCTTCGCGCAAGTGCAAGCAATTGTTTTTAAAAATTAATTGTATGGCAGACATACAAACATTGATTTTTATATATAAGACCTACTGTAAGTTAATTTTACTATGCCTATAACCTTCGCGGAAGTGCAAGCAAAAAGTTTGTCAAAGTTTTATTCCAATCGAATGAGCGGTGTGGCAACACATAAAGTACGGACAAACAAACATAAATTTTTTTATATATATAAGATTAGATAATCAAAAATGGGAACTCATCAGGAAACTTTTTAACTGAAAAAAAATATAAATATGGATAATGCCTTTCCTATAAAAATTGATAGTCAACACTATAAAACCTTTTACGTTAATACAATATTAGCATGCTTCAGAACAGCACTTTGCCTTAGTACGTCACTGTTTATAATACTCACATCTATGATTTTTTTTTAAATATGCCCACGCATGCATGAACGCACCACGGCAACTTTGTTTGCGAAAACAGAATAACTAATCGAGAAGCAAAGCAACTGTGAAAAGACAGCGAAAATGAGCAAATAACAAAATTTCTCCACTCTACACTATTGATAATTAGATACAGATAACATTCAACGTGCGTAAATTAGTGCAGTTGTAAATTTGAAATTTAATCATTTGATTAGACGCCGTGAATTAAAGGCGCGCATGAGATGCCTCTTCAGCGGCCAAACCAGGCCTGGCCAACCCAAATTGCACCCCGGGCCGCATTGACGACCTAAAATATTCTCAAGGGAAAATACATGCATATATGCATACAAAAAATATATATATTACAACGAATTTTATACTTATTGACAAGTACAATAGATAATTTGAATGCAGAGGTAATCTGAAAGCATTTAATCAGGGTACATTTAATACAGTATTTACATTGAAATGTATTATTTACTGAGCGCCCACGCCTTCATCTATTAGTCTACATTCTACCGCTAGTGTTTTGATTTTGCTCGTTTTTTTCATTGAGACTGCTAGTTTTTGTCTTTATTTGAAGACATTTTTGAGTCCCGAAACTGTCCTCGGGGACATCGGGACACGCCACCTGAAAACGGGACATCTCAATCTGGTCACATTAGTTATGATACTAAGCTCCTCACATATTATATGCAATTATGATTGACTTTTGAAAGCCTTTTCACAGCAGACTATTTGAATACATGTTAAAATACAAGTTATCACCAATTTTCCTCACTCTACCCTACATTATTTGAATTGAACTTTAAATATTTCAGACACAAATCGCGGGAAATAAAAAACGTAAAAGCTGGTATTAAATGTATTTCAATGAAACGAGACAACTCAAAATCTGGGTACGATAGATCAGGATATCACTGTACATATTGTTCTATCTCCCCGTTACTCCAGGAGGTATTAATTATTAAAAAAAAACAGTGCGGCGACTTCACTGCTTTGCCGCACAAATAAATGAATAGCAACCAAGTCGCGGGTAAATTTCTCCCTGGACGTCGATAAATACACGCGTTAACATTGTTTCCCGCATCTCTCCAGTGATGGAACATTTTTTTGTATACAAACGTTAAAGGACTTGAAAATAGACTTAAAAATGCATTCGATTTAAGGGCGATAGTGCTAATGTTAATTTTGGTGGGCGGCAAGAAAAGAAAGGTTTATAGCTGGTTTCATTCCTATTAATAAATGATAAATAATAAAATTAACAAAATATGGTATAATTGAATATAGATTTTTTTAAATGGCGGGGGTGTGTCCCGGTTTGACTTGCAAGAAATCTGCTAACCCTAGATTAACTCCACTGGGAGTCCGCATTCTGCACATTGGCAGCAGCTATGGTTTGTGATGTGTAAAGTCTTAAATCGGCACTTTTCAGGAAAGACAAAATACTATTTTCATTTACATAATTTAAATGTAAAATGTGATGTTTCAGCGAGAAATTTAATAATTCCGTATCGCTGATTTAACTGGTCCTCTTATTCTTCTGCGCACATATGAATTATAGTTATTGTGGCATATTCAACTTTTTTTTTTTAGACTAAACGCCTTATTCATTTCGCACACAGAAATTTGTATACCGCAAAAAGTGAAATAGTGCAATATTAAAAAGTTGGAAAAAAAACTGAAAAAATGTACAGTGGCACTTCGACATGTACAGTCGCCTGCTGTGGCCCAGTTGGTTGGAGCTTGCTCTAGCAATCACGCAGGTCTGGGTTAGATTCCCGTTCAGATCACACTCAATTTGAGAATTATTCAATTCAAAGTTGTGATCGAAGACTGGGTGTTTGTGATGTCAATTCATATAATTTCCTCTCCTCCCATCCTTCTGATCCTTTCATAACTGGGTGTAGCAATAGCGATTAGCCAACCACTAGTCCTGTTCTAGCCTTATCTTTCTGTCCCTACTACTCACTTTGAAAAAAGGTGAGGTTGAGCGACTGAGTAACAAACAGTTCTCGTAGAAAAACTTCTGTTGAGATACCTCCATTAGGAGGCTATATGCTCTACACTGGGAGCGAACATGGATTTAAAAACTTCGACATACCATGCATCGTTTTACTGAAATCATCGTTTTTTGAGACGCTATTAAACACGACAAATAGAAGATTCCGGCGTCCATTATGCCAACAAAATAAACGCAGCATTTTAGATGTTTGAAATATCTAAAAAATATATATATAGACAAACAGCCGAGGTAATAATCTTGAATGGAAACATAACACCGGTTAGAACGTTTAGATATTTATATAAGATGGATAATGTATTCAAATATGTGCCAGAAAGTGAAACCGGTTTCATTCCTGAGGTGCTAGGAGACCCGCTGAATTAATTTGTAGCCCGGCCGCCGTGCCGTATCTACTATTTACTATGCGCACCTTTTCTTTAGAGCAGCGGTTCTCAAACGCTGTGTCGCAACTAGTGATTGCACCCCGGGGTGTAGGTGTATCGATAGCACAGTTGATTAGTCAGGCAGCTCTAATTAACCTGTTCTGTGACAATGGTTAAAACAATATTCAAATGATCAATACAAATCAAGTGTAACTCATATCGACTGTGGGAAGGAAAAAGGACGTAGCCCACACATATCAAATTTTACAGAAGGCGCAAAAAACGTGTTTTGATGATTTTGGACCATATGCAAATTATGAATTTAACACAACCTTGAAGTGCACGGAGACTTTTAAACTGGTGTTTAATTGACATAACCTAATATAAATTAAAGAAATTGTCTAGGAAAAACCTATATTTCAGTCTTTTTTTCTTGGTTTTTTTTTTACAAGGTCATCTTTTTCAAACTTAAAAGCTACATTTAGATACTAATTCGGCATCTGCAGCTTGCGTCCTTTTGCTAGAACGTGTATCAAGTTTGATACATTGTGATTATCGAAAAAAGCTGTTTTTAAAAACTGTGGGCCCGTCCTTTTTCCTTTCCACAGTATCATATATCTTATATAACAGTGATGGCGAACCTTTTTGGGTCCGCGTGCCAAAAATCCACAAATATTATTTCTCGACTGTTTGGCGTGCCCAAGAATAATTTTTTTTACAACAAAATAGAAAAAACAAAACTTGATTTTTTAAACGATTGCCGTTTATCGTGGGAAACATTTGAAAATTAATAAAACGGAATAAATTCACGGAATTAAAAATATTTTTTTTAAACTTGGAAATCGTTCGCGTGCCATCCAAATTCTCAAACGTGCCACCTCGGGCACGCGTGCCATATGTTCGCGATCCCTGTTATATAATATGCGCGTGGGTTACTTTCGACAAAAATTTTGAGAGCTCCTGATTCGGATCACACATTTCAAAGCACGAAAAAGTGATAGTATTCTCCGACGAAAGAATTTAGTTGACTTTACATTGTGACCAATAACCAGTTCGTAGTATAGGCATTCTTGAGCTGACTTCTTACATCATTTGTAAACAAAATACTAAGCTCGTGTAAACGATGACCTATATTATATGATAACCTTCATTTCCGTGCTAAGCACAGTTACCGTGTACATACTGTAAACAATAGTGAGATTCGACCAAACATATTTGGACACCAACACATGACTCTTGAAGGGAAACTTGGAGACAAATAAGCCTAAACTTCCTTAGGCTAGAGATTACAAACACAGGATAGAGACAAACCTAGTCTGCTCCTAATATGGAGAATATGGACTGCTAATGGAGTATCTTCAACTCAGTCGCCCAACATGTCTCTTTGGAGGGTAAGGAAAGATGGATAGGGATATAAACACAATACATACATCCATGTCTCAGTATACAGAGTTATTACTTGAGCCACTGAGAGATCTTAGAGTTCAGCGTCCAGGCATTTGACCAATACTACAAAACTGGTACGCTAGGGTTTTTTGAGGCGAATTTTTGTATTTTGTAATAAGCGGGAGGATCACAATTGTCCATACACTCCGTGGTCCTATGCATCTGTTACCTAGGGATCCAGGATACACGAGCTCCTTTTCAATGAATCTGTTATCGAAGATGAAGTTATCCATTTGTGGCATCGGCTCTGTGACTAGCATATTCTTTTGTTAAAATTCGAAAAGGATTATTTTGTGAAATCATAATTCTTCTGGAATTTCTTATTAACCTTTGTAATGACAATTGAAAAACATGTCAACTTTAGAAGCATAGCTTAACATCTTCAGTCGACGATCAAAAGTTACAATGAATTAATTATACAATCCCGGGATTGAAAATTAATCAATCAATTGGGATTTGATCACCGAGGAATTTGAAATCCTCAATTCGCTATACTTTTCCCCCGGATTATCTCCAAACTTCTTTTTTTTTTTTAGCTCAGCGAGGAATCTAAAATTCTCGATTTGCCAATTTCGTGTCAATTTTCGGGATTTGCTCAATATTTCTCAATCCCGAAATCCCGGGATCGCAGCCGTATCAATCCCGGAATTTCGGGATCAGAAAATTGAACGGGATCCCGAATCCCTGGATTGGATGCCCTAGTTACAATGTCATCCAAACTTTGTAAATGTCAGATATTGCATATTTAGATCTGGCATTGGAGATTAAGTCAATTTCTCTCATAGTATTCTTACAAATCACCCTGTATTTTGTTTTTACAATATGAATTCCGGATTGATTTTCGGCGGTGTAGTGTTGCCATACCACGGTGTAACAATTAACAATGGCTGTAGTAGAAATACCCCCCTGCCGGATAAGAACAATGACTTGAAAACCGGGCGCAAACACTGAATCGGTGCCAGGAACGGACTTCCCCCTCCGGGAAACCGAACGGATGTTCGAAGCTATTCCGTAAAAAGGGTAACCGATTATATAGCCCGTTAAATTACTTTTAACACTTTTTAATCTACGGTTAAAGTTTAATTGTATTGTAAAAAGTTAGCTTAAATTGATTAAGAAACTCGGTATTTTTTAATGGGAGCACCCTGCCAAGCAAAACTCTTCAATATAAAATTGAATTAAATAACTTTGTTATTCCAAGTGTTGTGTTAAAAAATATGACACGTGTTTCGTCTCTTTGGGAAGCATCATTATAATTAAAATCGCAATGTTTACGGAAAAAAACTAAACATTGATTATAATTCTTAAGTTATAAATTACAAAACAAAAGTCGGGGGTTGTACTTTTCTACTGGACGCAGGTAGGGGGTAAAGTACAAACTTTGATAATACTAATTATAAACTAATTACTTACATTAAGTGTGGTAAATTCCAAACGGAAATAAATCCAACAACGGTGGTCCACCTATTTTATTTAAAATGTAATTTACTAATGCTTCCTTGCTATTAATAACTATCAATTTTCAAGTCTGATGATGCTTCTAGAAGAGGCGAAACACATTTTGTAACACAGCAGTGGAATAACAATGTTATAAAATTTTATTTTATATTTAAAATAAACATCCACAGAGTTGCCGCTGAATCCACCGAAGATATTAACCATCGGGTTCCTATGGTGTGCAGTCGCATTTAAAAATTCTTCTTATTTCAACCACTCGCTTAATACCAATAATATCTAGCTGATATTTAGTTTAATCTACAATGATGCCTCAATCAGTGCAATGCAAATATTACGAAAATTTGTCCGTGGTCACTTTGTCGGTTTGCCCACATCGCTCTTTGATCCTATTTTAGACGTTTCAGTACTCGAGTGTTAAAACTTGTTTTGTTTATTTATTTTCAATCAATCCTTCTTTTAGTACGAATGATCGCCATATTAATGTAGTTAATAATAGAATAAAAAAAAATTGAATGACAAACGAGAAACCAGAGACAAATAAAAACAAATGTGTTCACTTTTTAAGTAGTGACGAATCGCTTAAGAAGGAATCTGAAATTTGGAATAATTCAATCTTAATTGTCACAATCTAATTTATAAGCAACGTTGTCTTTGTTTTTTTAAAAACTGTTTGTTTTTGTTTTGACGTTGTCTTTGTTTTTGTGACATAAAATGTGTTTTGATCTACAGGATCTTGTACATTTTTTTTCAGCCATATCCGCTCCTTGTGTGAATCATAGTTATTCCAAAGCAGGCATGCTCTACCTTTTTTTCTAGCGATCAGCATAAAAACAAATTATAGCGGTTTCGGGTCGCAAAGTAATATTAAATTTAACACATAAAACAGCCGTGCAGCAAAACCGTGAAAAAAGAGGATTAGATGTATTATTAAGAAAAAATGATTTTATTTGGAAACATTTAGATACGTGTAAATGTATACATGATCCAAAAGTTATTGTGATCTTTGTAAATTGGAAATAAATTTGAAATTCAATAGAAATATTTCTATGAACAGATTTATTTTGCTTAGTCTGAGAAAAAAACTTGCTCACATTTTTTTTAATTCCCTATGGTACTCAACGTTGTACCCACCAACACCCGCTACGGCTTCACACTCTTCTTATAGGGTGTATTCTGTAGCGTAACAACGTTAGTCGTGTTCAAAATTTGTCCAAAAATGTCCCGAGAAGAAATTCTTCAAGACTTGGTTGCATGCACTACAGTGTGCAACAGTGGTGGATTAAGCACATGGGAGGCATCAGGCGCAATACAATTCGGAGGCCCTGTTTATTTATTTTAATTAACTCAACGTAAATGGGTTACATGATATAGGTTAATTCTGAGGCCCCAAGCGCGCGCCTCTTGCGCTTATAGGATAATCCGCCACTGGTGTGCAGAAATTAAATGTTAATAAATAATTAAGTGCAGTTGAAAATATGAGATTTCATCTATTTAACTCAACTCAACAACATGAGTTAATTTTAATTTAAAAAATACGTACTTAATTTTAATATGAAACATTCTAGGACAACAAAAAAATCAAACAGTCCGCGGGTTGAGCAATCCTGCCTCAATGTGTTTTTTTTTTAATTTACTCATAGTGAATAATATAGTTTTTTTTTACAGAATGATATCTTTATTGAAATCATTACAACTGATTCAGTTAAAGATAGTTTCGTTGATTTATCTCTTGTATACAGTATGTAACGACTAACAACGGCTTGTCCAAAAATTGTTTTGCTTTTTATTAATCTAGATTCGGTAAATGTATTATATTACCGCGGCGAATGGGCGGTATTTCATTTCTAATTTGAGGAGAATGGAGACATTATTTGTCCGCTATGCCATATTCGTTCATATTTCTTTCACGAATATTTAATGGTAACAAATATCGGCACAGCTGTTTTCCACTCACAGCTATTTCGTCGCTTCTAACATATTATCCACATAAGATTTATCAATGTAAACGAAATAGTGTCTAGCAACCAATACTAGTACAAGACAAATCAAATTGCGAAACCTTCTATGGTAGTATTTCGGCGTAAAGAGGAGATTAAAATTAATTATTTTTGAATGTTTCCAGTTAAACAAGGAAAAGTTAATTATCGATATACTACAATTATGACAGACTTCATAAATGTTCAATTAAAAAATCGACAGCGTTTTAACAAACTCCTTAGAAACTTTTCGGCCATTTCAACGTATCAAAAAACAATATTCCATAAGAACACGTAATTGAATAAAATTTAATACATTTATACGTGTATGTACTGAACTACACAACAGATTAGGTAAACCTACGTAATAAAACGTGTGTCAAATAATAAAAAGAAAATATTTTGAAAATAGAACAGTGTTTTCATGTCTAATGAAATTATATATGTATACCCAAATAATTACTATATTAAACAAATATAATCATAAATCTTTAAATTGCAGTATATCGTATATATATATATATACTTTATATTTTCAATTATTTATTAATATAAGGCTGGCATAGTAAAATATGTATTTATAGTTTCTATTTCTCTAAATCAGTAGTTAGTTAGGCTTAGTTGCAAATTGTATGAGTTGATATATCGCAGCTGTCATTATTTTAAATAGAATAATATGCATTTTACCGTTCGAATTTATATGAAAATCGAATGAGAATATATGAGAATAAAAGAGTACACCGTGTATGTAATTTAATTTATAATTTTGTTATTTAGTCTGGTTAGATTCCAGTTAGAAATGTATAACATCGTATTTATATTTGCTGTAAATATGTTATTTTAAATAGTTAATCTGTAAATAAATTTGCTGATAGCTTAGCAAATTGTTGTGATATAACGGTTTCCAAAACAAACAAATCATGAGTAAGTACCTACTCAGTGACGAGGTAATGACTAAACAAGGCCCATCTAGCTTTGTCAGGTATCAAGTCTGATAAAATGTATGCAATTTTAAGTAAGTCTCACATTTTTTTTAGTTCCGAATAAATTAGACAAACATTTTAATTAGATTAATTCCGCTCACGTTTTCAACTGTTATTTTTTTATAATACCAACCAGGGACTACCTATACTAAAAATATCATTTAAGAATTATTAATAGTCGCAGAAGCATCTTTTATTTATAGGAAGTTGTGCCTGGAATTAATTCTTCAACACATGAATCACTGACATAATAAGGCGTCGATTAAAATCAAGGAAATTGAATAAATACAATGCTAAGTTATGGTATTTTGAACATGAATAAAGGACATACCAGCAGTTCAATTTCTTGACTAACGATAAATCCGACTGCCTGGCGCGAGCCACAACCATTTCTTCCGTGAGACGCGTCATTTTTTAAAAATTAATCACTAATAATTTCGTCTATAAATCCAAAAAAACAAACAAACAATTCTTTTCACATTTTGTTTACGCGACACACTGCTGTCACTCAACGGTATTTGGAAAAAACTGAGCGTGAAAATGGAATGGAACTTCGCTAGAAAACGTCAAACATTCTTAGTGTTGCAATATAGTTTAATAAAAGTCAGGCTTTTAATCTAGTACACAGTAAAATCTAAATTTGTTGTCAATGATTTATTTATTTAGTGAAATCATTTTTTCAATATTTCACTCGTTGGAATTCAATTCTGAGTAAAAACATAATATGAATCGTCTTTACTGTTACGAGTACACTGTTTGTATCTTTTATGAACATGTATGTATATTGAATTGACAGGCGCTGTCACTACTGTCAGATGTGTCAGATATAACCTACTATCTGGTAAATTGTGTTGACAATTTGAGTACAACAATAATTATTAATATGACTTGGAGTTGAATCAAGCTTAAGATGGATACAACAGAAATATTAGATGCATCGAGCAAAGATGCGCAGATCAAATTTCCAGAATCTGTATTGAATGTTATTGAACAAGTGTTACCGAACACCGACCAACTCGACAACCCAGATTTCAATACAATCAACTATATAAATTCTCTATTTCCCACGGAACAATCGCTTTCGAATATTGACAGCGTAGTTTCAAAAATGGAATACAAAATAAGCACCATAGACGACGAAATCCAAACGTTAGTTCGCGGCCAAAATATTTCGCGACACGACGGTCAAAAAGCTTTGGAAGAAGCCCATAAAGTAATTAAAGAGTTGGCAATTCAAGTTATAGACATTAATAAAAAAGCGGAAAAGAGTGAGGAAATGGTGAAAGAGATTACCAGTGAGATAAAACAGTTAGATTGTGCAAAATGCAACCTTACTGCAGCCATCACAACTTTGAATCACCTTCATATGCTTGTTGGAGGTATTGAATCACTGAAAGCGTTAACCCAAAAGCGTCTATATAAAGAAATATTGTTGCCTCTCCAGGCTATAATGGAAGTAATAAAGCATTTTGAAAATTACACAGATATTAAACAGATCAAAGATCTAAATGACCAAGTATTACAGATAAAAAATGATTTGGGCACCCAAATAATGGCAGATTTTAAGGACTCATTCACAGGTATTATATTTAGAAATGAGCCATTTACGGTGGATCCAGCGGGAACTTTGTGGACATTCATTTTTAATATAAAATAAAATTTGTTATTTCATTTGTCGTGTTATTAAATGTGACACGAGTTTCACCTCTTTGAGAAGCATCATCACACTGAACAATATATTAGAAATGAACTTCCACAAAATTACTGCTGAATACATTAAAAACATTATTTTTCAATATAAAATTTAATTTGATAACTTTGTAATTCCAATTGGTGTGATACAGAGTGTGACATGTGTTTCACTTCTTTGATAAGCAATAACAGACCACAAAAGGATTAACAAAGTTATCAAATTTAATATATTTGATAAATTCGGCCGTAACTTTGCGAAAATGGATTTTTAATAAAAAATTAAATATGATAACTTTGTCATTCCACTTTTTGTTTTACAATTTATGACTTATGTTTCGCGTCTCTTTCTTATGATGCTTCTTAATGAAGCAAAACACGTGTCACAAATTGTAACACAGAAAGTCGAATAACAATGTTATTAAACTCATTTTTATGTATCCAGTTTAGTATTATATTAAAAATTTACTTTCATAAAGATACCGCCGAATCCATCAAAAACTTAATTATTTATTTACTGATTCTAATTTATGATAACTTGACGTTACTATTCATACATGACGTTACTACAAGTTTCCTTACAAATATCACCCATTATAGGGTTGTTTCGTAATGTTGAATGATGTGCATGGTGGTCTTAGGTGGATTATATAATATTCTTGTGATAATTATGACTTCAAATCTATTAAGTTTGTTTCACAAATCTGTCTTCTAGCGCCCTCGTCAAAGAACTATGTACCGAATAAAACGTTAGCCGAGGCGTGTCTTGTTGTATCTACCCTGGATCCGAAAGTAAAACTGGATCTTTTAAAATGGTTTATAGGTATTCAATTACAGGTAAAATATCAAAATTATTATTTTTAATGGTGGCACGTTTTTGTTTTAGTTAATAGTTAAATGATTTACTCGTATATTCATTAACACAGTACGTTGAGACACAAAAATTCATAAGACTTAATGATTCTGAAAGTTTTCTCATAAGCTGGATATAACCATATTCAATGAATTTTTGATAAAATATCTGCTTTATTTATTTTTTAAATATACTAATTTTAAATCATCTCAGAGTCCTAAATACTTAAAATATATTTCCTTAAGATACAAGTTGTTTATATTTTAAGTCACTTAGTAATTTAACTTTTATTCAATATGATCAGGACCGGTTTCGCTCAAGACGAACATTATCAACTGATAAGAGAATACAAAGTTAGGTGATCTTAAAGAATGACGTCATGAAGCATTTGACGTCTACTCGAAATTGGCCTTCGTGTCGGTGCCGACAACACGAAAAAAACAGAAATCGTTCGTGAATTATTTTTTTAAATTAATTATACAAATCTAAGAAACGTTATGATCTCTGATTACTGTTAGAATAAATGAAAAAAACAAATTTATATTCAATCGTATCTTAACTAAGATGTATAAGTAGTTATACATAGCTTCCAATATTACCGAATATTACCGATTTCGCCACGAAGATACGATTGAATATACATTTGTTTTTTTCATTTATTCTGACAGTAATCAGAGATGATAACGTTTCTTAGATTTGTATAATTAATTCAAAAAATTATTTAACAAGCGATTTCTGTTTTTTTCATGTCTGTGTTGGCGGCACTGATACGACGTCAATTTTTAAGATTACCCAAAGTTAAAGTTACGTACAGTGTTAGAAAACTTTTGGTTTAGTTGTTTTTTGATTCAATTGATATCTTTAAGAAATTTTCTTATATCTTAGAATTTCTGCGGTTGAGTACACAAAAAAATTGCACAATCTGACAAAAAATATTCAAATAATTTAATAAATATTCAATTGAAATCTTAAATGTCGGAGACTAAATCTAGTAATAAATGCATTATGATATCACCAAGAGAGTGAATTTTCCAATTCTACTATTCATTATCTATGTTATATCGCATATTACCTGCAGCTTAAACTTTTCACTACAACTCTACCTGTTGCAGCGGGTTGTTAGACAAATGATTATTGCAATAATTGATCAATTTAATTGGAAACTTTTCCAGGAGTATGTCCATCTCTTCTCCACTGATCAAGACACAGCATGGCTTGATAAAGTAGACAAGAGGTATGCGTGGGTGAAAAGACATCTCATTAAATTTGAAGAATCATTAGGACCAGTATTTCCAGCCGATTGGGAAGTGTCTGAGATGATTGTTGTGGAATTTTGTAGGGTAAGACACTTTTTGTTGAAATAATAATGCAACATTCACTTGAACACAATATATGGTTTTTAATTTCTTTATCATGTCCGCTTCCAGTGTACAGCATATTAGGCTATTGTTTGCAAACATGATTTGTTCTCAAATTGGTGAGAACTACCTGGCTTTATAACATAAAATATCATTCCAAAGCTAAAAATGTAATGTAAAGCTAAAAATACTTTTGAAATGTATATTGTTTAACAAAATAAAATTCAAGACTCATTTTTCAACCACTTTGGAACAAGCCGGGTTCGCAAATAATAGCCTCATATGGACTCCTAATAAAGTTTATCTCGGCAGAAGTGTTTTTATGAGAACTGCTTGTTACTGAGCTGCTCAATCTCTCTTTTTTCCAAAGAGTAGGAATAGATGGATAAAGCTGAGACAGGACTAGTGATTAGCTAATCATTCTCGCTTCTTTCACGTTCCCTTAGGCACTGGCTCATTTACCAATATTATTATTTTCAGATGACAAAAGCGGAACTGACTAAAGTAATGGCTGCTAGAAAACAGGAAATAGACGTAAAACTTTTACTCTACGCAATACAGAAAACATTCCACTTTGAGAGTCTTCTGGATAAAAGATTTACAGGTATAAAAATGGCTACATGACTTTTTCAATCCTTTCACACAACAACTGCTTGTATTATTCTGTTGTGAAATAATTGTTTTACCATATATAAAAACATTTATATAATTGGTCTTTCTGATGCCTTTGTAGGTTTTTTTATCTTGACATATCTGTCAATTGTTTGATCCATTTCATTCTTTCAAAAACATTAGATCATAAATCCACTCTATTCAAATCAATCAATCTTTAATTACGAAGAGATGCTATTTGTTTCCATTTTCATTCAACAGGTATAACCCTTCGTGATGGAACAGAGCCTGTTAAAAAGGTTAGCGCGTCTTCGCAAAAATCAAATGATGTACGACAGCAGTCTTTGGGTCAAGGAAAGCCTCAATCAACGAATCCGTTTGAAAATGCTGACGATGACGGAGGAGTTAGTATTTCTTTCAGTTCTTCAACTTCTTTTTTATGACAGTATTAGCTTTCTACCTATTCTTCGATAGAGTAAAAACCTCTTTGAATTTTTATTTAAAATTTTAATAAATTATCTCAATTCTTCTTTGTGAGAATTATATCTTAATTATTGTATCAATGATATTTAAAAAAAAATTAGGACTCTGCTGAACGTTCTGATGAAGTATCAGCTATGCAAATCGGAACTCCTGGCAACGGATCCAACGAAGCGGCGTCTCTAGCGGAGAAATCTCCTTTCATCGGATTAGTCGGCAGCTGTTTCGAACCTTACCTTTATCTCTATATTGAAAGCTTGGACACCAACTTAGCAGAGCTAATGGACAGATTTATTCAGGTTTAGTATACCCATTCTTCCGTTTTACAAAATAATTGATTTAACGAAAAACTGCTCAATTCAGTCTGGAAATTTTTAGACCACTTCTGTCAGTATATGATTACAATATTCACATTATCCAGAATTTACACCAAAACCTTCAATTATGTTTTATAAACAAACGATACAAACTTTTGGAAGTGTAAAAAAATCTCAGTCTTTGAAGTTTACTGATAAGAGGTTTACTCTAGCAATCACATGAGTCTGTGTTCAAGTACCGGCAAGATCAAATTCAGATTTTTTCAATTGAACATTTGAGATCTTGGGTGCCTTAAAAAAATCTCACCAAGTTTATGTCTTATATGTGCTTCATTCTCAATTATTAACTGTAGTGTCAAATATAAATGTATTTTTTCATTGAATGATACAAATTCCATTGAATTGTTGCAGGATGCGAAGCAATCACCTCCAGGTACGACAAATGAAAGCGGCCAAAGCACTGTACTTCCAAGCTGTGCCGATCTCTTTCTGTTCTACAAGAAATGTATGGTACAATGCTCACAACTCACGACAGGACAACCTATGCTCGGTAACGGAAAATACAGCTTTACAATAAACATTCTTTCCTTGCATATTTTGCCCAGAATTTTTCCATAGAAAACTAGGTAAATTTTCAATTCGGGATAAGGTGGACTAAGCTGTCTTAATCTAGATTTGTCAATCACATAAATGCTGACATCCGAATGAATCCTGATTGAAGAACCAATACTTTTATTTACATTATTATGTTTTTTTCATTTTTTTTTTTTAAATAAACACAAAATAAGCTCTTTTTTTTATTCATCTTATGAAGCTGTTTTTGATTTCCGAAACATTAGTAAGATTTTTATAAAGTATGTACATCTTGTTAAATTTTCCTAATATTACTCTCCAACATTTCAGAGTCTGATACCTCTAGGTGAAACCTTTTAAAGTGTGCACGACGCTCACAGTGACATTGTTTAATTTTTGTAGCTTGAGAATTATGTTTCTTCCTTGTAACTTACATACATATGTGCAATATAATTTTGTATATGGTGCAAAAATATATTTCTTTCAATTTTCATGCTGGACCTGTAAATGGCTAGTTGATGACATGCACTTATCCCATTGCGAACAATTTCATCAACTCATTTTGGCATGAGTAATTAATGATTTATCTCTTGTCTTCGTCTAGGTTTGACTGCAATCTTCCAAAAGTACCTACGGAGTTATGCCGGTAACATTCTACAAGGTGGCCTTCCGAAACAAGGCGGTGGAAGTTCCACACTTAGCAGTACTGCAAGTCAAGTCTCGGCCATCACCAGAGATCTTTCTACGGCTGGGTTCTTCCACAATTTGCTCAAGGAAGGAGACTGCATCAGGTATAATTCAGTATATGGAGTTTATATACAAATATACAGGGCTCCGGCTCCGGTTCATCCTGCTTAAATTTCATATTTTGTTATTTATTATAATTTATCCAGTACCCTTTATTCGCTAACAGTATCAAATCGTCAGACTACATGCCAGTTCATTTTCTCTATATATTGCAGTGAAATATGTTCCTCTATTTTATCTGTTCATTATATTATATTTGCTACGATTTTTAGTAATTTATTGCTTAATTTTTCTAGATTCACAAAGCAAGAACTATCTCGGATAACCTGCATAATAACAACCGCTGAATATTGCCTTGAAACAACAGTACACTTAGAACTCAAACTGAGAGAAAAAGTTACCCAAGGACTTGCAGCGAAAGTCGACCTGTCACAAGAACAAGATCTATTCCACAAAATCATATCTGCGTCAATCCAACTTCTAGTGCAAGACTTGGAAACAGCATGCGAGCCGTCGCTATTGGCTATGACAAAGATATCGTGGCAGAATGTTGATTCAGTCGGAGACCAAAGCCCATATGTGACTCAGATCATATCGCACCTAAAAACAACTGTGCCAATCGTGCGTGATAATCTATCGTCGTCACGGAAATACTTCACGCAATTCTGCATCAAATTCGCCAACAGTTTTATACCGAAGTTTATACAGAATATTTACAAATGTAAACCGATTTCGACGGTGGGTTCTGAGCAACTGTTACTCGACACTCACATGCTGAAGACAGTATTGATGGATTTACCGTCGCTGGCTTCTCATGTGAAGAGACAGCCCCCTGCGACGTATACCAAAGTCGTTGTAAGGAGTATGACTAAAGCCGAGATGGTTTTAAAGCTTGTTATGGCACCGTTATCGGTGACAGGAGCTGACGGATTTGCAGAGCAGTTTGTTAGATTATTACCGGAATGTTCATTGGCGGAGTTCCACAAAGTGCTGGAAATGAAAGGAGTTAAATTGAATAGAACTCAGGCTGTAAGTTGGGATGCTGCATTTAGGCAAAGATCTAAACAGGGAATAACTCAGAAATAGATTGTAAATATAATTTAGTATACCGAGGCGTTAAATATTAGATTTATTTGGTTTCTTTCTACGATTTGATTGAAGATACTTTCATTGATTCACAGGCTACATAACCTTACTCACGTACTTACGTAAAAATATTGCAATCCCCACACTTTCTTCAATCTTTTCGATGGATTCTTATGGTAACTTTGTAGAAAATCGTTTTGTTATTCCGCTGGTTGTGTTAATAAATAATATTTAAAACAAGACAGTCTGCTTCCCACTATCAAACTTGTTTTCAATGGGAGTTTCCCATTGTTATTGTCCGCACTGGTCAGGGTCCTATCAGTGTCATGACAGGTTTGGTTACACATCACATTGGTCTTGCTTGTATTTATTTTCAGACCAATGCAACCTGACTTAATTCCTACCCTGTCAACAACCTCCTGGATCCTTAACAGATTGATCGAATATGACAGATATTGAAGGTGAGGTGGAATGATTTCACGAGGAACTCGGGGATTTAGTAATGTACACTACAACGTCCTGAAAAGACAGTTGTCATGGAGAGACATTAGACCTGGCTGGGTCACATACTGTCGATGTCTTCGGAGAGCCTCAACTGCCTCCCTCTCCTTTCAACTGATGTGATTCCTGCGTCCTAGACGACCGTCTGGTAATATCTACAGAATGTACTCAGCGGAACTGAGGTACGCTGGTATGTCATGAGAAGAAGAAAAGCAATTGGCGGGAGACAGGGAACTGTGGAGGTGGCGTGTGGCAACCATATGCCCAGTATAGAGTGAATATTTTCAAAAAAGAAAAAGAATTGTTATTGTTTGCATCTTTCCTCTCCTTATTTCCGGTAAAAAAAAAATATTTTAATTTCTCAATTATAACACAAGTTAATAAATAGTTTACTCTATAATTAAGTCTTACCATAGATTTAGTCCAGGGGTGGGGAACCTTTTCATTTCTAAAGGCCACATTCATTTATCTGATTCAACATGGGGTTCAGTAAAGAAGGATTTGACACCCCCCCCTTTTTTTTCGACTGTCGAACATATAATGGGTTGATTACGCTCTTTTTCCAAACGCTTGCGTATAATTTTTTGATCAAAGTGAATATTTTAATCTAGTCAAAAGGCCGCATCAGAGTAACTTAGAGGCCCGCAGGTTCCCGTCCACTGATACAGTCTGAAGACACTTGACAAAGAGGCAAAATACGTGTTACGTAATCAGTGGAATAACAAAGTAATCAATTTTTAATTTTACATTTCTTCAGACTTCGTTTTATTTTCTAATTGAAATGAAAATGTTTTCCTTAAATAAATTACACTACATAATTTTTCCAATTTTCATCAGCATAATCAAATTCATATTATTTTGTCACAGGTAATTTCTCAAATACCACTTCAGTATCAAATTTTGAAGTTTAATTTTAAGTATAACATAACTGAAGAAATATACTTTGCATAATTTATAGTTTTCTTGATAAGTTATCAATTGTGTACAGATATAACATACCTATATTCATTAAATGTATTGATATGTTTACTTTTCCCATCTTTATTGGATGTAAAATTGGTTTCTAAAATACACTAAATACTTTTACGTACTTAATACATTCCAGTATTGTATTAAAAACCTGTTTTATTTGGTAACTATTGAAAATATAACTCAAAATGTGTTATTAAATTAGTCTTTTCAAATCATATTTAAACATATTTTTTTACTAGCTCAAGGAAAATTATTATAAACTAAAAATGCTTGTTATTCAAAATTTTGTAATGTGCATATTATATTTATTGATTCAATAATACCTGTTCAACCAAATGCAATTAGAAAAAAATCATTTTAGACTTCAAGTATCGAACATGGCCGTGTCATGTTTTTGTCGATGTACACTCTTTATTAATACGATTCAATGTATGTTCAAAATCATTTCGCAAGTCTTCTGAAATTTGACTTTGAATTATGATTTGACCATCAAAAGTGGGCAACTAAGCATTTTGTTATTATACCGGCTAAGTAAATCGCAGGATTTGAATCAGCTGACTGAATATCGTTCAGTATTTAGTATGGAATGTAAATGCTTGCGTTCCTGTGTTTTTCGTAGCTATTAAAGTTAAACTCGCAATAAATTTTGTCAAAAAGTGGTAAAAAAAACTCTTGGCTCTCAAATTAAAGCCAAACTGATTGGTCGTGTTTGATACTTGACACCTCATTTTTTTTTACAAACTTGGACAGTATAATGATATTCTACCTGAATAAGTGTCTTTCCAAAATAATATCTTTTATTAACCAGTGTTTTCAATCATCAGTTTCTTTTCATTCCTTCGTTCATGTTTGTGCAATACCATTTGTAAATATATCTTCTATATTTACTTTGCATGATTCAAATAAATATTAAAATCAGATTATGTATTTTATTTACTCCAATATGAGTTGTTATCAAGATCATTTAACTTTTAATTATCTTGCATATCGTCATATAGCACAATGTCACATAGCCATTTATTTTTAAATGCATCTCCTGAAAAATTAAGTTGGAACCAGTTTGGTTTTGATGAACGGTGCGGTGCGATGAATTATTATAAATCTTTTGTTGCCAAAAATCCGATTTTGTGAAGAATATGGACTTGGCAGATTTCGAAGGGGCAACGACAACATATATAAACTTTTTGAAACCCTGAATTAAAGAAACAACGCTTACAACATTTTAAATATTTATTACCAATATGATATGTAATGATTTTTTTTTTCAATTATTTTTAGGTTGACGAGTGCATTATTTATACCGAGCTTGTTATCAATATTTATAAATTTCATACACACTACTAAAAACATACAATAAAATATACAAATATGAAAATAAAAGAGATGTTTTTTTTAGTATTTTTGATAATGTTTTTTTTATTCTTTTTTACATGCTGTTTATTTCAGCGCAGAATACATATTATATTAAAAAAAATACAATTTTGGCATACAAGGAAAACTGATCAATTAGAAACTTCAAACTCGTTTTAAAATAATATTTTTTTTAATCGACTCGGATCAGTTGTAAATGCTAATGTCGCAACCACAGTTTTTTTCTCGACTCATTAGCTTTTTACTAAATTTTATACACAAGTTAATATTCAATTTGTGTAATAAAGAAAAAGCTTAAATATATGAGACGACGAGCGGTGAAGTGAAGCAAGTGGTATTGATCAAAAAAATGAGTTAGATATGTTATAATATTCCACGTGTTAAGTATCGTAAAATTTAAGTAAATAGACACTGCAATAGTGTTATCTACCTAAAATAAAAATGCAGTCCACTAAAATACCAAGTTAAGACGTGATTGTACTGAAAAGTTTTACCATTTTACTACTTGGCTCACTTCACTTCTTGAGGGCTTCAGAAGAGAATTAGACCCAAAATACACGAGCAACATTTAGCTGCCACATCCGACAGCCAGCATCTCGGCGGTTCCCGGTTTTTTCATATAAAACTCATATTAGATTCACACACTGCAGCATTCTGCAGACGACGCAACAAATGCAGTCCAGGTAGTCGGCTGCGGCAGCTCAATGTTGCTTGTGTATTTTGGGTCATAAAATATTTAAAAAGTTCAGCACTTTGTTAACCAGATGAGAAAAGTTATCAAATCGAACAATATGCAATTTTAACACACTTTTTTCGCTAATTTATTTTACCTTATTTATCAAAATGAAGATACTAATATCTTTTGCCTTAAACCGATGATATAGAAAAATGTGAACTTTGGAATAATTCGATACATACTTTTAACTAGTTTTCCTTGCAAGCACAATATTATTGGACAATATAAACAATTAACAGTATGGTAAATAGTATTTCTAAGATATGGGACGGTTTTCATAAGTAATGGTTACTGAAAAATTCAATGTATAGAATATAGAAAAAAAAGTATTAATATAACATAATATACAAAAGAAAGTGATGTGTAAAATAGTAAAATTTACAAGAGCAACGTTTGAAGTTTGTAATCAATCTTCGTCTCATATTGCAATCATGATTTTAATTGACGATTGTCAGTATAAGTACGTTAACTATTATTTCAGACAGTTATATTAATGCACATTTATCACTTTCTCTTGAATGACGATATATTCTTGTAAAAATATTATACAGCCTTATATAAAATATTTTCTCAGCGGTGCAGTGGTAAATAAAGAAGAAAAGATCTATTATTACATCTTAACCTAGGCGTGGGGAACCTGCGACCTTTTGGCTACTCTGGTACGGCCTTCTGACCAATTCAGTAATTCTGTAAATTTATGTAAATTCCTGACATAATCTGAACGTAAATTCCTGTTTCCGGCCAAAGATTCCTTAGTCAACGTTTACTGTGGCCTTTTGTCGAATCAGAAAAATGAATGTGGCCTTTAGAGACGGTTTCCCACCCCTATCTTAACCCAGTCGTAATGGTATTAAATCGGTCATCTACAAAATGCTGATCCAAATATTTTAATTCAAAAGCTAATTATTTATGTGTATTGTATTACAAATAGAGGATAGCAAGATATTTCTGTAGTATGAATTAAAGCTATTTCCAAAATTAATGAATCATAAGTCGTTGATTGAAAGATATAATTGATTGATAAGCAACGTTCCCTCTAAGCCAGCGATTTCCAAACTGGGAGGCGCGCCTCCCTGGGGAGGCGTGAGCTATTGCAAAGGGAGGCGCGAAAAGTCCAAAATATTTATTTCCCCTTTAAAACGTGTCTTTATTACTATATGAAATATAGGATGGGGAGGCGCGATAATCTTTTTTTCTTCAAAGGGAGGCGCAGTAACATATAGGTTGGAAGCCACTGCTCTAAGCTGAAGGGGTAGCTGCGCGTAAATTTCAAAGGCTGCGCGGAGGCTGCGCCAAAGCTGCGCGGACCGATCAAATATTAATTGAGCAACTGTCTTGCAGTGCGCGCCAACCCGGAATGAGTGCGCGGGGGTTTCTTAACTGCTGAGCGGCCGCGCACGCGCGCAGCTTAGAGGGAACGTTGTTGATAAGTCATAATTGAAACAAAAACAAAAATGGCTAAGATATCGATTACCTACCACTACACCGATGTAACGAAAATATTATTTTTAATACAATAAACGCTTCCTGATTCGTTCTCCCTTAAATTCAAAATTGAGAACACATTTTTTAACAATTAAAAATAGATAGTTTTAATTTAAAACTAGATAGATATAATAATATATGTATAAACTCTTAAAATAGTAAGTGATTTAATTTAGACAAATGGCAGAATAATAAGGGCACAACCTCGGTGAGGATTCATAAGTAACAATTGAAGATAGCCATAAACCAGATCTTGACAAATCTTGATTTTGGAGTTTTGGTCTATCATCACGTCATTTACTTTTGAACCCTATTCTTTTAAAATATTTTATTCTCAAATTACCAAAAAAGATCTATTGTTTATGTAAGAGAGTTATGTATAAAAAAAATGATAAACTTCGACTTCCACTTATTGACGGTAGATTATTTATATGAAAGTAAGTAAAACCAATGTTAACCTTCTCACCGCGTATGACCTCTATGCATGTCCTAGCAAACATGCCCTCAGCGCGCGTGACACGTATAGATGTCATGGAAATTTCAAACCATATTTAAGAGCTATCTATTGTGTTAAAATTGTATAACTTGTACTAGCAATATCGAAACTTTCATTTGCTAAGCGTCAGTTCAAGTTCATCCGTGCACTTGAATGCCTGAAGATGCCGAAAGGCGAAACCCGGGTCGTTAGTGACAAAATCTGTGAGAATGTACATAGTTTGAACGATTCAAATTTGTATAACTTGGTTGAAAATATTACTAAATGTATATTTTACCAAATTCAATAGATGGCATTAGTCAAAAAAGATTCAATATAGGCCAAAATAATTTATTTCTGGAACACGCCGTGAACATAAGTCACCAATGCAAGATGACCGCCGTTGATTCATGGCGTTTCTCGTAAGAACTGTGCGCCACGTATTTACAAAATATGCATATATCATTATATTATTTGGGATAATGTAAATAAGCGATCGAGTCCGGGTGAAATTGAAATTGTTCCGAGAATTTAATATTATAAGCATGGTATGGTGGTGGCACATTTTTCTCGATCGCGCGTGGCGGTATTTTGCAAAATGGCGACGTCACACCGCAATTGTATGAAGAATGATTATTGTTGAATTAAACCGAAAATACAAGAAATATATTGTATTTTACTATTGAAAATGTTACTTTGGGTGGCAATTAACATATTTGATTAGTTAAAAAAATATTACAACCTATATTTATAGTCGAAAACACGATAACAAAATCCGCAAAAAAGTAGCCGCGTACAGGGCATGCTCACTAAATTTGGTGACGCGGGCAAAGGGTTAACAACCAACAGAAGTAATCTCTTTATAAATTATTTTTAAAAATGTTTTGGGACTCAACGAAACATGCCTTCAATATAGGAGACTGACACTTCATGGACTCTTGGATACATTATCAGCTAAATTGTTAGTTTGCTCTTGATATTTTTTGTTATTGGTATGCAAAATATTTATCTGCAGGATTTTTCTCAATAATCTATTTTTATATTAGCTTTTGATGGTTGGTATAACTAGCATAACACAATTGCATCTATCTTCACAGTTGTCCTATTTTATCTGTCGAACGCTTCACTATTGCCATCACTACATTTGGTTCTTTTAGTTGTTTTTTTAACGCATATGATGTCGAAAAAAGTATTCATTCACTGCTTAGACATTAAGAATTTAAAATAAAACAAAATTCTGCTTTCTTACCTAATGCTGTAAACTACGAAATTGTATACGTTTGACAGATTGACTAAAACAACCACCCTGTGAAAAAAAAACAATAAACATAGCCACAGTTAATACATTTTTGTAATACCAACCGTAAAAGGTTTATAAAAAAATCATTACGTTTGCCATAACAGTGTTACCTATTTCAGACCATGCATAAAGTGTCTAATTCTTTCTACAAATGCTTAATTTTCTTTTTAGTGTTAACCTGTTAAAGTGGCGATCAAAACTAAGCCAAAATGATTTTTTAATAATACAACCAAGCGCCGCCACTGATGGACATGACAAAATAATGCTATTTTAAATTAATACCACTCACCGAATTACAAAATAAAATTTAAAAAAGCACACAGAAACATAAATCTATAAGTAACATTATTGTTAAAACATAAAATATAAATGCACTTTGTGATTAGACGTCAGATTGACTAAGGACTGGTTACAAATTGAGCATAGTTATGCAGAAAGCAGACAGTGATTTATATCTTCACCGTAACAATGTTTCACTGTAGTGTGTAGAATGTTTAAAAAACAAGATTTATTTGCTTTACATAAGACAGCGTGAAATGAATGTTTGAACGCCTTGTAATTTGCGCTTGATGCAACCAAATCGGCGTGACTTACGTGTCCGACAGATACGACTGATGGTAGTATCGTCTTAAGCAATTATTCCCGTGCTTTGTCTATGTTTGGACATTCCTTACAGAGAGTAATTGGCATCCTGAATCATATTGCTGCATTTACATGTCAGACTATCTGCTAATAAGCTATAAGCTGGAAGAGTTTTGCATCGAATATTAATTGTTGTAATCAATGTGCTTTATCTTTCCGATAGCGGTTTGAGTGAACTGTCTGTTTTTCTCATAATATGCACAATTCTGGCAGTCTGTTTTGTAAAAAGTAAATACAAACATATTATAATATTCATTATAAACAAGCAAATTAAAAATTGAGATAGTGACACCTGTCGATGATGACTAAAGTTGTTACATGATTTTTCTACGAATTTTGAAAAGGTTTTCTCAGATGTTTTAGGCATTCCTTTAATACTATTTCACTAAATAATTATTGGATACTTAATTAGGGTGGATATGATGCCAGTGGTATATTAAAATAAAGACCTATTGATTCATCTAAGCCAGGGGTCGGCAGCCTTTCAAGTGAGGAGAGTCAAGTTGTCAAGTGAACAGGAAAGCAAAGGTATTCTTCTTATTTTTTGACCATATTCGCTTCCTATGTGGAAAATATGGTCGCCACACGGCACCTCCATGTTTCCCTGTCTCCCACTAACTGCTGTGCTTCCTCACTCAGTTCCGCCGAGTTCATCCTAAGGATAATACCTGACGGTTGTCCAGGACGCCAGAATCCCACCAGTCAAAAGAAGATGCAGGCAGGATTAAGGCTTATCGGAGACATCTATAGCACGTGACCCAGCCAGTTCCAACATCTCTCCATAGCCACTGACGTAACGGGGCACTGTCTTGTACTATCCCTAATACACGAGTTCCTCACAAATCAAACCAGCTCACCCCCATTATCTAACGCAAGCATCTACTCGCAAAGCTCAGTATACAAAGTATTCGTCAGGTGCCATGATTCACTACTGTTAAGCAGCACTGATAGAATACAAACGTTGAACAAATGGAGGTAAAAATATACAAGAACCATAAATATGTGGATTTTTTAAATAAAAAAAAACATGATAACTTCTACAAATGTCTACACAAACAGCCGTGGTTTGCTGATCTTAACTATAATAAAACGCCCCAATTTTGAAAATATTATACATCAAACATCAAATCTATTTTTAAATAATTATTTTTTAAGTTTTCATTAGAAAATAAAATTATAGTTATAAAATAAACCTACATTTAATTAAGTAGCTCATTCTATATATTGTATTACTTTAAAGCTGCGTCCAATATATCCTCTTAACAGAAATGAGTTCAACCAAGTCACTCCTGGTCAACGATAGTTATTTTCTTCAGCACACTTTTTTTAAGAGTAATTCTCAACTATCCTGGAAAAAAAAGGGACTTAGCGAGAGCGATCAGCTAACTAACAGTCTTGTTCTAGCCCAATCCTTTCTATATCTACTCTCTTTTGAAAATAAAATGTTGAGCAACTGAGTAACAAGCAGTTTTTGTAGAAAAACTACCGCCATTATTATATTATTACAGAAGTGAACATTAAAGCTAATTTTTCTTGAGTTGTAAAAGTGACTTGGTTAAAACCAATTCTCGTATGATGGGATGTCTAAAATTAACTAAGGCACTATACAAATACTTTAAATAAATGAAAAATTAATATTTTAAACAATTTTTTAAGTAAAATACCAAAAAGTACATATTTATATTTTCTGATACAGGTGTTTGATTAAAATTTCGTTTTAAACTACTAGGACCAATTTGAGCATCCATAAGGCATCTATGATCTTCTTACCTTTACCTCGCGGATGACTGCCATTCAAGTCATGAACACTGTATGGAGATACCAGCTTTGTATTGCAAGCGTTTCAAGAACACTTATTTGAAAATATAGCTAAAGCTACAGCAATTGATAATATTTAAAAGATATTAATGGTTTCGAATGATATTTTTGGTTACTTAAAAATATATTCCAATCTATATATTGCTACCATAAAGCAACAGTGAGATGAAAAGAAAAAAGTCGATTTAAAGATATGCCAATCGATTGCTGAATGGTAAACCTTTATAATGAAATAGTGAAATACATTAATTTAAAAAAATGACCCATTTAAAAGAAAAATCTTACTTTTAGAATTATTGATATAGTCGTGTAACTTCAAAGCATCAGTGAGATTTGTAGAATATCTAGATACACAAAGAATCTACTATTATCATTTATTATAAACCATAAAAGACACTAAATATAACCATAATTTACCATTTAAAAAGTTCAACACATGCCTTAAACTTCAATTATCTCAAAACTAGTATTTCCTATATCTTTGATAGATTCGGCGGCAACTTTGTGGATGTTTATTTTTAATATAAAATTAAACTTGATAAGTTTGTTGTTCCAATTTAATATAAGATTTGAATCAATTTTTAGTTTATTACGTTGCGATAGTCTGTCTGATGAAGCGTCTCAAAGAGGCGTGTCACAAATTGTAGCAAAAAAATGGAATAACAAATTAATAAGTATTTTCGATTTATCCCACTGTTTCTTTAGGGTAGCGATATTGTCACCGTATTGGCAGAATTTTCCTAAGTAACAAATTAATAGTTAGAAAAAAAGCAAATGAAAAGTTTTTGGGTGAAAGCCTCTGATCTCGATATTTTACAAATGTAGGCGCTGGTCTACAATAAACACCATCGGCCAGCATTACCTGATTCTTGGATGCGGAGTCAGTATTTGTGACTAGATGTATTGATGGTTGTTTTATTATACATATACAAGTATTTGAGACTCATTGGGAATCAGTTTTTAACTGTTTCAACCGTACTTGAAGAAAATCTAATAAAACTGCGTTTGAAAATTATTTTTTTGAATTCTTTCTGTTAGGAGCAAATGATTGAATTTTTTAAGTTGATTATCATCTTTTTCTTAGTTAAATTAGTCTATTCTCAGCAAGACGTCACAATGTCTGCACACAACAATACTCAAAATAGCTCAAGACATACAGACGCTACATGCAGAGCGTGATAACATGACCATTTTAACATTTATGGCCTACGGGATTTGTTGTAGGCCAGTGCCTTAAGTTATGCTATTTTCAAAATGTACAAAAAGAGAATCAGGTATATAATTATCAAGAGACCTGCAACAAAAACTTGTCTACACATTTTAGCGCCGATTTGCACAAAGATATTTTCACAAACATGGCAAACCACAATTAATGAAAAGATTGATCCTGACTTAGGAAGATGGCAAAGAATCGAAGAAGTAACTAGAAATCTTGAGGCCACCGAGACGTAACCATGTACTTAACCTAAAGAGCCAATTTGGCCAAAAACACAAAAATTCTTCATTTACCATAAATTGTAAATAGCTCTATATAGAAGGCCACAAAACGAAAGACGTTCTGACTACATAAACATGTATAAAATAATATCATCAATTGGGTTATAAATAATACAGTGCGGTAATATGCGCTAGCTGACTCTATCGTTCTCGAACCCTCGGTATGCGGGCACTCGAAACTGTCCCGGGAAGCCCGCGCGAGGTTTGGCCAAGACACCGAAGCTTGAATTAAACGGTTTGGGATCTGGTGGAAGCGGCAATACGCCAACTTCAGGGGAAAGACCGTTCTCGTCTCGGTAACGGCCAAAGTCATCGGCGTCCAATTCTGAAAAGGAAATAAGAAAACGTTTAAAAGAATGTATTTATGTATTTTCAAAAGCAAAATTATGTATAAATTAGTTTTATTTCATAATGAGAAGAGACTGCGATACTGAGTTGCGTGAAGCTAACAATTTAGGAAGACATTGGAACTGGCTAGGTCATGGGCTTGGGATGCTCCCAGAGAACTTTAATCCTGCCTGCCTCTTCTTTTGACAAGTGGGATTCCGGCGTCCTAGACGACTGTCGGGTACTATCCACAAGATATACTCAACGGAACTGAGGGATTCTGGAAGTAAAGCAATTGGCGGGACACAGGGAAACATAGAGGTGTCACGTGGCCACCATCTGGAGCATCTCTACATAAAGAGCGAATATGGTCAAAGAAGAACATGTATTATTTGCCACCGGATGACTGCTACCGAGAAGCTTTCAGGGTATATTTTTGTTTCAGCATAACAATATACTGACGAAATACAGAATAAGGTTTTCCCAAACTTTTTCTACGATGGAACACTTTGCAATTCCAGAAATTTTAATGGAACACTTGGCTTATTTGGCTGAGTAATTCATAATAGTATAAATACAAAAAAATATGATGATAAAACACTTATTATTTTAAACAGTGCGACATTAAGTATGTTCCTGCACTTTAACTTCGTTGCAGCATAAAAAGGAAGTCCTGCTTAGCATAAAACGGTTGTATAAAACATAAATAGATTTAAGAAAGAATCACTGACAAAATTTGTCAGATTTTAAGGCAAATAAGCATGCTGGTTTTGCTGTCACGAAAAATGGATTCCGAACCAAAGAATCATGATTGCTAGTTTTCGAAAATTATTGAAAAGGAGTGGTTTCTAAGTTATGTGGGTGTTCACGAAACACCTATTCGGCTTTTATGGAACATAGTTTGGGAACCCCTGGCGTAGATCATAAAAACATCAATCCATTTGTGTGTCATCAGGACTTGAGGGGTTAAGCAATAAAATAATAATTATGATTTGATTTGATTCTAAATATCCATGAACAATCTATATATTAATAGCCGATAATGTCTGAGTGGGTGAGTGTCTGTTTGAGTGAGCGTCCATTTCACACCTTCCAGTCTCCACTTTTTTATTCATACTAAATTTATATATTAAAAGTCGATAAAATAATCACTCGCTTTTCACTTTTCACAAATGTGTGCGTACTGATGATGTCCTCGAGACATCTTTTTCTTCTACGAAATGTATTTTGTTTGCGTACATTTTCAAATTAATAGATAATGAAATGAAATAAAATAAAATAAAATAAAATAAAATAAATTGAAATAAAATAAAATAAATTAAAATAAAATAAACTGAAATAAATTAAAATAAAATAAAATAAAATAAAATAAAATAAAATAAATTGAATTAAAATAAAATAAATTAAACTAAATAAAATCAAACACAATGCAGCAAAAATCTCCCGTTGCTGGGCAACGGGCTTACAGCTAGTAACTTTAAAATGGTAAGAAATAACTAAAGCCTGTTATCATAAATTAGGTTCGGTAAAAATGTAGTTTACTATACACTGTTTATCAGATTAAAAACATTGAAGGTAATAAACTTTATCACTACATATGTACATTTTATGTTATAACATAAGCTATGACTAAACAAACCATTGTTTTCACTATTGTTAGATGAATTGTAATTTCACAGCGAAGTAAAAATGGCAACAGTATCAATTTCACACTTCCATTGCTGTTATTTTTTCTCCTGTATGTTTTAATGTGAGGTAAGCGGCGCACAAGTGTGGTTACATCAAAAGACAAATAAACAACGATAAAAATGTTCATTAGAAAGCAGCAAGACACACATTACAAATGAAAAGATGATACTAGAACTGAAATGTCAGTCCGAACTTCATCGCACACAAATTGAACAATTCAAAGAATACTTACGGAAATCGGACGGCGTGTCTCCGAAATTATTTCTAGCGGTGAACTCCACACGCCACCGTTGATACTTTGAAGTACTATCACAGTCTGTTGTCACGATATCGTCTCCGCTGTTCAAACCCGAAACGTCTAAGCACGTTCCCGTTTGTGCGTGACGTATCTGATTGGTGCTCATCAGGATCCATTCCTAGATTAATAAAAATACTTTCAAATTCCGAGTTGTTTAATCTTCCCATTCTTATTTTGATACCATCCTTGCCCATTGTATTACAAATGTTTTCAACTGCCATTGTAGCATTGTGTCCGAATTGATACTCGTAAAGCATAATGTAGCGTAACTAATTTTTGTTTACCTCTGTTGCCAACCACCAACATATTGGTGAACGGATTCTTCCGAACAAGAATACTTCGAACACGAATTCTGACAAAGACATTTAAAATTTGATATACACATTTTTTGCATTTGTCAAGTGAATGTCTAATATATAATATGAGTATCAATAAGACAATAAAATTATGTAAACATACTGTGTATGTGAATTTTCAATATTAAATACATACATGAATGATATTTCTTTTCAATATAATGAAAAATATCGTCCCAATTACAATACAGCACATTATTTCTAAATAAATAATCCAAAATACGTATTAAATGATAAACTGTTCATAGTTAAATATTTTCCTTGTTTTTATTCAAAAAAGATTATTTGATTCTAACAAAAAGAGATTTAACAGTCACAAATGCCGACACGCCGCCACATCCAAAAATGATCATAAAATCCACAAAGCCAGGTGAAGGAATTTGCACCTAGCAGCAGAAATTGCTGTATGTGGCCGACGGCGTTATTTGTAGATCAAGTCCTAAGGAATGGAAATTCAACAAACAATAATGATATCCTTAAAATCATATTCACCTGATCTTTTCTCTTTCCATGGCACTCTGACATGAGAACTGTTCGATAATGAGTGTCCTCCCTGTACAATAAAAGAAAATTAACAATTTATAACAGGGAACAAATTTAATTGCATATATCAGTGATCTTATTGGGACTTAATCTGAGTGGTCAACGATGTTAGTTATTACGTATTTAATGGACGAAACAATTTTCAATAGTTTATTAAAATTATTTACCTCTTGTACTGCACCATCGCACACTCTTCTTCAGTTCTCAGCTCTCCGCTCTTTGTCAGGCTGAGGTACTGCGGATACAAGAGCCGATCGTGGCAAGAGTATACTCCTAAAGCACCCAATTGTATTTCTTCTCTGCCGAGTATGTCTATGCACAGCCTTGTGTGAGGGTTCTTGAATCTGATAATCGAAACAGCAAATAAAAATATGTATATATATATATATTCATTGATTCTCTTTATCGTTACAAACGAAAACATCGAGTAATAAGGGCCCAAAAGGCCACGCTGACCTGATCTCAACCAAGGCAAATTTCGAGGCATTCGATAAATTTGCAACAGCATATGGGGAACGGGATATTCTTGATTCCTCTTTCAATTCAACGCGGAGTAGATTCAACTCTTCAGCCACGGTGGATTCTCAGTATACTTAATATCACTTAAGCTAAATGGCTGAGCAAGTCACATTCTCTTAATTCTTTATTTTTTTAATGCACTCTGTATTAGGCCAATAATATAAGGAGTAAATTCGTTTCTTTTCTTGACCGCTTTGTGGAAGGCGGATGTGAAACAGCGACTGCATACGCATAACAGGTGGTGATGGGATAATCAACAAAAAAAATATCCAGTAAAATATCGTACACAACGATAAACGAAAATCTTAATAAGCACGATTGTTCAGATGTTTCATAAAGCAGCTATTCAAACAGGCAAGATAACGTACCTAGTGGGTTATGTGCACTTAATGTGTTAGATAGTCGATCAGGCCTTGCTTCAGACTGGTAAGAATTAAACATAAGTTATAGAAAAGAAATAACACTAACCTGCCATATCCGACAACGTTTCTTCCCGGAACAAACTTCTCCGGATAAACATTCTTCAAATACCAGTCAAACGATTTGCAGTGAAGTTTCTCCTTCAGGATTTTCCGATGGGTCACATCACCGATGTCGGCTCTGTTCTAAAAACAATAACATGCACAATTAACAAGATTGTATTAAAAAGCCTAATAGTTTTAGTGCTCCGTTACTCCAACTCATGCTTAACCATTTGATGATTGAAAATTTCAATGATAATTGCGAAAAACAAGCCATTTTATAACACTATACACAAAATGATTTTTTACAAAATATAGTTGTTGTATTTTCAATTTAGAATAAAAAAATATGTAAATTTCACCTTTGAATGAGTTAACAACTTAAAAAAATATTGTATCAACTAATAGTATCATAACTTGTAGGTGTCTGGTATGCACAATTTTATTTTACTTATATTTATTAAATAATATGGTTTATGTATTGGCAAAAAAATGTTGTTATTTTGTTTTCGTTGAAAGAAATAAATGACTAACCTCCAAATCTTTACGGTGATCGAAGAAATACTTGGAGTACTCGTCCATCCATACAAGAGCGAGCCGAGCTGTGTTGATTCCTAAAAAAGATAAACAGTTTTCATACATATTGATATGGTTTCACTCTTCGATCACAAATTGGTCCCTTCGCATTAAGAATATTGATACATACCATGTGTATCACGATTGTCAGGGAATTTATACGGATGAAAATCTCTGAATACATGGCCGACACGCGAGCAAGGAATCGTCTCCAATATCCCGCCACCTGTAAAAGAAAATTTTGTAAAACAATTCTGCTAAATCGCTTTTATAAAAAATTGACATGGTAGTTTTATTTTGAATACAGAGCTTACAATTTTCGATCCAATTCTCGACACTGACAAAATCAATATACAGTAAGATCTTGAGAATGCCTTCAAAAAGATCGCTAAGACAATGTCAACTTTCTTATGAAACTAAACCTAGGTATCAATTTTAATATGTATATTTTACACTAATAAAACACACTGAAAACGAAAATTCAGACAACTACCCTAATTATACATGACATGGACTTTAAAGTATAAAAACTCTATATTGCAAAGTCTCCATGTGAGAATTATACCATAGATATTAACCAAAAACAATATGTCAATCTTTGGATGAACTTATTCACAATTTACATTCATAATTAGAATACAACTTTGTTGGAAAACAATAAAGTCTGTACACAATAAACTCATAGAATACACCAACACTATCACATTGTTCTATATAATTTGGAAGCTGTGTAAACAAAAATGGTGGACAAAGAACAGCTGTTTAGATTATACAATTTGATACCATACAATAATTTTATTCAATGAGGCTTCAGACAAAAGACTACATTACGGCATCAATAAGGTATTTAGGTTGAACATTTATAAGGCATATTAAATAGGTACTCGTATTTGATGAATATCTACGTTCTCTTTGATGTAAAATCGAAAACATGTCCAGGTGTCAAACCATATAAAAGTAATATCAAGATGTCGTCTTCAGGTTATCGTAGTATGTTGTATTACTTACATTGCCAAACTCTGAAGCTCATTTCCAAATTCTCTCCGCCCCAACCGTCCATTTGCTCGTCGTATGATCCTATTTCCCAGAAATAGTTTCGTTCAATCGCAAAAAGACCTCCGGCCATTGTTGGTGATCTATAATGAAAAGTGACATAATAGTGGTTATTTAGATATTTTTGTTATCATTATGTTTGTTTGCCATTGTCGCACGGTTGCGGCCAAGTGTTATGATGTCATTCTTGCAGTTTTTATTGAATCAGAATTATTTTTCGACATATGAACACTGCACATATGTTTTATCATTTCTTTTAAATGAATAGTCACTGTAGAAATTTTAAATATACTTGATAGTATCATATAAAATCACCCACTAGGTAATATATAATTAAAAGAAACCATTACCTTGTCGGAGAGATGTCACTCTCTCGCCGTGCCAGCTCTTTGTCACTTATCGGAATCCACATAAAGTGGCCAGAAAATATGAAGCCTCCAACCTTAAAGAAAATGAAAATTTATAAGAATTAGTCGTCAACAAGAATTGTCAGAAGATCGTAAGTAACAATATTGATCATAGTCATAATCAGGGCTTTGAACCGTTATTTTTTTTGGCTCCGGTTCAAGTAAAAAAAATTATATCATTTCGGTTCCGGTTTTCGTTCTGGCAAAAATAACAGTTTTCAGTTCAGCTCGAATCCAAAAACCCAGGAATTTACCGATCTGCCCAAAATCCCAGCGTGACTCGTTTTTTTTTTTAGCTCTTCCGGGACTTTCGAACAGGGCTGTGGAGTCGGAGTCGGAGTCGCGGTATTTTGGTCAGAGTCGTGAAAAATGAGCGGCTCGATTTTTCTTAAAAAATATATTTAATGATGTGAATTTAAACAAAATAGTCAAAAGTGTTAACGTTTCATGCTTGGCTGACTAAAGATGATCTGGTGGTATACATATATATATAAGTTAAAATGTAATTATTGAAAAAATTCCTCGGAGTCGTTAATTATTTTAAAGCTGGTGTCGGAGTCGTCTTTTTTTCACGCGACTCCACAGCCTTGCTCTAGAATCCAAAATCGGGAATATACCGATTTGCCCAAAATACGCGCTGAACCGAAAAAAAAACCCATATTTTTTTTCAGTTCGGTTCCGGTTTTCGCTCCGGCAAAAATAACGGTTTTCGGTTCAGTTCCAGTTCAAAGCCCTGGTCATAATCATCATTTCATATCAGTTGATAATGTTCGTCATGAGCGAAACCGGTCCTGATCTTAATAAATAAAAGTGGGATTTATGTAGCAAATGTATATTATATTTTTTTAATACAATGCTTTTCCACCAAGTATTGCTAGTGAGCACCCTAAAAGTAACAATATTAAGATACGTCCACAATGATATTTTTGTATCGGCAGGAAAATCGATCTGTATTTTGATATTATAATCATCTTTGTAACATAAAAGATCCAGTTTAAATCATTCAAATTTTGTGTACAAATGTATATTATATTTTTTTAATACAATGCTTTTCCACCAAGTATTGCTAGTATTGCTAAAAGATCCAGTTTAAATCATTCAAATTTATTACATTTATTACAGTTATCATAATTTATAAAATTGTGAGTCTAAAGCACTATCAATTTGTTACTAATCAATTTTTTCCAGTATGGTGGCGAAATACTACTCTACAGATAGGAACGATAAAATAAGTAAATTGTAAGCCAAAATTGCAAATAATAACCTGGAATCCATATCCAGAAGTACTGTAATAGAAAGTTTCTCCCCCGATGACGTCAATGATGGGCACCAGCACAGCCCTCCTCTCGTGCTTTATACGATGCAGAAGGGGTCTTAGCCAGTCTTTTACGCCTTCGCAGTGAGCATCGAGGAACACCAGAACTTCAGCTTTGGCTAATCGGGCACCTGCTAACCGTGCCCGGATAAGTCCAGACCTGGACAAACAAAAATTTAGCAATCAAAACATGTTTCGTAGATAGTAGATCTCTTTGAATGATACAATTATTGACTCCAATGTAAGTAATGTAAGTTGATAAAATGGAATTTTACAGACAAATTTGTAAATTGTTAAAACATCTTGTTATTGGTATGTATGCATAAATCCAAGAGTCACAGCCAATACACAATCTGTTGCGTACGATAAGCACACTATCCTCTTCTGATCTCTTTACTTTCTCCCGTGTCATCCCAGCATTGTTCCGCCGAGTCCATCCTATGGATAGTTATCAGCAGTAATCTATCTGGTTGAAAGAAGAAAGCCAGGTCCACCGCCACTTTTATATGATATAAGACACTACTTAGTTCGCTCTCTTATCTCAATCGCAAACAAACCACTTTACCCCTAGTATTTGCCACAAGCATTTATTTTAAAAACTCATTAAATTGTTATCCTGAGCGTTTGTGAGGTGCCATAACTACCAACAGTAAAACAGCACCTTCGAAATGGCAGCAGTGAATAAACGGCCCTTGAATTTTATGAAATACAACTGTGTCTCAGACTTGGTAATCTTAACTTCAATCAAAAGTTTCTCCAGCAATCACTTGTCAGATAGCGAGCTTTTCAACAAAATTGCCATATCTTATGATGACCGTTAGCTACCTGAAGCCTATCAAATATGGCTTGAATACCCTCGATATACAAAGTTTAGTTTGCTAAAAAGGGTAGAACAATATGGAGCAATGTGATATAAACATATTCTGATTCTAAATACAATTCACAGAGCACAGAAATACCTTACAACAAAAAGAAAAAAATAATACCTTATATCAAGTCTCAATATCTTCACTTTCCCCTCCTTCATTCTGGTGGCGACATACCAATCCAGTTTCCCCTTTAGCTCTTCGGTCGTGGAGCCATCATCGACAAGTATAACCTCTTTGACATGCTTCCCGCCCGTTAAGATAGCGCTCCATGCTGTGCGGACGACCACCGAATACGGCTCATTGTGGAACACTATCACAACAGACGCAGTGGGAAGCTCTTTGTCGTATTCTACAGAGTCACATTTTGGGTTACGATAATCTGGAACAAACAGAAAATACATTTAGGAATTTTGTTATTCTTAACTGTATCAAATTCTAATGTGGAACAGACAAAATTTTAATGGAGTATCTCGATACAGCTTGTTTTTACGAGAACTGTTGAACTAGTTGCTAGTTGTTTTCTCTACGCCCAGCTTACCTGATCAGTAGAAATCATTTACATAAGTCGATAAAAAAAATCAATTAAGCGTTTTAATACCGCGCAAATAAATCATTAAATATATGTCCCAGAGATACTGCGTGTCTTTGAGAAAAATAATTTTGCCTAATATACACTCGAATTCGATATTTTAAAAACCTATATTGATTCAGTGTAGATAGCACTACACATATTTATCAAAATATTGCTTATATTCTATTAGAAAGTATTTGATTTTTTAAATGTCTTGGACATCCGTGTTCGCTTGCATATGTTTCGGACAACTGTGTCCGCTTGGTATTCAAGTGGTTAATAATTCCATTCCTGTGAACCTGCAACTGGGTATATAAAAGCTGACAGCATCGACTACACAGTTACATACAGGGAACAAACAATTCGCCACAATCAATGACATCACTGAGATTCATGGTTTTGAACAGAAATCCACAAATCAATTGAAAAATCTATAATGATTAGTCATCATTTGGTTTGATAGTATATCATGCTCCAAAAACAAGCTGAGTAAACTTCTGGCACTTCAGGTGTTCGAACTGTTGAGTAATTTCTAAAATAAGACATCATTTTTTACAATATAAACAAAAAAAGCTGTCGAATAAATTTTACAGCAACATGATTGGTCATCTTAACCCAATGATAAAATCTTTTCTTGACGATTACATAGACTATCCCCGTGCGTACAATGTGAGGCCGCGGAGGGTCCTTTTGCTCAAACCCCCCTTACTTCCACCACTCTCTATCTCATCTGCCTGGTTGACGACATCAAACCCCAGACAGATGAAAATGACACTGACTACAACTATTTATAAGGGTCTAACATGCACTGAAGAAAGGAAATAAAAAGAATATAAGATGGGGAAAAAAAAACAACCAAAATACGAGAGAAAAAAGAGAAATAGAGCTCTTCTCTATGTAAAAGATGAAAGACGCCAATCAGTCACAGTATAAATTAAAAAATGACTTATTAAGAATCAAACTGCAAGTCCATTGCTTTCCCACTCTAACACAGCTTTGTCAAAAGCAGACAGAGTCAGTAAAAACGATTCACAGAGAATCAAATTAAAAATGAACTACAAGAAATTTGTTATCCCACTCTAATAACATGGCTTTGTCATTAGCAGGTAGACCTGGTAGAGTATGGAAAAAAATGACTCACTAGAAATCCAATTGGAATTGAACTGCAAGACATTTGTTTTCCCACTCTATCATAGCTTTGTCATTAGCAGGCGGAGTAAGAAAACAAATGACCCGCAAGGCATCCAATTAGATTTGAACTAAGACACATTTGTTTTCCCACTTCAAAACATAGCAGTGATAAAATAAACGGCTCGCAGGGAATCCATATGAAAATGAAGCAGCATTACATTTGGTTTTCCACTCTAACACAGTTTTTCATTAACAAGCAGACTGAAAAAAACAAATGACTTGTAGAGAATCCAATTGTAATTCAACAGCAAGTGATTTTGTTTTTTTTAAACAGTGATACACTCCAATAAATGAATCTCAGAAAACCATCAGCTCAAATTGTTGGATTCGCAGCTAAGCAACTCATTTCTCATATCAAGATTAAACACAATAGTTGTAATAAATACTTCTAGAAGACTTTCACTGTATTTCACACAACAGAGATTCCATTATTTTTTAATGAATTCATTCATTTATAAAACAACATTTAGATTATTCATTTAGCTAACTATAAATCACTTTAAAAGAAGGCTTTTATGTTCAAGGTCAAAAAAGTAGCACCATAACTCTGTTTGGTAAAAAAAAATACACAAAGAGATTGTGTAAGATTGATTTTTTTTAAAACATTAAAAAATAATATGTATATTATAAATGCCTACAAGCGATTAGTAAAACATAAAATTTATTCAACAATCTCCTGTTTAGAATAATAATGTTTTATTTATGTTAAAGATGTGTAATCTAGCGAAGATTATGAACCAGTCGTACTCAACTGGTGGCGCATGGGACTTGAGCATCAATGAAGACATTTATTTGCAGATAATTAGCGGTCGATTCGAAGCGTGCAGTCTCATTAAAAAAATACTGTTGTATTGCCGAAAATAATACATAATTGATAAAAATAATTGTTGAATAAAACGGTTAAAATTGAACAAAAAAAATCGTAATTTTTCATTTCAAGCCCTGATACTATGTTACTATAATTGACTAAAAATATAATTTGAATATGACTTGGCCTCTATACATATCAAATTGACCCGTTCAATTTGGCGAATGAGGGATTGTCTAAATACCAATACCGTAATATCGGTGTAACTGTAAAATGTAAAAAAAAAACTAATTAAATGTTGCCAATTTATTGCCGTAAATCACAATTTAAAAAGTTTCCGCCAGTGTACCTCAGTACAGATGGTTTTGATAATAGAATGAAAATTCTGTTATTAAATTGATAATTGTTTTTTTATCTAACAATAAAAACCACTTTCAAAAAAGCTTAAATAAATAAAATAAACTTCAAAAATTCGTTGATTATTAAAGGTATATTTGTGTTTTTTTAATATTGTTTATAACAATTTTAAATGATCGATCTCGAGATTCCGGGATCCCGGAATTGAAAAATTGGGAATCCCGGAATCACACGAAGGGTCTCGGATTGGATGCACCAGTGACGATATCTGTAACTTTGATATAAGATAGACCTACAGTTATATTACACATATAATTCTAAGTTAATTTCTGGCAAGATTGTTTTTTTTTTAAATAAATATATTAAATATTGCTAATGTATGTTTGTAATATCATTTCTCCTAGTGTTGACTTTATAAAAAAATATATTAAAAACGATTGACGATGTGTAGGGGTGATAAATACCAAATATTTTGTTTAAGCCGTCATTTGTGTTGCCTTTCGAATTTATTTCGAATAAAACATTACAATTGATCACTTTGTTATTACACTTGTTAGATATGTAATAAACAGTATAATAACAAAATCATCAATCTTCATTGCATCTTTGTCATGTGATCCAAACAAATGAATGCTGGTTGTTTATCACTGCATACATGTGGCAGTGAAAAGTCAACTGGTGTGTGAATAAGCGTGCAAGAGAGGCAATGGTCAGCCAATGAAATGTCAAATGTCAACCAAGAATCGAGAATTTCAAAACACATTAAAGTAATAAAATATTCTGCAGTGAATCAGTATTCTACTGACCCAAAAAACTATACTATAGTAAATTGCTTCGACACACCTCGATTTTTTCGATAGATTAAAAATACTTCGACCTTCGCGGTTTAGTCATTTAATTGTTAATTAACACAAATGTCATTCAATCCAAACGTAATTCTTTGCAAAATAAATTGGTTGGAGATTTTTTTCTTAATTATATTCTAATAATTAAATGAGTGTTCAACACAATTCGGTCCTGCATCTCAGCTATGAACGCGTATGATTAGCGTTTGTTCTATAAACCCTTTGGTAGTGAGTAGGGTATCCAATCCCGGAGCCTTTTTCCAATCCCGGGATTTCGGGATTGATTTATTTTGAATCCCGGGATTGATATTTTCTCACCGAGGAATTTGAAATCTCCGATTTGGTGAAATTCGAGAATTTCCACAATCGCGGATCGCGGCCATCTCAATCCCGGCATTTCGGGATCAGAAAATTGAACGGGATCCCGGGATTGGATGCCCTAGTAGTGAGCTCATTTTTACTAAATTAGAATTTTTTATACATTTTGATTTTTTTTTACCATTGATACACACAAAATATTGTTTATTGGTCAATCTGGGAAGAATATGGAATAATATTGCAGGTGAAGTTTTATCATTGAATATGATAGTTAATCGGCTTGTATTTAGATTTTTCAAAAAAAATGTAATAAATCCCGGAGTTGCCAAATTGATCGGGATCCCGGGATTGGAAGCCCTAATCTTACTGCCATACATAATGCACAACCGTTGCTAGTTCTAAATTGATTTTTTTTAAATTTCAAATGTATGTATACAACGTAAAAAAATCGCACGCAATTGTCATTAATCAAGATGATGTAGTTAGCATATTCTTTTTTTTTAAATATCATTCTAAATATAGCACTATGTCGACAAACTGTACAAATAAGAGGAAAACCATTAGCAAATAAACTAGCCACGAAATATTTAATAAAAAAAAGCATTTGAAAACATATCTCCTCAAGCAAAGCAGTGTCTGTCAAACTTCTTCATCTCGTGTCACAAAAATTTGCCAAGCGGCACACCAAATAATAATCCTTTATTAATAGGAATCAAACAGGACTACTCCTAAATGTAAGGTTTATACTCATCATCAATTCGATGCTGTTTGCATAGCATCGTTTCGCTTTTGTATTATAATAAATTAATAGTTAGGTTATCTGCCTCTTTTGCCGCGGCACACCTAGAACCCCCCCGCGACACACAGTTTGGTAGACACTGATATTCAGGATGGCCCATAGTGCAAATTTTCGAAAAAAGTTCGAGTTAATTTGATCGACTGCAAATAATCACAAAGCATAAATCATATATGAGCCACTTCCGGCCCTCTACTACTTCAAGTTCGGCACTGAACCTAACGAATTGTATGCAATTAAAATTGTATTCAAGCAATACCAACGCCAATATGAAAGCCTCATAGTTCAAATACCAAAGGCCAACCATTTTTACCATATCCACTCCCAATGTAGAGCATATGGACTTCTAATGGAGTTTATCTCAATATAAGTGTTTCTACGTGAACTGCTTGTAACTCAGTTGTTAAACCTATCTTTTTTTCTTCGAAGAGTAAGAATATAAGGTTAAGTCTAGGACAAAACTAGTGGTTAGGCAATCGCTCTCGTTATGTTCTGTTTTTTGATTAATTGGTGGCAGGGGGGAATTCAAGACATCACATACATGCATGCCTTCGAATAGAAATTCATGAATCGATTAATAAATCAATTTATAAAAAAATCAGTACTGAATCGATCAGTTGATAATGATCGTGAACGAAACCGGCTCTGATCATATTTAATAAAATGGGAATCAGTACAAATGAGTATTCTATTTTTTTTTTTAAATAAGAAGCAAATTTATGCCAATTCACATAATGTTAATTTGGAACGGCCCTTAAAATCGGAGACATAATGATGATTTGACCCCAGAACGAGGAAAGGTTGCCCGTGCTTGGCACAAGCGCTCCGATGAGATTATTGCATATTGCATCAACCACACACGCAAACAGTCGCATGTCGCAAGTGTTCATAATGCAAATATTGTCAATATTTCGCTCTGAAACCCAACTGCATTAATTTTAATCCTTTCGCCACGGTGGCCATGTAAATACGCGTGAAATCAATACAAACCGAATTAAACGGTGATGAAATGGTCAAGACGTGCTCTTTTTATACATCATCAAATCAAATTAATTTGATTGAAACTTACTGGGTTTAACTACATTACAATAAGGTAGAAAAAAACATTGTAAGTATTTTGAATTTGAATCGTTCAAACTATGTACATTCTCACAGATTTTGTCACTAACGACCCGGGTTTCGCCTTTCGGCATCTTCAGGCATTCAAGTGCACGGATGAACTTGAACAGACGCTTAGTAAATGAAAGTTTCGTGTTTATATAAGAAATAAATGCATCACTGAGTCCAAAGCCATTGCTGGCGAAAAGGATAAGCTCATGGGAATGGTAAGTATTTTGCATCTAAAAACAATTATTTGGCATAGTTAGTCTAATAATAAAAACCCACAAGTTCACACCTTGTCAAAATCTAAGAAAATACGTATTAACTATAGATCAGCGTAGTAGCGGCCGGTCAATGTCATTTGATCAATGAAATTGTACATGCACCCCTTGTACATGCAGGGGCGGCTAAATAAATTAAGAATTTAAAATGAGTGAATGGTATAAATGTTATTTTTTAATATTATTCATGAAATATAACCACCCCTGCATATACAAGGAGTTCATTGATCGAATGCCACATTGACCGGCCGCCACTGAATCAGCGTTTCCCAAACGATGGCTCGCGACCCGGTACCGGGTTGCATAAAGCAAAATGTCGGGTCGCCAAGTTCCTAAAATATCGTTTACAGCAGTGATGCACAAACCGCGGCCCGCGGGCCGCATGCGGCTCTTTTTCAATTTTGTGGCGGCCCTTAAATCTTTTTCTAAAACATATTTTTTTCACGTAAAACATTTATTTAATAAATGTAATTAAGCTTTTTCTTCAATGAAGGAGAGTGAATCGATTCATAGAAACAGGCTTACAAATATTATGTCAAATTATAAAAACTAGTTTAAAAGACCAAAAATATATTTCACAATGAAACGATTTTTAATAAGCAAGTACTCATAATCCTTTTTCTTTCATGGCTTATTTATTTTCGAAATCACACGGTCAAAATAAGATAATGGAACCTATTACTCATTTATCTAAATTCACTTCATCTTTTTTACACGGTTTTAAGGCTGTTTTACATGGAACATACATATGTTCTGTATAAAAAAGGATTGAGCCCGAATCCACGATAATTTATTTTATGCGGCCCGCTAGAAGGTATAAGTTGTGCATCGCTGGTTTACAGTGAAAGTAGAATCCGAGACAGAATTGCAGGATTCGGATATTAATTCAATAATTGAAAGTTCGTCTGATACGACACTCAAAGACATCTTCGACAGAATACCACTGATGGATTTCTGGCTATCTTGTCGTCAAGAACATCCAGTTTTAGCACGAAAGGCGATAAAATTGCTTATGCCTTTTGTCACAACCTATAAGTGTGAAGCAGGCTTTTCAACATTGGTTTTCTTAAAAATAAATATTGCAACCGATTGGAAGTCGAACCTGATCTAAGAATAAACCTATCATCCTTTTCTCCAAACCTGGAGCTTTTAGTTAACAAGAAACAGAAGCATACCTCTCATTAATAAATTATTGGTACATTTGATTTCTTTATAGGTTTGTCAGAGTAAATTATTTTGTATTATAACATATAAAGACTGTATGGACATAAATATACTGATTTATCTTACCTATAGGCCGGTAGTATAACAAATGTAGTGGGTCACGAAAGAGAAATAATTAAATAACCGGGTCGCCGAGGAAAAAGTTTGGGAATCGCTGCTATAGATCATTCCACACAATAAAATAATTCGAAAAAATGTTTTGTATAGTAACAAGCAAGTGCCGATATGTTTAATTCTATTAAGCTTATATTTATTGCAGTCCACTGTTGACTTGCAAGTAAAAATAGGCATACAGATAGTTAATAAAAACACAATAATCCTTTGTACTTCATTCCACTTTATTTAATATGTCAGGACCGGTTTCGCTCATTGCGAGCATTGTCAACTGATAATAAATATAATTTAACAATGCTATTTATACAAAATTGAAAAGTTATACACAACAATTGGCATTGAAAAGAAATTGCCAATTACATTAAAGTGATTCTAAAATAACACAAAATTAAAATGTTCAACACATCTAACATATAATTAAAAAGTCATCCCAGATTAATAAATTCAGAATGCGATTGAAAGTAATTACAAACATAATTAAAATTTGGGAAATTTTTGACAAAGTGATAAAATGCTACATTAATAAAGTGAATTAAATAAAGTGGAATGAAGTACAAAGGATTATTGTGTTTTTATTAATATAATGCCTTTCCACCAAGTATTGACAGTGAACACCCTAAAAGTGATACAGATAGTTCTTAATTGGAAAATAATTAAAAAAAAATAAACTATTGGTAAAACGTATAGTACAAGTCCAGTTCATCGTGAAACTATTCTCATCGAGTTTACCTCGTATGATTTGTCAATTTCAACATATTTGGCGCACAGTTATTTATTTATTAGCTGTAATGTAAAATATCAAAAACAAAACAATATTATTTTAAACAAATTTCCAAATTTTATCCGTACATTATTTGTATAATCGAAAATTACCTCTATTTAATGGAGATGTACACGTTTGACCTGCATCTTCAACCTTTCAATATCTCATAATTTTACACTACCAAGGATGACCAGTATGCAATACAATGAATGTTCACATTCCGGTTTTGAGTGAGTTAAAAAAAAAGCGAAATTAAACAAGATTGTAAGTCGGAAAAATATACATAAAAATAAAAGTAAAAATGCATTTCTTGTGTGGCGCGGTGTATCATTAAAAATTATAAAAACGCGATCAAAGCGACGATAAAAAAATAATGTTAGAACACGCGTATTTATTTTATCAAAGAATTGTAAAAAAAAACTAATGATGCAATATCTCGTATGTGTCTCAAAATTGCAGGGTTTCCCAAACTATGTTAGCTCTAGGTGCTCCGAAAAAAATTGGAATGGTTTTATACGCTGCAACACAGTTCAAAAAAAACTTAAAAATTCAGCTAAGTGTTCCGTTACATTTTTCGGACTTGCAAAGTGTTCCATTCCAGAAAATATTTGGGAAACCCTGCAATAGTGAACGATTTTTTTCGTGCAAGATTTTTACGAACACGAATTATCCGGACAGAATACTCCGAACACAGACTTTTCCGTAGACAAAACCTTCCGTACATATAATACTACGTATATTTAAATATTTTAAATTTACGAATTCATCCGTAGAAGATTTTTCCGAACATGAATTCTCCGTACACCTATTGTTCCGTACACATAAACTTCGTACTTCTATGTGTACAATGATAACTTACACACACGTAGTTAAATTGTTGACAACGTTAAAAATATTCGAGCTTGCACTCATTATGTTTCCAGTCACTCTGACCTGATGTGCGAGCGCAATCACGCAGTTATGTTTTACTATTAACCTCAAAAATTTCAACGTCTTGTTGTCATTCTCGCCTTTTTTCTATTCAAAATATCTAAGCAAACCTTACCTCAGCCGTAATTTTTTGTTTTTATTTTGACGAGCTCTTGTTAGTATAATAACATAACCTTAACAATAATGTTATTTTTACTCTGTCTAGCGCTCGCCAGTGAGTTTATACACTTATTAGATACTTCATACATTCACTAGTCAAAGTGAATGTGTATTATTATAGAAATTTCAACTCAAACTATTTTCTAGTTAATATGTTTACATTAGAGGTCTGCACGGGGCCGGGCCCGGGTAAGGAATTTATTCTTCAGAAAAAAAATTCAGACTGTTCGTGTCATAAGTCAGCCATGATGGTTTTAATTATTACCATTTCTATAGAGAATCGTAAATTAGTGTAAATTTGTAAAAAAAAACGGGTTTTTTCGGTATGTTGAGTATAAATCCGGGCTTCGGGTCGGGTTCGGGACGTTCGGGTAACAATTGTGGTATTAGACTCGGGCCCGGGCCGGGTCGGGTCTGAGTCTTTCGGGCTCGGACCGGGTAATTTTGTAAAATTTCGGCCCGTGCAGAGCTCTAATTTACATTGATGACATTTCACACGTTAACTGTGACATTATTTTTAATCCGTGTCCGCCCACAATGTGGAGCATGTGGATTCCTAATAGAGGTATCTCAACAGAAGTTTTTCTAAGAGAACTGATTGTTACTCAATTCCTCAATGATTATTTTTTGGAAGGGATTAGGGTAAGTTGGTTGCTCTCGCTGCGCCTCGTTATTGCAGGCATGGAATGGTGGAAGGATATTTATAGAAATCACAACAGAAATAGACAAATCGATTTAAAAAAAAAAAACTGTATGTACAGGTATTCGAACCCGTGAGATCCTTCACAGGATTCAACAACGTTGACCACTGCGTTACGGAACTTAACGGGATTCGGTAGTAAATAGCACGTAAAGCTGCGGTAAAATAGTCATACTATATGATGTGGTATATCGCATACGAGGTATTTCAAATATAAATTTCAAACTGGTTTTGTAAAACATAACATTAATACAGCACGAATTATTGCAGTGGTTTTATACGAGTGGTTCGCGGCCCAGTGGTCACGAAAGGTTTAAGCGGGCACCGGAAAAATGTTAAAAACATTATATAAAACTGTCCTTACTGGGAACATATAAACCAGCGATTTCCAAACTGGGAAGCGTTGACTATTAGTAAAGGGAAGCGCGAACAGCTAAAAATATGTATCTACCTTTTAAGACGTGTCTTTATTCTTATATTAAATAAAGAATAGTGAGGCGCGTATTTTTTTTTAAATGTAATAACATAAAGTTTGAGAACCACTGCCGTAAGAAATGCAACCGAGGCGAACGCCTAAACTTTTGTTCATTGAAATATGCTTCGGTTTTTTTAATATGTTAGAAATTAGTTTATAATATTATGTACATACATAACTACATATAAAAATAAATGCGTTTCAACACCACATACATAGACTATCTTGAATCATATTTTGAAAAATAGTGAAAGGGAGGAATGGAACAAATGAGACCTGCTTTAATTGTTAAATATTTATTGTATAAATTAATAAAAAAAAATGCAAAAAAAGTTTTTACATTGCTACCCCTGCATATATTGATTGAGAAAAATTGCAGTGCAGATGGAAATACATTACGCTTGCAACGCGTAAAGTTCATTCATTTCCCATATTGCGGATATCAAAAACATCTTTGCGTCTAAAAAATATTGCCATAATCTATAATGCATTACTGGCTGTTTTTCCTCTCATTGGATATATGTCATCGTTTGAGGACAATGTTAAGATGCATGGTATGATAAAAGATTCTTCTCACACCGACTATTCCTGATCATATTCAACATAATTTGTTGCAATATATTGCCAGAAAACGTTAAGTCCGAAATTGGATGTTTTGAGTTATGAATGTGTGATAGATTTAAACACGCTTTAAAGTCTCAAAAAAACAAGCTGACTCATATTTTATTTTTTTTATATTTAAATAAGTAATACGAACTAAGTATATTTCGTTGGCAATTATAACTGGCAGTAACTTGACGCTTTTTAGATGCACAGATTTATTATTTATACAGCTACCCAACGACGATTAGACGACTAAACGTTTTTATGTAGTACTAGCTGTAAGCCCGTTGCCCAGCAACGTGAGATTTTTGTTGCATTGTGTTTAATTTTATTAAGTTTAATTTTATTTTATTTTATTTTATTTTATTTCATTTTATTTCATTTTATTTTATTTTATATTATTTTATTTAAAAAAGTGGAGACTGGAAGGTGTGAAATGTGGTCGGACAGACATTATCGGCTATTAATATATAGACTAGCTGTAAGCCCGTTGCCCAGCAACGTGAGATTTTTGTTGCAAAGTATTTAATTTTATTTTATTTTATGGTATTTTATTTTATTTTATGGTAATTTATTTTATTTTATTTTATTTTATTTTATTTTTTGGAATAATGTCATGTTTGCTAACAACCATTTTTCGTAGGAGCAGAAATTTCGTAAATTATTTAATATTTGGAATAATGTTCAAGTTTGCTAACAAACAATTATTGTAGTAGCCGAAATTTCGTTTATATTTAATTATTGGAATAATGTTCAAGTTTGCTAACAACCATTTTTCGTAGGAGTAGAAATTTCGTAAAATATTTAATATTTGAAATAATGTTAAAGTTTGCTAACAATCATTTTTCGTAGTAGCCGAAATTTCGTAAATTATTTAATATTTGGAATAATGTTCAAGTTTGCTAACAACCATTTTTCGTAGGAGCAGAAATTTCGTAAATTATTTAATATTTAGAATAATGTTCAAGTTTGCTAACAACCATTTTTTGTAGTAGCCGAAATTTCGTTTATATTTAATTTTTGGAATAATGTTCAAGTTTGCTAACAACCATTTTTCGTAGAAGTAGAAATTTCGTAAATTATTTAATTTTTGGAATAATTTTCAAGTTTGCTAACAACCATTTTTCGTAGGAGCAGAAATTTCGTAAATTATTTAATATTTGGAATAATGTTTAAGTTTGCTCACAACCATTTTTCGTAGTAGCAGAAATTTTGTAAATTATTGAATTTTTGGAATAATGTTCAAGTTTGCTAACAACCATTTTTCGTAGTAGCAGAAATTTCGTAAATTATTAAATCTTTGGAATAATGTTGAAGTTTGCTAACAACCATTTTTCGTAGTAGCAGAAATTTCGTAAATTATTTAATTTTTGAAATAATGTTTAAGTTTGCTAACAACCATTTTTCGTAGTAGCCGAAATGTCTTAAATTATTTAATTTTTGAAATAATGTTCAAGTTTGCTAACAACCATTTTTCGTAGTAGCAGAAATTTCGTAAATTATTTAATATTTGGAATAATGTTTAAGTTTGCTCACAACCATTTTTCGTAGGAGCAGAAATTTCGTAAATTATTTAATATTTGGAATAATGTCCAAGTTTGCTAACAATCATTTTTCGTAGTAGCAGAAATTTCGTAAATTATTTAATATTTGGAATAATGTTCAAGTTTGCTAACAATCATTTTTCGTAGTAGCAGAAATATCGTAAATTAATGAATTTTTGGAATAATGTTTAAGTTTGCTCACAACCATTTTTCGTAGTAGCAGAAATTTTGTAAATTATTGAATTTTTGGAATAATGTTCAAGTTTGCTAACAACCATTTTTCGTAGTAGCAGAAATTTCGTAAATTATTAAATCTTTGGAATAATGTTGAAGTTTGCTAACAACCATTTTTCGTGGTAGCAGAAATTTCGTAAATTATTATATCTTGGAATAATGTTTAAGTTTGCTAACAACCATTTTTCGTAAATTATTAAATCTTTGGAATAATGTTCAAGTTTGCTAACAATCATTTTTCGTAGTACCATAAATCGACCTCGGCGCATATATCGACAGCCCTGCAAAGGTTTCAAGTGTGCAAACAAATATATTTCGTAGAAAAAGAAAAATATCTTGGAATCATTTTTTTTGAATTGGCCACACTAAGTATTTGACATATTCTATTTTTGAATTTTCAATACAAACAAACAATCAAAGTCAAGTTTGAAATAGTTCTTTTTTCGAATGCTTAATATATATAATCTAATTTTGTCGCACCTGAAAGTTTGCCCTTTACCTCAGCGGTAAGACGTTCCGTTCATATTGTTTCAAGTTCCACGTTTCGAATCCGACCCGCGGCAGAAATAAAATGTGAAATAAAGTTTAGCGTTTTTTCACATTTAAAACTATGTGCTTCTTCAGCGTAATGAAAAAATACTTCTAGTATGAATAAAAAAAATGTCGACAGTCGGGCTGGGGATGAGGAGGGGGAGGGGAAATCGGTGACAATCATATAGAAGATGGGATCACTGAACAAAATCTGTCAAATCAGCTCCTAGCCCTATAATTATAGCTTTAAAAAATCGAATCAGTTCATTTGATTATTTAAAAAACTTCGTAGCCATGCAAATTTTGAAATAAAGTTCTCTCAATATTAATTACGATGCTTTAGTTCTAAGCCAGGAAATTTGAATTTTGAATATAAAAAGACGTCCATTCCAATTGGCCGAAAAATGTGATGTTCAAAATATGTTCAAAATAAATCGCTATCATTGGGCGAAGTGGACATCAGTACGCACACATTTGTGAAAAGTGAAAAGTGAAAACTTATTTTATCGGCTATTAATATATAGATTTTTTTTTGTCAATTGTTATTTATTTATTTGTCTTATTGTTTACCCGCTACCGCCTCGCTACATTTCAGTTCGATTCATGGTATTCGAAAAAGTCGATTATCTCAAAACGAGGTTTTTTGTCTTAAACGTTTTCTGGCAGAATACCGACGATAAAGTAATACAAAAATAAATAGCTCTGTAACAAGAAAGCACGATAGAAAATGGTATTTGTTTTATATTGTGGAATATAAAAAGTATCGATGTGCGGAGAATTCGTGTACGGAAAAATCACTGTACCAGTATGCACTTATAACATGTTGAGCTGTCCGCTGCATACATATGTATAACATTATGATTTTGTCACTCGAAAAACTGGGCCCCAGAATTTTTGCATGGCTCCCGACCACATAAAGGTTAAGAAACACTGAATCAGTGTGTATTTTATCACTTATGTTTATGTTTGTATAAATGAAATTCAAGGAAAGTGAAAATGTCCGTTCAAATAATAAATTTGATTTTTTTTACACACGCCAAACACGTCATGAGTGACTCAATCCACCAAAGTATGACGATTTTCTTTTTAGTTTTTGTATAAGCGTTTAGTAGTACGAATTTTATTATTCTCTCTGTCTTCTTGGAACTACAGTACATGGTGAACCTTGGTAGTATCATCAGTCTCATAAGCTCCACTCGATCCTCCGCCCTCCTAAGACAGTCGCTGACATCCAGTACTCACAGGTCCTGTGACACCCCATTCATCTATCGAAGTCGCTGTCTTCTAACGCTTCGTCTTCTCTCATGTGAGACATTTAGTTAGTTTACATTTATCCATGTGATATATGTATGCCCGGCCCAACTCAGGGGTTGACTTTTAACAAATCTGACAATATCCTTTTCACCGCAGTAGTTATTAATCTCATGGTTGTGCCGATATCGCCAGATGCCATCTTTGCAGACAGAACCGAAAATCTTTCATATGATTTTTCACTCAAACAGTTGTAGCTTCTGAGAATCTTTAGAGCAAGGCGTCCAGGTCTCTAACCTATACTCCAGGACTGATTTTATGAAGGTTTTTAGAGGCAAACTTTTATATTGCATGATAGGCGGAAAGATTTAAATTGTTCATGTAGATTGTAGACCATAAATTGCTTCTTAAAATTCTCCTTTTGATTTCCTTGCTTACTGTTCTGGACATTGCTTATTATATATCTGGAGTATATTGCACGTGTTGAGGATGCCTGAAGAGAGCCTGAACCCTGCCTGTCTCTTCTTCCGGCCGGATGGATCCCGGCGTCGTGGAAGGCCACTGATGACTATCCACAGGATGTACTCGGCGGAGTTACGGGACGCTGGGATGACCTGGGAGGAGGCGAGGAGACTGGCTGGAGATAGAGAATTGTGGAGGAGCTTCGTGGTGACCATATGCTCCGTATAGGGAGCGGATATGGATTAAAAATATATATATTATGCTCCTACAACATTCTCTTGCACTAGTAATACGCAGCGCATCCAAAATAATTACATATTACAATTTACTAATTTGAATTGTCTGAATGCTGTACTCTTATTATTAATCTGACAGTCAGTTCAAGTACATTCGTGCACTTGATAAAACACGAATATGCCGAAAGGCGAAACCCGGGTCGTTAACAACAAGATTAATGGAAGAGTACAGCATTCAGACAATTCAGATTTTAAATTGAAATTCCATCAAGCACCTTCAGTCGAAATTACAAATTATACAATTTACTATTTTTAAGGGGTAGGCCAGGGGATTCTCTTTTCCTTTACTTACTTTATTTTCTACAAAAACATATTTCTTCAAATTCATGCGCCCTTCAAATCACGTCCCTGGTGAATGGTCAAATAAGGATACACCCAAATGGCAACACTCTAAAGCTCCAATACCTATACGATTTAAGGAACACTGATTCGAATCGCAGAGCTCAGCTATCTCGAAGCAAACTAACATCTGGGACATAAACGAAAGTAAAATTTGCATACAGGGTGTTCTGTCACGCGATTTAATGATTTCTGAATAGTTTTCGGGGAAAAGTGCCACGGGAATGTGGCCGTTGGGCCGCGCGCCCTTGGTGCCATTTCTCATTGTTTCCATAGCCAGATTGGTCGATTTGGATAATGGTATCATTAAATATTTCCACATTTTTCAATGGGGTGAAAAATAAGATAAACAGAAGAAAAACCACAAGGGGTTGACTTATATAATTTGACATGAAAAAATTAAATGCATAGAGAAGTAAATATGTCGCAATATTACTACGACCCACGTCGTTCGCTAACGAACGAATCTAAACGATATAATCTTTGTAGTTAACGAGAACTGTTTTCATTCTCACTTTTCCACTCGCAACATTACAGGTAGATTGAGAAGACAAACAAATGACAAGTGAGGAGCAAACATTCAAAAAGTGTTTTGTCACAAATTTTGAAAAATGGCGTTTTATATCAATTCTGACAGTCCATAATAAAACCTATGAATGGAAATCAAAATTAGTGTTCAAAAAGGTTTTTTTTTCATATTAAAATGAAATCATAAAGTTGACACATTCATACAAACCGTCACTTTTGCAACACTTAAATCATCATTTTCCAAGCTTTGTATTTGTGTGACAAAACACTTTTTGAATGTTTGCTCCTCAAGTAGAGAATCCAACCATAATTGAAGTTCGAGTCATTCGTTGTCCCACTCACTGTATTGTTAGTAGCAGGCAGATTGATGAAACAAATAACTCACAGAGAATCATTAATTTTGACTGTTTCAAAGTATTTTCTTTCCAACTCATTCTTTTGATTGGTCTAAAAAAACATAAAAGGTTGACTATGACAACAATGAACATAGCCACAATTATTACATTTAAGTTTTTTTTTTTTTAACCATGTCCGATCCTAATGGAGTTTATCACAACATAAGTGTTTCTACGATAACTGCTTGTTAATCAGTTGCTCAACCACTCGTTTTCCAAAGAGAGTAGGGATAGAAGGATAGAGCTAGGACAAGACTAGTGGTAAGCTAATCGCTCTCGATACGCCCCGTTCATAAGATAGGATGGGTGGGAGGGGGAATTCAAGACATCACATACATCCATGCCTTCGAACAGAAATTCATAAATCGATTGAAAAGACAATTTATAAAACTGTCCGTACCGGGATTTGAACCCGTGCCCTCCGTAACGTAAGTCAACAACGTTGACCACTCGGCCACACATTTAAGTTATATGAACCGTTAAGCAAATACGTTGAGTATTAAATCCCTCTGTTAATAAGCGTTTAATTTATAAATTATTTTCGACGCCAATGGTTTATTACACCTTTTTATTTCAATTTGTTGTTGTATAAATACACTGTTTAATTATATCGACTGTGGAAAGGGAAAAGGACGTAACCCTCAATTTTCAAAAACAGCTTTTTTCGATAATCACAATGTATACAACTTGACACACATTCCATCAAAAGGATGGAAGCTGAAAGTGCCGAATTAGTATCTAAATTTAGCTTTTAGGTTTGAAAAAGATGACCTTGTAAAAAAATAAAACCAAGAAAAAACGGTTTTTCCGAGACAATTTCTTTAATTAATATGAGATTATGTCAATTAAACACCAGTTTAGAAGTATTCGTGCACTTCAAGGTTGTGTATAATTCATAATTTGCATATGTCACAAAATCATCAAAACACGTTTTTAGTGCCTCCTGTAAAATTTGATATGTGTGGGTTACGTCCTTTTTCCTCTTCACAGTCGATATGTATTATCAGTTGACAATGCTCGCCATGATCGAAACCGGTCTTGATCTCGGTAGATAAAAAATGGAAATAAGTACAAATGTGTTTTCCTAATATAATACCTTTCCATCAAGTATTGAAAATGAACACCCTAAAAATACAAAAATCATGTAAAATACTGGAAACCTACAATAATTAGTGCTTGGATCTTAATAAATTGTTAAATAACCCCGCCCAGCTGATATTAAATCTCTGCTAAGTAATAACACTAATAATGCAATTAAAAAGTACTATTTGCAGTATACAACACATAGGAGCTATTACAGAAGCAAAGGCGTAACTAATGAAACGTTTGATAAATTATAGCATACTTAATCATACAAAATGGACGAATTTATTTGCACAAGTAATGCATACGTTAGTAGTACTAATAAAACGGCAAACTGCGTCCGCAAACGTTATGCAGCTGTGCAATAATTATAATGCATACAATCTGCTGAAGTCGGGGGTTGACAACCATTTATTCAGCGCTTCTAATTAAGCCGTGTAACCAAATTGAAAAAATCATTACGATTCCGGCGTCCTTCGGTCACCATACATAGGATTACACGACGGAACTGGCATACTATGGGAAGAAGCAAAGGAATTGGCGGGTGACAGGAAATGATGACGACATACACTTAGGGTTGCCAACTTTTTCCGGATGTGACGATTCCGGGACGAATAGCTCAAAACTGAACATCATCATCAATTTCAGTTACCCATTATCTAGTTCCCATTATTTATCTATGATTTTTTTTATTATTATTTGTTGTTTTATTTATTATAACTATTATAGAAACATTATACTCAAATAACATAATAATAAATAAATAAGTTAAATTTTATAATAACAAATTTAACCAAAAGTATTTCCAATTATGTTTTTTCTCACTTTTTGCTGCAATCACCAATTTTTTGAGTGATTTCGTATTTAAAAAGTTCACAAACTGACATGTCTAGATAGTAATGGGAAAGGAACGTTCAAGAGATTTGCACGATGTCAATTTCAATGATAAGTATATATATTTGGAATAGTTTTCTCTAAATTTCCGGCAAAATTTAGCATTCATCCGGGATACGGGACAGCGATTTCGTTTCCGGGGCAATCCCGGCCAATGCGGGAAGGTTGGAAACCCTACATACACTCCATATCGACTGTGGAAAGGAAAAAGGACGTCACCCACAGTTTTTTCAAAACACTTTTTTTTCGATAATCACAATGTATCAAACTTGAAACACGTTCCATCAAAAGGATGCAAGCTGCAAATGCCGAATTAGTATCTAAATTTAGCTTTTAAGTTTGAAAAAGATGACCTTGTAAAAAATTAAAACCAAGGAAAAACACTGCAATAAAGGTTTTTCCAAGACAATTTCTTTAATTAATATGAGATTATGTCAATTTAACACCAGTTTAGAAGTATCCGTGCACTTCAAGGTTGTGTATAATTCATAATTTGCATGTCACAAAATCATCAAAATACGTTTTTAGCGCCTCCTGTAAAATTTGATACGTGTGGGTTACGTCCTTTTTCCTTTCCACAGTCGATATGGTTAACGAATATGGTAAAGGAAAAAGGTTGTTACTAGATTTAACAATAATTAGTGTTTCACTTACTTCAGAAGCATCTCCAGATTTCATTCATTTATAACGTAGACATCTATTAAATTCGAGCCTTGTTATGAGAAATTAAAGACAGGATTTTTTTTTCTTTTCAGTAGACGTGGGGAGGGGTGAGACTCTAATTCAATAAAAAATGACATGGCGATTTAAAGTATGTTATGATTTTTTATCAACCAGGAAGTTTTATAGAAACTAACTCAAATTTAAATCAAGACCAGGTTGCTTACCCCTTCGTTAAATTACGACTTCTTTGTACAGATTGCTGTGGTAACGTTTATCATGAAAGACCGCAGTTTGAGAAAACAAGATAAAATGTTTGTTACCGACCATGGTTAATGGTATTATGTGTATGTATAACATATGCCGAATCAGTTAAATTCTGTACAGTATTGGATTTAAGAGGTTTCAAGAAAAAAAAACAACTTCGGTTCGAACTCATAGAAGGTTTGTTTTACTTCGTTTAACTGCCAATGGTTACCGTACCGAGAATTGAAACCGAGCCTAGCGTCCGCTTATCAATATCAAACAGAATGAGAAAAGAAGTGACTCGTGGCGAATCCAATTAAAATACCACACTAAGTCTTTTGTTTTCGTCAATTCAAACACTACGTTATCAGTAGCTCTGTTCTTCTGCGTACTTCTAACGGTTTGCAAACCGTCAGAAGTACGCAGAAGAACGGAGCTAGTAGCAGGCAGATGGAGAACACAAATGACAAGCAGAGAATCCAATTAAAGTTTATATCAGAGTCATTTGTTTCCACATTATAGCACTGCTTTCTTAGAATGCAGGAAGAATGAGGACACGAATCGATCGTTGAATTTCTTCGTGTAATACAATTCGAGGCACGCTTATATAGATCAGTGTTTACCAAACTTTTTCTGCAATAAAACACTTTGCAAATCCAGAAATTTTAACGGAACACTTGCCTTATTTTTTAGGTCGGGCAAAAAAAAAAAAATTCAATAAGACTTCTTTGAAGCACACGTGATTGTCGGGTCCTATGGCGCAGAGGTTAGCGTCGTTGGCTTCCGTGCCGGATCTCACGGGTTCGAGTCCCTGTATAAACAACATTTTTTCCGTAGATTTAACGATTTCTGTTCGAAGACATGGGTGTTTGTAATTTCTAAAATGTCCTCCGCTCCCATCCTTTCCGATCCTTAAATATCTGGGCGTAGCGAGAGCGATTAGTTTACCACTAGTCCTGTCCTAGCCATATCCTTCTTTCCCTACTACTACTTTTTTTTGAAAAATAGAAATGTTGAGCGACTGACAAACAGTTCTCGTAGAAAACTTCTGTTGAGATACCTCCATTTAGAGGCCATGTGCACAACATCGGGAGCGGACATGAATATAAAAAAAACCCCCTATTATTTTTAAATGGTCTGGCGTCGAGTTTGTTTCTGCACTTTGACATCGTTTCAGAATAAAAAGAAAATCTTGCTTCGCTGAAATAGGTTGTAATTAACGGAAGAAAAACAATAATTACTCGTTTTGACACATGGGATGAACTTTATGACAAACTCGCCAAGAAAGACTTGATTGACAATCATATCACTGATAAAATCAGTCAGATTTTCATAACCACTTGCGCTGAACTAAGCAAGTTGGTTTTGCTGTCACGACAAATGGATTCCGAATTAAGGAATCATCATTGTAAGTTTTCGGAAAATATTGAAAAAGTGTGGTTTTTAACCGTTTGAATACCGCGCAAATATCATTAATCAGTTTAACGACCGCACGTTTTTTTTATAAAATTTCACCTGGCGAAATAAAATTTTGCGATAAATTCGCAAAAATTATAATTTTACTAAATTCACTATAATTTGTAAGCAAATTGAGATATCTTTACAAAATTTAATTTTCTTAGCTTCCAGATACTTCACCTATACGCATATATGTGTCTGCCGGCCAGCAACCTTTGTTTTTCAAAGACTCAAATACGCGTCCACGGTCGTTAAGCTGTTAATTAATATGTTCTTATAGATGCTGCGTGTTTTTGAGAAAAATAATTTTGCCTAATATACACTCGAATTCGATATTTTAAAAACCTATATTGACTCTGTATAGATGGCACTACACATATCCATCAAAATATTGCTTATATTCTATTAGAATACTAACTATTTGTTTGTTTTTTTTAATGCTTGGACATCCGTGTTCGCTTGCATATGATCCGGACACCTGTGTCTGCTTAGGATCCAAGTGGTTAAGTTATGTGGGTATTCACGGAACACATATTCAGGTTCTGTGTAACTCCCGCGTTCCATAGTTTGGGAAACCCCTGAATTATAGATAACATGGAAACCAGAAGCGTAACTATAACGTTGGGTGTCACCCTTGACATTATTTGCATTGTTGTATTCCCAAAACGGCATGCTTAGAATTACACACTCATTCGGCATAATGTATTGTAATGTTTCTGATGATCCGGTCTGTTGATTCCGGACCGGACCGGTAGACCGCAACCGGAGCACTTGTCAATAGCACGGTCGATATCTCAGATTAAGGATGGCAATACCGGGAAAATATATCGATAACGGGAAAATATATTACAAAAAGGTATAATAAAGCAACATTTTTTTACCGCAATACCGGGTGAGTAAATCAAAATTAGTACTTCGATATTTTCTTTATATCATAAAAAAGTGTATATTTTTCAGTTTATTAGAATAATATAACATCACTGAAAGGCTTGTCAATTTAGGAGCCTTTAAATATTTATAAAACTAAACAAGTCAAAAATATCTAAAATATATTTTTTTTATCCATGTCAGCTCCCAATGTGCAGCATATGGCCTCCTAATGGAGGTATCCTAACAGAAGTTTTTCTACGAACTGTTTGTTATTCAATCGCTTCACCTCTCTTTTTCAAAGAGAGTAGTAGGGATAGAAGGATAAGGCTAGGGCGGGACTAGTGATCAACTAATCGCTCTCGCTACGCCCAGTTATTGAAAGATCGGAATGGCGGGAGGGATTTTTTTATACATCACAAACAACCATGCCTACGAACAGAAATCAATAAATAGACCGAAAAAATGCCCGTGAGGTCTGGCACGGAGCCAACAACGCTAACCGCTGCGCCATAGGACTCGACAGAGTCCCAAGAAAATGTCAATTCATTCAATCATTTGATTGATACAACTCTTAGCAGATTTAAATTATTAAAATTACTCGTCAGCAATTTAATAAAAATACTTAATAATAAAAAAATACATTAAAAAAATACATATTAAAAAAAATAAAAAAACATAGTGGTTTTCGTTTGTTCAAAATTCGATTTTGCTATTGAAAAAAAAACGATAAGACCGGGATCCCGGTGTGAATAATAAAGGTAGGGACACCCCTATCTCAGATGGATTACACATTACCGGAATGGCGCGTGATGTTGGACAAGCGATGAAAAAGAACAAAAAAAAAACGACGCAAGAATTCCAATCATTTATGTCGAGCAACTAACCAAGCAGACAATCATCGGTCAGTATAAAAGTATTTTTGAGTGAATTTTAAAAAGGGCTCATTTCCACTTTTGTCTTGGAAGCACCTTTCTAATGTTGGAACTTGAAGCGCATATCCCCGTCTGTGGCACAAACTATAAATAATACATATATGAAAACACATACAGTGGAACCTCTCATAACGAGTTTAACTCGTTCCAGAATCTTACTCGTTATGTGAAACACTCGTTGAGCGAAACATTTTTTCCCATGTAAAACAATGTAAAATACAATAATGCGTTCCATGCCAGAAAAAAAACATTTTTTATATTTTTAACGTGTATTAAAATAGCTGTGTTCTTCTGCGTACTTCTGACGGTTTGCTGACGGTTTGCAAACTGTTTTCGAATTAGAGTATAAAAGCTTTCAATTCGATTCTAGTTCGAAAACAGTTTAGTTATTACATACTTATAAACTGTTAAGAAGCGTAACAACCTTGAATGCAATTTTGATTTGCAAAAAACGATAAAAGCTCATCAATATCGTTGTTATCCACCTCCAGTCCCATGGTATTGGCCAAAGATACAATCTCGTTAACCATAGACTTCACAGGTACTGTTTCAAACCCCTCAAATCACATTCGACAACGCTCCTTGGCAAAGCTTCTTCTAAGCTGAAGTGAGGGTTCTCTTGGTAACCCCTTCCCACGCCTTGTCAAGCATATTGAGTCCAGCAACGATGTAAAAGTGATCTTTCCAAAACTCTGCGTCACTCGCTATGCGAAAAGTCGCTCGTTAAGAGAGCATTTTTTTCAAAATCTGTTTTGCTCCTAATAAGAGGTGCTCGTTATGAGAGGTTCCACTGTACCACTTATTTTCTTGTTGAAAAAGAATCAAAATACCCCATTTTGAAAAGATGGAAGTGTTGATGATTCGAAAAACAAAACACCTTTATAGCGAGGGGCTCGCGCGAGTTCTTCCGACCCGCTTTCGACCCACCCCTAAACTCCCATTTTTTAAGTGTTACGGTACCCGGTAAATTACAATCAAGAGGGACTATAGTTTTAAAGAAAAAAATGGAAATTTTTCAAAACAAAAATAAAATTTTACGAATATTGATTTGAAACATTAAAAATGCCAAAAAGGTGCTAGAACGCCGTTCCACCGCGTAACATGAAGAAAAAAGCACTGCCTAAGCCAGTCTTTTGGCTACTCTGAGCCTTTCGACTTGATCAAAATATTTACTTTGATCAAAAAATTATACGCAAGCGTATGTAAATTATAAATGAATGTGACCTTTACAAAAAAATGTTCCTCCCCTGGCCTAAACTTATCCCCATCCGAAGACCAATAGATGTATGTTGGACGAAATACCAGCAGAGTTTACCTCTCAGTTGACTTATCAAAAATATAATTTTCCTCTTCATTGCACAAACATAATAGTAACCAAATTGTTCTCAAATAAACTAGTGTTGTGCGTGTGTTTAAAAACCTAACAACTTCATGATTATCAAAATTAATTTCAATTAAATATGCCCGATAAATCTCGTAACATGTTTTATGTTTATTCGTTTTAACATAAATGAATATGCTGCAAGAGCACCGTATATAACGGTGCTGCATGACCTTATGTAATATAGAATATTTACGATTCACAGAGAGATTCAAAATTGAAAGAAAACATAAATGTATGTCTACCACAAAAAGGCTGCATTACACGTAAGAATTGACAACGAAATCTTGCTTAAATTGTCGATTAGTAATATTATATCGACTGTGGAAAGCAGGGCTGTGGAGTCGCGTGAAAAAAAGACAACTCCGACTCCAGCTTTAAAATAATTAACGACTCCGAGGAAATTTTTCAAAAAATTCATTTTAACTTATATATATATCGACTGTGGAAAGGAAAAAGGACGTAACCCACACATATCAAATTTTACAGGAGGCGCAAAAAACATGTTTCAATGATTTTGTGACATAAGCAAATTATGAATTATACACAACCTTAAAGTGCACTGAGACTTCTAAACTGGTGTTTAATTGACATAACCCAATATTAATTAAAGAAATTGTCTAGAACAAAACCTTTATTCCTTTATTTCAAACAAAATAGTCAAAAGTGTTAACATTTCATGCTTGGCTGACTAAAGATGATCTGATGGTATACATATCGACTGTGGAAAGGAAAAAGGACGTAACCCACAGTTTTTTTCAAAACAGCTTTTTTGCGATAATCACAATATATCAAACTTGATACACGTTCTATCAAAAGGATGCAAGCTGAAAATGCCGAATTAGTATCTAAATTTAGCTATAAAGTTTGAAAAAGATGATCTTGTAAAAAATTTAAACCAAGAAAAAACACTGAAATAAAGGTTTTTCCGAGACAATTTATTTAATTAATATTAGATTATGTCAATTAAACATCAGTTTATAAGTATCCGTGCACTTCAAGATTGTGTATAATTCATAATTTGCATATGTTACAAAATCATCAAAACACGTTTTTAGCGCCTCCTGTAAAATTTGATATGTGTGTGTTACGTCCTTTTTCCTTTCCACAGTCGATATACAAGACAAGAGTTGAGAAAAAAAATGACGATACGAGTTTTAGTTAGATAGTTCATTCATAGTGTGTAAGGACGTCTTGTAATGCGGTCTTTAAAACAAATACAAATGATCTTTTCACAACGAGCAATTTCATAATAATCAAGTACTCATTGAATAAGACGAGAAGAAAGTTTACAAATTTAATTTATGCAAGATAATTTCAAAATTTATTGCCGACGTCAGTTTGGGAAATGTTCTCTTTGGTATATGGCAAGATTTGCAAGAATGTCATTGTTCTTAATTCAAAGAGTTATCTAGCATCTCAGAATATTGCATACGAAATATTTTCAGTTAAAAGTAAGCTTAAATTTTGTCAACTGGCAATATTCATGCTCAAAAATGATGTTATCAAAAGTGTGGCGTTTGCAAAATTTATATATACGTAATAATAATGAAGTGATAATGAACCTTTTAGAAAAACGATTCACGGCAAAAATCTTTATATATTTTTTATTTATATTAGATTTTTTAAAAAAATATTTGACATTACAGCTTACGCCAATGCGTCAAATACTTTTAAGTTGAAAGATCATACGAGACATACTCGATGAGAATTTTTAAAAGTCACATGAGACAAACTCAGGGAGAATTGACTTCACAAACACCCATGTCTTAGATCTCAAATCAAAACTGAAAAAAATCCATTTTTGACATTGACCTTACCGGGAATCGAACCTAGACCCACCTGGTCGGTAAAGCAAGCTCAAACCAACTAGACCACAGCGGGCGACAGCGGGCGACAGCGAATAACAGCGAAGCCATCGAAGAAGATTACGATTTTTGCCAGTTTACTAAAGGATCTAGGATCTAAACCCACACAAAATTTTCCAGGAGGCACAAAAAACGTTTTCTGATGATTTTGGGTCAAATTCAAAATATTCAAAATGTACAAGCTTGAAGTGCACCAAGACCAAGGGTTGCCAGTCGTCCCTATTTGAGCGGGACTGTCCCGAGTTCAATCAACAAATCCCAAGTCCCGCATTGCAATTCCCTCTACAATCCAGACGTATACATGTATAAAAGTCTTCGAAATAGTGAATGACCCGATCTGTGTTTTTAGAAATCTTGCAACCCTGGCCAAGACTAATAATAATAAACTGATATTTTATTTTCTCAATCTAATATTAATGTAATAGGTTTATTAATATAAATTCCCTAGGGCACTCAACGTTGTACGCACCACTACCCGCTACGGCTTTACACTCTTCTTATAGGATGTATTCCGTAGCGTAACAACGTTAGTCGTGTTCAAAATTTTGCCAGAAATGTCCCGAGAAGAAATTCTTCAAGACTTGGTTGCATGCACTACAGTGTGCAGAAATTAAAAGTTAATAAATAATTAAGTGCAGTTGAAAATATGAGATTTCATCTATTTAACTCAACTCTTTTTTCAAATGACACGGCGAATTCATTAAATGCCCTATAATTTGCCTTCGATGCAACCAAGTCGGCATGACCGACGGGGCCGACAGATCCGACAGATAGTCGTATCGTCTAGAGCAATTATTCCCGTTCGTTATTTAAGTCTGGACATTCCCAGAGGATGTGATTAGCATCCTGAATCATATATCCGCATTTGCATTTAGGGCTATTTACTAACCGGCCAAGCTGGAAGAGCTTGGCAGCGAAGTAACCGTGGCCAGTTATGAATTGGCTGGTCCAGAAATTAGGATTCAGGACTTTGGTTATTTCCATTCGCCATTTAACATTCGGAAAGAATTTAAAAGTTCGCCTCCCCTTAGAAGATTTCTCCCGTCGAGCCTGCCAAACTTTCATTGCAGCTTCTATCGCCACACTGCGCACTGCAATTCTATGAGCTTTAGAATTGTAAGGCTCTGGTCGACCGAGGAGGCAGTAAATGAATTTCTCCCACCTGGGACTTAACACCTTTGTACAGCATAACTGTTCTTGCGCCTCTAACTTGAATGTGCAGGTCCAACGGAAGTATACCAGCCAAGACCGGCAATGTATCCGTAGACGACGATCTGTACGCTTTGGTTAGGGCTATCATCGCACTGCGTTGTCAACTTAGAAGGATTTTCTGTATCGAAAGAACGGTACATCGTTTGTACCATGTGCTAGCGGCGTAGCCAGCAATCCCCATGTAAATTGTTTATTAATAAAGAAAAATCTTTGTACAAGTCTTTTTTCCTGGTTGCAATTTTCACATGCCATTCCTTTTCAAACTTAAAAGCTTAAAATGTACAGCTTACCTTCATCGTGTTCATAGAACGTGTGTGAAGTTGTATTCAGTGTGATTAATGAAAAAAAAACTGTGAGTCTTTTATCATTCTTAGGTCGCATGATCGAAAACTTATGGCATTATCTATGTAAACGATTTTTATCAATACGTAAAACTAATGACATAGTCCGATCAAGTAACTTAACAATAACAACAAAAGGTTCGGTATCACCCGGTTCACATTAAATATAAATATATTCAGAGCACATTGTTGTATCAACCGTATTACAGCAACAAAAAAACAGATTTTCCCAAAATGGGTAAAAAAAAATCAACGATGATTAACCTTGCCCAGTGTAATAAAAAAAAGCAGCCATGTCAAGTAAGCCTTTGTCAATAGACAATTACATACAGATAATAGATAATAAAATGTTCCCAATGAGCTTCAAAATGAGAGCGTGAGAGAGATAAAAACCGTTTCAAAAATAGAAACGCAAAATAAAGTATTTTTCCTCCAAATTTAGAGCGTCACTCAGAAGTGTAACTGGAACAGGGGGGTTGGAGGGGGATTTGCTATCCCCTTGTTAAGTTTGACTTTGACATAAGAATCCGTTGTTTTATTAAAAATAAACAATATTCTCAGATATAGTTTGTTATATTAGGTCAGTTGACGGCAAACTGAAACTAGCGAGCCAGGTGTGGCTCTTTGGTAAATTGAGTGTGGCTTTTCCACAAAATACCACGTGTGGGCGCGCAAATACCGTTATTTAGTATTATATCTAGTTTTACAAATACTTCATCTTAGAGTTGGACGGGGTGACCTTACCGAACGTACCTCAATCCAGTAGCGGCCGGTCAATGTGGCATTTGATGAATGCACCCCGTGTATATATGCAGGGGCGGCTATATTTCATGAAATAATATTCAAAAATAACATTTACACCATTCCCTCATTTTAAATTCAATAAAATTAAATAAAATTTAAAATTAAATAAAATATTTGTTTCTAAAATATTTATTGTAGACCAGCGATTTCCAACCTGGGAGGCGTGTGCTATTGCAAAAGGAGGCGCGAACAGTCCAAAATATTTATTTATCCTTTAAAACGTGTCTTCATTACTATAAAGAATGGGGAGGCGCGAAGATATTTTTTTTCTTCAAAGGGAGGTGCAGTAACATAAAGGTTGTAAACCACTGTTGTATACAATAAATACATGAAGAATTAAAAATGAGTGAATGGTATAAATGTTTTGTTTGAATATTATTTCATGAAATATAACCGCCCCTGCCTATACAAGGGGTGCATTGATCGAATGCCACATTGACCGGCCGCCACTGCCTCAATCAGATTGAGAACGTTTTTCGCAAAAGTCTGCCTCGGAGTACCTTAATCAAGTAACTAGCAATGTACCTACCTATAAAGTTTAAGTTTTAAAAAATTTGGCTCTCAAAAGAAATTTCAATCGTTGTATAGTTGATATTTGGCTCAGTTGACTAATGAGTTTGACGACTACTGTATTGAGTGAACAGATTCTTCCGTACACCGATTTTTTAGGAAAAGATTTTTCTGTACACCGAATATTCTGTACATTTTTTTTTATATGTTATCACTTGTTACACGGTAGATATGTTCCACAAAAAAGATAGTATTTTCTTTCACTTTGTTTCTTTTTGGTACATTGTACATCGAATACTGTTCAAAACCTTTTCTATACATTCTCGTGCTGAAACAATATTTTGTTGTTCTAGAAAAAAAAAGAGTCGAGTGTACATATATTATAATATCGTAGATTGATTTTGAATAAACATTTGTGTGTTATATCAGACGATAGATCTTGAAAACGGAACGTTTGTGTATGAATAATCAAATTCAAGACACGACAAATTTCTAGAATTTTTTTGATTCATGGGTTTTTGCCAGAGCTATTACTTACGATAAATGGTTTCGAAAATGTATATGATGTTTCTTCTACGTGTTGGGTATAATACATATGTATATTATAATCGATTGTGAAAAAGGGACGTAACCTAAAATTTTACAGGTTACACAAAATCGTTTTTTGATCATTTTGGGCCAAAAGTAAATTATGAAATATGCACTACCTTGAAGAGAATGGATACTTATAAAACAGTCAATAATTTACTTAATTTAATATATTTTTCAAGAAAAATTTTCTTTTTAAGTTCTTTTTTCTGGTCGCATGTTTCATCGTCTATGTTTGTAACATTAACTTATCGACTGTGCAAAGGAAAAAGGACGTCATCCTCAGTTTTTTTTCCGAAACAGCTTTTCTTCGATAATCACAATGAATTCAACTTGACACACATTCTATCAAAAGGATGGAAGCTGAAAATGCTGAATTAGTATTTAAATTTTGCTTTTAAGGTTGAAAAAAGAAAGTGAAAATTGCACCCAGGAAAAAACACCTAAAACAGGTTTTTTTTAAACAATTAATTAAATTTATATTAGGCTAAGTCAATAAAAAAACAGTTTATCAATCACCGTGCACTTCAGGGTTGTGTATATTTCATAATTTGCTTTTAGCCTTAAATCATTAAAAAACGTTTTTTGTGTCTCCTGTAAAATTTTATATGTGCGGGTTACGTCCTTTTTCCTTTACAAAATCGATATAATACGGCGGGGAGTTCGGAAAAAGATAAACGCAGAGAGGAAGTTCAGATATATACAAAGAACTTTCCCATATCGATCAGATAGTTCCGGGTTCAGTTTAATTTAACATTTGAGAACATCGTGGTGCTTTTTTCACATCGAGTTCATCTCGAGCGACTTCAAAACTTCAAAGAATGTCACGCATTGTTAACTAGCTGCATATCTTACAGTAGTTTACACGGTGTTTTACTCTTTCTGCAACTAATAACGACACATTCAAACGTAATGTCTCTATAAAGGTGTTAAGCTTACGAGTCGTTTAACTTTAGATAGTTACAGATCCAACCAAAACGCTGGTTAATATGTTGTACATTCTACAACATGATACAGTTTTTCTCGTCGAAAAATTACTAAATCCCGCTAGTAACAATGCAGCTCTATGAGAAGTTTTAATTACAACTAGAAAAGCCAAATTATCATACATGGGTATCAGGGAAACCGATAACTTACGCGAAATACAAATGTAACATCAGTATGAAAAGTCAACGTGTTTGGCTTCCATGACGAATATCGCGGGTTTGAGTCCCAGTACGAACAGCATTTTAGTTAACCACTAGTTGTATTCTAGCTCTATCCCTCGATCTCTACTCTCTTCAAAAACAGAGAAGTTGAGCAACAGTTCTCGTAGAAAAACTTCTGTGGGGATACCTCCACTAAGAGACAATATACCCCATATTGGGACAGGTCATGTTTTTTTTTTTAAATCAACACAACATGTCAAATGGAACTCTTTAAATGGAAAACCATAGAGAAAAATGTGCTGATGAATTTCCATACAAGTATTTCGTAATTCTCATGATTTATCAGTTTCCCCGATTTGATCTTTGGAGTTGTTTGATATTTTCGTATCTGCAATTAAGGAATTGCATTATTTATTGCGGGATTCAAAAAATATTCGGTGAGAAAAAGAATAGCATGCTGTGAAGCATATATACCACAAGTAAAGAAACAAAAATAATAGTTTGATAACTTTGTTATTCTTCTTTAATTTTACAATAAATGTGAACTTAGTCGAAGTTACCGCCGAATCTATCGAATATGTCTGTAAAGAAACATTACACAACTCTAATCGCTTACACATGACTTCGGAAACGTTAAACTTTGTGAATATATTTTTTTCAAGTGCGTCCAAAAATAACACATAAGTGATCTATTAATAACAATCGGAAGTCACTTTCTACCGAGAACGCAGTATCGGTGCACTTATACGTATATTGGACCCAACTGAGTGCTGAAACGTCGCGGCGGCCTGTTTTCTAATACATACTATGAATAAAGCAGCAAATAATAAGAACTAATTTCTAAAACAGAAAACATGACAAATGAATAAAAGGCAATCTCTCCACAAAACAATAAATACAACTTAAAAAAACTAATATTTATGATGCTATTACTTACTCTCCGTTGGTGTTTAATAGAGTTTTCATTAGAGTGTGAAATATCGCGTTTTAATTGAGATCAACTGAAAAAATAGGTCAATGTTTAAGGATGCTTTTGGCATTAGAGATTCTGTGTCGAGACAACACTGGAATAAATTCCTCGACACTTTTTGCCAGTCCTCCTTTCCCGGAAATTTCAATTAAGCGACCCGAGACTTTTATTGAGACCTATTTACCTCAAATTTAGAAAAAAGGTAAAGTCTGAGAATCTCTGTACATTAGAAAATTGTGGAAGGCAGTAAAAAAAAAAGTAAAAAAACTTTCAAAATCTTTCATTTTTTTTTTAAATATGAACGTTGTGAGTACGTATGACAGACGCTGGTTTGCAATAATAATCATAAAATTGTTGACCTGATTTATTATTTGAAAAAAAATATATTGTCGGCAAAATCAAACGAATCCCTCGAATGGTGTGTAATAAAATACATTACTGTCGTATTTTGTATTATTTAACTAAAAAATAGTTTGGATGACCTTCGAGTAACCGACAGTGTATACGCATATTTTTTTCATAAAAAAAAATACAATACTACGGTCTCGGGACGTGACAATCATCGTGTTCCGCGACATGAAAAAAGCCGAAACTTTAGAATCCCTAATTGGCACTCTTTAAAAATTGTAGTTGGTTGAAGTACTACTACTATAAGTAATGCTGCATGTATGAGTGAAATGGTTTAGATTTTAAGATTCGGAGATTCGGAGATACTCATTAATTTATTTTTTGTTAGAATTTAAATACATACCAAACAAAATAATGGATTTTGGTAAAGACGAATTAGTAATTAAATGAAAAAAAAAATAGGTCACTGATCACGGGCGCCACTGGCCCACCCGACGGTTGATGACCAGGAGGTTAATCCACTGAAACGTTTTCGAAATTCGAGATTTTATCAATTACACGAAAGTTCATGAAAAAACTCTCTTTCATAGACGTCAGTCACTGTTACGGTATTGGAAGTTTTTCACTCACCCTTGACGATGTTTGAAAGATAATATAATGTACTATGAATACAAACTACTTCTAATTTAATATTTCTTTCGTAATAATTTTGAAATTGGTCAAAAAACATCAGATGCACAGGGTCTCGTATTATTTCTGATAAACAATGGATGATTAAATGCCGAACACCGTTGCCTAATTAAATATGTAGTCGGCTTTACATTAGGGTGCTTTCATTTGAGTTTGAGTAATATGTATGCTTTAAAACAAGAGAAAATGTGTATAAATTAAGCGTGTTAAGGTTTTGTTCTTAATTTAAAAGACATAGAGTAATGTTTGATTTGAAAAAAAATACGCCTTTTTTGTTTCAACCATAGATAAAGTGGTTACTCTATCTCATGTGAAATTGCCTGCGTGTAGATTCTTATTTTGAAAACATTTCAGTGCTTCATTGAATTCTAATTGACATAACGAACAACGGTTAAAATCCCCAACAATTTTTTTGCATGCATCGATTTTAATGTCAGTATCTTTGCCTCCAGAAAAGGAAAAATAAGAGAATTCCATTCTGGAGTTAGAAACCTACGACCACGCAACAGTTTGGACGAAACCCCAATATCGTTGACTAGCAGTATACCGACCCCATAAAGCAAAGTTTATACTTCACATATTTTCATAAAAATATTAATATTCGACAAACTCGAATACCTACCTACAGTCATTTTCTGAAACTTTTCACTGATAATATTATCATGTATTTGATTTATTACTTCCGTTTCAGGAATGCAGTTGAAAAATATTCTATGTTATATCTAGATTTCTTATTCTGGCGCTATTGAATTAAAAAAAAATATTCTTAATTATTAAGCCGCCCCTGAACACAAACGCCCGGGTGTCGTGTATCCCTAAAAATCCTGGTTGGCACAACCCTGGTTAAATCGCCAAAACAATAAATAAAACCTCGGTAAAAACAACTTTTACTTATCGTTGTATTACTTCATTTTACAGAAATTCTCGATTTCGTATTAATTGTTTACGTGTATTTCTGCAACATGATAAACAACGATATTTAGCAAGAAAAAAAACAATAATACAGTTTAAATGTTAAGATTCGTAGGGCCAAACAAAAATATATTAGTAAATAATATGTACCAATAATAAAGCGTGTACGATTTATTGAAATCAGTCCGCTATTAATTATGAATTTACTTATTTATCTAAATCGATAATTATCTTAAAGTATCAATAAATGCAGTTTGAAAGTGTTTGACGTTTTAGAACCCCAATTATATTGTATATCGAGTGCCTATTGCCTACTAGCATACCAGAGGTCATGGACCCATCTTTATATACTCACTTATCTATATCGCATAATGTTTTCATTGCAATTTATCTAAGCTTGAATCAAAATAACCTACTTAATTGTTCAACACAATGTAATAAACAGAAATAGATCACAGACGTTTGTATGGGTGCTACACTTGAATGATTTGGTTTATTTGTGAGAAAATAAAATTCGTTTACATGTTGAGCGCTCACATTGAAATTCCTTAAAAAGTATCGGCGTACCTAGTTACTTTCAAAGTTTCAAAACTAAGCAACGCACGGATGAAATTCTTTACAAATTGTGAATTAATGAACGTAGTCGATTATACTAAATATAAAATACATAAAAATCAATTTAGTTTACCTTTAAGTGTTCTATTGTAAGCAATTTTGTTACTTAAAACTATGTTCATTGAAAAAGTTCGAAGTGATTCTTCGCCAGCTTTTTTTTCATCTCCCGTGAGATAAACCGGCTCTCCTAAATCTCCCAATCCAGGCACAATATAAGCTTCATCTGCTCTCACTTGTTGTTCGTATAACCGCTCTTCATCAGTTAAGTGATCATCTTTATAAAACATTAAATCCGATAGAAACCCTTTCTCGAACGAGTCTTTTTTATGGGTTTTCTTGAAAATAACTATCACTGAAGTTAGACACAAAAATAATGCACAACATTTCAAAACAAACTTGACCCGTCGGTTGTGAAAACGCCGTATAAGCATCTTGAATGCGCGTAAACATAAAATAAACTAAAATAAACTATTTACACAGTGACAGACAGCGCACCCAGCAAGAGCATTCCTTGTTGTTGTTTGCGGCGCTGAATGACTGTGCTGCCAGGTATAATTTTTAATAATACAAATAGGCTGCCAAGCTACATATATACAAATTCCCTTATGAATTTAGAAATTCGGTGAAGAATTAATCTGAATTTTTAAATTGAAAGAAAATTTATAATTCTTCAATATAAAAATGGCGTTCACTTAGTGAAACACTTGTTTAATAAGGTAAATTAGGCATTCTAAAATGACACCTCTTTGTTTTACTGTGCTTGAAACTTATTTTTAACATCTCTTACTATCAAAATTGACGAAAAATGGTTAATAAAGCAAGTAAATTTTCAAAGCATCCAAGTTAATAAGTCATTTTTTAGTTTATTTGTATACCGTTGAAACTAACTTTGTCAGAGCAATAAACATTTAGCTTACCATTTGTACAATATTACCAGTCGTGTTTCATTGCTTGTCAAAATCAATATCAATCCACCCATTTCTGCAAGAAAACCAGATATTTATTGTTTGCTTTATTGATGACCGTTATTTTCTTTTTGCTTTTATTCTTATTTGTGATGTGTAACCGCTTTCTTTTAACTTAATTATTGAAAGAGTTTGTGTGTTACAACCAATTATAGATCAAAAAATTAAGATACCATACAAAATTGATAGTTTTATCAATCTTTTAAATCCGAATTATTTTGTTTTTTCACACGTGAAATATCATTTATCATTATGATTTAAACCTTAAACAAACCGTGACATATAATATTTTTAATAAACTACATATAACTAGACAGAAAATGTCATGAATCATGGTGTAAATTACTGTTTTTTGAGCAATGTGATATGTTTGATAGCTATTTTTATATCTTAGATTTTATTTTATTTTTGATGAGCAATCCTTTTGAAATTTAAATATTATAATTATTTTACTTGTTCAATAAGCACAGAAACAAAACCACCTATTTTAATTAGTTCGCGTCAATAAATAAAGCAATAGTGTTTATAGTGCAGAAAATAGTTATTTCTTGGTTACACTGGCAACGCAGTGATCTGGTAAATTCGTATAAAATTTGTGTTGACACTTCTGTTCGAAGTTCGTAGTTCTTTTTATATTATTTTATTTTTATAATATTGTTTTACGATGGCAGCCAAAAATCTAACAAAACTAGGATTTCTTGATACATCTCGAACTGCTTTTTTGGCGTGTGACATCCAAGAAGCGTTTAGGAAGACGATTCCCAACTTTGATCACTCCGTAAATGTTGCGAATAGGATGGTATGTAGATAACAGCATAAGATTTTTATAATCTAAGAATACTTCAAACTGTACATTTATTCATCAAGTATTGCATAACGCTTCGGATTTAATGCAATTTTGGATTTTGCTTAGAATTGTTTCAACCACTAAATCACGTATTTAAACAGATAAAATGCCGGCTTATTTATATCACGATTTTTTCAATACACGCCTGAATGATTATCATAGTGGTATCTTTTTATTTAATATTTGATAAAGATTTTTACCATCCAATCTGCAACACTAATGTCTTGATTTGTAAGACTTCTGTATAACACTACTTTATATAGACAACTTTTTTGAATGAATGAAGCATACATTGATATTTATTATTTGTACAGTAAAAGTCGAATGCTTCCAATTTATTTTATTTTTCTAAAATAAATATTTTAGCTTAATTACAATTCAATCATGGAAAGAATTTAAACTTATTGGTACTTCTTTTCGAAAAAAAAGTGGTCAAGAATATCAATAATGGAAGCATACCTCTAAATTATTTTTAAAAAATCTGGGAACCTCCCAACCTAGAAATGTTTAGTAATTTTTTCAGATTTAATATTTCAATTTTTATTTGAAAAATAAAGCTATTTGACATTACTCAACTTACTGGCAAATATTTGGAAATACGAAAAACATACAAGATAAATCCAATGAGAATTTCTTATAAGTCACCCGAAGAGAAGAGACTTCACAAACACCTGCGTCCAAGAACTCAAATTGAAATTGAAAAAATCTATTTTTGATATTGATCTTATTGGGATTTTAACCTAGACCCGCCTGGGCGCTGTAGTAAAGCTCTTTAAACTAAACACATTGGTCATGAAGACTAAGGATTGCTTTAAAGAAGTTCGGAGCTGAAAAAAGATCATGACAATATATTAATTTGTTTCTTCAATACTTTTCCAACTTTTTTATCAGCTATTTGATGTTTTGAAAACGTTAAATACAGTGGAACCTCCAATTACACTACCCTGAATTAGGCGCTGGCTTTAAATATTCGCTGCAAATCTCCCAATTGCAGCCTGTCGCATTCCATTGTCATTGCTACGAGACGGTCGGCGGCGGCGCATACAGTCAAATGTTGACTAACGTCTGTGTATTCAACAAGTGCCAGGCTATACATGTATAGCTGGACGACTGACTATGTGTTGGATTTTGGCTCGCTTTGCATTTTATCACTTCGTAACGAAATATTTTGTCCATATTTTTTTTCTTAGGAAAATCTTAGTTTGCATTTTTTGCGGAAAAAACCAAATCCAGAAAAAAAATAAGATTCACACCCCCAATTACACTACCCTGAATTACACTGTCCCGAATTCAGTTTAAATGGGGGTTTTACTGTAAATCTTACTGAGGAACCCACCGAACTCTGAATTGTTTGGTGGACTCCTACTAAATGCTTTGTTTTTGTTGTAAATGTTCATTTGATTATTTTTATTTTAGTCAGCGGCCGCTTCCATTTTCCAAATTCCACTTTACGTATCGGAGCAATATCCAAAAGGACTCGGTCCAACATCACCTAAGTTTGATAAATCTGTAGCAGTACTGACATTTCCAAAAACCAAATTCAGTATGGCAACTCCTACTCTAATGGATGATATCAAGAAAAGGTTTGATGGAAAATTGGACGCTGTTGTCTTATTCGGACTTGAAGTAAGTTAATGAAGGTATACAAATTATAAATTTACCCCAATATTTTAAGTGTTAACTTTACTAGTTGTGTCAAATTGCTAAGTGCCTCGCCCTCATAACCAAAGCATCTATTTTACTCTGAACACTTATTTTTACTTAGATTGCTAAAGGTCTCAAAGTGTCAGTGATTTACTATAGAGTGACATAAGTTTGTGATGTTTTAAGACGTTATAGTCTTTCATAATTTCATGACCTATTCCCATTGGGTGACAACAAAGAATTATATCGTCAGTACTTATACTGCCAGAAAATGAGAAAATGTTAAGTAAAAAATTGGGTGATTGAGTTATAAATGCAGATCGAAAAAATTAAACATGCTCTTTTGTCTGGAAAAAGCAGCCTCACTCATATTATTACATTTTTTATTTTGTTATTTGAAAAATACGGCAAGACAACTAAACATTTTAGTAAATTGTTGTTTATTCATTTGTTTTATTGTCTGTCGCCACGCTTCATTGACAGTTCGCTTCATGATATTTGAAAGATTTGATTACCTCAAAACAACCTTTTTTTGACTTAAAGTTTTCTGACAGTATATCGACGATATATTCTTAGTATAATTGCCCTGAGAAATCCATGTGCTGAGGGAAAAAGTTTCAATACTTCTTAATATGCTTTTATTAAATTATATTTAGCATCCCCGAAAGTTGTGAATCTTCGAATAAAAAGTAAAACAGCTATTGTGTGGACATAGCTTATGTACATATCCTATCTATTTTTAGACCCATGCATGCATCGAGCAGACTGCGATGGACTTCCTGAGCCATGAAATTGCCGTACATGTCTTGGCTGATGGTTGTGTATCCAGAACTCAATATGATAGAATTACATCACTTCAGGTTTGCAAACATAATTTTCAAACTACTGTATCCATGAACTGTCCAAAATACAATCCAACTAATAACTAATGCACCGGTAGTAGTATTCCAGCGTGCAAAACACTGAAGGAACACTGACCTATACCTTTCCTTGAAAACCCAGGCCATCCACCACCTTTATCCAGTCAATTCAGGTTCGCAAACATAATTTTCAAACTACTGTATCCATGAACTGTCCAAAATACAATCCAACTAATAACTAATGCACCGGTAGTAGTATTCCAGCGTGCATAGCACTGAAGGAACACTGACCTATACCTTTCCTTGAAAACCCAGGCCATCCACCACCTTTATCCAGTCAATTTAGTGTGATCTGATTTGTCCACAATAAGTGAAAAGATTGAATTTTGAATGTTAATCTGAGCAAACAAAAATTAAAACGTGTTGAAATTAATATAACTATTAACTTTTTTGAAATTACAGAGGCTCCGTGAACTTGGCTGCCATGTGACTACATCGGAGAGTGTGCTGTTCAAACTCATGAAAGATAAAGACCATCCTAAGTTTAAGGAAATTTCTAAATTAGTTATGGTTTCTCTGCCTGACTCATTCGGGTTGGATAATAATATGTCTGTGTCTAAATTGTAAACTATTTTTTGTATGTTTTCAATTTATGTGCATAATTTTTCATGTTTGTTTGATGTGAAAAAAAAATTTAAACCCATCTCTGCAATTTATGTAAATTTTTAACTTCTGATTTTAATTATTTTTCAGAGGAGAGTTATTGATTCTCCGTTGATAATATGAATGGTACAAATATATATTTTGAGTTCAATATATTTCTATTGGTTTCAAAACCGTGACTTGCTTTTGTGTTGCTTTATCACTTGTTAATATGTTTATTGATTGCTATAGCTATATAGAAATGCTTTATGGCAGACATTCCCAATAAATTTTAATTTGAAGCACTCTTTTTAAAAACAAAATAACTCGTTAAATAAAAAATAAAAAAATCAGTTTCAATTCAAAGAGTCTAGTGTTGCGGCATTCAGATATTGTATAATTTACAATTTTTATTACAAAATTATTATAACATCTAACAGAATCTTAGTCACATGAGCATATCGGTGTATTAGAGTTTAAAATTATATAAAAACCCTTGTTTCAAACCATGTACTATCCAAGTCAAATTTTAACAATATTGTATACTATTTTTTTATATATACAATATATTATTAACCTCTTCAGTACCGGGATGTTTTAAGCTAAAAAACATTCACTCACATACCTACCGCTTGTTTTTAATAATTTTTGAATAGGTTTAAAAAATAGGACAGAATTTATGATTATTAAATGCTTACTTATAAAATGATATATATAGTTTAATATTTTCAAGTTACATTCGTGGTTTTCAGTGGCCTTACGGTATTTACGCCGTTTGTATGTAGCGGCCACCAGTGGCCTTACGGTACTGAAGTGGTTAAAGATGATTTTGTTCATCAACAAGGCATCTTTTATTATTCTTTTCTACGCTGCCATTGTTTTAATGTAATTAGTTATTATAATTTTCACACTTATGTAGATAAGTATCTTCATTAACTTTTTATTTAAAGTACTTTACTATTTGAGGGTATTCATTTAAATCACAACATTGACTGGTGAGTATTTGGAACAATTGCATATATTATATAATGAATCAAAAATGCACAAATTGTATATATTATTACTTTACTTCCAGAATATAAGTGTTCATTATTAATAGAAATTTTATTTATACCTTCCCAATAATTATTAACACTTTACAATCCGCTAATTACAGATGGAACTTTACTAGGAGTCTAGACTGATTTTGAAAAAAAATGTGTAGTTCAAATTTAAATAACTTCTAAATTAATCGTTTTATTGCAATGACATTTTGAAGGTATGTTAAATATACGTATGCCTTAATATTTTAAAGACTTAATCAAAGTTTCTCAAATAAGTGCCCGTACATTAATAAAATATTAAAGAAAATTCATAAATTCAAACTCACCTGTGTGACTTATAAAATATAAAAACCAGCTTAAAGCGATATGCCAAATACACAAGCAGTGTTTTCCAAACAGAGTTCAGTATATACGAAGAAGTATTTCATTTATAATGTTCACTTTAAAACACATCATGGTATGTTTATTACAGGTTTACAAATTTTCCGACATTCTATTGCTGTTAATGTTTGCCACCAATGGGTTATCCATAGATAATAGAGTATAGAGGAGTTGTCAAACGTCATAATTTTCTGTCAGCATACACCAGAGATAATGCATACACTAGTATACTTTAGCTGTCAGTACCGCGTGTAGTATTTCTTTGTGGATGATATATTGAATAATTATTACTGAAAATGATAATATATTCGAATGAAAACAATACGTCGGCCCTTAAACTGCTGATATGTGCCAAGCTAGCAAAGGAAAGTGTCCAATTACGGATCGGACGCGTTGCCGGTAGGTTTTTATGTAGTAGCTGTCAGTACGGATACATTTTGAGTGATGACATATGCTGCAATTTCTTATATTTTGTACAATTTCTTGTATTATATTTCAATTAGTATAGTTCGTTTAACCCGTGCCGCAGTACATTATAGAGTCGGTTAACAACACAAATGCGCTCTTGTCTGCTCAAATCTGCTAACCGATAATTATTAAAATCTGTCCAGATAATATTTTTTTAAAATGTCGAATAAGTACGCGATCGACTGGTTGATCGCGTTTAACTATTTAGTCGCCCGCCTGTCGATATGTACACGTCTCTGATACCCGTTCCACTCATACTTTTCTTATGATCACCTAACACATACGATGTTGGTAGACCGCCGTTTATAATTTAAAAAGTCGATCGTAGTGATTAAAAGTTTGTCTACCCCATCTATATACAATACTGCTGTGTATTTCGAAAATATATATAATGTGCTCAAATATGCAGTACTTATTTGACATTTTTTAAAAATATTATCTGGACCGATTTCAATGTGAAACCGGTCGCCCGCTGTGGTCTAGTCGGTTAAAGCTTGCTGTACTGACCAGGTGAGATCGATTTCTGGTAAGGTCAATGTCAAATTTAGATATTTAAATTTAAGACATAGGTGTTTGTGATGTAAATTTACCTTGAGTTTATCTCGAGTGTCTTACAAAACTAAAATTCTCATCGAGTTTTTTCTCGTATGATCTTTCAACTTTAAAATATTTGGCGCATTGGCATTGGCTGTAATGAAAAATATTTTTTTTAATTAAAAATATATATACATATTATTTTTTTAAATGTCGAATAAGTACTGCAGATTTAAGCACATTATATTTATTTCCGAAATACACAGCAGTATTGTATATTATAGTATGTCTATTTTTCTAAATTTACATTTGTTTTAGATAATGCTGCTCAATCACTCAAACAGTTACCGGTACTTGAAGTGTCGCCAGAGCTGAAGTTCTTCTCAAGCAATGCCGCCTGTCTATTTTTGTTCCCGAATGCCAATTTAAATGACAAATTGCAAAGGTAACGATATTTTATTTCAAGTTTATTTACTGATTGTACTTAAATGAAATATTTTTGGGTCTGTAACAGCTAAGTTGTTTTCCTGCAAATAGCTAAAATAAAATAAACAATGTTAAGCTGGTCCATAGCAATGGTGAATGCTCTTAGGCATTCGTTCCACTCGGTAGTTGAGATTCCAGGTTGAATTGCGAATGGACACTTTGATACAATGCAAGGGTTCACAAAGTGTCTCCTGTAGGCCAATTATGCTGCGTAACTTTTTGACGGTGTCCTGCAAGATTTATATCAAATCTACACGTTATTATTTTTTCTTCATATTAAATAATACTTTTAAAATTAAATATCCTCTGGCAAGAATGAATGGTCCGACATTTTAATATTTTTTTAACATGCTCATCAAATGTCTTCTTTATTTGGAAGTATCTGTATTCAAGAAAAAAATAATTCAACATTGAGTATTAATAAATTTAATTTAAGGTCAAAATTAATAGACAACCATTTAGCATCTGTTTTGTTTATTCATAACATACAAATATACACAATGACATATTATTCTTTACCATATGTTGCCGCCTGTGTGGTCGATGGTCAACGTTGTTGGCTTCGACTACGGAGGGCCCGGGTTCAAATCCCGGTACGGATAGTTTTTATAAATTGATTTTTCAATCGATTTATGAATTTCTGTTCAAAGGCGTGGGTGTATGTGATGTCTTGAATTCCCCCCTCTCACCCATCCTATCCTACGAACGGGACGTATCGAGAGCGATTAGCTTACCACTAATCCTGTCCTAGTCCCTATCCTTCTATCCCTACTCTCTTTGGAAAGAGAGAGGTTGAGCAATTGAGTAACAAGCAGTTCTCGTAGAAACACTTCTGTTGAGATAAACTCCATTTGGAGTCCATATGCTCCACATTGGGAACAGAAATGGTTTAAAAAAAAAAAATATGTTTTCTAAATACAAATATATTTACAGCAAAAAAATGGCCGTCTCTCAAATATTGATTTTAAAATTGTCAATCTAATGAAAATGGTCGTTCCCTTCTGATATAATGTTTTTTTAATTGATTTATGCTGTTTTGTACAGTACCACGGTGTGTTTTTTCCTTCTCCTATCAGAGACACAAGATGGAAAGAGATAAATCAGTCTACTTCTTGCCCTTTCTCAGTTCCATCCTTCCTTTACCACCCCTTGATAATATGCATAAAAAAGTAATTATTACGTCAAGTAAAATATCCCCACTCTTAATGTCTGCTACGTTTTATATCAGACAAACCAATAAGTCAATTTTACAATATATTTTGCAAACAAGCAAAACATTTTTCACACTTGGCTCTGTAACAAATTTATTATTTTCAATACTGATTTTTTGTTTGTTTTAGTTCCCAATGGCTAGAATGGGAAGCTACGAAGCTTCTTCCTAATATTGCCAACTTAGGAGCATCAAAGTCTTCAAAGGAAGTGGTAACTAGGCTCACAAATCTCGTTGAGGAATTGAATGAAGCATTGAAAGGGAAAGATTTTTTACTCGGCGTAAGAACATTGATTATTCAAATTGGTAAATTATATTATATAATATGATCTCGGTATATAATCAATGGAATATTTTTTATCGCAGAAAACTCTGTCGGCAACTGATGTTTGCATATGGTGCACTCTTTACTTAGTTTCCAGTGATGCAAACCTTGCTAAACAATATCTAAACAGTGCAGCCAACATAAAACAATGGCAGGAGAAAATAAGTGGCATGAAAGATGTACAGGTATGCATGACAATCAATTTTGCCAACCTTTAATTTATTTCTAATCAACTAAGAATTTGTCTTCACCTGTTTGTTTTATTGCAAAGTACAATCAAAACATAGTATTACACTCTCTCAGCATACTTCTTCTGTAGTAACCTTTATATTTCCTTCAAGTACTAAAATTTGTTGGATAGGGCTTTGACAGGAATTGTGCTTAGCTTATTGCAGACGACGTCCATGCCTTCAACACAAATACCATACATTAATTCCAACTCTACAGCTTATAACAAACAATTCATTCTTTAGGAATCACTGAAGGAATATCCTGTTAAGTCAACGGAGATATGTCAAGCGTTGAACGCTGCGTCAATCAGTGGAGGTTATCTGATTCCAACTCAGTCTTCTGCAACCCCAAATGAAACCAGGTCAATAACTTTCTTTTTGTACTGATGTCTTTTTAAATATATTTTTTTTTACCCTATTGTGGATGTTTTGGATCATTAAACGAGATGTTTTGTTGGTGATAATCCAGTAAGACGAGGCATTTAACTTGATTCATATTAATTTATCTGTTTAATTATTTGAGAGAGAAAAATGGATGAAACTTTCATCAGTGTTTTTATGACTCATTGTATGCGGCAATGATATATGCTCGCATCGATATAAACAATAAATTGTATTAATCACTGTAATTTCAAACCACTCTTTAGTATATTAAAGTTTGGTTAATATTTTTTAAATGATCTTTTATAATTCTTTCAAATATTTTTTTACAAAATGTGATCTTCAAGTGATTGCTAGTACATATATCAATATTATGTTTTTAGCAATTCTCCAGCAACAGGCGTATCTCCTGAACAAAAGCCGGAAGTTGCTGTCACCCCTGAAGAACTTGCATTTGCCAAAGAAGCTTGGGTCAATGGAGGTAAAAAACTAGGAAAATCGCTGCCGGATGAAAAGATTGTGTAAGCTATTCTGCTATTAAGCTATAACATGTATCATATTCTGTTCATTCACAGATGTCACTAGCCGTCTGAATGTTATATTCTTAGTGGGTTGACTTCATCATTTTGTATATTAACTTTCGTGTCATTTATTATTTTTTCATTTTTATTTAATGATAAGATGCAAAATATGCCAACATTAGCAAATTCGATAATCAATAATACGACTACTATCCTTACTTTTAGTCACTTACAACCTACCACTTATAGGTAATTCTTCAACACTATTCCCATCTAAATTACCAAAACAATTTTTTTAATCTAATTTGACACTTTCTTAATTTTACTGCACCACTGTCCTTCACGAAACATATGATTTTAACAGCCAAACTCGAATGATGCTCATGTTGGAATTCATACAGCATTATTTACCATAACTTTATTTCTTTCATCTCACTTTCCATCTTTTCTGTAGGCTTGAAAAGATATCATTACACCGGAGAGCAGACTGAAACAACTGTTGTCACCAAATACCAAAAGAATACTTAAAATAGTTAAAATTTTCGAAGTGAAGTGTGTATTGCGTGTTTATTAAAAATACACAATGACTGATGAGACAACCTGATATTTGTGTAGAAAATTCGAAATACTGTCAAAATGAACACTGGGAAAAGATTAACTTCAACCCACGCCCACGCACTCTCAAACATACCTTTATTGATTAATTTGATTATTTTCAGACTTCCGAAAGAAGGATACAAAAACATTCTCATAACTTCAGCCCTCCCTTACGTGAATAATGTCCCGCATCTTGGCAACATTATCGGATGCGTTCTGTCAGCTGATGTTTTCGCCAGGTAATAAAAATAATTATTTCATTTAACTACAATAATATATGTACAAAAATCAATAAGTATTCGAGAAGAAGAGTATTACGAAAGTCGAGAGATAAATTCACCATTAATAATATTTTTTTATAGTAGATAATCATTTAACGCATGCCAATTGCCGGTGGGTCAAATGCTTACTGACGACGTTTGTCAAATCAAATTTATATCATATATGTAATATTTTTTTTCTTTCTAGATATTGCCGTCTTTGCGCATACAATACTCTTTTTATTTGTGGTACCGATGAGTATGGAACTGCTACCGAAACTAAAGTGAGTGATAAACATTTTTTCCTGACCACTTCAATATACGAACTAAACGTTTAATCAAAGATGCTTCATTCGTCTAAAGACTGAATATTCCATAAATTAAAATTTCCAGGCCTTAGAAGAACGCATCACGCCCCGAGAAATCTGCGATAAATACTTTGAAATTCACAACGCTGTGTACAGATGGTTTGGGATTGGTTTCGATTACTTCGGCAGGACCACTACGCCCGAGCAAACTGAGTAAGTAATTCAAATTTATAATAGGAAAACTTCAGTGTTAAAATATTGAAAAATAAAAAACTTCCACATGAACGATTTTAGATCAATTGATAATACTCTTGATGACCACCCATATCTAAATTGAATAATATTTTATTAGTATAAGAGTGTTTTATTTTTTAATACAATGGCCTTCGACTACGAATTGACAGTTTTGGGAATGTTTTAAGATTTTATATAATTAAGTATTTAACTTTGTGGCTGCCGTAGAAAAAGTTCATCTGTACCTAGCACGCCAGCTATTATTTGCAATTATTAATTTAATTAGGTATTGACGAGATAACTTGTCTCTGGCGTGTTGAGCATGGAGAATTTGGCGAGATATTTCGTCTGTGGCAGTCATCCCGTTAATAAATATTTTTTAAAGAAAGACGCTCTTCCAAAACAAATGCTGAATCCAATAGCAATCAAAAGTGTATATTGAAATGGGACTATAAGTAAATTGTACATTTTGATCAGTCTGACGAAACAAGTGCAGTATGCAATAATCTTGTGATATTGTGAATCAATTTTTATAATAATACATTTGTCATTAATTTGTTTTTTTTTTACATTTCAGAATAGCCCAAGATATGTTCCACACTCTTCATAAAAATGGATTTGTTGACACGCAAACCGTAGAACAACTTTTATGCGAGAAGTGCAACAGATTCTTAGCTGACAGGTGATCACATCAAAATTTATTTCAAACATTTTTGTCAGAATCTGAAGTTGATAAATTTCATTTATTTATCCGTGGATAATTCGAATACCACACCGCAAAATATTGCATTTTACGTCATCGCCATACTGGTAAAAGTTGACAGTTCTGAATCCACAGCATGTGACAATTTGAGCTTTTAAGATAATCCATCGTTTGCCTACAAATCTGTATTAATCCGGTAACTATATTATCTATTGCCATTGTCATATTTAATGAATTTAAAGTTCACTGTTCTTGTAGTAGCATTTTTTATAATGTGGGAAAATATTATTGTAGATTTGTTGAAGGGGGCTGTCCACATCCTGGTTGCGGTTACGAAGACGCTCGAGGTGATCAGTGCGACGGGTGCGGTAAGCTCATCAATGCGCCGGAATTGATCAATCCACGATGCAAGCTCTGCTCAACGAAACCTGTCCTGAGAACTAGCTCGCATTTCTTCCTTGACTTACCCCTGGTGAGATTCTTTAATCTAAATCAATGGTTTGACTCTCTTGGATCTTACAAAGATAAAGAGTAATTGTTTTGATTCTCACAAACAAAATATTTAATACAGAGAATGAATATTAATAATAAAGTTTCGAACTTTTGCATACATTTTTGATTGACAGCACAAAACTGATTTGATAATGACTGGTAAGGAATTATTTATTCAATAATCACTTGATTGGCGGATTAACAAAAGAATGTATACTGAAAATGCCGAATTAGTATTTAAATTTAACTTTTAAGTTTGAAAAAAAGAGGGGCCTGTGTAAATTGCGTCCAGGAAAAAAGACTTACAAAAATGTCTTAAACAATTTATTTAATGAATATTAAATTGATTCAATTAAATACCAGTTTATCAGTCTCCGTAAACTTCAAGGTTGTGTATATTTCATATTTTGGCTCTGATGCCAAATATATTGCTAGCTGAAAGCAACAGTGAGAGATAAAAAAAATGCTTTTTGAAAATCAAAATCCTGCCGTTACATTTATTGAAATTGTCCAGCAAGTTTAAAGCATCAGTAGTATAAATGAAATGACTTCATACAGATAATCTAACTATTTTCTTCTATCATATACCGTAAACTAAACTAAATAAAACTCTAATCAACTAATTTAAAACTATGTAACAAACATATAATTAAACGTTTCTCTTACTTTTTTCTTTCAGTTGGAGCCTCTTCTGCAAGTATGGGTATCAGCAAGTGAAAGCGGCTGGTCGAATAGTGCTCAGCAAATAACTAGATCATGGTTGAAAACTGGTCTCCGATCTCGTTGCATTACGAGAGACTTAGACTGGGGTGTTCCTGTCCCGATGAAAGATTTCGAAAAAAAGGTAAGTTTCCCAAATAATGACACATTTTATCGTAATAATTATCGTTTATCCATTTTCGTTGTAGAGTGGTAAGACTAAGATTTTATTTCATGTATACAGTAGCTAGTAGTCGGGTCTATGGCACAGTGGTCAACGTTGTTGGCTTCAACCACTCTAATCCTAAAATAACAGAGTGTAGTGATTAGTGAACCACTAGTCGTGAATACATGTGAAATTAGTACAAAAGAGTGTTTCACTTTTTGAACATAATGCATTTCTACCAACTATTGAGAGTGAACACCTTGGCATGGCTAGAAGGGTATGAAATGAGCACTAAGTTAACTAACTTAAAGTCCTATTTTAGCTGCCCACCCTTTCATCTTTATGATTTTGGAACTGAGGCGTTAAGCAGCCTGTTATTGTTAAATGCTCAGTCGCATTTGGAAATGCTACATCAAGAATACCACATTGGTTCTGTTAACTCCACATTTGACACTGACACGACTGAGCTAATTCTTGAAGTCTTGAGTGTATGAATCTATTTTGTGTTCCAGAGAAAGAATTTTCATTCATAAAATAATACTGAATATTTTCCATAATAATTTCAGGTATTCTACGTATGGTTTGACGCCCCAATTGGATATATTTCAATCACGAAACGATATACCGCCCAGTACGAGCAATGGTGGAAGCCTGATCCTAAACACAATGTGAGTTTATTAAAGATTATTATTATGTTACTCTTCCGGTACCGAACAACACATCATTAATTCCCTTTTCACCAATTGATGGTCATATACAGGAAGGGTATTTTTACTGTTTATGAAGTCTGCTGGTTATAATATTATCCCCTATGTTTTGTTTAATATTCGCTTTCTTATAAAGATCGATTTAAGTTATAAAAATAATAATATGGCATAATGATCACAAAACATCATCTATCGAAGGTAAAAAGTTGTCAGAAAAAGAATCAAATATTTTCATGATTATTGAATTTTTACACCACTTGAAAACTAGTGCTATTTCAAAACATTTTTAAACATAAGTATGTATTACACTTTTTCATTCAGATACAAAAAAAAAATCAAATGCGACATAGTGATTAACTTAGTTTAAATTAATAGATATGTTGTCATTGTCATTGATGCATCATAAATTGTGAACCAGAATATCAGTTTGAATACATTTTAAGCTGATAATAATGTGCGCGATCAACAATGCATAATCTGTTAACAGAAAATTTATGATGAAGTTTGTAATTATTTGATGATTTCTAGGTTTCTTTATACCAATTCATGGCAAAAGACAATGTGCCGTTCCACTCCGTAGTCTTCCCGGCCACTCTCTTGGGCATAGGACAGAAGCATGTCATGGTGAAGCATATCATGGCTACAGGTAATTATTTTTTTGCCTAACTAAACAAAATTAATTCAAAAACTGTATTATGTTAAGTTAATTATACATGAGAATGTTTTCGTTGAACTTTAAGGGTTGTAGGGTTGGAAAATGCTATTATAAGTCATCATTTTTGGGAAATTCGAGAACTCTGATATTTAAGCTTAATTTTCAATTGGGCGTTAACCATTTATTTAAGTGCCTTGCTTATAATTGAATTAAATTGATTTTAAAATTATATTGTAAATCCGAATAAGGGATTCAAGAAACCTTCTAAAACCTTCTATAACCCAAACTTCAAAGTAAAATTTAAATCGAGTAATCATTCAAATATACAATAGGTTTTGGCTATTTCTTTACTTAGAAATTTTCCTACATAAATGACAAAATTATACATATCAGTCATAGCTTGTAAAGGGTGAATTAATGTCTGGTTATGCAAATAAATACAATTTACAATGTATAAGTACAACCATCATACAATAGCTACATTTTACCTCAAATTGCACTAAAATTTTTGAATGCTAACGCCTTAAGTATAATATATTTCCCATTGAAGAATTGACTGGAAATATTATAAACGAGTTTATTTTTTTTTGTTACAGAATATTTGAATTACGAAGATGGCAAGTTCTCAAAATCAAGAGGAGTCGGCGTATTCGGAACAGATGCACAGGTAATCAAACTGTTTTGCAATCATAAATTTGAGAACAGTCCCGGAGATATTAAAGAAAAAAAAATCATATGTGATCACCTTGAGGGGGAAAGACATTTAAAACCACACATGCTGTAGATTTAATATTTATACTTAAGATTGATGAAAAAATTCAAATTTGATATTCATGTCTTATAGGGCTTAACCCAGACCCATATGATCGCAAGGCAGAGCTGTAGCAAAGCCTTTTGGCGTCTAGTGCAAGGGGTAGATTTCGCACTGAAATATCTGTATTTTTATTGAAATTTTTGGTAACATTTTGGTGCTCCTTCAATGTCTCGTTGCCTAGGGTTATCGCCCTATTCGCCAGCCCCAAGCTACGGCCCTGTTGCTTGGGTACATTGGCATAGTGAGGAAGCTGTGATACATAAAAGAATGTTTACTTTAGTTATAATATCTTGGAACAAAAAAGAGATGTCTGGTTCTGTTTGTTCTTCTTCATATAAGATTGAATTTTGTAACTAATACTATGACACCAAATTTAATATGCATATGTTGCATAGCTGGAATTTTGTTTCACAACTTCAGACTTTTTTCAGAACTATAGAATACTAACGTTTATCTGCGCATCTCACGTGCTTTAAATCTTGATATTTTTTAGTTTCAAAGATTAGCTTACCTAAAAAATACACATAAATATTTCAAAAAAATTAACAGTCAGATATTTTAAAAGTTTCATTATTATTCACCGATTTCTCAGGACACTGGTATCCCGTCAGACATATTCCGATTCTACCTTTTGAGCATCAGGCCTGAAGGACAGGACTCTAACTTCAGTTGGTTGGATATGGCAACCAGGAACAATTCAGAGCTCTTAAACAATCTGGGCAACTTTGTGAACAGGGCGACTGTTTTCTGCGCAAACTCATTCAACGGGACGATACCTCAGATGAGCTTGGAAGCTGGAGATTACAATCTGCTAGCATTGGTGAACAGAGAAATTAAGAGTAAGATTATATATATATCATTTAATTGAAAATTTGTCCAATTGCATTAGGGCAATATCCACAATTGATTGTTTTAAATTTCAACACTGACATGAAAATTTTCAGTAGACATGCTGTAATGTGGGTGTATTTTATAGGTTATATGGAATCGTTACAACTATCGAAACAACGAGACGCATTGAGACATGTGCTTAATATTTCTCGACACGGAAACCAGTTCATGCAGTCACAGCAGCCGTGGGTGCTCCTCAAGGGAACTGATGATGCCAAGTATGTTCAATAGTTATTATTATCCTGGACAAAAAAGTTATAGGTGGATTTTTGATGCTTTATTCAGATCTATCGAGTTTGGACACTGACTGTGTTTTGCTGACTGACTGAAAACTTTATCCAAAAGCTTCAGTGGGTCCTGATGGTATTCCCCCGTGGTTGCTTAAAGGCTGCAAATCTATTTTAAGTGCACCTCTACTGTACCTGTTCAATTTAAGTTTAAGTACCTTCTCTTTTCTAAAATGCTGGAGTTTGACTCGCATAAGACCAGTCCATAAAAAAGGCTCTTGGTCTGAGATTACAAATTTTCGGCCTGTAGCAATTTTATCAGCACCAGCTAAACCTTTTGAGTCTATTTTACATAGGTATATTTATTTGCATGTTGATTGTCAATTAACTGATTCTCAACACGGTTTTAGGTCAGCACGTTCAACCATGACCAATCTACTGGTGTATACTGATTATATTTCGCAATCTTTGGATTCTCACTGTCAGGTTGATGCTATTTATACGGATATTTATAAAGCATTTGACCGTGTATACTGTAGACCATGATATTCTCTTGGATAAATTGAGTGCTGTAGGAAGCTCAAACAAAATGATTAGTTTTTTTGTTTCCTATTTGTCGAATCGACGCCAATATGTTGAATACCATCTGCATATCGAATGTCTTCCCAACATATTCCGGCGTACCTCAAGGATCTAATCTTGGCCCAATTTTTTTTTCTTATTTTCATTAATGATATTGTAGAAAGTATAAATGGAATTAATTATCTGCTCTTTGCTGATGATTTAAAACTGTTTTTACGTATCAGTAATGAGTCTGACTGTACTATTCTGCAGCAGAATATGAATGCGATTTTGAATTGGTCTATAAAAAACAAGCTCGACTTCAACATTTCGAAGTGTTTTTGTATTTCCTTCTCTCGCTCTAAATTTCTCATCATATATATAACTATGCAATATCTAATGATGCTTTAAAACGTTTGTCTGATGTTGTTGATCTTGGTATAAGATTCGACTCTTCTTTCAACTTTCATTCGCATATCACTTCTATTGCACTGCGTTCAAACAAACTTCTTTGGGTTTATTGTTAGACAAAGCAACCCATTTGAAAACCCAACTGTGTTTCGCACGCTTTATGTTTCTTTGTTCTTAAGTACGCTTGAATATGGATCCATCATTTGGAGCCCATATGAAAGTTCATACAAGCTGCAATTAGAGAGAAGATAAGAGTCCATAAGAAATTTCTAAGATATTATTATTTCAAAAAATTTAAATTCTTCCCCTTTGATAATTCCTTAAAGGAATACTACCCCACCAAATTTCTTTTAGGAATGTTATCGTTTCACTCTCTTCAAGCTCGAAGATCTTTTTCAAGCTTAAAGCATTTTTCTCTTCTTCTTCGGGGCCGAGTTATTAATCCTGAAATTCTCATGACTATTAACACATTAATTTCGGGCGAGATTCGCGCACCGCTGATACCCTAATGCGGGCAAAAAATCGAGGTCGCGCGTAAAAAACACGTATTTACATAAAATGGCATAACTTTTAAAATATCCAACATATATATATATTTTTTTCGATATGGTACTCACCAAGTATAGCACCACCAGTAAAATCATCGAAAAGTTTTAGAACTTCTTACACTAATTTTTAATTATGTCTAACACTTAAAAATACACATTAAAACAATTACACATACGTTATTTAAATTAAAAATTTTCCTGTTTCTTGAATGTGTTCATTTTTATAAATCTAGGTCATATCAAACCTTATATGCTAGCGAATATGCAATATAATTGCAAATTTATGTGGATTTTGCAAAATAAATAAACATTATTTATTCTAAAAAATGAAGGTAGTTTGTGGTAACTCTGTTTCTTAAATATGTGTTTACTTTTGTAAAATTGTTCAATCGAACCTCAAAAGCAAGACAAAGTCAAATGCTTGTAGAAAAGAATGAGTATAAATACCCTACCCGACGTTAAACATCAGATAACATAAAAGGTAAAAATACCCTTCCCGCATTTAACCATCAGTTGAGATAACGGGTATTAATACCTTTCCCGCATTTAATGTGTTAATTTACATGCTCCCAATTTATTCTTACGTGGGCGAAACTTTGAGCAAAAACTTTTATTTCTAAAAACTTAGGAGGTATGAGTCACCAGTTCCTAGGGCCGTTCAATTGATCAACGCATTGCCTAGAGAAGTGGACATTTTTAGTGATGGTATTTGTGAACTGTTTGATAAATTTTACTGTTATATTTCTTGATTTTTTATGTTGAATTTGATGTACTGTGTATTTTTATTTTTAATTTTGTCTTATTATATTTTTCAAGTGCATGGCGAATTGGCGTCAGCTGTTATGTCATGTACTGTATTTTTAATTTTTAACAATAAATAAATAAATATTAATTATTTACAATTATTGTTTTCTAGAACTCTTGCTGGCACAGTAGTTGGTTTATCGTGCAACATTTCTTGTCTCCTTGGCGTTTTACTTTCTCCATTCATGCCGCAGACCGCTAGGACCTTATTGGGACAGTTGGGAACGAATTTGGACGTCGTTGGAAAACTCAACTTGGAGTAAGATATAACCTTTCACTACTCATTATTTGGAAACTTACCCACCTGACACCAAAGTACAAATGGCTGGAATGGAATTGATTGAAGACTTCAGTAAAAAATTTCATAAATTATTTCTAGTATAGCAACAAAAAGATTTTTTCAAACATATCGACGATATACTGCCAGAAAACGTTATGTTAAAAATTAGGTGTCTTTAGTTATGAATGCAGTACGATAGATGTAATCAAGCTCACTCATATTACATTTATTTATTTTGATATTTAACCCTTTGGTTACGGGCGAAATTTCGTAGGTATGTGCGAAAAAAACGGGTAAGAAAATGGGAATTTTCCAGTGTTTTGGAAAAACTAACGTAAATCTCAAAATTTTTAATACATTTTATCATTTTTTTTATAACGTGCTAAGATCAATATTATCTACGCGAATTCATAGTAAATTAAATAATTATCTGACTTAATATAAATAATAATAAGCGATGAAATCAAAAAAACGTTTTTCTCATACCCTAAATTCGACTTTCACTCCAAATATATGTTTTATAAGAGAATAAAATGTATTTAACAATTATGCTAATCAATAGTATGGATTGTCGTTAGTATCATCATAAAAAAATCACGAGGAGTTTTGGACCGAAAATGACCAGATCCACCTTTTCCTGAACGTAGAAAAACACACTTTTCTTATAAAAAACTAAGACAGTTTTGATTATTAGGTCATATTTTAACCCTTAATTTATTTGAAACTAAGAGGTTTTTGGCGACGTTAAAATTTTTATTTTGTTCCTTTGAATCAGTACTCCAATATTATAGCGATATTTAATTTTTTTCTCTTAACTGAATTTGGGCGTATTTGATCCCATACTCCTCATAATAATACAATCATAAAAAGGAATAAGCGCCACGTAAGATCATATAGCGTCTTTCGTTTTTGTCTCAAATTACATCATAATTCATATGTTACTGATAACATTATAAACTATAATTTATATTATGATTATTTTACAAAACGAAATCATATTATCTTCATGTAAAATCACTTAAAAATTACCTGGACTATTATCGTATCACTAAAAAACTATTACGTTTTTTTTCTTAAAGGATTATATTATTTCGCAACAAAAAAAACACAAACATGCTTTATTTATTGTCCTCAATGTAAATCGGATGCAAACCTTTATCAATCTTTATGGAAATATACTTTAACCGTTTCACCAGGGGTGGGCTGGAGGCGGCTCGCAGGGGCCCGGGCGAGCCTTTTGATAGTTTTAAATTGGGTCAGCGAACCCTTTGTTAAATTATGAAAAAAAAATCTTGCTCAATCAGTACTTAACTGCAATTTATGACCCATATATTATCTACAACGGTTTCAGTATAACGTTTGACTGAAAGAAATAGTACCTATTTCTGCGTCCATCTTATAACTCTTCACTCTTGCAATCTGAGGTAGGTAATTTCATTTTTCAGCTATAGATATTAATAATTTTACGGTATATTACGTATCGTTACTTAATTTAAGAATAGTAAAAATTAATTGTTTTAATATTTATTGTGTAAAATTGTAGGTATAAGATTGATAAAGAAATCTGCCCATTGAACAGAACACTGCGAATATATCTGTGATTAGGCGTACCTTTTGCTAGCGTATTGGCAGCCCACCGATGCGTTTTACCATCCTTTCAACGCTTTTATTACTGGCTGTTAAGTCGGATAAAAAATGACTCCTACTTCGGCTTTAAATTGAAAGCGACTAAGACTCCGACTCCGAATTGATATTTACATATATCGATGGCTTAGTTCCATACTGCTATAACTAAAAATTGTTAGCTTTGAGATATGGTTGGCTGACTAATGTTTTGACACATCTAAACTGAGTTGTAGAAAAGTGATATTTATTGTTTGTGTCATATCTTTAGTGAATCATTTTGTTATTAATCTCATTTCAGTTCAAATTTATTGAAACTTTGACAAAACCATAAAATGATATTTCGAATCGTATATATTATACATGTAACCGAGATATTGTTTATATTTCTTTATTTCCATTATGCAAACTTTTGCCAACCGGGAGAAAACTAGTATTTTTTTCTAGATGTTCTTTTGTGAATCTATAGAAAATGTATTCGAATAGGTAATATAACTCAAAACATCAAATTTTTGACTTATCATTTTATAAAACTAGGACATCGATATATATATTTCGCGGGATTTTTTAGTCCAACAAGATTTATTATTATTTATGTTGTCATGTAATGCTCATTTCCAAAATAACTGCTATAAACGCTTTGATTTGATATGCAGTTATCGGATCTCATTATTTCATCTTATTTGAATGTATTCTAGTATAAGCATATTTATTTAATTCAATGGTTATCAAGTTCAACAATTGAGCATTAAAAAAAGATTGATGTAAGAAATAGCTTCAAATGATTTTAGGTGAAAATGCTCGAGTCATAATAACTCGTCAAATAGAATGGGCAAGGGTGAAGTGTCATTAAATTTTACTAAAATCTGTTCCACAATTGTAATTATCAGCGTATTTTCGGCTGGATGACGTCACTGTATGATTTTCTTCAACCATTAGAATGATTTGGCATTATGGGTATTATACCAGGGCTGTGGAGTCGGAGTCACGGAGTCGCGGTATTTTGACCGGAGTCGGAGTCATGAAAAATGAGCGGCTCGAATTTTTTTTGAAAAATATTTTTAATGAAGTGTATTCAAACAAAATAGTACAAAGTGTTGCCATTACATGCTTGGCTGCTTACAGATCATCTAATGGTACACATATTATATAAATAAATTTTATAATATTTAAAAATAAATTTTGAAAAAATTCCTCGGAGTCGGAGTCGTTCATTATTTTAAGGCTAGAGTCGGAGTCGGAGCCGCCTTTTTTTACACGACTCCACAGTATTGTACTAAAAATATTAATAGGTATGAAATTCGTTGTAATAAAATAAAAAAAAATATTGTATAATGTTTGCATGTATGTGCGGTCCTTAGGCAAATTTAATTTTAACGTATACATATTGTAACTTGAATTTTCGTATATTTCTGTATACATATTTTATTTTATTTATTCATATTATGAAGGTTGGGGAAGCCGCCAATACTTTTTTTGAGACGTTGTTAGATACTGTTAAAAATCATTTATTTTTATTCATGTCAGTTCCCAACCTTTTTTTACTATTAGAACTGCCTCAGATGTTCAAGCAATCTTTTTTGAAGAGAAAACAGATAGAAAGAATAAGGTTAAAACAATAATTACAGGTCAGCTAATTACTCTCACTACGCCCTGTAATTTTAGGATTGGAAGGGTAAGAAGGAATCTTCAGACATCACAAACATCCTTGCCTTAGAAAAAAATGATAAATTGTTTGAAATGTGATTCAAACCAAGCGTCTCGGAAGCAGATGACGTTGACCACTGCACTGCAGAACCGAATCACAAATTTAATTTATTATTTTTAAAATAAATTATAGCAGTTTTGTCGGGTCCTACGGCGCAGTGGTAAGCGTTTTTGGCTTCCACGCCGAATCTCACAAACTCGAGCCCCAGTACAAACAGCATTTTTTCGATTGATTTATCGACTTCTGTTCGAAGGCATGGGTGCTTGTGATGTCTACAAATTCTCTCTCACCCTTCCAATCCTTCAATAACTGGATGTAGTGAGAGCGATCAGCTAAATACTAGTCCTGTCCTAGCCCTATACTTTTTTCCTACTACTCTCTTAGGAAAGGAGAGGTTAAGCGACTGAATAACAATCAGTTCTCGTAGAAAAACAAATTTTGAGATACTTTCATAAAGAAGCCATATGCTCCACATTGAGTCCGCTTCTAATGGGAGCGGACATAGAATTTAAAAAAAATAGCAGTACAGATACATTGCGACTCTATGTATACATATTGACTATCATCGTATGAAATCAATTACACCACTTTCCCCGTCAAATAATAAATGCTATTGAGAAATGCATGTTGATAAAATATTTTTTAAGAAATCATCAGTGCATATTTATTTTTATATTACATTCAACCTTTCAACGTTTTTATTGTTGCAAAATGCATATATTTTATTCGCTCAGCTCTTTCCAAAATATTTTGATTGCAACAGTTCAATCAATACAGCAGGAATTAAAACCGATTGTCAATTTTCCACGTGTATTACGTAAAAAAACAAGATCCTTTCAAAAACTATACATAAGTTAAAGAAAATAATCTAGAAAGTGTTTGCTTAATTTTAAAAGTTAAAGTGAAAAAAATGATTAAAAAAAATTTAGTAATAAAAAAATTGTCTTTTTATAATCATTAAAAGAATGAAATAAAGTAAAAACAAATGTTTTAAAATAAGTTAATTTATGTATTTAACAATCATTAGTCATATATTCACCAAAAATATTAAATGATATTCCCATAAATATACGTTCATTAAGCCACGCAATATGACACCAACCAATCTTCGCAAAAGCGATTCCCCGATCTTTTCGCATGGGAAACGATCGTCGCAAAAGCGATCGCCCGTATGCAAAGGGTTAATGAAGTGATACGAAATATGTTAATTTTGTTGGCAGATATACTGGTATAAACCTATAAATAATTTAACGCTTTTTAGCTGTACAAATTTCTTATTTCTACAGCTACCTAAAGATGATTAGACAACTTAACCTTTTTGAGCTGTAAACATTTTGGTCAATTGTTGTTTATTCATTTGTCTATGCTTACGCTACATTTCAGTTTGCTTCATGTTATCCGAAAAAGTCAATTATTTCAAAACAAGGTTTTTTGACTTTCTCGGAGTATATAAATGAAATATTCTTAGTATAAATGCCCTGTGAAATCTTCTCATTTACAGCAAAGCACGATGGTTTTAAAGAATGTAGTATAATTAGTCCCTATTTTTCTTTTAACTGAAGGTATCCATGCTTCCGCATGTTGCTATCTCCCGGTCACAAAATCGGCTCACCTTCTCCTCTCTTTGACAAGATTGAACTTGCTAAAGTTGAAGAGTTGAAAAAGAAGTATGCCGGACGTCAAGCTCCTCCGAAGGAAGTTATCAAAGTCGATGGACTCTCATCTGAAGAATTGGATGCTTTGATACTTAAACAGGTATCGTGGTTACGTTACAGACTTACAATGAACACTAGGTCAATAAGGCGCTACGATTTAATGATGAGATAGTGACCTTCTCTTTCCTCTGTCAAATTGGTCTATCTACACTACACTTAATCTCCCTTGAATGTGTATAATTAACGTTAGGTTTCTATGTTTCTTTCTGAATTATCATTTCAACACTCAGATTAGACCATTTTGGTCATTCGTGTAAGAACATATTACTTTCTAAAACACCCGCACAGGAATTTTATTCATTATACAATAATGGTTGCTAAATTCTTAAAGGTTAGACAAAACCACTCAATTAGTATATATCGACTCAGGTTCCCTACAGAATTTTTATTGCATCCAGTTGTTTCATCTGTGAATAAATCCTTAATGTACCCGGGATAATATTTAATGTCAAGTTTTAAAGTAGTTATATAAAAGACTATAGCAAAAAATCACCCAAGAAGCTGTTAAGAAAACACATGACTTCCAATATGTCTTGTAACTTATCCATGCTTACATTGATAAATAAATATTTTAAAGCAATAACCAATTATATACAAACGTAGAAGATCACTTATATTTATTTTTATGAATTGATCATTATTTAAAAAGTGTATTTTTAATTTTTTTTATTCTAATAGGGTGAAAAGGTCCGCCAATTAAAAGGCAGTGGAGTAGAAAAGGCAGTGTGGCAACCGGAAGTAGAGGTGTTGCTTGCGCTAAAAAAGAAACAGGCGGAAGGCCCGACTGTAGTCAAGCAAGAAGCTGGTGTGCAGACGGCCGCCGAAATAGAGGCTGAGATCGCTAAGCAGGTACAAATATTAATAAACATGTACACCCAATTCTTTTTTTACGTGACACATTGGTTCCATAAATTGGCGCGTATAAAAATATAATTTGTTATACTGGTTCCAATAATCAAAATTTTGCATAATTCCAATTTTTCGAGTATGGTGTCTAATTAAGGTTGATGGATTGTTTTGAACACTTTCTTGAACAGCAGCAATGTTCTCAGCTGATCTTCTCGTACATTGCGGCCTAGACTTGTCTTTATCTGCTACAGAGCCATTTTCTTCAAAATCATTGGTTTTGATGGCACATTATTTCTACCCAAAATTTCACGCAATTTTCTAATTGTCACAATTTACGATTATCGAATATTTTCCACAATAAAATTGCCACGTTTATACTTCATGACTGACGAATAAGAACTCTCAAAATTCATGTTTACAAAAATGGCGACCAAAGTAGTAAACCCTTACGGCGAAAACCCTGTACTTCCATATTTCATTTCTTTACTAAATTACTTGTTATTTTATTAAGGTATTTGTTTATTCACTCTTTCATTTTTATGTAAATAGGGTGAGAAAGTCCGGCAACTGAAAAGCAGCAAAGTAGAGAAGGCAGTATGGCAACCAGAAGTGGAGCTGTTGTTAGCACTGAAAAAGAAACTGACACAAGCCCCAGCTGCAGTGAAGCAAGAAGATGGTGTCCAAACTGTTGCCGAAATAGAGGCTGAGATAGCTAAGCAGGTAAACCTTGCAGTTTTATGAAGATTAATGACACGTTCACTGTTTAAAAGGCGCGGTTTCATGTTTATCCAATTGAAATTTAGAACATATTCTTTTGATTAAATCATAGCATTTCATAAATGTGAACAGGCTTTTTCAGTGATGGCACAGACTTACTCAGTTCACAGAAAAGAACCCTTTGAAGATTTGGATGAATGAAGATTTGGATGTGATTTTGCGACATAATATCTCTAAAGAATTGGCCTTAAATTTATAAAGAAAAATGTCACATTAACTTAAGAACTATAAACATTTCACAATAAAAACAAATCGAATCAAATCATATTTTTTTTATGCGGCCTACCAGAGGAAAAAAGTTGTGCATACCTGCTTTAGATAGGTGAAAGATTCAAAAGTGATTTCAAAGCTATACCAGTAATTTTGACTTGAGCGATATAATGATAATACATAATTGTTATTGACAGGGTGAGAAAGTTCGTCAGCTAAAAACAAGCAAGGCTGACAAGTCCGTGTGGCAACCGGAAGTGGACGTCTTGCTGGGTCTCAAAAAGAAACTGACTCAAGCCCAGCAGGTCAAACAGGAAGGTGGTGATGCCAAATCCAATGATGTTAAAAGTATTGCTGATTTGGAGGCTGAAATAGCCAAACAGGTATGCAAATAATTTCACTTTAAATATTTTCTTCAGTTTCTATAGAAGCCAGGAAAGTACAAAAATTCTTTTAAGGGTCAATACTTGGTCGAATGGCATTATATTCAAAAGGTAAAACACTCTTGTACTAATTCCACATTTATTTAATATGATCAGGACCAGTTTCGCTCTCTATGAGCATCGTCAACAATTGATAATGCTTGTGATGAGTGTTTTATTTTTTGAAGTAGAAAATTGACAATTTAATTTCAAAAGTAATTCAGGGGCTAATAGTTTAACATACTGCAATGCAAGTCATATCTCATAGCCATAGATATCAATGCCAATAAAAACAAATTTAATTTGAATCAGGACTTATCAGTTGTAGACATAAATGAAATAAATTAATCATCTGTCCATCCCCTAACCAAACAGTCAGTTATCAGGCGGCTATCACTCACCTTGTGAAAGTATTTATAGCATGAGAACAAATTGCAATATTTACATTTGCTAAGAGGTGTAAAAAAATACTTCCTGCGGGCAGCATCAAAATTGTGATTGTGTGGCAAATTGTGAATTTCTTTATATCTGGATATAATGATGAGGATCTCTTTTCTCAACTAAATACTTGTACCTTTTTTGCACACTCTCATTATTCAACATTTAACTAACACCGATAGTAATTATTTAATTAATGTAATTAGGGAGAAAAAGTTCGCCAGCTCAAAACAAGTGGAGCCGAGAAAGCAGTGTGGCAACCTGAAGTGAACACGTTGCTAGCACTGAAGAACTCCTTGACGAAGCTCAATCCGTCTGCTGCCGCAGAAAGGTATGCCTACAGTTTACATGATATATTTTTTGTTTGTTATGTTTGATGATAATTATTTTGTTACTGACAATTTTTTTATTTAACGTTTTTAATCGATTATGGGATAACTCTGTGGAAATGTATTTATTATTATAAAATTAGGTAAGTCATGAAGATTTCCCTCAAGAAGACAAATCACGTGTCACAATCAGTGAATTAACAAAGTACAATATAATAATATGATTTGTATCACATGAATTTATCACAAAGAAAATGTTATTCATTAGAATAGACCTGCCGAGTTGTTACGAAATGTATAATATAAAGCCAGTGACTTTGAGTCTAATTCATAAATGTTTGAATTCTTCTTTCAGCTCCAGTACTGATTCAAAGAAGGCAAAGAAAGCTGCCAAGAAGAACTGATTTATTTAATGTGCAATTGATTGTTTTTAGTTCTATGTTGTAAAATTATTTATTTACACCAACATATTATTTCAGATTAAATGATATTCAATTCTCTCAAATGTGTTTTCTTTTATGAAATGATAAAGAATAAAGCAATTCACAATAATTAATGTATACTCCAGGACTTTGTAATTATTTAAAAATCTACTAACTGCCACTAAATCGTATTTTCATTTCAATTGCAAGTGTTTTGAAGAATTATCAATCTTATTGTTACGCACAGCAGACCTCGACAAACAGTCTGATGCGGGTGTCCTTTAAAACCAAAAATGTTCATGCAATTTGTTTATTTTAATGTCCGATACAAAATTTTATGTTTTGTCAGAAGTCCGTTTTATCAAGGTTCTACTGTAAATAGTTTAAGTGGTCATTATTATTCTCTTTGAATGCGGTATTCACAAGCTAAAATCTCACAAATTGACTTTTTGTTCAAAGGAATGGATGTCCCTATCCTTCTATAATTACCATCTCTGGAAGGGACGAATTCAAGCAATATATTCAGGTAAACTTTTTTACTCAATTGAAAAGCAAGTTAAGGATACTCACGTTTCTGTAAGGACTGTTTATAATACTATAAATCGGATCGACTCCACATCCATGGAAAAAAGGATTTCGAAATAGTAACAATGAAACACAGTAAATTTGTAGATATCTTTTAATTCGCATTTTACAACAAATAATATTTCTAAAATAAACTCAAGGAACAAAGTCTTCATGCTAACTTTGAAGGCACACAAGAAGATCAAAACTATTTCAAATACCAAGTGAAATTAGCCGTTTTGTGAATTTCAATATTAGCTTGAATAGTTGATAGAAAGCTGAACACCCGATGTGTTGACTATTCAACTAATTCACCAGTAATTCTAAATAGCAGTATTTATCTCTAGCAGTCTAGTTTCAAATAAAAGCATACAAACAACCAAAAGGCAGAATTTTACGAAGTATAGTGATATTATAACTCCAAGAGGGTTGATATTATAACAACCCCATCATGCATATGCGAAAACTCACACAAAATATATACCTATCCTTTTCACATCTAATTCATTAAAATTAAATAATTTTGATTAGTTTGTGTTATAAAAAACTGTATTCGAAAATATTATTCTGTTGCAATTATCAAGATGTCTATTAAAACAGATACATTATTGATACGTTCAGGGCTGAAAACGTACATTGCGCGATATCTACTGCATCATGTGCTGTAGTTTACGGTGCACAAATCACGCATAGTGCTTTATCAAACCTGTTGAAATGTCTGCTTTACAAAACAGCTATGCCCTTCAGTACGAAACTTTTCTTTACATTTTCAAACTGATATTTTAGTCGTTCATCAATTGTTAAGAAAATAATTGAAAAGGTTAGGTTGGATTTATTTTTCTTCATTTGTTATATTATCTTCACTTGAATGAAAGTGATAAAAACAAAATGAATTCTGACATTTTTCATACATCAAAGAAAATCGTCTGAGAACTAAATTTTTTTAGCAAGATTGTAGGTAAACTACCGACATCAATGATTAATTTCTTCAAAAGCAGAGATTCGTAAGCAATTATCACGATGGATTCCTTTTTTATTATCTCAAATTTTCATCCTGATTCAAACAATATAAAAACATACTGCTTACAATGATAAACATTCCTAATATTGCTTTTTTTCTAGCATTTAATTCTTAAAAACTATACACAGTAAAAGATTAAATAATTATACATTAGAAATAATTCCATTCGTTTCTTAACCACTTTGAAAATGCATAATATTGTCAGCAAAGAGTGCAAAGCCAGTTGTAAAGGCCACATTAAAACTTAATGTTCTGTACAAATATTTCTTTAAATTAATAAGATCCATGAACACAGTATTCAGATGTCCAAGTAATCTAAAGACGTAAAACAACCTCAAAACTCTCATGTAAAGTTATAGTTTAAGGTGTTAAAAAGATTGCCCCCAAAGTTGACAATACATATATCATTTTGTGACATCTTCAAGCCCTTCCATTATGTAAATTTTCGCAATAAGTAAATAGAGTTTGGAAATGGTTGAAGTTTCTTTTATAACGGCAATTTGCAGTCGAAATCGAGAAAAACTTGGATTCATCACATTTGATGTATATACAGTCAGTTAAAAAGACTCGCGGGGACTTTTTTAAATTTGAGAATAGTCCCACAACATTCTGTAAAATTTTTTAATACCAACCATAGAATGAATTTGGAGGGAATTTAATACATGCCAGTGTAACCTGGCATAGGTGCGAAGATTGGCAAGCAAGAGTGATTATTGTAAGCATAATTTGGAAGTTAATATGCCTCACATACGGAGCGAGAAAGGATATAAATAAGAGAAAAAGACATGGCAAAATTCTCATTATCTACCACAATTTCGTAGGAAAATTAACCAGCATTTCCAACAGCTGCAGTAAGAAATCCTGTGGCCAAAAAATATTCCTAAATCTTCCATTTAATTTAATATGGGCTGCCAGTGAAAGTAATACGCTAGTTGATTTGGGTATATTGTTATATAAAAAATTGGGAAGTTCTGTGGCTTAGTGATATTTCCAAAGTATATCTAGGTAGCAATCTTGTTACAAATATCAATGATTTTAAGGGGAAAACGCATAATGTTTAACATGATTATTTTTACGTTTGCTACAACCAAGATGACTGTTTAACATTCGAAGGAATAGTCTCGGAAGAAAAGAACATATTGCAAATAAATAAATAATTATTCTAAGAGATTCTCAATCTATCTATAACATTTAATGAAATTTCTAAGCAAATTTTCATATACAAGTTATGATTCTAAAAAAATTTGTACGTAGATATTAATTACGACATAACGTCTCTAAATTTCAACAGCAACTAAGTTCAAATCGCATTTATTTTAGTGTGAATAAATTATATTTGCAATTTTATCAGAAGAATTGTTTGTGAATTTCATTTACGGCAAGTAAAAAATATAGATTATCCTGAGTTTATGACAAATATACTCCCAAAATTTTTACAAATCTTTGAAAAATTCAACACCAAATTAAAACTTAGATGAATAAATTCGGGTGTGAAAACACATAGTTGAATATGTATCATAAAATTGAAACTATATTTTTAGTCGTTCAGTGAAATATTTTTAGATTATTTCGATCCAGATTTTCTCCGTTCCGTTATGTACTTAGTTGCTTTTGAATTTTAACTACAGATTTTTATCACACCAAGAGTTTTAAGGTTCGCCTATAATACACAACGTTTAGTAAAATCATCAAAACAGTGATAACATTGTTGAATTTTCTGCATTAGATAAATCCTTGGCATAGTTATACTATTAATCACAACACTTATCTATCCAATTACATCAGAATAAACATATAAACAAATATAAATATCGAAAGGTAATTAACAAAGAAGAAATAACCGAAATATTAATTTAGATTTAAAATAAGTTATACATAACCTATTCATTACGTATCTCATTTTCTCCTGATAAAATGAAGAATCTTATTCAAATATAACGTAAACATATGGAAAATAGTACAATTGGAAATCGTCTTTTAACTCACAATTCTTTCATCCATACACAGCCCTGTTAACACTTATTATGTGCAAACAATTAGGTGCAAAGCTGGTATATTAAATATACTTAAGGTCTATCTAGTACAGCTTGTGGACCTGACTCGGTCAGGTACGGATAATTTAGATATTTGGGGGCAGGTAAAGAATTTATTTTTCAGAAACATATTTCAGACTATGTTCGGGTCATAAGTTAGCCATGTGAAGTATACTATAAGACATATACAAGACAATGTTGGTAATTTAAATAATTACTATGAATATTGTTGAAGAGATGGAAATAACAACAACTCGTGTTTAAATGTTTAAAAAGTGTGGCGTCATTATAAATATTTTTTTGAAACATAAAACTTGAAAATTCAAATAATTGTGTGAGGTAATTGAAATTAAGTGTGAAATAATGCTTTCTATATTTACGAATGAACAATACTTATGTTAAACATTCCTACATAAATAAACAATGCTTTCTCTTGGTTTTAAATGGTCGACAGTTCGTTGTGACAAAAAAAATTGCGATTAACCATTTTGAGTGGTGAGTTAAATTTTACTAAATTAGGTTTTGTCTTATTTTTTGATTATTTGTAGTATTGCCACACACAAAAATATAAAAACCTTTTTTTGTGATACGGACCAGTCTGGGAAGAATATTAGTTATTATTTTAAGAAGTAAATATTTTTTTTAAATTATAAAACTCATAGTTAAAAATGTAAAGTAAACTAGTTCATAATTACTTTTTAATATTTTTCTAGAAGCTATTACATTGCTTTTGCATCAAGATCTTTTTTCTTTTCATCTGTCTACATGTGTCACTCTACAGACGTCGATTCCAGAAAGGAATCGATCCTAAATAGAATTTTACGCTCAATTTTATATGGCTAATGATTTGTTTACAAACGTTACCCTTTTTTTAACAACATTTTCTTCATTTGCTATACAAAATAAAAAATAATGTGGTGGTCAAAAGTCACTGGTGGATGTGTCTAGTATCCATATCTGAAGAAATAACAAAAATTCAATAAAAAATATGAGAATGGCAATAGATAATAGATGACAAACTACTCCAACGTACAGGTACGTTGATACTCATCAAAGGGTTAATGAATAAAATTGATTCATTAAAAATAGGTTTCAACAAAATTATCAATCAAAAAATCTGGGTTTTTGATAACGAGTGTGATATTAAGATTCAAGGTTGAGCCTGAAGACCAGGAAATTTTATAAAATTTCAGCTGTGAAGACCTCTAATATTTACTCATATTCCATGGTAATAAACTGTCTTGTCACATAATGTAAACCAATGTTTCCCGAGGGATTTTTAGCATAAAAATGGAATGAAAATATACAGAAGCATTGTTACAAAATTCAAACAAACTGTGGTATATAATATACATGATTTTGATATAACTATTGCCATAAAAAACTGTCGTTGGTAAGATGCTTATTGCATAATATATATGACATTTAAGTCGACTTGATTTAAATATGATCTAACCCGGAATTGGATACACAATGACAAACTATCTAAGCACAACACTCAACTATCTATCAGCTTTAAATTATTGCTCAATTTTTTTATTGTAAATCACATTCAAAATTGGAAAGATGTTATGGTAAATATGCTACTCTTTTTCTACATGAAAATTAACTAAATGTCACTTTTAATATAGCAGTTCTGTAGGCAATTTAATTACGAATAGGAAAATTATAAAATACCATACATGCAAATCAGGGAAACCTCTAATTAAGCTGTAATACAAGTATAATATTGGTAAGTTAAAATATTATGTCAAACAAAACTTCTTAGAAAAAATCATACAGCAAATTTGAAATATGGCCGACAAATTTTCGTAGTAATATTTAGTAAATCGCATGAATTTTTGGTTCCATGATATCGACGTTTAGTTTTTTGATATCTTCGTATTTGCAAATAAATTTCCTAGACAGTTGCATTATTTTTTGTGGGATTTAGTAAATTTTGAGGGCGAGGAAGAGTAGCATGTTGTAAAGCATATTTAAATGTAAAAAAAATGTATAAATATTTTATCTGAAAAGCATTTGATATGAACCAATAGCTGGATTTATCATATTTCTAAATGGGTAACTAAGTAATCTAGCAATACATAATTAATTGAGTAACTTTGAGGCAGGAATTACACCCACCTCCACGCCGAGTTCAGCCTCTTAAATCTAAGCAAATACACTGGAAATGCAGTAATTTAGTAACCAACCTATCTATTATTTCATTGTGACCTAAATAGAATTATTATGCATCTATAATATTATACTCTGTATTATGTATATTTTTCACCTTTCATACCGTCTTTATTAACAAAATACAATTATATATTGTGACAAAAATATAAAGAGACATTTTAAATAGATAAATGACTGGCACAATCTGATCAAATTACATAACACAAGTGAAACAATTGACAGTTATTTTTGAATTTGGAATAAATTGCGCATAAGCAATCAACACAGAGATTGGAATTAAACAACTGCATGTAATGTTTATGGTTGTTATTGTGTGATTTGTCTATTATTCGCTTCATCTAACTTCTAAAGAACAAGTTGGACAGTAATTGTCGGAGATTTCATTAAAAAGCGCATAATTCAAACTGACAACAAACTACAGCTGCTCTATTGCTCGAATCAAGAAATTTTCAGCTAATTTTCTCAATTCTTAGTTTACAATCAAAGCTTTTCTTTGCTGAGCAACAAATTCAATTTCTTTGTCAGTTCATTTCCAAACGAATGCTTGTAGCTATCACTTATGGTGTCCAGAAGGCTGTAAGGAGTTTCGAAAAACACTTCACTTGTTATATTTGCCTTATCGAATTCTTTACCAGCGACCCGGAATCCGGAACCTGACATTTCGATGCAGAACTTCTTCTTTTCGTTAGTTTCCAAGTTAAGAAAAATCTTCTGATTTGTACTAGGTAGAGTTTTAGATATTTGTATCGACTTGACGTGCTTTTTTACGTCTGATATGACACTGTTGGCTTCTTTCTTCCATGAATCTTTATCCAGAATAGGTGAATCCATCTCGGCCATATGGATATTATCGACAATAAAGATTATTTATTTTAAATGATCACACAAACTGTCTTCAGAATATTCTTAAAGTTACTTGATTTACTGATTCCACAGTAATAGAGGAATTTTTCACCTTACAGCATTAATTTTGCTGCATTTATGACGTTAAATAGCGCAATCTGACACTCTCACAGCTGACAGTTCGATACATTCCTTTTGATATTGCCATAACTAGATTATTTTTCAGATATTATTATAGTTTTTTGCAATGTGAATAATATATCTTTATAATTAATTATACAGTAAGCGGGGCCGAAGTAAATACATATTCAAAAGAAAATAAAAATACAATTTCGTTTAATTCTATTTACTCTTTGTAGTTTTTGAGCACAGATTAAGAGGTATAAATTATTGTATGATTGCAAGGTTCGTGCACCACTCTGTTTTTTTTACCGATGTACTATTTTATGATTTTAACAATTATTCACCAAGGGTGAAGGTGGAAAAAAATTAATAACGAATGGCATGTAGATATTTTTTGGAGGGGCTTAATAGCTGTAATAATTGGTAGGACCTTGGTAATAGAAGAGGCTAAAAGCGTCTTTTTGTCTAAATACAGCTAAAGCAATAGATTTTGATTGAATGGATTTAACATTATTTTATTTTCTGCACATATTTTGTCAACTACCTCTGTTATTGCAAATATTTCACTTGTGTGTTTTAGGAAAAACTGAAACTATAAAAATGCTTGGTATTTTTTTGTTGAACTGTCGTGATTGATAATGTTGTAAAAAAATAATATTATATTGGTAGTTAAACGTGAATTTCTAACACTTGCATTTCAAGTGCAAAGAGCCAAGTTGTCAAAGATACAAGAAAGTAAAGATATCAGGAAGCCATACATATGCATCTTATATATTATTGAATTGTTGTCTGAAGAGCAGTAAACGCCTATGCCAGGGATGGCGAACCTACAGCACGCGTACACGAGGTGGCACGTTTGAGAATTTGGATGGCACGCGAACGATTTCCAAGTTCAAAAAAATTCTTTTTTATGTTTAGAAAAATAAAAATTTGATTAAATAATCCGTGAATTATTAATTTATTCAAATGCTTTCCAAGATAATCGAAAATCATTAAAAAAAAATGTTTTCTATTTTGTTAAAAAAAAAAATACTACTTGGGCACGCCACATAATCGAGAAATAATATTTGAGGATTTTCGGCACGCGGACCCAAAAAGGTTCGCCATCCCTGGCCTATGCAAAGAGTCGCATGCGGTTCGCGAGACATAGTTTGATGAGCCCTGTTTGTACAATTGTGCAATTGCTGTTCAGTAGCGAATCATGGCACCCAACGAGGACTCAAATCTCGTATACCGAACTTCGAAAATAGATGGTTGTGTCAAATATTAAAGACGAAATATTTGATTTTGCAAAGAAATCGGTGATTAAGAAACGGACCACATTGGACATGACACGAGCCAAACCTGCTGGCATGTTATGAACAGAACAAAACGATTGACAGATGGCGGGGAATCCTGAAAGCTTCGCGCCGTAACCATATACTCCAGATATGGAGTGGATGAAAAGCAGAAGACGAAAAGATTGATATCGTCAAACATTGTTATTTTAAGTAGACCATCAAAAGAATTCTACTTTATTTGCGAAAAATACAAGTAAATATTAATTTATATTGTTTAACTGTGGGAAAAATTCACAAGGTCAGTAAGTGTCGCTTCATAACTGGAAATTACTTGTGATTTTAAATTGTTGATGAGCGAGAAAAAATGTTTTGACGATAACATTGTTTGATGTTTTTCTCTAAAAATTGTTAATATTAACTTTTAATGGAGATAATTTCTTGGCATTACAATAATAACATATATTCATGATAATAAAGTGTCACTGGAAAAGTAGTTGTTCCTTTCCTGCAAAAAAATGAAAGGAAAACATATTATACAAGAACAGTACAACTTGGATATAACGAATTTACGTGTGGTCGAGTGGTAATTTTTTAAAAATCGATTTATAGATTTAAAAAATTGTAGATTAAGAAGCTCGACTTAAGCCACGGATGCCAAATAAGTATCTAAATTTAGCTTTTAAGTTTGAATTTGTTTGTTTGTGCATTTCAAGATTGTGTTTATTTAATGTTTTGACTTTGGCCCAAAATCGTTATAAAACGTTTTTCATCTCTCATATAAAATTTGTTTTGTATGGGTTGACTAAGGCAGCTGTGGCCCAGTTGGTTAGAGCTTGCTCTACCAATCATGCAGGTCTGGGGTCGATTCCCGGTAAGATCACAGTGAATTTGAAAATTATTCAATTCAAAATTGTGATTTAGGATTAGGTGTTTGTGATGTAAATTCGCATTATTTCCTCTCCTCCCACCCAACGTTCCCTCTAAGCTGCGCGCGTGCGCGGCCGCGCAGCAGTTGAGAAGTTACCGCGCACTCATTCCGGGTTGGCGCGTACTACAAGACAGTTGCTCAATTGATATTTGATCGGTCCGCGCAGCCTCCACGCAGCCTCCGCGCAGCCTTTGAAATTTCCGCGCATCTAAACCTTCGGCTTAGAGGGAACGTTGCTCCCATCCTTCTGATCCATTAATAATAGCGATTAGTTAACCACTAGTCCTGTTCTAGCCATATCCTTTCTTCTCTACTACTCACTTTGAAAAAAATGCGAGGTTGAGCGGCTGATTAACAAACAGTTCTCGTAGAAAAAACTTATGTTGAGATACCTCAGTAAGGAGGTCATATGCTCCACATTGGGAGCGGACATGGATAAAAAATAATAGGTTGATCCCTTTTACCTAAGCACAGTCGATATAAACGACTAATGAAGTATATCTTAGCAGTTTTTTACAAGGACTACTTGTTGTGAAGTTGCTCAACCTCTGTTTTTCGAAGAGAGAAGAAAATACAAGTAAACTGGTAAGACAACGACTAGTGTTTGGCTATCCTTAAAGGGCGTACCCTTATTTTAGGATCAAAAGGGTCGGAAGAAATTTAAACATTACAGACATTCATGCCGTAAAACAAAAAAATATAAACGAAACTGTCAGCAATGTCGCAATCGAAGCCGACTTTGACCACTTAACCATGGATCTTGAAATAGATACTATCCTTTCCAACAACATTATGTGATCACGTTTATACTAATTCATCCTAGGTATAGAAATGTATTTTTAAAGTTTATTGAAACAAAATATTCGGATAGGTTTATCCGTGGGAGATAAAATTATCTGGAAGTAAATGTTGTTTTATTTGACGTTGTGGGTGAACGAGACAAAGAATTCCATAATAAATATTTTCTTTTCAAGGTGATAATTTCTTCTTCGCTTGAAAGCGGCCAAAGTCAATTGTTGGTGTTACCATTATAATAATAATATTGCCATTATTCTCGAGTCGTGGGACACTTTATAAGTATATTTATGAAAGGTGAACAACAGTATATATATTAATATACATGCACATTACCACATTTTTCCGAATTTTACATGACTTTACAAATAACAAAATATTTCTCTTTATGATCAAGATTTCTGACCTTTTCAGATCATTATTTTATCCTAGATCAGATATTGTTTCCAACTCACTTCAGAAGTCTTTGCTTACGATGGCGATTTCTTTAGCCTGACGTATATCATCATCGTCTCAGTGACACGTTTTCTTGACACATCTATTTCAACAGATAATTTAAATTGTGTTTTAATAATATAGTTTTTAACATAATGAGAAAAAATACTGTAAACAAAAACGTTTTGTTGAGTGGTTTTTTAGTTTTAAGATTCTATTTCGCGTCATGCTCCTTACCTGCAAGAATCAGCTCCTTAAACCTCTTCAGTATCTTCTTTGAAGTGAAGATTGTGCTTCGATTTACGTTTAAGATCACCTTGCTAGCAAGGTGCTGCTAGTTCCGAATCTTGCCGAGACCAATTTAATCAAGTTAAGTGTAAGTTTTTCCAATTAAAAAATATTTAAGAATTGTGACGAGATTGTTTGGGATTGCACATAAAATGTTCAAAACATTTTTCTGTTTTAAATATTCAATTTAAAAAGGTAAAATTCTAAGGAAGCGTTCTGTATTTTGTTTTGCCGAAAAGCGGGGATTCGGTAAATAAGTTTGGGAGCCTATGATTTAAATGTATCACATTCTCAAAATTGTTTCGGCCATTACTCCGCTTTGGCGGATTTTGCAACTATGCGTGGATAATATTGAATATTATTGTGAAGAGCACAGAGTGCACACCAAGAGGCGCAGAAAACACCGAAACCCAGGGGCCGTGAGAACAGGGGCGGCGTGAGTAATTAATGAGAAAATTAATTTATTTGAGACCGAAAGCGGTGTATATTTATTCGCCAGCCATTTTACGCAAGAAGAGAATGAATCGCAAATGAATGTGATCAATGAAAAAGAGTCGCGTTTAATTTATTCGTTCGCACACTTGAAAGTGATTCTTTTTGTCAATGTGACAAGAATAAAACTCTTTTGCCATATCTAATTTGGCTTATTTATACTTGCTTCGAACATGAATGTTGAATTTTCAATTTCATTGTTTAATATGAAAGTTGATTTGTTAGTTTCCGATACATTTAATATTTAAATATGTTTAATGTATACAAGTCGATTGACTCACCAAATCATGATGTGTGTATGCAGCTACCGATTTCACAGCCGCCTTCCGTAACACAATAACGAGCAAGAAAATTAAACGAATGTACACCATGATGGACTGGTACTAGACTGCCACCAGGGGTGGACTGGAGGGGGCTCGGAGGGGCTTGCATGAATAGCCCCTTATGAATTTTAGAGAAAACAATATTTTCAGATCAAATTAGTATATAACTGCAATTTATGACTTATATATTATCTGTGACAGCTTCAGTATACACAGTAGTACATTTTTAGCCATTTACATTGATTAATTTACGGTAAATTGCATATTGTTACTTATTATAAGGGTATTAACCCTCCAGAGACGAGAGCTTTTTTCCGATAAAAAAAATATTTTCTAAGCCATATTGAAGTCACGGATAACTTTTATTCCTATCCAAAATTGAAAAAAAAAAAAACGCAAAGTCGTTGTATAGAAACTCCGCATGACTATATGGTCATGCTCATCCTTTTATTACCGTGTAATATTGAGTACAGTAGTAGTAAGGACAGTAGTAAGGACAAAAGTGACCGTATGGGCTTGCAAACATTCGGGGTTGAAATATAGCTAAACGTGATTTTTTTAAAAATATTTACAATTTGACCTCTTTAGATCAACATAATTTCAATACAAATATATTAGCAAAATAACTGTAAATAATTTTATGTTTTTATAAAAAAATATCTAACAGTTTCAAAAAGTAAATTAAAAAAAAACGGAAATTCAAAAAATCACATGTGCTTTTAGAGACCGTTCCTGTTCCTACGGCTGATGACTAACTGTAGTCCGTACCCTTCTTAACCAAATATGAGCGAAAGCAACGATATTCAGGTAGAAAAAGTATGAATAGTGGGATCAATAGACAACGGTGTTTTGTGTGACCATATGGTGACGCTCGTCCTTGGAGGGTTAAGTAACAACCGATTGCTTATTTAAGTATTGCATAGTTCAAAAAACTCACTCCTTCCCCAGAACACCGATAATTGCTTTGAGATTCTTTGTTAATGTATTGGTATAACGTATTCATCTAAGATAGGTTTTATTAATTATACGAATTTTAGTTAATAAGAAACTTAACATTTTTTTTTTAATTATGTAATAATGGTTGTTGTAGACTAAATGGTCACACACCCTTAATGCATGCAATTTCCCAGTCATTCCAAAAAGGATTCAAAAATAAATATTCGAACGTAGCATAATAAGAATAGCGGATGGTTTTCGAACATGACCATTTTTAAATATTCGATTATTTCAAAAAACAATTTTGTACTAATTCAATTTTTAAAATTCAGATTGGAACCGCTAATGTCATCGAACCAATGACCTATCCTATTCTCATTTATTTTCGCTTTCATAATGAAAATGTAGATTCAATTAATTACAGCCACCGTTGGCTTAACCGTTAGAATACCGCGCAAATAAATCATTAATATGTCACACAGATATTGCGCGTTTTTGAGAAAAATAATTTTGCCTAATATGCACTCGAATTCGATACTTTAAAAACCTATATTGACTCAGTATAGAAAGCACTACACATATTCATCAAATATTGCTTATATTCTATTAGAACGCCAAGTATTTGATTTTTTAAATGTCTTTTGCTTGCATATGTTCTGGACACCTGTGTCCGCTTGGTATTCAAGTGGTTATGTTCGTAAATTAGACGTCGAAATGTGCTGCAGTATATTTGTGTTGTGACAGCTTTTTTTGCATTGGGTTCGATATGAAAACAAACGGGAAATACTATTAATAGAACAACAATGAATGCGGCAACACTTCGAATATGTTGTACATATTACAATAAAACAGATCAAAAAAATGACTCGACGAAAGAATAATAAACACATTCATATGGAATTATTTTTAATTGGCATATCGAATAAGGAAGAATACACACGAAATGAATTCTTTTCAAATTAAAAAGAAAATGGATGTCATTGACGTGAAACAACGAAATAATTACGTTGACTATTTAATTGTTAAATAAAATTTAGACGTCGCGTGTGTTGGATTCGAAAACAAGTCAATTAACTCTGGCATTCACTTTTCAGTAATGAAATAACAATTATTTGTGTCTTACGTAAACCATATACGTTAAACTTGACTTTATGGAAATGTTACTATTCAAAGTCAGCGGCATAACTGAGAATGCATAAACCGATAATCCACGAGGACGGAAGAGGAGAGGGGTTGAAGCTAAAGAAAATGGAAATTTGATAATGACCTTTCCGGGATTTGAGCACATGCTTATCGGGTCGGTCTACACTAGGGCTTATACAAAAACCTGCTTTTGAAAAAATCGGTTTTCGAATGTCAATATAGTTCGGAAACCTGTTTTATCCGGTTTTCGAAGTTTTACAAAAAATGGATAACACAATTAAAATAGCGAGAAAAAAAACATTTTTTAATGTTTATTTATTATACATAATAATATACAACAAGAAATTATTTGGTCTTACTCTTCAGAAAATATGATTTAAGAAAACAAAAAGTCTACACCTCATAAAACAAGATAGCAGAAGTGAAATATTCTTTCAAATCTAAAAAAAATGAGATACACATTATGGCATCTACTCCCATGGTTTTGGACTCACAATATTTCAATTCCAGTATTCCGAGATTGATCATTTATCATAATTTATGTTTCCATTTTTTTACATATCGCATATTTTAGTATAAAAAGATGGCATTTTAACCAACAGCCAATGCGACATATTTGTTTTTCATAAACCACAGTTGCTTGAGATCAATATCACAAACACCCGTGCTCAAGATCTGAAATTGAAATCGAAAAAAATGTCATACTGCCCTAAAAAGGAATAGTTTGATTGCAACTGAATTTTGGATAAAATTATGAAAAAAACTACTATTAAATATGAGAGTGAGTAAGACCACAATTCATTTCTTTTATATGTAGGAATTAAACAAAAATATGTATAAAAACAAACTGAGGTACACTCGCAAATTGTTATATTATTAAAATATATGGCAGTAAATCGATTTAGAATTTAAACATGATTTTTTACATGTATTATAGTGAATCCCTAAATCCCTGGAGTAGAGCATTACGAAATTGGTTGGGATCCCGGATCCCGGGATTAGATGCCCTAGTCTACATCACAGAAGATTCAAAAACGTGCATGTCTACATTCTCAACTGACCTTCGAATTTCGTCACCCCAGAAGCTATCCATACGATGTCATTTCTGAACCTGCAAAGCGATAAACTACCATGGAATGAGAAAAAATGTCAGTGCGGGTCGGCCAAAATGGCCAAAGAAAATGGACGCTTTCGAATTTCCACCCATAGTAGATAAGTAAAGAAAGGTGAATTGCCAAAATAATCTAAAGTGCATTTTTATAAAGGGTAAGGTAAACAATTTTCAGGCAGCAAATTTAAATACGTCTTCAATTTCTTAAAAGTATAATCAAATATTTATTGATTGGAAACCCAATAAAGGGAATTTTTCAGTTTTTCAACACGCTGAACCGAAGAACGGAAGTCAATACCAATCAGACAAGGTGATTGACTCATATAAAACGTAGATAGTATTCACAATAAAAATCAGCCGATACACCTGATTTTTTAACGAATATATAAATATCGATAATTATTGTATAAGTGATAATTGCCTGATGGTTATCACGATTGATAATTGCGTGTTAGAAGCGATATCTTGGCACCAGCTGACTCCGAGTCGAACAACTCACTTATTGATAATTCAGCGGAAAACCTTTTCACTGATAATATAGCCACGCGAATCTAATATCGAAGATATAACCATCGGCGTGTAATTGCATATTATTCATTTTCCTTTCATAGCACTGTTGGGTCATCATAACAAGGGTAAGGATTGCAATTATATCGTACGAATAGGTCAATACTGATATAACATTTCGATATTTCATATAAAATACCGGCGTAAAATATATCATAAAGGGGTGACTTTTGTAAATAACTTACGGTTTTTGATAGTAATAATACATAATTAAAAAGCTCATCCATTATGAAACAAACACTCAGATTTAAAATATTTCAATTAATCACGAACGTATTGAAATATGTCATGGTTTATGTCATGGAAATGGAAATATATGTCATATGAAAATATATGTCATGAAATGGAAACATGGAAATATGTCATGGTTCAAAACCGAAAAAACGCAACGAATACCGGAATTCCGGATTCGACAATAACCCTAACAAAACCTTAAAACCAGTGCTTCCTAAACTATGTTCCGTGAGACCTAAATAGGTGTTCCGCGAAAATATGGAATGGTAATATACTCTACGACACATTTAAACGTCTTCTATTTCATATTAAAAATCAGGTGATGGTAAATCTCCACTGATGTTGAAAATGTCCAATGATGTCAAATATCTAGGTACATGCGGAGATTTTTAATCACTAAGAGCTTTGCTTACTCATTTTTTTTATCTAGTATGTTTTAAAGTTAAAGTGATTTAATAGCATATACTTTTAAAATTATGAATTACCCGACATAAAAAAAAGTGTGTTTCGATAACATTTCCAGCTTTGCGAATTGTTCCATTGCACAATAAGTTTAGGAAACCCTGGCCTATTCAAGGATACGCATAAAATGCATTATTTTGCTAAATCAATTGCAATTGTCGGGTCCTATGGTGTAGCGGTTAGCGTTGTGAGTAGGGAATCCAATCCCGAGCCAAAAGTTTGTTCCCGGGATTTAGAGATTAGAATTTTTCGATTCCGGGATCACGAGACTGGTCTCGAAAACAGTTTCATTAAAATACGTTTTTTAAGAAATAAAAATTGATGATGTTGGCCAAAATTAAATTAAACAATTTATTCTATATTATATAACCAGCTGTGGGCTGCCAATGCGTTACTAAGAGGCTCTCTTAGTCTTAGCTATTCGCGATAAACAGGTGAAGGTGTGGATTTTTTAATTACTCGTAAAAAAAATATGCGCCATAATTATTAAACGAACTTATTATGCATACATTATATAGAAATACGCAATGTAACTTAAAATAGTTTATGTCGATAGCTGAAAAAAATACCGATATCTGATAACATAAAGTAATTACTGTCGTCAAATGCATTAAAATATTATTCACTAAAATGCATTCAAGAAATTTAATATGCTTGGCATCAAATTACCTTATCTTCTGCGATAACTCTTGCAGTAAATCTAATCGCAAATAATTTAAATTGGGCATCGTTTATTGCACACGCGTGAACTGCCGACTTGAAAACCAACACCTTTCTGTATTAAAATCAATCCCAAAAGTTTCGGGATCATGTCTTCTAGTCTCGGGATTGAAATGTATCGAAAACTGTAAGGGATCCCGGGATTGGATTCCCTAGTTGTGAGTTTCCGTACTGGACCTCACGGGTCGAGTCCAAGTACGAACAGATTCGAATCGACTTCTGTTTGCGATGTCTTAATTTCCCTCCCACCTTTCCCATCCTTCAATAACTGGGCGTAGCGAGAACGATTAGTCAACCACTAGTCTTGTCCTAGCCGTATCATTCTATCCCTACTACTCTCTTTGGAAAAGAGAGGTTGAGCAGCTAACTATACAACAGTTCTCGTCGAAAAAATCTGGTGAGATACCTCCATTAGAAAGCCATATGCTCCACATTGAGAGCGGACATGGAAAAAAATAAATAAAAAACTTTGTACAGTCAACAAGAATGATAATATTTTTAAAAAAAACCCATAATAGGTTGTTTTATATTAGAAAATAATTGTTAGATGCATTGCCTATATGTGGGCTATAGTAGGTTATCCAAACTTGTCGGTCCAAAGGCTAGACTGACTGTTTCACAAAGTTGGGCAGACTAATTAGCGAACATGCGAACAAATCAGTTGCATAAATCGTGTGCTATAACTGTTTTGAATTAGTTTTGAAAAATAGTGAGCGTGACCCTTGAGCTAACCAACAAACCAACGAGGCGGCACTTATGAAGAATACTTGATGCGCCCTTGTGGATTTGAAGATCTGCGTGATGAAAAACTTAAAGCAATCTATTGGTGCGGCGCTCTTAATCAGGCCCGCGCTTGGAAGTCGTGCGGCCAATTTTAAGGGCAGCCAAAGTAAACGAGAATATAATAATATACAGGGGTGGGCTGGAGGGGGCTCGGAGGGGCTTGCATGAATAGCCCCTTATGAATTTAAGAAAAAAACAATATTCTCAGATCAAATTAGTTCCTAACTACAATTTCTTACTTATATATTATCTACGATAGCTTCAGTATAAACAGTAGCTCATTTTTACCCATTTACATTGATTAGTTTACGGTAAATTGCATATTGCTACATATTATAAGTTTTTCAAGTAACAATCGAATGTTTATTTAAGTATTGCACATAATTGCATAGGAGCAATAAAAAAATTCTCTCCTTCCCCAGAAGGTCCGTGGCGTAGTTACGCATTAGTTCTATCAATAACCATATCCTGCGATCCCTATTCACTTCGAAATAAAGAGGTTTAGTAACTGAGCAACAAGCAGTTCTCATAGAAAAAAAAATGTTAAGATACCATCATTAGGAGACCAAGTGCTCTACATTGGGAGCGAACATGGATTAAAAATAAAAACGCAGCATGTGTTTAATAATTAGTCTATTTTGTTGGCAACCTTCTTAATAATTCATAATCCTAGTATAATATATGTTTTCGGGTGGTGGCTTGATAGCCATCGTACTGGCAGGTACCATTAGGTCACCTACGAATACATCTAAATGGACCAAGAACTGCTGAAAGCTCTGACCTACCTACTTTTTTTAGTGGTTTATAGATACCAAACTTTTTTTTATATCAAGTCGCTCAGTCTAGGAGTCAGGCAATAAATTAAATACATGAATGAACATAAAAAATAGATTATATACCACCGAGGAACAAGTTACTCACCTGTTAAATGGATGATTACAGACTGTTCAGAAAGTACCTGTTATAATTTTGACCGTATTATAATATCAATATTATTTATTTAGTTCATTTCGTAATACGTTTTTAATTATTGTTTGAAATAAATAATTTCACCTATCGTGATATTTTCCTTCTGATTATTTATTATTTTTAAGAGATCAATAGCATTTTAATATCTGTGATAATCTTTGAATTATTTATGAATTCGAATGTTGACAAATGATCAAAGTGAGTTGAATGATTTTTTCGTTGGAAGGAAGGAAGTAATAAATACCATAATTGGGGTTAGTTAAAGCAATAAGGAACTTACGGGCTTAGGTATTTTGAGATATGAATGGAAATTGATCCAAAATATTACAAATTTAAATTTTATAAACTGATCCAACCAAAATTTGGTCCAGTTTCTGTTTTATTTGCATTATTATATTTCTTACTAAATACATTGTCAAAAAGTGTATTTTTTTGTTATGAAAAAAGAACTAACTACAAAGTATCTGTAATGATTAATAAACAATTGACGTAAGGATGCATAACATTTTAACATAACCATATATGAGGTTATTATTTGCAAGCTTCGCTCGTTCCTAAATAAATGAAACGTGAACCATTTATGTAATTTAGTAAATAAAAAGAAAAGTATTTAAAGCAGTCACAAACTTGGCTTAAAAACCTACACAATATAATTTCAAAGCAGGGCTTTGGAGTCGTGTAAATAAAGACGACTCCGACTCCAGCTTTAAAATAATTAACGACTCCGACTCCGAGGATTTTTTTTCAATAATTTTATTTTAACTATGTATGTATACCATCAGATTATCTTTAGCAAGCCAAGCATGCAATGTCAACACTTTGGACTATTTTGTTTGATTACACAATACTCCACAGCCCTGTTTCAAAGTAATGTAAAAATAAAAAATATTTTTAAATGTATGTACATCGTTTTAAAAAATAAAATTTAGTTTTCATTATTCAACCATTTTGAAACGACTTGGGTTTAAAAATAATAGCTTTATATTCACAACATTAACATAAATTATCTTAAAACAGGTCTAAACTTTAAATCTCAATATATCCATTCTGCAAATTTGCAGTTGGTTCCAGGGGTGGGCTGGAGGGGGCTCGGAGGAGCTCGCGCGATCCTCTTGTTATTTTATACTTAGGCCGGCGAGCCGTTTGTTAAATTTAAAAAAAACCCAGATCAACAGCTATTGCTGTAGATTCTTTATATGTATTATGAAACAAATGACTTTGTTGCATTTCGAAATACATTTATGTCGGATGCATACTAAAAGATATCATGATTTTTTTCACTTTATATAGCAGTATAGTTTTACCAGGGCTATGGAGTCGCGGTATTTTGGCCGAGTCGGAGTCGTGAAAAATGAAAGGCTCGATTTTGTTTTTAAAAAAAAATTAATAATGTGTATTCAAACAAAATAAGCCAAAGTGTTGTAATTTCATGCTTGGCTGACTAAAGATGATCTGATTGAATACATATATATTATATAAGTTAAAATGAAATTATTGAAAAATTTCCTCGGAGTCGGAGTCGTCTTTTTTTTACACGACTCCACAGCTCTGATTTTTACATAATAAAAGCATGTTAAGTAAAATAAATTGATTTCATAATTATTACGAATCATCCCATAACAGTGATAAAAGAATCCACCCCCTTTTCTGGAACACCGTGAATATCTCTCAGATTAATCGAGCACTTTGTTTACATTTTGGAAGACCACCGCTGGTTGGTTCCCTTTCGTTTAACTGAACCCAATTACTGTTCAGTTATCAGTCACCCTGTATCCCGCGATATCATAGAGTACCCGAGAAGAATGCACTTGGGCGACCGTGGCCCGTTCAGTGTTACGCAGACGTCGCGCGAGTCGAGTACTCTGCACCGATTCTCCTTTCAGTCCTCAGTTTAATTCGACAGTTAGCTTCTCGGTACTTGGCGGATTGTTGCTTGTAAGTTGCTGTGCTACGCGCCCAGTAAGAAAGCATTATATTTACTTTCCCTCGGCGCGAATTTGCGAATGTGTCTGTTGTACTGTGTGCTTGCAGCTAAAGTTTCACTGAAGACACTTGCTGCGGAATACAAACAAAAAAAAAACAAATCAAGTGTCGGAACGGAGTAAAATATAACAAACGATGTAAGATATATTTTTTTAAATAATCTCTCCGATCGCTATAAAGGTGTATACTGACAATTCTTTGGAAGATAAAAAATGAATTTGTGAACATCATATTTAACACAATATTGATATGCAGCGTGGGCTACCATGCCGGATTCACGGGTTCGAGCCCCGATCGATCGATTTCTATTCGAAGGCATGGGTGTTTGTGATGTCTAAAAAATCCCTCCCACCCTTTTCGATCGCTTAATAACTCGGCGTAGCGAGTGCGATTAGTTAATCACTAGTCCTTTCCTAGCCTTACCCTTTCAAAGAAAGATTGTGCAACTGAGTAACAAACAATCTTCGTAGAAAAAACTTCTGTTGAGAAACCTCCATTAGAGATGCTCTACATTGGGAGCGGAAATGGATACAAAAAAAGTTATAAATTACAAAATAAGATTCTTCGTAAAGAGGTAAAACACGCGTCATACACAACAAGTAGAATAACAATGTTATCAAATCTAATTTTATATTAAGAATGAACTTTCAAGAAGTTACCGCCGAATCCATCGAAGATATAACACAATCTATTTAAAAAAAAAAACGCCTTTGTATTCTTTCCACATTTTATTATGATCTGCACTGTTTTGCTTATTTCGATCTTTATCAACTGATAATTCAACTTCAATTGATAATGCTCGTGATGAACAAATTTCGTATTGATCATATTATATAAAATTGGAATTATTATGCAGTAGAAAAGAGTATTATATTTTTTGAATATATTGCCTTTCCACAAAGTACTGACAGTGTACATCTAAAAAGTGAGAGAAGAATGGTTGATAATTATCACTCGCTGATAGAATACGGTACTAATCAAATTTAAACGATTTTAAAGTAAATATATAAAACGGTTTTTTAAGCCCACTTTCGAAGATGAGTATCTTGCTTTAACGAAAACTGGTCCCAATTTAATAACTCAATACATTTCTTAATATTAGTTATAGTACGCTAGATGGATGGAAAAGAGAAAGGCTTGTTGTTGAATAAATGGTCTATCTGCATCCTGTTATCAAAATGTATAGGAACACACACATCCTTAAATTGATCTACACATCCTTAAATTGATTGAATTCCGGGATTTGAATCCGTGACTAATATAACAATGTCCACTTGGCAATGGGTTTGGCGTAATGGTTGTACAGTGATCCTTTTGGCAATGTCATTATAAGAATTCAATTTAATATTTCACATACTGTTGATAAATTTTAAGATAATGACAGTTCAAAGCGAAAAACCACCGTAGAAAAGTGACATCACTGTAAAGCTTTATTTATACTCGGCAGCTCGGTAGGCGATCTTCCTTATTGCACGAAAGATAAATGTATAAAAAAACAATTTACCTTTCTTGAGAAAGAGACTAAATGAAAATGCTTAAAGTTATTTGGATATATAATAACATTGTCATATACCTTTCATCATTGCCGTCGCTGAAAGAAGAGCTTGACAGACTGGTTAAATATTAGATATTGTTAAGCACCTTCTGTTTAATTGATAAATTAGATTGTTTTTAATCTACGTTGCTTCCAATGTGTAGTATATAACCTCGTAATTTACTTATTTCGATATAACGAGAATTGATTTGTTACTCAATTGTTCAATCTCTTTTTATCGAAGAGAGTAGGGATACAAAGATAAAGCTGAGACAGGGCTAGTGGTTAACTAATCGTTCCGATCTGAGAATATTGTTTTTTCTTAATTTAACAAAGGGATCGTCAGCTTTAGTACTATTTAAAAAGATAACGCGAATCCCCTCCAGCTCACTTCTGGATCATTTGCTGACTAAAGCCGGCACATTTTATTATTAAAATATTGTGAAATAAATGGGTACAATGAACTGTCTTTTATTTTAATGAAAAAACCAAGGATTTTTATAACTTTTACAATAATTGTTAAATGGTGATTTAAACAAAGTTTAGTTTCCAAAACTCTCAAATCATCACGTTGATGATGATGATGCAGAAGCAAATAAATGAGTAATTTGATATGTTCAAATTACTTGCAGTGAATGACATTGACAGGCAAGATGGCGTGCATTTTAATAATCAGTCTCAACGAAAACGAATGCTGCTGAAAAAAAATATTACGAATATTTCTAATCTGTGGATAATAATTGGAAGCAGCATGGCAATATTATTCGGCATGCTGAAATGGAATTTCATGCCATGACGGTTTTCAAATATTCGATTGGCATCACTGATTAAAGTCCAAATAATGAATGAATGGCATTGTATTATTGTATTATCTAGTATTAATATTATATTGTATATATTAAAAGGACCAGAAAGAAGTCGCACGTTTTTTTAATAATCTAGAAGTTAATTATTTTAAATATAATCTCTATTGTTATTTACAACTATTTCCCATATTGTCTACAGTTTTTCGATTCCATTTTTGAAAAACTTTCTGGTTTGGATTAAAAATACTCATTTGAGTGGATTTTGCATCTGTTACGTAACGAAAACGTTTTACATTTTCAGTGTGCTCTATAGATCTGAATAAAAAAATAGTCAGAAGGAACAAGGTCTATAGTACAGGCGTGGAGAACCTGCGGCCTTTTGGCTACTCTGGTGCGGCTTTCTGGCCAATTCTTTAATTCTGTATTTTTTTTGTAATTTCGTAAATTCTTGGGATTTTCGTTGTCAAAATCCTGGAAAGAATTTTAAAAAAAGGCCCCGCACTGGTAATTTTGGGAAATCCGCAAATTTCTGGGAATTATAAATTGGCATGAAATCGTTTTCGGCCAAAAATTTCCTAGCCTATGCTTACTGCGGCCTTCGTGTCGAATCATAAAAATGAATGCGGCCTTAAGAGAAGAAAAAGTCCCCCACCCCTGATCAAGCATAATAACAATATTAAATTGTGCGAAATATTCTGCGTACGGAAGAGTATTGTTCGAAAGAGTCGGTGAATGGTGTTTTCTTGTACGAGGTATTCATGTTTGGTTGAATCTTGTACGAAAGAATCACGCAACAAATTGTTTTTATAAAATTACATTTAATATAATTTATTTATTTCATTTCGTAAAATACTGTAAATAATTATAAATTTGACTGTAAGTGATTCTTCTATAAATTTTAATTAAAAGCAAACACTGAGATAAAACTAAATAGTTTGAATTGAATCAAAACTATACTCGACTCCGGTAACTATTGAAGTGTACATCTTTTATTCGAATCCCACTCTTGATCAAATCTCTCTCGAAGGTATATTCTTTTTCACGGTCGAAAAAAAAAGTCACAGACTTCATTCAATTGAATGAAGAATAATAAATATTAAAGAAAAAAAAAAACCGAATGTCGTATTCAGAGAATTCGTATTGTGCTTACAACAATCTGAAGAGAGTGTCCCTCCCACTCTTAAATAGCTCTATTCCTTTCGCACGCTCCGTGTGAATAGGGATTGTTGCAATACCGGACGAATAAATCGGTACCGGTAATTCAGTGTATTATAATAATACCGGGCGAGTAAATGTATCATTATCACAAACGGATTATTTTCATTAATAACGGTGTCTTTTTAAAATAGTAAATGCAGCAAATTCAAAATGTTTTCTATTGTGTATTTCTTTCAAAATCCATGTCCGCTCCCAATGTGTAATTTAACTCGCTCAACCTCTCTTTTTCAAAGAGGGTAGTAGATATAAAAGGATAAGGCTAGCCTAGTGGTTAATTAATCGCTCTCGCTACGCCCAGTTATTAAACGACCGGAAAGGTGGAAAGGAATTTTTAGACATCACAAACACCCATGCATTCGAACAGAAATCGATAAATTCATCAAAAAATGCTGCTCTCGTGAGATCCGGCACGGAAACCTACAACGTTAATCGCTGCGACAACATAGGAAACTAAACATACCGACCCGTAATCGGCATAAAACCGCTATCGACAATTCATATATTTTTTTCAATAATGGTCAGTTGTTAATCATAACAGAAGATTTTTGTAAAACGTCTTCTCGTAATAGGTACGCACAAATAATTTCTTATTTGCGGTCTGTAATATTTTTTCAATTAAAGATTATTTTTGCGAGCTTATTATGAGAGAATGTTTAAAAAACCTTTCGCCTGTAAAATTGATGTATTGTCACTTACGCGTTTCTGCTGATTACGGGTCAAATTACAGCAAAAAAATAATTCGGTGGTGTTAAGGCATAGCTTAATAACTGAAAAATATTGAATTTATAAGACTGCTATTCAAAGATATACCTACTAATATTAAATATGAAATATGTAAACAAACACAAAAGTATTACAAGTAAAAACAGTTTTCGTATAAAAAATCTGTTGAGATACCTTCATTAGGACGCCATATGCTTCACATTGGGAGTGAACACAGATAAAAAAATGTTTTGTTTGATCGAAAAACTTCTAATTTAGGTTACTGGGTATTTAAATCAGCTGGTAAGCCACCTAGTAACTGTCCTCATGTTAAGTAAGCGTGGAGAGATTTTGCGGTTTGGAAAAATACAACGTGATTTTTAAACCATAATAGTAAGCCTAGAGTAATAAAACATACTAGGTATTAAAGTCAATCATGCCTGACGATTGATACAAAAAAAGTGATATAAATGTGTAAACATCAGCGGGGGGCTATTCTCAAATTTACTAAGATTGACGCACTAATTAAGGGGGGTCTCTAATGCACAGCATAATTCTTGTATATTTTTTGGTATTGCTAACTGCGGCTATTTTCACTGTTGTAACAGTCGATCTGTCAAACGCCAACGATTAACCTTTAAATGCATGATTGCAGGAAAAATTATTAAACTGTTTTTATCCAAAAACACTTCGTATGTACTATTAAAAGGTAAATAAATAAAAAATAATACATGATTTTCATACAGTTTATAAAAAAGCAACACGTATATATAATACACAATTAAACTACTTAATGCTTTTATGATGAAACACGTTTTTTTTTATTGTGAAATTATTGTATGAAAAAACGGGCTTGTTCTGTTCGAATGAAGATTATAATAGTTAAACATGACATCTTTTGAAAGTCAAAATGAAGAGTAAATATGTACTTTACGATTGAGTTTAAGAATAAAAGGTAAAATCGATTTCCGTTTTGCGAAAAAACCAAAACAAAAGTTAATACTTTCCGTGGTCATATATGCATTTAAGGGTTGACAGAATTTAATTTAATATCGATGTTAGAAGCTTTATATTAAAAGCTGAAATTTTTCCTTTGCTGTTTATTCAAAACTATCAATCTGTTACTTTGAAACTTCTATCAAAATATAATAACAGAAAAAATACGGCGTTTTAAAAAAACGAATTAATTTATTGGCATTAAGTTCATGGTCATCATTGTTCGCACTTTAGTCTTACAACGCTAGAAGCTTCACTAAATCAAATTGATAGCACCGTCATCGAAAGTGTCGATTCGTGTATACATAACACTACAACTAGACAGTACGCCATAGAACGAAAACTAGTTATGGATGAGCGGCCGCTGGAGCATAAGTGATATAAAATGAAGACCAAATCGAGTCTTGACCGCTCGTGTAGTAGGCTCGGTGCCCAGCCACCCAGCCACTCAGTACACGAGTGAAAGTCGGGGGTTCGATTTCCGACGGAGCTCTTTCGATTTCGTTTTCTATCCGACACTTTCATTGCTCGCGCCTGCGTACAATTGATTATAAATGCTATTATTTAAATGTGAATCGCGAAAAAAAAACAATAAAACAATACAGTTAATATATTTGTTTCACCGAATCCGTAAAATTTTATTCTGCATGAAATTATGTTGTAAATTTGTAAAAATGTTGTAAATTTGACAATATAATGAAAACTTAAGTTATGTAGATGATTAGGGGAATGGTAATATTGATGTGGATGTAAACAGCGGTGGGATGTCAATACGTTAACAATGAGCTCGCTTAATCTCAAAGCGATTCTCGGTGATCCGGGAGAACGAGTAATGTTTTTCATCCGTCCTATGCAATTAAATTCAATAATTAAATACACAATTGATTGTTACTTAATACACTTATAATATGTAACAATAGGCAATTTACCGTAAACTAATCAATGTAAATGGCTGAAAAATTATTACTGTGTATATTGGACCTGTCGTAGATAATATTAATAAATAAGTCAGAAATTGCAGTTATAAATTAATTTGATCCGAGAATTAATTTGCCAAGGGGCTCGCTCGAGCCTCTCCGAGTTTCCTCCAGCCCACCCTTAAGTAAATGTATTTGTTTCACCAAATCCGTGAAATTTCATTATACATGAAATTATGTTCATCATATCTGTCAAATTTGTAAATTTGACAATATAATGAAAACTTAAGTTATGTAGATGATTAGGGGAATGGTAATATTTATGTGTATGTCAATGTTTGGTTGTTTTGTAATACCTTTCGATTATTCCATATTGTGTACTTGTTACTCTGGTAGATAAATTGATTAATTCACAAATAAGGCTTGCACTTTTCATGAATCAAATATTTCCGTATATTTTATCTTTTCGGGGATGTCGCCGTAGTGGCCAGCAACATGTTTGAAATACAGTGAAACCCCGATTCTACGTTTTTCAAGAGACCGTAATAAGCAAACGAAAAATGCGGGAAACTGATAATGCGGGGAATCTGTAAATTCCCGGGATTTTGGATTTGAAATTCTTGGAAGAGCTAAAAGAAGGTCCAACGTCGTTTCATTTTGAGAAATCCATAAATTCCGAGGAAAGTGCTAAAAAAAGTCTCGCGTCTTTTCGTTTTTACTTACTTCAATATTATAAAACAGGTATGGGGGCCACGTAAAAAACATTACACTCAAAAGAGACTACGGGCCCTAGAATGTTGAGAAACTATGTGTTAGAGAATACTTTATTATGCGATTCAATAATAGCCTTTTATGAACCGTAGGAAGACTAATTATGAATAATTTAATCATTCTGGGCTTTATTTAAAACATTTATTTTTTGCCAACTTAATACTTCAGTGTCGGAATCATAACAGTAATGAAAGTTAAAAACTATGACGTTCAAAATAACACCTTAATATTTTGCATAATAATTGAGTAGAGGAATTGACTAAATTGTGTGCAGAAAGATATCCAAACTATCGAAAACTTATGTATCTTTACTTTGTAATAAAGCATTAATTATTTCAATTGCTGAAACAACCACAGCTAAAATTGTTTTATATTCTCCAAGAGTCAAATCAAAACATTTATAACGCATCACGGCGGTGTAAGAGAACTGGTTTGTGCAAAAAAAATGTGTGCAAACGGGAGGATCGCTGTTTGAATGCCGGGAAAGTGGAAATGCAATAGCTGACCGGGCACTGGGCCACGGATCATGTTTTTCTTCTTATTTATATTCTAGCATGCAACTGTTTGGTCGTCGAAGTGTTGCATTATTCTTTATACAACTATGATTGATTTTAATAATATTTATTTAGTGGCGGCTTAGTCAAATTAACATAACGTTATTGAAACTAGAAAATTGTGTACCTCCAAAAACGCTACTTTACAAATTTGTTAAAAAAACTTTCTAGTTTTGCAAATAATACATATAAGTTTAATGGAAGATACAAGGTTTATAAAAAAACAGGAATTTGAATATAAGAAATTCACAGCCATTATTGCACGTCAACTGCTATGAAAGTATTAGAGATAAAAAAGATTTCAAGCAGATCATTTGAGCCCCGGAGAGGTAAAGTGAGGGAAGTGGTATTTTAAGAAAAAATGATTTAGATACGTTATAGTACTTATAGTTTTCTAAGTGTATTAATCTTTAAGTATCTTAAAAGTGAAGTGAGTTCAATACATAAACACCGAAATAGTGTTATCTCTCTAAAATAAAAACATTCACATACAATTTAAGATTTCGACTGAATGTGCTTGGTGGAATTTCAATATTAAATTTGAATCGTTCAAACTATGTACATTCTCACAGATTTTGTCACTAACGACCCGGGTTTCGCCTTTCGGCATCTCCAGGCATTCAAGTGCACGGATGAACTTGAACTGACGTTTAGTAAATGAAAGTTTCGTGTTTATATAAGATATAAATGCATCACTGAGGCCAAAGCCATTGCTGGCGAAAAAATTCACATACAAACTTGATTGTATTATACTTCTCCAATAAAATTGAATAATGATGTCAATTAACATTATTTCCTCTCCTCCCAACCCTCTGATTCTTTAATAACTGGGTGAAGCAGTAGCGATTAGCCAACCACTAGTCCTGTTCTAGCCTTATCCTTCTTTCCCTACTACTCACTTTGAAAAAAGTGAGGTTGAGCGACTGAGTAACAAACAGTTCTCGTAGAAAAAACTTCTGTTGAGATACCTCCATTAGGAGGCCATATGCTTCACATTGGAAGCGAGCATGGATTAAAAAAAATGAACTAATTCACTCATTTTACTTCTCGAGGGATCATTTGTATCTTTTATCATTTAACAAAGCATATTTTTTAGATTTACATAGCGGATAAATTCATAATTCGTATATCGAATAAAATCGGATCGATTAAAGTATATTAAGACAATCTTTTAATGTCAAAGTCGATTTACAGCTGGTTAAAAAAGTAGAAGTTAAACAGAAAAAATGTGTAAAATTGCATTTTTATATTTTATTTATGAAACCTCTAGGATTTTTTTCCACTTACTAATATTCTCAAATTGAAATATGACACTATACTTTGATTGAATGGTAAAAGCAGTTTATTCTTAATATCAAATATTTTTACACAAAGTGAAACACTATGTAGTGTTTCACTTTGTGTAAAAATTTCCCAAATTTTAATTGTGTTTATAATTGATATCGTTTGCCACTTAGATTTATTATTCTTTGATAATGATTTTTTAATTGTTATGGGTGTTAAGCATTTTAATTTTGTGTAATTATAATGTAATTTGCTAATCCTTTAAATTGTTAATAGTTGCTTACACCTTTTTATTTCAATTTAAATTTGTATAAATATCACTGTTTATATATTTTTCTTATCGGTTGATAATGCTCGCGATGAGCGAAACCGGTCCTGATCTAATAAATTTTATGTGGAAAAAGTACTAAAAATCTTTTATTATTTTTCTTATAATGCCTTTCCACCAAGTATTGACAGTAAACACCTTAAAAGTGATCAAATATTATATTTAAAGTTATTATTTATTATAATTATATTAAGTTATTACTTATTTTAGAAAGTAACCAAATACACAAACGCTGAACATAAATTTAACATTAAAATTTGCTGGTATTTAATTTTAATATTATCAGGAAATTAAAAAAACAAACAATGACCAAAATTTTTGACCATAATTATGAATTCTAAAACTTTTTAAAAATGTAACATTTTCCGGTAAAACGAATGCAGAAAAATGTTTCCTCATCTAATTTCCTGCGCACGACAGGAAGCGCGGTTCATGCCATTTTTATTTTCATTCTACTACACTTCCTGACCCGTTATATAGACTGTGCAGGTTGTTATGAAGTCATCTTTACGTAAGAAAGGCTTTAATAATGATAAAATTAATAAGTAAAGAGATCACGATATTCTTATATGGCATTTCGACACATAATAGATCATTATTTCCATTCGCTACCAATCATAATAACGCAGAGGCGTACCTTTTACATAATGATACCCAAAATGAAAATCTAATGCCGCTATGATTAAAGGAGGCGACTGTTTATAGCAATAATACGCTAATTAAAAAGTTTATAAATATATGAAGCTTTTCCTTGGCCAGTCATAAATGAATTTACCTCCTTTAAAATTTTAAGAATTAATTAGTCAGTAATAACATTAAATTGTAATTTTACAGTTGTATATGAGTAAATATATGGTGTGAACTTAAGGGATTTAAATAATGATGTCGCATAAAAACAAGATGGGCAGAGAACAGACTGAGGAGCAAAACTAAAAAGTAATTGGTTGTAGATTCATTTTTTCATTCAGTCATTTTTTATTCATTAATATCCTTGTCGATCATATTTCCGACCTTTCATTCTCTACCCAAATATTGAAAAACAAACATATTTTAGATATTTTTAAATACCGACCAATAGTAAAAATGTTTCGTGCATAAGAAAGAATAAACTTTTATTGGCGTAGGCGCTAATTGCACTATGTAAAAAGAGATCAACGCGCGGTCAATAACCAAACCTACAAATCTGAAACCCCGAGCTATATAAAACTATTATTATATTGTACAATAAGTCATAATTATTGTAATAGTTAGCCAACGCTTATAAAAGTGGACAAACTATATTATTATGCAATATATTTTTGATATTAATTACATGAACAAGCACATGTTAAGGAGTGGCTTTTTATTAAAAAGTTTTGCTGTTGTAAACTTAGTTATTACATAATATTTCAAATAAAAGTTCTGTTTGTTTGTGATGTCTAAAAATTTCTCCCACCTTTCTGGTCCTTCAATAACAGGTCATAGCGAGAGTGATTAGTTAATCACTAGACCTGTTCTAGCCTCATCCTTCAGTCCCTACTACTCTCTCTGGAAACAGAGGGGTTGAGCGACTAACAAATAGTTCTCGTGGAAAAAGCAATATGATCTTAATTGGGAGCGGACGTGGATTAAAAAATCGAATTATTAAGCTGAAAATAGAATCCAAATTTTCATCACTAAGCCTATTTCTTCGAACCTCTGCTTCGTGAACGAAAAACCTTGCTCGTATTTGTTAAATTCAATGAATTACTAAATAAAAAATTGAGGGCTCTTAGAAAATAAGTTTCTGTCTTTGTTAAACCAGTACAAAACATGCACAAACTGAGTTATTCCAGACAAATAACTGACATCCAAGAACCTTATTTTGTACTTAATTAGTTGTTGTTACTTATCACTATTTTCTAGTACAAAGGCAATATGTCGTCACTGTACGACTTAATCGAGCTGTTAGTCAATAAGCTCAAGTAAACAAATTACTGTCCCGTTTACGCAAGTAACATCGATGCTGGTAGTATATGAGTCAATGAAAAAATGTATAAACGTAATTGATACCGTACAAAGAAACAATGCCTGTATAAGTTGATTTCGCAACTATTAAAACGTTTTGCACTTTTTCTTCCTTCTCTTCTTCTTTTCTCGGCCTCAATGTATATTTTTTCATTACAACAATACCCGGAAAAGTAAAATAAACGATTTTTTTATAGAATGCAAAACGTTTTTTTCTATGCAGGTGCAAGTTGTTTTGCAATTTCTTTTGTACACGAAGTATATTCTCCTACGCAGCGGTGGGCTGCCAATACATAGAAAAGAAGTCTCTTATTCTCCAAGAAATTCTCGGTGGTCCGGCAAAGGTGCGACTTTTTCAACACTCCTATGCAATTATATGCTATACTTAAATAAGTAATCGATTGTTACTTAATACACTTATAATATGTTACAATATGCTATTTACCGTAAACTCATCAATGTAAATGGCTAAAAATATACTACTGTGTATACTGAAGTTGTCGTAGATAATATGTATGTGATTAAATTGCAGTTATGTAATAATTTGATCTGAGAATATTGTTTTCTCTTAAATTAATAAGGGGCTTGTCGGCCTTTTTTTTACCATGTACGCTCACAATGTGGAGGATATGGGCTCTCTTATGGAGTTTATCTCAACAGAAGTGTTTCTACGAGAACTGCTTGTTACTCAGTTGCTCAACCTCTCTTTTGCCGGCCTTAGTAAAATTTAACAAGGGACTCGCGTAAGATAATTAGCTAATCACTAGTCTTGTCTAAATAGTCTCGAGGTAACTACATTCCTTTTTCCATGGAAAGAATATGAAATTTATTCGTTTTATGAAAAAAATAGTTGAAATTTCTACTATTTTTATATTTGTATGATAAAGCAAATATCAAATTAAGTATTAATTGATTTGGCATTTACTTGGTAGAACTCCATTATAACAGATTTAAAATATCAAAGTATTTTAGTCCTACAGTTTTAATAATTTATGTGTTGATAGCTATTTCGGCTTGCGCCATCGTCAGAACTAAAGTTCTAGTAAATGAAATAATATCAAAGTAAAATACTTTGATATTTTAAATCTGTTACCAAATTAAGTTATAATTGGTATAATATGCATATTGTCTATTTAGTTAAAGCTTGCTCTACCGATCAGGTGGGCCTGAGTTCAATTCCCGCTAAGTTCAATGTCAAGTTAAGATGTTTATATTTAAATTCGATTGTTAAGACGTGGGTGTTTGTGATTTCAATAATTCTTCTCAAGAAGATCTCGAGTGACATACAAAAAAAAAATATTCTCATCGAGTTTATCTCGTATGTTTTTTAACTTTAAAATATTTGGCGCACTGGCATAAGCTGTAATGTCAAATATTTTAAAAAATGCAAGAAAATTATATCCGGTTTATTAAGGAAAAATTCTGATGGTAATTTTATAAGCAAATTAATATACACCTTTTTACACGTCACTTTGACATTGACATTCAAACTTGGTGTGAATTAGTCGAAGTTACATATTGCAGAAAAAATAGAAACCAAGTAAGTGAAACAAACCAAATAAAAAAAAATCTGAATATGTCTTTGTTTTTACTTGTCTGGATAAATATGGTTATTTCATATGAATAATATTATCGGGAAGAGCAAAAGAATTGCTTAAAAAGAGCTTTTTAATAAATTTCACTTCATAATTTTTTAAATATTGTTTAATAATTTTATTGTTTCAATGTAAAGTGCAAATTATTTGATGGCGAAATTCGCGAACGCGTTAGAATAATCTGTTTAATTAGTGTCGTAACTAAACATGAATAAGCAGCTATTTAAAAGCATTACAGTAAAGACTTAGTCTTAATTATTTAAAAAATATTTTAATTGAAGACGAAAACGTGCGAAAACGAAATTAATTCCCGTGACTTACCAACGTTCCGTTATTAAAATTGTGAAAAGTCATTCTGTTATCACCTTCGCCTTGGATGATGAACCTTTTCAAATATCACTTGCCGAAATGAGTAAATGTTTTTTATTTGTGCATGTCATATCATTTCACCAAGCACTTGGTGAAATGGTGATACATTATGTGAATGAAACAATCGTTTTATTATACATATTCTGTACTATTTTCTTACCTTGTCGGGTCCTATAGTGCAGCGGTTAGCGTTGTGGGCTTCCGTGCTGGACTTCACGGGTTTGAGCCCCAGTTCGGGTAGCATTTTTCCAATTCTCGATTTATCGATTTCTGTTCGAAGGCATGGGTGTTTGTGATTTTTTAAAATATTCCTTTTCACCTTTTCCGATCTTTTAATAACTGGGTGTAGTAAGAGCGATTAGTTAACCAATAGTCCTGTCCTAGCCTTATCTTTCCATACTTACAACTCTCTTTGCATAAGAGAGGTTCTCGTAGAAAAACTGTTCAGATACCTCCATTAGGAGACTATATGCTCCACATTGGGAGAGAACATGAATAAAAAAAATCTCACCTATAAAATAGAGCAAAAAGAACTTAAAAAAAGGGTTTTTTTAACAATTTATTGAATAAATATTAAGCTGTGTCAATAAAAAAACAGTCTTTCATTCACCGTGCACTTCAAGGTTTTGTATATACCCATCCTTCGCTTAACACGGCTTAACACAAAACGTTTTGTTAAACACTTAACACAACACGGTTTTCGTTTTGGAGATTTTAAAATTAAATCTTGCATTGTACATATTACGGTAAAAACAATAAAAGATGAATTACAAATGGCAAGAAATATAGAAAATTCATTTTCTAAATAATGATCCGGACATGGATCGAGGTTTAAAATTTCAACGATAAATGAAACAATGCATTGCTCGATATGAAGAAATTTACACAAATCTCAAAACAGATGGACACTCAAAGATTACAGATTTTTTGATACGACCGACGGAAAATGGCGGAAATATAATCGAAGGTATTGATGAAGGCTCTGATGATGACATTCAGCCAAAAAAAAGAAAAAAACCCCGTGATAATTTCTAATGATTGTAAGATCGAATAATATTTTTTTATGTTTCATACCTAATATGTTTCAATAATTTTTCAAAAGTAATATGTATTTATTTTATTTAAATTTCTAAATAGATAGGTGTAACCCTCTTTTCCATACATTTGTTAGTTTCGCTTTAAACGGTTTCGTTAAACACGGTGATCTAGCATAACCTATCTTCCGTGTTAAAATCCAACGAGCATATCACGGGAAAAATTACATATTCTGACAAATTGAATGAGTCAGTATTATACATACATTTTCCTATTTAACAAGCAACGTTAAAACATCACATTCACATTTGCCAATTTCCGCTTCGCTGTTGTCAGTTTTCCATTTCTGATTGACGTAAACGTTCTCATAAATATAAGCAAGACAAAACTACACTACACTTTTTACATCTCTCTCTTCCCTTTCACGCTCGTGCAAGCGAGACGGCGTTATATTAATATTGTGACGTCCCACTCTGGCACGCCAAAACTTTCTTTATAGTCTTTGAGACATTGACCGTGAAGGATGAAGATATTAATTTACACCTAAAACAGCGTAACCTGAGAAATAAATATTTTTATTTTAATATTAATTTACACCTAAAACAGCGTAACCTGAGAAATAAATATTTTTATTTTAATATTAATAATACTTATATCATCGCCATTGCCGAGTGGTGTCGGTTGAAAATTTCGTTTGACTAGTCTTTGAATGAAGTTTCCTAGATATTGGTTCAAAATTTTATACAAAAAAATAAAAAAAATATTTTAAGCGATATTTAAATATATCGACGCACATTTTAGACTATAAAATTATATTGAAACTGTTTTCAATACTATTTTAGTATCAAGGGTCGACTGTAAGGGGTATGGAAGGGCTCGAATGATCCCACTGCTAAATTTTACTAAAACCGACGAGTCCCTTGTTAATTAAAGTAAAAAAAAAACTATTCTTAGATCAACATTAATTGCTGTGAATGTTTTATATGTATTATGAAACAAAAGGTGTTGTTGTAATTGGAAATTTTTCGTAAAATACATTTATTTCGGGTGCCAGAGTGGATTTCGCTCGTTGTAAGCAAAACTCGTTATATAGGAGAATATGTATTTTTAAATGCTTACAAACATACCCATCACATGAAGATATGAAGTATTATATCTGGAACGGTCACATAACACAAAAAGTCCAATTGAAACAAAAATACACAATTAGAATTAATTTACACACCCGTTACACACATATTACATTTTTCTGTCAGTCCACTTTTCTTATACAATTTAAAACTTATGCCTGTTACATTGTTTTCATTCTCCTTGAATATACTTTTGCTTGGTATGCCCGAGAAGTAGCTCGTGATAAAAGTGAATAAATGTATATAGAAAACCATAACCTAAAAGTGGTCGCTATTTCCGTGATCGTAATAACCAGCGGTGGGCTGCCAATGCTTAGCCAAATGGCTCGCTTTAAATCAAAGCGATTCTCGGTTTTCTGGGGAAGCAGTGAGTTTTTTATCACTCCGATGGAATTATATGCAATACTTAAATAAGCAATCGATTATTAATTAATACACTTATAAAATGTATCAATGTGCAACTTACCGTAAACTTATCAATGTAAATGGCCAAAAATGTACTACTGAAGCTTTTATAGATAAAATATAAGATAGAAATTGCGATTATGTACTCATTTGATCTGAGAATAACGTTTTCTCTTAAATTGTCAAGGGGCTCGCCGACCTTAGTGAAATTTAACAAGGGGCTTGTCACAGCGGTGGGCTGACAATATCTTAAAAAGGGGCTCGGTAAATCTTATCCATCTCCGCTCCCAATGTCGACATATGGCCTCCTAATGAAGGTATCTCAACAAAAGTTTTCTTTTCTACGAGACTTGTTTGTTACTTAGTCGCTCAACCTCTTTTTAATAAAGAGAGTAGTAGGGATAGAATGATAAAGCTCAGACAGGACTAGTGATTAACTAATCGCTCACATAACGTTTAGTTGAATTGAAGGATCGGAAGAGTGGGAGGGAATTGCCTTCGAACGGAAAATTGATAAATCGATCGAAAAAATGCTGTTTTGTACTGGGACTCGAACACGTGAGGTCCAGCACGGAAGCCTACAACGCTTAGTAAAAAAATGAAGGGTCTTGTTCCCCTCCCGAGTACCCTCCAGCCCACCTCTGGTAATAACCGAGTTTGACTGTATTGTCGACTGCGCCAAATATTGACTCTGGAAAGGAAAAAGAACGTAAACCACACATATCAAATTTTACAGGAGGCGCAAAAAACGTGTTTTGATGATTTTGGGCCATATGCAAATTATGAATTATACACAACCTTGAAGTGCGCGACATAATCTAATATTAATTTAAGAAACTTTCTAGGAAAAATCTTTATTTCAGTCTTTTTTCTTGGTTTCAATTTTTTACAAGGTCATTTTTTTTCAAACTTAAAAGCTAAATTTAGATACTAATTCGGCATTTGCAGCTTGGGTCCTTTTTATAGAACGTGTATCAAGTTTGATACATTGTGATTATTGAAAAAAAACTGTAGGTTACGTCCTTTTTCCTTTCCACAGTCGATATGTGAGCAGTGTGGCCAACAAAGAAAAAAATCCGTGTTAATGTAAAAGCATCTTACTATATTCTACCGGTGAATTGGCACGTATTTGCAATTTCTCCAATTTCGACGAATAAAAAAATACTCATTATACTATTGTTTTATATAACAATAATGTATATGGACGACTAGATCGTTTGTTATTGTTTTTTCATGCATTTTTATAATATTGATAATTATTTTAGCACGCTCTGACGAGCATGATTATGTATGCATTTATTGCATTTTTAAATTGTGTACTGAAAACATATAATTTGATTTATTTTGAGATAAGAAGAGTGTTCAATATTTGCAATACGATTGAAATTTAATTTAAATTATAAAAACGATGAGCGTATTATTTAAATGCGGTAAAAATAATAATCAGAATCGTATTGTTAGTAAAATTATACAATTCGTGCACCAAGTGTTTTCTGTATTTACTGTCCTAGAGCAGTGGTCGGTGAACTGCGTCTCGCGAGCCACATGCGGCACTTTGGCCTCTTGAGTTAAACTCTTCCTCTTCCATAAAATACCACGTACGATTAAAACTTCGTGGTATATGCGCTGGAAGGGGTGATCTCAGCGAACGCACTTCAATCAGATTGAGGACTTTTTAGGCAAAAGCCAGCATAGGAGTATCAAGTTAATAACAGTTTACATATCTATAAAGTTTAAGTTGAAGAAAGTTGGCTCTCAAAAGAATTTTTAATCGTTGTATTGTTGATATTTGGTTTGGTTGACTATTGAGTTTGCCAACCACTGTTCTAGAGGAATAAGTGATTCTAGCTAGAGCAGTCGTACTCAACCGGTGGCCCAGTAATTCCTAATGTGCGGCCCAGTAAGCTCTCCATCGGTGAGCTAAAAAAAGGAGTTTTGGAGATATCTGGGAAAAAGTATACCAAATCGAGGATTTCAAATTCCTCGGTGAGCTAAAAAAAAAGGAGTATACCATAAATATGTTGCGGCCCACGTAGAGAAGCAAATATCGGAATGCGGCCCGGAGGAAATAAAGGTTGAATATGGCTGAGCTAGAGAGTAAGGTCACTGCATATTCTTGTGTACTGGTCTAAAAAAATATATCTGTAAGTATCAACAAAAGCCAAAATCAACTAACAAATTCAGATAAAAAAAAATTTTAACTGAAAAACACAGTATTCGCAAGGGTTTTTTTGAAAAATCTTTAAGCCAATATTTTTTTTTTATGGAAAAACATGTAAAATAGATACAAAGATTTGGTAACATTGCATTTATTTATCACAACATTTTTTTTAAAAATGTATGGCTTTTCTAATGTAAAAAATAATATCAACATAATATTGTGAAAATATAATAGAATTATATTTTCAATATTAGAAATTGACAATAAATTTAACTGAGCAAGCTCAGGCAAAGTCTATTTTCATACATAAAAAAGTATTCGTCTGAACTCATTCACGTCCACGTTGAATATGTCAAAATCCAAGCCAATACTTTTAAACACTGTTTAATTAAGGTTTCCCGGTAGCATCCCTATTGACAGATCTGGACAGACCAAAAACATTAAGTTTCAAATCCTCAAGAATGGCGGAATTCTTGTTTTGTAATCTCGTCTCATCGTAAAGATAAGTCGTACATGGCCAAATACGTTTCTTTTCAAATGTTGAAACAATTAAAAAATAGCATTCCTATGAAAAAACCAGTCATATATAAACATGGGTAATATTCATACACCCTCAAATATGTAGACAAGCCTCAAATATTTATTCTGAATCTTGTCCACCATAAGGTTATATTTGTGAATTTTTGAATCTCTCGGAACTCAAACCCACCCTAGACATATGTACATAGCAGTGAGCATAGCAGAGGCCCATGGAAGGCCCCAGGCGTAATAGTGTTTGGAGACCCCGTTTTTAGAATAATATCAAAATGTTTTATTTAAAACAATACAAATACCTTTTAGGGTGTTCACTGCCAATACTTGGTGGAAAGGCATTATATTAATAAAAACACAATATTCCTTTGTACTTTATTCCACTTTTTTTAATGAGCTATACCGGTCCTGACCTATTAAGTTAAGTGGAATAAAGTACAAAGGAATATTGTGTTATTATTAATAGAATACAAGTATACGGGTTATATAATATAAACTGTTTTTGAGGCCCCGAACGCGCGCCTCTTTCGCTTGTATGGTAATCAGTCACTGGTAGATAGTCAGAAAATTCGGAGTCCGCATTGCAGGCTCCGCATTTTTTCATTATATATTAACAGGTATAAAACAATCTTGCGAAAGAATTTCACCAATTAAATTTGTTTCACAGCTTAAAAGCCTACAATGTTTCCACTCGACTTTAGTATAGCATTCGACAAAACTCAGAACACTTTTTAAAAAAGATTTCACTGTAGTTTTATACTGTTATAATAAAAATGTATGTAATACTTTCGATGGTTTCGGCGGTAACTTTGTGGAAGTTCATTTTAATAGAAAATTTAAATTAACTTTGATTATTCCACGTATTGTGTTACTAACTGTGACACGTGTTTCGCCTATTTCAGAGGCATCTTCAGAATTACTCTAAGTACTTACTCTAATATTCTTAATAGCACAGGTGGTTCCCCATTACTTAAATTGTTTCCAATTAATAGAGTAATCACCAACCTAGCTGATTGATTGCAGCTCTTTAGTTTAATAGTTTGTAATGTTTAACGTCATTAGTAGTATGATTAAATTTCTTTCCACTGTCTCGATTTTATAATCCCCTCTTTGCTTCCCTTAAAAAGGAATAATCCCAATCTGATTGATTGCAACTCATTAGTATCGTTATTTGTTTGCTTTATTTCGATTCTACACCCCCCTCCTTGCTCTTCTTAAAAGGAAAAAAAACCCAAAACTCCATTTTGTAATTTCATAATTTTAAAATGTTAGAATCAATCTTGCTTCATTACTTAAGCAAACTTTGCGATAGTAAGTCTGAAGATGCCTCTGAAAGAGGCGAAACACGTGTCACAGTTAGTAACACAATACGTGGAATAATCAAAGTTAATTTAAATTTTCTATTAAAATGTATGTAGCCTTTGTTGAGTTTCTGATTTGTAATAAAACTATTTGATTTTGTTTTAAGTTAAAAGTATATTAAGATAAGACAATATATATACAGTTAAGAAATGAGTCCTGGAAACTCCGGAGGAGGCGGACAGGAAAGTCCTGGAAACTCCGGAGGAGGCGGACAAGGAAGTCCTGGAAACTCCGGAGGAGGCGGACAAGAAAGTCCTGGAAACTCCGGAGGAGGCCGAAATGGAAGTTGTGCAAAAACTAACTATGGAAAGTGTAAAAAGTAGATTACTAGATGTGAATTATAAAAGAATAGTGACTAATGGAAAAAGCTCTAGTGAAAGTGCAAATGAAAACGTGGCTATGAACAGTGTCACAAAATTTCAGTTCAAATGTTATGGATGTGGAAAGTTGGGGCATAAACGATCAGAATGTCGCAACGGAAATAAAGGAAAAAAAAAGTTTGTAAAACAAGCTAATATATCGTCAAGGTTAAATTAAGTGCATAGCACAGAAAAAGAATACGCATTCTCAACGAACAGTAATAAACATAACCATAAAATTAATTCTCATATGGTATGGTATGTGGACTCTGGGGCGTCAGACCACATGGTAAACGATAAAAGACACTTTTATGAACTTAAGAAATTAGAAAATCAAATCACAGTCTCAGTAGCCAAAAACGGAGTTAACCTATATGCAACAGAGTTGGGAAAAATTAAAGGAGAAACAAAATTTAATGGAATAAATCGGAAAATAGATATTGGTAATGTTTTATATATCAAAGATTTAAAATGTAATTTACTCTCGATAAGAAGGTTAGAAGACAACGGTTGCAAAGTAGTATTTACGAATGGAAAAGTTCAACTATGTAAAGACAACGAAGTCTTTATGGAAGGAAAAAGGAATGGAAAATTGTATGAGCTGGAAATGGAAGTTGTGCAAGAACTAGCTGGAATGTGTGAAAACAAAAACAGCTTGGAATTGTGGCACAGACGATTGGGGCACTTAAATTCTAAAGACGTTATTAAATTAATAAATAACGAAATGGTTTGTGGAGTGGAAAAATTCTTTCAAAAGGATATAAAAATATGTGAACCTTGTATAAAAGGAAAGCAAACAAGAAAGCAATTTAAGGAAATCAACGGAAGCCGATCTGAAAAGCCACTGGAATTGATACATAGTGATATATGTGGACCAATCACACCAGATGCTTGGAATGGAAAAAAATACATGGTCACATTTGTAGATGACTATACTCACTTCACGCAGACTTACATTTTGGCGAGAAAAAGTGAGTTCATAGAAGTCTTCAAGGAATATCAAGCATCGTCGACTACACTACTTGGAAGAAAAAATTATAAGGTTTCGCTGTGATAATGGAGGCGAATATACTTCAAAAGCTTTTCGTAAGTTGTGCAATGAACTGGGAATACACATAGAGTACACAGTGCCATACAGTCCAGAACAAAACGGAGTTGCTGAAAGGATGAATTGCACACTAATGGAAAAGGCAAGAACAATGTTGGTAGATTCTGGAATTACAAAGAATCTATGGAATGAAGCATTGCAGTGTGCAGCATACTTGACTAATAGAAGCCCTACACGGTCGCTCAAGTTGTCGTTAGCAAACAGCACACCTGCTGAATTGTGGTTTGGTAAGAAACCTAATTTATCCAAATTAAAAACCTTTGGTTGTATAGGTCATTTACACACACCAAGTGTAAAAAGAAGCAAACTGGATGAAAAATACTCAAAACATATTATGGTTGGATATTCAACAAATGGATATCGTCTATGGAATCCTGAAACAAATCAAATTGTAATTGGACGTGACGTAATATTTGAAGAAAAACCATATAAATCAACGAATCCAGAGTTCTATACAGAAGAAAAAGAAGAACATCAACCTGATGAAGTTGAGGATTCTACAGAAATTACTTTAGATTCAGGTAATCAACATTCCGAATCGGATGAGGAAGAAATTTATGAAACTGGTGACGAGGATTTAAGTGAAACACGAACGAGAAGAAGTTCCAGAATTAGACAAAAACCTAAATGGATGGATGACTATGTCACAGAAGCAAATGCATGTGCATTGAATGCAGAAAGCTTTGTGGAAGATCTACCAAACACACTGGAGGAATCAAAAACCAGGAATGACTGGAAATACTGGTCAGAAGCAGTGCATGATGAACTGAATGCACTAAAGAAAAACAACACATGGACATTGACTAAATTACCTGCTGGAAGAAAGGCAATCAGCTGTAAATGGGTGTTTAAAATAAAACGAGATGATGTTGGAAACATAGAAAAATATAAAGCTCGATTGGTAGCAAAAGGCTGCTCCCAACGGAAAGGTTTTGATTATGAGGAAACGTACTCACCTGTAGCTAGATTGACCACATTGCAAGTAATACTAGCAATAGCAAACCAAGAAAATCTCATCATTCATCAAATGGATGTGAAGTCAGCATTTTTAAATGGAGATTTAAAAGAGGAGATATATATGAACCAGCCTGAAGGATTTGAAAAGGGTAATTTTGTTTGTAGATTAAACAAAGCTCTATATGGTTTAAAACAGGCACCTCGTATGTGGAACGAGAGATTTCATGAATTTGTGGTCAAAATCGGTTTTCAACGCATGAATTCTGATACTTTTTTGTCAGAAATAAGACAAAAACAAAAATATACTTATTGCTGTATGTGGATGATCTGATGCTGGTCAGTAATCATATAGCTGAAATTGAAGAAATTAAGTGTAAATTAACACAGGAATTTGAGATGAAAGACTTAAAGGAATTAAAGCATTTCTTGGGAATTGTCGTGGAACGAGATCCAGAAAAAGATTTCAAAGCTTGCATACGTATTGCAGAGGAACCGAGAGTAAAAGTAGCATACATCCAATCAAATAAGCAACTAGCTGATATCATGACCAAAGGACTATCAGGAGTATTATTTATGGAAATGAGGAGGAATCTAGGAATATTGAATTGAGAGGGGGTGTTGGAATAAGCAATTAAATGAAGCTAGCTACGTGTAAAACAATTGGTTCGAAAGTAATGTAAGGTGCTCATCCGGTTAGCTGTCAACCGAACTTCATGTCAGTTAACACGCGGCTCACTGCTTCCCTTTCTAGTGATAGAAGCCAAGCGGGCAACACGTATTTCTTAACTGTATATATATTGTCTTATCTTAATATACTTTTAACTTAAAACAAAATCAAATAGTTTTATTACAAATCAGAAACTCAACAGCCTTGAGAATATTTAATTGCTTATAGAGAAAAACAAAAAATAATTTTACTTTGCTGGTCAATGTCACCAGTAAAATAAAATAAGTTTTTCAAATACTTACAAAGATTCGTACGTTTTTTTTTAATTTCTTCTAGATTTAATCGATTTTTCATGCTTGCCTGGGTAACAGATTTTTCAAACAGTGGTGTCCGTAAATTAAGAATTATAAAACCAATATTATCGAAACCGTAATTCCGAGATTCATATGGCGCAGCGGTTAGCGTTGTAGGCTTCTGTGCTAGACCTCGAACAGCATTTTTTCGATCGATTTATCGAATTCTGTTTGAATGGGTGTTTGTTTAAAAGTTTCCGCTCACCATTTCTGATCCTAAAATTAATTAACCACTATTCATGTCATAGCCTTTATCTTTCTATCCATTTCTCTTTGAAAAAGAGAGATTGAGCGACTGAGTAACAAACAGTTCTTGTAGTAAAACTTCTGTTGAGATACCTCCTTTGGGAAGCCATATGCTCTAGAGTCTAGAGCAGGCGTAAGGAACCTGCGGCCTTCTGGCCAATTCTGTAAATGTATGTAAATTCGTAAATTCTTGACGTATTCTGACCGTAAATTTTTATTTCCGGCCAAAGATTCCCTAGTCAATGTTTACTGCGGCCTTATGTCGAATGAGAAAAATGAATGCGGCCTTTATAGAATAAAAGGTTCCCCGCCCCTGGTCTAGAGTCTAGATTGAAAGCAGACATGGATTTAAAAAAAAGTCCGAGATTCATAGAGTTTTTTCAATGCCGAAATACATCATTATTTTAGTGCTGAAAATTAATGCAAACAAGACAACAGAATCAATAAAATTGTTTGTAATTAATTAAAATGTTTTTAAATCTGCTAATGAGTTAGAACCGATTAATCTTTAAATTGTGTGTCATTATTAATTGAAATTATTTATGAAGATCACCCTGTAATAATTAATATCTGTACTTTAAATAAAATTTCGAAATATAAATTTCGATTCGCCTGGTATAATGACCTCAATTTGGCGAATTTCAGCTTTATTTAAAGTTATTTCTAATACCATTATTGATATTTGCAATGTTGAGATTATATTAATTAAAATATGAATAAAAATTTAATTAATTCAGCTATCAATTTTTATTATGTTACCCAATACATTACATTTTCATCCATAAAATCTTTTATCAAAAATGTGATTATGCGGGTCGTGTCATCGTTTTTATTAAACGCGTTTTTAATTTCAATAAAATGCAAAAATGGTATTAAAAAAATTGCTAAATAAAACATTGAGTGACACAGTTTTCGGGGGTCAACTGATGTCACATAATATTATCACGTGATATCACATTAGGTAATGGATTAATTTCAAAACCACAAAACCCATTGCTAAAAAGTCATCTTAATCACTTTAATTAAAAATGATTCATGTTAAAAATAGATTATTTTTTAAATAAGCTTCTCCTGTTGTTGAGAAACAATCAGAGACTTATGATCAGAAAAGCCTAACTACAAAAATGCGTGTAACTAAAAAGTTACGGTCGGTTTTGGCAAAGCCATAATCATATTCATTAGTTAGACAAAAAATGTAATGCCTACATACAACCGTTTATAAGATTCGGTTGGGTGTATCTACAAATGAATTTATAAGTTAGAAGCATAAAGGTAAATCATGCTTAGAATGTTCACTAGTGGAAAGGCAATGTATTAATAGAAACACACTATTCATTCAATGCCAAGTTACATAAATTTAAAATCAAACTTAGCCCACACTGCCCTTGTGGTGACAGTAATCAAGATTCAGAGCATATTCTCTGTAATTGTCCGATTATGTCAGTAGAAAGAAGCATATTGTTTTTGTCATGTAGAAATAATCGTGATGGTCCTATCGGGCATCCAGATCTAGTCTCGTCTTCAGAAAATTTCTGTCACTTCAAAAAATTTGCTACTTCTTTTGGAGAAAAAGTTTACCTTCCCTGTCCCTCACCATTCAATCCTTAATCACATCTGTCTCAAAAGCTGTTTATTAGTCACATTAACTATCATTCTTGCTTATTATTATTTAATTGTTTTTACTTGTAATTATACCAATTCTTTGCATTTAATTAACCTTTATTAATATCAATATATTTGTAATTATTATTTATTGTTGCCTTTCAAATTGTACCTAAATAAAATGTATCTTAACTGTATCATTGAGGAGATATCATCTTCGGTGTGATGCAGAAAAGAAAAGAAAAAGTTTATCGAATAAAAAAAATAAAAAAAGAAACACAATATTCCTTTGCGCTTTATTCCTATGTAATTACTTTCAGTCACCAAATTTATTAATCTTGGATGACTTTTCAATTATATGTTAGATGTGTTGAACATTTTAATTTTTTAATTTAAGATTTCGACTGAGGCTGCTTGGTGGAATTTCAATATTAAATTTGAATCGTTCAAATAACAGTCAGTTCAAGTTCATCCGTGCACTTGAACGCCCGAAGATGCCGAAAAGCGAAACTCGGGTCGTTTGTGACAAAATCTATGTGAATGTACATAATTTGAACGATTCAAATTTAATTTTAATTTTGTGTTATTTCACTTGTAATGTATAATGTAATTGGTAAATTCTTTTCAATGCCAATTGCTGTTTACACCTTTTCATTTAAATTTATTTCGTATAAATAACATTGTTAAATTATATTTATTATCATTTGACAATGCTCACAATGAGCGAACCGGTCCTGACCTATTAAATAAAGTGGAATAAAGTACAAAGGAATATTGTGTTTTTATTAAGGTAACTCACCTCTTTCTTATACCTTAGTGAACTTGTCTTTGAAGTTAATCTTAAACCTTAATGCTCTTGCAAAATCAAATAGACATGTATTACAAATGTGATATGTCGTTGTTTATCGCCAACTACCCTCGCCCCGATTCACGTAGTACTTTCACAGTAGGTTTCACTTTAACTCAGATAAGACAAATGTTATTTGGAAACATTTTGCTAAAAAATCAATCCATATATATAACGAACTGTCAACTTCTTAAAAGACTTACGAAATACTATTTCACAGCATGAATGCATGTAGAAACAAATTACGAAAAATACGAAAATAGCCAATGGTTTTTTAGAAATAAAAAAATACTAAAAACAACTAGAATATTTGCAATAATTGTGGAATCGAAATGACCTATTTTATATATTAATAATAGTGAAAGCGATTTCAAACCAGTTATGGAGAAAAAAGTTAGAATGTTAAAAACAGTAGCAAAAACGAAAATGAATATGTTTTAAATTTTAAAAATTATATTGTTCTACTTAAAACAAAATTGGTATAATGAATTGTGGTCCTTTTTTACGCATTTTTTTTAAGAACTCATCTTTAAATTTAATATGAAATCAGTGTATTTATTTACGTATATTTTATATAATGGAACCCATTTTAAGATTTTTTACGATTTATTTGTTTTTTTATGCGGTTTTCATTTACGCGGGCTTGTGAAAAACGTATCAACCACGTAAATCGGGAGATTGATGTATATATAATGGCTTTAAGTTTTATTCTACCATATAATTATATTCACATCATTTCCTCTCCTCCCATCCTTCTGATCCTTTAATAATTGGCTGTACACATAGCGACTAGCCAACCACTAGTCCTGTTCTAGCCTTATCCTTCTTTCCCTACTACTCATGTTGAAAAAAGTGAGGTTGAGCGACTGAGTAACCAACAGTTATCGTAGAAAAAAATACTGTTAAGATACCTCCATCAAAAGGCCATATGCTCCACATTGGGAGCGGACATGGATTAAAAAAATATATATATATAAGTATATTTGTATTTTTAATCTTAGAATAGAGAGATTAATCGACTTACCTATTGTAAGAACGACTCGTATAGTTCTACATCGTTACTAATAATTATCTTTTCATTAAACAAATATTGATATACATTTTCGGACGCCACTGTGTATTCAAATTATAAATATTACTACAGCAGAATGTACAACAATGTATTCATGGTCAAGCTGCCAAATAATTTTGGTTTTTTTTTTTTTAATAGTGAAGAAATAAGAATCGATGACAGGATTTGAACTTGGTAGTCACGGATATGGGTTTTTTAAATTCAATGGTTGATTAACCGTACTTGTTGAAGAGAATACTTCATTACTGATATTAATACAGTAAAACAACTTTTTTTATCGTCATTCATACAAAACGTAATGTTTATAATCTTGTACCAAACACGGCCAAGTCAATTTCACTTAATTTTTCAGGAGAGCCAAAAGATGGTTTGATTACTTTTGATAACTACTAAAAACCCAGATACAAAACGTCAACTTATTAAATGTTAATCGTTTAAATTCCATATAAATACTACTGAATGTCACTCAATCGACTGATTCAAATCCTGCAATCTGATTGAATCTGAATGACTTGGCCAACATGATAACAAAATGCTTTTGACTTAGTCGCTTTTAATAGTAAAACCATTATTTAGAGTTGATGTACATGCATTTACTTAACTGATACATATATTTAATTGTATTATTTATAGTTCCCTACCAAAATTAATCTAATGTTCAGTAGAATGCTTAGACGCTTTGGTTGTAAGCGAAGTAAGAAAAGTTATGACCAAACATTGTACCTTGTTTTCTGACCTTTTGATTTTTCTTTATGATAAAAAAAACGCATCATTACATCGAAAATGCTAAGAGCCACTGGCCTAATGCATGACTATACTATTCTGAAAACGAGGTGCAGTGAGAGAAATCGGCTAATTGTTAGCCGTTTTTAGCCCATCCTTATATCCTTCTTGTCGGTGTAACGATTTGAAAGATAAAAGTTATTTTGAAAAAAAGTACTAATTCCATAAAGGTAACAAACAATAGTCAAACGCATTATTTAAAAATATCCATTCGAATTGACAACAAAAAAATGCACTATTCCTTAAATTATATAACTGAAACAGATTTTTTCCTTGTTTGTGATTTATGAAAAAATATTTTTTTTGACAAATAGAATACTTTCTTAAATTATACTATATAATAATTGACAAATACATTCAACCTTTCCTCGCTTATTGTGTTGCTTACGAATTATATAAGTTACCAAATTCAGGATGCTTCTGACATCAAATCAGTATGAAATCATTTAATAACTCATAAATATAAAACTATACGCAGTTTTAGAAAAAGTTTCAGTGAACACAGATATTTTGAATAATTTAAAAATATTTTAAGTATAATATTATGCAACCGTAAACAGGACGAATAGTGATTTAATCAAATTGAAATGCAGTATATTAGAAAACATCAAGCCTAAACATCATTTATGTTTAATATATTTTTACGTAATCTATTAAATAATACAATTTCGCGAGATGTAATACGTTAAAAAGATCAAAGCAACACAACGATCTGTAAGATTGCATAATTTTTAAAACATTCAATCACATAATTATGCAAATAAAATGTTGGCATGTGATTATAGTGCGAAATATTTCAGGTTTTGCACAAGTTTTACATTAAAGAAGTTGTTGTGTGTCAAATACTTTAAATATATTTAAAAACCTAATCATAGTGTTCTCAATTTTAAATGATAAATGTTTTGTAATAAAGTGCACCTTTAGAGATTACCATAAAAGAAAATGTATATTATTTATCTTTCATAATCGTAAGAATTACAGAATCAGGATTGTGTTAAATTGAGTACTTGGTCGCAGTCTTTTTATCTTCCTAAGTACGCCTCTGTACAATCATGACTTAATGGACTGTAATACCAAAAATATCCATGACTTATACGCACATGACAATCGCATTAAAATTGTAAATCATAAATAAAGTCATTTTATATATAATATGTATTCAGTGCAGTTTTTGTGTGCGTATTTGCCATGTGCACTTATATTGTGTTTGTTCACCTGATCTTAGTTCTACGTTTAATTAAAGTTTATCTGATTCCATGTCTTGATTCCAAAATACAGAAAAATCTCTAAAACAGACATTATCCAACCATCCTACCACTAGTTCAAAAAAAAAGAAGATAAATCATCTTTATTAAAACCAACAAAAAAATGCAGTGACAATTTTCACTTTGATGTTTCTATATTTGCTTCTACAGCATAGTAAAGAAAGATTTGAAGACTTTACAATAGTATTAAAATTATTTATAAATATCAACCAAAAATGTATTATTTTCTATTGATTCTTTTTTTATGCAAACGTTACTCAATTGCACCCAACTCGATTGCTGCTAGATTTATGTATTCTGTTCAAAGGCACGGTTGTTTGGGATGTCTGAAATTTCCTCCCACCAATCCGATCCTAAAAAAACAAGGCCCAACAAGAGAGCACTGCCCTTTCTTCGAAAAAGAAATTTTGAACAACTGAGAAAAAACCTGTTCTCGTAGAAAACATCTGTTGACATATGGTCCACTAGAAGTCTATATGCTTCACATTGGGAGCGATCATGGCTTAAAAACGCAGATCGCATCACTGCGAACGTGAACAATGTGAAAATGTACAAAGATTGTGTGAGTGCTGATAGAATGTTGTCATATATCATAAGCACGCTACAAAATTACTTGTGAATATAATGTATGTAATTATATGATTAATAAAACAAACATTATTATTAATTATTGTTAAACATAATTGCGCTTGTGGATTGGATGGTTTTCATTGGTACAAATGAACTTGATTTTTGATTTTGTCGAAAATATAACAAAATACATATTTAATATATATTTTTTTATATATTTTAAATTTGCTATCGCAACTATATATATTATATTTTAATTCAAAAATAAAATATTGTAGCCAAACAGAGTTCTATGGGGAGCTACCCTATCAGTGAAAATGATCTAACCGAAAGTTCATTTAATTCTATGAGTAAAGAATGAATATTCATAAAATGCCCTTTAGTAACAGCTAGGGTATCCAATCCCAGAGCCTTTTTCCAATCCCGGGATTTCGGGATTGATCCCCTTTTTTTCGGGATCCCGGGATTGTGATTTTCTTACCGAGAAATTTGAAATCCTCAATTCGTTATACTTTTTCCCAGGATCTCACCGAAACTCGTTTTTTTTTTAGCTCACCGAGGAATTTGAAATCTCTGATTTGGTATACTTTTTCCCAGAATCTCACCGAAACTCGTTTTTTAATCGGATCCCGGGATTGGATGCCCTAGTAACAGCTCTTGAGAGCAACATTCAAAAACTATTTTTTTTAAACCATGTCCGCTCCCAATGTGGAGCATATGGACTCCTAATAAAGTTTATCTCAACAGAACTGTTTCTACGAGAACTGCTTATTACTCAGTTGCTCAACCTCTCTTTTTCCAAAGAAAGTAGGAATAGAAGGATAGGGCTAGGACAGGATTAGTGGTAAGCTAATCGCTCTCGATACGCCCCGTTCATAGGATAGGATGAGTGAGGGGGGAATTCAAGACATCACATACATCCATGCCTTTGAACAGAAATTCATAAATCGATTGAAAAATCAATTTATAAAACTGTCCGTACCGGGATTTGAACCCGGGCCCTCTGTAGCCGAAGCCAACAACGTTGACCACTCGACCACACAGGCGGCTAAAAACTATAGTCAGGGGAAAATCTTTTTTCTGCGATTTTCAACCCTCGCCGTTATTAGCCATCATATATAAAAAATGGCTTTTACAAATTAATATAATTTAAAGAGTTCTTCAATTTTCAGTTCAAATACTTTATATATATATATAAAAAAACATTTGTTTGTAGTAATTACGCATTTATTTTATATGATCAGTAACGGTTTCGTTCATCGCAAGCATTTAAAACTAATAATAATACACATTTATTTATGAATAATTTATACTAAACCAAATTGTAAATAGCCTAATCACTACAAAATGCTTGTGTTGAGCAAAACCTGTCTTGAATTTAGTACAATAGTGTTTTAATCTTCGAATATAATGCCTTTTCACCGAGTTTTGACAGTGAACACTTTAAAAGTTAAATATTTATCTTTATGACAAATTATGTACCAACCGGATCTCGTTTAGTATGAAACTGTATGAGAAATTTCTGACTCATTCGAAAATTCTGATAACCAAGTTACTTCACTTTTGAACGCTTGTAAAAATACAACCAATTTGGAAAATCCACTGTGGCAACACATTATCAGACAACCTTTAAGCAAATTTAATATATTATGTATTTTTGATTCATTTTACCTTTAATGAGAGAAATCTTGCTTAACATCAAGGAATTTAGGTTTTACCCAAACGAAATCGTGAATGGCTTGGCTAGTAGTTTTAACATGTATTTTTTTTTACGATAAAAGGTCTCGTTACATACCGTCATCTTAATTTACAACTTTTATTTCATTTATTATCAAAAAAATACGGCAGCAAAATTGTATAATTCTGTTTAAAAACCATCTCAGCAACATATAATGAAAATTCGTGGTGTTTGTCCACAATGAATGTATTTGAAAAACATTTCGAATAGTTTTAGCGGTTCGTCCACCTGCTTGATCGGGGCCTATCGATGTGACCAAAGACAAAGAAGATGATTTGGCTGTCAAATGGCAGCTTATTATAATAGTTGTCAGCTGTTCGTGTGAAACTATCAAAAGATTGAATATAGAAAGTTGGAAATAGCGGAAACCAAATTGAGCGAAGGGAAATTATTGAAAGAAAAAAATAAATCGTGGCGTGCTGCAGTATTCGGTAGCGTGCTTCATTAAGCAATAATATTTTATTATCACTTTCCACATTACGGACGCCATGTTATCGTTTTGATTTGACGATATTCCACGCCACACCAATTATATTCTTCTGCGCATGCGTGCGGACCGTTTTGCTGTGCTCACGTTACTTTATTTTTGACGTTTGTTTTGATTTGAGTTTTTCTGCGGCGAAAACCAGGAATATTGATTATTATAATATAGTGACCAACGCCTTTATTGAATATATTTCTTACATTTTTTCCTTATTGTATGTTTCGACAATATATTGCGTGGCAAATTGATGTGCCAGATTATTCAATAAAATAACCTTTACCCAGAGACGTCCCGAGGGCAAAGGCGAGTAGGCAGTTGCCTAGGGGCGGCAAGTCCTAGAGAGCGGCAAATGATCACAGATTTTTTTAAATAACTAAAGATTTTTCACACGAATTTAATTTTGAATAAATATGATGCCTCAATGTCTTTGATAAACAAAATACCAAATCAAGAATCGATACATATATAATGTGAGTGCATTTTAGATTTACACTATTTTTTATGATGTGTAGTAAAGGTTATTATAGTTAATAGAAAATTTAAATTAATACGTATACGTGGAATAATCAAAGTTAATTTAAAGTTCCTATTAAAATGAACTTCCACAAAGTTACCGGCGAAACCATCGAAAGTATTAAGGTTATAGTTATTTTTTTCATTATTATTGAACAATAATATGGGCTTTTGGATCATATTTATTCGTTAGGATCTTTGTCAATAAGTTACAAATATTTTATGAATCATCTGAAAGCAAAACAGAATAATTGACAAAAGAATTGTTTTGGTTGGAAAAATGAGAAACATTGATTAAGAAGAAAAGCTATGTTTATTTTTTTTAAAACCATGACTGTGGACCATATAAACAAAATTGACAGAGATTGCTTTTACGAGAACTGGTTTTAATAAAAATGATAAAATTAGTTTTTTTTTAAAGGGTGAGTTGATATAAGAGACTAGAAAAGGTGTAATAGTTAGTTAATCGCTCTCGCTACGACCCGTTTTTTGAAAATCGGGTGGATGGAACTAAATATGAGCGTCACAGATATGCATGTATTTTCAAATCACATTAATGTCAAAAACCAACAAAGACTATTTGTATAATTTAAGATTTCGACTGAAGGTGCTTGGTGGAATTTCAATATTCAATTTGAATCGTTCAATTTATGTTCAAACGTTCCGGGTTTCGCCTTTCGGCATCTTCAGGCGCTCAAGTGCACGGATGAGCTTGAACTGACTTTGTAAGTAAATGTTTTCCCAATCTAATTGAACTTCATCACAATCAAGTCATTTGTAAAGTTAATCCATGTCGCCATGAATAGCTTTTAACTTAGTGATACTTTTATTTCTTATATAAACACGACATATTTATTTACTAAACGTCAGTTCAAAGTCTTCCGTGCACTTGAACGAAAACTTTGTCGCCGAAAGATGAAAACTGCATCGTTAGCGACAAAACTTGTGTAACGTACATAATCTCTCACCCCTGTTCAATAGTATTTAATTAGAACAGTGATTTAATAACTGACAGATACAAACTAAATCGATCGAAAAAGTTCTGTCCTTTCTGGGACTCGAACCGGTGAGGTCTGCCACGGAAGCCCACAATGCTAACCGCTGCGCCATGCGCCATAGGACACGTATTTTTATCGATCGCATATTCGAAGGCATGGGAATTTGTGATGTCCCTCCTACCATTTCTGATCAGTTAACAACTGGGCGTAGCGAGAGCGATTAGCTAACCACTTGTCATGTCCTAGCCTTATCCTTCTATTCCTAATACTCTTTTTTGAAAAAAGAGAGGTTGAGCGATTGACTAACAAATGTTTCTTGTAGAAAAAAATTCTGTTGAGATACCTCCATAAGGAGTGACTCATGTTTGAATTGTACTACAGATAAAGAAAAGTAAAATACAGATGTGCCTACATGTAAATGTAAGTGGTCTTATTGCAACAAATTCAAATATTTAACATGTATCTTTAAACAAGAATGCTGCAGTCAGTAGCGTAGCAAGGGAGGTGCGGTAAGAGCGGACCGGACACATTTTTGGGGGCGACATTTTCAAAAATTAATACAATATAATTCGAGCAATTATATTTATACACGAATAAAATTAAGCCACCCGTCGTAAAAACTCATAGTTCATGGATAAAACATAGTAGAAGGGATTGAATAACAAAATTAGAGGAAATATTCATATATAGATGAATTCAAGGATTGCAGTTAAAAGAAACGAGAAAAAAAAAGTTATTTAGTATGTTAATCTCCAGATATATTTTGGCTATTTTAAATAACTTTAAATATGTGAGCTATGACTTTATTTTATCGAAAATGTGTTAAATGATGACATTTATTTGCGGTTTTTGTTTCTACGTTGATGAAGAGTTTCATATGATAGAGTGTCCAATGTCTTCATCACGTGTACATACACACAGAATCGAAATCGTTGCGTAAAAAAAAGAAATTTCATTTGATTGCCCAGGTAGGCAAGCATGTCAGCTGGCTTATTGTAGTATCGCTCGCTGCTAGATTAAAACAGTAATGATTCTTGGTTTGAATCCCGCGCGTGACTCTTTCAGTTACGTATCGCAGTATGTTATTATAATTCAATTTGTAGTAGGAATGCACTTTAGCCGGAATTGGCTCGGCCTTGTCATTATGGTGGGTATATATATAATAATGAAAATGAAAAGTTTCCTTATACGAATTCATTATTTTTTTCAATAAAAGAATGTGGTCGCGTAAAAAAAAACTATTGTCAACGGACTGTCCGGTCCATATCACCACTGGTCCAGTCAGATACCTGCTACATATCTTTAATAATACAAAAAAAAGCACAATAAACGAGACACATTAACCTGTAATTACAAAACAAACAGTCAAAACTGTATTCGGTCTCAGTTATAGGGTTCAAATAGTTTCAGTTGATAAATTTGTATAGAAATTAAAAAAAACATAGCTTGCAACTCTAGATTCATGCTTTAGAGGTCAGATCGTCATCAGCCTAGCCTCTCTGTCATATTTTTAATTACTTGTCTAGTTTATATAAGCAATCAGTTTTTTTTAAACATATCTAAAAATGATGAATCTCTATTTCGCTTCCTTTAAACATACTAATTTCTTTTCAATCTAATTTTGAATTTATAATAGAGGATAAAGGTTATATTTTTTTTATATCTTGTAATAATTCTTGATATAATGATTCTTTTAAGTTACAGGACAATATCAATAAAATATACCAATGAGTTTTCGCTTTTAAACGAAGGCATTTTAAATCTCAGTGTTTCACTGTGTTAGTTTATCTTTCAGTAATCAATTGGCATACTTACCTCATCTATTGTATTTCACTGTTGCTTTCAGGTAGCAATATTTTTTTCAAGTCGTGGTTAAATATAATCTTTATCGTTAACACGCGATATCAGAAAAGAATGTAATTAAATAAACTTTAAATGATTGTAATTTCACACAGTTATTTAAATAAAAATTCATCGTCTTTGTCCAGGTGTCGTACTTCCTAACAGCGGCGCGTGGTATGTGGGCGGTGAGCGGAAATTTCTTTTTTTACATAATACTTTCGTTTCACGGTAAGGTCATTCGTAAAATATTATCATATTAATAATTATTTATTCTAGAATGTTAGACAACGTTGGTAACTGATTGAAATGCGAAAAATGTACACTTAACATATTGCGCTGGGTACGCTCTCCTATTGTTACAACGATGAGATTATAACATACCTGTACACGCATGGTCGAAAAGTGCGTATCGCCTTTAAGCCAGCACACTACTATTTTACACTTTTATTATAAATATGCCAGATGGAAGTGTGACCTGTAAACTTTTGCTCAATGCGCAGACACAGAAAGAAAGAGTGTGTTTTGTGCTGCAAGCGTATAAATCAGACAATATAGGCTAGTATTTTTCTGGTCAGAATTTTAATAACATTGGTCAGAATTTATATTAAATGTTCATAATATATCGGTCAGAATTTCATAATTTAAATGTTTTTTTTTAAAAAAAACCTAACCTAACCTACTAACCAAAATTGGTATCAAATATTCTGACCGTTCATATTTTTATTCAGACCAAAAATTGATTTAAATTCTGACCGTTTAATTTGTTTCCTTAAATACATCACTTGCCTCTTGTTAAATTTTACCAAGGCCGGCGAGCCCCTTATTGATTTAAAAGAAAACAATATTCTCAGATCATATGAGTACATAACTGCAATTTCTGACATATATTATCTTGAACATCTTCAGTATACACAGTAGTACATTTTTGGCTTTTTACATTGATAAGTTTAAGGTAAATTGCATATTGTTACTTATTATCAGTGTATTAAGTTACAATCGATTGCTTATTTAAGTATTGCATATAATTCCATCGGAGTGATAAAAAAAAACTCACTGCTTCTCCAGAACACAGAGAATTACTAAAGGTGTTCACTTTCAATAATTGGTGGAAAGGTATTACATTAAGAAAACCACGATATTCTTTTGTACTTATTTCCACTTTTATTTACCAGAACCACACTTGACACCTTTCAATGCTTTAAAATACGTTGATCGGTGGTCAGTAAGAGGAAGACGAGGCTTCCGTGACGGACCTCAAAGATTTGAATCCAAGTACGAACAACATTTTCTTCAGTCGACTTCTGTTCGAAGGCATATTTGTCTGTAATATCTAAAAAAAATCCTCCGATTTTTCCAATCCTAAAATAAACGGGGCACAGCAAGAGCGATTAATTGACCACTAGTTCTGTCCTTCTATCCTTACTCTCTATGAAAAAAAGAAAGAGGTTGACCAACTGACAAACAAACAGCTACGGTAAAAAAACTTCTGTTGGGATACCTCCATTAGGAAGCCATATTGTCCACATTGAGAACGGACATGGATTAGAAAAAAATCTTTACAAGAAGTGAGTTCTGTCACCTGTTTATTAAAAAAACACTGATAATAATATTATGATTGACATTATTGAAACCGCGTTAAATTTTAAAAAATATATATTTTGTGATCCTACGCTATCAGGATCGGTCCCACCATACAGGCGAAATAAGCAACTGCCTAGTGCGCAAACCATTAGAGGGCGCATAAATGGAGGAGTAAAATATTTTAAAGTTAAAAAAAAATGTCTCGCGTCTTTTTGGGAATTACGTAGATTCCTGGGTTTTTGAAATTGAGCAGCGAGTAATTTTTTTCTGAAAAATCCCCTCGAGAGCTAAAAAAAACTCACATTTTTTTAATTTCGGAAAATTTTTAAATTCCCAGGATTTAAATATTTTCAATCCCGAAAATCTATACGATTTTATAGTGAGTGTTGCCTAAAGCACCAAATAACCTCGCTCTGGCACTCTTACGTTCCTGTTTTTGTCATAGTTCTGCTATAAGTAATAATTACTGCTCGACTAATATTTTTTTTTCTTTTTGTTACAGATTCTATGTGAAGATCTTCCAAGCCGTCATTCTAATTATCGTTTTTAAACGAAAGTCTTTCCGACTCTCAAATTCATAGTACAAACAACGATCTGTGAAATTACAAAGAACACTTCGTACACAATTATGAAGTAAAGTACAATTAAGTTTTGTCTTAATTCACGGTTTCAAACAATAATCTTCTCCGGAAAAACGATAGCAATGCACTATGTCAAGTTTAAATAATACACGAAAAAAAAAAGCACACAAAAGAAATTAATAATAATATCTCGTAAATATAATAATATGAACATAATGGGTGATGCAAATTTCACTTTCGCAGCGATTTTTGTATTTTGCATTATTTATAAGTACTTGTTTTTTGGCAAATATTTTTTTTAATAACTGCTTAAATAATATTTACGATGAGAAATTGTTGCGCAGCTTTTCATGCATGAACGTTTCTACGGGTTTTGATAGATAAAATAATATTTGATTATTTCGTTAAGTTTTTTTTTTCATAGCATATTCAGATATACAGCACTTGGCTCTTTTGTTTTTAGGGCGCTATTCTCAGATTTATTAGTATCTAGATCAGCGATGTACAACCTGAACCTGATTGAATATTTTTGCGAAGCTTAAATGTTTTTTATCGCATTTTACCGTTAGCGAGGTTATATAAAATGGTTTGAAAATAATTGTTTTTAAGTATTATTTGATATTATATATTATGTATGTACTACACATATCAAGTCGAATTTTTAAGAGTTAACTAAGAATTTATAAAGACAAAGACGTATTATTTTTTTATTAAAAACACAATATATGCATATTAACATTTCACGTTAAAATATTTTTTTTGTTGTAAATATGTTTCATTTTTTCTTGCGGCCTAAAGTCATATTTTTTATGTGGCCCACTAGAGAAAACCGGTTGTGTATGCGTGACCTAGACAGTAATTAAGGAGGCCTCTAAAAAGATCAATATGATCTTTTAAATTGGTTTTTACAGTTGGTATAACATGAATGTAATAATCGTGGATAGTTCACTGTTATTATAGTGATATAGTCGATCTATCAATTTTGATATTTCAGGTTTTTTTTATATCTGATTGATAATGACTGGTGGCGGATTACCATATAAGCGTATGAGGCGCGCGCTTGGGGCTTCCGAATCTTCGGGGGCTCAAAAATAGCGTATACAATATAACCTATATACATAACGGTGAGATAATATTTGAGACGGGACAAAATATTTAGATAGATCGAGGAAAAACGGTTAAACGGGGAACAACTAATGCGGGATTATTTCACATTGTTATTATGGGTGTTAGGCCGAGACCATGAAAAATAAACGTTTCATGCGGGAAAACGAACAATGCGAGAACGGTAGATCGGGGTTCTAATGTACATTATTATTTAAGCTATTGCTTTTTTCCACTTAGAAAAATACTTGAAACCCTTGACATAAAATATAACATTAAAATAAATCAATACGTGCAGAATATTCTGTGTCAGGAGTTTTGCGCAGTTAAGATTCTGTGTACTAAAGAATCTTGTTCGGAATAATCGGTGTATCGGAATAATTACGGGCTGATATTTTAAAAAATAATGAGCAAAATTTGACCCACTTGATTTGGGTTTTTAGATTATTTTGTAAACATCTTCTAGGTTGTCCTTGTATTGGTTTCATACTGGATAAATGTTTTGAAATCTAACATTAAAGTATTGCATCTGAGATAATTGACAAATACATCTGGCTTCTCATCATTCAAACGAAATCGATAACTGGTAATTTAAAATTCTGATTCACCTATTAAGTATTTATGTCTTTTGATAATATATATTTTTCTATATATAATAAAATATTTCTATTTAACGTCGAGTAAAAAGGCTATAGCAAGAAATTGCCAAACGACTTATTTACAAACATCCTAGCTGTTAGCGGGGTTTGTTATTTCACTATTCCACTGACAGTTAACTCTTTATAATAAACAGGGGACCAGTAGCGTGCTTAAACAGCAACCACTTCTTTTCTTACAAAAAAATGATTTATGTCAATCAAAACACCTTATCCATTTTTGAAAAAATTATTACACATTATAAAAATGAAATATATCAATACCTTAATACTTTCGATGGTTTCGGCGGTAACTTTGTGGAAGTTCATTTTAATGGAAAATTTAAATTAACTTTGATTATTCCACGTATTGTGTAACTAACTGTGACACGTGTTTAGAAATTAATAAAACTCTTAACAAAAAAGAAATATTATTAAATAATATTCTTAATAGCACAGGCGGTTCCCCGTTACTCAAATTGTTTCCAATTAATAGAGTAATCACAAACCTAGATGATTGACTGCAGCTCATTAGTTTTAATAGTTTGTAATGTTTAACGTCATTAGTAGTATGATTAAATTTGTTTGCACTGTTTCGATTTTATAATCCCCTCTTTGCTTCCATTAAAAAGGAAAAATCCCATTCTGATTGTTTACAACTCATTAGTAAAATTAGTATCATTATCTGTTTGCTTTATTTCGATTCTACACCCCCCTCCTTGCTCCTCTTAAAAGGAAAAAAAAACCCAATCCATTTTGTAATTTTATAATTTTAAAATGTTAGAATCAATCTTGCTTCATTACTTAAGCAAACTTTGCGATAGTAAGTCTGAAGATGCCTCTGAAAGAGGCGAAACACGTGTCACAGTTAGTTACACAATACGTGGAATAATCAAAGTTAATTTAAATTTTCTATTATATCAATACCTTTTTAAGCTAATAAAAACAAAATATTCCTTTTTACTTTATTCATCAGATATTACTGATCAGCATTGTCATCAGTTGACAATGCTTGCAATGAGCGAAACCGGTCCTGACCTATTAAATAAAGTGGAATAAAGTACAAAGAAATATTGTATTTTTATTAACACATTAATTTCGGGCGAGATTCGCGCACCGCTGATACCCTAATGCGGGCAAAAAATCGAGGTCGCGCGTAAAAAACACGTATTTACATAAAATGGCATAACTTTTAAAATATCCAACATATATATATATTTCTTTCGATATGGTACTCGCCAAGTATAGCACCACCAGTAAAATCATCGAAAAGTTTTAGAACTTCTTACACTAATTTTTAATTATGTCTAACACTTAAAAATACACATTAAAACACATACGTTATTTAAATTAAAAATTTTCCTGTTTCTTGAATGTGTTCATTTTTATAAATCTAGGTCATATCATTGCTTATATGCTAGCGAATATGCAATATAATTGCAAATTTATGTGGATTTTGCAAAATAAATAAACATTATTTATTCTAAAAAATGAAGGTAGTTTGTGGTAACTCTGTTTCTTAAATATGTGTTTACTTTTGTAAAATTGTTCAATCGAACCTCAAAAGCAAGACAAAGTCAAATGCTTGTAGAAAAGAATGAGTATAAATACCCTACCCGACGTTAAACATCAGATAACATAAAAGGTAAAAATACCCTTCCCGCATTTAACCATCAGTTGAGATAATGGGTATTAATACCTTTCCCGCATTTAATGTGTTAATATAATGCCTTTCCACCAAGTATTGACAGTGAACACTCTAAAAGTGACCTTTCTAAGTGTTGAAAAGGTAACTCTTGAATATCGGAAAATTAATTGATAATATTAATCTAAGACTTATTGTCAGTGCTTGCTATACTTGAAACAAATAAATGGTGTGTCTTGGCTGAGATGAATTAATTTATTGAAAAAAGTGGTCGCGCAAGCACGCTACTGTCTCCTTGTTCATTTTATATGGTAAACTGTAAGTTTAATATAATATAAAGGAAATCTTTGATTAACAAATTTAGTTGTTCAATCTTATCAATTCGATTTTATCAATCTATATATTAATAGCCGATAATGTCCGTCTGAGTGTAAGGACGTCCTCGACCTTCCAGTCTCCACTTTTTTAAATAAAATAAAATCTATAATAATCACTTTTTACTTTTCAATTTTCACAAATGTGTGCGTACTGATGTCATCGGGTCTTTTTCTTCTTTTACGAAATTTATTTGTTAGCGTATTTGAAAATTATTTGAATAAAATATATATACTACGAAAAATGATTGTTAGCAAACGTGAACATTATTCCAAAAATTCAATAATTTGCAATTTAAAAACTGCAGGGCTGTCGATATATGCGCCGAGGTCGATTTATGGTACTATGAAAAATGATTGTTAGCAAACTTGAACATTATTCCAAAGATTTAATAATTTACGAAATTTCTGCTACTACGAAAAATGGTTGTTAGCAAACTTCAACATTATTCCAAAAATTAAATAATTTACGAAATTTCTGCTACTACGAAAAATGGTTGTTAGCAAACTTGAACATTATTCCAAATATTAAATAATTTACAATTAAAAAACTGCAGGGCTGTCGATATATGCGCAAAATTAAATAATTTACGAAATTTCTGCTCCTACGAAAAATGGTTGTTAGCAAACTTGGACATTATTCCAAATATTAAATAATTTACGAAATTTCTGCTCCAACGAAAAATGGTTGTTAGCAAACTTGAACATTATTCCAAAAATTCAATAATTTACGAAATTTCTGCTACTACGAAAAATGGTTGTTAGCAAACTTGGACATTATTCCGAAAATTCAATAATTTACGAAATTTCTGCTACTACGAAAAATGGTTGTTAAACTTTATTCCAAAAATTGAATATTTTACGAAATTTATGCTACTACGAAAAATGGTTGTTAGCAAACTTAAACATTATTCCAAATATTGAATAATTTACGAAATTTATGCTACTACGAAAAATGGTTGTTAGCAAACTTAAACATTATTCTAAAAATTAAATATTTTACGAAATTTCTGCTACTACGAAAAATGGTTGTTAGCAAACTTAAACTTTATTCCAAAAATTCAATAATTTACGAAATTTCTGCTCCTACGAAAAATGGTTGTTAGCAAACTTAAACTTTATTCCAAAAATTCAATAATTTACGAAATTTCGGCTACTACGAAAAATGGTTGTTAGCAAACTTAAACTTTATACCAAAAATTGAATATTTTACGAAATTTATGCTACTACGAAAAATGGTTGTTAGCAAACTTAAAAATTATTCCAAAAATTAAATATTTTACGAAATTTCTGCTCCTACGAAAAATGGTTGTTAGCAAACTTGAACATTATTCCAAAAATTCAATAATTTACGAAATTCCTGCTACTACGAAAAATGGTTGTTAGCAAACTTGAACATTATTCCAAAAATTCAATAATTTACGAAATTTCTGCTCCTACGAAAAATGGTTGTTAGCAAACTTGAACATTATTCCAAAAATTCAATAATTTACGAAATTTCTGCTACTACGAAAAATGGTTGTTAGCAAACTTAAACTTTATTCCAAAAATTGAATATTTTACGAAATTTAAGCTACTACGAAAAATGGTTGTTAGCAAACTTGAACATTATTCCAAATATTAAATAATTTACGAAATTTCTGCTCCTACGAAAAATGGTTGTTAGCAAACTTGAACATTATTCCAAAAATTCAATAATTTACGAAATTTCTGCTACTACGAAAAATGGTTGTTAGCAAACTTAAACTTTATTCCAAAAATTCAATAATTTACGAAATTTCGGCTACTACGAAAAATGGTTGTTAGCAAACTTAAACTTTATTCCAAAAATTGAATATTTTACGAAATTTATGCTACTACGAAAAATGGTTGTTAGCAAACTTAAAAATTATTCCAAAACTTAAATATTTTACGAAATTTATGCTACTACGAAAAATGGTTGTTAGCAAACTTTAAAAATTATTCCAAAAATTAAATATGTTACGAAATTTCTGCTCCTACGAAAAATGGTTGTTAGCAAACTTGAACTTTATTCAAAAAATTCAATTATTTACGAAATTTCGGCTACTACGAAAAATGGTTGTTAGCAAACTTAAACTTTATACCAAAAATTGAATATTTTACGAAATTTATGCTACTACGAAAAATGGTTGTTAGCAAACTTAAAAATTATTCCAAAAATTAAATATTTTACGAAATTTCTGCTCCTACGAAAAATGGTTGTTAGCAAACTTGAACATTATTCCAAAAATTCAATAATTTACGAAATTTCTGCTACTACGAAAAATGGTTGTTAGCAAACTTAAACTTTATTCCAAAAATTCAATAATTTACGAAATTTCGGCTACTACGAAAAATGGTTGTTAGCAAACTTAAACTTTATTCCAAAAATTGAATATTTTACGAAATTTATGCTACTACGAAAAATGGTTGTTAGCAAACTTAAAAATTATTCCAAAAATTAAATATTTTACGAAATTTCTGCCACTACGAAAAATGGTTGTTAGCAAACTTTTTTTTTATTCCAAAAATTCAATAATTCACGAAATTTCTGCTCCTACGAAAAATTGTTGTTAGCAAACTTGAACATTATTCCAAAAATTAAATATTTTACGAAATTTATGCTACTACGAAAAATGGTTGTTAGCAAACTTGAACATTATTCTAAAAATTAAGTGATTTCCGAAGTTTCTGCTACTACGAAAAATTGTTGTTAGCAAACTTAAACATTATTCCAAATATTAAATAATTTACGAAATTTCTGCTCCTACGAAAAATGGTTGTTAGCAAACTTGAACATTATTCCAAAAATTCAATAATTTACGAAATTTCTGCTACTACGAAAAATGGTTGTTAGCAAACTTAAACTTTATTCCAAAAAATCAATAATTTACGAAATTTCTGCTACTACGAAAAATGGTTGTTAGCAAACTTAAACTTTATTCCAAAAAATCAATAATTTACGAAATTTCTGCTACTACGAAAAATAGTTGTCAGCAAATAAAATAACATAAAATAAAATAAAATAAAATTAAATTAAATTAAATACCATAAAATAAAATAACATAAAATTAAATACTATGCAACAAAAATCTCACGTTGCTGAGCAACGGGCTTACAGCTAGTTATACTAATACTTGTAAATGAGTCACTTTATATTTGTTAAAGTCATTAACCCTTTGGTTACGGGCGAAATTTCGTAGGTATGTGCGAAAAAAACGGGTAAGAAAATGGGAATTTTCCAGTGTTTTGGAAAAACTAACGTAAATCTCAAAATTTTTAATCCATTTTATCAATTTTTTTCATAACGTGCTAAGATCAATATTATCTACGCTAATTTATAGTAAATTGAATAATTATCTGACTTATTATAAATAATAATAAGCGATGAAATCAAAAAAACGTTTTTCTTATACCCTAAATTCGACTTTCACTCAAAATATATGCTTTATAAGAGAATAAAATGTATTTAATAATTATGCTAATCAATAGAATGGATTATCGTTAGTATCATCATAAAAAACGAGGAGTTTTGGATCGAAAATGACCAGATCCACCTTTTCCTGAACGTAGAAAAACACACTTTTCTTATAAAAAACTAAGACAGTTTTGATTATTAGGTCATATTTTAACCCTTAATTTATTTGAAACTAAGAGGTTTTTGGCGACGTTAAAAATTTTATTCTGTTCTTTTGAATCAGTACTCCAATATTATAGCGATATTTAATTTTTTTCTCTTAACTGAATTTGGGCGTATTTGATCCCATACTCCTCATAATAATACAATCATAGAAAGGAATAAGCGTCACGTAAGATCATATAGCGTCTTTCGTTTTTGTCTCAAATTACATCATAATTCATATGTTACTGATAGCATTGTAAACTATAATTTTTATTATGATTATTTTACAAAGCGAAATCATATTATCTTTATGTAAAATCACCTAAAAATTACCTGGACTATTATCGTATCACTAAAAAACTATTACGTTTTTTTTCTTAAAGGATTATATTATTTCGCAACAAAAAAACCACAAACATGCTTTATTTATTGTCCTCAATGTAAATCGGATACAAACCTTTATCAATCTTTATGGAAATATACTTTAAACGTTTCACCAGGGGTGGGCTGGAGGCGGCTCGCAGGGGCCCGGGCGAGCCCTTTGATAGTTTTAAGTTGGGTCACCGAGCCCTTTGTTAAATTATGAAAAACAATATTTTCTGGCTCAATCAGTACTTAACTGCAATTTATGACCCATATATTATCTACAACGGTTGCAGTATAACGTTTGACTGAAAGAAATAGTACCTATTTCTGCGTCCATCTTATAACTCTTCACTCTTGCAATCTGAGGTAGGTAATTTCATTTTTCAGCTATAGATATTAATAATTTTACAGTATATTACGTATCATTACTTAATTTAAGTATAGTAAAAATTAATTGTTTTAATATTTATTGTGTAAAATTGTAGGTATAAGATTGATAAAGAAATCTGCCCATTGAACAGAACACTGCGAATATGTCTGTGATTAGGCGTACCTTTTGCAAGGGTATTGGCAGCCCGCCGATGCGTTTTACCATCCTTTCAACGCTTTTATTACTGGCTGTTAAGTCGGATAAAAAATGACTCAACTTCGGCTTTAAATTGAAAGCGACTAAGACTCCGACTACGAATTGATATTTACATATATCGATGGCTTAGTTCCATACTGCTACAACTAAAAATAGTTAATTTTGAGATATGGTTGGCTGACCAATGTTTTGACACATCTAAACTGAGTTGTAGAAAAGTGATATTTATTGTTTGTCTCATATCTTCAGTGAATCATTTTGTTATTTATCTCATTTCAATTCAAATTTATTGAAAATTTGACAAAACCATAAAATGATATTTCGAATCGTATATATTATACATGTAACCGAGATATTGTTTATATTTCTTTATTTCCATTATGCAAACTTTTGCCGACCGGGAGAAAACTAGTATTTATTTGATATGCAGTTATCGGATTTCATTATTTCATCTTATTTGAATGTATTCTAGTATCTTATAAGCATATTTATGTATTTCAATGGTTATCATGTTCAACAATTGAGCTTAAAAAAAATATTGATGTAAGAAATGGCTTCAACTGATTTTAGATGAAAATGCTCGAGTCATAATAACTCGTTAAATAGAATGGGCAAGGGGGAAGTGTCGTTAAAATTTTACTAAAATCTGTTCCACAATTGTAATTATCAGCGAATTTTCGGCTGGATTACGTCACTGTATGATTTTCTTCAACCATTTGAATGATTTGGCATTATGGGTATTATACCAGGGCTGTTGAGTCAGAGTCATGGAGTCGCGGTATTTTGACCGGAGTGGGAGTCGTGAAAAATGAGCGGCTCGAATTTTTTTGGAAAAATATTTTTAATGAAGTGTATTCAAACAAAATAGTACAAAGTGTTGCCATTACATGCTTGGCTGCCTACAGATCATCTAATGGTATACATATTATATAAATAAATTTAATAAATTTTATAAATAAATTTTGAAAAAAATCCTCGGAGTCGGAGTAGTTCATTATTTTAAAGCTGGAGTCGGAGTCGGAGCCGCCTTTTTTTTACACGACTCCACAGCCCTGTATTATACATATTTGTTTTATAAAAAAACTTTCAAAATATGAAACGTCTAAATTTCATTGTCGACGAAAACAAACTGAAGTAAAACTCTCCACATCCGAAATATCCAGATTTCAAGCAGTGATTTTTACAAAATAAAGAAAGCACTTTTATTTTGAAGTGAATCCTCAATATTTTGAGCCATGTACATTTTATGAAATGCATAATTCTGTTCCACAAGACCTCAGATAAATTCTTGAAATATTATTTATATTTATCTCTTTATGTGTCATTGTATTTGGTGCATGCTTAGCCGAAATTATCATATGCACTTCACACCAGCGATTTTAAAACTAGTAGTAAGCCAATATCGTTTTTTAATTACGTGAAAAATATGAAATGCAAATTCTTTTGATGTGTCTGATTTTTTTGTTGGCTCAATGCGTGTTTTTTTCACATCTAGTTGTGGTATTGTTTTTTTCCAATTACACTGATTGAATGCTTTCAAATTATTTATTGTACTAAAAATATTAATAGGTATGAAATTCGTTGTAATAAAAAATATGTGCGGTCCTTAGGAAAATTTATTTTTAACGTATACATATTGTAACTTGAATTTTCGTATATTTCTGTATAAATATTTCATTTTATTTTTTCATATTATGAAGGTTGGGGAAGCCGCCAATACTTTTTTTGAGACGTTGTTAGATACTGTTAAAAATCATTTATTTTTATTCATGTCAGCTCCCAACCTTTTTTTTCTACTAGAACTGCCTCAGATGTTCAAGCAATCTTTTTCGAAGAGAAAACAAATAGAAAGAATAGGATTAAAACAATAATTACAGGTCAGCTTATTACTCTCACTACGCCCTGTAATTTTAGAATTGGAAGGGTAAGAAGGAATCTTCAGACATCACAAACATCCTTGCCTTAGAAAAAAATGATAAATTGTTTGAAATGTGATTCGAACTAGGGTATCCAATCCCGGAACCTTTTTCCAATTCCGGGATTTCGGGATTGATTTATTTTGAATCCCGGGATCCCGGGATTGAGATTTCCTCACCGAGGAATTTGAAATCTTCGATTTGCCAATTTCGTGTAATTTTCGAGAAATTCCTCAAAATTTCTCAATCCCGAAATCCCGGGATCGCGGTCATCTCAATCCCGGAATTTCGGGATCAGAAGATCCCGGGATTGGATGCCCTAATTCGAACCAAGCGTCTCGGAAGTAGATGACGTTGACCACTGCACTACAGAACCGAATCACAAGTTTAATTTATTATTTTTAAAATAAATTAACCTAGAAGCATAGCAGTTTTGTCGGGTCCTACGGCGCAGTGGTAAGCGTTTTTGGCTTTCACGCCGAATCTTACAAACTCGAGCCCCAGTACAAACAGCATTTTTTCGATTGATTTATCGATTTCTGTCTGAAGGCATGGGTGTTTATGATGTCTATAAATTCTCTCTCACCCTTCCAATCCTTCAATAACTGGGTGTAGTGAGAGCGATCAACTAAATACTAGTCCTGTCCTAGCCTTATACTTTTTTCCCTACTACTCTCTTAGGAAAGGAGAGGTTAAGCGACTGAATAACAATCAGTTCTCGTAGAAAAACTAATTTTGAGATACATTCATAAAGAAGCCATATGCTCCACATTGAGTCCGCTTCTATTGGAAGCGGACATAGAATTTAAAAAAAATAGCAGTACAGATACATTACGACTCTATGTATACATATTGACTATCGTCGTATGAAATCAATTACACCACTTTCCCCGTCAAATAATAAATGCTATTGAGAAATGCATGTCGATAAAATATTTTTTAATAAATCATCAGTGCATATTTATTTTTATATTACATTCAACCTTTCAACGTTTTTATTGTTGCAAAATGCATATATTTTATTCGCCCAGCTCTTTCCAAAATATTTTGATTGCGGCAGTTCAATCAATACAGCAGGAATTCAAACCGATTGTCAATTTTCCACGTGTATTACGTAAAAAAACAAGATCCTTTCAGAAACTATACATAAGTTAAAAAAAATTATCTAGAAAGTGTTTGCTTAATTTTAAAAGTTAAAGTGAAAAAAATGATAAAAAAAAAATTTAGTAATAAAAATATTGTCTTTTTATAATCATTAAAAGAATGAAATAAAGTAAAAAAAATGTTTTAAAATAAGTTAATTTATGTATTTAACAATCATTAGTCATATATTCACCAAAAATATTTATTCGCATAAATATACGTTCATTAAGCCCCGTTATATGGCACCAACCAATCGTCGCAAAATCGACGCCCCGATCTTTTCGCATGGGAAACGATCGTCGCAAAAGCGATTGCCCGTATGCAAAGGGTTAAATTGAATAAAATATCAATAACGACTTTATTTTTTAAATACGTACGTAGTCATCACAATATTTATTCTCGCATACGATTTCAATATCCATATTTTATTATTTGGACCACTGCAAAGGTCAACTTCTCTATTAATTAATTGTGTTTCTAAATAATATTCGTTTGCAAAACACATTATTAAGCTTTCTAAATATTTTAGCGAACTAGTTACATACAAATTTTCCTTGTGTAATTTGCTTAAAAATATTGTCACAAGAACGTATTGCAATCAAGCGAAACTTTTATTATTTACTTTCTCATATGACTGTAAAGTTTCAAGGAATACTATTTGAAAAAAGCTCTCACTAGAATAATAAGCTTTAATTCATTGTAACTTGAGATTAGATTATTTAAAAATATATCGTCACCTCGCGAGCCGAGTATCAAAAGGTTCTATGTGGACAGTTGCAGCAAAAAAGATATGAGCATTTGAAATTTTTAATGCTTGTATTTTGAAAATTGTAAATGTTTCCAAGTTTATTTTTGATTGTATACATCAACTGGCATGATATAGCTATTAATAAAATATTGTTAAAAGCAGTTATTCATAGTTAGTTATAAATACCCAAACTTCTATTAGAATCTTGTCCATCTGAAATTCAAACAAACCGCTAGTGCTACAAGGTTCTAAGTGAAATTTGTATAAAAACACAGGTGATTAAAAAAACTGGCTTTTTAAATTAAAATAAAACGAATTCTGTGGAAGATATCTCATGTGATCATTATTATTGGAAAAAATATATTTAAAGTAATTTTTTTTTCTTCGTAATTTGTGTTTGATATCATTAATGTACTGAGTTAATATTGTGAAATGTAATAATACCACACTGCAAGAATACAAAACATCATAATGGTAAATAATAACACCATTGTGTTGAAGAATAAAAATAATTGATCACAATCAAATAATTTAAGAAAAAAAAGGAATAAAATCATCAAAATATAAAAGATATTATTCAACCTATGTGCATTCACACGAGTTTTGTCACTAATGACCCGGGTTTCGCCTCACGGTATCCTCAGGCGATCAAGTTGAAACCACAGATATCTTGCGACGCGCACATAAAACTACGGTTTATTGTAAATTTAAGTAAAATTTCGACTTCATATTAATACAGCATGTAGATAATGCTACGCTTAAAACTGCCTCATTATTACTTTAGTTTGGCCAAAAGTCGACGCTTAGAACCTTGTAGTACTCTACACGCTCGCGACCTTTCTGTTTAAAATTAGTTATGTATACAAAAAGATTCTTTGATATTAATTAAGTAATAACTCAGTTGGTGCATTGATTATACCAGTTTGCCATAAAAGCATTTATTTGTAAAGGCAATTATTATTTAAAATGGCAGTTTTTCCTGTCTATTAATTTTAAACTCTTATTTGTGTCAGATCGGAATAAATATTTTGAAATTGTAATCATCAAATTTAATATCGATGCTACAGGTTTTATCTTAAAAAATGATTATTTTAATTTGCTGTTTACTCCAAACTATCAATCTGTTACTAACCAACTTCTGCCAAAACAGTGACGATATGTACATATATTAAAAATATAATGCTTCAGAATACTGTTTAAGACTTTAAAATATTGTCAGCTTACTTTCGGTTTATAATTCTTTATTACCGGGTGTGAATGAGAGGGGTTTGAGCGAGTTCATTGTTAAATTCGATTGAGGCCGGAGAGCCTAAGAAAGAAACAATATTCTTAGATCAAATAAGTACCTAACTTCAATTTATATTGATTGTTTAAATGTATTATAAAAAAGGTCTGTGTTGCCTAATGAAACTTCTCGTAGAATACGTTTATTTCTGATGCACAATAAAAAAGAGTTGCCTATATTGATCAGATTTCAGGTTTGATAATTTTTCAATCCCGGGATTAAACATTCAACATGAAATCGTGTATAAATTTGGATTCGGGATTGAGAGCATTTTTGTTCGCCGATCCTCGGATTTTTCAAACAATTTCATTTCGATTTAAAATATACAGAAATTTGTGGATTTCCCAAAATTACCAGCGCGAGATCTTTTTTGTTTTTTAGCTCATCCAAGAATTTTCGGATCCAAAATCACAGTAATTTATGAATTTCTCACTGTGAACAGCGCGAGAGCTTTTTTTTATTTCTTCCAAATTCATTTTCTGTTATTTTCTCAATCCCGAAATCCCGGGATTAGTACTGTCACAATCCCGGGACAAAATTGGACGGGATCCCGAGATTGGATACCCTAACTATAATCTATCGACGTTTTAAAACGCCGATGTTTGATAAATATTTCTTCAAAATGTTTTAAGGTGTTCAAAGCAACATTTTTTGTAAAATATGCTTTCAAAGTATAAGTTTATTAAGTGACATTTGATTGCTTTTGTAATAATACGTATGATTGTAAAATAGTGATAAAAAAATCTCCCCTTCTTCGAAACACCCAGATTAGCTACGAGATTAATCGACATTTTTGTTAACATATTAATTGCGCCATTACATCGCTGTTTATTACACATAAAAAAATATCACATTAAAAATTAATACCGTCATATAAAATTTATTTTGTAAGCATGGCAAAACGCTGAAATAGGCAATAATTATTAAATATCACCGTAAATTGGTGAGTCAGATAAGACTCGTTTCTGGCATGCGAATGGTTAAATTGTGAATTTTCACTTCTTCTCTACGATGTGAAGAGACGCAACACTTATTTTGAATTGTGGACGTGCGTAAAGACTTGTGGTATATATCAGATAAAATAATAATAATATCTAAAGTCGAGACAATATTGAACATAAAAGAGTTGAAACAGTTAAACATTCAGACTACCTATACTGTGACAACACAAAACGACGCCATACTTGTATTAATTTCTGCATCTTACCATTGAAGGAGAAAATTCTGATTTCTGCAATACAAGATGCTGGTAGGAGTAAAACTCCTGTACCTGGACAAAGACAAGCAAATAAATGTTCATAGTCAGTTTGTGTAGTCTCGTGTTAAGAGCTTTTACCCTAGCAACAAAAGTCAATATAAATTTCAAGATCTTAAGTATAGTGTATGATATAGTGATATTTTTTGTCTAAAAAACTAGCTTCCCTGTGTAACATGGACAAATTTATATATGTCATATTTTTATTATACAACAGCTCAAGCCACGGGTAGATCAATATGTATTTTGTATTTTACATTTTAGATTTTTACGGTGCTATTCCTCATCGATTCAGTGATTTTTAAAAATAAAATTGAGTTTATGTCGTGTAATTTAAATAATTTAAAATATCTGACCTCGTGGCCGTAATTATAAAATATTTTCTTTCTTTTATGATAAAAAATATCATTCGATACAGATGTTATTTTACAAAAAAAGAAACATAAATTAATAATGCTAATACACATAATTATTGATTTAAATTTTAATGAAACGTAGTGAAGGTATAACAAGATGTTTTTTTGTGAGACCGTTTTTTTAAATATCAGTTTACCAATTATTAATAAACACAATAAATAACAGAATCAACGTATTTCTTTCGCTTACTAATTTCGCTAAACACTAAATCGAAAACACAATAATTTATTTATGCTTTGATCTAAATAGCACGATTTCCTTATACTTATTGCACGATAATAAATAAGCGAGTTTCTAAACCAAATACTGACTTACTCTTGAAACTATAAAATGTCAAACATCATAAGATTACAAACGTGTTTTTAGAGACGGTCTTATTAAACACAATTAAAATATCTAATTAATTTCGGTATTATCAGTTCTTGAGTGCGGTGTAAATTTGATAAATCCATAAAACCGTTAAAAACTAAATTTATTAATTTTCTGGTTCAAAGATTAGGGCATGTGAACACCACAACCGAGTCTTACAGCGATGGTTAACCCGCTACATGGTGTGTAGATATTTAAGTTATATATAATATATATTTTTTTAATAATCTGAAATATACTGAGGCTGTTTTGCGATGTGCTTCTCTACAGCATCGGTCAAAAAAAGGTTTTGGGAAATGTGTACAAAGTTTTATGACATCGAAGTGATTTTTTTAAAAAAAATTGCGAATAATAATCAAAATACTATACATTATAATACAATAATAATTAATTCTGTAAAAATGCAATGTACTTAATTCAACAATAATTCTCGAATATTATTGATGACTATTTTGGAATCATGCCATCGTAACTATGTGTAAGACGATAATGGCTACCTTACGCTACTTGATTTCATTTATCACACTATCAACAGAAATCTACTGTGACTTTTATAATTTGGCTGATGTGTCATTACGGTCGTTTTTAGAACTAAACTTTTGCATCATTCTTTGCAACCATTCTTCCTATCTCAGTGCGTGATTAATATTACGCTCAACCATTTTTTCTTTTAGTTTCTTATATATTCCATTAAAAGTCATACCTACTCGGTAAAAAAAACACTGTTTTTAATGACATTTCCTCGTTATAAAAGTAAAACTATAATAGATAAAGCGTCTAGTTACCTGAAGCAATATGTACACTTATTTGTGGCAAAAAGTGTTTTAAGTTTAGTTTATTTTTTCCTATTGTATTCTACCTTTAAATATAAACAAAATAACAGCATCTAATCAATCATACAAATAAATAAATATATTTGTACAAAATTGTACATATCAGATACCAAGAATCAACCAGATTTAAAATATTTCAATCCATGAATAAATCGCTAATTAAGATAAGATTTTTTTTGCGTAATATTGAGTTTTGTAACATACAATTTTGTTCACTTTGTGTGAATACATTTTTTTTCTAAATTTTGATAAATTGCTTCGGGTCCATGGTACAGTGTTCAACGTCGTTGGCTTCCATGCCGGAACTCACAGGATCGAATCCCAGCATGAACAGCATTTTTTCAATCGATATTTCGATTTCTGTTCGAAGGCATTGATGTTTATGATGTTTAAAACGTCTACCCTCGCCATTCTTATCTTAAAATAATGAATTGTAGTGAGAGTGATAGGTTGATTACTAATCTTGTCCTGCCCTGTCTTTTATTTTAGTAAAAAGAGGTTAAGCGACTGAGTAACAAACATTTCAATTAGAAAAACTTATGTTGAGATACCTCCATTAGGAGGCAATATACTCCACATTGCGAGCAGACATGAATTAAAAAATCACATTGGCGCAACCGATGGTGCTATCCCGAAATATTTCACAAGTTTTCTAAGATTTTAAAACACTGCTACTTTGTTCAATCCTAATAAATTACAAATCTTCTTATTATGCTTGAATGATGGGTGGAAAATTTAACAATATGAAAACTTCAAACCATAAAAAATGCTGCAATCATAATAATGTGTTGATTAACTATACGGTTTAATAATACAGACAGTTAAAGAAGAGTTGCGCAACTCTCAACAATTAAAAAACGGCGCGCAAAACATTATTATAAATTGTATAAAGCAATCGTACTTTCTTTTGGATTTGCAATGCATGCTTAACGAGAAAGATGTATGGACTCTTCTTGAATACTATTTTTCTACATCATTTCGTAACATAATATACAATATTAATCAGTCATAAAAGAAATTGTACGAGCGTTGTGACCATCGCGCATTGTTTATTTTGTTTTATTTTTTGGTATCGCTTAATTTAAAAAGAATGCTCTATGGAAAAATGTTTTGGCTCCAATAAAGAAGTGATTGCTACGACCAAAGATAAATCGTTCTATAAAAAAGGCATTGAAATGTTAGAAAAGCGTTGGAATAAATGTATTATTCTTGAAGAAGATTATGTTGACGAATACAGCCTAAAAGTTGTTGTTTTATTAGTCATCCTAAGACTTATACGTGATGGATAACCTTGGACATATTAAATATGGCAATAAGACTCGAAAAACAAAAATCTGACAACTTAGCTCGGATGAAATGATTGTAATTAAAAAATACAGCTCGAGATTATTGAATCAACCACCAGTGTCAAAAAATCTTTACGAATACATTCAACACCAACCATACTCTTGCAAACTCTATTTTTTATTTTTATATTTCTGCTATTGTTATTGTATATTTGTACCAAACACAACAGAGACTCTATTAACAGTGTCCCGTTTTGAGTTGAAACACTGTTAATAGACGGGCTTCCTGGGGGTCGTCAACTTTTCCGATTTTGGATTTGAACAACAAAACTAAAACTACAGTTAGTGCATCCAATACCGGGATCTCGTCCAATTTTCTGACCGGACTGAGAAATTTTGAGCAAATGATAGGATTTTGGAAAAAAATCGACTTTTGGAGATAAGCTTTGGAAAAAGTATAGCGAATCGAGGATTTCAAACTCCTCGGTGAGGTTAAAAAAAAACCAATCTCGGAGATAATTTGGGGAAAAAGTATACCAAATCAAGGATTTCAAATTCCTCGGTGAGCTAAAAAAATGCCTTTTTCAATTGCATCGAGGCCGTGGGTCACATGGCTTTTATAAAGAGAGGTCGTCACCCGAAAATGTTGGGAACCTATGCTTTAGAAGGAAGGGAAAATTAGAGCCCGGTTCTACTATACCTGAAAAATATGAAAAGATATCAAGCCAAACGTAACCAAAACTAATGATTCGTGGTTAAATTCATAAGTCTTCGAATTATTAGTGACAAATTAGTAAGATTCGGTTGATAATGCTCTCGGTTAACGAAATCAGTATTAATCTACATAAAAAATGTGGGTGTAGAAAAAATAAAAGTGTTTTTTGACAGTAAACACATTTTCAGTTCCAGTTCAAGAATTCTAGACAAGGTACTGTCAGTTCAAATTCATCCGTGCACTTGAGTAACTGACGAAACCGAATGGCGAAGATTGAGTCGATAAACTCAACTCAAAACACGCATTTTTGCAGTTAGTGGTTCTGTGTCCAAAGTCGTCGAAGAGTAGGTAGTTAACGACTAGGTGTCGGTTATGTCTTGTCGAGTAAACGGTGGTCACCCCAGTCGCGGGCAATTCACAATAATACACACGGCGAGTTGAGAAGTCGGGGATATCGTTAAAAATTTTGATCGCGAGCGCTAGTCTTTTTTTGGTCGCCGCGTCGAGTGGTGCCGTGTCAAGGTGGTTGATCGCCGTACGAATTAATCGGAACTTCGGTTGCAGCTCGTGACGAGCGCGCGCGGCGACGTCACGGCCCAGCGAAAGTTGAGCCAACGAAAGTAAATGCTCCTGGCTCAGCGATTGCCGGAGAAAGTGAAATGTGTAAAGACACGCGCGATGTTAGGTAACGATATATACGTATTATATACAGTAAACATCACCACTGGACACGATTAAAATAATGCCATCCAATATAATGATTTAGTAACGACCTTTTCTTACAAACAGCGACGGTCGAAATATCCTGTAATGTACATTACAACAATCCTAAAGAATAGTTCAGAATCTAAAAAAAATAAGTGCCTATTTTAATATTCTATTAAAAAAACAGTGAATTAAAAAATCTTTAATAATTAAATCATTCTTTAAATTTAAAACAACAGGAACAATAAAAAACAATACATAAACATTACTCTTAAAATAAGTGACAGTTAATGAATTAATATAAAAAAACTGCAATAAAAACTCAAACATACCTCCTGTGATAATGGACAAATTTTTATTTAATAAAGACAAAGATAATATTGTAACAGAGATTTGTGTATCTTCCAAGAAATAAACAAATAAATTTGGAGTGAAATCTGGAATTGAAGAACAATGGACACATAAAAATTGATCGAAACATTGATTTATTAAATAAACTAAAAGTATTTTTTATTTGACAGAGTTTTAAGTGAAATCTTTGATAAACTGCAAGGAAACAAAGACTGTTGTGGTTTATAATAATCAAGATAAATGACATCTCAGTTTTTTAATTACGTTGAAAAGGGTTAATAAGTCAAGTTTACTGCTGTAAATGGATAACAATTCTAAGTTAAAAAATATTCCATCGAAATCAATTACGTTTAAGTTAATTTTGATTAAAACAAGGAACGGATTGAGTTGAAGATCATCATTTCTTATTCGTATAATGTTGGTCGAACCAAGATGGAGGATCTTAGTACTGATAATGGGTCTACTTCTGGCTCAAGCGATAGATAGCCCAGGGAGAAGACCCCTAAAGCTTCACGATGACAAAAAAATCCGACGGATACTTGTTCAAAGTCCACTGTTTCAAGATAGTCAATTTAACAAATTTAAATCGAGGGAATCGAAAAGTGTAGACTTACAGAGTTTTCCAGATGCCATTGGAGAAATACCAGCCTCTTCTCTAGGTGCTGTTAGTTTTCCAGAAGAATCTTCAGGGGCAAGAAGATCGCAGATAACCTTTAGAGATGAACCTTACAGAGAAGAAGGTAGATTCCGTGAAGAAGGTGAATTTAATGGTCACCAAGGAAGAGAAACTGAAGAATATAGTAATGTAAATAATATTCCATTTAGAAGTACGAAAATAAAATTCAAAGACGAATCCGAATATGAAGAAACAGCTGAATCCAGCTTAGTGCCAGTCGAAGACAGCGGAGATCAGACCACGTATGAAAACTACAACAACCAGAATCAAGAATCGGTAAACAATGCTAGATACCAAGAAGATTATGTTCCTGGACAGGGAACGTATCAAGAATTCGGCCCTCATATACCAAGGAACAATATAGTCTTTAGACCATCGTCTAGTGAAAAATTTGCTGTTTCTAAGCCGTTTCACCCAAGATTCCCATTCCACAGTCCTTATTTCATGCCACCAAAGTCTTTAAATAACGAGTTCAATAGTTATTTCAATGGCTTCCCGAACCCTGCTCATTTCAACAATGGTTTTTCACCAAAAGTACCTTTGGTTAATGCACTGACCTGGAAGTCTAGAACTCCTCGAGTTGTGTTTCCATTTTTCCCTGACAACGGAGCCCAATTCCAGTCCAATTCCCATCAAGGAGGCACGGGGAACTCATTATCGAACGGGATCAACTACAATAACGACAATATAGTTTTTAGAGACCAGAATTTCGGATTGAACGACTTATCTTCCGTCCAGGATATCAGGAACGACTTCAATCTTCAAGATATTGGTGCCACCGATGACGGCCAAATACGAGACAGAGGTAAATCATTATCTTACTAATTTATTAATCCGTATCATTATCATTTTATTGATTTAAATAACAGTCATTCGTTCAGTTCCGAGTGTAGAACTTTTACTTATATTTAGTAAGCTATTTTAGGAAATTTAGAATAAAAATAACTATCTATTATATACATGTATAGTTTATCTGTTTGGTATCGAAAGTTGAACTATCCAAAATTCAATATTAAGCCAATGCTTAAAAACACGTTTTGTTTGTGGCCAGGTATGAAACAATACGAGAAATATCGTTTGTATGTTGTCTCTGCTCTGGTGCAAATCTTGAAATTTAAAAAAAGTTTAACATTTAAAGTTATATTATTTCTAGACAATTATATCATCTCTTTATCTAAATAAATTGAAATCAAAAACTTTTTAAACTAATAACTTACAATCTTTTTCATATTCAATAATGTTGAGACAGTGAAATCAATGAGGAAAATTGTTACATTTCTTTTTTACCTTCACTATACAAGGTTTTTATAAGACAAGATTAACATAACATTAGGCATAGAAATATTTCGGTAAATTAATATTGAACTATCAATAGTTTGACGTAGGTCAAATAAGCTTAAAATCCAACGAAAGTGTTCTAAATCATTTTTTAAATAATCTTGATAGCTATTTCGGCCTCATGTCATCGCCAGAACTCTATATATTGTATGACAACTCTAGCTTAAGTTATTATAGAAAAAAAAATACACATTGTTTATGTACTTTACTACACTTTATTTTAGTAAAAAAACGAATAAAATCCGTTTAAACTTATTCACAACAATGGCATGATGCCGAGATAGCTACCTATGGATTAAAGAATTCTTTAAGAGCAGATTTAGTATATTTATTTTTGATTAGTGTTTTTTCAAAGTTTAATTGATCCATAAATTATACGAAATTTAATAGCATAATTGATACTTTTTAGCAAAAGTTAGCAAGTAACAAAAATGAGTTAAGTATACAAAGAGATTCTTTGTCTGAAATAATTCAGTTGGTACATTGATTGATTATACGAGTTTGTCAAAAAACAAAATAGACAATTATCATAAATGCTGATTTAAAGGCAGGCTATTAATTTTTAACTACTATTTGTGTCAGATTGGCATTAATGAATGTATTTTTTGATAATAATATTATCTATATGGATGCTAGAATTAATCCTAAAACCTCAAATTTTTCATATACCGTTTACTCCAAACTATCAATCTATCACTGCTAAATAGGTGATAAAATATTATTGAGTAATATGTATCCAAAACATCCAGAAAAATATATGATTTTGGTTGCATAGACCATTAATTTATAAATATTATCGAGTGACTGTTATTTTAAATCATCATTTTTCTATTTCTTATTTTTTTTATTTTCTTTATGTATTTTTTTAACAATACTTGAGTCGAATATTGTAAAAACAAGTTCAATGAATATTATTTAAATTCACTAATTGATAATTTTTTTAAACAAAAAAAAATGCTTATTAAAAAAAAAATATTGTTTAATTTTCAATGATAATAATCTCACTATTTACAGACGTATTTTGTTGTAATTTAAAAACAATGTTTATGTCTTATTTAAATAATTAGGGAAATTATTTTTTCCGTGAGTATTCCTTATTTGAATATAGGATAAAATCTTCATTTGTTTATTTCATTGCATAGCATGTTTTTATAAAATCATCTAAATAACACCGCTTGGTCTAAAACAAAAGAGTCTAAAATAAATGTCATAAAAAATAATATCTTAATATACGCCGCATGTATTGTTTTTGCTTTTCTTTTTGTGTTGCTTTTAACATTGCTTGTTTCCTGTTTTCTTTTTTTTAGTTTTCTTTTTATTTTGAGTTTGTGTTGGGTTTTAGAAGTATTTTAATTATAACATTAATAAAAACATATATTTGTAATTATTTACTTCCAATTAAATGTGTAGGTACAACAAATCTATGCCGTTACTATGTCTCTTTGTTTGTTTTATTGAACTCTAACGATCAGTATTCGTAAGGGGCTACTGTAAAGTATCTCATTTTTATGGTAGTACCATATTCATTGGGTATGTGGCTACCTTGAAAATAATTTTACCAAGGACGGAAAGCCTGCTTTAGGGTATACATATTTTCGCCATAAAAAAAAAACTAGTGGTGCCATTCTTAAATTTATTAGAACCCATAACACTTATAAAGGGTGCCTCAAACACTCGAGATAGTTTCAGTATTTTGTTTTTACGGTTGTATAGCATGTTTAACAGTTTGCTACTTAATGAGCTTGTGTTGATTTTGATAGATTGTTTAAAAATAAACTCTTTTTCAACGCACTCTTTTGAGGGGTCGAATTAACTGTGAACATAGCCACAATTACTTTATTCAAGTTTTATCAACTGTAAAAACTAAATACAAAAATCATTTTAAGTGTAAGAGATTCCTTAACTAGTGTCTTTCCCAATAAACATAAGAATAATCTCTCGGTGATTGTTATTCTTTTATAAATAGATAATGGCGTAAGTTCATAATTAATCATAAACTTACAAACTAACCTTATAAAGTATACAAAATACATTATAATTTAAGGCACACGTGGATAAAAACACATCGCCCTCTGTGGTTTAGTTGGTTAGAGCTTGCTCTACCAACCAGATGTGTCTGGATTTGATTCCCTGTAAGGTCAATGTCAGATTTAAATTATAGCCTTAAGATGTGGGTGTTTGTAATGTCAATATACCTCGAGTTTATCTCGAGTGATTTACAATAAATTGTCATCGAGTTTTTCTCGTATAATCTTTCAACTTTAAAATATTTAGCGAATTGGCATAGACTGTACCCAAAAAATAATTTATAAATATTCAATTTCTAAAACAATCTATTTCAATATTTAAAAAAATTTTCAAGTGGTTACTAATTAATAAGAATGAGACAATTTTATAACTATTATAATTTGTGAAAATTAGATGAAAATAATATTTGAATAACGATTAATAGAAACTTATATTATTTCAATATTCGAATAACATTTATTCATCGTTACTTTTCCATATTTCTGGTAAAACCTACGAAGCCAACACATACAAGTTGGCATCAGGTGTTTCGAGTTAATAATATGGTGTTTCTATTAGCATAATAGATTTAATTAAGATATTATGCAAAGCCGAACGTACAGTGGAACCTCTCATAACGAGTTTAATTCGTTCCAGAATCTTACTCGTTAAACGAAACAATTTTCCCCATATAAAACAATGTAAAATACAATAATGCGTTCCATGCCGGAAAAGAAATCATTTTTTATATTTTTAACGTGTATTAAAATAAAATTACATACTTATAAATTGTTGGCCATCTCCTTATTAAGGTGATGCTTTTCAGTGTACGATGCAACAGTTTCACATGCTTTCAGCTTTTCTCTTATTGCACCAGAAGATTGTTGCTCGGCTACATCCTCTTCCTCCACTAACAAACTCTCCTCCATAACGTCTTGCTGTGAAAAACAATGCAACTCCATAAGCTTTTCGGTGGTCAGCTCTTGACTGTACTCTTTTACAAGCTCATCAATATTGTTGTTATCCACCTCCAGTCCCATGGTATTGGCCATAGATACAATCCCGTTGACTGTAGACTTCACAGGTACTGTTTCAAACCCCTAATAATCACATTCGACAACGCTCCTTGGCAAAGATTATTTCAAGCTGAATTGGGGGTTCTATTGGTAACCCCTTCCCACGCCTTGTCAATAATCTTGATGCAAGCAACGATGTGAAAGTGATCTTTCCGAAACTTTGCGTCACTCGTTATGCAAAATATCGCTCGTTAAGGGAGCATTTTTTTCACAATCTGTTTTGCTCGTTATGAGAGGTTCCACTGTATTTTTTTTGTTGATCAAAAATATTATCCGCATTAATGCTTTGTACAAATAATATTCTGATAAATCAAATATCCAAATATCAAAAAAGTTCTAAGAATATTCGAATATTAGAATCAATTATATTTTACCGATAAAGCGAGCAAATTTTTGGCGACCGAATCGAATTTAAGCGATCGGCTCTGATTAAAAGATTCAATCAATGGAAAAATAGCTGAACAGGTAATTGTTGTGTTTCATTTACTCGTCCTTCAAATATTGTTGTATTATATTACAATAAAAAGGACCTGCATAATACTGTTCAATAAATTTTCGCGGTCATCATTAGTATTCAGGTTTCAAACAGCAGACATTTATTTCTGAATTATTTATTCTGTGATCACTTTCAATCGAAAGTGTTTACCACGCTGTACTTGCTGGCCATTGAGAGTAAAGAGCGCTTGACCGTTACAAACGACTTAACTTAGAATTTCAGTCACGTAAGAAAAAGATCAAATTCTTTGATATCTGCCCGAGGTATCGAGATGATCGTTTCTTACAATAACAGAGAGTAGAAAACAAACAAAACACACGTATGTTAAATAAATAATTTATTTTAAATAGTGCCTTTATCAATAACACCAATATATATGTAAAATTTTCTCGCAGGAATATAAAATTAATATTGGTCACTTTCTCATTCCACTGGTTGTTTAACCGTTTGTGATCGTAATATTTTTAACAAAAACAAAGCTTGCCCACATATATTATTTATTTATTTATTTATTGTTAAAAATTAAAATTACAGTACATGACATAACAGCTGACGCCAATTCGCCATGCACTTGAAAAATATAATAAGACAAAATATAAAATAAAAATACACAGTACATCAAATTCAACATAAAAAATCAAGAAATACAATAGAAAAATTTATCAAACAGTTCACAAATACCATCACTAAAAATGTCTACTTCTCTAGGCAATGCGTTGATCAATAGAACGGCCCTTGGAATTGGTGACTCATAGCTCCTAAACGAGGTATAAGTTTTTAGAAATAAAAGTTTTTGCTCATTGTTTCGCCCACGTAAGAATAAATTGGGAGCATGTAAATTAATAGTCATGAGAATTTCAGGATTATTACTCGGCCCCGAAGAAGAAGAGAAAAATGCTTTAAGCTTGAAAACGATCTTCGAGCTTCAAGTGAGTGAAATGATAACATTCCTAAAAGAAATTTGGTGGGGTAGTATTCCTTTAAGGAATTATCAAAGGGGAAGAATTTAAATTTTTTGAATTATAGATGCAATACGTGCTGTTGACACGAGTGAGTTGTTTTGAGAAGTAAAATATTTTTTTACACGATAGATACGTTGCACAGTAAACCGTGTAAAAAAGTTAATCGTTATTTGAAAAGGACAAACTTGTATAAATTGTGTAAACAAATATAAAAAGTGAAGATTTCAAAAGTTTATCATTCAAAATATTATATGTACTTTTATTAGGAAAAATAATACTATTCATTGCTACTTGGTTATATACGGGAGCTTTTAAGAGGGTCTAGGATAGAGGTGGGGAACCTTTCCTTCTCCAAAGGCCGCATTTATTTTTCTGATTCGACATGAAGGCCGCAGTAAACATTGACTAGGGAATTTTTGGCCGGAAACAACTTCATACCAATTTCTAGAGCCCAAAAATTTGCGGATTTCCCAAAATTACCTGAGTGGGACCTTTATTTTAGGGTTTTTGACATCGCAAATCCCAAGAATTTACAGAATTGTAGAATTGGTCAGAAGGCCGCACCAGAGTAGCCAAAAGGCCGCAGGTTCCCCACGCCTGGTCTAAGACATAAATCGCTAGAAAATTCTGAAACGTCCAATGTGTTAGGATCTAATGGAGCTTTTTGTTTGCTGTTACTGTCTTATGTTGTATAATTTATTTTCATTACTAAATTCGTTATTCGCTTCTGTGTTTTTGTATCTAGGAATCGTGTTAGAAAAAATAATTCGAGTAAAAATATATTTTTTTTAAACCATGCCCGCTCCCAATGTGGAGCATATGGACTCCTAATGGAGTTTATCTCAACAGAAGTGTTTTCTACGAGAACTGTTTGTTACTCAGTTGCTCAACCTCTCTTTTTCCAAAGAAAGTAGGGATATAAGGATAGGGCTAGGACAGGATTAGTGGTAAGCTAATCGCTCTCGATACGCCCCGTTCATAGGATAGGATGGGTGAGGGGGGAATTCAAGACATCAGATACATCCATGCCTTTGAACAGAAATTCATAAATCGATTGAAAAATCAATTTATAAAACTGTCCGTACCGGGATTTGAACCCGGGCCCTCTGTAGCCGAAGCCAACAACGTTGACCACTCGACCACACAGGCAGCTGACTTTTGAGTATGAAATAAATTTTTGATAGTTGAGAAAAATAATACTTACGTAAGCTTTGATATAACAAAAAGTATATATGTAAACAAACAGTCTACAGAAAATTAACATTAAACATTGTGATGTGCCTATTATATACTTATGTTTATTAGCTTAGTTCAATAGCAAATTATTAACAACGAAACCGTTTTCTTGGTTTTTGGTATAATTTATGTTTATACGTTTTACATTCGCTCGCTCAATTTATGCGAAGTCAAAAAAAATATTAAAGGTCCGAACCCACTAAAAACAATTAAACTATTTAATAAATAAATAACATTTAGAATAAGAAGAGAGAAGAAGAAGAATTTCTGATTTATTTATCGAGATGTTGAGATAATATGCCGTTAACCAAGGAAGTTGTAACCCAATCTATCTGATATAGGAGATCCAATCCCGGACCTTTTTTTATCCCGGAACATTCATCATAAAATCGTGTATGAAGTTTGAGAAGTTTTTGCTCGACGATTTTTAAATCTTGAGATTATTCAACCAATTTTTTGTCCATTTCAAAAAGCCGGATTTTTTTTAGTTTTTCTCAGAATTTTGAATCCAAAATCCCAGGAATTTACGTATTTTCAAAAATGAAACGACGCGAGATCTTTTTTTTTACCTTTTCCAAGATTTGCAATTTCAAAAAGCCAGGAATTACCGAAATAATCTTTGTTTTATCCCTCGCACATTTTTCTCTAATTCCGGGATTCTCTTGGATTGGAGGCCCTAGTAAGAACATACAGAATTAATTAGCTAAATATATTTAAAAATTAGACTTTAATTGTATTGATTGGTGATTGGAATGATTATGTGCTAAAAAACAGGAAAATGATTGAAAACATTGAAGACGATTTCAATAAAAGAAAAAATCACCATCTTTTAAACTGAATTCAAAGTCGGAGTCGGAATCTGAGTCGTGTTTTAATTTAAGATCGAAGTCGTTTTATTTTTTAACGACTCCACAGCCCTGCTTTTTACCTTCTTGTTGTTGACATCTCAACAGGTCAAGCACATCCGTGTTCGAAAATGCATATCTATCTGAAGCGTACGTTTTATGAACAGCCGACGTAAAAAATAAAGATACGAACGCCTCCATACACTATTCGACTGCCTTAAGTGAAAGTTATTTTCATTTCGATACTGCCATTCCACTGAGTCATAAATGATGTATTTTTTATGTCATACCATTTAATACGAAATGTATTTTTCAAAAGAATACAGACCCAGACTTGAGTTGTTTGAAATTGGATACGAAACACGGATTCGAAGTAGATTTCCAACTGACAGAGTAAATCAGTGTTCTTAAATCACTTTCAAAGTGCTTACTGTCAATTCTTCGCGGGAAACAAAAAAAAAACATTTTTTTACTAATTGAATATTTGTGTAATATATTTTATCAATACTGTGCATTGCAGTGGTCAACGTCGTCAGGCATGGACTAATAAAATTAGATTCAAATAGCCCACTCTAATCTTTAAAAAAAACCTTTTTTTTAATATTTATTTAAAAAAATATTTGACATTGAAGCTTACGCCAGTGCGTCAAATATTTTTGAAGTTGAAAGGCCATACGAGATATACTCGATGAAAATTTTTGAAAGTCACGTGAGATTAACTCAAGGATAATTAACTTCACAAACACCCATGTCTTAGATATCAAATTAAAATTGAAAAAATTCAATTCGACATTGTCCTTGCCGGGAATCGGAAGAGCAAGCTCTAACCAACTAGACAGGTTGGTTTTAAAAAAATATCGGGTTCATAGCGTAATGATAATCGTCATTGTTTTTATGACGCATCTCACGGGTTCATGTCCCAGTACGAACATCATTTTTTCAATTGATTTATCGATTTCTGTTCGAAGGCATGGATGTTTGTGTGATTTTTAAAAAATTTTCTCCACCATTCCAACCTTAAATCAACAAGGTGTTGCGAGAGCTATGAGCTAGTCACTAGTCCTGTTTTAGTCCCGTCCTTTCTATCGCTACTCTAATTAGAAAAAGGGAGGTTGAGCAATTTGGTAACATGCAGTCAAGTAGAAAAACTTATGTTGATATACCTCCCTTAGGAAGCCATATGCTACATATTTGGAGCGGACCTGAATTAAATATATATTAAGCCATGGCAGCATCTAATGTGGAGCATATAGCTTCTTAATGGAGGTATCTCAACAGAAGTGCCCGTGAATTCCGACATGAAAGACATCGACGTTGACCACTGTGTCATGTATGTGACAATATATATTATTTAAACCTTATCAGGCAGTTTGTAGGAGATTTATTAAAGGGGTTAAAGGGAAGAATTGATAGAATAATCAAAATAGGAGACAAAACAGGGAGTTGCTTGGTGTGTTCTCGAATATCCATATTCTTCTTAGTCAGAAAACTTCAATATATCCCTATATCCTACGAAGGCGTCTATTTTCAAAACTCTACAAGGATTTTTTGTCATTATGTTTATCGTTTCAAGGGGGAAAATGAGCAAATGTAGCATAATGCTACTATCAAGAAAAATATTTGAGTGCATTCGTACCTGAAATGACGAATAATTTGACATCACTAAAAATGTTAGTAAATGAGAGTTTCGTAAAAAAAATGTGTCATTAACTATCATTTCTAATGATGGTGATTAAGGATTTCGTAACATGTTTTTCTTTGTCTTGTTCCGCATTATTTTAAAGTAACCATTTTGCTTTCGTTTAGATGTTAATAACGTTCGTAATTACTTGTGTAGTAAAAACCATAGCGACCAAGTAGCGAAAAAAATATTAAATTATTTAAAGACAAACAAAGATATATTGAAATATGTATTTTTATCACATATTCCAAACTTTGATTTCTGATGGTTGTATGATTATTTGAAGAGCTTAGAACCAAACACGCTCAAATCCAGTTTTGAGAAATAGTAGATACAGCTATAATATTGAAGTATTGATTCAAAAGAACATAAGTAAATTTTTGACATCGTTAAAATCTTTGTAGTTCCAATACAATTAAGGGACAAAATATGACTTTAAAAAATACATATATTGTGTGAATATTTTTTTTGTTGCTGTGAAACCTTTTTAACACGATTTTCTATATAACAACATTATTTTTTATGATTTTGAAAAAAGCACTCTGTAAGCTTTATAAAGCTTTGAGTAAATGACAATAAGCACACATACCGGTAATGTATTATTTTTATCATTTTCTGTGTATTTTTTAGCAAACGTAATATAATCAATAAATTTGTATGCAGATATCGTGTATAAAAAGTTTGAAACTTCTTAAACTGTGGTTTTCTGTAAATCACCTAAATTTTCAAAATGATATCCTGAACAGATGTGATGGAATTTGAAGCTCTCACCCGTTTTACTAGATATTTTTTTTAATCCATGTTCGCTCCCAATGTGGAGCACATGACCTCCTAGTGGAGGCATCTTGACAGTATTTTTTTCTAAGAGAACTGTTTGTTTCTCAGTCGCTCAACCTCACTTTTCTCAAAGTGAGTAGTAGGGAAAGAAGGATAAGGCTTGAACAGGTTGGCTTATCGCATTTGCTACACCCAGTTATTAAAGGATCGGAAGGACGGGAGGAGAGGAAATTATGTGAATTGACATCACAAACACCCAGTCATCGATCACAGCTTTGAATTGAATAATTCTCAAATTCACTGTGATCTGACCGGGAATCGCACCCAGACCTGCGTGATCGGTGAAGCAAGCTCTAACCAACTGGGCTACAGCAGGCGACTCAATATAATTTAAACTATATAAAAATATTTCACACAGAGGTAATTTTTATAAAAAAATAATCGTCCAGGACGGTTTTTGCTGCTCAGTTATTCAATTTTTCTACACGGTGCTTAGTAAAACTTATATCCGTGTAAAAAAGAGTTTCGTTTATATTATAATTAGTCTGCTTTATTCCAGTATCCAATTACGTGTTTGTTATCTGGTGGAAAGTGAGTGCAGTATGAATTCAAAATGAATAACTTAAAATTGATCCCGGGTTATGAATAGCTGGTATTACATAAAACGTAATTTCGGAGCGTAAAGAAGGCGCGTGTGCTTCAAATTATTATAAGTGCAATGGTAAAACGTGCGTTACGTGTGCACGTAAATAAATACTGCAATTAAACGTACGTCAATAAGAATTATTGTTCACTTCCTATGACCAAATACAGGACGCGTCGTAAAGAATACAAAAGCCACTTGCGTAACTACATACATGCAGGTTAATTCTACCGCATGGTGTACCGGATATTGGAGACAATAGATATCGACAACCGTTTCTTATTTTAATTTTAAATCAACTTTTATTAAACATCTGGCATTAAATATAACGACAAATGTGTAAGGTATTTTGAAAATCTTAAAGCACGTTGGATTCAATTCATTTTTTTTATTCAATTAACTCGATAAACAAATGTATAAAATGGACTTTCAAATATTTTCAAAAAAAATATCAATACTAATTTGTACTAATTCCACTTTTATTAAATATTACAAAACTGGTTTCGCTTATAGAAGAGAATATAATATCACAGCGTAAATAATTTTGTAAAAAATTCCCAGATTATAATTACGTTTGAATTTACCGTTAGTTTCCAATTAAGACTTAATTATTCTTTGTTTAGTTTTGTAATTATGTTGGACAGTACTTTTATTTTCCATATCCGCTCCCAAAGTGGAGCATATGGTCTTCTAATGGAAGTACCTCAACAGAAGTTTTTCTACGTGAACTGTTTGCTACTCAGTCACAAATCGTCTCTTTTTTCGAAGAAGGGAATTAGGGATAGAAAGGATAGGGCAAAACAGAAATAGTGGTTGGATATTAGTAGTGTTCAACGTCGTTGAATCTATGCCTGACTTCACGATCAACCGATTTATCGATTACTGTTCGAAGGCATGGGTGTTTGTAATGTCAAAAAAATGCTCGCACTACGCTCTGATATTTTAGGATTGGAAGGGTGGGAGGAAATTTTTAGACATTACACACACCCATGTCTTCGAACAGAAATTAATAAATCAATTTTTAAAAAATGCTGTTCATGCTGGAGCGTTCGTCCGTAATGGAAGCCTGTGATGTTGACCACTGCGCCACTGTATTAGTTTAAGTCGTTGCCCATGTTTGCGTTAGAACATCAAATTCAGACATGCCCTTAGGAGCCCTCTATATATGACGTCACGCTATAGAGAGGGAGCCTGATATCGTGTAAAGAGTTGTGAAAAAGATAACAAAAATCACGTGACAACGTATATGAAAGACCATTGATGTGCACAGACACCACTTAGTTTAAGATACTATTTGACTACACACCTTTGTCACATTTCGTCACAAACACTTAAAATTTGAGCTTTTTTGTCTCAATTACTTTTATATCATAAATTGCAATATCATTATAATCTTTTTCCATGTTTACTGCCTACGTATTATTCAAATAAGCTAAACGACTTATTTTCACACTGTTTAAACAGTCTTTGAAGTAAAACATTGCTATTTGTATTCAAAATCAATAAGCTGCTAATCTATCCAAATCCATGAATCAAAAATATTTTCCACATTGTTAAATAAAATATTAACTGTATATTAAAAACTATTTTTAAATGTCATTTGCGACATTAATGCGCGCTATAAAGAATTGGGAACTTCAAATTCTTAGACGAAGTCACAATAAAGATGCCTACAGTATCGACTTATATTTACAGAAGCAGGTTTTATTGTTTGGCATTTATGTTAAAATTATAAAAGAAAATTCCACGAAGGTCGCTGTGTGAATTGTATTTTTTTAAAACCATTGTTGAATATATTTTTTTAGTTAGTAAGACTGCCAATTTACGTAATTCTATTAAAAAAATCGTGACAAATTGTTTTTTAAATCATTTCGAAAACAATCGAATGTCAAAAGGATGATTGATTTGGGTATATTTTCACAGTTGTACATTTTTCAGTTTTAAATTCTAACAAAAGAACTCTTAATTATTTTTTTTAATGTTACATAAATACCTTTTACGATAAAATTGTAATGTACTTAGCAGAACTCCGTCATATTAAGATACATAAGAGAAATATAATATTTAAGAGCTCGAAGAATTGACAGTTTCGATAGTTATTTTGACATAATTTAGTGGAACATTATGTATCGCTTTTGTTTCCTCTTTTGTTTTGTTTCCGATAATCAATGAAGCGTTCAATATTCGAATAATTTTAAAACCAACGCATTATTTGTATCCAATGGAATATTATATGTACATGATAAGTGTCTTCCTTTATATTGAATGAATAAAAAACATATCTGGTGTAGTCAATAGCCAAAACGTCAAACATTAATTCGACTTTAGAAAGGTAAAATAAAATATGCCATAGTTGTATTTAAATAAGTTGTATTTAAATAATCACAATGTATACAACTTGATACACGTTCTATCAAACGGATATAAGCTTTAACTGCCGAATTAGTATCTAAATTTATTTTTTAATATTAAAAAAATAGTGGTGTGTGAAAAATGAAACCAGATTAAAGTAGTTTTGTTTCATTAAACAATTTATTAAATTAATATTAGATTGAGTCATTAACGTCCAGCTTAACAGTTTGTGTCCATATTTCATAAATTGCATTTGGCCCAAAATTATTAAAAAACTTTTTTTGTGCTTCTTGTAAATTTTTTAATCAATCAAATTATTATATTGTGCATTCACGTGAGAAAGTATTTTTTGTAAATGAATCGAGATGTGTTCTAGAAAAAATAACACCACAACCCTAAGATCTTAAATTTACGCTGGAAAAAATAAAATTTTATATTGTACTTTCCGGGATTTTTACCTAAACCCATTTGATCGCTAAGCCAAGATAACCCAATATAAGCTAAACAGAGGTAGAGAATCTTTTCTTTTCTTAAGGCCACATTCATTTATGTTATTTAACACAAGGGCACAGTAAAAAAAGCATTGACATGATTCTGAAACAATTTCATATAAATTTATAAGGCCTAGAAATTTGCGTATTTTCCAAAATTACCAGCGAGGGACATTTTTTTTTGGTCTTCCAAGACTTTTGAAATCCAAAATCACAAGAATTTACCCGAATGAACAGCGTGGGACCTTTTTTTAATTTTTTATCTCTTACAAAAATTTTCGAATTCAAAATCTCAGGAATTTACGAATTAACAAAAAATAACAAAATTGGCCGATCGGGTCAAAAGGCCGCGGGTTTCCCACCACTGAGTTAAATACTATGTTTATGCCTCCTTATTCTACCGAATCTTAAAAACGAATGTAAGTTCCAATAACTATTGGCATCGAGTTCTCTTCTAATCTGATTGTTTTAAGTATTAACGTTAAAGTACTGTTGAAAGGTTTTATTTGGAATCCATACATTGCTGGCAGGCAGCTATTTAAAAAATAAATACTATGGGTATAGGGGTGCGTGGTCAAACGTTTGAATCCCAATACAGAAAATTTCATTACTGATTTATAGATTTGTGTTCGAAGGCATGGATGTCTGCTATTCCCTCCCACCGGTTCTGTCCTTAAAACGGGGCGTAGCGAGAGCGATAAGTTAACCACTAGTCAGAACCGGCGCTAGACATTTGGCCGCCCCAGGCAAGATTTTACTTTCCCCCACTACGTGAGTGAGAGTTTAACGTTGATACCTTCGGTAACGAAAGTTTCATGCTTGAATCACAGTTTATATGATTTGATATATGAATTTTTGAAATACTATCGATGTATGTGATATCTTAAACTTCCTCCCACCACTATTCTAATAACGGACGAAACAAGAGCTTTTAGCTAACCAATATTTTTCTATTTCTACACTTGTTCAAAAAAGATATATTGAACAACAAATTAGTTATCGTAGAAAAAAATATGTTGAGATAAACTCCATTGTGAGTCTAATGTTTAACACTAGAAAAGAACATGATAAAAAATAGATATTCAGATTTTTAAAATTTGATAATGTAGAGATAGATGCTAAAGCTGCACATATCTACCCATAATCGGAATCACATTTTAAACGACACAATTAGTTAAATTGTGTTTTAAAACAACAATTGTTCAATATCATCTCGAGCGTCATTGACAAAAATTTAAGAACGATATCTAATTTGCTTGATATTTCTTTAGGGTCTGTGCATTTTAGAGTTTTGACTTGTTATCGTTTGTTAACCACGGTTGAGAAACGCTGATTTAGAGAACTGAAAGTAGTCAATATAACATCAGGATAAACATTGACTATATAATACTATTTATTGAGCATATTTAAAGCATTCCTTTATCGAACTTAATACAAGAGTAATTTAAAAAAAAACCTCCTGTAAAATTTATAAATTGTCGGTTACGATTTTCTGCCTATTATGGGTCGATATATTCATGCTTTGTTATTAAGTTATTAATTAAAAGAAAACACGTGTTTACGTTACAAACTTTTCGTATACCAATTGTTATCGACCACTTTGTAACACTTTCACCGCCGCTTAGTCATACGAGATTATAGTTAATCGTTACGATGCGCTGGACAAGAAAATGAAAACAAAATTTATCTTTTTGTGGTCATTTAATGCATACATTTAATTTACATAACAGCAATGCATGAATTACACAAATCATGTAACTTCACTAGTGACTTATTGTTAGATATTATGACTAAGTCAAGGTGGGTGTAAGGTTTATGTTGAGAATAAAACATTTCGAATCAAACCACTTTATAAATTGAAATAAAAGAATTGTGATAGTTATAATCAGGGTTTTTTTCCAATGCAATGCGGTGAGACGGAGTTCCTGTACCTTTTTCTCGGCATTTTTATATTTCAAATAAAAATTAGCAATGAGGTAAAAAATATAGAACTATCTGACGATGGCGCACGCCGAAATAGCGGTAAACTCATCTTATAAAAAAATGTAGAACTAGATACGTTGATATTTTTTATCTTATTACAATGGAGTTCTACCAAGTAAATGCCAATTAAATCGACAAAATTAGCTAAATTTTATTTTAATTTTGTTTTGAAAAAAATTGTGTTTTTTTTTAAATCATTGGTTGGGTGTCGCCATATAGGGTTATTTTTGAATTTTATGTGACGGGTACCTTAACTCTCATAAGTTAATGTCACAATATAAAACAGAACGAGGTTCATAAACGTCTTCTGTGACCAAAACCAAGGGTCCTATTGCTTGATAGATTGTTTTTAAAAAAGTAAAGTTAAGTAACAAGCAGTTCTCGTAATAACCTTCATTAGAAAGCCATATGCTCCGCTTTGGGAATGGACATGGATTAGAAAAAAATACTTTTGTTAAAAGATTGATAAGAAGTGAGTTTCGGACACCTTTTTTAAAAAAAAAAATCACTTGTTATTATAATATGTTAAACTCATTAACTGAGCCATTTAAATATCAACTATAAAACGATTGAAATTTCTTTTGAGAGCCAATTTTTTAAAATTTAAACTATATAGGTAGGTAATTTGTTGTTTTCTTGATCAGGGTAATCCTAAGCTGGCTTTTGCTTAAAAAACCTTAATCTGATTGAAGTACATTCCCTGAGATAGCCCCCTCCAACCGACTTCTGTGCGTTGGACACGAAGTTTCAATCGCACTGTATGTGAGATTTTGTGTAAGGGCCACAATCAAGTGGCCAAAGAGCCGCATGTAGGTTAGGTCATCTTAAAATTAGTGGTATCGATTGAATGGTTAAGTTAAGTTCATGAATTAACTATGCTTAAGTTATCCATCCTGAAATGGATTCTTTATACTCTTTATAGGAACGTTGATTTGATTACTTGCGATAAAAAAACAACTCAAATCCTTGGCAAGGTAATGCACGATTAAAACCACAATGAAAGTCACGCAAATTTCCGCTTGTACAAGCACGAAAGGACATCCTGTGTTTGTTTAATTACATGCGTTAACGTTAAACAAACAAGCAAGGTTTTTCAAATAAAAATTATGAAAAAAAAAAACAAAAAACGAAAAGTTTGTCTTTTTTACCATTTTTATAAAAAGTTTATTCTTCTTAATTAATTTTACATGGAATCAAACAAAATTGATCCTTTGCCAAACGTTGGTAAAATTCATCTAAATACATCATTCTGTAAATACGAAAACTATAAATGAATACAGCATTTTTTAATTTACTCAATTTTTTAAAGTCACTAGCTTCTGTGACGGGATCATACGGATTCGAGTTAAAGTACGAACAGCTTTTTTCAATTTGATCGAATGCATGGGTTTTTGTGATGTTTATAAATTACACCACCCCTACCATTACAATCTTAAAATAACTAATCTTAAATAACCCTACTCGCTTTGAAACAAACAAGGGATGCTGGGCATCTGAGTAAGAAACAGCTTTCATAAATTAAAAACATAGTATTAAATGTAATAGATTCACTTTATTATTTCCCATAATTATCGTTCCGGGAATCACTTAAGTCAATATATTACATTTAATACTACAATTTGTATTTAGGTGACACGCCGTATTCAATAGTGTTGATGTTTTTCTCACTTTTCTTCTTGGTTTAATTAAAATGAGTACTTCCATCTATGTTTCCTGATACTTCAAAGTTTTTCTAAGACTCTAACCACTTTCGGATACTTCGGAACAACTAAAATAAATACTGAACTCTTTCTTTTTTTAGTCTTGACATTCTTCTCTTGATATTTCCTGTTACATATAATCCATATATAACATGTTGTTTTAAGTTGTTCAGATTTTACGTAGGTTTCAAGTCGACCACATTAAACGCCTCGTTGTTTTTTTTGCATTCAAATTAGCAATTCATTTTTTAAGACTATGACTCTTTATGGAGTATGTAATGAAGGCAGAGAAAGGAGGATGGAGATAGAAATGGACGAGTTGTTAGGTATTTTCTCTGTGGCTTGAGGTATGAAAATCATCACACTTCGTTCAGTATTCTTTTGTATTTGAAAATTCACAGTGCATAAAGAAAATTTGATTCTTTACTATTTTATAAACACATAATTTAAATTAAACATTTTGTAACCCAACCCTATCTAACATAACGACATAATCGAGTCATTTATGCACGAAATTAAAGTGTTCTTGCCTCCGATAGGTTAGTTTGTTGATATAATTAATATGGTGTATCCATATAACAGGAAAGTATCGAAAATTCTCATTTATTGGCGTCGTATATCACACAAATATGAAAAAATACACAATAATTGTGTAATTAAGTACCTACCACCTTTTTTGTCTATGCACAAAATATCTGATGCTGGTAGACACGATCTCATCAACGTTGTCATAGTTGCGTCTTGTATGATTTTACTCTATGGCTACGACTGAAATTTTGTCTATTCAAGATGGCCAAACACATCTCTGGTATCCGGTAAATTAGTCGAACGTTATGTTGCTCGAAATAGAAGTTCCTCGGCTTACAATTGCTCAAATTGGGTTATTTAGACGATGTTAATCAAGTTTCAATCCATAATATACTAAAAACATACTTTGGTTACGTAGCTCACTAATTTGATTCACAGAACTGGAAGTTTCATAAACTGATTTTTCAATCGATTTATGGATCACAGTCTGAAGGCATGGATATCTTAACTTCCCTCCCATGCATCTTTTATTTTAAGCGGGGCGTAGTGAAAGCAATTAACTTACTATCAACCTTGTACTGGCCATATGCTTATTATTCTTCTCTATTTAAAGAAAGAGATTGAGACTAAACTGAGAGGAGTTATCTTAGAAACATTTCAGTTGAGGAACACTTCATTAGGCGTCCATGTTCTCCTTGTTGGAAGCGGAAATTTTTATACAAATTAAAGAATTAAGCACTACACGGTAAATTTGCATGCACATTTATATCAACTCTTTATTTAAGAGATAATATTTAGTTTAATGTTATGGAAGAACATTAAAATACTTCTAAAATACTGACACAAACTTCCTAAAACGAATTTAGAAAATGACGCCCGGCTTGCAGTACTTCACCATCAGCCAAAACCAGCGGACAAGCCCAAAGTCTTGAATCAATGGCCACGCCGAGCTAGAACACCAAAAAAAGCAAACTTACACAGCCTTTACTCACAAAAGCACCAACTTTCAATCGCAAATAAAGCTTTGGGGCAAAAATATAATGGATCAATTAACAACTTTTCGAATTCTGGTCGACACCCAAAAACCTTGCAGTATTTGGCACAATATTTTAAGCCACGCCAGGAGGTTGCTAAATCTTCTCCATTCCTGCTGCCAAATCCTCCATTTGATGCAAAAAACGTTGATTTCACAACAGAACGACTAAAAACAACGCAGAAACGACAAGACGCAGAATTTTGCTCTCAAGGCGGAAGCTGTGAGTTTTTCCTTTACTGCTGGATGAGCGGAGGTCTGCTTGACGGATCTTGTGGAGGTTTGCTCAAAGGATGCTGTCACAGAGTCGCTAAAACTGGTGCTTTAGGTGTTCAAGATTCCAACAGTTTGGACGTGCAGACGCCAACGGCTGCCGATTCCGTTCTAGGACTTGGCCAAGGAGTCACACTTCCCAATTACGGACCCGTCATAAACGATAACAGTAAGTGGATAAGGCATGGCATTACTGTGAATGCTGCATCGTCGTTAATTGGTGCATGATTATGGACGTGGGTTTGCTGATGATGGAGAAGTACTTGGATATATTTATTACCTCATTAACAAAACATATTTATATATATATACACAGCAATATAAATGTAGATAAACTAACATCAAATCTGCGTTTGCAGATGTATTCTATATTAAATACATTATGTATAATATCAAAGGAAACAAGTCAACACGACTTTTTGTGTATTTTTTATACCGTCACATTTTTTTTAAAAGGTGCGTTTGTAATTTTAAATTAATTGTGCTGTTTTGCGGACTTATATACAATAAGAGAACAAAGGAGGCAATAGCTGTTTTTTGTTTGTTAATTTGAATGTAAAGCACATTTTGTTTGTCCTACTCAAATTTGATTTTAATTCACATTGTAAAAATACATTGGGGCTTAAAAAGATTAAGGGATGTCCGGTAATAAGCCATACACACGACATAAGAAACAAAATGGTTTTTGAAGCGGTGTCCGTCTGTGTATTTAAGCAGTGGTTTTCAAGCTTTATGTTACAACGCCTCTCTTTAAAAAAATCATCGTGCCAGGAATAAAGTGTCGAATTAACAGATATCAGAACTATTCTCAATTTGAAGACCTTTTTGTTTCTGTTTACGCCTCCTTTGGCTATGGTTCACGCATCTCCGTTTGGAAATAGCCGCACTAAAGCATCATTCATTATAATAATAATTACTGTATAAAATAATCAAAACAATTGATTTAGCAAACTTAACTAGAAACTTATAAAACAACATAGTAAATATCATTGTTTTATAATATTCTCATGGAAATCCTAATACAATCTCCTGCCATGAATTATTACAGAAATTATGGGTAGAATAATACTTAAAAATAATTAGAACAAATATCGTTAGTCTAGTCTAGTCAACATATTCTATTACAGATGTATATACAATGTTCTTAATAAACGTTTTCTGTAATTGGTGACAAATATAACCGACCAGGATTATTTATGTATTCAGAATATAATATCCTTATTTTTTACATTCATAAAATCCACTATAGGCTTCAATAAACAACAGATTTCAATCAAACTTCTGCTTTTTGCCATTTCCAATGTTACATAAATAGATGTCAGTTGTCTATTTTTATAAATCGTCTCGGCTTTTTATTCTTAATTACGTTTCTAAAAATAATCAAATGTACTATGAACCCCGTAAAATTTCCTATCGCATACAGAATTATTGACATTGTTCGATGATAAAGCAATTGGTGTAATATTTAACAGCGAGACAATTTCACTTGTCAAAAGTAAGTAGGCATGATTTCACTTCTGATTGATATGTAAATACTCTCATTTTCGGAAGAAAATTAAATTTGTAGCGAAATCTCTCCAAAGCGGTCGACTTTTAATGAAGTGTTAAAACGAAAAGCAAACAAAAAAGTCTTTCTCCATTGTTTGCTGTCCACAGCTACGGATTCTACAATAGTTATACATTTTTATGGATCTTTGTATGTCGGACTTCAAATACAATCGCTTCGGTACCATAGACAATTATATTTTGATTGTTTGTCTCATTATTGTTTATATTGCAAATTCGTTGTTCGTAAACGTTACGAATTTTAAAATACATAAATTAATATGTAAGCCGCTGTATGAACTTGTATCTATAATAGCGTTTCCTGAATAGGGATTCATTGATAGATTTTTTAACAAAAACACACATTTAAGTTTTAAAAAATGTTTGAAAAATGATTATTCCTATAATGTCACGTGTTTCACCTCATTGGGATAATTTTTAAATAGACAAAACACGTGTTACAATTAGTACCCAACCAGAAGAGTATCATAAGGTTTCAAAAAAGATTTTCTTTTATGCAAAAGACTTTAATTAAACTTACTCTACTATTAATAATAAAATTAACTATATTATACTACTTCGGGGCTTCGTCTTGTTGAACACCACTTTAAAGGGTTTCGTGACTATCCAATTAAAATTCATATAAGTTTTTTTTCCAATCCTTCATTAACTACTCATAATTATTAAGCGAGTCGAATATTACTTTGTTTGTTTACATTATTTTCACAATACGTTATACACCGTAAAATAATGAATATTAAATGCTTTTATTTCTCCAGCTACCCAGAGATTTTTAGACGACTAAACGTTTTTGTACGGTAATTGTTGTTAATTAATTTGTCATATTGGTCAAGCTACATTTTGGTTTGCTTCATAATATTTAAAAATAGGCTATTATCTCAAAACAAGGTTTTTTGACTTAACGTTCTCTGACAGTATACCGATTTTATTATATGTGTCAGAAGATTGTCAGAAACACCAATGTGCATGAGTTCTGAAATATATTTACATATAATGCATATTTTTTCATTGTATAACACACAGATTTGAGAATATTGTGTTTCCTTAATTTAGCGAGAAGCTCGTCAACCGGTCAAAAATACTTTTTTTAACACATATTTTTCGCCTTTTTGGATTATACGATATTTGAAGTTTTCAATAACCATTTCATATGTAGAAAAATAACCTTAGTCATTTGTTCACTTACACCACGTGTCACATACAAGCCTATGTGCCGTTAGTTTATTTTGTCTATTGTTCAATAAATGACCTTCGTGGCTTTGGTCATTCGTGTATAATAATCAAACTTGATAGTTTTTTCAAAGCCTTCCAATTTTAACCGGACGACTGCCACAGACGAGATATCTCGTCTAATTTATCGTGTTCAACAAGCCAGAGACATGTTATCTCGTCAATAACTAATTAAATTAATAACTGAATGGTTGCCACAGACGAGAATTTTTTCGTGTTAAACACACCAGAGATGAGTTAACTCGTCAATAACTAATTGAATTAATAATTTCAAATTATAGCCGGTGTGCTAGGTAAAGACGTACTTTTTTCTATGGCAGCAAAAAGGTTAAAAAGTGAAAACGTATTATCTTTAATATATTAAGCTTTTTGTTTATATAAAAATGATGTTTGATTGGAGTAAAGCTTCAAGTCCAAGCTTCCTTAAAATTGGATTCACTCAAAACTCTGATTTAGGACTTGAGCCGTTTATCTTTTGGGCCCCTCATATATACTAGAAAACGAGTTTCAGCACAACCCTTTATACCAACTATACCTTTTGAGTAAGACTATCTTGGGTAGGATGGAATTATATTCTGAACAATGATGAAAGAGAGGAATAGAGCGAATAAGGTTAAATAAATAAAAATAAATACATGAAATACAATATTCGGAGATAGATTTTCCCCTAAAAAATATGTACAACCTTTTTCTCCCTTTTAATGCTTATAGTGCCTGGCTTAAATATCTTTCTCGTACAACTGGCCAAGAGCATGAGGAGCATTTTTATTTTCTTTACCATTATATCGCGTTATAGAAAGTGAAATCAATGACTGCACAGAACGAGAGGCAGTCAACCAAATTGTATGTTTCAATGTCAATAATATAGCTATTTTTTACAAAGAACTCGTACACTAAATTGGCATTGGTTTTTAAAGATCTCTTTCAAAAGCACGGTAAAAATATATAATATAATATAATACACAGATAATTTGATAATAATAAGTAATTTTAACGTGTATTCAAACACCCTATTGTAAAAAGGATTTCAAGATCTACCTATAAATGTTCATAATTTATATTAGTAACATCTATGATTGATTCTTGGAAGCTTTTCACTACAGGATTTTTGAATAAAAGTTAAAATTTAAACTATCACCAAATTACCTGTATCACAACTAGTGATGCTAGACGGGGGGAAATCCGGATTTTCTGCGGGCTTAAACCGGGAAAATTGGATGGGAATAAACTCCTTGGGAAAATTATAAAAAATCTTAAATCATTATTTTATTATTGAATGATAATTATATACAATTTTTATCATTCGAAAATGCTTATTTAAAAATCGCGACATATATTTGTCACTGATTCTAGCCATAAAATAGAGGTTATATTATATTATGATTTTTTATGATGTTATGAAGAACTTTAAGCTTTTATTAGTCTATGACAAAAACCTGGTCTATGAGTGTGACAAGTTACATCTAGGTATACTTGAATCTGTTTTTTTTTAAATTTAGAAACGGTTTCGTTTTTATGATACTCGGCAAAACACACGTAAATTATATTTATGTGTGCACATGGACTTAGTACTTACGTTGGAAAACAACGAAGAAAATCATTTCAGCAAAATATACTTTGTATTATGCGTTTTTTGCATTTCTAATAATAATATTGTCTTACTTTACCCTATTTATATACTGGTCTAGAAGAGGTAGACACTATATCATTTGACTGACTAACATTCAAATTTGTATTTAAAAATAGATTATTAAGTAGTTCAAATGTTCAACACGCAGAAACCGATAAACTCAATGTTGATATGTCGAATTTCATTTCGTTTATACCGATTTCAATAAGCAGTTGACTTGCTATAATCTAACCCAGGGGTAGGAAACCTTTTCATTTCTAAAGGCCACATTCATTTATCTGATTCAACATAAGGTCGCAGTTAATAAAAAGTTTACATCTCCCCCCATTTTAGCGACTGTATAATTATATAATGGGTTGATTACGCTATTTTTCCAAACGCTTGCGTATTATTTTTTGACCAAAGTGAATAATTTGATCTAATAAAAAGGCCGCATCAGAGTAGCCAAGAGGCCGCAGGTTCCCCTCCACTGATCTTACCTATATTCTTTAATATTTAATGAAAGATAGTGCGATTGATAAACATCGATACAACAAAGAAAATTGATGTGTGAAACTGTTTTTTTGTGCTCACTGTCAATTCAACAAAAAAACATTTTTTGTGTTATTTTCACATTTAAAAGAAAAACTAAGTACCAGTTTCGCTAACCACGAGCATTATCAACTGAAATGTGAGTGTGAAATAATAAAAAAAAACGTCGTTTAGTTCTAACATTAGAATGTTGACATATTGGTTTTTGCTATTAGACCGTCTTGTATAATGTTTTCATCTATCCCTCCTACTTTTATAGAAGCATATAACCCTTTTGTACTTGACACGACATTATAAATAATGTGTAAACATTAATAATTTTCCCGCGTGGTAAACAAAATATGATTATAATAGCGAATTTAATGAGGTATGCGGCAACACTCGACACGGCTCGTATATTATTATTATTACTATCATTAAATTGGCGCCAAACTTTCATCCGATTCTGCTACTGGTGTTGCAAGCAATCAAATAAAAAAATGTGCCTCAGGCGGGCTGTTAAAAATTCTCCGAACGTCCGATGCGAATAATAGGTTGGCAATACACAAGGAGGATTTTTTGACAGACCCGGTTCATGCAATCCGAGTTGAATCAGAAAGCATCACAATAATATATTCGATTATCACAAAACACTACTCAATTAAAATGTTGGCTTATTCAAATAAAAATAAGTTTCTTTGTAGTTCTAATTATTATCACTAGGCCTATACAAAAGGGGAAGCAGCAGTGAGATCTTAATGGGTCTTATTTTAAGGGAACCTCGAGTAGTTTTATTTGCTTACTTTACTTTCTAATTTTATTTATTTAAGTATAAAAAATGGTGTAATTTTGATCGTATTTCTGATATTCTCTAAGATGTACCAATTATAATTTATAGTTTGGCGTTATAGGATTCTTCTAAGATAATATTGCCTGGCAGTTAGCTTAGAATTAAATTAAATTATATTTTTACCCCGTTATTTTTCCTCTGTAGATTTGCAGAAATTAGTAATTTTAGTTTCAGAAAATAGCACTGTACTATGCAGTATTTTTACATACCAATGTCGATGTAATATATTTTAAGTTATTGGATCATTTAAGCAATCATTGCTAAATTTATACTATATAAACTTCAGCAATTAAAAAAACGCTTTTTTATATTATTTATTCTTATGTATCAAATGTGATATTTATTGATTCTGCAAGAGTAGAAGCTTTGTTGTTTTCGATGCTTCTAGCATCGAACAACTAAGCCAAAGGATGCTGTAGTTGATTAATTATGATTTTTGTCAAAATGTGATTTGAATTGTAAAATTTACGGAATCGTTGAATGTTGATTTTACTTGTGAAGTAAATGAAATATGTTACACTCAATGCCGACGCAAGTGGAATATCAAAGTTTCTATTACTGAAAATGTATACTACTAAATCTAGGAAACGCTTGTCCAATTTATTTAACGAATTAAGTTATTACATATCTCAATAATTAAAACAATATAATATAAATAATTAAAAAATCATAACCAGTTTTTATGTCAAATTTGAAGCGCTCAAAGTGTACGTATGAAGTCAAACTTCTTTATGATGTGATGAAAACATTACTCGAGATGAACTCATTAATTCAACTTACTTCACGCAGTCAAATGCTCGAAGATGTTAAAAGATAAATCCCAGGTTATAACGAACAAACATTATAGAAGAATACAAAATTTGAACGATTCAAATTCTGATATTAAAATTTCATCAAGCATCCATAGCCGATACCTTAAATTAGTTCTCAAAACTTGTACTTGTATTAGCAAGCAATGATTGTAATTATTTTTTTCAATATAATAAACAAGTTATTATTTAATATAACCCAATAAGCAAAATATTCTTCATTGTATAGATATAATTAAGGAGCCTGAGACAAAAAATGACCAGGTCCACTCTTTTCACCAGAGAAAACACACTTTTCTTACATTTTTTTTATTAGTATGTCATATTTTGATATTTTATTTAACGGAAACAAATAGGTTTCAGCGACGTTAACAACGAAATACTTACTGTTTTTTTTTTAATCTTTACACAAGCATTATAGTGATATCTCATTTATCGATTTGAGCGTGTTTGATCCCAATGTCCTTTTATATCTTTCTTTATTTTAAATACAGTAATATTCAGCATGTCAATTTATTTAAACTTATATGTAGACAAATTTCTCTTCAACGGATCTGATCTGTCGCTGTATAACATCGCAGTCACTCATGAACGAAGAAAGTGAAACTTGTTGTTAGTATGGCAATAAAATAATAAATATTGCAAATGGCCAGTCGAATCGAGATGCTATTAAACGTTTGTGTTGCGGTTAGTGTCTTTCTGTACTTAGACGTCACTCTCAAACTTGCGTCATTAACTCTAACCTTAACTGCTTACATACATAGAATATTACACAATTTAACCGAGGGTAACATTATTTCATATATGACATATCAATGAGATAGATTATTGTCTGTAATACAACATTGTATATCAGAAATATTCATTCTACCATTTAAGACAAATAGGTGTTTTTTAAAAGTTTGTTTTTAGTATTAGCAACATCTTTCCCAGCTACCTTTAATTCGGTAGCTGATGTGTGCTCAGCCTGGTTTGCCATTTCTCTATTAATATACTTACGCCAGAACAACGCTTACAGATTGTGCAAAATTTATGGTTTGTATATAACGGGTGTGTTTTAGAATTCGCGTACTTTTCTTACTCAACTGGGTTTTCTCCTGGATTTTTCAACGTCTTGTCTTTATAGACAGAAAAAAAAATCCAAACGAAATTCGAGGCAAGACTACATATTTATGAGCGAATAGATAAAATATTTAACAAAAACGGTCAATCGGGATAATATTTATGACGGGACCATAACATTTAGACGATTGATCGCGGAGTCGGTAAATCAGGGAACGATTAATGCGGGATTATTTAACATTGTTCTTACGTGTGTTTGGCCGGGACTATGAAAAATAAACGATCCATACGGGAAAACGAATAATGAGAGAACGTTAGATCGGAGTTCCACTGTACCTACAAATTAAATTATAATGTCAGAATTACAAAGGTAAATCACCAGTTATAATTTAGTGAACTGAAACTCTGTTTTGTTAGATAGGTTTCTGTGTTCTTAAACGCTCGATTTGCATGATATATTTATAATCTCCTCGTTTTATGGACTTGCGTCATAAAAATGTCTTCATTCTTATACTTCTGGCCAAATTGTTAACCTGATATGTATAATAATAAATTAAAGTAATATTTATATTCGGTAGTAAATGTATTTCAATCATTAATTTATAACGAAAATTTCTCCAAGCTATCAAAATCAATAACAAGAAACCGAGTAAATACAACATGCAACACTCATTTTTTAAAGACGACACTGACGTGTTATTTATTTATGAATGAGTACCGGATTCGAACCTCAGACCTCTCACCTTACAAGCCGGCGACCTGGCGACTCGGCGGCGCGGTGAAATTTGCATTTAGTCATTCGGAGAAAGTCAATCTTGCATTAAGTTCTTCCAAAGATACAAGTACAAATTTCCTTCATCTTCAATCATTCACTTTATACTATCATATCTCCGCAATATGCCATCAACGCATCACGATTCGTTAAGTGAATTGTGAGTTGAATATACTGCTTTGCTTTTTTCCATTATACCGCCTTGAATATAGTCCCATTTAAACTATGTATATCTTACAAAATGCTTTGATAAGTATAATACAACCCAACCTTTTATTTACACGATAGATTAGTTCTACAAAAAACCGTGTAAAAAGTAATACATTTATAGAAAAATTAAAGGTTGATTCTCTAAATTTAAAAAACTGTGTTATTTGAAAAAACAAGAACATTACGGTATTGATAGTCGTGTAAAAAAGATAGTTACGAAGACTCTATAATTAAATTACACAAAATTATGTATTTTAATAAAGAAAAAATAATACAACCATTCATCGCTACTTGATTATAAACGGAAACTTTTGTGAGGAAATAAACATTCATTGCTTTCATAGTTAGAAATACTTTACTTAACAGCTTAACCACCGTGGACGCGTATTTGAGTCTTTGAAAAACAAAGGTTGATGGCCGGCGGACACATATATGCGTATAGGTGAAGTATCTGGAAGCTAAGGAAATTAAATTTTGTAAAGATATCTCAATTTGCTTACAAATTATAGTAAATTTAGTAAAATTATAATTTTTGCGAATTTATCGCAAAATTTTATTTCGCCAGGTGAAATTTTATAAAAAAAAACGTGCGGTCGTTAAGCTGTTTTAATATTAAACATAATTGATTAATTGATTTGGCATTTACTTGGTAGAACTCCATTATAACAGATTTAAAAATATCAAAGTATTTTGGTTCTACAGTTTTTAATAATTTTATGTGTTGATAGCTATTTCGGCTTACGCCATCGTCAGAACTATGTTTAAACTAATATTTTGCTCAGCTATATAACTAATAAGTATAACATAAATTCATTTTTTATTGTATAAAGCTGAGTTTTACAATAAAAATCCAGAAATAACCTTTTTATTGAAATGGGAAACCTTTGTTTTTAAAAATTATATTACTAAATTATTACTGTTTTAACCATTTCCACTACAATATGCAGTGGCGGATTACCCTATAAGCGAACGAGGCGCGCGATTGGGGCCTCAAAAATAATTATGTAACCCATATACTTTTTGTTCAATTTTTTATACATTTTTATTAATTAAGATATAAGTTTCTGACGTTCTTATGTGATTCGAAAAACAGGGCCTCCAAGTGTAATTGCCGCCACTGAGCATGTGGTCTCCTAATAATGCTTATCTCGACTGAAATATTTCGGCGAGAACTGTTTGTTACTTAGTCAATCAACCTTTTTTTTTAAGAGAAAAGGGATTGAAGGATTAGTATTTAGATAGTTGCCTTCGTTATGTATTGTTTTAAGGACCGGAAGGTTATAAGAGAATTTAAAACTTCACAAACATTCATGCTTTCGAAACGAAATCCATAGATCGATTGAAAAAAAGATGTATTAATTTAAGATTTCGACTGAAGGTGCTTGGTGGAATTTCAATATTAAATTTAAATCGTTCAAACTATGTACATTCTCACAGATTTTGTCACTAACGACCCGGGTTACGCCTTTCGGCATCTTCAGGCATTCAAGTGCACGGATGAACTTGAACTGACGTTTAGCAAATGAAAGTTTCGTGTTTATACATCTCCACTTCTATACCCTATATAATCATAAAATCATATAATCATAAAACCTTTGCCGACAAACAAATTATATAATTCTTGAAACTGCTCACTACTCAAATCTATTGGCATTCCCATGGGCTCATCCTTTTCGCCAGCAATGGCTTTGGACTCAGTGATGCATTTATATCTTATATAAACACGAAACTTTTATTTGCTAAGCGTCAGTTAAAGTTCATCCGTGCACTTGAATGCCTGAAGATGCCGAAAGGCGTAACCCGGGTCGTTAGTGACAAAATCTGTGAGAATGTACATAGTTTGAACGATTCAAATTTAAAGATGTATTAATTAAACTGTCCGTACTGAGATTCAACCCCGTGAGGGTTACAATAGAATGACTTTTGTAGATAAAGTTGACCACTGGACCACTGACAAGACTAAAACTTTCATTGCGTTGTCAATGTAATTAATTATCGTGGGATTTGATAACTTTGTCATTACGTATTATATAGGTACTAAAACAAACAATTGGAAATTTCTATTCTCATAACACAAATAATTTTACATCGAACTGTGTGTAATAAATGTATTTCTCAAATATTTTGTAACCAGTTTTCTTTTGTTCTTAATGACCATAGCTCTATATTGCTTCCTAGTTGTAAAGCTAATTTGATAAGGCATCGGAAAATGTGAGTTACATCACTTTTGGGTTAGTTAACATAGCTTTAGAAATATTGAGAGGCAAAACCATTAAAAAGATATTAAAATTTATTGCACTATTTATTCTTAATTACGTATTTTACATAAGAAAAATAAAACAGTATTCTTCCTTTGTGAATTGGGATCTAATGAAGTGCTTACCAATAAGGTATTTTACTAGGTACTCAAATTCGTTTCGATTGCTATATAAACATATAACATAATCTAAACAAAATACAATATGTTTGATATAACAACGTACTCCATATATATTTTGTCTTATTCGGGCTCGTGGTACAGTTGTCAACTGTATTGGCTTCCGTGCCGGATCTCACGTGTTCGAATCCCAGTACGAGCAACATTTTTACAATTGATTTATTGATTTATGTTCAAATGCATGAATGTGTGTTACTGTAAATGTCTAAAGGTTCCTTTCTACCATTCCATTTCTTAAATACAGAGAGTAGCGAGAGTGATTAACCTCCACTGGTACTGTTTTAGCCCTATAATTTAAGTCCCTACTCTTTTAGAAAGCCATATGCTTCACACTTTTGTCGGGCCCATGGCACAGTGGTCAACGTCGTTGGGTTCCGTACCGGTTCTCACGGATTGAAAGCCTAGTACGAACAGCATATTTACAATTGATTTATCGATTTCTGTTTGCTGACATGAATGTTTGTCATGTCTTAAAATTATCCCCCACCATTCCATTTTTAAGATAACGGAGTGTAGCGAGAGTGAATATCTAACCACTAGTCTTTTCTTAGCTCTATTCTTTCTATACATACTCTCTTTGAAAAAAAACAGGCAAAGCAACTGATTTACAAGAATTTCTCGTAGAAAAGCTTCTGTTAACACATTAAATGCGGGAAAGGTATTAATACCCGTTATCTCAACTGATGGTTAAATGCGGGAAGGGTATTTTTACCTTTTATGTTATCTGATGTTTAACGTCGGGTAGGGTACTTATACTCATTCTTTTCTACAAGCATTTGACTTTGTCTTGCTTTTGAGGTTCGATTGAACAATTTTACAAAAGTAAACACATATTTAAGAAACAGAGTTACCACAAACTACCTTCATTTTTTAGAATAAATAATGTTTATTTATTTTGCAAAATCCACATAAATTTGCAATTATATTGCATATTCGCTAGCATATAAGGTTTGATATGACCTAGATTTATAAAAATGAACACATTCAAGAAACAGGAAATTTTTTAATTTAAATAACGTATGTGTAATTGTTTTAATGTGTATTTTTAAGTGTTAGACATAATTAAAAATTAGTGTAAGAAGTTCTAAAACTTTTCGATGATTTTACTGGTGGTGCTATACTTGGTGAGTACCATATCGAAAAAAAAATATATATATGTTGGATATTTTAAAAGTTATGCCATTTTATGTAAATACGTGTTTTTTACGCGCGACCTCGATTTTTTGCCCGCATTAGGGTATCAGCGGTGCGCGAATCTCGCCCGAAATTAATGTGTTAAGATACCTTCACAAGTAAGCCATACACTTCACATTGGGAACGGACATGAATTTTAAAAAAATCGTCAAATAGATTTTCGGACCTTTTTAGACTATAAAAAAATGTTTTGTTTTCAACAGTTTGGGAAAAAATGTGAAACAATTCAAACAGACTATATAGATATGCAGCTGAATGGTAACATTGATGGATCACCTGCATAGTTTAAAAAAAATGTTTTTTGCTCAACCACTGTGTATTCGATTTTAAGCCACCACGTACCACGATAGCTACGTGCCGACCTGCCATACTGTAATTTAGCTGCAAGTCTCGCTACAATTTTAATCAAATTCAACGAAGCAAATGGACTGAAATTTGAAAAAAAACTCGTATGCTACAATTCTGAGAAATGTCCCCAGTGGCACTCAAACACTCCGTACGCATCACTGATCTAGGCTATGCCCCTCCGGAAGATGAACCCGGAACCCATAAATTGCAGTTTGATATTCTGCCCACCACGCGACTCTGTCTGGGCAAGACATGTGCCAAGGAATTAAACATATGCAACAGAGCCCATTTGGAGGCTCATGAAAAGCGTAAGTGACATTGTGCTTTATTCGGCGAAAACAAATTCTGTGCACGTGCGGTGACGTGAGATTTTTCAACTGCTGTTTGGAACTTAAATACTTTCCGTAAAAAATAATCGTAATTCTTAATTGTATATCTACTTAAAGATTATAAAAAATAAATGCAGTTCATCTTTGATTGTGAGCACTGCTCCTTCTAAGACAAAAGGTTAGCTGCGCGGGTCAATCCAACAAATGCGCGGCATAATTTTTCATATTTGATATTAAAAATAGTGTTTTTTTATGTTTTGATATGCATAATAAATAGTATTATCATTTGATAATTAGTTTATAAATATTTTTTCATATCATAAATATAGCTATCATAAGATTTTTTATAAAATAAAATCAATCAAATAAAAATTAAAAAAAATGAAACAAATAATCAGTCGCTAATAAATTTACTAACATATTTTATAAATTTATTTACAAATATTTACTTCTTTCTTTGTATTATATACACATAGTCCTTTTTTGCGCGATTTTGACTTTCCCCGATTTTTTTGAATGGCACCGTTACTTTTTTCTACGCGATTTTTTTTGAACGTTTGCTTACAGGATAAATGGTGACCCTGTGCTTAAAGAAGTGACGACCCTACGCTAAATCATGTGATGTAATTCTGCACTGAAAATTGTTTTAATACAATGCATTTATTAAATAGCACGTTTCTTGGTCATTAATTTTACCACCGAGAGCTATTATGTCAAATAAATGCACTTCAGACTCCAAATATTTTAAATAAAACATAGTTATTACGAACCGAAGATGAAAATATTATTTTCAATTAAAAATAATTTATATTATATTATATGAAAAATGTCAATTAAGCGTTGATTTTTATCTTCTTTATTTAACAATCGTGAGCGTGTTTGTAAAATTTCGATTTCAATACAAAGTGTGTTACTAGCAACTCGCGATGTTTTCGTTATCTAAAAATCGTTATTTTGGTCACAGATTTTACCAAGCAATCAAAATTCAAAAGACGTCTTTGGGAATCGCAAAAAAAACCTTGAGCCTTAAAAAATACGTTTTGAAAAACCGGCTGGTTAAAAAATATTTTGATTGAGATAATACAAAAAGAAATCGGCCTACAAGTCGGAAAATAAATAACTATGTGTTTTATTATTTTATTAATGATTACTTAAGAGTGTCTTTTTGGAAGTTTGTTTTTAGAATAAGCAAAAAATTTTCCAGCTACAGCTAATTTACAGCCGACAGCTGATTTGTGCTCACTTTTAACATGCCATTTCACCATGAATAGACTTACGCCAAAACAATGCTTACACATTTATTTTTTCAAAAATGATGCCGGCCAGAACGTTACGATGAAACCTAACATTTTCACTCTTCAATTGAATGGCATTTATCATTTGTGTGGAAGAGCTGTGATTTCAAACACATTTCGTAACATGCCACACAGCGCCGGCCACAGTCATATATTTACTAAAAACACCTTTTTTGCTGTATTAATAATCTAAGATTATGTCTCTGCAAAGACTTTACGAATTTCAAGAATAAAAAAGTCTTATTGTCTCATGAGCTGTTTTGCATTGCATAAACATTTTATTATGTATTTAATAATATTTTTTTATCTCTCACTTTAGGGCTTTATGGAAAAAAAATCCTTTATCTGTATTTACCGTCAAGGTAAATAATTTCTAAAAAAACCCTAGATTGCTTATCGTTCTTCGAGTCATATTTAATAAATTTAATACTTGCAATTCGCAATTTGAATAACATGAATCATTGTGTATCTCTTCAGAGCCAGTATATATAGCTGAGAAAAATGTAAGCTTAATCATAGTCCTGACGATGGCAAAAGCCGAAAAAGCTATAAACTAATAATATAAAAACTGTAGAAAATACGTTGCTATTTTTACCATATTATAATGGAGTTCTATCAACTAAATGCCAAGTCAATCAATAAATAATTTCTCTTTAAAGTTTCAAAAACTTTCAGTTTTACAAACTGAACAATAATGATAAAATAAGTAAAATTACAAAAAGTGTGACTGACCCGTGTCTTGTACGTATACAATTCTTGCTGAAATTTTATACAGTAGGTAAGTCAGTAAACACCCTGTATTTTATGTATTGAAATAAACAAGCCTCATATCATAATACGTAATCTGGTTTGCATCTCTTCTTTTTGCGTTGGCTTGTAACATATAATTTTATTTCATTACTTGCAATTTCTCTGATCAATTTATTCTCCTTCGAGCAAAACCAAATCAGTCTCGCGCGAGCTTCTAACATCGATACACCACTCAAGAGTTATCCTTAAAATTAAGACTAACTATATTCATAATGTAAAATATAACATAAAATTCATATTAATATTATGTTGTTAGTGTAAATTTATTTCGACATAAGGATAAAAGTATAAGTGAAATTAAAAAATATTAACCAAGAGTTTATTGAGGAAATCTAGCACAAGTGTTAAAAAATACGCACACATTTTTAAAAAAATACTAATACTAATTAATAATAAAAAGTGCTTTGATCTATAAAAGAATTAAAAATTCAAAAAAAAAAACCAAAGGAAAAAACACTTTCTACGTGACTGGCGTAGATGGTCTACGACTCGTTTTAGAGCATGTCTAAGTTAAATGTTTTTTTTTTAAATCTATATTTGCGGAATTTTTAAATTACTGTATTAAACTATAATCAGTATTATTCAGTATTTTTTACCTTTATATGTACATTTAATTGAAATTATTACAGTAATCTATATATTAATAGCCGATAAAATAAGTTTTCACTTTTCACAAATGTGTGCGTACTGATGTCCACTTCGCCCAATGATAGCGCTTTATATTGAACAGCACATTTTTTGGCGAATGCTAACGTTTTATTTTGAATCGCATATTTCGTTCGTCCAATTGGAATGGACGTCTTTTTTATATTCAAAATTCAAATTTCCTGGCTTAGAACTAAAGCATTGTAATAATATTGAGAGAACTTTATTTGAAAGTTTGCATGGCTACAAAGTTTTTTAAATAATCAAATGTACTGATTCGATTTTTCGAAGCTATAATTATAGGGCTAGGAACTGATTTGACAGTGATTTTGTTCGGTGTCATCTTCTATTTATTAGTAGTCGATAATGTCCGTTTTGATTGCATGATTGTCACTGATTTCCCCTCCCCCTCCCCCTGAAGACGGTCCCCTTCCCCCCACCCCTCTGCCCGCTATCGCCATCCGTTCATTTTTCTCTGACGTCTATTAGTGAATATTTGAAGTCATGACAAAACAATTAATTTTCGTACTGACCAAAAATATTCTGTCAAGCTGAGGATCGAACCCATGTCCCTTTTTCATTCTAATCGTTTGAACAAATATCCATTGTTCCACAAAGCGATTAAAATTAGTGAGGTGGAACGTCTACTTATTTTCAAACCAAGAGAAATATGTGATTTTATTGTGACCTTACGACATCTGTTAGTGAAGCATTGCACTAAACGAATTTGAATAATTGAAAATAGAATATGTCAAATACTTATGAGATATTTTTCTTTTTCTACGAAATATATTTGTTTGGATACTTGAAACATTAGCAGGGCTGTCGATATATGGTCCCAGAGTCTCTTTTTATATGGTCCAGAGTTTTTTTTCGAAATATATTTGTTTGCACACTTGGTTGTAAGCAAACTTGAACATTATTCCAAATATTAAATAATTTACGCAATTTCTGCTCCTACGAAAAATGGTTGTTAGCAAACTTGAACATTATCGTAAATATTAAATAATTTACGAAATTTCTGCTCCTACGAAAAATGGTTGTTAGCAAACTTGAACATTATTCCAAATATTAAATAATTTACGCAATTTCTGCTCCTACGAAAAATAGTTGTTAGCAAACTTGAACATTATTCCAAAAATTAAATAATTTACGAAATTTCGGCTACTACGAAAAATGGTTGTTAGCAAACTTGAACATTATACCAAATATTAAATAATTTCTGCTACTACGAAAAATGGTTGTTAGCAAACTTAAACATTATTCCAAAAATTGGGTAATTTACGAAATTTCTGCTACTACGAAAAATGGTTGTTAGCAAACTAAAACATTATTCCAAAAATTAAATAATTCACGACATTTCGGCTACTACGAAAAATGGTTGTTAGCAAACTTAAACATTATTTCAAAAATAAAATATTTTACGAAATTTCTGCTACTACGAAAAATGTTTTTTAGCAAACTTAAACATGATTCTAAAAATTCAATAATTTACGAAATTTCTGCTACTACGAAAAATGGTTGTTAGCAAACTTAAACATTATGCCAAAAATTAAATAATTTACGACATTTCGGCCACTACGAAAAATGGTTGTTAGCAAACTTAAACATTATTCTAAAAATTGAATATTTTACGAAATTTCTGCTACTACGAAAAATGGTTGTCAGCAAACTTAAACTTTATTCCAAAAATTGAATATTTTACGAAATTTCGGCTGCTACGAAAAATGGTTGTTAGCAAACTTAAACTTTATTCCAAAAATTCAATAATTTACGAAATTTCTGCTACTACGAAAAATGGTTGTTAGCAAACTTAAACATTATTCCAAAAATTAAATAATTTACGAAATTTCTGCTACTACGAAAAATGATTGTTAGCAAACTTAAACATTATTTCAAAATATAATAATTTACGATATTTCTGCTACTACGAAAAATGATTGTTAGCAAACTTAAACATTATTCAAAAAATTGAATATTTTACGAAATTTCTGCTACTACGAAAAATGGTTGTCAGCAAACTTAAACTTTATTCCAAAAATTGAATACTTTACGAAATTTCGGCTACTACGAAAAATGGTTGTTAGCAAACTTAAACTTTATTCCAAAAATTCAATAATTTACGAAATTTCTGCTACTACGAAAAATGGTTGTTAGCAAATTTAAACTTTATTCCAAAAATTCAATAATTTACGAAATTTCTGCTACTACGAAAAATGGTTGTTAGCAAACTTAAACATTATTCCAAAAATTAAATAATTTACGACATTTCGGCCACTACGAAAAATGGTTGTTAGCAAACTTAAACATTATTCTAAAAATTGAATATTTTACGAAATTTCTGCTACTACGAAAAATGGTTGTCAGCAAACTTAAACTTTATTCCAAAAATTGAATATTTTACGAAATTTCGGCTGCTACGAAAAATGGTTGTTAGCAAACTTAAACTTTATTCCAAAAATTCAATAATTTACGAAATTTCTGCTACTACGAAAAATGGTTGTTAGCAAACTTAAACATTATTCCAAAAATTAAATAATTTACGAAATTTCTGCTACTACGAAAAATGATTGCTAGCAAACTTAAACATTATTTCAAAATATAATAATTTACGATATTTCTGCTACTACGAAAAATGATTGTTAGCAAACTTAAACATTATTCCAAATATTAAATAATTTACAATTAAAAAACTGCAGGGCTGTCGATATATGCGCCGAGGTCGATTTATGGTACTATGAAAAATGATTGTTAGGAAACTTGAACATTATTCCTATAATTAAGTAATTTACGAAATTTCTGCTATTACGAAAAATGGTTGTTAGCAAACTTAAACATTATTCCAAAAATTAAATAATTTACGAAATTTCTGCTACTACGAAAAATGGTTGTTAGCAAACTTAAACATTATTCCAAAAATTAAATAATTTACGACATTTCGGCTACTACGAAAAATGGTTGTTAGCAAACTTAAACTTTATTCCAAAAATTCAATAATTTACGAAATTTCTGCTACTACGAAAAATGGTTGTTAGCAAACTTAAACATTATTCCAAAAATTAAATAATTTACGAAATTTCTGCTACTACGAAAAATGGTTGTTAGCAAACTTAAACATTATTCTTAAATATTATTATTATAATGCAACAAAAATCTCACGTTGCTGTGCAACGGGCTTACAGCTAGTACAAATTAATACTATTATTTTCCATCAAAATATTGTTCTTAAATTTCAATTACAAAAAATGTTTAACTATCTTTATGCGTTTTGAACATATTGTTTTTTAATTGAAAACATCATTATTTTTTATTAAAAATACTACTAATAATTTAAAACTAAATACATAACGTCGGTTTGCTGCAAATAGTGATTAATTGACAATTTTGTTAACACTGATTTATATCGACAGAAGTGCTTATTTATTCATTTCACATAAATTAATGAAGTCACTTAGTGTTTTAGCATCACCCAATTTGTACAATAAAAAACATTGAAAATTATTACGTTGTATTTTATGCACATATCTGAATGAAAGCCGTCATTAATAACAAGCTGAAGTCATGCCTGCGAAATATATTTAAATGATTTCTTGCATCAAACCTTCGCTATATTAAAAATGACCATTTGTTAGATATAGTTTTTTTATCAAGACATACAAAGCGTATTTAACTATGTTTTCTACAATTTATTTCTTTTTATTTAAACATATAATATTATAATAATCAACGCACTGATTTTTAATTAAATATATTAATGAAACTCTTTTTGGTTTGTTTTGTAAAATGAAATGGATCCAGTCGACTTTTTTTATCTAGAAAATACTTACCTCGGAAAATTTCCATTATTTGGTTTTAAATATTTTCGATAATCCATAACTGTCAATTTTATCCAGCAAGAACCAAACCCTATTTAAAAAACGTTTCATAAGGGTAACGAAATCATCAAAAAGTAAAAGTAGTTAGAAAAGTCAATCAAAATCATCATAAATGCGTAATTTCTTCAGTCACAAACCAAGTCAGCGACAAACTGTCTAATGCGTATTTGTGACCATAGAGCAACTTCCGGTATTTCTTATTGCGTAATTTTCCGGAAAACTCTCGTTCAAATACCAGTTTGTGGGTAAGAATTTGTTGCGGAAGTTCTGCTAATTCCCACACGGATCATTTTGACCGGTCTCAAAACGTGAATCTCACCAGATAGCTATTAAGTTATCATATTTGCAAGGAAATGTCGTTTATAATATCGATAGTAAGTTGTGTAAATCAGAAGTCCGCAAGCCACGGCCGGGTTAGCTATTGTTTAAGCAATTCGTGTTTATTTGTTAAAAATTTCACAATCACATAAAATGCAGTTATTAGAAGGAAAATAATAATAAGGCAGAATTGATGAGCAAACTTACCTAATTCTTTTAGAATACCAAGTGTCAAATGGAGGTTACACAAAACTTAAATTCCTTTTTTGAACCAGACAATGCACAACTAGCACGGTCAATACGCTGCCAAGTGTTTAGTTTATAATCTAACATCAAAATACGACAATTTGATTAAGGATGATGTCCACATCCTTTGAGAACTTTCAGTCATGTACAACGCACGGTAAAAATTGATCAAGACGATACCACCATTAGCTAGATATATCTCTGTTCGACATGTTGACTTTGTTGCGTCTTTGGCGAATTACAAGGCATTTAAATATATTTTTCGGCGTCATGTAGAAAAGAAAAATAACGCAATTTATTTTATTTAAATAACATATCTTTAAAAAAACCAGCAATCCTGTAAAAAATATATAATAGCGTAATAGCGTTTATAATTTAAATAATATTTACTAAAATACATTTATCAGAGCTACGATTTTCTGATGACAGTAAATTGTTTGCAGATGCGGATTACTTTCACTGGGACCAAATAATCAAGAGTTTTACTATCATCATCACTTGATTTCGTAGATTTTTAAGTTAATCAAAATTATAAATATGCATTTTATATATCGGCGCACCTACTCGAACGTGTTTTCTTGTTTCATTTGTGATTGTAAATTTACGGTTTACTAAGATTCGGCCGCTTGGAATTTGTGAACAGCCAGTGCGGCTCTTGTGACAAAACGTTTGGACGCCTCTGGTATTGTTAATTAGTTTCCTTGTGAGAAATCATGTATTAAATAACGATACTGATTACCACCACCATTCGCTGTGTATGTTGTCGTCGTTTTAGTAAAACGGAAATCGATAATACCAGAGTAAGTTAATCAACGTTGGATATTTGTGTAGGTCGCATTCAAGTTAAAAATACAGTGCTCGAATTTTGACATAATGAATAATAGTGAAAAATGGATACACGTTAATTTATAAAAGTTTAAACTGTTGTTTTTTTTACATTTTACTCAAAATCTCTAGTATTCTAGATTTTCTTTTTACACTGAGGATACGTTTTGTGCAAAAAAATCCGTGATATACAAGATACAGTGGACATGAAAAGATGAAAGATAGTTTCGGTTTCATCAGACCCTGCTATTTTAAAACCGTGTAAAATATATTTAAACGAAAAGAATTGGTGATATTTACATTTCTTTATTTAAAAAAAAAAACAAGAATGTAAAATTCGCAATCCTGAATTGACCACCGAACTATGTAATTATAAAGTCATGCACTATCATGAAAAATAATGCTAATATCGTTACGAAGCTGTTCTTACTTAGTCGCTTGAGGTATGTTACTATTAACTGCTGCGTTGGTCTGTTCATTGTAGCCATGAGTACAACGTGTGCTGTAAGCATAATGCATATGCGGATTAGATCAATGTGACTATAACTGCCTTATATTTATATAATGATGTTTTTGAGTTAATATAGGATATAACCAAAACATAAATGAATCGTAAAACTTCACCCGTTTCGTTCAGTTAGTACAAAAATAATTGCATACTAGTCGATCGCAATCAGCTTTGTTTTTTTTTTAAATAGTAAACAAATGAAATATATACTTTATTTTTTCTTTTCTGGTGCTACATACAGTTTTAAGTGAATCTTTGCCACTTCAATTTGTTTCCTCCATTTCAATCAGTTTCTTTATCAATTGCTGTTCTCCAACATTCACAAGTCTTTGCATACATATCCAGTGATATATGCGTAATATTTACGTTAAGTAGTTTTACAGCTGTATCTCATATAGAATAATAACATTGCCGAGAAGAAAATGATCAGCTTAATATATATATTGACAGTTTTAAAAGTGTTGTTAACGTTTTTGAGTGCAAATGTTTCTGCTTCAACCCTGGCCAGTCAATTAAGACAAGCCCTGGTCAGATATGAGTACGGATTGGACAAACATAAAGGTGTGTAATCAACGTAATTCGTCGTATACTGGCAGAAGGTGATAAGTCAAAAAACCTTGTTTCGAAATAATCATGAAATTTTAACATATCCATTTATGAACTATGTATATATATAGCTTATTTTTCTAAACATTTCATGAAATTCAATAATGATTAAAAAATTCAATACACATATTTAAAAACGTTATGTTATTTATATTTTCTTGTTCGATTCGAATCGATTTAATGTATAGTACACCTAATCCTTTTTTACGCGATAAATTGGTTCCAGAAAGTGTTAAACATGTTCTTATCTTGAATTTTAATATATCCAAATTGTTTAATAATATTTCAAACGACATTTGACATAAATCATTTTTTAAATATTTTGTACATTCACACTTCTTTTGTTTCTGTTGTATATTTTAAAATACGTCGAAATATCTCTCGCAAAATAACAGATTCAGGCTCAAAGTTGTATTTTACTGATGGTGTCATATGTTTGCAACACATCTTATTTTTTTAACGATTATCAAGTAAACTAAATTTGTTGTTCAATGACAAACTGATGGTCAGACATCTTGGTGAAAATCGTGACATGAAAATCGCAACAAAATCCTCATTGCACTCCACTGTCACGTACCAAACAAAAACGGGCAATGTCACATGCAGTAGAAAGGCATTATTGTTTTATAGGTTTAATAGTCCCATCTACATGAATTTTAGTGTACTTGAATTCTGGTTTATATTTAAGCAACTATAGAATTACTAATGAAATAAAAATGTAACTATTATGTAAGTTTATTGTAAATTCTATTTATTGCGAAAAAACATAACTGTTAACTGTAGTATATAAAATAAAAACTGTAGTATTAATTTAATAAAATTAACAGTGGTGTTTCGTAAAGCTTATTTAATACGGTCAGTCGAATAGTGCAACGCTCGTAAATCCATAAACACAATTTTAAAAGAGTATAAAATGAAATTATTATCAATAAACCTAATATCATTATTTTTGTAGCTGTGAGCCATAGTGTTTTTTTCTCATCGTGTCATCTATTTCACTTGTAATGTTTTTAAAACTTGATGGAAAAGCATTATTTAATTTTTAAAAAAAAACACTCTTTTGTACTAATTTCACATTTATTTATTAAAATCATGACTAGTAAATATGTATCATTATCTACACATTATTTTAAAATGTCTATTACAAATTTATTGTCCGTCTTACTTGGTTTAGTATAAGTAACCTGTATTCATATAAATGTATACCTGTTTATAATGCGAAATCTTGATTCTAATAAATTAATGTGGGATTCTAAAATGAAAAGAGTGTTTTATCTTTTGAAAATAGTGACTTCACAAGTACAATTTTTTGTCCAAAGAAACAATCGGAAATTATCGTTTTACAGATATTGATCGAATCGGTATTAATTTGGTAGATACTTATTGTTATAAGTTAAATATAGAAACTTATTAAGTTTTTCAAGAATTATTAGATATATTCCCGACGACGGTGGGAAGTCGAATTAGCTTTGAAATTCTAAAAATGAATACATACGTTCACATTTTAAATAATCTACACTTTTTGATTATGAATGTAATAAAATTAAAAACACTATTCAAATCAAATTAAATCTAATTTCTTGGTAATACGAGCTTTAATCTTTTGACTGACGATATACCAAATAGGGCTTCCAATCCCGGAACCCGAAATCTTGGTATTTTCACAGTACTTCATTTTGGGAAATCCGTAAATTCCTGGGAATCCGCGATCGGAAAAATTGTTAATCCCGAAGTTTCGGGATCATAACAAGGATCTGAGAGTGGATGCCTTTATACCAAACCCTTCCAGTTCTTAATGGGTTTGCGTAAAACAAAAGAAAACGAACTGTAAATAGTCAAAATATGGGATATTGAGCTTCAAGTTTGGACAAGTTTTTACATACATACTTTATGCAAATGTTGCTAAAATGTTATCTATACTCACACCACTTGTCAATTAAAAATAATGGATATTTTTGACTCGGTTCCTTTTTCATAGCAAAAATATGACTATTAGAGAATTTTCCCGCTAAGCAAACAGAAAATATTGCAAATACAACTTGTTGAATTTCAGTTTTGTCTTTTAATCAAACTGAATATAATTTAAAATATCCCAAAACGTCAGTTAGTTCTTTTTTGTTTAATAGATACCCATGATTTTTCTTGTGTAATTTAATCATATATATTTCAGGTTTTACTGCAGATCCGTAACAGTGTTATAATCTTTAAAATGATAGAAATAAAAATGTATTTAACAAACTATGTAGTATATTGATGAGTCTGCTGAATTTTAATACATACTCAATAAGTGTTATATAACTAAACACCACACCTCTCTCACATCATAAATATGGAATTATTGGGATATCGAAGGTAGAAAGCCAAAGTACAATTATTGGTCAAATTTTAATGAGAGCAAATTGAAGATAACGAAAATAAAAAAATAACGATTAAATTGATTTTCATCTTGTATTTTGAATTATAAAGATTAAGTGAAGACGAAGTAAAGAAAACCATCTAGTAAAATGGTAAAACATTTTTCTTGGACTTATAAGTACAATCACGTCTTTACTTGATGTTTTGGTGGATTGCATATTTTTATTTTACGGAGATAACACTAATGCAATGTGTTTTAACTAAGTTTATTTCACTTGTACGATACTTTAAGATGTGTAGAATATTACAACGCATCAAAAACTATTTTTTAATAAAATACCAGTTAGCTCACTTCACTTATAATTAACCCAAATTGTATGTGCCTTTTTGGTTAAATATTATAAAGTTTACAATACAAAATATCATCTTTACGAATTTTACGAACACAAATATATTTGCAACATTTGCCGATTTGTGTTCTGGCTAAATTAAAATGATATTCTAAAAAACCAAACACCTCACGTAAAAATAAATGCCATTTTGGCTTTCTACATTTGATAAAGTCCATATTATGGTATGCACCGAATCTAAAATAATATTGTAACAAGGGAATATATTCCAATAACTCTACTAATATTAATTCTGTTAAAATAACAAGAAAAACACACGGCACGCTTTATAGAGCACGTGTATGGAATAATAAAACTAATATTAACATATTATAATTACTGAACGAATGTGTTACATATGTCAAGAATTGTTTTTTTTTCTGTGTTAAAATAAATTCATTTATTAATTTAATTATTCGCAACAAAGGCAAAATAATATAATATCAATGATTTCCCACAAACGAACCATTGTGCTCATTTCATCAATTTTACATAACAATATTTTCAAAGCATTGGTTAAAAAGCGAACAATATCAATTTCAATCAAATTTAATGTTTGTGAATTTTAATCATTTGTATGCCGTATACCTTTTACAACTAAAACACGTATCTGTGTAAATAATGTCAAACCCCGTAGTCAAGTGGTAACTCTTAATAAATATCATACCAATGTTAAATTGTAATGACATATTAATAGCCACCATAAAACTAATGTTAACATTAATACAAAATCTTATAATTATATAAAAATACAATTGTTTATTGCTTTCGATTTTATGAAATACCAAAAGGGCATCCAATCCCGCACCCTTTCTTTTGATCCAGGGATTTCGGAATTCACTGTTTTTCATGATTCAAGCTTTCAGGATCCTGGATTGATTAGAAAGGTGTCGAATTAAAAAAATCCAGAATTATTCTGAATTTAAAGTCGTTTTTTAGCTCTATTTTACTTTTCTTACATGTTTGGAAGCCCGGGATTGGAAGCCTTAGATACCATGCGTGCTTATTTTTATATTTTGTTCTTTATGGTTGATTGCTTTTCATCTCAAATCCATATCAAAATATCATTTGAATTAGAAATTTTCTGCGTTACTAAATATTCATTTTGTGTGATTAAAACAAACAATTTAAAAAGTTCACTTTTTCGTTATTCTAATTGTTTGTTGTTTATTTCATGGAACCAGGATGTGGCGTATCAGTGGCCAAACAGGCAGCCCAGAGGAGGATCGTGGGCGGCGACGACGCAGGATTCGGTTCGTTTCCTTGGCAGGCGTACATCAGGATTGGATCGTCAAGGTTTACCAACACTTACCATTTTTAATTAACAAAATTAACACATACTTAAAAAATACTGCAGTGACCTAACGCTACCTCTCTATGAGGGAAGGGATCTTGACGTTTGACCATAGAAAAAGGCCATTATTTATATAACTATAAATCGAATTCATTTAAGATTTAAATTAACCTGTACTGTCATGTTAAGCGCAATTATTTTTACTACGAAGTCTTTTTAATTTTAATTTTTAATGATATCTAATTTTACATATCTTTTTATTTGTATTCTCTAAGAAAATCCTACTTTTATCTAATATGTACTTTCAAAAACATTTTTATTTATTGTATTTACTGCAAATTAACAAAATATTACATCATATCTGCGTTCTAAAACTATTATAATATAAACAATTAATAAATTAAAAAAAAAAACAATATTTAAGTTTACACAAACACACAATTTCATGTAAGAATATTAATATTAAAAATCAATCAAATAAAGTCATCGTTGAAAATGTCCCAGTTTTTTGGCAATCCATTAAGCCCTTGAAACTGGTCTTTCATACAACGAATAGCCTTCTTAAAAGATGGAAAATCATTGCTGGTCCTCTGAATCCTAATACATATTTAAAAAACGCCAATCGTTGACGTTTTGAATGCAGTAAAAGCGAGAATTATGATTATAAAAATATTTAAAATCAAGAGGGTGTTTAGATATGACTTTCGCATTTTTTTGAATAAAGATACAGTTATTGTGCTTAAAATGGTAGATTGGCTTATTAACGTTCTCTTGAAAGTACAACTAAGAGTTTTTCTTACGTGCATCTATTTTAAAACTATTTAAAATTTGCTTTATTTAGTAATTGCTTATCATTATGACATATAATAACATGATTATTTTTCCTGGATTGATTTAAAAGCATTTGTGAGGTAAAATAAAATTTTATATCGTTTTGGATAGTCGCATTTAACTTTATAATTCATTAAATAAGCTTATAAGATATTGAGATGTCTGTTGTCATAAAATAAAGATTTTAAATTTAAGTGCTCCAAGAGTGAATATTTTCAATTTAACATTTGAGATATTCAGAAAGAGAGAGTGTTTGAATTTTTTTACTTATTAATTAAGTTAATCTTAAATTAATTAATAAAATTTCTACTCGACGTTTTATCAGCAGGATCAGATACAAATAAATAATTGTAGAATAAGTATAAAAAGTGTTTTTTTAAACAATGCTATAGCACCAATTTTCGACATTTAAATGTAATATCAACTAATAAAACAAATCTATCAAAATATCTGTCACCTTGGCAATTTACTGTCGTAGCAAATATTTTCAATAGTTGAGATTTTAGTAGTGTGACATGACATATAAACCCGCTTCCTATCCCAATTTTCACACTATCTCTCTTTCCCTTAAAGTGTGACGTCATATTTACGTCATAGTCACGTAATGTTGTTAATTTTAGTTTATAAAGCTGTCCCAAAATAACACTGAAGAAAAGGGTGAGTAATTTAATACATTATTTAAACATTTAAAATTCCTCAAAACCTGCTAACAATTTCAGATGCAACATGCTTATGTCCTTATTCGAGCTTATTGGATGGCGTCAGTGTTGGATAGAGAGGTAATTTTTGTAGAACAGAACGTCACGAATTGTGGAACCAACGCGTGACAGTTGTAATTTTTTAGTAGAACGGCGTGACGCCGTACTTCTTTATAATACTCAGTAGTCAAAACTTGTCGTTTTGCCTTTTGAATTCTGTCCTTCTCTATCTTTTTTCGGTAATCAAAAAAAGTAGAAAATGTAGTAGAAATCTCTTCTATCCAACACGCTCCGTCTCTGTCACGCACTGTCATTTGTTAAAAAATGGCTACGATATTTTTTGTTTTTTATACAAAATATGACAGTTCTTCATTCTACAAAAATGTATGTATATATTTGTTGAAAAAATGTTGACTACTTCAAATCGCATGCATGATCTCCTTATTGATTATTTTCTTTTGGTATAATGTATCTATAAACGTTGAATAAAATTAAAATGTATACAATTTTTAACGAGAAATATCAACGATTTTTGATACATTCATAATACTTACTATAATCAATGTCAAAATAACAACTGTTTAATTTTGAAAAAAGATTCGATGTCAACAATCAATTTAATTTGCGCTGTTATTAAATATACCTAATATTGTTTTCAAAATATAATAAAGCCATTACGTTGAAATGAATACATTTATTGAACGTTCAATTTGTATGTACATATAGTTATGAGTGAGTTCACCTGCCTATGAATGTCAGGCTTTTTATTGATTTCGGTGGTGTAAAATTATAAAATCATATTAACAAAATATTATGATGTATGGGAATCAGTTTATATAATATTCTTGATCTTCGTTTTGTTATGAACCCTTACAATATAATTAACTCGCTATTCTGTATTTATTTTCATTAATTTACTTGTCTACTATATGCATTTGTATATTTAAAGTTGTAAGTATGAAATATTATAAAATTGTGAAAGAATCATTGTTTTTATAATTCTAATAAGACTCTCATTCAGTAAATGTAACGATAAGCAATAAATTAATACTAATAGATGAGCTTAAGATATGTTTTCATGAAAATATTGTTTTATGCATTGGTTTCTTTAAATTCATTCGAAAATAAGGAATGAGTAAATGAAAAACATATTATCTAGGTATACAATACGTGAAAGCATGACATATTTTTTAAAAGATTACTCTAGCCATGTCACTTTATCAATTAAAAAACATATTTTGAAACCGATGAGGGCTCAGGAAACAAATGCGGCAGTTTTCATTATCCTGAGATAGATAAAACATTCATTAAAAAATGGGGTGTGGCTGTGTCATGGACACGGCCGTGTGTTGTACGTTAATACGTCTCGTAATAGGTGATGTTACGCCCCATTTTTATGTTCCCGGCACTGCTTGACTCAGTCATATGGTGTTTTAATGGTACCATTCGATTTCTCTTGAGAAGCCCTTTCCAACTATATACGATCTCTGTATTTCAATTTGGCTTTTTGACGCGTATAGCCCGACATTACATATTTTTGATATATTTTTCTATATTTTAACACCTAATTATAGTCACAGTCGCAATACTACACTAATGCTTTATCTATAATCGATAGATTTTGTTGAGAGCTAACGATTGAAACTTGAACGAACATCGTAACTTTTTCGAGTCAAAAGTTTTTTTTTTTTTTTTTAAACCATGTCCGCTCCCAATGTGGAGCATATGGACTCCTAATGGAGTTTATCTCAACAGAAGTGTTTTCTACGAGAACTGTTTGTTACTCAGTTGCTCAACCTCTCTTTTTACAAAGAGGGTAGGGATAGAAGGATAGGGCTAGGACAGGATTAGTGGTAAGCTAATCGCTCTCGATACGCCCCGTTCATAGGATAGGATGGGTGAGAGGGGGGAATTCAAGACATCCCATATATCCATGCCTTTGAACAGAAATTCATAAATTGATTGAAAAATCAATTTATAAAACTGTCCGTACCGGGATTTGAACCCGGGCCCTCCGTAGCCGAAGCCAACACCGTTGACCACTCGATCACACAGGTGGCAAAAGTTATAGTAAATAGAAATCTCGATACGCAGCAAAATTACCTCAAAATGGCGGCGCTTCCCCTTTCGCCCCGGACGATGTATCACAGTGATGTATGTTACATAGCGCCCTAATAATACTTTGATTCTTTAGCTATCCAGTGGTGCAATTGAATTTTGGATAGCGATGATAAATATAAAGCTGCAACACCAAACTGTATCCCCCGATTTTGTTATCAGTTGTTTTTTTGGATTGCCTCCCTATGGAAGCAATTTTAAAGACGTATTTACGTCAAAATTAATGTTAAATATTCTTGTAAGTGTTGTCCTGCAATTTTTATAACTACTTTTTGCTTTAAAGAACTATGTAAAATGCCGCTTTTGTTACAAACTTGATTTTAATTCTTAGTTTTTTTTAATTCAATTTAGATACTCTTATATGCGAAATTGTCAGTTTTACACGATGGCATATGTAATTTATTTTCGACAAAACATGAAAACTGCCGTCTTTGTTTCTAGAGCCCTCAACTATTGATAAATCTTTATTATTAACATTTGTTGAGTATGATATTTATTATTTAATACTCCAATAATTATAAATTATATTTGTCGAAAACCCATAATTTTGACACATTTGTGTTGAGTAGGTAAATGTGTGTATGTAAGTTTTACAAACAACATATCCAACCAGGTGCGGAGGGTCCTTGGTCTCCAGACGCCACGTGGTGACGGCAGGACACTGTGTTGCACGTGCCACTCCTCGTCAGGTCCACGTGACCCTTGGAGACTACGTCATAAACTCTGCAGTGGAGCCTCTGCCGGCGTACACCTTCGGAGTTTCTAGGATCAACGTGCATCCTTACTTCAAGTTTACTCCGCAGGCCGATCGATTTGACATTGCTGTGCTGACACTGGATAGGAACGTGCACTACATGCCTCATATAGGTGAGTTAAATGGCAATTTACTATTTACGACTAACAATTTACAGGACTGCAATTAATATTTTAAAAATATGTATGTTATATCTGTTGGCATATTGAAAAAATCAACGCGCTTGGTATAAAGGCGATTATGAATGTGTAAAATACTGTTATAGCAGCTATTATCAAATAATATGTCCGTTGCGAATCTCTGCCATTTTTCTAATAATGACCG